>OX463758.1:81691562-84091562 GCA_949824845.1 Rhingia rostrata | reverse complement strand
TAATAGCTAATAATTATTCTGCACAGTTTCTTAGTTTCTCCGTATTCAATCACTCTTTTCATATGATCCATTCTAAACCATCATTTTATACACTAAACTCCCGATTGTCGTCTTGCAAACACAAAGTGACTTATTATACATACTCATCTAAATATGTAAATAAACAAATAAACTTACATCATTTAATATTTACGTCGAAGAAAACGAACGTTTCTCTGAAATGCATGCGGACAGACACGAGACACCAAAGTGCAAACTGACAAATTTACAAAACATCTGGTGTGGGATTAAATTGCATGCATTCATACAATAGATAGATAGATTAAAAATTAAATTAGTTGTTGTATTTATTTTGTTTAAAAATTGATTATCAAGTTACAATTGCACATACAAAAATAGAAAACAGTTTATCTTAAAAGTTTTGTACATGTGCTGTCAACTTAGCTAGCAAAGCCCTGCTCCAAACTCTATCAAAAGCCTTGGAGATGTCCAGGCAAACTGCTCTCGACTCTTCGTGTTTCTCCATCGCAGATGCTTATAGATGAGTTACATAACTTAGCAGGCCTCCAAGTGGAAGTTTCTTTCGAAATTAATTAAAAATCACAAAAGACCGATTTTGACAGTTGTTGTGTTAATTTAGGAAAATAATTAAATTTTTTTTTATCTCAGATCGATTTTCCAGATCTTTGCTGAACTAACAATTATTCCTCTATAAGGCAATAAAATTTAATTTCCACAAGAATTTATTTCTGTTGGTATATAGAACTTGTTCGCGAAGGTCAATTATTGGGGTAAAACCCTTGCTTAAGACATTAAAATTCACAAGCATAACCGAAATTATGATGGTAAACGTCTGTAAAATTGTTTTTAAGCTTCCGGAGATGTGTGTACAATGTACATGTACAATACGTTATGATGTTTCGGTAAAACTTCGCACGAAGTTGATCCGAAGCATAACATGTATAAAGCTTACGAATGAAGGATTAAAAAGCAATGTCTACTCGAGGTAATGATCTCGCAAAAGTTCCGGGTTCGATTCCCATTCGAAGCATTAAAAACATTTATTTTTATAATTTTTTTTAGTTCGAAAAACATTAAATGATTCGATCCTCAGCAAATATAATGTGACATGCATTTCACCAAACGTCAAATACATGCTACATAGCATAATTTTGTTGTCATAAAGATTAAGTCATGGAAAAGGGTGAAAAGATTGGGAAAGAGCTAAGAAGATCGGGAACAAGAGAATAGAAGCAGAATGAGTCAACACGATTCAAGTATTTCGTTGTTTTTACTGGCCTTTCAAGTTCCAGAGTAAAGCCTAATGGATAGCGTGTTGGACTGTCTTGGACTTCACAGAACGCTAGTATCTGACTACGAAAATACTATTCTAAACAGGTCATATACAACGGGGCCAACATAAAAAGAATAGACAATGTTCTGCTGAAACTCATTCGGTTTCAAGCGGCAAGAGCGATGGCCTCGAGGAATAGTGTCATCTTTAGGGCCTTCTACCCCAATGATGAATATATCACCTGAAGCTTTTCTATATTTGGATAGTCGAGGGCTGAGGTAGGAAAGATTGGCGTTTCCACTACGTCTCCTGACGAACTGTGGCTAGGACCGTGGCGGAGGAGAGCGCCTGCGGTTCAGCAGGAGTGAATCCGATTAAGACCGTCGGAGTGGATGCCAATAGCTGAACCTATTGTGGTGGCTTCAATAGATAGCGTAAGATGACTTTACAAAAATCGTATGGTCGAAGCGAAATTGTTAGTTTTGCGGTTTATAAAAAAAAACGACAACATCTGGATCTAGAGCCCTCTTGCACTTACACTTATACAAATGATATCTGCCAGTTTGACTAGAGCGATTTTCGTTTTGATTAATTATTATTTCAGTTGTGTTAAACTATTGTTAATCAATAAAACTGTACCAGGTCTATGTGAAATATTAATTGAATCAAAAACAAACAACCTATGTGACTGGAAACTTGACAGCTACATCAACACTTACTTCACAGACACGAAATTAAAACAATACAGAGACAAAAATCAATCTGAAATTGTGTTATACTGGTAACCAAAAGGATCCAAATCTAGATTTAGGGCCTAGTTATAGCTACCATTGAACAACTTTGATGGAACACAACACATGATGGAAATGAAATGTCACCCCCATAGCATCTTATAGGAATTATTAGAAAAATCCGCTTCAGTTCAATAACAGGTGATTTATTTAGAAATTTAAATATTTTTGGATAATCATGTTCTAAAATTCATCAGAATTGTTTTGACACCAACTCGCCAATGATTGAATTTATAAAAAAGTTGCAAGCAGCAATAGAAAATTTCCAATGATGGTTTTCAATGATACTATAACTGGGCCATTACAACTGGAAAACACCATAAGAAAGTGAAACGCCAAATTCACTCAGATTATTCCAGTTAATTGGTGACAGCAAAATGCACATAAGACCGTGAATCAAGTCCCAATACACTGATTACCAGAGAGGTATCCCCTCACTTTGTATATCTCTAGAGATGTTTTTTTAGTTTTTATTTATCCACTTAAATCTATAAAACACTTTTTAACCAAACTAAACTTCAATGCCGTAAGGTATTAGTTATAATAATTATAGCAAGAATTTTTTTATGTTTGCCAATATTTTCATTTTTCTTGGCATCACTGTTTTCGCATTTCGAGCTTTGACCGTTTGACGTTTCACAACATTTTTGTTGATAAGAAAGTTTTTGTTCTGTTCGTCCTTCTTGTTCGTTTGCATTATTTATATTAATTGTTTACTGTTTTAAAATATGAAATTCGGTAGCATATGGACGATATAACAACGCAAAAACCATTCGCCTGCAAGGCGTTTGGTTGTGGCATGAGTTTCACCAATGAAGACCATCTGACAGTGCACGAGAAGAAGCATGAAATGATTCTAAATCTTGGTTTGGGACAAAAGTCTGCGAATATATTTGTTGGTATGTATGTATCCTTCTTCAATCATGTTGCTTATGTAATGTCTTTAAGCCGATCAAACACCCACCCCCACGCGATTAATCAAAAACTGCGAGGAAGTTGGTCTCTTCGACGACCTTCGGCATGTCAATCCCTTCGATGAGACCTTTCGCCGAGCTGTTGAACAGAAAAATCACAATCCTCTCACATCGGAGCTACAAAATGAACTTGCGACAAATTCGCATGATTCGTTGCACACTCCGCAAGTATTCCCGAGTATCGAGAATAACGAAAGTGGAATACCGTGTCAGAGACTGCCAATTACCCCGTCGAAAATACCATCACCACCAGTTCAGTTATGCAATGAGCAAATTCTAATAGAAAGCCCAAAACCGCAAAAGGTACTTCCAATGATTCTTCCAAAACAGAGCACACAGTCACAAATCCACGCACAGCTGCAGAACTCAATTCAACTGATCCAGCCACAAGTGATCACGCTGAACTTTCCCAATCCCATGTTTAATACAATTCCAGTGCAAACTGTTAAGCCATTTATTCTTCCCAAAACCAATGTGAGCGAGTCAAGTGCCAGCTTAACTCCCACATCCGCCCTGCCAATCAAGGAACGCCTTAAGGCGATCTTGAATTCAAATTCAAAAGCAAAGCGCGTCAACCAGGAGAACACATTTGTTACGTGTCAGTCGAAGAAGAAGATGGACAACCCTAAGAACGTGTTCGATGATGATTGCTTGGAGAGAAGACGCGCTGCAGCTCTACGCTACCGAAAAAAGATCAAGAAGGAACACGTCGATTTGAGGAAGAAGAACGCGGAACTGCTGGCCGAGAATGTGCAGCTAAAGCAGGTGATCAAGCAACTTAGGGTGGACCTTTCGAAACATCACAATTGCTGCTTTTCTGGTAATGTTCGGAAATTAATGTAGAAAGGGTTTTAAATTTCATCTGTCTTTCTATTGTAGATTCGGGGAGTAATGGCCATAACCAGATCGTCATGACTGGTGCACCAGAGATACAAATTCCACCATCGACCGTACGTTTGGTGATGAATATTCCAAAGTTGATAATCCAACCGTCTGGGTCGCCTGTCATGAAAAATCCCGTGACCTTTACAGTCGACAAGAATTGATGAGGCAAGGGTTGGGCCATAGGTGGTATTGTAAGATAAGAGAGCATATATTTTGGTAACAAATGTACAAGTCGAGAACACATCCAATTTCAGTATAAAAATAAGCGTTTATTAACAAAAGAAAACCAAAGCCTTTCATTGACTCATATTCAGCATTGAAACGTCGGCACTGGAGTCGGCTACGTTGTAAGAGGAGCCCATTACGTCCAAGTCGTCATCGTTCATCATCTTCATACGTTGCTTGTAACTGACGAAAACAAAATTGCAATTCAAATCCCGAAACTGCTCTACTGGTGTACTTACATTTGGCTATCCGGGTTATTCTCTTGGTTTCTGCATTTGTCCAGCTTCTTCTCGATCAGTTTCACTCGATCTTTGGGTGGTACCTCGATGCTTTTGACCATAAAACGAATTTCTGTAAGGAAGACTTTTAGAATACAAAACTACACGAGAATGTTCCAAAAGCATACTTCTAACAGCTTCAATGAGTATAGGAAGCTTATCTCTAGCCGAGAGGAATAGACTCTCTGTTACATAACTGTCTAAGTTTTCTTGCTCCTTGCTGGCGGCGTGTAAAACCGCCGCCAATGCGATTTGTGACGGTGCGTACAGCAGACAAGCGTCTGTGAGGAAAGTTTTCTCGATGAACTCATCGATTCCTGCACGCAGACGTTCCGGATTCTGCATCGAACAACGTGTCTACAGTTTGGGAAAATAACGTTAAAATATATAAGCAACCAGTACCATACACCTACCTTTATGTCGATAAGAAATCCCTCAATTGGCCTATATGGATTGTGTATAGTAAGATAATAGTTAAGCTGCTGCATCAAGAGCAATTCATTTGAGAGAATAATATCCATCGCCTTGACACGATCACCCTTGATATTGCCCACGAACTGACCAATTGACACGTTGAATTCCTCAACTTTGCAGGACAAATAGACACATGTGGCTCTGGAAATATTTCTTTATACAACTCGCACTTCACCACCAACTATAGCGAAACATACAAAACCTCTTTGGGGTGAAAATCCATTGGTGAATTCTTCAGATAGAACCGTTTAAAATAATGAAACGCCGTCCCGACGATACATTTGGGCATCGGTGGCTCAAAACGCCTACAGAAATCCTTCAAATGTAGTTCGTACTGTTTGAGAAGGAGGCGCTCTTCGGCTGGCGATAGAAAGAAGGCTTCATGTTGTTCCTCCTGCAAAGGGCAAATGCACTTACTTTGAGATTATTGTTTGATAAGATGATTACCTACACTCATCAAGGCTCCATGAGTTTCAATGAATTTGCGGTTCTGCTCTATTCGACGTTGATTTAGGTCTTGTTCGTTGGTAAATGTCCAGTACTTCTTCTGTGAACTTAATGGAAACATGACTGCACAGTTTGATGCTTGATATGAATTTGAAATAATTGCAATAAAACCGAAGAAAATTGCACAAAATTACTTATTAGCGACGTTTTTGCGTTTGTTTACGTGAGTTGAACAGTCAATATAGTGACAGCCGTAGGACAAGGAACTCAGAACTGACAGCATTTTGAAAGCTGATACGGAATGGAATGAGAACTGCAAATATAAATTGAGTTTAGGGTGGTCACAGAAGGAAGTTTAAGACTAATGGCTACATTGCCCTGGATTTTGTTAAATATTTCTCCTTCTAATTAATGACAAAACATATGTATCCTTGGAATTGTGTTTTATTATGGTTGCTAGCTAAGTTGTTAGTAAAAGCAATAATCAATTTTTCGGAGTGCTTGTTATCGATTGTGGTTATATCTAAAACACCTGCGCCCAATGCAAAAGAATTTCTAACCACAGCTATACTATTTTACCAAGAATGAATATATTGAAGCCGGAAGTACTTGATTCAAACGAGCACAATTCGTTTCTTACCATGAAGTGATAGCTATTATAATCGATAACAACAAACAAGCAAAAACATTTGGATAGTCTGATTAGGCATATTTGGACCACCATATTTGGACCAAGAACGAGTTTCGCGAATTCTTACCGATTGATTTTACAAGATGAACAAGTAAAAAGGCGGGCCAAAATAGATCACACTATTGGAAGATGCTCTTATTTTTGCAAATGGGACCACACGTGACGTTGCCAAAAGTGGCCGGCCCCGGAGCGCCCGTTGTGCCGAGAATATCACCGCTGTTGCCGAGGATATCGAGCTGTCGCCGAAAACATCGACCAGACGACGTGCCTCGCAATTAGCCATCAGCCGGTCGTCCCTAAGGCGAATTTTGGTCAAAGACTTGTGGCTGTTCCCGTACAAGGTCCAGTCCGTGCATCAGCTGCTGCCTGTCGACCGCCAAACGCGATGAGTACGTAAACAAGCGAAACTATCGCTTCTGGGGCACCGAAAATCCACGAGTAATGCACGAGGCATACACCCGCTCAAAGCTACTGCATGGTGCCCTGTTCACGCTGGAGGAGTCATCGGTCAAACGACAACAATGGACGGTGCGCGCTATAGGGCCATGTTTACCGAGTTTTTTCTACCGCAATTATTAGGAGTGGAGGACGTGGTTCCAACAAGATGGAGCAACGGCACACACTGCGTGAAACACAACCGATATTCTGAATAGCAGCTATCCAGCCTACAACGGGCATTTACGAACGATCAACTGTCAAATTGGCTGTTCTTGTTATAAAGGCAAACGACCTGTATGAAGTTTAGCATCGTCATAAGTGAGGAACATTTTGGCGGCACTCCCTGATACATCAAGCACAGCAACACTAGAACGTTTTTAATTTTTTTGTTTTTCGATTGAAGGCTAAAAGGATTTAAAACTGCAAGGAGAAAAACCTACACAACTTTGAAGACCTTCGAATTTATGTGGCAGAGGAGTGGAATCAAGGGCATATAACAAATGATTACAAAAAATTACATGCATGCTCTGTCAAAGGATGCGAAACTCATAGCAATAATTGTCAAGTTTTTAAGAGAACTATGTATTACAAGAACCATGAAGATAATTCAGATTAATCTTAATCAGAGCAAGAAATTTCAAGATATTCTCCTACTATTCTTCTGTCTCCGCCCTCGGAAGGGCTCAAGTATTGGTGGTGATTTCATGCATATTCAAGATAGTGGGCTTCAGAGTATCCGCCATCGGTCACACCGCAAGTGTCGGGTACTGTTACCAAAAAGAAACCACAACCACCTGTTCGTTCAGGCATATGTGATATGTGGATTTTATAAGCTTATCACGATTTATAAAAACGGGCACTGCGTGAAATCTCCCAAAATGGAAACATTTGAAATCACAAAAAAAAAAAAAACCCGTGGTAACGAGGATAGCCCTTTCACTCCTCAGCCACTATTAATGTTAAAATGCAGCTAAAAATGCATGTAAGGTTTTGTCCCCGTTCGCTAATCAGTTATGTCTGCGTTGGTCCCTTAAATTGGAAAACAGGATCTCTAAACCTACCTCAGCAAGGCACATGTAATTGGGACAATCTCAGATTCTACAGCTGCGGCAGTTAAAGGGCACGAAAAAAAATGGACATGATTCTGGATAGATTTAAACTGGTACTACTAGCAAAGGGATGTGTGTTACCTACCAGAACACCGGGAAGAGCTTTATGAAATTTGGTTAAGGAACAATAATTGCGCCAATGATTGTGGCCTGAAATATAAGACCCTAGTCACTTCCGATATATACAAAATCATAGTAAACAGTGTTGAGAGGCTGGAAACTTAACGTATGAGTTCTGTAGAAGCTATAAAGATGAATAGGATGTAGAGTATTTAGATGATTGTTAATTGTTATTGGCAAGCTCTACAAAAAGCCGCTTTTTCGGTGGAATTGCAATCATTACTTCATAGAAATAAATGGTGATCAGTGAAAAATATGAAGTGATTTTCTGTAAGAACTATAATTAAAAATTTAAGTATTTTTGGATAATCATGTTCTAAAATACATAAGCTTGGTTTTGATACCAACTCGCCAATGATTGGATTTAGAAAAAAAGAAAATTTCCAATACGAAACAGGCAACGCACATCCGAGGAAGAAGTCTGATCATTTAAAAGTCTTCTGTTTTCCTCCAACTTTATTAAGTTTTCCAATGAGAGCTATAATTTTGCCCATATATATAAAAATTCTAAACAATTTCTTCAAGAAAATAAAACCCTATGTAATAGTGTAAGCCACCCTTAAGTAGCCTCAACATTTTCGCAACAGAAATGTCACTTTCGTCTGTCGTCGGCGCTAAAAAGAAAATGGCGAATTATTAGTTGCAGGACGACGGTGGATTTTTGTGTGAAGTGTTTTTGCAATTCCTAATCGCATATTTTCAATAGGAAAACTACAAAATTACGCTCCACAACACGTTGCAAGTGATTCCAATCAAAATAGTAACAAAATGATGGCCATTTGGCAGTGAAATTGCTGTAAATCTCACGTGATAATTGCAACTACACAATTTACTAGCCCCCCCCTTCAAAGAAACTTAACTATCGCGAATTATTTGCCATCATTTGCCAATTTCCCAGTCCGTGATTGTGTTTTGCTCGCTTTCTGCAACTGTGAAGTATAACAAGTTTTGTGATTCGTGAAACGAAAAATATGATAAACAACCCGATGGTGGTAAAATTGAGTGTCAAATTTCGCAGACTATTGATTGTCTAACGCACGGGAAAACGTAGTTTGTCAATCGTCGTGTACGCCCCCGCCGCCTCTTCTCCCGCAGCAAAAATATAAATCGCTCATAAATTCGTAAATTTTTAATTTTGTTGTTCGTTGATTTACACATTCTCATCAGAGCAACATGCATGTTCACGGAAGAATGGAGAAAAACCCAACAACTGTGACAGTGTCCAACATTGTGTTGATGCTATGTGTCGCTATAGTTGCAATACAACAGCCGCTAACTGTTTGTGGTGGGTTCCTTGCCAATGAATTGAATTAAATTGAAATCGGCTTGACCATAAATTATTTTCCTCATATGCCCCTCTCCGCGCTGCTTACGCACTTTTTAGGCTATCCACGAGCGGCGACGAATACCAGCCAAGTACCCACTACATCTAGTAGTACCACTATCAGCAGCAGGAATTTCACTATCGGTTATGATAATGTATCAACAACCCCCCTCGCAGGTTTATTAAATGGCTCAGGAAGCAGTGGCGTAGTTCGTTATGGGGCGCAATCAATGACGACGGCTACAACAGCACTGGTAGTAACAACGGCCAGAAGTCGAGATGTCGATGGCAGCAGTAGTGGCGGTGAACATCCAATACAGACGTTGCCAATGGTCTCTGGCTATGACAAAAAGAAAGAGCGTAAGTTGAAGATTTTATTTTTTTTTCCCATCAAGTCGAGTGTGTACGGTGGTAGTGCGTTGCGTAGCATACCTATCCCGTGTCATAAGGCCTGTTGAGGTGTTAATTGGATTACACGTTTTACAGCAGTTTTGTCGTTGCACGTGATGTTGTTGTTGCCCCGATGTAAGGTGTTTTCGTCAAGAATTTACAAGTGATCATGATAAGACGTTGTGTTACTGTAAACAAGGCGTCGGATTTGCATTGTTTACTTGATAGAAAAGCAATAAGTGATTGTGTAGATAGGCGGGCAAGAACAAATAAGAAGCAGCAGGGAATGATTTTTGTTTTATTTTTGAAAAAAACAAAGGAAATTGTAATCGGCATAGTTACATATTTGTCCCCCAAATGGCAGTAGAGAGTGGGTAGTTGTGCTTGCCCTGTGTCACCTGTTTGCCATGAAGTTAGATAAAAGCAATAACGAGCAATGTGCATTGTGAATTGCTGTTCCAACTGAAAAAAAGTGGTTTATGTTCGGTCTTAGACTGAATTTGCTATGAGAATCTTATTATTTATTTCTCTTATGTATGATAGAAGTTCGTTAAAAGAGTTTAGAAAGCTTCCTCATCCTCATTTATCGTTGAAGTTCCCTATCCATCTGAAAAGAAGAATTATAACCTTCACATGCTTCTTAATTACCTCAGTGAACATGTCCCTCAAGCTACATGCCCCCAGTTGCGCACTTTAAGTTTGAGGTCAATTTCTACTTACTTACTTAAGTGGCGCTACAGTCCGGAATGAACCTAGACCTCAACCAACATGCCTCTCCAATTAGCCCGGCCCTTAGCTAACTGCCTCCAGTTGCGCACTCCCAATTGGTTGAGGTCGGTTTGTATTTGTGCGCGCCACTTAAGGGGAGGTTTTTATTTACTGCGTCCAACTTCTGTCTGCGAATCGAAAGCTCTTCGAGCCGGAGTATTGGTCCGGAGTAACGTCCAATTCGGAGTTTTTTTAAACAGGGCATGTCGCAGTACAGCTCGTATAGTTCTTGGTTGAATCTTCGTTACCATAGCCCGTCAACGCAAACGGGAAGAATTTTCCTCTCGAATCTTGCTTAAGCGCCGTAGAGCAGGATTGGGATGATCAAAGTTTTATATAGGATCTCCTTACTAGTTCGAGTGAGGGCTTTACTATTAAAATGGCTTTTTACGCCGAAAAAACAGCGGTTGGCAAAAGTAATTCTTCGTTTAATTTCTGACGAGATGTTCATGTCAAAGTTAATAGCGGAGCCGAGATAGACAAAGTCCTGTTCTACCCCAAAAGTTATCTGTTAATGTTGACGTTCTGTCCAATTCGTCGATGTTGTGTGACCTTTCGTGTTGATAGCATAAACTTTGACTTGCCCTCATCTACTACTAAACCCATTTTTGCCGCTTCCTTCTATATTAGCAACCGTGGCTATGACATCACGTTGAGTCGTCCTACCAATGATGTCAATATCGTCGGGGTATGCCAGTAGTTGTACCGATTTCTGGAAAATTGTGCCTCTACACAAACGGACGGTATACCAAAACTAGACATGGCTCTGTATAGTTCGTCTCTATAAATGCTGTCGTATGCGGCTTTGAAATCGATAAATAGGTGGTGGATTTCGACTTCCTGGGTTTTTTCCAGAATCTGCCGAAGTGTGAAAATTTGATCGGTTGTGAACTCTCCTGGCCTAAACCACACTGATAAGCGCCGATCAGGTTGTTGGTAAACGGTTTCAGGCGTTCACATATTACGGCATATAGGATCTTGTAGGCGATGTAGAGGAGACTTCTGCATCTGTAGTTGGCGCAGCTTAGAGGGTCTCCTTTTTTGTGGATCGGCCAAACGATGTTGAGGTTCAATTCTTCAGGCATAATTTATCCGATCGGATTCGGCTTATGAGTTGGTGGATGTTACTTACCAAGTCATCTCCCCCGGCTTTATAAATCTCGGCGGGAAGGCCGTCATTTCCAGCAGCCTTATTAAGCTTCAGTTTAGATATTGCAATCCTCACTTCACGCAGGTCGGGTGGTTGGCAGCTTTCGCTGTCGCTGTCAATATTGAATTGTTCGTTCTGCCTGACAGCGGAATGTTTTTTTGTCATCGCCGTTTAACAGTCTGCAGAAGTGGTTCTTCCATATCCTCAGCATCGACTGTGTTTCAAATACGATATTTCCTTGTTCATCTCGACAGGATTCTGTTCGAACCTTGTATACTTGGCTTTGACGTTTTACACTTTGGTAAAACTTGCGAACATCATTCCTGGAGTAACACCTCTCTACATCTTCGATCGCACGTTTTTCTTGTTCTTTTTCTTATTTCTGAAAAGCCGGTGGTCTTCCCTTCTGCTTTGCCTATAGAGCTCGATGTCAGCTCTCATCTGCACCTGCAGCTTAGCCTTGAAACCAGGGGTTTCTCGCTCTTGTGCGTGAGAAACCTAGCACATCAGTTGCGGCTGGTCTAACGGCTTTTTGGCATCGTTGCCATTGTTCTTCGACATTCGATGCTGGTGGTACGGTGTTAACTGAGATGTTAAGAGATACGCGTTGCACGAAGATCTTGGCGGTCTCTTGCGATTGCAGTCTTTCGAAAATAATTTTTTTACAGTATTTCTGGATTGTCGTGGCGTGGTGGATATCCGCATTCTTACCTTGGCTGCAATAAGGTAGTTTTCCGAGTCGATGTTAGCTCCTCAAAATGTTCGGACATCCAAAATACTGGATGTGTGTCTCTTGTCCATCGCAGTGTGATCAATTTGGCTGAACGTTCGTTGATCTGGATATCGAGGTGAGGATACCGTGTGCTGGCTTTAGTGGTTTTTCGTTCCGTAGCGAAGTCAGTTAGCCTAAGTACGTTACCGGACGTGTTGTCGTGTAGGCCATGTTTTCCGACAATACTGCTAAAGACGTCTGCTCTTCCTACCTTTGCGTTAAAATCTCCCAGCACGATTTTCACGTACTTCGGTTGTCGCTCAAAGGTTTTGTCAAGGAGCTCATAGAAGCAGTCCTTAGCTATATCATATTTTTCCTCCGTTAGGGCGTGAGCGCATATAAGGCTTATGTTGGCGAATTTGGCCTTGATGTGGATCGTTACAATGCGTTCGCTAATGTCTTGGAAACATACGACTTCTTGCCTAAGTCTGGCACTTATAACAAATCCGCATATGAATAGTCGCTGTTTCTGCTCACTATAACACGGTCCGTAGTAGAAGTTACAGTTTTTCATCCTCTTTTTGCACCTATTTCCTGGATGGCAGTAATGTCTGCTTTGCAGCAGTTTAGGGCTTCCGCTAGTTGTTCGCTTGCACCTCTCCTGTTTAATGTTCTCACATTACAGGTGCAGATACGAACGTCGTTGTCCTTTTTTCGTTTAGCCGTGTCGTCAACAATAAAATCAGTCCTTTCCGAGGCTATTGGTTGCTTCGTAACAATGGTTTCTTAAATGGGTGGGTAGTTAACCCAAAGCATAACCATCAACCTGGAGGGCCAGTTCCAATTTATAAGATACCCCTAGGACACGGGGCCATCAGTATCCATAGCTGCCGCTAGCTTTTCGCTTCATCCGCCAGCATCGTTCAAGGGGCCTGACATACCCTTGAAATTTCTAGACAACCTGTTGTCCGAATATGTCGAAGCAGCTTGTCTAGGTTCGCCTGAGCAGGCTGGAGATTCATTCCGTGTCATTCTGACCTGGCTGTTGATGGTTTTGCTCTTGCTGTTTTTCCTCTTGTTATCAACACTCGCAATTATCGTTTAGCAAGTCAAATCCTGTTGGATGAGAACAGTATCCGATTGTCACCACGTGGAGGTTTAAAATAACCACTTGATGTAGTCAGAGTTACAACCACTTGACATTGCCAAGTCAAAGCCAATCAGAGTTTACCCTCGTTCTACAACACCTAACCAACCATTGTTAACTCCTGCCGTGAGCACTATCTGTTCCAGTAGGAGATTGAAAATCGCATTGAAAAATCGCATTATAGCGCATCTCCGGTATATATTTGGAAAAGTTTGGATGAGTAGTTTCCAAACTGAACACTGCATCGCATGTCCTCTACTCTCAGGCGACACAGATGTATCCGATTCGATGGAATCCCGAAACCCGCCATAACTCTATAAAGCTCTAGGTGATGGATGCCATCAAACTCGGACTTGAAGTCGATGAAAAGATAATGTTTTTCGACTTGGAATTCGTTGGTCTTTTCCAGAATTTGCCTAAGTGTGAAAATGTTGTCTACGGTCAATCTGCCGGGGCGGAAGCCACTCAACGACGTACCGATTAGTAAGTTGGATTGCATCATATATGCGACATTTATCAGGGATACCATTGAAGCATTTTCTTAGCGGAAATCATTGCAAATGAAGAAGCCTCAGGACAAGGCTGAGGTGTAATGCAATATCTACTTAGAATATTAACATCTTCAGTGCAGTGACAGCAAAGCTATGCCGACTATTTTTTATCCAGATGGAAGAGAACTTTCATCATTTACCTATTCTGGGTACCAGTTCAGTGAGATATACCAGGGAACTGTAAGGCTTATGAGCTAACCAGGCAAGGCACTACTTGTAAATCGTTAATCAAACTGGATGCGATCAAAAAAACCTAACCGCAGATGGGTAAATGCCAAAATGTGTCTAATATCCTGGCAACTCTGGTCAAACTATAACCAGAAGCACTCTGTCCGCTTGATAATGCTGAACAGATCAAACATCAGTAACGCCACCGGTGTTCTTACAGGAAAGAAAGACTAGACCCCTTTAACAATGATTCTGCAGAAGAAGCTTGGACGAGGAAGAGCAGGAGCATATTCCTCAAAATCTCTGTTTTTGTCCAGCTCTTTCGAACAAAAGAAAACTATCTAGGAGACTACTGCTTTTTTGACAATCTAGGATGGCTAATATTAATGTCAGATACCTCCCCTGTTCGGAATGGTTCTATTATGCAAACGAATACTACGTGGTACCTCAAATGACATTTTCTAGCCTTAGCACGCGAAGGCGACCTTACCTAGCAGGGATTTGTCTCGATGCAAAACATTTTTTGGGACATATGGAGCTCATATTCCACTCATCGGTCATGCTCTCATCCTTTCAGACTATGTTGACATTTTGTTGCATGCACGCTTCTACGCCATCACCTCCGTATTTGAAGAGTTCTCCTAGCAATCCGTCAGAACTGGATGCCTTGTTGTTCTTCAGTTTTTTTTTATTGGCTGCTTAATTTTTTTTCAATATGGGAGGGATCATTACCTCTTCATTGACTGGAGGTGGGCTGCCCTAACACTCTCTCTGCATTAGGTTAGGTTTGGTGGACTGTTTACGCTCAAGTCATCCGTCAAACTAGCATAGGTCTACGTAGGTCCATTGCGATGCTTATGTAAACTAAGCAGCTGCTGGAAATGTTGTCCAAATCAATCTACAATCCCCTGTGTGACTATGTTGCCATTGGTTTTCGTAGAGCCTGCGTTGCTACTTTGTAGCCAGCTGCAAGTTGTTTGGATTTTTTGAAGAATTGACAGATGTGTTCTTGTCGCGCTAGTCTTCAGTTTCCTTTTGCTGGGTTTTCTTCTAGGAGAAGGGAATTCTCCTAGTTCTGTACTCTTCCCGTGCTGCCCGTGTTTTTTGTTGAAGCGCCTTGATATGCGCCTCTTCTATCACCTTTTTTTTCGTACTTGCAAGTATCATCATACCACGGAAATCTTTTCAGGGGTGGCTGGTAGACTATGGTGATTTCGGCCACTTCTTTGATGATATTGCCATGCTGTATCCACTGGGTGTTGAAGTTGTGGAGAATGAGGGCACAGCGAGGAGGCTCTCACTCAGTTTCTTTTGTAGACTCTGGCAATCTCCGGCTCACTAAGACGTCCAACGTGAAGTCTCTTTTTTGCATCACTCGCAGCATCTTCTCGTTAGACAGTAGGGCTCCGAAATAGGGGAGAAAATGGTCAGAGTCGACGTTTCACCTCTGAATGTCTGTGCATCTAGGATGTTGGATGTGCCGAAATGAGATTTCTTCTGTATAAAGCTGGAATAACTTATGCAAATTGTGTGGTAAACCGCAAAGTGACCTTGAGTTGATTATCATCCAGCAGATGCTTTTCCAAATGGAATGTTTCATGTATGGACGGTTTGGTGATGTAGTACGCAATGCCTAGATTGATGTTCGAAACTTACCGTGCATGTAGTGATATTGTGATAGATGTAGTTATACAAGATGGGCCAAAAGTCATCCAATGTTGTTTGTCTTTCAGAATATCGGTTGTGGCTTGGGCAGTGTGTGCCGTTGTTCCGTCCTATTGAAACCACATGTCCTCTAGTCCTAATTCGTCCCATTCCGAAAAAAAAACTTAGTTAGCATGGCCCTATATCGCGCACCGTCCATGTTTGACCTGCGGCGTTCTCGAAAAAAAAAAATGGCCCGAAACGTTCTCATATCCTTTGTTCTGTCCTTATATCCTTGAATTCCAGCTGAAAGGAAACGCTGTTTTATTTATAAAGTAGAAATGCAACTTAATACAAATAATAAAAAAAAATTACAATAAAATCCAAACTTACTCGCAAATCTTTACCGTTTTAGGAATCTTAAAATGCCACTGTGACATCTGCAAGGACAGCAATAACATCTGTGAAACCGACGGCCTCTGTTTCACATCTGTCGAACTCAACAAAGGCGTCGTAACATTTAGCTACAGGTAAATAGAAATTCAACTCTGCCTCTCAACATTGAAAAATGTTTATAGCATCGATAATATTATTTAAATTAAAATAAAAAAAAATAAAAAAACAACAAAATAACACCTAGATGCCTAGATATGTCGCAAAGTATGCCACCTGGTCATTTCATTTGGTGCAACGATGGTAAAAACGGTGGTCCAACAGCCCGCCCCGCTGCAAAACGAGGCGGGCACGCCTGCTGTGGCGACAGAGATTTTTGCAATCTAGATTTAAATCCATCTGTGAAATATTATCCAGAAAATCCTCAACCAGGTTACGATGAAGGTGGGTCACGTCCTCGTTTGTCCGACTCTCTAACTACGTTTGTTTTTTTATTCTAATGAAGATGATCTCACTGACTGATCTGCCAAAATGTCCCTTACTAAAAAAATTATCAAAAAAAAAAAGAAAAGAAAAAGAAATGAAACGATTTGAAATTGAAAAAAGTATTTCACCAACAAAAATGACAAAAAAAAGCTTTTCCTCCCTACGCGCGTGTGTTTTTTTTAATTAATCCTAGAGACAGTTTTTCTATGTGATTTCGTTGTGATCCTTTTGAAGTAAAAAAAAAAAAAAAAGATTTTTATTGCCACTAACATAACATATAAGGGAGGTATAGAGTACAAGAAGATCCTTGTGATTATGAGAACATCACCAACAGCATGATTTCGTGATTGAGTAATGTTTTCATGATCACTCAAGTGATCTTCATTTTTTCCAATTTAACAAGCTAACTTTGAAGGATTTCTAAACTTAAAACAAATTTTGCACAAAAATTTAAAAAAAAAAATGTTTTTCATTATAAATGCAACGAACTTTTGTCAACCTAGGTGCCTCCCAAAGAAATATGACCTAGAAAGAGCACCAATTGAATGTCTAACCAATAAGGAGAAAGAGAATGTCTATAAGATCGAGTGTTGTGACATTGACTTCTGTAATCAGAATGAACTTTTGAAACTCAAATTAGTTCAAGGTATAGCTATGCAAAATTTATTTACAACCACTACTGCTACTAAAAAAAAAGAAAAAAAAATCGCACAACCACACACAACACTTTTATTATTGTTTCCTGTACACAAGACACATGTAGAGCACTTTTTCTTTTTTACCAAAATAACAAACATTTTGATCGATTGTATCTATTTAGAGCTTTAAAACTTCTTTTGCAACCCACTGCAAGTGAAACACAAGGGTTTTCAGCTAAAGGCATTTATTCTGTTGCCGAATTTTTTTTTAAATACATTTTTAGTAAAAGTATACCTAATGCATGAAGTAATGGTAATTTTTTGTTTTTCCCACGGTAATGGCTAATTATTTTGTAGTTACCTGCCTGACAAATTTTTTTTTTATCGCTTGTTTAGCTAGCTGATGTTATGGTGTAGTTTGTAGAGAATTGTTTATTTAAAAATTTAAAACTTTCAGAGCGGTAACATTTTTTTTTATTATTTAAGTGCAGGTTTTTCTGGGAACCTGCTCGCGCAGATGTGCTTTGAGTGTGTATTTAGGGCGGTGATTCCCTGTTTTTGAGGAACTAAGGAAACAAAAAGAAAAAAAAAACGACCAAACTAATGCTGAGTCTCAAAATATTTTGTACCTTTTGAATACTTTCTACCAATCTGATGCCCCTTTTTGAACTGCATTAGCAAATAAGTCATTTAAAAACACGCCTATTTCGAACACCAACGCCTATTTGATAATCTATTTTGATTTGAGAGGCTTGAGATAGCCTTAACAGCGCCGTTAAGAACAAACCACTGATTTAGAGCTCCTAAGGTAAAATAGTCTCAGCAATAACACCCATTATCGACACGACGTTGTTCATTTTGAATGGCTCCCAAATAAACCGAAATAGAACTTTAAGCTTTCAAAACGATAATCGTTTACGATAGTGAAGGAGACTTTCTGGGATTGTCAGGCAACTGATTTCGTAATTTTCAAAACGATAATCGTTTACGAAAGTGAAGACTTTCTGGGTACGTTCCATTAAAGATTATAAAGTCATACAGATGACGCATTGAGAACAAAACACAGAAAAATTGTTCTCACCAGCTTCAGGGTACGGTAGCGGGGTGCAATTGCACACATGAGAAACGAGTACCAATCATATGGCGGGCTGTGCCAGTACGACCCGGCATAGAACAATTTTTCTTGTATGCAGTGCGTCATCTGTGTGACTTAATAATCTTTGGTTCCGTGTCTACATGTGCACGAAGCCTATAAAAATTACACACTACGTACCTAGCAGGTGTCCTTTAAACTATCGTCAACGATAATCTTTTTAAAAGTTACGGAATGAGTACCCAAGTTATATAAAGGGTTATTCAGAGGTATAGAATTCGAATTGAAATAAAAGACAAGAAAATCGTTTTCGTAACCATCAGTTTGGCTATATTGGAAGAATCATTTCATGCCATTGAAATATAATTTCAATTGAATATAATTTCGGGCACGTGGCTGGTTCGAATTAAGCCATGTCTAGAGGTCCAATGATTCATGTATTGACGGTTTGGTGATATAGTACGCAATGCCCGGATTGATGTTCGAAACTTACTGTGCATGTAGTGATATTGTGATAGACTTAGTTGTACAAGGTGTGCCAAAAGAAGTCATCCGATGTTGTTTGGCATTCAGAATATTGGTTGGGGCTCGAGCAATGTGTGCCGTTGCTCCGTACTGTTGAAACCAGTCCTAATTCGTCCAATTTCGGGAAAAAAACTCGCTTTACATGGCCCTACAGTGCGCACCCTCTACTGTTGTCGTTTGAATAATGGCCCGATGACTCCTCCAGCGTGAACAGCGCACCATGCAGTAACTTTTAGCGGGTATAATGGCCCCTCGTGAATTACTCGTGGATTTTCAGTGCCCCAGAAGCGATAGTTTTGCTCCTTCACGTACCCGGAAATGAGCCTCATCGCTCATTACGGTTTTGATCGAAAAATCGTCCGCTTCGATTATTTCGCGTTCTTGGGGAGTGTATCGGTCTATGGCTTGTTAACTTGTATTCTACATATGTCTAGTACACAAATGTCAAAAAATATTTGACATTGGCGGGAATTTGCAAAAATAAGAGTACCTTCCAATAGGATGATCTGTTTTGGCCCAGCTTGTAGAAAGCTAGACCAAATCTGTAACCAGTGTTAATCTCTGGTAATTCTCCCAGCAGCCCATTTAATCGAAGTCAAAGACAAAAATGAAGAATTGGATTGGGAATAAAGCCAAGTCTAGAGGCCCAATTTTCAACCACTTTTTCGAGCATTAGGGGCGTATGTCGGCAATAATGCCACGAATGTTAGATCTAGAGACCGCCTGTACCACATCCACAGCTATAATCATAATAAAGGTCACGCGAATCGTGGTAACAAAAAGGCACATAAGTACGTGCTACTTGGGTTTATGACGAACCGGCACTTCTATCTACCTAGCTAGATGTAAATCGAGTTATTGTCTCCGACCATACCCGCCTCCCATTTAAGGCGAATGGTTCTGCTGGACTTGAAGTTGTGCTCAAAACTGAGCTGGGTAGTGATGCAGTCGGTATTTTCAGTGATGTAAAAGTGTTTCGGTATCCTTGTATGTTCACCTTGAGTGGGTGCTGTACACGCTTCGGTCTATTTGCCTGATATATCTAGAGGTACTAGATACGGCAACGGAGGTTGGTTGTTCTTAGAGGTCCGCTAATGCATATGCAAGCTGATCTTTGAATTTTCCCTAGAAGGTTGCGGTTGGATGCTGTTTCTAAAGCCGTCCACCAGACTATGACACCATACAGGAGTAAGGGTCCAATGATGAACACGTAAAGCCATTTCTTTCCGATTGGCTTTTTGCAAGTCTATAAGGCTACGGTGGCTTTCTTTACACCTACTTGGATATTGGCTTTCCAGTTCAGTTTCTTTTCCACAACCAGACCCAGATACTTAGCTTGTTCTGCGGGATTGAGACTGGCGCCATTAAATTAAGAAGAGTCTATACAAACTAGCATACGACCACCATCGAATTGAAAGATGAATTCGGGCGGTGTATTAATATATAAAATTCAGCCATACGAAACGGTCATAGAAAGATTCAATAAAAGAGTACTACACGCCAGCAAAGCCATGGCGGTCAATAATCCGATGTGCTATTCCGTACAAAACCCAAACCTGTTTAGTCTATGAATCAATGAAAAAAAAAGCTTTCTAATTAAAAAATCTGTGTGTTCCTTTACCTTTTTTTTTCGTGAATTATGGGACACCCTTTACATCTCTGTACCCCCAACTCTGTACATTCATACTGTAAGGAGAAGTTGGTTGATACAGCGCTGCACTCACTCAATTAGACCAAAGAGTTGCTTTTCTTGATGAAGAATGAGCCTTTAACAATGTCAAAGCTGACAATCACTTATGCACTTTCAGATTTAAATGTTGATGATACGTTGGGAGTGCATATACATCATTTACGATCAGAATTATTGATATCGGGTTTTTCAACAGGGACGCTACAAAAGTTGGGCGACAGGGACAGCAAACGACGCCATATTTCTTGCCGCTCTTTTGACATTTCTCTTCAGTAAGATTTGCCATTTCATGATGGAAAGATATACGATCCAACAACGAGTCGAAATTATTAAAATTTACAACCGAAATTCGGAGTCAGTGGCCTCAACGTTAAGAGCGCTACGTCCAATTTATGGTCGTCATAATCGTCCTAGCAGATCAACAATTGACCGTCTAGTGGACAAAAATTTGAATCCACAGGCACAGTACAAAATGTTCCCGTGCCAATGAGACAAGGAAGTGCCCGTAGTGTCGAGAATATTGCTGCCGCTGAGGCTTCAGTTGAAGAAAGCCCAAATGTGTCTCTCACACGTCGTTCTCAAGCGTTGGGCATCTCTGTGACGTCGTTGTGGCGAATTTTGCGAAAAGATCGTGGCCTACATCCTTACAAGATTAAATTGACTGAAGAACTGAAGACGCTTGACCACCAGAAGCGTCGTATGTTCGTGAATTGGGCTGAGCAACAACTTGAAAATGATTCGGATTTTCATCGAAAAATCATCTTCAGCGATGAGGCTCATTTCTGGCTGAATGGCTTCGTCAATAAACAAAATATGTGGTGTTGGTCAGGCAGCAATCCACACGTACTCCATGAGTCATCATTGCATCCCGAAAAAATTACGGTTCGGTGTGGTTTATGGGCCGGCGGCGTCATTGGGCGTACTTCTTCCGTGATGATCAAGACCGGCACGTTACTGTGAATGGGAATCGCTACAATTCAATGATAACCGAATATTTTTGGCACCAATTGGATGATATGGACTTGGTTCCAACAGGACGGCGCCACAAGCCACACAGCGAATGCCACAATCAATTTATTGGAAACCAAGTTTGGAGAACGTGTTATCTCACGAAATGGTCCAGTCGCTTGGCCGCCTCGGTCGTGCAATTTGACGCCGTTAGACTATTTCCTGTGGGGCTACGTCAAATCTATGGCCTATGCCACCAAGCCAGCGACGATTGATGAACTTCGTACGAATATCGAACGTGAAATTGCAGCAGTATCGGCCGATTTATGCTTGAAAACCTTCGAAAATTGGGTTCAGCGTCGGGACTTCTACAAGCGTGCCCGTGGTGGCCATGCAAAAGAAATCGAGTTCCATACATAATGGCATCGAACGTACTTTCACAGGAATAAAGATACTAAAAAAAAAGCGTTTGTAGCGCTCTTATTGAAAAACCCTATACAAATCTTAGACGTGGCACCCCACAAGGAGGCATTCTGTCTTCTCTTATCTAGTAGACCTAGTAATCTCAACGAGCTGCTAGTAAATCTAGAAAGAAAAGTCTGCTTTTGTTTTCCGTGGGCCGAACACACTCTTACAATTCAACAAATGATTTCAACAGTGTGATGGCTGGTGTTCCAGTTTTAGTTTTCAACTTCTTATGCTCGAGTGCTTCTATTTTCCGATTGAGACGAATGATTTACGATTTTTCAGCTCTGCTGGTTTATCGAAAACATGCGAAATATGTATTTCTATTTTTCTCTTTACAACCCTTTCTAATAACCAACCTCTCATGCTTTGCTCTGATTTTTTTGAACACATTGCCCGTTAGTAATGGACTTTGTTATAGAAACAAACTTAACCACTGGCGTTTTCGGTTTCAATATAAAAATACAAATCCGCACTCAAAACTGATTTCCCGCGATTTTGGAAATAAGACCCAGAATCTCTGAATCGATGTTAGCACCTCTTAAAATATGGTCTCCAACTTGAGTTCAACACTCACGTTTGTTCGGGTGCTTCAAAAACACCCTTTCACCTTGATTAGACAGAATTCAAACGAACACAAACAATTTTATAGGAGACATAGGCATAGCGAACTTTCTAGTTTCGTTCGAACACAATTGTACCATGTCTCGCTCTGTCTTATCGCTATTGCAACAATCAATGATCAAAAAAAGTAGCTAGTTGGATTCTGGCTTCGGTATAATGCAATTTTATCCTATCTTCGGTTATTTACGCCGAAAAATCGAGATTCGTACCTAAACCGAACAAGAAGAAAACGAATGTGCAAGTCTTTATCAAGTTTCGATGCCCATTCTCATTACAGCTTATAGTTCAAAAAAAAAAAACAATTTCTATCCTCACTTTCCGGAATGTTAAGGTTATCCTCAACCCAAATTATAATGCTTATCCCGCCAATACCATGTCATAAGATTTTCATTATTTATCTAATGTCTTACATCTATTCATGCCAAAAAAAAAAAAAAAACAAGAATTAACCGAAATAGTTATATTTCATCATTGTCTGGCGCTTGTCTAGACATAAGGCCAGTATCAGCAACTGACATATTTATCTATTTTTATAAAACGGCTATCTAATACCGCATCGATATAATTTTCATTTGGGAACTACATTCACCTAGGTACTACAATCACTGCTTCCAACTAAGTGTCCGATTAAAAAAAACATATAGGAAGGCTACCATCCGCTGTGCGAACAGTTGGTTACCCTATTTCTTATCCTACCTTATCATAATAATAAATTTCCCCAAAAAGGGGGCGTCGCTAAAAACTGAATGAATCTTGTTCGGAAGGTTTATCTAAATCTGTAATGGTTCTACAGAAAATGACTTTTTTCTATGGATATGCTATGGGATAGGCTTTGTAGATCATTTTTCTAGAAAACCCCCCCCACAAGTGGGCGTGGGTTAAAATGTTATGTAGACGAAATGTACATCGAACATATTATTCTCGAAATATTTTCAACGAAAGTTTTCTTAAGTTTTTCTAAAATTGTATTAAAGAACGTTTTTTTAGAAAACGCCCGCAAAATGTGGGCGTTACATAAAGCTATATGGACGAAATATAGATATTTCGATTGGCTAAATATGCTATTACGACACTTTTTTGATATTCTTAACCAAGTACAACGTTTTACTGATTACGTTTTGGCTTAGGTGTGCGTGGCAGTTTACGTTTTTATAAAAGGTGGGCGTGGCAGTGGGAGAATGCTTACACTGTTTTGCTTCATCGGACAGAGAGTCTTTATACCAAACTTCAATTTAAGGCCCTAAAATTGGTGACATACAGACGGACGGACAAACAGACAGACGTACAGACAGACAGCATGGCTCGATCAACTCAACTTGCGATTGTAAATCGCTCCACATACTTTAAGGTATATCTAGCGAAGTGATATCAAAAAATACAAATTTTTGGCGTAACAGGCTCGTTAGTACCCAGGGCCGATCTTTTTCACAACCATTTATGTGTGCGTGTGTACTTCTAACACGCGGGATCTCCTGTTTTATGCCGACTCCGAACGGCGAAGTTGAGATAAGCTTTTCTTGACAATTAATAATACTCCGATGATTTGTCAGATCATCACGAGAGGAGGGCCAGTGAAAAATCATATTCCAAAAATTTTGGAATTCAGCGTTATTTCACAATGGCAAAATGAAATAACGCCGCACATTGTTTGTGAAATAAAGCCGAATCCACAGAGAGAGACAGGAAATCACAATTTTAACAAATCCGAGCTCTGGGCTCACTGCTGGATTTGGCGTCCGTGCGAAGTTGGTGTATGTGAATTTAGAATTTGTATGCAACCCCTGTGCTTGGGCTAACTGTTTGTGAAAGCTTGTTTGTCCATACATCCAACCACGCACGCAACCCAAATATAACAGTGATTACATGCAGGGACGGGGGGTTGCTGGAGGTCAGCATGGCACCCACTCATTTAAAAACTTTGCATAACTCCAAAATCGCACTCGGATGTAATCAGAGAATGAACCCCCTGCGTCTGCTCACTTTTGGATATGGGATGGGTGCAAAATTGGATGTACGCAAAGTGAAATAAGGCCGAATCGGCTTTATTTCCTTTTAGCAAAGTGAAATAAGACCGAACAGGGAAATTCGGCATTATTTCTCTTTCATAAAGTTATTTCGCTCGGCTTTTTTTAACGGCACCATCAACTTTGTGTTGTGAAAATACGCTTAACTGACATACATAATCTTAAGAAACTCAGTGGTTTGTACTCTAACATTATATTTAAGGTGTTGTTTCACAAAAATTAAAATGGCTCTGCCAACAAACTGCAAACGAATCAAGTGCCCAAAGCCTAAAAGGGCATCAGGCGACGAAATTAGCTTGGAAAGAATCAATTTTTATGACTCCGTCTATTAAAGTTTTTTTTTGCAACGCCTACTTTTTGGGGGCGTTTTTATTTAAAAAAAACTGTTTTCGGTAAAGTTAAAAAAAAAAATTCGAAGCAAAATCATTGGTTATGATAAATATGAAAGCTTCGTCTGTAGATCATTTCAACCAACGCCCACTTTTTAGGGGCGTTTTCTCATAAAAACACATTTCTATACCCCACCCCATAGCATATGCCATGGGGTAGGGTATAAAACGTCATTTTTTGGTCGAACCAACACAGATTTAGATACTCAGGTCTATCGTAAATAATTTTTCCCGTGCAACTTTTCTCATTCAGAAGTCTAATTTACAAAGATGACAAGGGAAAAATTCTCGGGAGAATTTATTGGCGATAGGCCTGATTATCTGAACAAGATGTGGTAGCAATGTAATTTTCTTTATTTCATTCCCGTTAAATTTGTAGTCACGCCTACATTTTGTGAAAATTTATTTTACGGATGGAATGGAATAGGTTATTCAACGATCCGCACAACTGATTGTAGCCTTCTCATGTGTGTTTTTTTTGTCTTGCTTGTGTTCGATGCATCTATGACGAACGCCAACAAACAAGTCAAGATATCATATCAACAACTGTATCCTGTCTTACCACCCACCTTTGACGTCATTCGCTACAACACCAGCAGCTGCTTAAAGTACCAACGAACGTTCTTTTAAGGACTTTCACTTCTATATTCTCAGAAAAGATGCGAAATTAAATTGGTTTATTCCCTTGTGAATAGCTAGCTCTATTATATGTCTTGCGTCTTCCTTATATTTTTTCCTCCTTGAAGCTATTATTTGACTTAAGATGCAAACAGAAACTCTTGGGATGTCATTAGAAAAAAAATTTCCGTGACGGCAGCCCTTATGCGCCGCTGACACTGTTTAGTCACGTCGATGAACTCTGATAGTGCAACGTCTCTTCAAGATAACCTATAAAACCCTGCTTAACGTAATTAAATGCCAATCATCAGTGAAGGTATATCCCATACAAGTAGGAAGGGACACTAACCATAAACTAACCGCAAAGTCCCTTTGTTTTAACACGCCTTTTCTGTGGGTAACAATTATATTTAAGGGATAAAAAAACAACAACAAAAAATTATTTGAATGCCTGTTTTTGTATTTAAATTAAAATTTTTACAACCCCTCACACATAGATGTAGTACCAAACAAAGTCATATACCACCAGAAGATCCGGCGTGGTGTCACGAACGTAACAAAAAGTTCGCAATCAGTTGTTGCGACAGTGATTATTGTAATACGCGCCAGAATTGGAAGGGAGAGATACCAGGTGAGAGTTCCGCCGTTAACAGCCAGCTATGATACTCGTACATGTTAAGTGTTATACATTATCCAAAGCAAAAACTGTATGATTATGTAAACAGACTCATCGTCGACCTTCCGCAACAAGAATCAAATCACAATGAAACGCATCCAAAGGAAGAGACACACACCATCCAATTGTTGTATCATTTGTCCTATCGTACCGCCCCCATGCGGTTATTATCCTGTGTACCTATATCAAATCATATTTCAAACAGTTTGTGTGTACATTTTGTTTGTTTTCCATCTAAGTGTCCTCAGATGAGCGTTAGCCTTATGACATCCTTCATCATAATTTTTTGTTAAATGTTTGCTGTGTTCCCATCAAAGGATATAAAATAATTAATTTAATTTTTAGGAAATCAAAAATATACTAATCTAAGGGTTGAGACCTTGTGGTGTTGTTCAGTGGAATATGCAGAGGAACAATCGATATTCATGTCTGGAGGGGCAGATACTCGTGTGTCGTGGGGATTTATTTTATAGGTCAACAGACGTTTTTCAGTTTTTTTTTTTTTAATGATGAATGGGAAGCACGAAAGGACTATTCCTTTAAACATTGTGGATGTTTTTTTTTTTAATGCAGACAGGGTAAAATTAAAAGGAAACGTGGTTCAAGATAATTAAAGTTTGTTTGCTCATATTCTGGGTTGGTAAATGAATTGAGCGGGTAAGTGGATTAATTTGGTTTTACTTCACTCACAAAAGTAAGTTTGTATGGTAAAATAAAAAAACTCTGATTTTTTGTATTTTCATTGATTATTTTTATTTCTCACGAGGTCTTTATGAATATTTAACGTTTTTTTTTCGATTTTTTCTTGTTAAAACACCCCTTGCGTCACTTCATACTTTCGGATTTCTGATAAGTTCCAGAACGTCAAAGTGTGATAACAAACTACTACTCTACTACGATATTAAATTTTACAACTCTACTACAACAGATAGCTGTGTTGTATAAAACTTTTTTTTTGTGCCACCATGACTGTTTCCCACCTAAACCTTAAAACTTAAAGTAAGTCGGCCATACAATTACAATTGAAAGTCAACTGTCTTCAACTCATTTAACCACCACAACATGTTCTTCTGTTGTAACTTACTCCGACGGTCCCAATCGGACACACTCCTGCTGAACCGCAGGTGCTCTCCTCCACCCTGAGCGACGACGTCTCGATCGTATAGGAGCCGCCTATCCACAGATCGTGGGAAGATGTGGTTGAATCTCGGAACCGCCGATCTATCCTGTATCAGCCCTCGACTATCCAAAATAGGAAAGCCTCGGGGGGAATAAAGCCGCTTAAACGCGCACTCTCAAAATATTCATCATTGGGGAAGAAAGCCCCCAAAGGTGAGAATATTGTTCGAAGCCATCGCTCTTGCAGCGTGAAACCGAATGAGTTTCACCAGAAAATTGTCTTTTTGTTTATGTTGGCCCCGTTGTATAGGACCTGGTTGGAAAAATATTTTGTGTTGTCAGACACTAGTGCTCTGTGAAGTCCAAGACATCTTCTTAAAAACTGCCTCTCAAACACCCGTATCTTTTCCATTTGAGATGGGGCAACGTTGAACTACACCGGGCACTACACCGTCGGCCTAATGAGGGCCATGTAGCAAATCACCTTCAATCTGCTGTCAAGACGACTGCTACAAAACAATCGTCTTGTCAGGGCAAACGCTCCCCTAGCTCTCGGCAGAGCAGCATCTACATGTCTTCCGAAATATAGAAACTGATCAACCCAGATGCCAAGGTACTTTACTACTATTTTACTCGCCAGTGGCTGCGCGTTTGGTCCAACGATCACCAGCTTGCGCCAGTTCTTTCTCGTATCCCTAAAGGCCCTAGACAACGACGTCCTAAACAGGATAGTTTCCGATTTCTGAAAGTTGATTTTCCACTTCCAGTCATCACAATATCTCTTGATAATGACCTCGACAGAAGGGGCTGTCGATAAGATCGTCCGCATACGCAATTGCCTGAGTAAGACTACCTATCATATCACTGGTGTAAATGCTGAAGAGAATCGGTGAGTTACCGCTCCCTGTTGCAGACCATTTTAATTAAAAATTCTGTGGTAGATGTTACATTGCCACATTTGACAACAAACGTTCTACCATTCAGCATGTCATGAAGAATATATAGCAGTGGTTTACATATGCCAAGTCTGGTCAGCTTTAGATAGATGCCCTCTAACCATACGGTGTCAAAAGCCTTCTCTCAATCAACCAGACATGCACCCGTGCACTGTTTTTTGGCTTTGTTCCATTGTATATCAGAGACGAGTCATGTCCAGCCTTGAAACCAAACTGGTTCTCTGTTATGATATTATTGTCCTCAGACAACTTGAACAGAGCTCGGTTGAGAATTTTTTCGAAAACCTTGCTGATACACTGAAGGAGACTTATCGACCGGAAATTTGATGGATTGGAGTTGTCCTTTCCCTTTTTCGGAAGAGGATGAACAAGCGCCGTCTTTCAACGCACTGGGTAATATGCATTACTCAGCGCGTTGTTGAACAGCGTGGTGTAAATGTCCACAGCTTCAGAGGGTTAGTGTCGCAGTACAATGTTGGATATACCATCGACTCCCGCTGACTTCTTTTTCTTTATGGAATCGAAGATGATCTGGAGTTCCACCTTCGAGATTAACAGGGGACTAGACCCACTTCGATCGGCGACTATGGCGTTTGCCAAGTTTTCGTTATCTAACCGTGTGAAACCGCTGTTCTCAGATCGCCATTGCGTAATGTCATTTCTTAGATAGAAATGATGATGCAGGACATTGTTTTCCAAGACGCAGTTCGGGCGAATGCTATCATTCACCTTATACACTTCCCGAAAGACAGCCACCACTGCCTCCACTCTCTCCTGATGATCTTCCATTTCATAAAAATCGTCGTCGAAGACGGCTTCCCCCGGATCAATTCCTGCTGTCAAAAATATGTTTGTATTGCCAGTTGTTCGTTGTAGCTTAACACACGGAAGGTCGTTATGACCATTCCTCCTAAAGATCTTATTCATATGTGGGTTGTATTAAACATTTTAGTGATCCTTGCGCAAATATTTTTTTTTTATTATTATTTATGGGTACAATTTTGAAGTTTGGATTTTTAACAGATAACTCGTGAGTCGTGTCAAACTGTCACGCTATTTTATTCTGTAGGCATTTTTTGACACTTCATCATGGAATGACTTATGTTAGACTTTGCCATTGACAAAACACATATTTTCGAGTCAATTTACAAGGAGGGCGTCCAGTCCATTTGTGAATCGACTATGACTTAACATGACGTATTACAAACGACGACAGAACGTGACATGGATTAAACATTTGATAATTTTTATGACATTGTGGCTGGGAGGTAAATAAGGGGCTATCTCTCATAGACGTGGCAAGAGGGATAGCCATAGGAAGTCTCTCTGGACTTGAGGGGTTGGAAGGCCAGTCTTTGCCAATAACAACCGTCATGTTCTGCGATCGAGGCGACTCTATACCGCTGATGAACAAGTTTTCCTAAGCCATTTTTAGTGGTATAGACATAGATTTTTTATCATATATTTTCAGCTTTTTCTTCAATCTATTCTTTTCCTTTTAGAGTCGCACTGGCGACTGAGGCCATCGGCAGGGACAGAGCAAGACATTAATACAACAGAGAGAGACAGATATATACACATAGAAGGAAATCCAGAGGAGGAGATATAGATTTATATGGTCTCAAATTGTCGCACAGGTGGCCTCAGATAAGCTGGCGATTTTTGTAGTAAAAGAATGCTGCCGAAGCTGGAACATTTGGCTTAGCAGTCAACTGCACATTCCTCTGAGCCATGGCCGCCTGCTTCCTTCTTCCTTTTTTTTATATTTTTATTTGATTCACATATTACGGCAGATAGGACCTTGTAGGCGATGGAAGCTTAATCCTCTGTAGTTGATCGGGCAAACGATGCTGAGGTTCCATTCTTCAGGCATACTTTCTTCCGACCAGATTTGGCTTATGAGTTGGTGGATGCTACTTACCAAGATATCTCCGCCGGCCTTATAAACCTCAGCGGGAAGGCCGTCATTTCCGGCAGCCATATCGAGCTTGAGTTTAGATATTGCTATCCTCACTTCACCCAGGTCTGGTGGTTGGCAGTTTTCGCTGTCGTTGTCAATATTGAATGGTTTGTTCTACCTGACAGCGGAATTTTGTTCGTGGGTGCGTGGGCGCAAACGAAAGGCTTTCGATGGAAACATGAATACCTGCTAAGTTTCATGAGCGTCAGCGAGAACCACAGCACACACACAACTCATGAATGAATCTGTTCTTGTCTGCATATCACGATCATTCATGATCACAGTAGGTGTGTCAAAAAGGGCGCAAACGGCTCTCGATGGAAACATGAATAGCTGCTAAGTTTCATGAGCGCCTGGTACAAAAACAGATTCAGCGACAGGACGGATTCAGCAAGAACCACACACATGAATTACACATGAATGAGTCTGCTCTTCTTTGCCTATCACGATCATTCATGTTCACACGTCAAAGTAGGTGTCTGCCTGTCATGATCATTCATGTTGACAGTAGATGTGTAAAAAAAGAGCGCAAACCAAAGGCTTTCGGTGGAAACTTGAATACCTGCTATGTTGCATGAGCGCATATTACAGATTCAGTGACAGAACGGATTCAGAGAGAAACAGCACGGATTCAGTTAGAACCACAGCACACACACAAACACATGAATGTGTCTGGTCTTGCCTGCTTATCACTATCATTCACGTTGACAATAATCGTGAAAAAAAGGTGCAAACGAAAGGCTTACGATTGAAACATGAATACCTGTTACGTTTCATGAGCGCCTGGTAAAAATCACAGACTCAGCGACAGAACGGATTCAGCAAGAACCAAGGCATCAATTTGGTTGACCGTTCGTTGATCTGGAGACCGCCATGTCCCCTTAGGATATCCAAGTGAGGAAACCGTGTGTTTGTTATAGTGGCATTTCGTTCCGTAGTGAAGTCAATTAGCCTTAGTCCGTTACCAGACGTGTTGTCGTGTAGGCTATGTTTTCGGACGTTCTTCCTACCTTTGCGTTTAAATCACCCAGCACGATTTTAACATCGTACTTCGGTAGTCGTTCATAGGTTTTGTCAAGGAGCTCGTAGAAGCAATCCTTGGCTATATCATCTTTTTCCTCTGTTGGAGCGTGAGCGCATATAAGGCTTATGTTGGCGAATTAGGCCTTGGTGCGGAGTTGCAATGCGTTCGCTAATGTCTTGGAAACATAAGACTTCTTGCATAAGTCTTGCACTTATAACAAATCCGCATCCGAATAGCCGCTGTTTCTGCTCACGGTCCGTAGTAGATGTCACAGTTTTTCATCCTCTTTTTGCCCGGCACATCCCATCGTATTTCCTGGATCTGATCGACACCAACAACCCTACCGTATGAAAATATACTCGATCTCTGATGACAGAATACCAAAATTCGATACCCTTTAGTATGATCGGGTAACATGTTTCAATCACGTATGACTCGATAACTGATGTGGTAATTCGACCCCTTATTTGGCGTGTTTTATTTCTGTATCCCTCCGAGACCTCCAATGAAACGTAAGTGGAACACGAATACACCATTCCTTACCTTGCTGAGACTAGGCTGCAGTATAGCTATCATTGAAAAACTTCATTGGAACACAACACACGATGGAATTGGAATTTTACCCCCATACCTTCTTACAGGAATTATTGGAAAAGTCCCTTTCATTTCGGTGGAATGGCATTCATAACTTCACAAACATAAATCTTGATCATTGACAAACAAAGTGATTTTTTGGGAAAACTTAAAATAAAAATTTAAATATTTTTGGATAATCATGTTCTAAAATGCATAAACTTTGTTTTGATACCAACTCTCCCATGAATTAATTTATAAAAAAAAAACGCAAGAATAAAAAGAAACTTTCCAATGAGGCTTTTCAATGATAGCTGTAACTGGGCCCTAAGAAAGCTGGTAATTTTAGACGTATCATGAAATGCTTGACGTATAGAAAGGAGCAGTTATTCTCTGCTGAGAATATTGTCCCACATAATCAAAAATTATCCGAATCCGTAAGTGGAACGCGCTTACTTTTGCTACCCAATTTTTGTTTTAATTTCTAACAAAAAGGTTGCGACTTTGACATTTATTACTTGAACCGTTGTAGTTAATTCGTTGAAAGTTCCAAGTCCTGTTAGTACTTTTGGTGATTGTTTTATTTTTGTAAGGATTTTGAAATTTGTTTCAGAAATCAATTGAATAACTTTGAAAGCTATTTTCTCCGTCCGAAGACTTTGTAAGTAAACATCTGTGTAAACCTACTAAATGCCTTAAATGAGAGTTTATCGATATTTTTAGAAGATAAAAGCAAATCGCCCCCTCTGGTTTATTGTACTACACATCCTTTTTGTGTACATTTAAGATTTTGAATTTTGTTTTAATTTTATTTTTGATTGTCTACCTTATTTGCATGTTTAACACCGCTTACACTAATTAACACTAAAAGCACGCTTTTTTCGTTTTACTAATAAAAAAAAAACTCAGCATAATGAAGTAACATTAACCGCTTGTCTATATTGCACAGCGCATTCGCATAACCCGCATGTTTTTTGTGTTCACACTTGACAACTAATTTCCGTTTTATGAAAATTCCTAATTAAATTTATAAAACCAATCTAATGTGTACAACGTGTTTATGTAGAGTTCCCTCCTGAGCCTGCCATAAGTACATGGGCTCTGGTATTTATCATCTTTGGAGCGACGCTATTAGCTTGCATCTCAATCACCCTGACATGGTGCTTCTATCAGAGGCGAAAACGCACGACAAGTGGTCGTCCGTTTGCTATTGAAGACTCGGTGTACGATCCCATTCTCAATGGGAACAACACCATACAGGACATTATTGAGATGACCACATCAGGATCTGGTTCTGGTATGTATATTCGAAAATTTACAAAAAAGAAAAAAAAACGACTTAATGGGTTTTTTTTTATTTTCAGCCGGTCTACCGCTGCTGGTACAGCGTTCTATAGCCAGGCAGATCCAGCTGCATTGTGTGATTGGTAAAGGCCGCTTCGGCGAGGTGTGGCGTGGCCGTTGGCGAGGCGAAAACGTCGCCGTGAAGATATTCTCTAGTCGAGAAGAATGTTCTTGGTTCCGGGAGGCAGAGATCTATCAGACTGTTATGTTAAGACATGAAAATATTTTAGGATTTATTGCAGCAGATAATAAGGGTAAGGTGATGTCTTTTATTCACAAATGAAGTACTTGACCCATCATTTTAGATAATGGTACATGGACCCAACTTTGGTTGGTGACAGACTACCATGAGAATGGTTCGCTATTCGATTACTTGACATCGCACACTGTGGACACGAAAACAATGCTGGGCATGGCGTTGTCCATAGCGACGGGCTTAGCTCACTTGCACATGGACATTGTTGGCACACGTGGTAAGCCAGCGATCGCCCATCGGGACTTGAAGTCTAAAAATATCCTTGTCAAGTCGAATTTGACTTGTGCCATTGGAGATTTGGGTTTAGCTGTGCGGCACGTCGACAAAGACGATTCGGTTGATATACCATCGAATCATCGGGTGGGCACGAAACGGTACATGGCACCGGAAGTGCTAGACGATAGTATTAATTCGCAGCATTTCGATTCGTTTAAACGAGCCGATGTGTACGCCTTCGGGCTGATACTGTGGGAGGTGGCGCGGCGATGCAACATCGGCATGATATACGATGAATACCAGCTGCCGTACTATGATATGGTGCAGCCAGATCCAAGCATCGATGAGATGAAGAGGGTAAGTAGTTTTTTGATAGAGGTCTCATAATATTGTTGCTTCTAGAGTTTGTATGACAAATAATGTAGTTACAGTCTGAAGAGACATTTAATTTATTGAAAACCATGTCAGTGTTCGATGTAGCTTGCACTAGCGTATGTGGCGGCATAGATCTGCATCAGGAGTGGAACCCTTTGGGGTCGTAATCAGTGTTGTTTTTTACACTTTCATTTATGTTTGAGTTGTTATGACAGAATTCAATGAGAACACTGATCAACATTCGTATGTACTTGGCTTAGAGCATTTCCTCACCCCTAAGTTGTTTGATGTTGATCGTGAAGAGACACCTTCGCCTTCAAAATGGATCATAAGGAGCGGTAAAGTGAAGTCCACTCTCACGATTGAAGAGGTCATGGCTTATAACATGATGATGTAAACATTTTCGCGATAAAATGTTGGGATTGCTTATGGAATTTGTTCAATCCCCAAGGCATCAGTACACAATTTAAGACGATTTGTTTGTATCCTTCTAGATTCACCTTAACGCATTTGATTTACACAAGCTCAAACCTAAAAGTTAGTCATACCACAAGGTCAAAAGACTTTTTGTTCTTTCGTCAAACAAATGACAGGTTTAACCTCATCTATGACCCCATCGCTTGTGGACGCTTTATCACGGTCTTTTAAGAAAAACAAACCTGCTAGCTTTCCCATTTGCAGCTAATTCCGCTGGACCAGCTCTTCTTCACCACCTTCGCTGTATACAGTTCAGACAAAAAAAAAATCAAACTTCAGGTCCAGATGAAATATCCTCATCTTCTGAAAAAGTATTCTTCGAAATCTTTTCGCAAACTGCTTCACTTCAGACATCTTCCGGGAACGATGTCAACTGATGTGCTAGATTTCTCGCCGCCTTTTAGCAAGAAAAACGTTTGATGAACAATGCCAACAGATGCTCACAGCGATTAACGACGCCTACAAGGCCAAGCTGCAGGTAAAGACTACAGCTGCCATTAAGCTCTTTATGCAAGGAAGAATGAAAGAATACCGGCTATTCAGAAATTAAGAAAAAAAGGGCAAGAATAGCTCGCGACCGAGGATATAGAGAGGTGCCACTCCACACCGATGTTCGCAAGTTTTACCAAATTGTAAAATGGCAAATCCTGTCGGGATCAACAAGGCAATACCGTAGTTGAGGCACAGTCGTTGCTGAGGATATGGAAGAACCATTGTAGCAGACTTTTAAGCGTCGATGAAGAACAACATTCCGCTCTCAGGCAGAACGAACAAAAGGTTGCCGAAAATGATGGCCTTCCCGCCGAGTTTTATAAAGGCTGCGGAGATGGTTTGGTAAGTTCAATCAAAGAGTATAGAGTGCGCATCTCATACAACAAAAATTTTCTATGTGGAGTACTGATATTGATACCCCAGTGGTAACATTGCTACCCCGGCATCAAACAACAGCATAGTCGACACTACGATCTACGAAATTTCCCCTTCGCACTTACCGCCCGCTTCTGAAACGGCTACAAGATTTTTAATTGTGATGAGTACTCTATGTAGTTCTATACTCTCTGGTTAAATTCACCGACTCATACGTAAAGTTTGGTCGGATGAAAGTATGCCTTAAAAAATGGAGCCTCAGCATCGTTTGCCCCACCTTTAAAAAAGTAGATCATCCAAACCGTGCCAACTACAGAAGCATAAGTCTCGTCAATATCGCCTAAGAGATTCTATCTACCGTAATATCTGAACGCATGAAACCGATTGCCAACAACCTGACCGGCCCTTATCAGTGAGGTTTTATCACCAGCTATTTATCGATTTGAAAGCCACACACGGCAGCATTTATAAAGACGAGCTATACAGAGCCATGTCTAGTTTTGGTATACCACCCATACTCGTCCGTGTTGGAGTATGGAGTATTCTCGCTGCTCCATCAGGGCCGGAAACGACCTCACCGACACATTCGATACCAAAAATGGATTTAGGCAAGGCGATGCACTGGCATTCGAGTTCTTCAATTTGATTCCTGAGAGGATTGTGGAAAACTCACGAGCCAACACTAGAGGGACAATTTTCCAACAATCGGTACAACTATTAGCATACCCCGACGGTATTGACATCATTGGTAGGACCCAACGTGATGTCATAGCCACGTTTGTTAGTATATAGAAGGAAGCGGTAAAAATAGGCTTAGCAGTAAATGAGGGCAAGATGAAGTATATGCTGTCTACACGAAAGTACACACAACATCGACGAGTTGGACAGAACGTCACTCTCCGCAGAAATTAAGCGAACAAATACTCTTACAACCGCTTTTTCTTCGGGCTAAAAAGGCAATTCAGTGGAAAAGCATTCACTCGAACCGAACTACTAAGGAGATCCGATATAAGACCCTGATCGTCCCTGTTCTGGTCTACGGCGCTCATGGACACTTTCAAAAGCGGATGAATAAATCTTTGCTCGTTGTGAAGAGCAAAATTCTTCGAAAAGTCTTCAGCACTGTTATGCAGACGAAGACTCAATCAAGAGTATTACGAGGTGTACAGCGACATACCCCTAGACGTTTAAGATGGCTAGGTCATGTAGAGTTAATGAACATCAATACTGCGGCTCGCAGTATCTTCGATTCCCAGCCAGGCATGCGTCCGAAAGACCTCACATTAAGTGGCGCAGACAAGTAGAAACGGACCTAAACCAACTTGAAGTGCACAACTGGAGGCAGATAATTAACGACCGAGCTAATTATAGAGGCATGTTGACTGAGGCCGAGATTCATTCCGGACTGTAGCGCCACTTAAGAATGTAAGTTAGGCCTAGGTTTTCGAACCTTTTTCCTCCTTGGATGCCGAATTTTATGGAGACGGTTTTTGGTTTGAGCGCATATGTTTCTGCATCGTACTGCGCCTATTTTTATTGTTCTCATAGCGATAGCACATTCTCAATAATTGCCTGTATATCTACCCGTGCATTTAACACACCGTGGTTCGTTTTATCAATAGGCATGCAAATAGCTAAAACCTTGCAGCATTTGAACTGTGGGATTGTTTGTATGCACTTACGAAAAGGTCGATTTTAACTACCGTTTTGCGAATATCTGCAGTTTTCTAGATTTCTTTTGTCTTTAATGTGAATGAGCTATTATCCCTCTCTCTTGACATACCCTCTAAAGCCTGTTTTCCTGCGTTTTCATTGTTAACAATTTTCCAATTACTTCCTTCTAGGTTGTGTGTACCGAAAAGCTGCGACCCATCATACAAAATCGATGGCACGCATCCGATGTGCTGCACAGTGTGGCCAAGGTGATGAAGGAGTGCTGGTATCCGCATCCAGCGGCGCGTCTAACAGCGTTAAGAATTAAGAAAACCCTCGCCGGCATTACCGCCGAGGATAAAGTATAAAACCAATCAAGAGGACACACCTATAGACGTATGTAAATATAATTTTAATTTAAAGAAAACCCCATAAAATTCGATTAAGCGATATTCCGAAGAGACAGAGAGAAAGGAGAGATCATTGTGAAAATAATTTATGTATTTGTATATATCTACACCCACACATTTACATGGAAATCTAATTTATTTTTATTTGAAAATGTTTTCCTTCTCCAATTTCGAAAACAACAAAATATTTATATATACACACATAAGCATATTTTATAACATATACACATATTTTTAGTTACTTAAGCAGAGAATTACATAGCATCCTGAACTATTTGACCTTAAGTGTAGCCATGTAAGGTATGTAAGATCGAACACAATTAATCCACAAAAAAAAAACAACAGAAAACCCATAACTTGTATTTTTTTTTTATTTTTTAATTTTAATTTTCTATAAGGAAAAGCGATACATCTAACACTCAGGTTTTCAACTTATACAGGGTGATTAAAAGATTATTTTTATGAAGGCACAGGTCTAAAGAAAAGAGACGCCAAGGGACGGATTTATTTATTCCGATGCAAAGGTGTCCGCGATGAGATTTTAAATTAATTTTCAGTGATGGGAGGTAGGAATGATGGTGTTATGGAGTCATGTTAAGTATTTTTATTATTTACTCCGCTGCTAGCAGCTATTTATACCTTTGTACCACAGGTCGGCGATAGTAGATGAGAAGCATAATGTAGGGTGTTTGTTTCATAGGCAGAGAAAATGTTTGTATACATAAAGCACAACAAATTCAGTGGAATAACCAATATTTTGGCTTTAGTAGCTCACACATTTCATGGCATTTGATGTTTTTAAATAATTTCGGGCATATCGCCTCCGCGACTGCGCCTTATGAACGTCATCCTGTTGATCCATTTCCGCACCATTTTTTTGAGCATACAAGGGGTTATTTCGTCAATAGGGCGTCGAATGTGGAATTCTTAGTGATCAATCCTTGCTGGTTTCTAAGCTTAGACCAACGATTTGACGTACCCCCACAAAAAGTAGTCCAAAGGTGTCAAATCACACGAACGAGGTGGCCAATTCAGGTGTCTATTTCTTGAGATGCTTCGGTTACCAAATATTTGGCTCAACAAAGTCATGGTTGTGCGCGATGGCATGTTGCGCCGTCTTGTTGGAACCATTTCTCCTCCAAATGATTGCCAATGAAATAAGGAATATAAAAATCACGAGTCATTTGCCTGTCGCGTTCGGCATTCATGGTAATTTTGCCACCGGTTTTAGATTTAAAGGCAGCTGAGCCAATAACGACTTCGGTATGAAAATCGCACCGTACGGTGATTTTTTAGGGATGTAATGGAGTCTCAAGAGTCTCATGAGGATTGAGCTCACACCAAAAATGATATTTCTGGTTGTTTACATAGTCATGTCAGAAGTTAGCCTCATCGATAAAGATTATTTGACGACAAAAATCTGGTTCAACTTGTTGATTCTCAGCCCATTCACTGAATACGAGGTGCTCAGTGGCGCGATGGTTAGTATTATGAACTGGAACTGGGTTCGATTACCAGCCATGCAACACCTAAATGATTTATTACTCGCCCACCTCTTGTGATGTGTTGTATTAACTGTCAAGAATAGCTTATCTCAACTTAGCCGTTCGTATTCCATAAAACAAGAGGTCCCGCCATCGTGCAAAGAAGTACACACGCACACATGAATGGTTGTGAGAAAACTATGCCCTAAGTACTACTGTTGCACCGAAAACCAACCTTCTGAGGACGGTGTCGGATCAATAAATTCGGGTCCCCTGTCACACTTAAGTCTACAGTGGCGATAGCTTCTTCTTGACGAACGGTACGGACCCGATTTTTATGAATTTTATCAATTAGAGTAAATGTGGTCATGAAACGATCCAAAGTATTGCGTATTACCAGCTCAGACGATTATGCGCACACACCGTAAAGTTGACAAAGTGCTCTATAGGTTTGGCTTTTGGAAATAAATTTCCAAGATTCGTAAACGTTGTTCTGGTGTAAGTCTTTCCATGGTGATTTGCCAAAGTATACTGAAACAAAAGTCAAATACACTTCAGTAGTATGACAGGTAGTTTGACAGTTATTCCTATTGGAAGTTCCATACCTCCAAAAAAAGATCCTTTAGATGGAACACGTTCAGTTTTCTATGATTAGTGCGTTCCATTCATCGTCTGTTTTAACTTATCCGATTGTCAATCATTGTCAAGAAAATATTATCTCAACTCAGGCACTCGGAGTCGGCATAAAACAGGAGGTGCCGCCATCGTGCAAGAAGTACACAAACACACTGAATGGTTGTGAAAATAAGCTAAATCCTGGGTACTATCGAGTCTAAACATTTTATGTCAGCAACGTAAAAGTGTTTGCAAACCAGGAAGCATCGCGCTTATAAAGTACACAATTTCTCAGCTGGAATTTAGCTCACTTTTCCGATTTGGTCTGGTTTGATCCAGCCAACAAGGTACTTTCCCTACAGTGTTCGAAGTCTGGTTAGGATTTGAACGTGCTTTACCTTTCGGAGAGTTGGCATCATTTTCCCTAGCGATTTCATTTTGAAGAAATCGCATGATAGCTTAACTTCCTATCGAAGTCCGGGACATCTTTGGAAAATTTCCAATGAATTGCTTTGATTGAGCGATGTTAAGTGCTAGGAACGACCGTGAATTACACTCTGTGTGATCTGAACACCAAGATCAAGTAAGCATCTATGTGTGGTTTCTATCTACAATGAGCTGCCCCAAGGAACACCAAGATCAAGTCGGCATTAATGTGTGGTTTCCATCTACAATGAGCTGTCCTTGGGACGCCTCTGTGAATATTTGTGAGATGTACCGCTCCAGTCAAACTCCCCATTCTGACAATGTCCTCAAATTGGATACCTGAGTGTCAAATGCTTCACCTCTTTTGTCCCCTCAAACTTCCAGACTAGAGTCAAAATCAACAGGGTCTTCTTTCCCCGCTAGACCTTTCCCTTGGTTGTCGTTTCGCTAGATAGTAGATAGGGACAGATAATCTAAAGTATGCACAATACCAGAACCTTAACGTGTTGGCTAACACCCCAAAGTAGGACACGTAACATTGGTGCCATCTTGATAGTCATGTGTAAGGTACGAACTTCATACTTGCTAATGAACGAGCTCCATCGGGTCCATAATCATGTGTAAGTCACAAACTTCATACTTGCTAAAGACCGAGGTCCAGCTTACACTTCTTGTATTCCAATGCCAAAGCGGATAATCACATCCACTACGATATAGTGGATAGGATGAGAATATCTTTAATCGATTCAGGCCTAATGGTTTTGCAAACCTCTCTCATCGCTACTGTCACCAAGTCCCTAATGTTGAGAGTAGTTATCTGCAGATGGTGTACTAGGCTTTCATTCTGGGAGCACCTTGCGCCTCTTGCTCCAACGATGAGTGGAAGAATTAGGACTGGTGTCTTAAGATAACATCTCTGGACGCGCTCAACGCGCTGTTAACTAAGCCGTCACCAATGGATTCATCAATCCTAAAACATATGAAGCCACTTGGACGGAATGTCACGGAATATCAGAACTTATCAGGTCTTAAAAAATCGCAACAAAATATTTAACGCATGGAATGGTTGTAAGAATAAACCTAGGCCCTGGATATTCACGAGCCTATTGCACCAAAAATTCCGACTGGACTGAATAGGATAAATAATCACCATACACTGATGATCGGTTAAGGAAGATCCGCGTAGATCGTTCCAAACAACACTTTCCAGCTGAGTTGATATGACCCTGGATACTATCGAGACTGATGCTCCAAAAATTTGTATTCGTATTTTTTGAGTTGATACGACGTAGATTACTGCAGTTCGCCTGAATATACAAGTCATGAAGTGATCGTTCCAAGTCTTACATTTAAAGTACCAAAGTTCCCTCTAGACTGAATATGGTGATGGCTTCATGATAATCAGTTTAAGTCGCCTCAAGTCTTACTTGAATAAGTGACAAAATTTAGTCCAAACTAAGCCTGTCTATAACTGAAGATTTCGTTAACAAGATCTGTGCAGCTTCTGGATAATCAGTGTAGTTCGCTTCAAAGTCTTGCTTTCAAAGTATCAGAACTCCACCTAGACTAGATACGATGGTCGTTTACTGAAGATCGTCTTCTGAAGATCGTTTACTGAAACGTGATAATTCTAGCTTGTGTCCAAAAAATCAATGTAGATCGCTCTAAGGCTTACTATTAAACTAACAAAGTCGCTCATACAACAAATTCTAAGTAACAAAAGACGGATGGAATATGGCGCTCATTTACTGAAGATTTTCTGAACAAGATCAGTGTAGCTTGTAAAGAATCAGTGCAGATCGGTCCATATCTTACTTTTACTAATGATTTCTTGAGAAAGATCAATGTAAATCGCTGCAAGTCTTTGTTTCAAGTAACAAAACTTAGTCTAGACTAGCTATGGCGGTCGCTTTCTGAAGAACTTTTGAACAGGATCAGTGTAGCTAGAGGAAGATCAGTGCAGATCACAGCAAACTATTTTTTTTAAAAATAACTAAGTAACTAGTGACAGTCTAGACTAGATATCGGTCATTTGATCAATAGTTCTCGAACTGGATCAGTGTAGATTCCGTGTAGATCGGTCGATACCTTACTTTTAAATGACGAAATGTCGTCTTGACTAAATATTGTGATCATTTTACTTATAATCTCTTGAGAAAGATCAGTGTAAATCGCCGCAAGTCCTTATTTCATGTAATTCAGTCTAAACTAGCTATGATGGTCGCTATGATGAACTTTTGAACATGATCAGAGTAGCTTGAGGATCGCAAATTCTTCCAAACCACCCTACTTGTGTCGGTCATTTGATTGGTAACTTCGAAAAGCATCATTGGAGATAAATGTCACCCTAAAATAATGAAATAACTGATGTCCATTAAATATGAACCACTTTATGATGCTTTCTGTTGAGTCTGATTTTGTCCAGAATACGCGAAAAGAAGAACCACCCAATATATCCCTAGTATAAGAAACCCCATCTCCCACATCAATTCACCTCATTCGTAGACTACTCTTATTAGTAAAATAATAAAAAAAAAAAAAAACAAATATACTGCCATCAATAAATAGATTCAATTGTAATCCTTTGTCTTCGTATGTCCTTATGAATTTATCTTGTAGTTTGTCTTTACTTTATGAAACTAATAAACCATAACCTAACACATACAAAAAAGAAGAAGAAGAAGCATTTTTTTGAAAGACTTTCTGAAGAAAAGACTGATAATCCGATTTCTTGTTAGCTTTTGGCAAATTATTTTGTTATGTTTTGGTTGTTAATATTATTTTTTATTTTAACTTTAATCTTTCGTTAGTTTATGTTGTTTTAAATTTATCTAATAACTCTCAGGTATTTTCGTTAGTTCCCTCTTCTAAGTTAACTTTTCCCGTTTTTAATTTTATTATTAACAATTAAATTTAAAAAAAAAAAATCAATTTGTATCGCATTTCCTGTTTTTAGCAAATTTAAAATCGAAATAAAAATAAAGAGACGTTTAAATAAAATTTAAAACTCTCTCAAGATGGTAAACAAAAAAACAAACAACCTTAACCTTGTCGATTTTATCGGCGTTTGCATAAAAAAGTCTGTTTAGTGCCATCTTACTGTGTAGTGTATATCCATCCTCTCCCACCTAACCAATCGAACATGAAACTAACTACAATATAAGACATTAATTTATAGATTTACGTAATTTTATTGTTTTTAGAAACTCTTATTCCATTTTATTGTTCATGCATCCATTTTATTGTTCATGTACCTAAAATTCAGATACAGAATTTAAGCAAAACAGTCGCAATATTTCAATTTGCAATAAATGGCCACATAAAATCGAAAAAAAAAGACTTTTTGGCTTAAATTTTATTTTAAACTCTTATATAAAATTTTAATTTATTTTTAAACAAAATGGCGGTAAAACATTGTCATATAATGCAATCATATTATGTCTTACGAAAGAAACTAGTTAACTTGGTGTTCGTAAAGCGTGATATCTTGTATGCTTAAGCCAGGGACACTAGTGAAATATTGCTACAAGGTGGAAGTAATTTTTTTTTTGTGGTTTATTAGAACCAAACCAAGGCTTTGAAATGCTTCAAGCTATTGTACATATTACCTAATACAGACTTTTTTGGAACTTAGTTTAACAATTCCTTGCCACTGTTATTTCATAAAGATATGATGAGAATTATTCAGCGGAATCCAATGGACACAATAAGATTTGCGAATATCTCTAAGGCAGCCCCGATAAATAGCTACTATTGCCCCCTATCGTAAAAATCTTCAACTAAAACGTTTCCACAAGAGTGCTATTTACATGCACCTTGTCCAAAAAATTATCAAATTATCGGCGGAGAAGTATTCAGCGGAATCCAATGGACACAATAAGATTTGCGAATATCTCTAAGGCAGCCCCGATAAATAGCTACTATTGCCCCCTATCGTAAAAATCTTCAACTAAAACGTTTCCACAAGAGTGCTATTTACATGCACCTTGTCCAAATAATTATCAAATTATCGGCGGCCCAGTGTGGATTCAGCAAAATGCTAGTTACAGAAACACACGCGCATAAGCTAAGTTTTCAACTGGGTACCTAAATTTTTATTTCCGCTGGGGAACATGAGCGTTCAAACTTAACGAGATTCCCCTCCATGTGAGAACACTCAGAACACTCCTTGATTGCTCCAATGGGTGCGCTACTAACTTACTTACGTTCTGCTACAGTCCGGGATGAACCTGTGCCTCAACGAACATGCCTCTCCAATTAGCCCGGTCTTACTTGTGAGTCAAATCTCTGGCTAACTGCTTTCAGCTACCAAGTTGGTTGAGGTCGGCTTCTATTTGTGCGCGCCACTTCGGCGAAGTCTTCCTCTATTGCGTCCGACGACTTCCTGGGAATCAAAGACTCTGCGAAACGGAGTATTGGTGTCCATTCTCTCTACATGTCCTAGCCATCTAAAACGTCGAATGGAGAGTTTTTTTTTTACTAGGGGTATGCTGTTGTACAGCTCGTATAGTTCATGGTTGAATCTTCTTCTCCATAGTCCGTCAACGCAAGGTATTCATGCAGAGCTGGCGGGTCAGCATGAACCCAAGTAGCACTTATGTGCCTTTTTGTTACCACGACTCGCGTGACATTTATTTTGATTGTTGTGGATGTGATACAGGCGGTCTCTAGATCCAGCCTCTGAAGTTTAGAAAACGGATAAGGTCTTGTATCCTTTTACCCGAGATATCGTTAAGGTTGTCGAAGAATGGTTGGTTTAATGCACGCAATCTGGCTTTTGCTAGTACCGGAAATTCGCAGATGAAATATTACAGGGTTTCTCTCTCATTTGTGTTCCCGCAACTGCGGCATTGGGTGTCAAATCAAGGATCGATGCTTTTTCGAAGAATTTTTCTCTCAAATCGACGGTCCATGCTTCAGCGCCGTAGAGCAGGACTGGAATGATCAGGGTCCTCTATAGGATCTCCTTAGTAGTTTGAGTGAGGGCTCTACTACTGGATTGCCTTCACAGCCCGAAGAAACAGCGGTTGGCAAGAGTAATTCTACGTTTCATTTCTGCGGAGAAGTTGCTGTTAGCGTTAATAGCGGACCCGAGGTAGACAAAGTCCAGTACTATCTCATATTATTTCCTGTAAATGGTAAAGTTCTGTCCAATTTGTCGATGTTGTTTGTTTTTTCGTGTTGACAGCATATACTTGGTCCATCCCCTTCTCCCTATACTAGCAAACGTGACTGTGACATAACGTTTAGTCCAACCAATGATATTAACTGGTTGGACTCATGCTAGTAGTTGCACCGACTTTTGGAAGATTGTGCCTCTGTTATTGGCTTGGGCGTTTTGGACAATCTTCTCAAGAATGATGTTAGGGAAGTCACAATACATGGCGTAGCATTGCCTAAAACCTTTTGGTATCGGATGTTTTGGTGACGTCGTTGTCGACCCTGATGAAGCAGCGAGAATTCTCCATCGTCATCCTGCACAGACGGACGAGTTTGGCCGGTATACCAAAACTCGAAATGACTTTGTATAGTTCTTCTCTATAGATGCTGTCGTTAACAGTTTTGAAATCGATGAATAGGTGGTGGTTATCGATTTGGACTTTTTTGCTTTTTTTACACGATCTGGCTAAGAGTGAAGATTTTATCAGTTGTGCACTTTCCTGGCCGAAAATCACACTTAATAGGGTCGATCAGGGCTGTACATATTCAGGCTTCAGGCGTTCGAATATTACGGCAGTCAGGACCTTCTAAACGATGTTGAGAACACTAAAGCGTCTTTAGTTGGCGCAGTTCTGAAGGTTTTAATTTTGCGATACACAATCGCAAATAAGAGTTATTGTGCCCAACATATTGTTAAAATGTGTCCCAACATTTCTATAGTGTGACTGCAGAAGTATATCGCACCTATCGAGTTGAACAGTCGCTATACCACGAACAAAGTTTTGATATAGAAGGTACACTTAAATACCGCACTTAGGTTACGCTACAGTCCATGGTGAACCTGAGCCTTATATACTATACATCATCAAATAGCTCGGTCTTTGAATAATTGCCTCGATTCGCACACTTCAGTTTATTGATCTCGGTGGGTACAGAACCATACAACAGATATTGTCCTTCTCGTTTATATTTTTGTATCGTTCTGAGCATCTACGTCATCGACGCTTATAGCACATGCGCAAAGCAGTATCGGTTGTAGTTGTAACAACTAAACAGATAGCATCTTAGCGTTTTCTACATCATTGACAAACATGCGCAAAGCCATATCTGTAGCAGTTGTATCATGGGTACTACGTCTACCATCTGTGTATAGAATAGAAAGCTCTTCAGGCTGGACCATAGTGAGCTAAAGCTGTTTTGTCTGAATTCTTTCTTTCTAAAGATTTTTTTCTTTTATGAGCCATTCTTGATTGAGGGATGATTCAATGGGTTGCGTGCATCCGAAATCTCCTATTTCACATGATTTTGGCACAAAAATCAGGCTGAACTTGAGCGATGCCATGGGTTATGTTGGGTTTGAGGACCGCTGTGCTTTGTGTCTTATTCGCATAGATCTGCGACTTCAGGAAACCTCACAAGTCGAAAAAGTCTAACGAGGTCAAATCACACGATCTCGGTGACCAGTTCATATCACCTGCAAGGGAGATCATCATGCCCTGGAATCGCCCCTGCAGAATTCTTAATGTAGCGTGCGCTGTGTGGCACTTAGCTTGGTCGTGTCGAAACCACATGTCGTTGGTGTACATATCATTCAATTCAGTCCAAAATAACTTGGTAATCATCGACCTAAAGCGATCACCTCTGACGATTATGCCCTGGTCAACGTCGTTTTCAAAGAAATATGGTCTGATGACTCCGCCAGCCCAAAATCCACACCAAACTGTGAGTTTTTCGTGATTCGTTGGACGCTCTTGGATCACATTTAGATGCGTATCGTCCCAAAATCGAAAATTTTGTTTGTTGACGTAACCATTCATATAGATGGATCTCATCGCTGAAGATGATTTTTCGATGAACATTAGGATCAGATTCAACTGATCCAGACCCCATCCAACGAACACACATCGTTGAGCACATGTTTACCTCAAGTTCCTGGGTCAAATAAATTTTGTACGGATCAGGCTCAAGTACTACGCAAATTTCGGCAAGTTGTGGTCTGCGAAAGGATGGGCTCTTGTGAACGACGTCATATCGACTGCCTCGGGCTCGCCAGTACATTCTCGCCGACTGTGGCTATGATTTTAACAGATCTTGCGTTTCGTCGATGTGCTGGTATTGTTTTATCGTTCACTGAATCAGTAGACTCAAATTTATCCACCGCATTGCCAATAGCCCTCTCGGTAAGAAGATTACCGTAAAATGGAAGAAGCGTGAGGAATATTGCCCAAACAGAACACCCATTTTGATAAAAACAATTTTATCATTTGCACGTACTTTTAAACTCTGTCCGTCCATGTTGATTTGGTAAGACTGGCTGAACAAATGACAGCCCATTTGTCATATGAAGCTTCAATAACATGGCGGCTATCAACTGTCAAAGTTCGAAAGTCCCTATTGGAAGACCCTTGACAACCATAGACGGATAACTTCTTTTGAATGGTGTAGTAGTCGAATTTGTACCTTTGGTTATAAAAATATTTAAGTTTGGACTTAATATAGTGACATAAAAATCGCATAAAACCGGACTCTATTCCAAGACCAGCTTCATTATTACTTGTTCTCCACTATAGTTTACGAAAGACTTGTCGGATACTATTTCATTTGGCAGCCAAGCTATTTCTACTTCCAGTAAGCCCTAACCACCTTGTGTGGATTATTGTATATTGAAGGCAAAAATACCTTATGACTACCGCTTACCCAATTCTTCTTAAGTCTGACACACTCAAAAGTGTAAATTTTTGCTATGAGAAGCTTCTAAATTTGCATGAAGATTATACCGTAGGGCCTTTCTCAATCCCTGCCATTGTAAATATACAGTTCTGTAAAGCGGGAACTACTTTGCAACAGAACCATCGACTTCGCCATAACCATGGACTTCAGAATAGTTTCCTAGCTTTCATTCCAAATTATGTGTATAATTCAACAGCCCTTACAAGCTGATGCACATCCCCAGACTTTCATTTCCACCTAACCAATCATTTAGCTTCACAATTAATAAGGAAAGGGTGATCAGGGGATTTTTTTTTTTAATGCGAAATAACACAAAAAATTCAAATATATCGTGAAATTTTTATTGTTAATCTAAAGAAAAATTCTTGACATTCCCTTTTGAAAGTTAATCCCTTTTAAATGTTGGCCGCAACTGCGCTGTAGCACGTCCATGAGGACGTTCTATTTTTTGATGACGCGTTCCAGCATATTCGTCGATGCCGGACGTTCTAATTTTTGTTGACGCATTCCATCATATTCGTCGGTATCTCGCGGATAACACTGGTAATTTTGGACTCCAATGAATCAATCGTAATTGGCTTATCCACAAGCATCTTAGACTTAACGTAGCTCCAAAAAAAGAAGTCGAATATCTAAAAGTGATATTGCATGATCTTGGTGGCCAATTCACTGGTCCGAAGCGGGAGTTTAATTGTTCACTGAATCGGTTTCGCAAAATGTAGTCAATATGTCGGTATCGCGCCCCCGGTTATACATTAACATTGGCGCCTGCCTATAAACCATACCAAACGGCAATATGTAAAGTGTTTCACGGGCTGTGTGGCAAGTAGCGCTGTCTTGTTAGAACCAAATGTTGTCGAGGTCTCGGGCTTCAATTTCAAGCAAAAAATAGCCATCATCTCGTTATAACGCCCCCGGTTATACATTAACATTAGCGCCTGCCTATAAATCACACCACACTGTTGTTTTCAGTGCATGTAACTGCAGCTTTTGAACCTCTTCCGGTTGTTCTGCGGCCCATATACGAAGGTCTTGATTTGAGTGGATGTAACTGCAGCTCTTTAACCTCTTCCAATTGTTCTTCGGCCCATATACGACAGTTTTGCTTATTGAGATATCTTTTGAGCCAGAAATTCGCCTCATCGCTGAATAAAATGATGGTCGAACAGTGGATCTTCAGAAAGCTTTTTTAAGATCCCATCCACTGACACGATGACACAACGGAAGGTCAACTCTGGCTTCAATTCTAGCGTCAGCTGAATTTTTTATGCCTTCAAACCAATGGCCGTGTTCCGGGTTTTTGATTTCCCAAGTTAACTTAGCCGATGCACTGTTCTCATTGGTTAATCGACCATGTCACGTGACTTAAACCGCTCGATAGCCCAATGAGAATAGTGCATCGGCAAAGTTAACTTCGTAAAACTAAAACTCGGAACAAGGCCAATATCTTTGCGTATAATCGCCATTGTTGTTCCATATGTCAGGCCAAGTTGTTGACAACGACGATTCATTGCGATTTTCGCCTGCACTGTCATTTTCAGACAATATATTTTCAATACTACATGCTGGAGGTCTATTCAGTCAAGTGTCATCAAATTGTGAACATCGGGCGTATAATTTATAGTATTAAATTATAGACACCATAATGTCACCAAAGTGCACCAAAAACGTATGCAGACCGTATATTTTCGTATTATAATTGACCGATTTGCAAACGCAAATCGTAATGAAATGTCAATGAATACTGAATTGCAAAACACATGGCCATTTGAAACGACTCACGCGCCATCTGTCAAAAACTCGTTTTGAAAAAAAAAACCGCTTGATTGATCACCCTTGATTATTTCATTTATATTAATATAAAGTTAAGAGTAACACTAAAATCCTAACAGTTTGTAATATATAAAAAAAAAATACGAGAAAGTGTAATTATTTATAAATACGACATATTATGAGATAAAAAAAACAGGAATCCTAACACATTTTAGAGGATAAAAATAAAATATTTATATATAAATACATTATAAGTGTTACTACAAAAAAAAAAAGAAAACAAATGTTAAACAAAATTATGATGAAAAGAAATTAAAATTATAATGTTTGGCGTTTTGCTTTGGACACTCCTACTATTTTCCTATAAACTCACAATAATTGCAGAAAGTGTAAATCTTATATTCATAGACTTACATTATATTATATTATTATATATTATAAATATATTTAAAGCAAAACAAAAAATATTTTAAAGAACAAAAAAGAAATTAAGCATGCAAGTACATTTTTAATTTTTATTTAATAATAATTCATTTTTCCAGTGATAAGTTATCATTTTATTTTAAGTGGTGATTAAACATAAATAAACAAAAATAAATAAAAACAAAATCAATGCTAGACTTTACTGAGATTCTATATGTTTAAGTAAATTATGCTATAATACGAGTATGAGTATATTATTAAATTTTATTTAGTCCATTTTCATCATTTTCATGATTGTTATGTTTTGTCTGCTGCATATTAGTTTTTTTCTTTTTCTTTTTGTTGTGTTAGTATGTTGTGTTTAGTTATATTTTCATTTATTTTATATTAAAACAAAACTATAGTGTTAAACGTTCGTTATCGAAGAAAAAATGTGATTTTTTTTAAAAAGAATAAATCTGCAAGTAGAAATGTGTTTTGTTTTTTTTTTTTGTGGCGATGGGTATGTAGATGAAATATTTTTAAAAGGGCAAGGACTATCAATTCGAGGTGTTAACTTGCTGATGCATTTACTAATGAACAGTAATTAAAAAAAAAAAAACAAATTTTTGGCGCAAAAGACTTGTTAGTACTAGAGCTGCAGCAAACCGTAAGTATTTGTTACTTAGTAACGGGTTACTGTAACGGGTAGTCAGTGAAAAAGCACCGAATCCATACGGGTATTCATTATGTCGTTACTTTTGCAGTTCTAGTTAGTACCCAGACCGAGCTTAATCACAACCATTTATATGTGCGTGTTTACTTATTGCACGATGCCGGGACCTCCTGTTTTATGCTGAATCCTAACACCCGAATATACGATAAGGTTTTCTTGACAGTTGATTTGTCACATCATCACGAGAGGAGGGCCATTGAAAAATCATTTAGGTGTTGCTTCGGCTCGAACTCAGGCCGTCTGCGCAGCAGTTCATCGCACTAACCAACAGCCCTGGGAACTGTAACTCAAGACTAAAAATATGAGTTTGGTGTGGACTTTTGTATCTGAAATGGGCAAACATTTGTAACGGGTGATTTAAGTAGAGATACTTTTTTCAATAGCCTTTTTTGACAGATCACGTGTGAGTCGTGTCATGCTGTCATGTTATTTTTGTTTAGTATTGTTTGGCATTTCATAATGGAAAGACTTACGCGTGAACAACGTTTACAAATTGTTCAACTTTATTATGAAAATTCACGTTCTGTGAGGAATGTGTTTCGTGCACTTCGCTCAACTTATGTTCAACATAATCCGGCCTACTGAGCGTACTATTCGCAACACCATCACCCATTTTGAGACCCAGCATTCATTATTGGATAGTATTCGACCGAATAGACCACGTCCAGCACGCTGTGAAGAAAATATAACGGCCGTAGCTGAGAGTGTACACGATGACCGTAGAGAGTCGATTCGGCGCCGTTCGCAGCAACTCGGACTGACGTATGGAATGACTTGGCGCATTTTACGTCAAGATCTTAAATTGAAAGCATACAAAATACAGCTTGTGCAACAGTTGAAGCCGCTCGACCCTCCCAAGCGACATCGCTTCGCTCTATGGGCGCTTGAAAAGTTCCAAGAAGATCCGACGTTTTCGAGGCAAGTTTTGTTTAGCGATGAGGCCCATTTCTGGCTCAATGGGTATGTAAACAAACAAAATTGCCGCATTTGGGACGAAGAGCAACCTGAAGAGATTGAAGAACTGCCACTTCATTCAGAAAAAACAACGGTTTGGTGTGGTTTGTGGGCCGGTGGAATCATCGGTCCATATTTCTTTAAAAATTATGCCGGTGCGAACGTAACCATCAATGGCGACCGTGCCATGATAACCGACTATTTGATGCCTGAAATTGAAGCTCGTGATCTCGGCGACATTTGGTTTCAGCAAGACGACGCCACTTCCTACACATCGCATCAATCAATGGACTTATTGAGAGAACATTTCGGTGAGCGCATAATTTCACGTTTTGGGCCGGTCGATTGGCCACCAAGATCGTGTGATATCACACCGTTTGACTTTTTCCTGTGAGGATATGTAAAGTCAAAAGCTTATGCCGACAAACCCGCTTCGATTAAGGCCTTGGAGGAAACCATCACGCGTGTCATTCGCCAGTTACCAGTCGAAATGCTCGAACGAGAGATCGAAAATTGGACTCAACGGATGGACCATCTGCGACGTAGCAACGGCCAACATTTGATAGACATAATCTTCAAAAAATAAATGCCAAAGAATGTTCTTTCAAATGGTAATAAACATTCTCCATTAAATTTGAATTTTCTGTGTTTTTTTCTTTAAAAAAGTAGGGAGCCTTGAAGTGGATCACCCATTATGTATGGTTTTGTTTTAGAGGTGTAGAACTTCTCATAGGGATAACTTTCAAACTAGCTGTCATACTAATGATGTGTGTTTGGCTTCTTTGTTTTTAAGTATACTTTGGAAAAATCACGATGGAAAGACTCACACCAGGGGCAAATTCCGCAAGCGTGAGTTTTCTGCCAGTGTCAACACTTTACAAAATTCACATTCACTACCTGTGTACACCCATAGCCATTTGTGCGATTCCGCTACATGCTGTGGGTTTGAATGTGCTAAATGAATCATTTTTGTCAGCCGAGTGAACTGAATTCATTTTCATTACACCATGGTGAACAATATTTTCTATTGGGCTATTTATTCACGCTTCACTTATTCACAGCCAAAAAGTGAGTGAATAATTTTGATCACTTGTGTACACGACAACTGTCAAAAAATCTCACATGCACTCTTGCGGAATCGGGACAAGAGAGTGTACACATTTTTTCGTGTACACATCATAACTCACTGTTTCGGAATTCGGCCCGAACGACGTTTACTAATCGTGGAAATTTATTTCCAAAATTCGCGCTCTTAAAATCCGTAACCGGTACCAACATTAATGGACCTCTGAATTGGCCTCCCCTACTTGAAATCTCTGGTCTATTGATCACCAAGAATCCAACATTCGACGCACTATTGACGAAATAAGACCTGGGGCTAAATTCCGCAAGCGTGAGTTTTCTCCTGTGTATACACTTAACAAAACTCACATTCACTACCTGTGTACACCCATAACAGTTTGTGCGATTCCGCAACATGCTGTGAGTTTCAGCCTCCTAAATGAATAATTTGTGTCCTTTGAGTGAACTGAATTCATTTTCATTACACTGTGGTGAAAAATATTTTCTGTTCGCACATTTTTTCACGCTGCTTTCATTCACAGCTGAAAAGACAGCAAATAATTTTGTTGTGAAAAAATCTCACTTGCACGCTTGCGGAATCGAAACAATACAGTGTACACATTTTTTCGTGTACACAGCAAACGTTGCGGAATTCGACCGCTGGTATGCCCGAAAAGTGGTCCAAAATCGGACCGACAGGATGGCGTTTATAAAGCGCAGTCGCGGAGGCCATATGCCAGAAATTATTTTTAAATATAAAATGCCATCAAATTTGTGAGCTAAAAAAGCCAAATTGTTGGTCAGTCCATTGAGTTTTTTTTGTGTTTCTACCGTCATGCACATGTTACTCTGGCATTTGTTTTGACGTCAAAGGACTGGCACAAAGGTAGACTAGAATCCATCCATTCAATATCCCCATACAAAAATTCTGCCGCTGTAAAATGTGGTAAACTAGGTGGCAAAGAGAAATCTGAAGTTTTTGAAATGAAACATTCTCCAAAATTTCACGCAGCAGTTCCATAGGTCTCGTATCTGGAGCATAGACTCTTCCGTGTGAAGCTTGTAAACGAATATTCAGAGTTCAAGAAATATTGGCAGGAGTACCCCAAGGAAGCGTCCTTGGACCACACTTGTACCTCCTATTTACATGTGATATTCCACAAACAAACGATACAATAGTTGCCCAGTTTGCTGACGATATAGCTTACATTACAAAACACTCTTAACGAAGTTAATGAATGGAAAAAAACCTGGTGGATTGCACTTAACGAGAGCAATTCCATTCATGTAGATTTTTCGTATAAGCGGACAAACAATTTGCCAGTATTTCTCAATACGTCCCTTTTGCAAATGAAGCGAAATATCTCGGATTGGTAGTCGATGCAAAATTAAAACAGAAGTCGCATATAAAGACAGAGAACTGTACTGATTACTCAGAAAATATTCGAAGCTTAGCTTTGATAACAAGCCGCTATTATACAAGCAAGTGCTAAAGCCGGTTTGGACTTATGGTGTACGACTATGGGGTTGTACCAGTGAAATGAATCTAAACATTCTACAAAATTTTGAAAACAAAATGTTAAGATCAATCGTCAATGCGCCGTGGTATATAAGGAATGAAGATCTACGCAGATCTAGGTATTCCCGCGGTTAAAGATGAAACGAACAACTTTGCACGCAAACATAAAAAACGTTTGTTGGGACACGTTAACACAAGGGTCCTGCAAATTCTTGACGAAACAAATTTATTGCGGCGTCTTCAAAGAACTAAGCCCTTCAATTTGGCCCGATAATAACAAACCGCGCTATAAATTGCGCAAAAAGCAGAAATTCTCAAAGGAAAGTTACCTGCCAAACATTCATTACTCGTGATAAAAAAAGCTAGATAAGTCGCATACTTAGTTGCAATACAAATACAAAAGGGTGGTGGGTTTAGTGAGTTGAAGTCTCACACAACTTTGGGGACGTGTTCATTGTGTCTATTAGATTTCCACTAGCCCACGGGAAAAAAATGTCCATAGGTTCCCCAGCAGTATGCGCAGCCGCTACATCTTGTTGGAACTACAAATAAGGATGAAGCTCCTACACTGGCCGCAAAAAGTTGTCGATTATTGTGCTTTAAGAAGCCCGGAAGTCGCATTGTTTGTCGCATGATCATTTGCAACACTCTGACAGCACAGATTCCACAATGCTGAGCGAATATTTCGATGAGCATATCAGTGTTTCTCAAAACCTTCGACCAAACTCCTATTTATGAAGGTCGTTGGGAGCTGATATTGAACTATTTACTCACTTAAGTGGCGCTACAGTCCGGAATTAACTGTCCCTCAACCTACATGCCTCTCCATTTAACCCGGTCCTAAGCTTATGGCCTCCAGTTGCGCACTTCAAGTTGGTTAAGGTTGGTTTATACCTGCGTAGTTCTTAAGGCGAGGTCTTACTCTACTGCGTACGGTGTTTGGGTGTAAATTTAAGACTCTGGAAGTTGGAGTATTGGAGTCCATTACCTCTACACATGCCCTATCCATCTTAAACGTCCAATGTGGAGTTTTTTTTTTGACTAGGTATGGTGACCTAATCATAAAATTCATAGGGAACTGATATTTAACTAATTATTCACTTAAGTGGCGCTACAAACCGGATTTACCTGGCCATGAACCTACATGCCTCTCCAACTTACCCAGTCCTAAGCTTACGGTTTCCAGTTGCGCACTTCAAGTTGGTTAAGGTTGGTTTCTACCTGCGTACTACTAAAGGCGGGGTCTCACTGCGTCCGGCGTCTAGTTTTTTTTTTTTTTTGACTAGGTAGGTGACCATGGTTGCTAAATCGGTTTTAGCTAGGGGCGGTTTCGGTTCGATTTTAATCACTTCGCCTCTCTTCACCATTGAGGGACACAAGGTTGGATAAATACGTATATTAGACGGGATTTGGGTCGCGCAATTTTTCGTTGATTTATTTACGTTTGGACGAAATAGCAACACCTCAGCCACCAGGCACTAAAAAATAAATGGAACACCAATCCAGGTCTTGTGGTAATAATCCATAACCGCCGATGAGATAGCGATGTGAGGTTTTGAGGATCTTGCCTGGCCGCAAGATGGTTAGAAAAATACAAAGAAAGATGGTTAAACTGCTCGGATTGGCTTTACGGTCCCGTTACTCTGGGTCATAAGGATGGATGAAGCTGATAGGAAGGTCAACTCAAGGTGTGAGTCTCGCTAAGTGACAGATGATGAGAAGTAACTTTGGTCAGACATTCACCAGCACGTGTGATAGTGTCGGTTGGTGTTTAGCTACTTTCTAGTTCAACATCGGCTTAACAGATGTCATTCTGGAAGCAGGACATGCATTAGGGGGTATGTCACATAGAGATTTGTCGATGTAAAGCTCGTATAGTTCTTGATTGAATCTGCGTCTCCATAGCCCTTCAACGCAAACGCGAAGATTTTTTGAAGACATCCACCAGGATTTCATCATCCACTTTTGATAGTTCAGCGCGGTAGAGCAGAGTCTCGTTTCGACTCTTGAGAGCGTATATTTGTCTTAGCATATTGCAGAAAATCTCCACTTTTCCGAGCGAGGTATCGTGATTGACTTACAGAAATGTTTTCATCATGTCATACAGATGACAGATTTCATTCAATCCCCATAAATTTCATAAACGTCGAAAATCTGCGCTGGTCCAATCGTCTTTCTTCTTTGTTGCATTAATGAACACACTCAATCTGCAGAACGGGTGCAGGCCTGCTTAAGTACAATTTTATGTAGTCACTGAATGTTCATAAACGTCAGACAAAAATAAGACATGACCGCGAAAGAAGTTGTCCTCAATCTTAATTGTGAGTTAAAACAAAGGAAAAGAGTGGATCAACCTTTTTAATGTCCTCTACAATGATTTTTGTTTCCTTTTTCCAGAATTGAATTCTTTTCCCATCAGAATTCTTTTATGAATTAATAGCTTAGTTTTCGCCACATCCCATAAAAAATAGAAATGTTATTGCAAACACACCAATTATTGCAAAATTGCCAAGAAAACTTTTATTTTCGCAATACAAATTTGTTTTCTTTATCTCTTGCATTTTCTGCAGTTAAAAAAATATGGACGCACAAGCTGCCAGATGCTTACGACGCTTATGAACATATCTTCTGCACTTCATCTGGGTCTGTTCGATAAAAAATTTGACTTTATAAACACGTTTAAGGGCTGAACTATAATAGTCGGAAGCTAATGTCAAAATTCTACGTTAAGCTTTCTTCAGCATTGTCAATTACTCAAGTTGTCCATAATAGACTTTTGTGAATTGTCAGAGTGGAAGTCGTTTTGCTAAACAAAATTTCGTTGCTGCTGAGCTTACAAATTTAAATGTACGCAGCTGTTGAAGTGAAATGTCAAATTTTTGTATGAAAGAACAAAGGAAAGAGAAAGAGCGAATGAATTCGCAAGTGAGCAAAAGTAATCGAAAACTGAACGAATCGAAGCGAAAAGCTATTATGGTCGTACAATACAAATTGCATGTGTTGGCACAGTTACGGAAGTGATCGTCCGCAACAATCTTCTATTAAAACGGGTGTTTAAATCTTAAGGGCCGATGTTGAATGTGAACCACACCTAAGCGTCAAGTTTTTTCTGCATTTCATTTGACATTTCTCAATTTGAACCGTGAACGCGTGAAAGTTATTCAGGCTTATAATGAAAATGAGCGTTCAAATCAAAATGCACATCGTGCACATCGTGATTTTTTCGGTCAAAAATCGTGCAAACATTTTAGCAAAACGGGTCTGTAGGAGATGTGAAAACACAAGTGCATGCTCGTACAGCTCGTACTGCAGGAAATAACGCTGCTGTTCGCGAAAGTGTGGTTGAAGAGCCGTCCACCTCAACTCGTCCTCGTGCCCAACAATTGCACCTCTCACGCTCATCGTTGCTCATCGTTGCTGAACATTATGCATAAAGACTTGCATTTAAACGCTTACAAGTTGCAATTGACTCAAGAACTAAAGCCTCTTGACCATTTCAAGCGTCGTCAATGGTCAGAATAGTGGCAAGAAATGGCACCAGTGGATGACCAATTTTTGAAGAAAATCATCTTCAGTGACGAGGCACATTTTCACCTCAGTGGATTCGTCAATAAGCGAATTGCCGCATTTGGGCGAATCAAGAGTGATTGTCGATAAACTAATGCACCCACAAAGAGTGACTGTTTGGAGCGGTTTATGGGCTGGCGGCATCGTCGGGCCGTATTTTTCCAAAATGAGCCTGGTCAGGCAGTTGCTGTGAATGGCGTTCGCTATCGTGAGATGATAACGAACTTTTTAGGGCCCGAATTGGAAGATATGGATGTGGCCAATATGTGGTTTCAACAGGACGGTGCCACTTGCCACACAGCTAACGAAAAAATGGCTGTTTTGCGCGACAAAGTCAATGGCCGTGTTATCTCACGTGGTGGCAATGTCAATTGGCCGCCAAGATTATGTGAGTTGACACCGTTGGACTTCTTTCTTTGGGGCTATTTGAAAGAAAAGATGTACGTCGATAAGCCAGCAACAATTCAAGAGCTAAAGGATGAGATAACTCGGCACATTAACGGCATAGAACTTCAATTATGCCTCAGCGTCATAGAAAATTTGGACCATTGGATGGTGCGTCGCCGAGGTCGCCGCGGGTATTTGACCGATATTTTTTCAATAAATAGTTGAACCATGCCAATAATATCATAATAAAAATAAATGACAATATTTTACTAAACAATTTGTGTTTCATTTAAAATTAACATAGGCCATTAAAATTGGACCACCCGTTAGTTTAGCCTTAACGCAGATCTTAGTTAGGCAGACGTTTATGAAAACACTCATTAAGAACACTCGGGTGACAACTGTTTTTGGATGACAACATTAGCAAGTAAGTTCTCCGGATGGTCATCTGTCTACTCCTTTCGCTGTTCTGGTGATGTATCATTGTAGACGTGCTGTTATAAACTGCAGGCATTCAAATAATATAAAGTTACACAAATAATAAAAAAAACTTCGCATATATATTAATACTTAACATGTATCTTAAAACTTTATTTGTCAAATTCACATAACCGTAAATAAATTAATATATTCGACCGGATTTACAATAATTCAATTTTGTTGTTAAATAAATTTATTCTCATTGGTTAATAACTAATAAATTAAATTAAACGTAACAAATTAAAAACCTTGCATCATTTCTTTTTATCTGCAAAATAACCCATAACAAGAAAAGTTTTGTGGCAAGACCACTTGCATTTAAAAATTTCTTTTCTCATAAATTAATTTTAAATTAAATAAATAAATAAATATTTTCATTTTCATAAATAAATTAAAAATAAATAAATATTTCACTAAAATATCAACAATTACAAATTGGCATTCAACATTGTCACACACATACACAAAAGGATGAAGATCACCACTTTGGGGTGGGGGATCTTCACCTCAAGTACCACACTCACACATTTCTACAAAAATAAATAAATTTTTCCTTAGGGTTCGCTTTAAATTTGTTTTTGTATACAAAGTTTGTTTTTTTCCCATTTAATGGGTGACAGGTCAGCACTAAGCATTTGCTTTTGATTTGATTTTTGTTTGTTTTTTTTTTTTTTTTTTTTCTCTAAGAGAGCACAACACAATTCTAATGAAAAATGCTTTTCTACAAAATTAACTACGATCTACCTAATTACACACTAGAGCACTGTTTTTCGCAACAAATAAGAAGACACATGGGAACTCCCTATTCTAGTTGAGGACGGATTTATTTCACTCCTGTGATGCTCTTAAGCCATGGTTTGTAGTAGGTTGTTCGCATGTAGACTCCTGGTAGGTATGGTGCTGCACACTTGATACCGTGCGATACGGTTCCGGCTAGTTCATAGCGACCATCAGCACGTTGTAGGACTAGTGGGCCACCACTGTCACCCTGATAATGGAAAGGAAATTGAATTTAGCAACGGAATGGGAGGAGTGTTTGGTGTTTAAAATTCTTACTTCACATGAATCCTTTTGGCCATTGGCATAACCGGCGCATAAGAATGAGTTAAGGATCTTCTTATTGTGACCAGCTGTATGGAACATTTCTTGGCAGACACTGTTCTCGATGACGGGCACCTGATTTAAGATGATAATTATAAATACTGTGGCTAAATAAACTGGTATGTGGAATTTACCTGAACTTCCTGGAGGACTGACGGGACACCACCTCCATACTTCAGGCGACCCCAACCGGTTACTGTAGCCATACGTCCGGTGAAATCAGCTGTATCCGCTGGCATACAAATTGGCACTGTAGGGAATATTAAAGGAGATTGTGAAACCATGGGATTGAATATTTCGAAAATCTTATTTTTCTTAAATAAAAAGGCTCCGATTTTTTTTTTAAATAATTTGTAAGCAGGAATTCTTTGAAACGTATGTTGTACATCCGTTTCTAAAGGGATCGACCAGTGGTTGGGTTAGGTTAGAGTGGCTGTCAGCGATTTCGCCAGCACACTTATACCATTTCTGGTTCATCGTGATGCCATGTGGATATTGTCCATTCTCCTTGTAACCTGTGAGGAAACCAAACTGAGCATTTCAAAAATGGAGGAGACTGTTCAATTCCATTTTTGTCAAGAGATTTTGAAAATAGAAGGCTCGAAGATGGAGCTGGCTTTTTTTAAATAGGGCCGGGCAGTTACAAAGGAGATGAAGTATCGTTTCCTCTTCATTTGAAAATAGTAAGCTCAAAGATGGAGCTGGCTTTTGTTGAATAGGGCCGGGCAGTTACAAAGGAGATGAAGTATCGTTTCCCCTTCATTTGTCCATGTAGCTCCTACAAAAGTCGTTTGAGTGGAGGCCTGGCGATAGGAATATCTAGTGCGACCGTGTTGGGTACAACTGTCCATGTTTGGCGAGTTCATCAGCCTTACAGTTCCCTATAATGTCACCCACCATAGGTGAATGTTTTACTGCTTTGACATCTCTTGCAAAGCGGCAATCTAGGATTGTTTTTGAAATTTTTGTAGACTGATTCCAGGGATTCGATGGTCGCTTGGCTTTTCGAGGAAATGCTAATTTCCTTGGCAGGAATAACATTCTCTTTCAGCCAGGATAAGGCTTCTTTGATCGCCATGAGTTCCGCCCGGAACACGCTGCAATGATCAGGTATACGGAAAGTTAGGCTGCAATTAACAGTGCCGGAGAAGACACCAGCACCCACACCGACATTTCTTTTGGAGCCATCGGTATCAAAATGAATCGAAATAGAATCAGTCGAATGCAGTAAGTCAAGGTTTGACCGGGCGTTGTACTATATGACGAAAGTGTCCTGGTGACTATATGCCCGACATGGGTCATGGGTTTTCTACCAAACAACCCTTAACTTGCAGTGTATTCACATTTTTTTTTGACAGACGTTTTGTTTTCATCAAAGTTATGTTAGGTTAGGTTATAGTGCCTGAACGCTCTAGACCAGAAAATACCCGTTATGGAACCACGTTGATCTGTCGACTTTCCTAATATTTGTTTGCTGAAGTGAACCATTCCAAGCTTACTATAAAATGGTGGAGGTTTCTGACATTATTTATAGCAAGATCACCTAGAAGTAGTCTCCAAGATGGAGTTTTCTTTTGTTGGAGAGAGCTGGACGAGGGCAGAGAAACTGATAAATATACTCCTCCTCCTCCTTGTCCAAGCAGCTTCTGCAGAAGTCATTGCTAACGACGCCTAGCCTTTATGCATATAGGCCTAGGGGACAGTATCCTGTGAGGACACCGATGATGGTGCTGGTGTTTGATCTGCTCAGCATTATGAAGCAGAGAGAAACAGCGTTTATGGTTATAATTTGGCCAGAGATTCCGTAATATTAGACACGTTGTGCTGTCTATCCATCTGCGGTTTGAGTTCTTGATAGCATGCAGTTGGATAACTATAGCTAGGGGCATACCTAACATTTCTACTGGCTGTATAATATCAAGGGTAGTGACCAGTTCGACATAATCATCCGTCATACAGTTTCCTGCTATATATCTGTGACCCGGTACCCAAAAGACGTGAATAGTAAATTGCTCTTCCATCTCAGATAGACGGCATTCGCATGCTGATTTCGATGTAAATGAGATAGATCCCAGGGATTTGATTCCCACATAGATGTCAGTGAAGATGGTAATATTCTTCGGGGATATTACATTGGATCTCAACCCTGACAAGGCTTCCAAAACTGCCTTTATTTCTGCCAGGAAAATGCTACACTGATCGATAAGGCTTAAGGTTATGCTCAAGTTAAAAACACCTCCACCAACACCAGATTTTTTTCAGTCCCATCCATGTAGATGTGAATCGAATCCTATCATATCCGACTCCCATTCGAGGCGACTGGGAATGATTGACTAAAAGTGATGCTCACAACTGAGTTGGGTAGTATTGTGGTTGATGCTTTCTGTAATGTAAAGGTGATTTAGTACCTCTTTTATTTTCAGCTTGAGTGGGCGTTCATGTAACGAGACTTTCAGTCGCACAGCTGAGGTCTGATTGCTGTAATTATCTAGAGGCACTAGATGTAGGATAGCATCTTAGGCTACGGAGGGGACAGTTCTTAGAGCTCCGCTAATGCATATGCAAGCTGATCTTTCCCTTGAAGATTGCGGTTAGGGGCTATTTCTAGAGCCATCCAACAGACTAACACACAATACAGTATGGAGCTCATGATGTATACCTAAAGCCAGAGGGTGGTTGCATACCCAATTTCGTTCCGTTTGACTTTTTACTAGAATATAAGGCTACGATGACTTTCTTTACGAGTTCTTGCATCTTTGCTTTTCAGTTTAATTTCTTATCCAAGACCAGAACCAGGTAGTTGTGTGACTCTGCGAACTTGTGACTCACGCCATTAGGTTTTGGAGGGCCAATGCGCAGGACTTAGTATTTCCTGCTGAAACGGACCAATTCAGCATTTTTGAGGGTTGGCGCCGAGTCGATATCTGCCGACCAATGTTTTGATAAAATGACTCTGTAAATGTATGTTGTCAACAGATCATTCTGAAAATCGTCTACGGTTTTCATAACGAAGATTATATCCAGCTGAATTGACAGTTCCATAATGTCGACGCTATGTAGGGATTTGTTTCTTTAATATTGAACCATTTATGGAAGAAGCACGTTGACATCGACATTAACACCACCATTTTTGAGTGTTTGTTTTGTATAGTGTCGGTGTGATGTCAGTTGCTAAAGTTTATATATTGATGTCGAAATCGACGACGTTGTATAATATCTAAGACGCATTTCATATACGAACCCCTTACAGAAAATCCTACCAGAATTCTCAGCTAAAATGTTTGGCAGATGCAAAATTTTTCTGTCAAAAACAAATTTCCATAACAAGTCAAAAAACACAACTACCATCTTTTATCAGAAAGATTGAAAATATCGGGGTTGGAAAATCGCTTTCCATTCTGGAATTTTTGGAGAGTAATATGTTTCTAGCACTCCATTTTTTTTTTTAAATTTGCCCCTGTATTAATAAACGCAGATTAGCTAATCAATAGCTAACATGACAGCTTTTCCCATAAGAAATACTCCTCGCGCAAATTTCAAAAGTTAGTCACTAATTACCTACTCAGCGTTTATTAATACGAGGGTTAAAATTTAAAAATAACCGAAATTTGGCAGCATTTTTCGCAATGATCTGACAATTTGGATGATCACGTGCCAAGAAAATCTTACTTCAACTCAGCCATTCGGATTCAGCATAAAACTGCGAGTCTTAATATCGTGCAATATTTACACACGAACGAATGTGAATGGTTGCATTGTTGTGATAAAAATTTGGCCCCACAACCTAACAAAAAATCGTTAACTTTCAGTTTGGCAGCATTCTCTGGTCAATGTCATGTGTCACATTAAAATATTAGTTTTTTTCAAACTTACACATTTCATTAAAACTCAAAAAAAAAAAAACAACGTTAAGGTCCATTCTCCCAATCATCTTTATCCTTACCAATATGAGTATCATAGTTAACAGTGCTCTCCAATTCCAGTAGAGCCAAATCATTTTCAAAAGTCGCTGGATCGTATTGTTTGTGGACGATAACACGCTTTACATTCTTCGTTACCGATCGTTTTGCTTCTAGATCTCCAGAAATGTCGAATTCACCCATCACCGCTACCAGTGAAGCAAGGAATCTACAATGAAATGTTAAATTAAAATCAAAATGTCAATCTGACAGTTGTCGCATTTACCCTGGTTGGCAATGAGCTGCTGTAACTACATATTTATTTGAAATCAGCACACCGCCACATTTGTTCTTTGTAAATAGACCCAACCAAGTGGATTCCCTTACGAGTACCTGCCATGGAAACTCTCCGAAGGTGGATCCCTTGCCGCCGACAATTCTTCCTGACTTGACGTGTGGACGGACACCGCATTCTGAAAAGAGTATATTGAAATATTTTTTCGTGGAATGATTTGTGGGTCAGTTGGGATATTTTTTTTTGAATCGTAGAAGTTATTTTTTCCCCGCCATAAATAAAAACATGAAAACATTGAATAATCAGGATTCAGGATCAATAAATTCACTCGATTTGTACTCTGGATACACGATCAACTACATCTGTGTCAATAGGTATAGCACGCTCTGATCGAGTTGGGAGCGAGTTGCAAACACCACATGCTTTTAAATGTCTGAGCATAAAGGAAACAAACACAAACTCATTTTCTTACAACTCAGGTTCTGCTCTGCATTTGGAATTTTGTTCAATAAACAGTGCAAACATCGATTTTTGGATGTGTATTGCTCCATTGTTTGTTGTCAACTTTAAAATCTATCTGTTGACAACATTAATGGCCGTGATCCGGAAATCATATTTAACTCGCCTGATTACAAACATCTGATTTTGATTCGACCTGTCATGAAATGCTTTTTTTTTATTTCATTAAATACAAGCGATGTTAGGTATTTTCCCTTACAATATTATTTTTACTTTTTGTTACTTATTTTGCCCATTTTCCGTTTATATAACTGCAGAAATTTCTATTGGTAAAAATCAGTTATCTGTCATTTGGTATCTAAAAGTGTCAAATCGTTTGTTTTGACATGTGTTCCATGTCATTTGTTCTATAAAAGTTAGTCGAAAAGAATAAATTTACATAATTTTACCAGCCTTCGAAAAAAATTAAAAATATGCAGCTCATCAATGACCGTTTAAAAAAAAACAGTCTGATCATTGTTTTGCATTAAGGTGTGTATTGTTTTTTATAACTTACACGTACTCAAGGGGTTATGAATACCCTTTATATGTAACCATAGTACGAGCGTTAATGAAGGGGAAGAAAGAGAGGATAGGAAAGATTTTGGATGTAGTGGAGACTTAAACTCCATGGGTGGTGTCCGAACTAGCTTCGGGGAGTCACTTTTTCTTGTGTTCGTTAAATTTGAAGGAATTCAAGATGGTGTGCATACTTTTGGGTATTACACCGACCTTTTATTTCATTTAAATAAAAGTGAAATGGATTTTGGTTGGGATTGAACGCGCAACCTTCCACTCAACAGACGAACACATTACCACTACACCGCGCCCACCCACGGTGTGTATTAAAATGGTAATTCAAGAACCTTTCTTTGAAGAAACATTTAACTATCAAAGCCTCAATATCGAGACATATTGAGGGAAACATTAGAGTGTCAGCATTAGAAATGGTGTTAACGAAAGAAAGAAAGAAAACCTAAAATAATTCCATAGGGCTGTGTCTGTAAACCCTACTTGAATTAATTTATTGTAACTAACACGACTATCATACCGAACAAAAAACTAGATTTTAAAATTTCTGAAACCTTCATGGAAAACTGTAGTTTTTCTTCTACATATGCAGTTTTCGAAAACTTGAAGTCTCGAAACTACTTAACAAACGTCACAAACGTCACTTATTTCTTACTAATGTTTTATGTTCATTTTTTTTTCATTTTAAACGGCAAAGAAGGCTGGTCGATGTATGGTGTGGAAGTGTCAAGTTGTTTTCAAAAGATTTTAATCGAAATCTCTGTTTTCGGTTTGATGTACGGTTTTCATATCACAATATTTTTTTATTTTAATTAAAATATTTCATCTGTCATCGTTTGACACTTTTTATTTTCTCCTCAATTTACGGTAAAACGCAAATCCGCATATGGTCATAATGTGACAATCTAGAGGTTTTTCCATTGGTAAATGTGTTCGGAATTGATGGAACGCTTCTGAAAACCATTGGCAAAATCTTTTGACAAGTCTACACAGAAGAATTTACTTTGGAAGCACTAAAACACTAACACACCTATATTGCGGTATAGCTGGTTATTATTGTTTTATCGCATATTTTTTTTAATAATACTCAAGAATCCAATCACTCTGCTTATCAATGGCTATTTGGAAAGTGTTCGGTGAAGTGTCAAACATCGGTGAGATCATACAACAACAATCTGCTATGCACAATGTAGAAAGTTTGTTTGTATTATTTCTTCTGCATGGCATTCTGAAATAAAGTCCAGAAGCAAATTTCTCTTCAGAGAAATGTCAAAAGAGTTTTTCGTTGATAGTATATTAGTAGGACGGTTTCAGTTCTTCCGAACTATGTTTGACATGTGTTTGACATTTCACCAATACTGTTTCAGAATTGTTTGAATACGGTTTTCTTGTTCCATTGGAGTTCAGAATGAGTTCATTCTTGAGTGTTGCCAATGGAAAACAGAATGACATTTCCCATTGTGACAGATACTTTATTTTTTGTACTATCGAGTTGTCAAAATCGTTGACATCTTTAGCCCCTGCTCAAGCATAAATAACAGAATACCTAGTTTCTCCTGTTCCAATAAAAAACGTACTTTAAAACAATAAGGCCTACACTCAACGGTTTCGTGTTTTCTATCTAGACATTTATGACAGCTGTAATCGTAGAAAGCAAATTTCTCTTCAGAGAAATGTTAAAAGAGTTTTTCGTTGATAGTAGATTAGTAGGACGGTTTCAGTGCTTCCGAACTATGTTTGACATTTCACCAATACTGTTTCAGAATTGTTTGAATACGGTTTTCTTGTTCCATTGGAGTTCAGAATGAGTTCATTCTTGAGTGTTGCCAATGGAAACAGAATGACATTTCCCATTGTGACAGATACTTCAATTTTTGTACTATCGAGTTGTCAAAATCGTTGACATCTTTAGCCCTTGCTCAAGCATAAATAACAGAATACCTAGTTTCTCCTGTTCCCATAAAAAACGTGCTTTAAAACAATAAGGCTACACTCAACGGTTTCGTGTTTTCTATCTAGACATTTATGACAGCTATCATCCTAAGAACTTAGAGAAGCTGTTAAAAACTTACGAAATTTCCTTCCTCCCTGGTTGTTGTCCTCCTCTTCACCAATATTGCTGTCAATTTCATTGTTCTCGTCGAGTTCGTCCTGCTGGGTTGGCGGCTCTGTAGACGTCGTTGTTGTAACCTTTCGCGTGGGCTTTCTGGTCACGGGCTTTTTTGTGGTAGCCTTTCGAGTTGTAATCACTGGAACTGGTCGCCTAGTCGTCACGGTTGGTCTTCTCGTCGTGGCCTGAGTACTTACTCTTGTTGGAGGCTTTCTTGTAGTTATTCTTGTCGGCCTTGCAACAGTAGTCGGTCGGCTAGTTGGTCTAGCTGAAGGCCTTCTTGTTGGTGGCCTTGTGGCGGGTTTCCGGGTAACAAGCGTCGTCACGGGAACGGTGGTATCAGAAAAAACCGCGGCTGTATTGTTGCTGTCATCGATCATATCGGCGAGAGCTTCAAAGTTATCCTGCAGCGATTCGACAATCTTATGGACTAGGGTGTTCATTTTGTCCTTGAGGATTGTGTCTTCGACGAAGGCGGGCGTTGACATCTCAAAGTCATTTGTAACAGAACTTGCGGTGGCTGACATGTTGAGGTTAGGGTTGCGGACTGGAGGGAAGTTGACAAAGTCATTGGGCGAAGTATATGTCTCCTCTTCGGGCTCGTTAGCGTCGGCGTATTTGTCGCTTGGCACCTGGAAGGCTGGGTATGATGGGGTTGGACCATAGTATCCTGGGAAGGAAGGTCTGTCATCAGTTGGGATTTTGCTTAGTACCTGAGTGGTAAGGGTGTTGAGACCGGAGTAGCCTGGATCATCAAAGTCGTTTGACGTCACCTGTGGGATGCTAATGTACTCCTGTGTGCTTGAGGCGAATTCAGGGCGACGAGTGATCAGAGGGCTGTAGATGTAGGAGTTGCTTCCGGCAAAGGTTGGAATGGGTGTTGTGGTTGGACGTTTGGAAAATGAGCTAACTGTGACGAGGTTCACAGCAGTGGGCTTGGGCGTGATGATAACTGTTGGCGATGGAGGCTTTGTAGTCGCAGAAGGAATTTTGACAAACAGAGGTTTGTTTTTGTTGTAGTTGTGATGATTTGAGCCGGCGGGAGCGTTCTGAATTATGATCTCATCAGTTGGGGAGGCTAGGTAAATGGAGTTGTACAGCGGACTAGGAGTTGTGCCAATGAAAGCGTCAACCTTATCGGCTATTGGGGTTGGTGGCTGACTGTAGGATGGGGTAACTTCGACCTCTGGTCGTGGGGTGGTGGGTCCCGTCACGTAGCTCGTTGATGGGGGCTGTTTCTTGGTCGGTCGTTTGTTGACCTGAGTTGGTGGCACTCCGCTATTTTTGTGAGGTGGTTGCGGATCCTGTTGGACTGTTTGGATTTTGTTTGTGGAGGGTTTCTTTTGGGTCGAAGGGCGTTTAGTAACGCGCTTAGTTGGACGCTTGCTGGGACGTGCAGTGGTACTGACTGTCACCGGCTTGGATGTGGAAGAGATTGTTGAGTGTTCCGTCGATGGGATTGGCTCGGTATGTGCTTTGGTGGGTTTGCTAGACTTTGTTGGCTTGGAAGTCTTGGTAGGTTTGCCAGAGGGCTTTCGGACAATGAGGGTGGAGATTCTGTTAGGCTCTGCTGTGGTGGGTTTAGCTGAATTTTGAATCTGCTCAAAGTTTGGTGGCTGAGCGAAGTAACCAGCTTGGGCTACGATTTGGTTATTGTCATTGAACACTTGAGCAACATTACCGGAACCGGATTGAATATTGACACTCTGGGGTGTGGGTCGGGGTAGGTAGCCTTCATTGTACATATCATGGGTAATAATCTGAGGTGTCGCTGAATTGGAAAGATATCCATTCTGGATGTGATTGGTAAACTGAGCAATCAGCTGGGACTCTGGCGTTTGGAAGGAGTCCTTGTCGGCTTCGGACGATTGTGACACGTCGTAACCTTGAGTGACATGTTGAGATTCTGGTTTGTCTTGGTCCTCATCGTCTTCGGGGTCGTCATGGAACTCCTGAGTAGGCCTGGGAGATGGAGAGGCATTGGAGTTGTCATCTTCCACTTCATATGTTTGTGTGACGAGTTGTGTTGTTGGCCTGACAATGTGTGTTGTTTGCGATCCCGGGCGGTGTGTCGGCGACTGAACTTCAAAGGATGTGGTTAAGATCTGTGAAGTTGGTCTAATGTGGACTTGGGGAGAGGTTGACTGCGAGATGTACCCAGTTTGAGAAATTTGTTCATACTCCTGTGGCGGTCTCTGGGATGATGGTCGAATTTCGACAATCTGCTCGTAGTCTTGGGGAGAAGCTTGGGTGGACGGTTTCTTGTGGGCTGTTTGACGAGTGGGTGTCGGTTTGGGCTTCTTCTTCTCGGTGACTTGCTCGTAGTGCTGGGTAATTTCCTCGTATTTCTGTGTGGATGGGGTTGCTGTAGGTCTATGTTTAACAGGGGCCTTAGTCGACGGTTTGTTATGAGTTGATGTTGATACCTGAGATGCTGGCCGGTTGTGGCTTGGAATTTGTGAGCCATGGTTGTTGTTTTCTTGAGACTGAGTTCCAGGTTGTGTCGAAGGTCTTGGATGGTCGAAGAGAGGCTTGTTTTGTTCTGGGTGAACTTGGACCTCGTCTTGGCATATGATCTGGACGGATGGGCGTGGCTTATGAGTTACTGGTCGTGATTGGTCTACAGACTGAGACTCGTTCTCCTCCAGTTCCGATGTTTGTCCATACGATGGTATGTTTTTATCAGCGGCACCACCTGTCTGCTGACTAAAGGCTTCCTCTTCTGATAACATACTTGACTCGAAGTACTCAGAGGTTTCTTCGTCCATTACAGGGTAGGCCTCTCCGACAGCTGGCATTTTATTAAAATCAGATGTAGGTTGAGCAGGGCTTGTGTAACCATAGTTCGGGTTTGAAGGATCCTTATGTGAGGCAACATTACTGCCGAAGTTGACCTGCGTTTCCATTACGTTGTACGAGTCTAGAGAGGGTCCTACAGGTGATCCTGAGTCTACCTTATCCGATACAAGTTTATGGGGCGGAGATGGAATCTCAACAAAGCTTGGAGTCCCACCGGACATCTCGACGGAGTGGTACTTGTTGCTGGTCTCTTCAGTAGTCTGTTGCACGAAAACTGTGGTTGGACGTCCTGTATCCGACTCCTCGTAATAGACTGGAGCGTGTGTTGTGCTGGCCATATGATTGCTGATTACGCTTCCAGAGCCTGATGTGACACTGGAAATTGGCCTCACAGTTGTCACAGACACATAAGTGTTTCCACCGGAACTAGCAGTGCTGGCATACATTGGTTTCTGTACAAATAATGGTTTCTGGTTGTTAGAAGGACTGGAGTTGGCCATTTCATAGCTGGGACCATGACTTGTGCTGTTCAACATAAGTATGATTGACTCAATAGAGTCCATGTTGGTCGAAATACCTGTCGAAGTGGTTCCGGTCGATTGTGCAGGCTTCTTCGATGCTTCCAGTGTTTGAATCAAAACATATTCATCATTGGAAGGTTTCTTGTTCGGACCGCTTCCACTGGGCCTGTGTGCGGGCCTTCTTTGCGGGATAATCTCTGCATGAGCTGGAGGTGGCACATACACCGATTGAGGACCTCCATAGCCCGTTGAAAATTGCAAGTCGTTGTCAATTAAAACTGATTCCGCACCCGGGTGGGTGATGTCGCTGTGGGTGAACTCTCCCATATCCAAATCAATGGCTCCAGTGGAATAGTTCTTCCTCACGTGAGTTGATTCCGCCAAGATAGGCATTTGAGTCGAATCCTCGTTGTCCACCAAATCTGTCGAAATTTTCATTGGCAGCTCGGTGGTGAAACTGACTTTGTTTGAATTTATAAATGGCGCTGGTGTTGTGCTTGACGACAACATGACATAGTCATCATGCGCAACAACTGATGAAGGGGACGATACCATAACCGAACCCTTGTTCACATAAAAGATCTTATTGTTGGTTGGTGAAGTTTTATTAACCTTCTGTACCTTCTGGCTGACCAAATCGTTCATGTATGAAGACTCGGTTGAGGTTGGTCCTTGGTATTTGATGGACGAGGTTTGAATTTCCTGGAATTCGTTGCTTTCGTATTTTTGACTGCTTCCATACAAGGCTGCATCATATCCTTCGGTGGAATGAGTGTTTGTCTGGTAGAAAGGATTTTGTGCATCCTGGATGAGAGTATTTTCATTTGCGTTGGACAGTGGCACCTGACAACATGCTCCAAACAAGAAACCATCCATACATGCTCCGACAACTTCACCATTTCTCTGGGCGCACTCATGATTGAACATACATATCGTTGGGCCCTTTGAACGAGGGTCTGTGAGTGGGAGGGTTTTTGTGCCACGACAGTGTTTTGGGGTTATCCGATAGCCACCGAAGAGCTTACGTCCTTCTAGAAAAAGAAAAGAGGGAGGTTGTTAAAATTCGGTTGCATATTGATTTAAATAAAATTTGTTTTAGAACATTTTTTTATCAACTCATGAAGAAAATATTGACAGTAGCCATTTTGATTAGCATTCATTGCATAAAGAAGATGGCGCTTAAATTTTTGAAGTGTTAGAATGAAACCTGTTTGTCTTTTTGTTGTAAATGAAGCGATAGAGCAGCGTTGGGTAGGGGACACAAATAGAGTGTTCGAGCGAGACTATGGAGTTCGCTACGGTTAAGTCTACTATCAGTTTTATTTTACGCCTTTGTTTACTAGGTGCATAAATGTTTTTTCAGCATTGAAGTCTTTGCTTGACGCTCGAATATGAAGAGTATAATGAAATTGCAGACAACAGATTGTATAAAAAAATTGGGAAAGCTTCCTAGTGTTGCCATATGGCCCTTTTATACATTTTTCTTTAACTTCATGGTTGGAGTACGAAAATGAGAAAAAAGAGTCCAGAATATAACTCATCTAGACTAAGTTGTAAAATATTTACCACAAATAATTCCAAGACGAATTAAATAACTCTTTTTGAATTGGAAGGTAATGGCATTTTGAATTACTCGAGCGAAATCAAATTGACGCATTTATGTCTCATCTCAGAAACACGTCTTAAATTACCAACTGACGTTAAGATTTATGAATACAGCTTAGCCTTTCGCAGAGTCATAAAGAATTGGACAGTGATATATCCTATTGTTTATAACTCTGCAAAAAGCTAAGCTTCACCTGCATTTTTGACAATACAAAATGGGTTGAGCCTCTTATGCATAGAAACTTAATTCCAGCCATAAGGGAATGTCCACAGGTATATTAAGGACCAGTGCGAAAATATAAGTTGGATAAGTATTTTGTTTTTGGAATGCGCAACTGGAGGCAGTTAGCTAAAGACCGGCCTATTTGGAGAGACATGTTTTTTGAGGCTCAGTTTCAATCCGGACTGTAGCGCCACTTTAGTAAGTAAGTACATGGTGGCGCAAAAGTAATCCTCCTATCAGAAAATGCTATAAATTTTGCGATTGGCCCCTAATGTCAGTTCTGTTTTGACATTTGTGTAGTAAACACATGCGAAATACACGTTAATAAACAATGTTACGCTACACTGCTCAAGAACGCGGAATATCGGTGACTATTTATTTGAGCAATATTCGGTCGGTGACTTTGGCTCAACGTGAATTTCGTCGCAGATTTCCTAGCCGTCCAACGCCTACTGATGAAACACTGCGACGTTTAGCCATTCGCCTCGAAGAGACTGGCACAACACGAGATGCTGCCAGGCGTGGCAGACCCCGGAGTAGCCGTTCTGCAGAGAATGTTGCTGCTGTAGCCGAAGATGTCATGGAAGCGCCGTCGACATCGACCAGACGACGTGCCACGCAAATGGGTATCAGTCGACGGTCTTTACATCGAATTTTGGTACAGGATTTGAAGATGTTTCCGTACAAAGTCCAGGCGGTGCATCAGCTGTTAGCTGCTGACCGCCAATCGCGTCTAACATACGCTCAAGCCATCCTTAATCACCACCAAGAGGAAGATGATTTTTCATTAAAAATAATCATGAGGCCCATTTCCATCTTAGCGGGTACGTAAATAAGCAAAATTTACGCTTCTGGGGCACTGAAAATCCGCGTGTAACCCACGAAGAGCCATTACACCCGCTTAAAGTCACTGTTTGGTGTGCTGTTTTCGCTGGAGGAGTCATCGGACCTTTTTTCTTCGAAGACGTCGCGGGCCAAACGGTTACTGTGAATGGTGAGCACTATGATCAACGAGTTCTTTTTGCCGCAACTTGATGAATTGGGATTGGAAAACATGTGGTTCCAACAGGACGGTGCAACGGCACACACTGCACGTGCCACAACCGATATGCTGAAGGATGCATTTCCCGGGCGCCTAATCTCCTGTTTTGGCGATTTGCACTGGCCCGCAAGATCGCCTGATTTGACCGCTCCAGACTTCTTTTTGTGGGGCTTTTTGAAGTCGCGGATTTATGTCAACAAGCCTCAGACTCTTGCAGCTCTTAAAGACAATATCCGTCAAGAATGTGAGGACCTATCGCCGGAAGTTTTGGCCAAAGTGATGGAAAATGCCATAAAAAGGGCTCAAATGACAATCAACTGTGGCGGCGGCCATTTACATGACATCATATTCTCGACTTGATGTAAAAAAAATTTAAAGATCAAATAAAAATAATCCACAAGAAGAATCAAAGTTTTTCTTTTTTTTTTTAAATTACAGCCAAAAAACATCGGAAGGTTATTTTTGCGCCACCTTGTATATAGTGCTCCTTGCTTTGAACTACAGGGAAATGATTTTAAAAGACCTTTGCGCATAGTGAATAATAGAATTATCGCCAGAAATAAGTATTGGGGTTAAAAATTAACGAATACTAGCGAAAGAGCCTCTAGTAAAACTATCAATAAAGATTGCAGTTGTTATTACTCTGAGGGGAAATCTCCTGGCCAACACATAGAAATGCAATTCAAGATTTAGTCGACAGCCTTGTAACAAAACATACCTTTCTACAATCTGACCACATTTCAGTAGCAAAACTGCAAAATGGTTTAGAATGTCACAATGTGAATGTGCCGTCATTTTTGCAAATGGCGTCAAATGTCATTGCGATTAGACAATTATGATTAAGCAAAGAGAAAATGAAAATATCAACAAGTAATAGATTAATATACACTTGAAGAATGCGGAGTATTCGCTATGCGACCAACCTTCTTCTTTTGGGGATCTTACCACAACAAACCTTGCAAGTCTTGAATGTTATTATTATAGAAGAAATCACCAATTTGTAGCCACAAGACGAGAACAAAATCGCATTAATTTAGGTGGTGTTCATTTGACCGATATTATTTGTTTATGTCATAAATTTTACACCTTCAAACAGCGCACAGCTTTTTTAATGTCTTATAAAACGGTAGTTAATTAATTTTATGACATCTTTTTTTATGATTTCTTTTGTCCCATATTGTAGTTAGTGGGTTAACGGAATGAAGAAACTTTAGACAGGAGTTGAAATAAACGATTCAACTGAGAAAGCAGTGCAAATATGTGGATTTAAAAAATCTGCATACGCTGCAAATACGAAAAAATGGATATATAAACAACTGTCACTTAACTTCTACTTAATAGGTTTTAATAGTAATATTACAAATTTTATTTGTCGTTAAAAAGTTTTTACATATTACAATTATTTAACAAAATCTCATATGTCATGACGTAAGGATTTTAATCTATGTGTTAAAAAAAAAAAAAGGCAAAGTATGATTAAATAATCAGTAAAAAAAATGTGTTCAAAATTTTATGATCTGGCCAAAGCCTCCCCAAATACTGCCCATAGCTCCCTGTCTTTTGCGTCGTTGTACCAATTTCTTCTATGGTTGAGTAAATCATCGTTCCATCTTTTCTTTTGTCGCCCGAATGAAGTCCAAATTTCTTGCATTCGGCTGTCAATTCTATGAGCATATCAATTCATAAGTACTTATCGGTAAATGCAAACTCTTTGTTATGCTTAACTGTCAAATAAATATCAAATGACATATTCGAAAGTTAAAATGACAATGATTACAACTAAATTCGATACGCTTTAATCAGTAAACCTGAAGATATTATTCATATAACGGGTGATCCAAGTAGAGATACTTTTTTAAATAGCCTTTTTTGACAGATCACGTGTGAGTCGTGTCATGCTGTCATGTTATTTTTGTTTAGTATTGTTTGGCATTTCATAATGGAAAGACTTAGGCGTGAACAACGTTTACAAATTGTTCAACTTTATTATGAAAATTCACGTTCTGTGAGGAATGTCTTTCGTGCACTTCGCTCAACTTATGGTCATCATAATCAGCCTACTGAGCGTACTATTCGCAACACCATGACCCATTTTGAGACCCAGCATTCATTATTGGATAATAGACTTTTTTAGACTTTTTCCTGTGGGGATATGTAAAGTCAAAAGCTTATGCCGATAAACCCGCTTCGATTCAGGCCTTGTAGGAAAACATCACGCGTATCATTCGCCAGTTACCAGTCGAAATGCTCGAACGAGTGATCGAAAATTGGACTCAACGGATGGACCATCTGCGACGTAGCAACGGCCAACATTTGATAGACATAATCTTCAAAAAATAAATGCCAGAGAATGTTCTTTCAAATGATAATAAACATTCTCCATCAAATTTGAATTTTCTGTGTTTTTTTTCTTTAAAAAAGTAGGGAACCCCGAAATGGATCACTCTTTAATAATAAAGAAAGAAAGAAACCATAGATGATACTGTTTACATTAAAATCGGAATTATTTATTTGGATTTCAATTCAGAAAATATATATAACAGACGTGTTTTTGTTTTCTTAATCTTTATAGGCTTAGATAAAACTGAGAAATAACGCTAACCGTTGATTTGGCACCACTGAAACTGAAACAGGTAAATGCCAACAGATGGCATATCGGGGTTTCAATTTTGACGTGTCATTTATTTTTTTGCAAATATTTTTCTTTTTACTTTATCCACTCCTTCACTAATTTTAATGTATAAAAATATTTTCAAATCAAATTATTTATTTCATAAAATATTGATTTCCCACCTATTTTGCAGCGTATTACTGGATGTAGTACCGGCAGCCATTTTTGGCATTTTCGATGACAATTTTAAAAAATAGTTTTGCTAGCATATTTTCTATCCAGGCTAAGGGTGTAAAGGGCCGCACAGAGTGCGTATTTGTAGCTGGCGCTTATAACTGAGTCAAAAGTTAAAAACAAATCAAGCCGTAAGCGCTTACACAATGTGAATCAGTAGCTTGAAGTTAAATGAATGGCAACTTCATATAAGAAATGTATCTCTCTTTTGACAGCGACACAAGATACCAGCTACAGATATGCATTATGGGCGGCCCTTAAGAATGGATAATTAACCAGGTTTTGCGAAGTCTATATAGGTAAAGGTGTTTTTGTATTTTACACGTAAATTGTTTGCTAAGCCTATATAGTTTTGAAGTAAAGACAAAGAAAAAAAAAAAAAAACTAATGAAAAATAAAAGGCCAACAGCTCATATTATGCTAGTAAAAGTCAGAGAAGTTTACTTGACAAAATTTAGCAAAGAAAAACCAAACATTTTAGCCGGAAGACATTTTCAACCTTGTAAACATAAAGACTATCAAGGAATTAAAAAAAAAACGTACGAACAAAAAGATTTAATAAGGGCGGAAATAATTACCAAAAAAATGACAAAAACCCCCTTGCGCTAATCGTAAATCCTTGGTACATTTCGGCTAAAAGAACTGTCAAGCATGTGAAAAACCTCGGTTTCGAACACTCTGCTAGCCGGAGTGTTTGCGTCCATGCGCTCTACATGTCCCAGCCATTTTAGACGTCCAATTTTTTTTTACCACGTTTATATTGCTGTACACCTCATAAATTTTGTGATTGAACCTTCTTAGCCTTCATAGCCCATCAACGCAATTGGGATGAAATGCTTTTCGAAACATTTTTCTCTCAAATCGACAAATGATTTCTTCATCCGCTTTTAATACAGTCCATGCTTCAGATTTGGTTTTAGATTCAGAGAGCAGGACTGGGATGATCAAGGTCTTATATAGGATCTCCTTAGCAGTCCAAGTGAGGGCTTTACTACTACATTGCCATCTTAGCTCGAAAAAACAGCGGTTGGCAAGGGTTATTCTTCATTTAATTTCTGCGGGTATGTTGTTGTCAGAGGTAATAGCCAATCCGAGGTAGACAAAGCCCGTACTTACTCATAGTTTTATCTGTCAATGGTGACGTTCTGTCCAACTCGTCGATGATGTGTGTCCTTTCGGGTTGACAGCAAATACTTCGTCTTACCTTCATTTGATGCTTGATAAACCTATTTTTGCTGGTTCCTTCCGTAAACTAGCAAACGTGGCCATGACATCACGTTGAGTTCCACCAATGATGTCAATATAGTCGGTGTATGCTATAAGTTGCACCGATTTTTCTAGTTTCTCATGAGTGCACATACACACCGCCCGCCCGTACCGTGAAGTTGGTGAGCAAAAGTTTCTGTTTTTTGTTCTCAATGCGTCATATTCATGGCTTTATAATCTTTGATGTTACGACCAATTCATCTCCACTAGATTTATAAAGCGCGTCAGGGAGTCCGTCATTTCCATCTGCCTTGCTAAACGTAAGTATGGATATTGTTATCCTCACTTCACTTACGTCGGATAGTTGGTAGCCAATATTAAATGGTCCGCTCTGCCTGACAGTGAAAAAACATTCTTCATCGTAGTTTGACAGTCTACAGAAGTACTGCTTCCATATCGTTTGTTAACAGCGATATTTCCTTGTTCATCTCTACAGTATTCTATTCGCACCTTCTATCTCTGGCTTTGACTTTTTAAACTTTGGTAAAATTTACGAACATCTTTCCTGAAGTGGCACCTCACTATGTCCTCGAACGCGCGCTTTTCTTGCCCTTTTTTGTTGTTTTGAAAGGCCGGTGTTCTTTCCTACTTCTTTGCCTATTGAGCTAAATGGCAGCTCTCGTCTCCACCTGCAGCTTTGCCTTGTTTTCCTCGTTTTTGACTGTGAGGATCAGTCGGCATTCTACATCAAACCAGCGGTGTGCGCGATAACCCTAGCACGTCAGTTGCGTGTGAACTAATGGCTTGCTGGCATGGTTGCCTTTGCTCTTCGATAGTTGATGCTGGTGGTATGGTGTTAATGGAGAGGTAAAGGGATACGCGTTCTGCGAAGAATTTTTCGTTCTCTTGGAATATCAGTCTTTCGATAAAAACATTTTTTTACAGTATTTCTCATTCGTTTTATAGTGGTAGATATCCACACTCCTACATTGGCTACAACAGGTAGTTGTTGTAGCCTCTCCAACTAGCCGGTCCCTAAAATCAGTCATTTCTGAGGCTGATAGTTCCTTAATAACATCTAATTTTTATGTGAGTGGTTAGTTAGCCCTAAGCACAACTCCCAACCTGGGGGCCAGGTCCCCTGAGAACAGCTGGACGGATATGCCGTGCCGCTCATTCTGATCAAGCTTTGTGTTGCTGTTTTTCGTCTTATTATAAACACCCGCACTTATATGTTACCACTGGAAGGCAAAATAAGAACGATTGATGTGTAGTTTGTACTTTTATTCACCATTGGGCGTTGCAAAATTAACGCCGTTCAGGGTTCGCCCTCATTCTACAACATGCAACCAATAATTTTAAGCCGCAGATTGAAATTCGAGAAATGAGATCGTCTATGAGCTCTTACCAGCAGTCCATTTGATGCATATGCATAACAACTGAATCACTTATAGAATTATAATTTCTAAAAAAAAGCTTTAAAATAAGTTTTCATGCAGCTTAACTCGAAATTCCTATTTTCGAAAACATTGCGATTCTACTGAATCATATCAGTTCGCAACTGAACTCTTTTGTTTCACATAAACAATTTTCTTGTCCCCCTTGTTCCTTGCGATCCAACAACCATGTCGATGCATAAAGTATTCCCATCGACGAATATCTCTTTCAAGATACCATTCCCAGTGTAATACAGTAGTATTCAATCAGAAACGTCTGTATAATATCGCGGAATCAAAAAAATGTTAACAATGGAATAATTATTATTCACTTGCTATGCTTATTCAAATCTGTTACCCATTCTTATCCTCAACGGTAAACAAAACGATGAAAAAAAAAAAACAAAAACACCTTCCAAATCATCTTCCATCGAAGAGTGAATCTCATTTTTTTGTACGCGCTCGCTCTGCAAAGGAAACGAAACTTGCGTTAGAAGTACCATCAAGTGGGCTTAGATAAATATCTAGAAGAGGTGTTTGTACTTCTTGTCGAGCCGCGTGCCATGCCGCCTGGAATTATTGCCGGTGGCATTCAGCATAGCAATCTTTTGTATCTTTTTTTATTTCGTTTTTTTTTTTATTGTACAGTTGAGGGAGTTGGGTTTTTTTTTTTGTTGCTTCGCTTCGACTTTGGTCGTGTTGTTCTTTGCAAGTGAAAGTTCTGCGCGAGATACTTCAATTGAGAATGAAGGTCTCATGGATGTTGGTCTTGTTGTTTTTTTTGGAGTGAACTTTCAGTTTCTTTAACTCGGTTATTATGCAAATCGTTCGTTTAGTTAATTTGGGAGTATGAATCAAACCCATAAAGAAAAACGGTTCTGAAGAGATTTTAACTTGAGATTTCATGTTTGTTTTTGTATTTGTCTGACGTCAACGACATGGTGTACATAAATAAATTCGATGGACTTCAGGTCTTCATCGTGTTATTAGGGTTTAAGCTGAGCACTTATGTATGTGATATCTGAGTGGCTTTGGTTTGATATGGCGGTAGATTGGTGAATTTTAAGTGAAAGTAATTTTCTGTTGGTAGAATGCCAAAGGTGCTAGTCATAGAGGTAAGCATACATTTTGCAGAGTTGCATTTTTTTTTCTGGTATATGTTTGGGGACTCAGAAATGAAAGTTTCAGATTTACATTAGGGTGAGTGCGAGGTTTGCATTTAAATGGTGGAAAAATGAAGGTGCATGAGCATGGTATCAATCTTCCTCGGTTAATGGTTTGTGAATTACCATGGTCTTTATCGCTTATGAGATTGTGTTTTGGGAATTCTGAATCGGATGAATGAAAGGTTTGTTTATTTATATGATTTCTGGAATTTAATATATTTGGCATCTCATCAGGTTCTTGAAAAATCAATGGCATTGATCAGTGTGATTTGAATCCGTTTTAAACAAAATTTGTATGGCAATAGAATGAAAGCTATTCAGGCTACGCTAAAACAGGATAAGAAAAAGGATGAAGAAAGAAATCGTTTCACAATACAGACAACCCATGTAATTAGATGTCGGTTTGTTGCGTGCTGCTTTATGTGTGAGCTCGAGTGAGCTATTTATTTGTCATTTTTATTTCTCAAAATTCTCCCATAACTTATGGCACACACAAATGACTGAAGGTGGCGTGTACCGTTTATGAAAATGTCAGGTGATTAAAGTTTTCGAAGCAGTTTTAAACGTCTAAATTATCGTACATCCGGTACATGGCGATTCGGTAAAGATTTTGAAGACGCATTTAATAGACAACCAACTAAAGGATCTTTCAATAGGGACTTCCGAACATATACACTTGATAGCGGCAATATTTTTGAAGCTTCATATATCAATATATATAAGTACAAATAAAAAAAATCGTTTTATCGAAATGGGTGTTCTGTTCGGCCAAAGTTCCGCGCGCTTATTTTACTGTCACCATAATCGTGCTTTCTGTTAACTACTCAGCCACGGGGAAAAAAGCTCTTGTTACGAAGCAACCAAGAGCCTTGGAAAGGACTGATTACATTGTTGACGACCATGTTAAGCAAAAAAAGGAAAACAACATTCGTGCTTACACCTGTAATGTGAGGACATTAAAAAGAAGAGGTTCAGGTGAACAACTATCAGAATCCCTAACTAGCTAAAAGGCCCACATTACTGCCATCCAGGAAATATGATGGGATAGGCCATGCCAACAGATGATTGAAAAACTGTGGTATCTACTATGGACCGTGCTATATTGAGCAGAAACAGCGACTTTTCGGATGCAGATTTGCTACAAGTGCCAGACATGGGCAAGAATTCTTATGCTTCCAAGCCATAAGCGAACGCATTGTAACAATTTGGCATCAAGGACGAATTGGCCAACATATGCCTCATATGCGCTCACGTTCCGAATGAGAAAAAAAAATGATATAGCGGAAGACATCTTCGTAGAGCTCATTCACAAAAGTAATGATCGACAACCAAAGTACGATGTCAAGACCGTCCTGGGAGATCTTATGGCAAAGGTAGGAAGGGGACACATCTTAAGCAGTATTGTCAGCAAATATAGCCTACATGTCTGCCAGCTGACATAGGCTTATTGACTTCGCTGCGGAACATAATTCCAATATATCCACCACACGGTTTTCTTATCAGTTTTCTCCAATGTCAACAACCCATTAGACCAGCTGCAACTTATGAAATAGGTTTCTCATTTCTCTCTTACCAGCAAACCCTTGGTCTTAAAAAGAATCCCGACAAATGCTCGCAGCCAAGAACGAGGCCCACAAGGCAAAGCGGAGGTGAGACGAGAGCTGTAATTGACTTCTATAGGCAAAGAAGGGGACAAACTCCGGCTTTTCAGAAAAAAAAAGAAAAATAACGGGGATATACGGAGGTACATTTCCAGGAATGATATTCGCAAGTTTTACCATAGTGCAAAATGTCAAAGCCAGGGATACAATCCTCGATATGAACAAAGAAAAATCGTAGCTGAGACATAGTCGACGATGAAGATATGGAAGAGCCACTTCTGCAGGATGCTAAATGGCGATGATGAACAATCTTTCGTTGTAAGGCAGAACGAACCGTTCAGTATTGGTGACGACAGCGAAAACTACCAACCACCCGACCTAAATAAAGTGGAGATAGTAATATCTTAACTTAAGCTTGATAAGACTGCCGGAAATGACAGCCTTCTCAACGAGCTTTATAAATCCGGTGGAGATGATTTGGTAACTAACATTCAGCAACGCATTTTGAACTCATGAGCAATATTTGGTCGGATGAAAGTATGACTGAAGAATCCAACCTCAGCATCGTTTGCCCGATTTAACAAAAAGTGATGCATAAGTTTTGTTAAAATCTGCATAACATACAAGAACTTGAATCCGTTTACGAACAACCTGATCGGCCTCTATCTGTGTGGTTTTAGACCAGGAAAGTCAGAGGCCCACCATCAACAGCTTCAAATTTGAGAAAGAAAGAAACTTTGTCTATCTTGGTCTACTACTTAGGCAGTTCTGTTCAGACAAAGGCGCTGAAGCATATAATGTATCAAGTCTTTGGTAATTTTAAGTGCAAAACTCGGCGTAAAATCCTAAATCCCATTGTCCTTGATGGACTTTTGAAAAAAAAAGAAAGCCATAAACTTCACGAGCCTCACACTGACAGTTAAGACTAGCTTAAGACTAGGAAATGCAGAGCGAATGGACACCAATGCTCCAGCTCGAAAGTCCGCGATTTTAGCTGTTTATTGAATTCTGGGTTAACTTACGTTTAAGACTAGTAAATACAGAGCAAATGAACACCAATGCTCCTGACTAAAGTCCACGATTCCTTCTAAATATCAAATCCAGGGTTAAGTCCCGTTTAGGACTAACACATGCAGAGCGAATGGACTCCAATGCTCCAGGTTGAAAGTCCACGATTCCATCTGATTATTACATCCAGGGTTAACTCACCAAACTTGCTGGGTTAACTCGAAGTTAAGCCTGGATTACTGAATTAACTGAAAAACTACTTCCTCGAGTTAACTCGAGTTTATTTATGAAACGATCTTGCACTGAAAAATCGGGCCTAATACACAAAAGGCTAATAGAACGCATTTATAGAATTGGCTTAAGAGGTTCTTTTGCTAATTGGATAATGAACTTTATACCAGAAGGAACATAGAAGGTGAGAGTAGGGAATGAACCAAGTAAACAATCAACGATTGAATTTGGGGTACCACAAGGCTGCAAACTAGAAACGCTCTTATTCCTCCTCAATACTAATGAACTTCTGAGGTAATCGGAAATAATTACTACATTTGCATACACTGATGAAATTAGCCGGTAATTCCTAGAGCCCATCAACAGAAATAATGCAATAAGAAGTAGACAGAGTATCCAGACAAGGGACTGGCAAGTAACGCTGCTGGATGAGCATTTTATCTGACAGGCCCAAACTAATAAAATGCTGATAAAACTTAGAAGAGCTGTCTTTGCTTTAGTTTATTTGAAAAAAATAAAATGACGAAGATGTGCAGAAGCAGGTCTACTTTTCACTAGTTGAATCACATCAAGGATACGGAATATTGTAATGAGCGTATTCTTCATTAAAATCCGTACAAATCGGCAACTGCGCAGGAACTCACCGAACGCGACTTCAATTCTCGGAGGAACTGATGTGAGACACTCCTGCTCCTGGGAAGAGATTTTTTTTCTTTCAGTGATGAAACCAAATTTCATTGGAGTGGATATGTCAACGAATAGAATATGCACGCTTCTAGGCTAACAACAATCCGCAAGAATTGATTCTAAGGCTTTTGAATTCACCATAAGTCATAGTTTGATGGACGATTTCCTCAAATGGGATCATTGATTTTTGAAATCCAGTGTTTTTGTCAACCATCCAAGGAATCTACAAAACGGGCAGGCCCAACATCCGGGCAGAAATGGCTAATCGGTTACCCTGTTCTAAGTTCCTTCGTTCTGCAAAATACACATAAGTGATCCCCACTAATTTGGAGTCACCACTCCACCGGCCTCTTAAGATGAGAGCTCATTCGCAGGACGGAAGTCTCACTCTTGTTTTTAAAATCAGGACAGCTTCCTTATTCTCGCTTCGCAATTGTTATTTTCATTAACAATTCCCTCTTGGTCCCTATTTCCAGAAGGTTATTTGGAATCTGGTACCGGTACTGGTATTTGCAGCTTCTTCGTTGATATTGGTGCAACTGTTCCAACTGAAACATTGACGCTGGTATGTATGGAGTTCTGGAATTACCTGTGGTTCGGGGTCCTCGATTACTTTGGCTAAATTCACATCGCATCTCAAGATTTGATCAGCATGCCTTCGCATTAATGTGAAAGTCGCATGAAGTAGTTAGCTATACTAAAATTTATGCTTCCAGGATCGTTCATTATCATTGGGAGTACACCTTTCATATTCTGCACAAATCCTTCTGTCTGACCGTTTGTCGATGTATCACTCATCAATATATTTGTGTTAAATTCTGTTTCTTCTGATAAACTCTGATAAACTTTGATAAACTCTTTCAACGTAAAGGTAGGGCCATTATCGCTAACCAAAGTGAATGGTAACCGCGGACAAACATGTCTCATAAGACCTCAATTGACTTTCATGCTGTCCTCGCATTCACCGGTATGATATCTGGACACTTTGAATGATCGTTAAGAACTATCGAAAAATATTTGTTCATGAATGGACCAACGAAATCGAAATGAATCCTTTGCCATGGGCCAGGTGGTTATTCCCATGGATATTGAACTTTCTTTTCTGAATGCTTCATCAAACTTCTTCATGCACAATATTCGCGTGCTAATTTCTCGATTTCCTCTTCGATCTTTGGCCACCAGATGTAGGTTCTCTCCAGGGCCTTCATTTTGACTATGCCGATGTGAGTGACATGCAGTTCTGTGAGTAGAGTACCGCTTTTTGCAGACTCCCGGAATCACCACTTGATTTTACCTAAGAATGGTACCGTTGTTTGGGTGTTGTAGAACGAGGGTAGACTCTGATTTGCTTTAACTTGGCAATGGTCAGTGATTGCAATTGGAGAGGCATGTTGGTTGAGGCCCAGTTTCATTCCGGACTTATGCGCCACTTAAGTAAGTAAGTATGGTACCATTGGACAAAGAAAATTGTTCGTCTTTAGTGCAGGTGGGCATGGCTCAGAGGAGCGCGTAGTTGACTGCTAAGCCAAACGCTGCGGGTTCAAGCCCCAGCTTCGGCAGCATTCTTTTTCTACAAAAATCGCCAGCTTATATAAATCTATGTCTCCTCCTCTGTGCCACGTAGATTTATGTTATATGGCTTTCCTTCTTTGTGTCTATCTGTCTCTTTCTGTTGTGTTAATGTCTTGCTCTGTCAAAGCCGATGGCATCAGTCGCCAGAGCTGTGAGGTGTCTGTGGTTCGTTGCATTCCTGTGCGAAATACTGTGACGCCAATATCAATGTCAATGTTCGTCTTAACCTTTGTATTCAGATTCCACCAGCTTTGTTACCAGGTGTCACCTTACTTGCTTACTTAAGTGGCGCCAAAATGCCTCTCTATTTAGCCCAGTCCTTAGCTAACTGCCTCCAGTTGCGAACTCGGTCGGTTTTTTTTTTTTATCAGGGGCATGTCGCTGTACAGATCATATAGTTCTCGAATGAATCTTCGACTCCATTACCCGTCAACGCAAACGGGACCGAAGATTTTTCGAAGACTTTTCCTCTAGAAACGACCAAGGATTTCTTCATCCGCCTTTAATAGGGTCCATGATTCAGCGACGTAGAGCAGGACTGGGATGGTCTGGGTCATATATAGGATCATCTTAGTAGATCGAGTGAGGTGGTAAAGCCCTCGCTCTTGCCTTCTTAGCCCGAAGAAACAGTGGTTGGCAAGAGTAATTCCTCGTTTACTTTCTGCGGAGATGTTTTTGTCAGAGTTAGAGTTAGAGTTAGAGAGGTAGACAAAGTTCCGTACTACCTCAAAGTTATATCTGTCAATGGTAACGTTAGAGTTAATAGCTGAGCTAAGGTAAACAAAGTCCAGTACTATCTCAAAGTCATATCTGTCAATGGTGACGTTGTGTAAAATTCGTCGATTTTGTGTTTCCTTTCGTATTGACAGCAAATACTTCGTCTTACCTTCATTTGATGATGGAACTATTTTGCTGGTTCCTTACGTAAACTAGCAAACGTGGCTATGACATCACGTTGAGTCCCACCAATTATGTCAATATCATCGGCGTATGCTAGTAGTTGCACCGATTTTTGAAAGATTTTGCATCTAGTGTTGGCTCGGGAGTTTTGCACAATCCTCTCAAAAATCGAATAAAGGAACGATAGCGCAATGCCTTGTCTTAATCCTTTTTGAGTATTGAATTTGTCGTTGAGGTCATTTCCGATCCTGATGGAGCAACAAGAATTCTTTATTGCATCCTAAACAGGCGGACGAGTTTGAGCGGTGTACCAAAACTAGACATGGCTCCGAATAGTTCGTCTCTATAAATGCGGTAGTATTCGGCTTTAAAATCGATGAATAGGTGGTGAGTATCGATTTGGACTCCTTGGCTTTATTTCCACGATCTGCCGAAGTTTGAAAATTTGATCGGTTGTTGACTTCCCTGGCCTAAAACCACACTGATAAGGGCCGATCAGTTCGTTTTTTAAACGGTTTCAGGCGTTCAAATATTACGTCGTTCACATAGCACATTGTAGGTGATGTTGAGGAGACTTAGTACTCTGTAGTTGGCGCAGTTCAGAGGTGTCACCTACCTAATATAATTTTTAAAAGCCAATCATTGTTTTAAGAAATCTGAATTTATTGCGTTTTGAAAAATTAAATTATGTTGCCACACCCTTAACATACATATGTCTAACAATGAAAAGGACTTCACAAATGAAAACTTCATTATGTTAGGATTACCAATCTAAGTGCAATACTCAAAAAAATGCACGTTAGGACAACCAGGCGCCGAGTTCTCGATAGCAAATTGACATAAAAATTGAGTCGTTAATTATTTCACTACCCAATGACTTCCACTGCATGCTAAACCTCGAGTTCAAAAGCCAGACCTCTTATCTGAGATCTTCATTTTGGAAAAGAAAAGTGAAAATACCCACCAGACCATTAAATAGACGTTTATCCACTGCTATACGATAACTTTCCCACCCACCTACCGCAAAGATTGGTCTACAGGTTGTGAATCACTCAATCAAAAAAAATGTCGTAAATCGTATTATCCACCATTAACATAATCATAATGTTCCCTCCTAACCTCCCCCACCAATATCTCTATCTCCATCTCTCTCTCTCTTGATTATTTATCAATTACGGTAATGGCAGCAAAAAAAAAAAAAAAAAAAAATGAAAACATCGTTAGACGACTAAACGCAATCAATGTCAGTGAAATTTAATTTTTACATACCACGTACCTTGCCATATCGTCCGAATGGAAGGCTCTTCAACTTTTGCCAAGAGAAAACAATTCTCGTACTCGTACTAAATGAAAAATTATATCCCCCCCCACTTGAGATACTCGTATCTACTGCTGTCCCCCCTCACCAATCTACCAATGGGTCATGCGAGCCAAAGCTGACCAACCATTCGAGGCAACCAGTCAACCAACTTGGCCAAGTCCGTCGCTGTGTCACACTTTTCTCTCGAGCTTGACGCGCTAAACATGGTGCACTGCGCATATGTGCGTCTGTGTATCTGTACTGTGTGACCTACTGACTTATTGACAGCGAGCAAACAAGATACTTTATAACAAAAAAAAAAAAAAAAAAAAAACGGATGATGAACATGATCGTTCTGTCGAGATACAGACTAAAAACCGAGGAATGATGGCAAGTGCAGAATCAATTAGCATTCGTAAACAAATCGGATCACAGCAACAACAACAACTGGTTGATCGCTGTTCGTAGTTCCTCTTCTTCCCTTTTGGTGTTCCATGCGGCGGTATGGCGGAATTTGAACGCGTCGTTTTGATCTATTAGTATGCACGGTCCGGGTTTATTCGATTATCACTTTCTTGACGACGCTTCAGACGCATGAGAACGTGAAAGTTAGCCCTGTTTGTGGTTGTCATATGTAAATAACTAGAATTCCAATGTTACACGCCATTTCTCCAACCGCACGCAGACACTGGAGACAGACAAGACAGACAGATACATTTACGGATGAAAAAACTTCACAACACGCAGCAGGTTGAGCGAGCAACCCGCCCATTTTTTCCTTGGAATTCGGTGGATGAATGATATCTTGCATCCGAAAATCTTACTTTTAATGATCGAAAGTCTGTCTCACTCTCGGGACGAGTCTTCGGGACATGTAAGCACGTATCCAGATACAATTGAACAACCTTTGTTTTTTCGCTTTCTTTTGGCACAGATATACGAGATTTAATGCAACTAATGATCGATTTGTCGAATTTCTCTGGCAACACGCGGATAACGGGTTGTCGAAAATTTACATAACGGAGAGCCGGTATTCTCACGGTTTAGCTAATTGGTTTAGAGTGCTCTGATATGGGTTTAGCCAACGGTGGTATAGTCCTGCTAATTAATAGATCAGCTCTAGATTTTCGGGAATACTAGGTCAGTTGGACGCATTCACACATCCACACAGAGTGAGGAAATTAAAAATTGGTGGTGCGCGGGTTTTTGGGTGTGATAATGTGTTTTCGCAGAAGCATAATGTGTCCAACTGGTTATGGTGGTGTTGCCACAACAACCGGCGTGGAATATTGGACCTGTTTTGTTGGGTTGATCGTGATGGGTTTGACATATATTTCGCCCATATGCAGAGCTGTGTTATAGACCAGAGGTTGGTGAACCTAAGGAAGTGTAACAAGTGTTTGTTTAGATTTTTTGGAAGCTATATGGACGGGGAAATGATTGCGACTACAGCTTTTAGACCTTGATAGTGCCGGATGATGGAGCTTTGTTCTATTAATGAATTCAGTCAATGTTACGTGCAATGAAGAGCAGATTTACGTGTACAAATTGCGAAAATTTGCAAAGAATTAGTGTTGGATTGTGATCTTCACAAGTGTTATGCCTTTAAGATTTCTTTTGTAGGATTTAAGGCAAAGATACCATAGCTGTACATTTTCATTGTCATAGTAGATCATATCTTGGAGTTCAAAGTGCCGCTTAACGAACGAACTAATCGTGGTCATAGCATCAATGGATTTTGTGTGTCAGAGTTTATGTTGGTCACGATTTTCGAAAGGATTTTATCAAAAAAGTGGGCACGATAAACGTTTTTAAGCAGTTTGTAGATTTCATAAAAATATTTTGTACATCTACGTCAATGATGACATCTTGCTGACACGATTTTTTAAAAGATCAGAGCTGACGAAATTGAGATGAGATTTATGGAGATTTACTTTCCAAATAAATTTGTAGGGCATGCTCCAAAACACCACAATTGAACTTCCAAAACAAAGCCGACAGAGACATTAACTCTTAATATAAACTTTGCTGGTTTTCAGAAAAGCTGGTGGAATCAGCTCAAAGTCGTATCGGCGAGATCCCATCTGCCTTCATATATTTCGCCCACAAAAGTTTTGGTATTGGGTTTTCATCAGACTGAATTTCGTGATGGAGCGTTGAATCTAGTCGAATTACCGAAACCAAACTGTACACTACTATGTCTCATGTAGAAAACTTAAGTCTCCCAGAATTGTTCCATTACTCCCTTTAAAGATGACCAAGGTTGCCAACACTTAGCAAATGGCGGCAAATTTAATTATTGCGTGAATTTCGAGGTACCCTAACTTGTTAGTCAAACGTACCTACAAACTACCAAGTTCACTGATAAGCTTCGAGTCACTGGATGAAATTCCGAAAGTAACCGAACTCATATTTTTCGTTCACTGTCCTACACATTAGGAATGTCTAACAAACGTCCAGGATTATAAAAATTGTATGAGAAGCTTCTAAAATTTGCCGCCGCTAGGTGTCGGCGTTAAGGTCATTATCGCAAAAATACAACACACGCACACAAAAATTAAGGCAAGAGCGAGATTTAGGGTGTTCATGACAGATATTTGACGACAGATGTGCTTTGATCACATCCTTAGTATCCTACATGCTCGTATCAATGACAGTGAAAGACTGACCTACATCTAAAGATAGATTGGGCAATAGCAGAATGTCACATTAAGCTGAGCTCATTGTGTGCGGGATATCTGGAGTTTCCAGGTTCTGGTATTTGTAGCTCGTTCGTTGATATTGTTGATATTGTTGAAACTGTTACAACTGAAACATTGACGCTTGTATGTATGGAGTTCTGGAATTACCTGTGGGTCGGGGTCTACGATAACTTTGGCCAAATTCACATCGCATCGCAAGATTTTTTCAACGTGCCTTCGCCAGAAGCTTCCGCTTACGTTTACAGAAAATTAAGCAGCTGATACATACATCTGGAATACATCTGGAAAGGCTATACCTACCTACAGTCGATACGCCTAGTCTTTTCTGCTTAGTTGCAAAACCAAAAAACTTAAGAAGGGTGCTCCCATTTCCACTCCTAAAATTTGTCGTTTCGCCAGGTCCATCATCATCATTATGAGGCACAACATGTCGTCTATATCACATCCAAATACTGCCTCCACGTTAAACAACATCATCACCAGACAGGTAACGATTCTCTTAGACAAGGTTCAGCTAGAGATGGTTGGTTGTTGTAGAACAAGGGCAAACTCTGATTGGCTTTAACTTGGCGAAGCTCAGTCGTTATAACTTTGATTGCACATCAATCGTGGTTGCTTAACTGCAAGTGGTAATGATCGGGTACTGGTCTCACTTATCCGTATTTGACTTGCTAAACTAATAAGTGCGAGTGTTGATAACAAGACAAAAAAGTGCAACACAATAGAGAGCCTGGTCTGAATACTTGGCTCAAAATATCCAGTCTGATGTCCTCAGGCGGACCTAGATGAGCTGCTTCGACAGGTCATTTGAAATCTCAAGGGTAAGATAGGCACCTTGAACAGAGATGGTGGCGGATGAACCAACAGGCCAACGGCAGCGCTCAGTCCCGTAGTGGATGGCCCCGTGTCCTTGTGGCATCTAATAAATTGGAACTGGCCCTCCAGGTTGGGTGTTTGTCTTTGGGTTGTCCACCAAACCATGGAAAAAACTAACGGCTACGAAGCAACCAATAGCCTCGGAAAAGGCTGATTTTATTGTTGAAGACCCTGCTAAATGAAAAAAAGGACAACGACGTTCGTATCTGCACCTGGAATGTGAGAACATTAAACAGGAGAGGTGCAAGTGAACAACTAGCGGAAGCCCTAAACTGCTATAAAGCAGACATTACTGCCATCCAGGAAATACGATGGGTGGGCCGGGAAACAGAATATTCGGATGCGGATTTGTTATAAGTGCCAGACACGACAAAACGTCTGGTAACGGACTTAGGCGAATTGACTTCGCTTCGGAACGAAATGCCACTATAGCCAGCACATGGTTTCCTCACCTCGATATTCATAAGGGGACATGGCGGTCTCCATATCAACGAACGGTCAACTAAATTGATGCTGTGGTTCTTGCTGAATACGTTCCGTCGCAGAAGCTGTGTTTTTTTACCAGGCGTTCATGGAACGTAGCAGGTATTCATGTTTCCATCGAAAGCCTTTCGTTTGCGCCCTTTTTTTTATACAACTACTGTCAACGTGAATGATCGTGATCGGCAGGCAAGACCAGACTCATTCATGTGTTTGTGTGTATGCAGTGGTTCTAACTGAATCCATGATGTTTCTCGCTGAATCCGTCCAATCGCTGATTCTGTATTGTTTTGTACCAGACGCTCACGAAACGTAGCAGGTATCCTTGTTTCCATCGAAAACCGCTGTCAGGCAGAACGAACCACTCAATATTGGCAACGACAGCGAAAACTGCCAACCACCCGACCTGAGTGAAGTGACGATAGCAATATCTAAACTCAAACTTAATAAGGCTGCCAGAAATGACGGTCGGCAGGGAGGGCTTGGTAAGTAACATCCAATAACTCATTAGCCAAATCTGGTCAAAAGAAAGTATGCCTGAAGAATGGAACCTCAGCATCGTTCGCCCGATCCACAAAAAAGGAGACCCTCTTAATTGCGCCAACTACAGAGGCATAAGTCTCCTCAACATCGCCTACAAGATCCTATCTGCCAAAATGTGTTAGCGCTTGAAACCGCTAACCAACAACCTGATCAGCCCTTGTCAGTGTGGTTTTGGCCGGGAAATTCCACAACTGATCCAATTTTTATACATCGGCAGATCCTGGAAAAAAAATCATCGATTTCAAAGCCGCATAAGACCGCATTTATAGAGACGAACTATACAGAGCCATGTCTAGTTTTGATATACCGCTCAAACTCGTCCGCCTGTTTAGGATGACGATAGAGAATTATTGCTGCTCCATCAGGATCGGAAATGACCTCAACGACAAATTCAATACTCAAAAAGGATTAAGACAAGGCGTTGCGCTGTCGTTTCTTAATTCGATTTTTGAGAGGATTGTGCAAAACTCCCGAGCCAACACTAGATGCAAAATCTTCCGAAAATCGGTGCAACTACTAGCATACGCCGATGATATTGGTGGGACTCAACGTGATGTCATAGCCACGTTTGCTAGTTTTCGGAAGGATCCAGCAAAAATGGGTTTGGCATCAAATGAAGGTAAGACGAAGTATTTACTGTCAACACGAATGGCCACACAACATCGAAGAACATCGAACTGGACAGGCCGTCACCATTGACGGATATAACTTTGAAGTAGTACGGGTCTAAATCTACCTTGGCTCCGCTATTAACTCTGAAAACAACATCTCGCCTAAAATGAAACGAAGAAATACTCTTGCCAACCGCTGTTTCTTCGGGCTAGAAGTCAATTCCGTAGTAAAGCCCTCGCTCGATCTAAGGAGATCATATACAAGACCCTGATCATCAGAGTCCTGGTCTACGGCTCGGAAGCATGGACCGTATCGAAAGCGTATGAAGAAATCCTTGGTAGATTTGAGAGGAAAATTTTTCGAAAAGCCTTTGGAGACGTTTGCGTCCAATGACGATAAAGATTCAACCAAGAACTATATGAGCTATAAAGCAACATGCGCCAAGTTTAAACGTTTAAGGTGGCTAGGACATGTAGAATGAATGGACCTCCATCCTACTCACACAACAACTAAAACTAATGGTTGGACCCATCAAATGAGTTTCGAACCAGCCGATCCCTCGTTTAGCACACCGGGAAAAACGGACAGGCTGCTGGGAGCAGATACATATCCATCTATCTCCTTAGAAGGACTTGTAAAGGGGGGAAAGGGAGCTCCAGTAGCTCAATCTACCGAATTAGTGTGGATTCTTACGGGAATACCAACAACTCTGATCAGTCTAGTGGCGGAATACTTCAAAACCACTTCAATTCAACACTCAACTGAAAATGTTCTGGGAGTTGGAAGAAGATCTAGATGAAAGAACGTTTACTCATAAAGAAGTAATGTGCGAACAACATTTCCGAAGAACCTGTAAACGAAGAGACGACTGTCGGTACGAAGTTCATTTACCATTCAAAAACAATAGTCGTCCAGATCTCGGAAGTTCAAAGAGACTCGCATTAGCAAGATACTTTCAGATTGACAAACTACTCGCGACGATTCATAAACTTGAAGAGAGATACACTGAATGTATCCAAGTGTATCTCACACAAAGTCTCATGGTAGAGGTGATGTGCAAACCTCGACAGGTGATCAATATTTTATGCCACATTACGCAGTCCTTAAAGAGGCGAGCACAACCACAAAACTGCATCTTACAAAACTTCGATGGGTGATTCCCTAAACGACAAATTGATGGTTGGTCCACGCTTGCAAGCAGACATCATAGAATTGCTGGCAAGATGGAGGAAATTTTAGGTGGTATTTGTGGCTGACATCAGTATAATGTACAGGCAAATCTTATGGAAATCTTATGAAGAACAAATAGTTCAGGCCCTCGTAAGACATTTGTGGTTAAAACTGTCACATTTGGCACTGTATCAGCCCCATGGGGGATTATTTCATGAAAATAAAGGAAATAGCCCCCACAAGGTTTATTTCCTCTTCAAAATGAAAATAAGCCCTGCCACGAAAAAGCATTAACCCCCACGGGTGTTATTGCCATTTGACATTGAAATTCCATTCAAGATTAGTGTATGCAAAGTTTGGTTGTGTGTAGAAGGGACAAGTTGCCCAAGTAGCAACCTCGCTACTTGGGCTTACTGTTGGATTTGGGATGTGTGCGAGTTTGGGTGCATGAAAAGCAAATAAATCCCAAAAGCGAAAGGTATTAACAGCCGCAGAACTTATTTCCATTTCCAAAAAGAAATAAATTCCTCAGCGGTTTTTCTTTTTTGTTGGAAATTAAGTTCCATGGGACTAATTTCCGCAGGGGTTATTTCACTGCACCTCTACTTGGATGATCTCATTTACGAATCCGACGCAATCCAATTCCAAGGGGGTGTTATGAGGAAATCCCTTGGATTTCCGCTCAGAAAGTTGCCAAGCAATTCAAAAAGAGAGAAGATACCTGTAAAGGAAAGGAAAATAAATTTACCCCTGAATTTTGACTCTACAGATGCCATTAAAACCCTCGGCATTCGATGGAACCCAGCACAACTTGCCTTCATTTTAAAAATTACATTACCTGCAGTAAAAACATATACCACCCGAGAGGGTAAAAAAAGACGGGCTATATCAACTAACAATATAGCCCGTCATTTTTTTTAACCCTCTCGGGTGGATCTCGCCTTCCATCATCAAATGCCATTTTTGTTACTATTCCGCAAAAATCTTGAAACAGTTATTCCAATATTCAAGTTTTGTACTCCACCTATAATAATTTTTTGGATTTGCGTAATAATTTCAACAAATTACGACCAAACAACATCGGGTGTCACCTATTGCGCCTCCTTAAACTTCCCGATTTTCTTGATTTTAATTCCATCCCTACCGCAAGTGATCCTTCCCATAACTAAATTCCCCTAGAATTGACCAACTTCCCGAGAAGGGAATCCCTTGATGCGTTAAATTGAAAACATTCACTTGTTACACGCGTTTATTGTCATGTTAGCACCTAAAGCCAAACGCATAATTACCGCTCTCCACGACATGCATCAAAGCTGCAGGTGCAGTGCGCGATGTGTGCGAGCGCTTGCGCACTGCAACATTAATTTTTACGCTATCTCTCGCTATCAGTCGGGGGGATCTCTCTCAAACGGCGTGACATCAAAAGGAAAGTGTGTCACATTCTGATTTGCATGTGTTCCATGGTGATACAAGTCGCTGCTTAATTTTACACCGAGTCTCTTGTTGAAGTACCTGGTGGTACAACAATTTCCTAAAGCCGTTGCTAAGGCTTGTGCGAACATTTGCATGAAAATTTGTTCTGTTCCTTTTCATCGTTTCGGAAGATACACGGTACGTTAGGCGTGAAACTGTCGTCATCATTTCGCAATGGAGTCGCTATTTTAGTGGCCGGTTTCGGGATGAGAGCAACAGTTATCCTATTATCGTAAAGACCGAAGTTGAATGGGACTGCGATTAGAATTTTGTCAAATTAATGGAAAGATATTTGTCAGTTGACAGGGTTTATGTGTGCGCAAGAAGTGTGCTCTATTGTTGGATGGCTCTGGCTGACCTACTTGATTCAATCGGATTGGGTCATCAATTGGGATTTGGTTTATAATCGATGAGTTTGAAACATAATAAGGAGCCGCAGGAGGCTAACACTTGGTGGTCGGTTATGTTGTTGAAGCGAAAAGGAGATACTTGTGGTTGATTATGAGGAAAGTTGGTTCTGCGTAATCGGTAAGAATCGAGTGTTTGCATGTGATTTCTGCAAATCGTAAGGTGAGGTGTTAGGAAGTGGCTAATAAAAACAAAAAAATACAAATATTTGGCGCAACAGGTTCGTTAGTACCCAGGGTAGAGCTTTCTCATAACCATTCATGTGTGCGTGTGTACTACTTGCACGATGGCGGGACCTCCTGTTTTATGTCAGAACGGCAGCCAAGATTACTGCAGCAAAAATAGCGGTTGTAGTAAAAGAAAAACAACTTAGTTGAGCCTGATAAATTACGATGGTAGCCATTTTGAATTCAATTGATAAGATTTTCAAAAGTAAGCGATGCTCCCAGTAGTTATAACTTTGATTACACAGCCATTAGGTCTAATATACCTTCCTGCCAATAAACTCCGAATACTAGCCCCATCTAGAGATCTGTCTGTCTAAAAGTTCATCTGTACTTATTGCACGATGGCGGGGATCTCCTGATTTAGCCGACTCCGAATGGATAAGTTGAGATAAGCTTATCTTGACAATTGATACTACTCGATCAATTTGTTAGATTATCACGAGGGAAGGGCCGGTGAAAAGCCATTACAGCTGTGAATCGAAACCAGACTTTCTGCTTTGCAGTACACCGCACAAACCATCGCGCTAAAGAGCCCTCATCGACCGCATTGTAAAAACCTTCACGAAAGTTGAATTCGCACCTATGAGCCTTATGTGCGTTAATTTTTCACCGGAGGATAAATATCGCATTAGTCAAGACTGCTTTGAAGTGCTCCTGGACAAATCCTATGAGTGACTTCCGATGATGATGAAATCGTGTTTAACGATAAGATAGGAAGGGAAGACACCCTTAACAGAACTGTGGAAACAAGCAACGCAAAGGCACTTCTGGAAACAGGCTATTGACTTCGCTGCGGAATTTCGACATCCGATAGGAAACATGGTGGTGTCCGGGCTACCAAATAGTCATTCAAATATACAACATTGCGTCAGACAAAAGGCAGACTTCCAGTATTCTGGAAGACTGAATATTCAGAGTAGCTAATAGCGATTCAGGCCATTTTCTTGTTACAGGGAAGGTAAACTGGCCACAACAACAGCGAAATATTGTGAGAAAATTGGACTCCAATCGCAAGGGACCGCCCTAACATCTCCATTAACAAATATACCACCAGTATCCAATATCGAAGATGATGACAACGCCGATATCGGTTGCAACCGATATGCTGGGCTTCTTACCCTGCCTCGTAAAAACCTCTGGTTCGACGAAGAGTGCTGCCAGATGTTCTCAGCCAAAAATGAGGCCTATCCACAAGGCAACGCGGCAGGGGAAAACCCTCTACACTGCGCCCACTCTAAACACATAAGTCTCCCATCGATTATATGATCCTGATCCTGTAAGCTGTCAATACCGGGTCGGCTTTTATCGGTTTGGTTTTAGGCAAGTGCAGATCAAATCTTCACACTTTGGCAGATCCTGGTAAAAACAAAATTAGTCCAAATTGATACCCAAAGCCTTCTTTTATGATATGTCTCCAAGAAAGTTCTTAAACTCAGGCAAATATTGCGACTTTATAACAAGCTTAAAACTGTTAAAAAGGTCGTCTCTGCACAGTTTTGAGCTTTCTATAAAGTAGCTATCGATTTCTAATTTCAGCATAGGTCTGGACATGGTTCCACCTTACATTTGACCCTTGTATCACCTAGTATTCTACCTTAATAGTTATCTTTGAAACATTGATTGATATGGAGTTTATGTAAGGTTATTGCAGATTAACGCTTAGTGCACTAACGCTTGGTAAGTAAGGTAAGTCTGCTGTGAAACCACACGGATTCATAACCATTCCTTTAATGTTTAGTGGATGAAAACCATATGGAGCTTCTTATAAAGCAGAGTTAGTTACCTTTATTAATATTTACCTAGGTCCTCAGACAGATTCTCTATAAACGATGGTGTACCTCAAGGATCAGTTCTCTCACCCACTCTATGTGCAATGTGTGGCAGAAAAACAGTAATGATCTTTTGAGGACAGTGAATAGACGCATTTTTAATTTTGCAGATGATAGTAGTCCAAATGTGTCTTAGCCAATCGACATGCTATTGCTCCTCACCCTCAGGGATGCGAACAAATCTGCTCTGTAAATGAAGACCTACAAAAGGTCTGGGGGAAAATGGGGGAAAGAAAAACCTCGTCCAATCCAACTGAAATAAAAGTCCAAAATTTCGCAAATCGAAATAGAAATTACAGTCCTCAAGTCAAAAGAATCCATTTATCTGGTTGTTATCAAAATTTGGTCAGATGTATCATTGCAACAACATGTTGCTGGTGGAAAATCAGCAGCATCCAAAATAGGTTACCTTTGCAGAGCTATGAAATATTTTACACCAGCCCAGCTTCTTCAATTATATAAATCCTATGTACGTCCGCATCTCGAATATTGTACTCTTGCTTGAAGTTTGGCCCCGAAACATACACTGAACTTACTGGACTCTATCCAAAGACGTGTAATCCGCCTGATAGACAATAATTCTTCCCTTGAAGTAAGGCTGTATCCCTTTTGCACGACGAAGAATCGTAGGAGAGTCTTTATTACAGATATCATAACGGTAGTTGTTCAGAATAACTTAGAGAAATCATCCATGGACTCGTTACATTTCAACGACCGACAAGACACGCAATTTCTGCTCAAAGAAAAACAGACCACCTAACAACGACACGAACAACGCTAAACAAAAATTAATTAACAAAAAAAAAATTAACAAAAAAGAAAACAATGGAATGAACTTCTAAAAGACGCCAATATACAATCTAAATTCAAGTGCCGAGTCAAAAACATCTGCTAGCATCATATTAGGGCGCTCCTAGAGCGATATAGGTTCGCTTCACTTGAGAAAAGTGAAGCGGTATTAGTAAAACTCTATTCTGGTTAATATATAGAAAATCGTTTTATCTCGTTCTCTCACAGCCTAATCTCTATAAATGCATACATAGCAGCCCCTTTTTCGTTACGCTTTTTCGTTTCATAAACAAGCTAAACTTCTCCGTACAAGTACAAAAAAGCTCAATAGAAGTTATTGCTTCTTGAAATTGGAAATTTCCGCTTTATAGAAGACAAATTGTAAGTTGGATATGCATCTGACATTGATTTTCTCGAGATGCATTGGGTTCAGGTAGCTAAACGTAAATGATTTTTCACTGGCCCTCCTCTCGTGATGATCTGACAAACCACCCTAGCAGTATCAGTTATCAAGAAATTTATCTCAATTTCGAGGTTCGAAGTGGGATCATAAAACAGGGCGTCCCGCCATCGTACCTGAAGTATACATGCACGCAAGAATGGTTGTGAGAAAGCTCGGCCCTGGGTACTAACGAGACTGTTGTGCCAAAAGTTTATTTTTTTTTTGCATTCGGTTCAGGTTTATCTCCCAAATCCTAATCTTTTGCTAGCTCACATATTCGGAACTAGCGAGGTATTCTTCCAGAAACTGTTTGGAATATTTTTCCGATTTTTTGTAACTCACCCCGGTGAATTTTGTTGAAGTCAGATGCATTTTTCGAGCAATTTTTGACAGCTAAGTGCAATTTTCCGCGGAATTTATTTACGAATTGTAGTGAAGTGATTTTTCTCCGATGACACATACCTCGAATGGAAGGTAAGCCTCCCATGAAGTATGCGTTGCGGAAAATTGTCCGCTACGACGGATTCCTCGACAGGGCAGATTAATTCATTCATCTAATAATTAACCAGCCTTTGCTTGAACATTCGACTACTCCAGAACCCAATTAGTCTTGCAAGCTGTATTCTACGATCGCAGACTTATATTTATGGGTGATTTGGACTTTCGCCAAGTGGAAATCGCCGAAAGTCAAGTTATACGTGAGTAATTGTTATGTTAGTCAGATGATAGCTGTTCGGTATTTTCAATAAGGATGCTTACAACCTATTTCTGCAAACAATTATACCTCTAACTGAATAAGTTAAACGCAAAAAATCAATTCAGTGATCTTTGTGTGAAGTAGTGTCATTCCCAAAACTTGCAAGTCCCGTGATTAAATAAAAAGGTTCAACGAATTTTATAGCGATATAAAAATAAGTCTTTCTAATTTTATCTTTTTCACCCATTAATAGAACTCATCTAAATATATCCCCCTTCCAAGCCAATTAATCCAAATACGGCTCAACTTTCGTTTTCGGACAAGAAAGCTTCTTTTGGTCAATAAAATTATCATAACAAAAAAAGCCCACCAACTTATTATCCAACAGATTATTCAATCCACACCATGAATGTTAATACTTTCTTTTATTCGTCCGGTGTTTATCATTTTCAAGAACACAGATCTCCAAAAGAGACTTCCAAATTAGAAGCTTCTATGCCGAACCCGTCCTAAAGTTCATCAAAGGTTTCTTGACGTAGGTCAATACACTGCACACCTACGTTTCACTCATTTAAGCTTCCATGCACATATTCCATTGCTTCGCCGCACCTTTCTTTCTTCAGACTTAAGACGTAAACCGCTGCATTTTTAAGTGCCCTCATACATCTCATCTATTCCGACGCGACGATAGCTGTACATCAATGTGTTCCCAGGCAACTGTTGTTTCGTTTTGATGAGACGTGAAATATCACCACCACTCTCTGGAAAATGTTCGTTCCAAAACGAAAGACAAAATTTATTGTCACCACCTGAACTGCGTTCCCAATCAAACAGGTGTGCAGAAAAAAAAAACACATTCACGGCCATGGTAGTTCGATTTTAATGTGCACCTCCAATCCAACCCATACTCGCATGCATTATTCATAGTATCCAACAGATTATCAGAAATCTCGAAAGAATTTCAAACACGGCAAAGGAAAAAGTTGTAAGCCCAGTGAAAGTTCTGAGCCACGGCCAAAATGTAACCCAAAAAATGTACGAAAAGAGACACACATCGCTGACTAGAAGGGAGCCAAGTGTACACGTTCGAGATACAATGTCTGATATCAGTTTTTTTTTTTTTTTGATATCTACCACCAAAACGGTAATGATTTGTGAATCACTTCCTAATTAGGGCTTTATGGTCGTTAGGTTGAAAACAGGTGGTAATGAGGTGAATTTTTTTTTAATGTTAATTTGATTGTAAGACAAATGTTTTCTTAATCCAAGGTACGGTAGTGATTTGTCCGATTAAATGTTGGTCAAAATTTACACAAATCAGATATGCATATCGGCGTATAATCGATAATGTGATCAGCGAAAAGAGATCGATGGACTTTACAAGATTGATAATCAAATATTCAAACTGAATGAAATCACTTTCTTTGATGCGAGAAAGCTATTTTTTTATTTTATTGTTTTTTTTTTTAAATATTTTATGCTACTAGACATCGTTATCTGGGAAAATAGCGTTTGTATCAGAAATACTCGTTTCTATTAAGGGGAGTCCTTGATATGGGTAGATCGGGTCCCATTTTTGTGCATCATCGATGGTTTGTGTGTACGTATGTTTGATGAATAACGTAAGCTTAGGTATTTTCTTTGTCACATGATGATCCTGTTGATGTAATAGGCTTTTGAAAAGGGACGCTTGAAATTTGTTAATTTTTAGAGGTCATGTTATACGTAACATCTGTATGATTTGTCGTGACTTTTTCAGTGGTTTGAGGTTTGGTCCATCAAAGCAAGTTTATCGAAACAAGATGAATCAGTTTCGCACCACGTATACTCTAGTGGATAAAACACATCCCCAAAGACGACAAACAATGCGAACAGAAGAAGTTATTATCATTGTGTAGCGTCCCGAATCCGAATTGCTATCATGCACAGTCATTGGAGCTATTTTTGTGGAAAATTTTATGGAAATATCTTTGCTTAAAAGCTTTTAAGATCCAGCTTATGCAAAGGTTGAAGCCGCGTGACCACTATACGTACCATAGGTTTAGTGAATGGGCCGAGCATAGTATTGTATCCGACAATAATTTTCTTTTTTTAAATTTTATGAAATGGAGTTTGCACATGAATTCTTTTGTCTGAATTTAGTTTATTCGAATTATGGACGACATTAAGTTTTAATTATTTTTACTAATTTTAGGAGAGGTGGTGGTAACAGAATGTCAATTGTGACATCGATGAAATCAAAATAAAACACAAATTCTTGGCACAGCAGGCTCGTTAGTATCCAGGGCCGAGCTTTCTCACAACAATTCATGTGTGCGTGTGAACTTCTTATACGATGGCGGAACCTTCTATTTTATGCCGACTCTGAGCGGCGAATTTGAGTTGAGGTTTTCTTGACAATTGTTATGAGGAGTTGTCAGATCATCACAAGAGAAGTTCCAGTGAAAAATCATTTATGTGTTGCTACGTCTGGAAATCGAACCCAGACTTTCTGCGCCGCAGTTCATTGCACTAACCATCGCTCCACTGAGCATCTCATGAAATCAGTTTCTTGCTATTTATTTAAGGGCGATCCTTAGTCTTTAAAGGTAAAGTCTTGTGACTATAGGATGCCATATTTAAAGGTTATCACCATCTCTACTAGAAGCTGACTGACTATTTAGAGTAGTCTTGATATTAAATGTTCGTAGTTTATTATTATGAAAACCTAAGGATTGGGTACCTATGATGACCTTCATGAAGACCAGTTCCGATTATTGATTGCAAAGGGTGTCCCATTGTTCACGCGAAATTTTGCGCCATATAAAAGTACTTTGTTGCCAACCGAAAAAAAGATAAAAATGTGACATCTGGCAGTTCAGGATTAGCAAAAATGGTGCGCTTGACGAAATAACGCATTTTCATTGTTGATGAAGCTTTGCCACCTGCAGTCCGCAATTTTGTTACAAAAAATTGCCGTCTCAGTGATTTAAAACCATCAACTGTGAAGGGAATAATTGAAAAATTCACGGAGACTGGATCAATTAGTGATCTTATGCTACGTATACACGAGCAAACAATTGCAGAAACAATTTGCGGCAAGTGTTTGGATGTTTATTCACACCTAAGCTAAATTAGCATGCAAAAAGTTTTCAGACATTTTTTTCAGGCTCATGCAAATAGTTTGTACGACTGTTTGAATGAAGATGTTGTCCAGTAGCTCATTACATTTCGTTACATTGAAGTTGTTTGCTTGGTTATTACCTTCAAAAAATTTGACAGTTCCATTTGTCAGTAGTTTGCTTGCAAATGTGTGATTAAAATCGACAAAAACAAAATAATGCCTGCCAATAAAACTAAAAATCCAGCAACTATGTTGATAAAAATTTCATTGAAATTAAAAAAAAAAGAAATTCAAGCAAACAAACATAAGAAAAAGAAAATTTATGGTATGAGATTGGTTAGCAATCTAGGATTTCATAAGCGTCTTTTTATTAAGCTGAATAATTAAGATGAAAAGGGGTTTTTCAATTTTTAACGACTGTCCAAAAATTACTTTATATATTTATTAGCCCTGGCAAGAACCAAAATTATAAAATAAGACAAAGGAATGCGATGACAAAACATCCCATAATACGGGAAAAGTTTCATATTTAACGATTAATTTTTTGTATTAGCTCTTCATTCTTCCATTTTCTTGTTTGCGCGTCCCCACTAAAATATTGCAGAAATTTACAAACAGCAGCTGCAAATTCGCAAACAGTTCATGCATGACAAACTTCATTGTTGCCGCAAATTGCTGCTATAAACATTTTTGATTGCATCCAACTGTTTTTTCAACTCTTCACACATGCAAATTTGATTGCAGTCAAACATTTGCTGCAAATTTATTGCTCGTGTGTACGTAGCCTTAGAAAACATCAAAGCAGTTCGCGGGAATATTGCTGATAGTTCAGGAACATCGATTCGGTACCGTAATCTAAAACTGGATATTTTCACGAAATATTTGAAACTTTATGCTTACAAATTTTAATTGACTCAAGAACTGAAGACTACTAATTATGCAGCGCCATGAGTGTTCGTTGAATGGATTTTGGAACTTACAACAAGTGATTGCGAATGAAATCATCTTCAGTGGTGAATCCCATGTAAGTATTGATGATTTCGTTAATCTTCAAAAATTGTCGGATTCATGGTTCAGGAAACCCAAGTGTAATTGTTCAGAAATAAATGCGTCGATAATGCAAGACTGTTTGGTGCGGATTTTATGCTGGAGGCATTATCAGACCATTCTTCTTCGAAAATGCGTGTGGTCAGGCAGTAACAATTAATGTCAGTTTTTAGTGCCTAAATTACAGTTTATTGTTATGACGAACATGTGGTTCCAACAAGACGCTTGCCACATGCCATACAGTCAGTGAAACAATTCAATTATTTCATGAGTCATTTTCTAATCGTGAAATGGACTGTTTTTGCTATCAGAATTGGCCATCCGGATATTGCGATTTAACACCATTGGACATGTTTCTTTGGGGTCGGGTACTATCTGCGGATTTTTAAAACGTCGATTTAAAAAAAACTACCGTCATAATACTTACTTTCGAAAAATCGATTGGTAAAAAAAAAACGACTGATCAAAATCTCGACTCGTATAAAGTCGATTTGAAAAATATCATCGACTCGTAAAAGTTCGACAGTGGCAAATTAAATGATGTTCGCATGCATGCGGCGCCGCACAGAAGGATCAAAAAGGGCTCATCGTCTCCAAGAGCTACTTATATCTCTTATGTTTTAAGTGATAGCAACTTGATTTATTTCTTACTAATGTTTTATGATCATTTACATACATTTTTGTTGCTTAATTAGTTTTACGCAGTGAAACAGTGGCGTGTATGTAGTTTTGCAACATGCGTGAAGTTGAAGTTAGAGGTTAGTTTTTCGAATAGAGATAAAACTGACATTTTGTTGTCAAATCGCGCAACTCTAATATATTCAGTTTGGTTTGCCATTTTATCGTAAACAGGCTGACAAATGAACAACGCTTGCAAATCGTGCAACTTTATTTTGAATATAATGGTTGAGTTCGCGAAATTTACCGCAAGCTCCGTCCATTTTATGGTCGACATAATCGTCCATCAAATCAATTAATTTGGTTAACCATGGATCGCTTTCGCACTTCGCTTACTCTATGTGATAATACGCATCCGCAGAGACGTCGAACAGAGCGCACCAAAGAAACAATTGCCGCTGTAGAGCAAAGTGTTGAAGAGGACCCGAATGAATCGATTCGCCACCGTGCACAGCAATTGCAGCTTTGTCCATCAACTTTATGGAAGATTTTGCGCAAAGATCTTGGCTTACGGCCATACAAGATCCAGCTTTTGCAGGAATTAAAGCCGCGGGATCATGCAATGCGTCATGATTTTGGTGTATGAGCCGAAATAGAGAATGAACTCGATGCTGATTTTCATCGCAAAAATTTGTTCGGTGATGAGGCTTATTTTTGGTTGAATGGCTACGCCAACAAGCAAAATTTCCGCATTTAGAGTGAAGAGAATCCACATGAGACCCTTGAGATGCCATTACATCCACAAAAACTGACTGTTTGGTGTGCTCTATGGGCTGGTGGAGTCATTGAGCCATACTTCTTCCGCAATATTGCTGGAGAGGCAGTTACCGTTGATGGAGACCAGTATAGAGCCATGCTAACCGACTATTTTGTTCCCGAATTTGATGGCATGAATGTGAATGAGATGTGGTTCCTACAAGACGGCGCTACATGCCACACAGCGCACGTCACAATCGATTTATTGAAGGAAACATTCGATGAGCGCATAATTTCGCGGAATGGATCCGTCAATTGGCCACCAAGATCGTGTGATTTAACACCATTTGGATTATTTTCTTTGGGGATATGTAAAGTCGCCATCAAACCAGAAACGTTGGGGGACTTGGAAGCCAACATTCGTGATGTTATTGCCGACATCATATTCAAACATAAATGGCATAAAATTATCCTTCCAATAAAGCCAAATGGATGGACATTAAAACGACAAATTTCTTGTGTTTTATTTCAATTCGAAGTTTTATAGCTTTTTAAAAAAACGCACTTTTTAATAAGTCAATGATTGTGGGCCATGACACAAACATTTTTTTTCAGAGTAGGTACCATGAATATCGGTAATCTCTTCACCACTATGCCCAGATCTCCTCACTTAACTATTTTTACCTGCTAGCCTACTGCCATGGAATTCTTTTTTATTGAATCAATTAGAGCACCTGGCTCAAATATTTTAGCCAAACACAGTGTTGGCAAAGCAAATGCTTTCGACCTGAATTCGCGATTCCTTCGAAATTCACATCGATTAACACATTCAACTAATTAAATCCAAACTGAAACTACCGATTAGCTATTCAGCATATGTATGTGCCTGCAAATGCAACGGGTGTAGTGTAGTGTCATGCAGCTCCTCTCAATCACTCACCAGAAATTACAGTGGCAAGTGGCCAGGAAGCGGACAGCAATGAAAATGTTGCCCAACTCTTCCTCCACACAACGTCGGTCGGTATAAATTCTACTCTTCAAATCGAGTGCAGTCGCCGTACATAGGTGTACGCTGTATATCGTACACATTTGTATTACCACACATCGTGGACTGGAAAACCTGAAAAATCAGAACCAAATCAAGTGAAAAAGTGGTACGTTCCGGACCTGTCGTCCAGTTAGCCGTAGCCAGCTAACAAGTATACCATCGCGTGCGGTGTGAGTGCTGGTCAAACTATTTTGTCCATTTGCCAACGAGATCAGTGTGAATGTGTGAGCGCAATGGTTCGTCGTAACAGTGACCCAAATTGTTAGCTGAGCGATGAGTCGAGAGAGTTATTTCGCCGGTGCATTGTTTGAAAAGCGTCCCTCCTTCATGGATTTTGCATATATGAAATATAAATCACAAGTATCTCACAGATACCCAAACCAAACACAGCGCTCATATATGGGTGCCTAATTGAACGTGCAGTTCATTTGCAGTCTATTTCATAAGTTGGTTACTGGAATTCATCTCATGCGACCGTTTGTGTAGACATAATGCACTATGCAGCAAGTGGCGTTACGTTTAAGTGCATTTTCCATTATATAAGTCCAGGAGTGCATCTCGCAGATACACACAGCCCCACAGATATGACTTATTGCAGATGGAAAAGAAAATTTTGCGTAATTTTCTATTTTATCTATGACGGCTGGCATGCTCCAGATACAGCCTGTTGTGTAAATGGTTTTTCGATTTCAAAGTGGGGCGTGTGCGTGTGGATTTTGGTGCGCACGGCCTACAAAAAAAAATTCGTACAATCAAAGTTGTACGACCGACGCACGGCCGGCGGAACCGGCAATGGAAGACATTTTTTTTTTGTGTTGTTAATCAATGCTAAACATGGGATAACACTGATCGATGGTGTGTATGGGTATATGTGGTGCACGAAGTTGTTACAGTACAGTTATGTTTCGGGAAGACACAATGATGTATTGGATGACCTGATTATTAGTCATAAATATTTTTGTCACACGCATGTGAAGATATAAATATTTGGATTGGATTGGTTTGTGTATTACATAGTTGAGACATGTGAAAGTTTTATGGCGGATATGCCACCAGAATGGGCTCCAAGCTGAGTGCATTCTTCTGGTAGGAATTGTATTACTCAATGATGGATTGATTAAGGGAGAAAGCAGCAGTTACTGTTAACAAGATCTTTATTGCTGCTTGATGAATAACATTTGTAAAGTGGATGCCATAACGATCCTAACCAGTGTCTCTAATTGTGAGACGAAATAACTTTGTTTGGGGGATAATCCATTATGGATCTAGGGTCGCATTTTGTATTCGGTTAAGAAAGAAGGAATGCGGTCTATGTTTGCGGTCCCAATTATGCGGGTAACTATTACCACATATTCGAACGAACTATTTTCATGTAGAGGAATTTGTGGCGCCAATATTGCTGAGGCTTCTTACGATTAAGAAGGATGGATCTGGATGGGTTTAGCAGTAAATTAGTGTAAGACTAAGTTTATGCTGTCAACATGAAAAGACACACAACATCGACGAATTGGACAGAACGTCACAATTGACAGATCTAACTTTGAGGTAGTATGGGACTTTGTCAAGCTAGGCTCCGCTTTTAACTCTGGCAACAACATCTCGTTAGAAATTAAATGAAGAATACCTCTTGCCAACCGCTGTTTCTTCGGGCTAAGAAGGCGATTTAGTAGTAAAGCCCTCACTCGAACTACTGGGAGATCCTATATAAGACCCTGATCATCCCATTCCTGCTATACGGCGCTGAAGCATGGACCGTATCAAAAGCGGATGAAGAAATCCTTTGTCGATTCGAGGGGGAAATTTTTCAAAAAATCTTCGGTCCCTATTGCGTTGACGGGCTATGGAGACGAAGATTCAATCAAGAACTGTACAATATGTACTGGGACATGCAACTGGTCAAAAAATTCCGCATTGGACGTTTAAGATGTCTAGGACATGTATAACGAATGGACACCAATACTCCGGCTCGCATAGTCTTCGATTCCCAGCCAGAAGTTGGACGAAGTAGAGGAAGACCTCGCCTTAAGTGGTGCGCACAAGTAAAAACCGACCCCAACCAACTTGGAGTGCGCAACTGGAGGAAGTTTATTAAGGACCGGTAGAGGCATGTTCTACTTCTCAACCAACATGCCTCTGTTGGTTGAGAAGTAGAAGTAGAAACCGACCTCAACCAACTTGGAGTCCGCCCCTGGAGGCAGTTAGCTAAGTACCGGGCTAATTGAAAAGGCATGCTAGTTGGGGACCAGGATCATTCCGGACTATAGCGCCACTAAAAATGAAGAAGTTGGGGAGAAAAGCTGTCAACGACAAAATCAGAGGATTGGAAGTTTTTTTCGCAGCATAAAGAGACTCACCATATGTCACTTACATACCACAGACAAGGATAACGGCCCACATACTTTGATTCACTAACTAAGTTAAATAACCTAGGGATTAGAAGAGCTAAACGAGAATCATGGAAAAAGTTCTGCCAGGATCTCTCAGATACTCGAAGCAGTACTCGTATCCAACGCGAGGGTTGAGGCTAAGTATACATCTGACAGCCCACTCAAAGATTTACTAGAATTCATCAAAAAGTCTGGTATTATGAGTGAACTCTAAATGGAGTAAATCACATTAGGCCCGCACAGTGCCCGCAGTGATATGGTAACTTGTTTCCAGCTCCCCAACCTAATCTAAAAAATACAAATTTTAGGCGCAAGTGTGCGTACTTCTTGCACGATGGCGGGACCTCCTGTTTTATGCCGTCTCCGAACGGCGAATTTGAGATAAGCTACGCTGATGATTTGTCAGATGCTCATAATAATCGAACCCAGACCTTTTGCGCGGCTGATCATCGCACTAACCATCGCGCCACTGAAAAAAAAAACATAATGACGCCAATTTTACCACCGAATGACTGGACAAGACGATTAACTGATCAGGGACTTGTAAGGGACACAGGGAGAAGAAATGACGCTCCGATACACAAATGGGGGATTAAATTTGAAATCTATGTCTGCCAAAAGCTTTATCTTTCGAGTATACGCTCCAAAGAAAAAAAGAATTTACTTCATCACCTTCTTTCAGGGTCAGCTGAAAACTGGTACTAGCAGTTCAAGCAAGAGAACGATCATAATGATCAGTTGAACTTCCTGAACCTAAAACAGGACCTTTTAATACAGTTGGGCCAAAAAAGATCACCATATTGGAAGAAGCTCTTATTTTTGCAAATGACCGCCAATATCAAATCTGTTTTGAGATTTATGGACAGATGTAAAGTGAACAAGCGATACACTCCTCAAGATGGCGGAATAATCGTGTCTATATTTTTGCGTAACAATTCTTCTGTAGTATTGGCGCATCACGAATTCCGTCGCCGATTCCCCGACCATCCGACACCGACTGCTCAAACACCCCACACGAGACATTGCCAAGATTGGTCGGCCCTGGAGCGCCCGTTGTGCCGAGAATATCGCCGCTGTTGCCGTGGACGTTGAGCTGTCGCCGGAAACATCGACCAGACGCCGTGCCTCGCAATTAGCCATCAGCCGGTCGTCCCTAAGGCGAATTTTGGTCTAAGACTTGCGCATGTTTCCATTCAAAGTCCAGTCCGTACATTAGCTGCTGCCATTAAGAAAAAAAAAAAAAGAGAGCCAAACAACATCGGATGTCTTTTGACCCACCTGCAATTCGGACATAATAAACGATACCATGACATCCTTAGAGAAATCTTGAACCGAAGACAACATTTGACGACTTTTACAGTGACATCTGCTCCATGAAACTTAAAAGGACAAACAGACTAAACGAACTCGACTTAGTGGACATAATAAGTCAAGACGAAGTTGCAACACTGAATATCAGTTGCTCAGCAGACTGTATACAGGACCTGAGATTTTCTTGTCTCTGGCCCAAGACTTTCCTTCATATCATATTGACATTCACAAATCCTCTGGGCCAGATGGTATATCCCCCAATATTCTGAAGATTTGTTCTTCTACGCTAGCAAAACCACTGCGTAAGCTTTTCTATCTATCCTACTCATCATGACTATTTCCGAGTAGACGGAAAACTCCATTTGTCCAGGCTGTACCAAAAATAAAGGCAACTTGTTTCTGTCCCCAACCAACGACCAATTGAACTTACTCCCTTCTTTCCAAGGTCATCAGAACGCTGATAAATCGTCAGCTTAGGAATATCTCGAAACACGATAACTTCTCAAGGACGGCAGTATATTTTTCACAGCAACAGGTCTACTGGTGATATGATGACATGTCTCACCGAAAAGTGGAACCAATCAATCCACCATGTTGGAGAAAGCAAGACTGTTTGGCATCAAGCAGTTTTGGCGAAAATGCGTTCACTTGCAATCGATGAAAAACTTCTTCTACATCTTATCTTTCCAAACGTCCAATTCAAGTGTTTTTGGACGGTTTCAAGTCTGCAACTCACCAAATAAATGCTGGTGTCCCTCAAGGCTCCGTTTTGTCCCCCAATCTCTTTCTCATTTGTATAAATGTGTAATGATTGCTGGAAAGGTAATTTAAATTAAGCATGTGTACGCTAATCCACATACTCTAAGACAGTCATAGTTAAATAGACTGTGCAAGCATTTTATAATCATAAACATCATTAAATAAACAATGGCCAACCAAATATTACCTCTCCGTTTGGAACTCAACTCATTTATATTTGCAAAGACGACATTGGCATCTGACCTCGTAAATACAGTGATTTGATAAATCCAGGTTTCGTTAAATGAATTGGAGACTGATGAGTTGGAATAATTTAAGGAGGACAAGTGGCCAGACGAATGTTTGCTTAAAACTTGGAATCGATTTCTTTTAAAATTTTTTGTTAGAAAGTGAGAGCATACTACTTGAATATGTCACGAAGGTTATTTAAATATTCCGTTACGTTGAGAGTTTTTATATGTGATGTAATCGCATCGTTGACGAAATGATTGATAACAGTATATATTGACGAATTCTTAGAAACCTCCTACCTGTTTTTTGTAGAAATGCAAAAAAAAGCAATTGGGTATTTTTAGGGAAATTAGTTATACAATACTAGCAACCCGGACCGACTTCACAACGGTACAATTCGATGTGTACAACATATTTGTAATATACAAGCAATGTATAGATAGAAATTCGTCGGGTGATTTTTAAAGAGTTAAGTTTTTCAGGTTGGCCGCACTGATTAGTAATTGCGTCCAAACGTCATCTGTCAAATTGGAAAGTTTTCAGTATACTCTGCCATTTTATCATGGAAAGACTTAAGTCTGAACTATACTAGTCGGAAGCAATCGGAAGCTAATGTCAAAATTCTACGTTAAGTTTTCTTCAGCACTGTCAATTACTCAAGTTGCCCATAATAGACTTTTGTGAACGGAAGCGATCGGAAGTCGTTTCGCCAAAAAAATTTGTTGCTTATGAACTTCAAAATTTAAATGTACACAGCTGTTGAAGTGAAATGTCAAATTTTCGTCTGAAACAACAAAAGAAACAGAAAGAGCGAATGAATTCGCCTTTTCGCAATTGAGCAAAAGTGAACGAATCGAAGCGAAAAGCTATTATGGTCGTACAAGACAAATTGCATGTGTTCGCACAGTTACGGAAGTGGTCGTCCGCAACCATCTCCTATTCTAGTTCAGCCTTTACAAACGAGCAACGATTGCAAATTATTGAAATTTATTATCAAAATTCGTGTTCTGTGACACATGTGCATCGTTTGTTACGACTATATTATGGTCGTTATAATCGACCTGGTGAATCAACAATTTGTGCTGTTATCAGCAAATTTCGCAGCAATTTTATTTTGTTGGACATTAAACCATCGACACGCATTCGTACAGTGCGCACCGAAGGGAATATTACAGTCGTAGCGTCCAATTTTAATGAAGATCGTGAAATGTCAATTCATCGCCGTTCTCGGCAATTGGACATGTGTTCCTCAACCACATGGAAAATTTTACGAGCCAATTTGGGTTAAAAGCCTATAAAATTCAACTTGTGCAAGAATTGAATCCGAACGACCTACCACAACGTCCAAATTTTTGGTGATAGGTCTCCATGAAAATCCGCTGTTTTATCGAAAAATTGTGTTCAGCAATTGAGGCTCACTTCTGGCTCAACGGATACGTAAATAAGCAAAACTGTCGCTCCTGGAGTGATGAACAGCCACATGCTATACAAGAATCGACAGTTTGGTGTGGTTTATGGGCTGGTGGCATCATGGGTCCATTTTTCTTCAAAGACGACCGTAAAAGAAACGTTACCGTCAACGGCTTACGATATCGAGCCATGATACGCGACTTTTTTTTGCAGCAGTTGGCTGTGTTGAACTTGGTTGACATGTGGTTTCATCAAGATGGTGCCACATGCCACACAGCTCCTGAAACAATGGAAATGTTGAAGGATGACTTTGGTGAGCAGCTTATCTCTCGAAATGGCCCAATGAGTTAGCCGCCAAGATCAGGCGATTTAACGCCTCTTGATTATTTCTGGGTTATGTAAGGCCGTTAGTCTATGTGGACAAGCCGAACACGATTGAAGCCTTACAGGATAACGTAACACGCCTAATTCGTGGAATACGCAAAAAACGCAAAATTGGACCTGCCGAATGGACTATTTGAACCAAGCGGGAGCAATAAGGAATGAGGATGGTAGGATAGGGAAGGGCGATAAGTGAAGGAAGGCAACATACGGGGTTATTGAGGCGAGTAAAATGACTAGGTAGGGAGGGTAAGAAATTATCTCGCAAGCGTTATCACACCTAGATGCAAAAGACTGGTATGTATTTTTTTTTGTTGTGATCAGAAAGGGTAATGTCCCACACCCAGCGACAAGCTATAGAGGGAACTTGCACACCAGCACCGACCCAACGGCAAGATTAATCGACGCAACAAAAAATGCCATAAAGTTGTCCTTAAAACGTAAATAGCAAAGGCCTATTTATCATTTAAAATAAAATTTTTGATTATTTGATGCAAATTTAAGAGTTTTATTCGATTTAAAAAAAAAAACTCTAAAAAAATCAACCGTTATCTGTAACTTATCTGGCAATAAACAAATTTTCTAAAATAGGTTCACTAATACGGTGCTCCTTTGCCGTTTAACCTGATCATGTTCAGTCGTACAACGCATTTGCTGTAGATCAATGTTTTACACAATATGACGTCACCCAGTGCTTCATGGCTGTTGGTTGCGCTCTTCAATGATGGCAAATTGGTAGCTTTGATTTCATAACTTGGTTTGAGCATGGCTCAGCTTGACGATAACGCAGAAGTATGAGGTACAGCTCAAATGAATTTTTAATGAATTTCCCGAATACGATTTCTTTTATTTTCAAATCTAATAAGCCATTCTTGAGTTAAGGGCTGTTTAATGGAGGGACTATTCAATGACGAAAAATTTCATTATTTACCACTTAGACCTTGAATTTTCCTCGAATTTTCAGCTCCTGTAAGTGATAAAGCAATTCATTTTGAAAACACTATATCCTTCCCGGGGAAAGGCATATCATAACAGTGAAATCGACATCGAAATTCGTTCAGAAGTTCTCGAGATTAGCCCATTCATACAGACAGACACGTGCTGGGGATTTTATTTCATTGAGGAATAAATAAATAAAAAGCAATAATAGCAACACTAATAAGATATAGCGGATGAAGAAATCCTTGGTCGATTCGAGAGGAAATCGAATAATCTTCGGTCCCGTTTGCGTTGACGGGCCCTTATATCTGGCCCGCTAATAAAAAAAACCGCGCTATAAATTGTGGAAAAAGCAGGAACTCTCAAAGGAAAGTTACCTGCCAAACATTCATTACTCGTCATAAAAAAAATTGCTGCTTAGTTGCAATACAAATACAAAAAGGGTTGCGGTTTTAGTGGGTTCAAGTCTCACACTACTTTGGGAACGTGATCATCGTGTCTATCAAGATTTCCAGCAGCCCATGGAACGAATATTCAACCAAGAACGAGCTGTACAGGACATGCAACTGGTCGAAAAATTCCGCATTGGACATACAGGGTGTCCGCCGGGAGGTATACTACTTTGATTTTCCGCCATTAGTCTTGACAGTTCATATTTGGCAGTCGTGAAGCAGACACGTGGCAAATTTATTATGGAAAAATATTCGATAAGCCAGCGTGTTTTAATCGTTGAAACATTTGAAATACGTGAAATTTTTGGAAGAAACAACGTGCCAACAAAACGCACTATTCATCGCGTAGTGAATGATTTCGAAGAAAGAGGGTCTGTAGGTGATAGGCCCAACCATGGACCACAACGTACTGCAAGATCGGCTGAAAACATTACTGCTGTTCAAGGAAGTGTTCAAAACAATCCATCAACCTCAATTCGACGCCGTGCTCAGGAGCTTGGTCTTCAAAGAACAACTTTGACCACAATTTCGCACAAGGATTTGCATTTGTTTGCAATAAAGATTCAGTTCACACAAAAGCTTCTTCCACAAGACCATTTACGCCGCCGTACATATGCAGTATGTTACAGCTAGCCCCTGACAACCCCGACTTTCATAAAAAAAAAATCACAATGAGTGGCGAGGCACATTTTCATTTGAATGGATCTATGAATAAACAGAATAGTCGGTTCTGGGCAATGGGAAACCCTCAAATTATTCATCAGTCACCTTTGCATCTGTTAAAAGTTACAGTCTGGTGTGCAATTTGGTCAGGAGAAACCTTACTTCTTTGAAAATTAAAACGGCGTAACGGTAACTGTGAATGGGGAGCGATATCGTGATTTGATTGAAAACCTATTGATGCCACAACTGCATGCTTTGGGCTTGATTAACATGTGGTATCAACAAGACGATGCTACATCGCATACAGCCAGGATTACAATGGAACTAATGCGAGACCTCTTTCCACAACAAGTGATTTCAAGAAACGGTGATGTTGATTGCCCTCCACGGTCGCCTGATTTGACTACTCTGGACTTCTTTTTGTGGGGATATTTGAAAAGCAAGGTTTATGCAAACAAACCAGAAACGCTTGAGCAACTCATACAAAATATTCGTGATGAAGTTAATGAAATACCGCGTGAAATGTGTGAGAATGTAATGAAAAATGTGCTCAAAATGGGTTCGCATTTGTGAGACTAACAGAGGCGGACATTTACCTGATATCGTATTCAATACATAATTGCCGACATTAAATGAAATATTTATCAATATAAAATCCATTTTCTTTCATTTAATCAAAAATTATGAACAAACAAAGTAGTATACGTTGCCGGCTGGGTATGTCACTCCACTTAAAACAAAAAAAAACATAGAAACATAGAATTGTCATAGAAACATATACCTCTCAGTGAAATAGATTAGAATTTAGCACTTTACAAAAGTATTTATGAAACTCATGAAAATAAAAAACGTAAACAAATCGCAAATTTACAAAAAAAATCAAAAATTATCAAATATTTACATACGTTTTGGTGTCACTAGGCCGATGAATTATTAACACCATGTTACGTCGGTTGTTGATTTTTATAGGGGAGAATCATTGTTTGTTGTAAGCATGTTTGCAGACAATTTCAAGGAACTTAGTTACCCGTCATAGTAAACAAAACTCCATTGTTGTCGAATACGCAAATAAATTATTGCAAGTAATTGTAAACTTCATTACCATTTGAACATTTAAATTATTTGCTGCTTTAGTCGTCATCAATGGCGCTAATTTGTGATTCTACATGCAGATTATAGCGACAAGTAGCATCTATATAACACCGTCATGAGAAGGTTCTCAAAATTGCCGTTCGGTCCTATTATTTGTTACAAAAATATTACTTCGCTTGAGGCCCTGCATAATAGTTTGCGGTTCGAGGCCCTGAAAGATAGATTTTTTTTTTCTATAGATGTTAGGAGATGTTTTCAGAATTTTCCTATTAAAATGCAACAGATTTCGTTTTGACAGGTGAAAAGGAATGAAACCAGCAATGAGAAAATTAGTTTTATTGTAAACGATTTTGTTGTTACTAGCGATGAATGACGTAATGACTGAAACTGTGGTATGAAAGAAAGGGCTTGGTATCCAATGGGGTTTGTTTTATAAGCTTCGCTATTTTAACTACGTTGATGATATCCATTTCTTTACAAACAAGGATTACACTGTTTGCCGAATTTGTCAATCGTTGCAAACGGCTGGATTCATTTTTAAAGCTTAAGAGACAATAATGCTTACAGCCGAAACCAACAACAGGCAATTATTTTCAGGCAGGAGATCTACTATCAGGGTGGTTTTGTATCACTCGATGCTAAAACGGAACTGGACACTGGCAACAGAATCAAAGTACGCTTATGACAATTGCTAAGCACGCTTTGGTTAAGTAGGTAACAAGGACAAGACAATGTTAATACTATCAACCAAAAAAATGTCCCAACAGAAATTGAGAGGGGCTGCCCCCCTTAAGAGTTAGAATCGTTGTTACACCTAACTCACCCAGTACCATACAAAAAAGGTATTGTCGACCCACAACCTTGGACAATACGTCACTGCTAACTTTATCAGCAACAACTTTAAGGCACTTCAAGAAGTTGACCAACAGAAGGGCGAAAACGACCCCACGAATGTCACCTTAGTGGAGATCATTCTAAAACTGTCCCTTAAAAATTAATGATACTTTGGTTTAGTGAATCAGATGGGATTGAAACTCATAACCCAAAAGTTACCACACCTCGAGGAAACATTTAAACCATTTGAAGGCCTAGCGAAACATGAAAACTTTACTGTATTCGAGACTACAACCGATAGCAATGTAATAAGATATGCAAGTATTGCCGAGCTTAAACGGGAAATACAGAAATTAAAGCCTAAAAAAGCCTCGGGTTATGACAGGAGAACTTCTTAAAATGTTGACCCGAAAAGTATTAACTAAACTCCTCTACATTGTAAAGGCAGCAATTAGATTAAAATACATACCAATACAGTGGAAAGTCGCGGAAGTGATTATGGTTCTCAAACCAGGAAAATGACCGAATGAAATGAAATCTTACAGACTTAATTCACTTCTTTCACTAATTTCAAAAGTTTTTGAAAGGATATTACTCGGTCGCGTACATCCCATTATTGAGCAGAAAAGCCTTTTACCTGACCATCAATTTGGGTTAAGAAGTAAGCATTCGACTGTGGATCAAATTCATCGAATTACTGATGTCATTGAGAAAGATTTCGAAGAAAAGAAAATTTGCTCAGCCGTAGTTCTTGACGTGTCGCAAGCCTTCGACAAGATCTGGCATACAATCCTTCAATGCAAATTAGGACAAGTTCTGCCTGAAAAATTATATAAAATCCTCGTTTCGTATCTTGAGCATAGACTCTCCTCCATGTGAAACTTGGAAACAAATATTCAGAGTTCAAAGAAATATTGGCAGGAGTACCCCAAGGAAGCGTCCTTGGACCACTCTTGTACGTCCTATTTACACGTGATATCCCACAAACAAACGATACAATAGTTGGTGCGTTTGCTGATGATTCAGCTATTCTAGCAGTTGGCACAACAATAGAGGAAATAATTATGAAACTACAGAACGCTCTTAACGAGGTTAATGAATGGACAAAATCCGGGCGGATTGCACTTAACGAGAGCAAATCGATTCACGTAGATTTTTCGTATAAACGAACAACAAATTGGCCAGTATTTCTCAATACGGTTCGAATTTCTTTTGCGAATGAAGCGAAATATCTCGGAATGACACTCGTTGCAAAATTAAAATGGAAGTCGCATGAAAAAAAGAAATGCGAAGAACTTAAAAATAAATACAGAGAACTGTAATGGTTACTCGGAAAACATTCGAAGATAAACCTTGATAACAAGCTGCTAGTATACAAGCAAGTGCTAAGGCCGGTCTGTGGACATATGGTATCCAAATATGGGGTTGTACCAGTGAAATGAATCTCAACATCTTACAATCTTTTGAAAACAAAATGTTAAGATCATTCGTCAATGCGCCGTGGTATATAAGGAATGAAGATCTACGCAGAGATCTGGGTATTCCCGCGGTTAAATATGAAACGAAAAATTTTGCACGCAAACATAGAAAACGTTTATTGGAACACGTTTACAAAACGGTCCTCCTAGTTCTTGACAAAACAAATTTATTGCGGCTTCTTCAAAGAACTAAGCCCTTAGATTTGGCCCGATAGTAACAAACCGCGCTATAAATTGCGAAAAAAGTAGGAACTCTCATATGAAAGTTGACTGCAAAGCATTCATTACTCGTGATAAAAAAATTGCTAGATAAGTCGCATACTTAGTTGCAATACAAATAAAAAAAGGGTCGTGGGTATAGTGAGTTTTAGCGTCACACTACTTTGGGCACGAGCTCATCGTGTCTATTAAGATTTCCACCAGCTCACGGAAGAAAAAGTTACCAATCATACCATATCAACCGATCAACCGACGACTTGATTGGTGATCCTCAACGGGCAGTTCCAGAGCAACTCTTTGATGAACCGAAGTCAATCCGTGCGCTAGAAAGATGGATGGATTAAAAATCATAGCTCGGTGTTCGGTGTCAAGTGCTGGTCAATTAGCAGGAAAACGGACCAACAATAGCAATTTTGAAAGAAATTTTCTTGGGCAAATATTTTGTCCAGTATGCGAGAAAGAGAAATTGAGGAGAAGATACAACCGCATGAAGGTAAAAACACGTCGAAATTTAGTCGACAAATTAAGTGAATAAAACGAAGAAATTTTCTTGGGCAAATATTTTGTTCTGTATGCGAGAAAGTGAAATTGACGAGAAGATACAACTGCATGCTCCACAAACTGTACCGAGTAGTTGTGAAGGTAAATACACGGCGACTACATTTACTCGGACAAATTAAGTGAATGGGTACTGGACCTAAGGAGAATATTGGAATACCAGCCTTTAGATCTGTGACGCCGAGGAAGACCAAACTAAAATGGAAGCAGAATCGTGAGAAATCGAAGGCTACACTTTTTTAGGTTGTGATCCTCAATAACCCATTATAGGGCAGAAGATTATTGTCGGAATCCTTTTTCCAATGTGGAACTCCTACAAAATATCTACACGCAATAAGCTAAAGCCTCAGTGGATCGATGGTTAGTGTAATTAACTGCCAATCAGAAGGCTTTTTTTAATTTGTTGGGATTGATTCAAAGCTAAATGATTTTTCATTGGCTTTCCTCGCGTGATGGTCTTTCAAATCATCCAAACAGTATCAATGGTCAAGAGAAGCTTATCTCAATACAGCCGTTCGGAGTCGGTATAAAACAGGAATTCCCGCAATCGTGCAAGAAGTACACATGCACACAGGAATGGTTGTGAGAAATCTAGGCACTGGTTAATACGAGCATTTTAAGCCAAAATTGTTTGAAACCAAAGTTGTTATTATTGTTGCTATAAGCCTTTAAAATCTGGAAATCCTCTACCAACATCTCTAGTAGGCTATGCAACATATTTTTATCGTTTCATGCGTTTAATTCTAAAAACCCGGTGGTCACAAACGATTTTGCACAATGAAAAGTGACTCATGATTGGACATGGATCATAACAACAAGCAAAGAAAATGGCGCTAGATTTCCCATATACTGGAAAAGCCAGTAAAAATATAGCAGCGTAGTGTTTCAAATAGAAACGAGAATCGAATTGATAGGCCAAGAACGATAAGCCTATGAAATTTAAATTCTCAGTTTTGTACTCAACTCTTTTATATTTGCAAAAACTATATTGACAACTGACCTCATAAATGGGTTGAAAGTCATAAAATATTGAAGGAAAATAGTAGATATAGTTATTTTACAAATCTGGATTGTAGAAGAAGGCCAAAATAGTTGAGTTTGACTACTTTTTCTTGTCCTAATCAATCAAAAAGTAATGCAAACATACACCTAACAACTTGTGTTTCTTCAAATAATTGAAAAGCCGATTGGACACTGATGGATTGGAATTTTTGAAGAAACAGAAAGAGTTAGATACATGTCGGTGTAAATTTTAAATTGATGAGCAAGAACAACATGAGAGATCAACTGTTTCGACGGAAGATCAGTCTCAAAATGTGCCATCATGTCCACAGACAAGTGATCGTGCTGCGAGAAGAGAGATGGAAGGATTTGTTTATTTGTTGGGAAAGGTTAAAGTACCGGACGAATACATATATCTATTAGGTAGATTATACAAACAAGTGTATTAAAAAACTCCACTTTCATTGTCAACTACATGCATTTTTTTTACAACGAAACAAAGTGCACCTGCCACTCGATCTTGCTCCAACAAAAACAAAACTTTTTTTTAAAATAATAACACCCTGCGGCTACTCACTTTTCTCTCAAACAAAAACACAAAAAAAAACCTCCATAAAACCAATCGACCTTCACACCATCACAACCCACTCCATGGTGTTCTTCTGCTCATGCACAACAAATTTTCCCAATCGATTGCAATTTCTCCGTCTATATAAACAAAAAAATCGATGATGGCGCTCTTGTTCATTCACTCGCAGCCGGTCCACTTTTTCCGCAAAAAATAAGAAAAAAAAGATAAAATTCACCTCAAAACGAAACTAAAATAAATCTTTTCTCTATTGACTACTGACACACATTGCCAACAAAATGTGTGCTCCCCCCTTGGCAGCAGCTGGCAGCACACCAACGTGTCATACACTTAATGCAACAAGACGCGGAACACAACAGAGTATCAGACATACAACGCTATCTATTGCGGTCTAGTTAGTAGTAACTAATATTCCAGTCATAATGAGTTGGTGCTGCACACTGAAGCGTTGGGTGGATGAATGGATCGGTAAGTGAATTTCGCGCATTCAATGTCAGTTGTAGTGGTGTGAAGTGAAAACTGAAAACTACTCCACCAAACCACAAGAACGCCTCCCGTTCCGGTTGATTGGTGATTTTAATTTTACTTTTTTTTTTTTTTGCTTCTGTTTAGTATCAATATCGGTGTATCTTTTAGAATGCAATGTAGAGCTTGACATAAATCTCCAAATCCCCGGCATCACAAAACCTATTCCAATTGCGAATTTGAGGTGAAGATACACACGCTGACAATTGATTCTTGTCCATGAATGTCTTTGATAGGTGATTAGAAAGTTATCACCCGATTGATGGGCGATTTGTACAGATATTTGTACTTCATTTGGTAATCGCTGAAGAATAATGGATGTGCGGAAAAATAAGATCCATCCATCAACAGAAAATTTCTATTAAAATTTGTTTTTAATTTTTTTTTTGTAAGCAACCTACCTCCATTTTGGAAACCGCCGCCAATCGGTGTAAATCCATTTGCAGGCGATGGCAGTATCACTGTTAGAAAGACAAATATTGCCGTTAAATTAACCCACTTTACAGCTGCTGGGGCTGTCATTCTTCTGTTGGTATTTTGTTTGTTATTGTTGTGGAAGGTTTTTAATTTGACAAATAACATAATCACCACTGATGATGCGGGTAATTTTGTGCTTTTTAGTGTTTCGTCGTTTGTCAAATCGGAAGCGATAGCTTGAGATGTTTTTTTTTTTTTTTATTGTAAGAAATTTTTTTTTTATTCGCTTGTAGTTTTCTTTACATGATTTCAAACGCGGTTCACACACGCACAGAATTGATTTTGAATTTTCTTTTTATCACTAATGGTAGATAGCTACTCTGAATGTGTAGCTTCCTTATGTATCTAGATTGTTAGATAGATGGTATCTACTACGGGTATATTGTGCGTGCAATTTTCTTTCTCTCTATGTATTGTATTCGCGGCGATTTTTCACCTCTTCCACACGATTAACTGTTTCGATAATAATTACTTTTCTTGTACCCCCTTTGCCAGGGTATATGTTAATCAACATTCACACTCGACGGGTGATTATTTTTTTTTAAATTCCACCGCGAATTGACAAAATTACAAGAAAAGTTAAAAATTCACCGACACAAGCAGAAAAAAAACGAAAAAAAAAATCCAAAATAAACTTTCACTTTAGAGAATTCTTAAAGGCTGTAGTGCTAGTGACGAAGACGCACAAGGAAAGTAAGTTGATGTACGGTTCCGTTTCTTTAGGCGAATTTGTGTTTTTTTTAATGGTTGGGTTTGTGTCTCCCAAAAATATTACTACCGTCCATCCGCAATCGCAATCGAAATCCAACTGAGCTGTTATGAGCGTTCGCTGCAGCGGTTAAGACTTCCGTAACATCGAAGTGGATACAAGAAGCAAATACGAAAAAAAGACGTCTTTTGGAAGACGTTCGCTATGGTTGTCGTCGTCGTGCTTTTCTTATATCACCTTGGTGAATAGCAGTTGTAGTACTATAGCAAACACGATAGGTCTTCTGTTTTCCATACCACAGTGTGGTACTACTGAGTCGTCGTCAGACACGATCGTTGTATAGTAGCCAACTTGATGGTTGGTCTCGTCGTCGTGGTCGTGGTCGTCGAAGACGAAGAATGGAATAGAGAGTGAGTAGAAGAAATGACTGAATGGGAATAGTGTAGCTGAAGCTCGATGGCAGGTAGAAAGTCGATTAAAAAAAAACAACAACACACACACACAGATGCAACATAGAACCGAATCCCGGAAAAAATATTGAAAAGAAAACATTTCTCTGCTACGGTAGCATAACGCGACGTGACGCTCTCTTGGGGGCTCATCTGGAGGTTCGATGTTGTATGGTTGTAATGCAACTTATCTGTGGTAATGTCAGAGGCTCTAAAACTGTTAAGTTTTTGTCATATTTGCATTTGGGGGGATCATTGGGTGGTTATTAGTGGGGGTAATCAATTGGTAAGGTGTTATCTATTTTCAGTATTTTTGTGGAATTATGATGCGTGACAAAAACCGTTATAAGATGAAGTGGTAACTGACCAAATGAATCGTATTCTTCGTGGAATTAAAAGGCTGTTCCATAAAGTCAATTTTGATAGCATATACAAATTTTTCAATGGAAATCTTAAATTCTGTATTGATCCGTGGTGTAAACAGATTGGAGTTATCTGTGGAATAGCACATCACCACGGCTTTACCGTGAAGGATGTGCTCTTGTTGTTGAAATTTTCTTTGACCGTTTCGAGTAATGTGGCTGAAATTCATTAATACACATACGGATTTCCTTTTTTGAAGACTTGCTAGTCGTGGGCTTATTTGAATAGACCTTTGCCTTCGAAAAACCCAAAATGGAAAAAGTCCAGTGGCGTAAAATCACAAGATCTGCATGGAAAAACAAACATGCTCCGGCGCTACAGTCCCAAATGAACCTGGGCCTCACCAACATATGTCTCTCTTAATAGCCCAGTCCTTCGCTAACTGCCTCCAGTTGTTCACTTCAAGTTGCTTGAGGTCAGTTTCTGTTTTGATTGTGTGCACCACTTAAGGTGAGGTATTCCTCTACTGCGTCCAACGTCTGGCTGGGAAGTGAATATTGGTGTCCATGCGTTCTACATGTCCTAGCCATCTAAATCGCCCAATGCTTTGTTTTTTTACTAGTGGTATGCCGATGTATAGCTCGTACTGTTTTTGATTGAATCTTCGTCTCCACAGCTCATCAACGCAAACGGGACCGAAGATTTTTCGAAGAAATTTTCTCTCAAATCGACCGAGAATTTCTTCATTCACTTTAGATACGGTCCATGCTTCAGAGAAGTAGAGCAGTACTGGGATGATCAGGGTCTTGTATAGGATCTCCTTTGTAGTTCGACTGAAGGCTTCTCTTTAGACCAAAAAAACAGCGGGTGGCAAGTCCTATTCTTCGTTGAAATTCTGAGGAGATGTCGGTTTTTGGTATCGATGTGTTGGTGAGGTCATTTCCGACCCTGATGGAGCAGCGAGAATTCTCCATCGTCATCCCACACAAACGGACGAGTTTGGGCGGTATACCAAAACTAGACATGGCTCTGTATAGTTAGACTCTGTAAATGCTGTGGTATGCGGCTTTGAAAGCGATGAATAAGTGGTGGTCATCGATTTTTACTTCTTGAGTTTTTTCCAGGATCTGCCGAAATGTGAAAATTTGATCGGTTGTGGACTTTCCTGGCCTAAAACCACACTGATAAGGGCCGATCAGGTTATTGGAATCGGTTTCAGGTGTTCACATATTACGTCAGGTAGGATCATGTAGGCGATGATAAGGAGACTTGTGCCTCTGTAGTTGGGGCTGTTCAGAAGGTATCCTTTTTTATGAATCGGGCAAACGATGCAGAGATTCCAATCTTTGGGCATACTTTCATCCGACCAGATTTGGCTTATGAGTTTGTGGATGTTATTTAACAAGTCATCTCCGCCGGTTTTATAAAGCTCAGCGGGAAGGCCGTCATGTCCGGCAGCCTTAGTAAGCTTGAGTTTAGATATTGCTTGCCTCACTTCACTCAGGTCGGGTGGTTGGCAGTTTTCGCTTTCGTTGCCAACATTGAATGGTTCGTTCTGCCTAACAGCGGAATACTGTCCGTCAACGCTGTTTAACAGTCTGCAGAAGTGGTTCTTCCATATTCTCAGCATCGACTGCGATATTTCCGTGTTTATCTGGACAGGGTTCTGTTTGAGCCTTGTATCCTTGGCTTTGACGCTTAGCACTTTGGTAATACTTGCGAACATCGTTCATGGAGTTGCACCTCTCTATATACTCGATCGCACACTTTTCTTGCTCTTTATTCTTCTATCTGAAAAGACGGTGTTCTTCCCTTCTTCTCTGCCTTTAGAGCTCAATAGCAGCTCTCGTCTTCACCTGCAGCTAAGCCATGTAGGCTTCGTTCTTGGCTGCGAGCATCTGTCGGCATTCCTCATCAAACCAGGGGTTTCTTGCTGGTGGGCGCGAGAAACCTAGCACATCAGTTGCGGCTGATCTAATGGCTTTTTGGCATCGTTGCCATTGTTCTTCGACATTTGGAGGTTTAGGGATACCCGCTGCGCGAAGGTCTTGGCAGTCAATTGCGATTGCACTCCTTCGACATAAAATTTCTTCCGCATTCTTACCTTGGCTTTAACAAATTAGTGGTCCGAGTCGATGTTAGCTCCTCGGAATGTTTGGACATCCAAATTACCGAATGCGTGCCTCTTGTCTATCACAATGTGATGGGCAAGAGGCACCATGGTTGGGTAGTTAACCCAAAGCACAACCCCCAACCTGGAGGGCCATTTATAATTTATTAGATACCCCTATTACACGGGGCCACCAGTATCCACAACGGGATTGAGCGCTGCCGTTGGTCTTTCGGTTCATCCGCCACCATCTCTGTTCAAGGGGCCTGATAAACCCTTGAAATTCCTAGTCAACCTGTTGTCCGAATATATCGAAGCAGTATTCTGACCTAGCTGTATATAGTGTTGCTGATTTTCTTCGTGTTTTCAACACTCGCGCTTATCGTTTAGCAAGTCAAATCCCTGTTGGTTGAGACCAGTACCCGATTGTTACCTTTTGGAGGATAAAAATAAGCACTTGGAGTGTAGTCAGAGTTACAACCACTGGGCATTGCCAAGTTAAAGCCAATCAGAGTCTGCCTTCGTTCCTACAACACCCAACCATCACAAAAAAAAACAGAATAACGGTTGGAAAAATGTCACGGCACCCACTCAATGTAATGGCTACTCAATACGGAAGTGGTCTTAATAAACCACTTTCCTCAAAAGACGGATTATTGTCAGATCGATGAAATGAAATGAAATTAATAAAACGATTTGTGAATGAACTTCAGAAGGCCAACCAATTACCGATACTATTATCTCAATCATTCTCTTCCTTAATTTCACCGTTGAACAATTGCCACAATAAACCCCAACAACAATCAATCAGCAATCGTTCATTCACCAAGATAAGACGGCCATTGCGTGCGAGCCCATCATTTAATTTCCCCCATTATTTTTTTTTTTTAAATTTCTATCGAAAAAAAAGTCGAAGAAAAAAGTTTGCCTGAATAATCGATCAAAAAAAATAAAAAAAACATCGATCAGCATTGTGCGACTGCGCGCGAGCCAACGACAAAGGTGCGACAACAACGAAAAAATCTTGCAGCCATGAGTATAAGGCAAAGAGTGGCGGATAAGGAGGTAGGTAGCTGCTTTCTTTTTGGACCTCTCCTCGCCAAGAAAATAAAAACATCTTTCACTTTTCGTGATCATTACCCGTGCAGGTTGTTGTCAATGCAACGACTATTCGTAAAGGTCCCGTAAAGGTTTTTTTTTTTATTCGAAAGAACCAAACCTGCCACACGGTCTGACCTCCTCCACCTCCTAGCGTAATCACAAGATCAAAGCTATTCCTCTCGAAAAACGTTGAAAGCACTGCACACGATGCGGGTAGGCTTTGAGTGGCCGCTGGAGTGCGTGTTCCTTGGATTGTTTGACGGTATTTACCTCGATGACCCTTAAAAGTGAAACTTTATGGAGTTGAACGGCGAACACGCACCCAGAGCACCTTTGGATATAATTTGTCGTAAAGCAAAGACGGTTCGTCGTCATCGACGGCTCAGTGCATTGGTCATCTAGGTGCTCCGCACCGATAGAATTAGGAAAGTAATTCATCTCAAGATGCGCGCGATGATTGTTTGATTAATTTGGCTTTCTGCTTGTTAAGATCATCTTTATGGAGGCTCTTCCTCCTTTTGTCCGTACTCTGTATGATGGCAGTCATAGGCATAGCCTTAGTCATAGCTTGCGTTTGGATTTCAATGATCGCAGGTTTTCTCTTTCAACGTGAGCTCGACTGAGCCAACGAACATGGTATGGCAGTGTGTTTGCATGTGAAAGTGGTTACATACGTGGTAGTTGGAAGGTATTGCTGCCAAAGGAAGGAAGTCGAAGCGCGCTTGATTGATACATTTTCAAGTGGCAACACACATAACAATGCGATAATGAGCGATTTGACTGATTTGATGGCGGTCTTTAAAAGTCTAAGCAGGGAATTAGGCCACACATAGTTCTCACCGATTCACCTATTGTTCGAAATTACATTGTAATTAGAAAAAAATGTGCTGAGATGAGTTGGATTGTTGTTTCTTGGTTGGATTGTGTGTTTACTGGGTATGAGTGGAGCAGGTGAAGGTTTTGACCACCAATGTTGACAAACATTTTAAAAGCGAACCCAAGAAAAGAGTGCCGGTAATCCTTTAGCTTTGCATGTTTGATCCAATCAGTGAACTAATTTAAAACATTCTGAACCATAGCGTTGGGTTAGGTTAGGATTTTTTGAGATTTTGAAGCTCAGATGAGTAGCCAAACTGGCATAGGTCAACGTGGATATTAGATATGGAAGTGTAGCTTGATGATTCTGATCTAACAACACCTCGGGCTTCTAGTGTTCCTTCTACTAAGGTGCGCCACAACAGATCACCGTATTGGAAGATGCTCTTATTTTTGCAAATGGCCGCCAATGTCAAATCTGTTTTGACATTTGTGGACTAGACAGATGTAGAATACAAGTGAACAAGCCATCGAGCGATACACTACTCAAGAACGCGGAGTAATCGTGTCTATTTTTTTGAGTAACAATTCGTCTGTAGTGTTTTTGCGCAGCGCGAATTCCGTCGCCGATTGCCCGGCCGTCCGACAACGACTGCGCAAACACAACGCCGTTTGGCCTCCAACCTTGAAGAGAATGGGACCACACGAGGTGCTGCCAAGAGTGGCCGGCCCCGCAGCGCCCGTTGTGCCGAGAATATCACCGCTTTTGCCGCGGATGTCGAGCTGTCGCCGGAAACATCGACCAGACGCTGTGCCTTGCAATTGGCCATCAGCCGGTCGTCCCTAAGGCGAATTTTGGTCAAAGACTTGCGCATATTCCCGTACAAAGTCCAGTCCGTGCATCAGCTGCTGACTGTCAATCGCCAAACGCGTGTAACCTATGCTCAAGACATACTCAATCTCGAGAACGAAGTGGACGATTTTTCGACCAAAACCATAATGAGCGATGCTGCTCATTTCCACCTCAGCGGGTACGTGAACAAGCAAAACTATCGCTCCTGGGGCACCGAAAATCCAGGAGCAAATTCACGAGGAGCCATTACACACGCTCAAAGTTACTGCATGGTACGTTGTTCACGCTGGAGGGGTCATCGGGAATTTTTTTTTCGAGAACGCCGCTGGTCAACCGACAACGGTGGACGCTGCGCGCTATAGGTCCATGTTAACAGAGTTTTTTGACGCAATTGGACGAATTAGGACTGGAGGACATGTGGTTCCAACAGAACGGAACAACGGTACACACTGCGCGAGCCACAACCGATATTCTGAAGGCGGCGACAACATCGGATGACTTCTTTTGGTCCACCTTGTAGTATGAAAAAATGAATAGAAACAATGGATGACTCGATATAGTGATGATTAATGAAATACTGACCTGGATTTGGACTGGAATAACGTCTTACGGTCCTTTGATCAACAAATTGGGTTCCGATGAAAAATGTACTTTAGAGTTCCAAGAAACTATGCGTTAAATCCCAAGTACTAAAAGAGACGATTGATCATGGTGGATCCGGTAACTGATTAGGGGTTGCATTTCGTCGTCTTGGGTTGGTCCAATTTCATGGATTCAGATGTGTGTTGTAGATATTTTCTGATGATGACATGTGAATTAGATGGCAATAAATATATAAAACTATCAGATCTGAGGCGTAGCAGAGAGATTTTCCACAGCATATAACATGTATCCACAGTCTCATCATTTAGTGCATTTGTTAGAGGGACATAACAGAACAGTTATTGAGTTAAATATTACTAACAAAATGAACAAACGCAGGATAAGGATCCAAAGCACACCTCAGAAAGGGGTAGCGAACAATCATATTGCTCACATCGCGATAGGCAAGAGGTACGTATAAAGTATTTTTGATGTCCGAACATTCCGAGGAGCTAACATCGAGTCGGACCACTACCTTGTTGCAGTCAAGGTAAGAATGCGGATATCCCCAACGCCACAAAAAATCAGTAATACTGTGAAAAAATTTAATCTCAGAAGACTGCAATCGCAGGAGATATCTTAGGCATTCGAAGAACGCATATCTCTTAACATCTCGATTAACACCATACACCAGCATCAAAATGTCGAAGAATATTGGATACGATGTCAACAAGTTATTAGATTAGCCTCAGCCGTTTTCTCGCATCCACCGTGGTTTGATGAACAAGGACTACAGATCCCCGCAGCCAAGAATGAGCCGTTCAAGGCTAAGCTGCAGGTGAAGACGAGAACTGCAATTTAGCTTTATAGACAAAGAAGAAGAGCAGAACACCGGCTTCTTAGAAAGAAAATAGAAGAGCACGAAAAGCTCGCGATCGAGGATATAGAGAGGTGCCAATCCAGGAACGATTATCGCAAGTTTTAACAAAGTGTAAAACGTCAGAGCCAAGGATACCAGAATCGAACGGAATCCTGTCGAGATGAACGAGGAAATATCTTCTGCAGATGTTAAAACGATGATGACGAACAATCTCCCGCTGTATAGCAGAACGAACCATCAATATTGGCAATGACAGCGAAAACTTCAAACCCGACCCGACCTAAGTGAAGTGAGGATACCAATATCTAAACTCAAGCTTACTTGGTAAGTAAAATTCATCAAATCAAATAAAGTAGAACCTCAGCATCGTTTGCGCGACGGAATAAGTCGACTCTCTGAACTGCGCCAACTGCAGAGGTATAAGCCTCCTCAACATCGCCTATAATATCCTATCTGCGTAATGTGTGAAAGCCTGAAACCGTTTACCAACAATCTGTGGTCTTAGACCACAACTGAAAAAATCTTAATTCTCATCGATACCCTTTACCTATTCATTCATAATGTCAAAGCCGACAATATTTTTAGAGATGATGCAGAGCCAGGTCTATAGTTTTGGTATACCACCTAAACTAGTCCATCTGTGCAGGGTGATGAAGAATCCTCGCTCCTTCATCTGGGTCGAAAAGATATTCGATATTCGATACCAAAAAAAATGATTTAGACAAGGCACTGTATTGAGAATTCTTTGACATTATTCGACAGAGGATTGTGCAACACCAGAGGCACAATCTTCCAAAAATTGGTGCAACTTCTAGCAAACGCCGATGATATTGACATCATTGGCCGGACTCAACGTGATGTTATAGTCTCGTTTGCTTGTACATATAGAGAAGGAAGCGCCAAAAATGGATTTAGCTGTAGATGAGGGTAAGACCTAGTACATGCTGCCAACACGACAGGACACACAACATCGACGAATTGGACAGAACGTCACAATTGACAGATATAACTTTGAGGTGGTACGGGATTTTGTCTACCTTGGCTCCACTCTTAACTCTTTCTGTCACAAGTCGTTCAACAGAAAAAATTAACGCAGCTCGCGAGAGTATTGCTGACGTTCCAAGAACATCGATTTGGCATTTCGAGAAAGACTTGACACTTCATGTTTACAAAGTTCAGTTATTGAGTCAATTTACTCAAGAGCTGAAGACTACGAACCACGTAGAACGAAGAGCTCGTAGAAGTAATCCTTAGCTATATCACCTTTTTACTCCGTTGGAACGTGAGCGCCGTGAGTTAAACCAAAGCATAACCCCCAACCTGGAGGGTCAGTTCCAATTTATTATATACACCTAGGACACGGGGCCATCAGTATCCACTACGGGATTGAGCGCTGCCGTTGGCTTTTCGGTTCATCCGCCACCAGCTCTGTTCAAGGGGCCTGACTAACCCTTGAAATTCCTAGACAACCTGTTGTCCGAATATGTCGAAGCAGCTTGTCTAGGTTAGCCTGGCACAGCAGGCCGGGTATTCATTCTGTGCCGTTCTGACCTGGATGTTTATAGTGTTGCTGTTTTTCGTCGTGTTATCCACACTCGCGCTAATCGTTTAGCAAGCCAAATCCGATTGGATGAGACCAGTACCCGATGGTTACCACATGGAGGTGGTAAGATGGTAAGCACTTGATGTGTAGTTAGAGTTACAACGCTGGGCATTGCCATGTTAAAGCCAATCAGAGTCTACCTTCGTTCTACAACAACCAACCATCAAAAAAAATAATCCAATGGAGTCAAATCACACGATCTTGGTGGCCAATTGACAGGTCTATTCCGCGAAATTTTGCGCTCATCGAACGTTTCCTTCAATAAATCGATTGTGACGGGCGCTGTAAGGCGCGGGCCGTCTTGTTGGAACCACATCTCGTCTACACTCATGCCATCCACTTCGGAAACAAAATAGTCGGTTATCATGATTCTATACCGGTCTCCATTAACGGTAACAGACTCTCCAGCATCTTTTCGGAAGAGGTACGGCACAATGACTCCACCAGCGCATGGAGCACACCAAACAGTCAGTTTTTGTGGATGTAATGGCATCTCAAGGGTCTCATGTGGATTCTCTTCACTCCAAATGCGGCAATTTTGCTTGTTGACGTAGCCATTCAATCAAAAATGAGCCTCATCACTGAACAAATTTTTGCGATGAAAATCAGCATCGAGTTCATTCCCTATTTCGGCTCATACACCAAAAACATCACGCATTGCATGATCTCGCGGCTTTGATTCTTGCACAGACAGGATCTTGTAAGGTCGTAAGACAAGATCTTTGCGCAAAATGGTCCATAAAGTTGATTCACAAAGCTCCAACTGCTGTGCAGGAAGGCGAATCGATTTAGTCGGGTCCTCTTCAACACTTTGCTCTACAGCGGCAATTGTTTCTTCGGTGCACACTGTCCGACGTCTCTGTGGATGCGTATTATAGAGTAAACGTATTGCGAAAACGGTCCATGGTTTACCGAATTAATTGCTCTAATGGACGATTATGTCGAACATCAAATGGACCGAGCTTGCCGTAAACTTCGCGAACGGAATCATTATTTTCGAAATAAATTTGCACGATTTGCAAGCGTTGTTTATTTGTCATGATGAAATGGCAAACCAAACTTAAATGACATTACAGTTGCCCGATTTGATCACAAGATGTCAGTTTTATCTCTACTCGAAAAACCAACCTCTAAAAAAAAACACCCGTTAGGTGTGCAATGGACTATTAAACATTTGTCCCTGTATCGCATGAGAATGAAATATTTAAAGAGGTTCCCTTACAAATTTGAGGCAATCCAATAGGTACTACTGTCAGTCGCGTTTAAGGTACAATTACACGCTTTTTCTAAACCCAACGACGAAGTGCGCGGTTTTTGGCCGAAAATTCATTTCGAATGGCGACGTTTTCACAAAAAGTCACTTTTTTTCCACGATCATGATTTGTTTTTCGAAAGTAATGTTTGTTATATCACTCCAATGAAACTGTTTGTTTCAATGATGTGTATTTTCACCCTTTTCGTGTTTTCTTTTCAATCTGTCACTAGTCTTTCATTTGATCAACCTTAAACTGAAGCATATATTTTCTCCCACTGTAGTATTCTGTCACCATACAGCATGTTCCAATGATTGCTATAACCGAATTCATAAGTCAAATTGGACTGTTCTCCATAGACGGACGAGTTGGGTTGGCATAACAAAAGTAAACTTGAAGTGAGACCATTTCCACAATTATAGTCCATACCATTAATTTTCCGAACTCATTTTTGTACAACCCTATCCCATTAATATGCAAATAACAAAAGTTTTTTTTATTATAAAAATGGTGTGTCATATACATTTTCTTAATTAATGATCTCTTGATCGTAGCTTGATACAATAATAACTCAATTTGGGTCCCTGGCATCTTTTCTTTTCCAAATTTACAAAAGAAGCAAAAGCATAATCAAACTTACTAATGACCCTATTCATGATAAAACTGCTTACCAAATCCATTCATTCTGACATAAAACTTTTCCGAAAAAGTTCTGCCAACTGCACTTACATCGTGGTAGTCAACAGTCACAGAATTGGTAGCCCCAAACCCCTAATGGCAATGCAGCACGCATTTTCCACCTTTACCTCCAAATTCCACTTCACTTGCCCTTTCGTTAGTTGCTGTTGAATAAATTATCGAAAACACAAGAAAGTGAGAGTCACCTAACGGTTAATCATTTGTCTCATCGTGCCCAAAACCATGAAGTCAGCTTTTGTTTAAGGCTTACTATCTTATTCATAGATTACTACACATAAATAACCCAACATCGGGGTCACCGATAGTTTCACTGATTTACCAAAAAAAAACCAAAAACACCGATGAGCAAATAAAACATAAAATCTAACACATGATAGATCGGCGATAATTGCTTTCGAAAGCGCAACATCTTTCCAGATCCGTTAAAAATCGAAAATTCCATAAGCGACAAGGAATTTCACATGCTGCACATCGAAAGATCGCACATCGATCTTAAGGGAGTGGTCAGTGGTCAATCATGCCTACTCTCCTAATCACTTAGCATCGTTTTAAAGAAAGTCCGGGGTCAATAGCTTGCCTCTAAAAGTGAGAAGAACCCCTCGGGAGACAGACCCATCGTCAGGGCGCCTATCATAAAACGTTTTAAAACTTCAATGAACGCCTTCAACTTGCAATTTCTCTTAAAAAATGCCCTCCCAAAAAAAAATCGTAATAAAAAAAAATCATGATTCATCTGTTAGTTTCCCAAAAAAAAAAAAACACCATCAAAATAATTACACCTCCTCCGTTCTACTTTAAACTGAATAATTTTGGCATATCAATCGAAAGTAATATTTCCCATAGCATGCGGCGCATATCTAATTAGTTTGCGCATTTCCATTCATGCTTGCGAATTAGACGGCCGGCTCTGATGGGAGGCCCAACCGTAGACCATTAACATAAGACAAACCGGGCGGGTTCATTGTTGGGTTTTTGCTAGCGAATAATTTTCACGCTCCCATCGAGATACTATGGCAAAATAAATAAATTTACGACGAGAAATTAGTACCGGCCATCTCTTGCAGATTTATTGTACATGTCGTTATTTTTTGTTTTGTTTAATTACCCAAACAAAACTTTTACCTTTCACTTTCGTTCTCAGTAAAACAAAATTGTCCACAGACGACATTGACAGTCGCTGAACACACTCCCTTCGCCATTCAAAGGAAACTCAGTCATCCACCGCCATGATTCGGTCAAGTGACATTTCCTGTTTCGGTTTTGTTTTTATTTGACGGAAATATGTGTTTTTATTTTTTCGCCTCAAAATCGCCTTTTATTTTGCTTAATTAAAATAGAATTTCATTTCGGCGGGTATTTCGTTAGTAAAATGAAAGTAAGTGAGCACTTTCGGGCTCGTGGCCAAAACATCGTTTTTGTTTAAACAAGCGACGGCGATAGAAACTTTCCGGCCAAAATAATTGGCAAGAGTTTCTCCATAGAATTTGTTTGCGCCCATCAGTCGAGTCTAATGAGTTTGTGTAACAAATTGTACGCACCCTCTTAACAGTATCTGTATAGGCACCGTTCTTCAATACAAATTGGCAACTTAAAGCTCGATAGTGGTGCAAATAATGCGAGGAACAACTTTCATCGTGTATTGTGCGCAAATATTGTTCACCACTCGGCTGGGTGTGAATGCGCTCATTTGGGGGCGAAAGTGTCAAATTAGCAAAAAAAAAAAAAAAAATGAGCTGGCCGCACAGGAGGGCCGCTTCGCCGGCGGTGAAATGTGGAATCTTATGTTGGAGTGTTAATGTTCGGACATTATTAGCCGGATGATTATATCATCATTAGGTCTTGATATGAATGGCATGGTGCGGCAGCGGTGGTGCCAGTCAGAAAGTGAGAGTTTTTTATTTTTTGACAAATTGACGTCTTTTATGTTTGTTTTACTGTTGAGTTTGACAGACAATAATGCGAACAGAAGTTAATGGCTTGTATATGCAGACATCAATCTAAATTACAAAGCAAATTAATTAGCTGGCGATTAATTAAAATTTTTTTTATCATTTTTTTTTTATGGGAACCTCTGTGATTGAGAGGTGTAGGTAATTAGTGTTTCGAATAGTTCGACAGGTGTATGTCTGTAGGGCCATTGGTTGGTATTGTTATTGTGCCAGTGATTAATGACTTGCAACGATTTAAACGAATAAACGAACATTAACGGGTTTAATGATACAGTTTTAGTGGTAATAAACATATTTTGGAGTTTTTTTTTTGTGAAGTTCGTGAGAAAAATGAAAGTTTTGTATGATAACAATAAAATGGCGGTTAGGATGAGAATTCAAAAAGCGGGTAGATATTCAACTTTTTGTAATTTGTGGAATTCAGAGCTTCTTGCGGATCTAACACATTTCTCCAGTGGATGTCAGACGTACAATGTGTATATAAACGGTCATTGATATGTTATTAGACTCGTTAAGGCATAGTGATTGTAAATAATACTAGGAAACGTAGAGAAAATGAATAAACTGTATGATTACATCCCAGTTTTCTAAGAATTATGTTTTGAGAGCATTAACTTTATAATTTTTTTTTTAAGCGAACCTATAATACTCGTAAATGCGTCAAGTTCGCCTGAGAAAGTTTCGATTTCTTTAGTGCAAATGAGGAGGATGTTGTTAGAGGCATAATTGATATTAAATCTAGGACTACGGGGCTTGATGAAATACATCCATTATTCGTTAAGATAATATTACCTCATATCCTCTCAATACTCAGCCATATATTTAATACAATTTTATTGACTAGTTCCTTCCCTCTAGGTTGGAAGTTACCCAAAGTAATCCCCGTATTTAAAAAACCTTCAACTCGTTTGTCAAAAGCAGAGTTTAGACCTACTTCGATCTTCCCATTTTTATCTTAAGTACTGGAAAAACGTTTGCACGAATAAATATCGGCCTCTCTTATCTTATAAGTAATAAGCTTCAGAGTACCCATCAGTCTGGTTTTAGGGAAAAGCACAGTTGTGCTTATACGATTATGAAAGTAACTGATGACATACGGTGCTCTATGGATCAGGATTAAGTTTCATATCTTGGGCTTTTAGATTTTTGTAAAGCATTTGCTACTATAAACCACAAGATTCTTATTACCAAAATGAGAAGTTGCTTTCGGTTTTCTCTTTCCGCTGCCCAATTAAGGTTTTCCTATCCCAGTGGTAGAAAACAAAGCATTCGTCGTAGGAACAAATGAATCTCGTTTTGTTGAGCTAACATCTGGCGTACCTCAAGGATCAATTCTTGGACCATTACTATTTAGTATATTCATAAATGATCTCCCAAATGTGATCAGGAACTCTTCAATGTACAAGTAAGCCGATGATGTTCAAATTTATTTGAGCTGTGAACTGGGAATGATCGAAGACGGTGCCCATAAACTAAATTTCGACCTGCAGAATACTATGTAATGGTCCGAAGTAAACAACCTTCATCTTAATCCGGAAAAATCGAAGTGCTTAGTCATTTTCAAACACGAACTCGATTTAAGCTATTTTCCGACAGTACATTTGGGGCCAACGGTGTTAGATTATACAAGGTGGCGCAAAAGTAATCCTCCTATCAGAAAATGCTATAAATTTTGCGATTGGCCCCTAATGTCAGTTCTGTTTTGACATTTGTGTAGTAAACACATGCGAAATACACGTTAATAAACAATGTTACGCCTCAAGAACGCGGAATATTGGTGACTATTTATTTGAGCAATAATCGGTCGGTGACTTTGGCTCAACGTGAATTTCGTCGCAGATTTCCTAGCGGTCCAACGCCTACTGACGAAAAACACTGCGACGTTTAGCCGCTCGCCTCGAAGAGACTGGCACAACACGAGATGCTGCCAGGCGTGGCAGACTCCGGAGTAGCCGTTCTGCAGAGAATATTGCTGCTGTAGCCGAAGATGTCATGGAAGCGCCGTCGACATCGACCAGACGACGTGCCACGCAAATGGGTATCAGTCGACGGTCTTTACAGCGAATTTTGGTACAAGATTTGAAGATGTTTCCGTACAAAGTCCAGGCGGTGCATCAGCTGTTAGCTGCTGACCGCCAATCGCGTCTAACATACGCTCAAGCCATCCTTAATCACCACCAAGAGGAAGATGATTTTTCATTAAAAATAATCATGAGGCCCATTTCCATCTTAGCGGGTACGTAAATAAGCAAAATTTACGCTTCTGGGGCACTGAAAATCCGCGTGTAACCCACGAAGAGCCATTACACCCGCTCAAAGTCACTGTATGGTGTGCTGTTTTCGCTGGAGGAGTGATCGGACCTTTTTTCTTCGAAGACGTCGCGGGCCAAACGGTTGCTGTGAATGGTGAGCGCTACAGAGCAATGATCAACGAGTTCTTTTTGCCGCAACTTGATGAATTGGGATTGGAAAACATGTGGTTCCAACAGGACGGTGCAACGGCACACACTGCACGTGCCACAACCGATATGCTGAAGGATGCATTTCCCGGGCGCTTAATCTCCCGTTTTGGCGATTTGCACTGGCCAGCAAGATCGCCTGATTTGACGGCTCCAGACTTCTTTTTGTGGGGCTTTTTGAAGTCGCCTCAGACTCTTGCACCTCTTAAAGACAATATCCGTCAAGAATGTGAGGACCTATCGCCGGAAGTTTTGTCCAAAGTGATGGAAAATGCCATAAAAAGGTGTCAAATGACAATCAACTGTAGCGGCGGCCATTTACATGACATCATATTCTCGACTTGATGTAAAAAAAATTTAAAGATCAAATAAAAATAATCCACAAGAAGAATCAAAGTTTTTCATTTTTTTTTTAAATTACATCCAAAAAACATCGGAAGGTTATTTTTGCGCCACCTTGTACTTATACAGCTAAAAACTTAGGTATTTGGTTCAACAATGCGCATAGTTGGGACGAACATATTCAATTGGCAATAGGTAAAATATATGGCTGCCTATCATATCAATCTATCAATGTCTAAAGATTTTACACCCCTTCCGATCCCAAGCTATGGGTGCGAAATTTCCTGTGGCCATAGTGCTCTTACCACACAAAATCGTGCGGTAGCCTTTAACAAAATAATCCGCTATGTATATAACCTCAGACGATTTGACCATGCGTCAAGCTACGTACTACGCTAAATTATGTTTGGTTGTAACTTATACAATTATTTTAAATTTCGGGAATTAAAAACGTTAAACAATATATTTACATGCTCCAACTCTGAACGACAATTTTTTGTTTCTGTTATCAGAAAGTCAAAAGCAGACAATCCTTTCTGAAGACGTCGTCTGCTTACTGTCAACCAAGAAGCAAGTTTGAGAAAATTTGTCTTTGAAAACTTGCTTAGTTCCCTTGGACAGCCATCATCGGAGGGGACATTATTGCAAAACATACATTCTGGGGATCTAGATGCATATCACAGAAAGGCAGGATGCTTTATGATGTAAGTAGAAATTACAATACCGATTGTCATTCTACGGGAAAACGAACTTACTGGTCAGGTGATTTTACAAAAATACCGGATTTGTTCGAATTTTTCATCTTAAAAGATTTGACGTCCAATCTAATCAAAGTCGAAGAATGCTTTGATCTTTTCTCTGATCATTCTCCGTTCATTATAACAACGAGCGAGTCACTCATTAGAAATCAAAATCCACCCAGATGGGATGGTACGGGAAAACCAACTGGGAAGGCTTCAAAAATGATATGCCATCAACTAAGGTAACTCAAAACGTTAGGGCAAAAGCGATAAAGAAAAAGCAGACGTTTTTACAACCGATAATAGTTTAGTTAGATATGCAGCTATTGCCAAGATTAAACCGGAAATACAGAAACTAAAGCCAAAAAAAGCTCCAGGTTATGACCTGATTACAGGGAGAACTTATTAAAATGTTGCCTCGGAAAGCATTACCTAAACTCCTCTACATTGTAAATACATTGTAAGACAGTGGAAAGTTGCGGAAGTGATTATGGTTCACAAACCAGGAAAATCACTGTATGAAATTAAATCTTACAGACTTATTTCACTTCTTAGAAACAAATTTATTGCGGCGTCTTCAAAGAGCTAAACCCTTGGATTTAGCCCGATAGTTATAAACCGCGCTATAATTTGCGCAAAAAGCAGGAAATCTCAAAGGAAAGTCACTTGCCAAACATTCATTACTCGTGATAAAAAAAGCCGCATACATAGTTGCATAAAAAAAAAAACAAAAAGCGTGGTGGTTTTAGCGAGCAAAAATCTCACACTACATTGGGCACGTGCTCATCGTGCCTATGAAGATTTCCACCAGCCCACGGCGAAAAAAATCGACATTTTGTTTTCCTTTGAAAAGTCTATCGATGCCATTAGTTTACTTACTTACTTAAGTGGCGCTACAGTCCGGAATGAACGTGGGCCTCAACCAACATGCCTCTCCAATTAGCCCGGTCCTTAGCTAACTGCCTCCAGTTGCGCACTCCAAGTTGGTTGAGGTCGGTTTCTACTTGTGCGCGCCACTTAAGACGAGGTCTTCCTCTACTGCGTCCGACGTCTGCCTGGGAATCGAAGACTCTGCGAACCGGAGTATTGGTGTCCATTCGTTCTACAAATTTTCGCTGCGGCTTCTCTGGGTGGCGCCCTTCAATGTCCAATTTTCCATGACTTTGGGCCATAAATCAGGCTGAGTTTTACCGATGGGATGGGATATGGTGGCTTAGCGTGCCGCTGTGGTTTGTGGCTTATTTGCAAAGACCTGCAACTTCAGAAAACGAACAAGAAAAGGTCGAACTTAGTGAAATCCCACGATTTCGGTAGCCAGTTCACATCATCTCCACGGGAGACGACCATGCCCTCTAATCGCTCGAGCAGAATTTTGAAATATTCCTGTGAAACCACATGTCATTGGTGTCCATATCATCCAATTCAGGCCAAACCAAGTTGGTAATCATCGACCTTTAGCGCTCCGCGTTAAAGGCGATGTCTTGGATAACGCCGATCATTCAGCAAACAGTGACTTTTTCGGGATGCATTGGATCTCTCATGTCATTCGACATTTGTGTTTGTTTCGAACCTATCCAGAGCTCTTTGTTCGTTCTTTGTTCAGCAAACAGTGACTTTTTCGGGATGCATTGGATCTCTCATGTCATTCGACATTTGTGTTTGTTTCGAACCTCTCTAGAGCTCTTTGTTCGTTCTGGTTACCTCATTATTACCTTCAGCTCCTAGATCTGTTTAATTTAGTACGGGTGAAGGTTCAAGTCAAGATGCCAAGTTGTGTAGCGATGTTTTCGGCAGATATTGCGTTTCGTCGACACTTATGTGTTGGTTTATCGCTTACTGAACCAGCGGACCCAATTTATCCACCAGACTGCGAATTTATCCACTGGGCGAAAAGCGAGAAATGCCCGAACCGAACACGCATTTTGTTAAAACAATTTTATCATTTGCACGTGTCGATGGACGCTGTTTCCTTAGAAGGAAACCTTAGAAGGTGATATGGCAAAACAGACTGTAGAAATGACAGCCAATTTGACAGATGTAGCTTTAACAATATGGCCGCTATCAACAGTCAAAGTTCGGAATTCCCTTTTTTAAGACCCTTATAAAAGATGAGGCTTACATTTTTCTCTTCAGTGAGCCGTACATTGCCAGGGTCTACAAGGGTCTTCGTCGAATTTTTGGTCCTATATGCGGGGAAGATAAATGGAGGAGAAGATACAACCTGGAAATTTATGGGTTGTACCAAGATCTGGATGAAACGGGTATTTATTTCAAATAGTTTTTTTTAAAGATGGCGCGTCATTCGTGTCAAGTTGCCATATGTTTGTTATTCAATATTCATTGACAGTTTATCATGGATAGACTTACACCTGCGAATTCTGTGAACGGGCTCTCCAGAGACTTGCGGAAAATCCACTGTTTTCGACCGAAGTTTTGTTTTGCGATGAGGCCCATTACTTTATGGCAAAATTGCCGTATATGGGCCGAAGAACAAATGGAAAAGGGTCAAGAGCTGCAGATACATCCACTTAAAATAAGCGTGTGGTATGTTTAATAAGTTGGTGGAATCATTTGTCAATACTGCTTCAAATGGGGCTCTTTATCGCGCCGTGATAAGGGACTACTTATTTGCCTGAAATTTAAGACAGAGATCTCAACAGCATTTGGTTTCTAAAATACCTGTACAACACAGCCCCCGTGAAACAATGGAAATATTGAGATACCACTTCGGTGAACAATTGGACCAGTGAACTGGCCACCAAGATAATGCGATATAACACTGTACGACCTTTTCCTTCAAGGATACGTAAAGTCTAAAATGTTTTTAACTAGATTAGCCAGCTACGATTGAAGTAGTGTGGGCCAACATTGCGCATGTAATTCACAAGATATCGACAAATATGCTCGCATCATCGAAAATTGGAACGTCTGCATGGACTAGCTACGTCGCAATGGGGGGCCAACATTTGAAAGGGATCATCACTGAAAAGTGAATGTCAATACTGTTTTTTTGGATTTGGATTCTTTGGTTTTTACGATACATTTGAATTTCTTGTGTTATTTCGCATTTAAAAAAAGAACTCTTGATTGATCAGTCTTTAGTTCAAAGCGTTAAATCACGTGGACTACATTGGCTTGGCCACATCTATCGAATGAAAAAAAAATGCTGCAGCGAAAAGAAGAATCTTCGAATCCCACCATTCAGGTTCGAGGCGACAAGGAAGGCCGAACCTTCTGTTTAAGTATCAAGTTATCCCGGATACCTGAGTGGACTGAATAACTGGAAGCTACGTACACAGGATCGAAGAGGATAGAAGACTTCTGTTTAAGTATCAAGCGCTCCCGGATACCAGAGTGTACTGAATAACTGGAAGCTACGTGCACAGGATCGAAGAGGATGGAAGACTGCCATTTATCAGTCACCCCATGAATATGGGAATAACCCAGGACAACACTTGCAGAGCCAGAAGAAGGAAAAAAAATTAAAACGCAGCCACCCAGGTCTGGGAAAATCGAAAAGTCTCACAACATGAAAAACAAGGAGCACAGGATATTCACTGACGCGCAGGGAGTTGTGGAAGTATTCAGGCATTACTTGCAGCACCTGCTTAATGGTCGAAAGAGTGGTAGGGCAAGATACAGGACCACCTCCAGTCAACGAAGGACGAAGAAGAAGTATTGACGAAATTAGTGCAGCCATTAAGAATCTGAAGAACAACAATGCACCGGGTTAAAATGGATTACCAGCAGAATTCTTCAAATACGGAAGGCCTGCCGTGTGCATTCACCAAACCATCAACAAAATCTAGATGAATGAGAGCATGACCGATGACTGGAATATCAGCTGTACATTTCCCATCCACCAAAAAGCCGATCTCATCAACTACCGCGGTATATCCCTGCTAAGTGTCACATTAAAGATCCTATCCAACGTACCTACAGTGTGAACGTCTCAAACTAGTTAAGCAACACGGCACGTAGCAATGTGGCTTCCGGCCGGCAGATCTTCCATAGATAAAATGTTAATACTGAGGCAAAGACCAACGAAGAGACACATCATCGACTTTAAGGCCACTCAGGTTAGGTTAGGTAAGGGTGCAGTGGTCTAAGCCATAAAGTTGTAGTGGATCTGTCGACTTTCATATATTCGTTCGCTTTATTGAACCATTCAGAGCTGACTATATAGCGTAGAAGGTTCCTAACATTAAAATCAGCCAACTCACCTAGATATCAAAGAAATAGTTTCCCAGATGGAGTTTTCTTTTATCTAAGAGAGCTGGACAAGTGCAGAGAAGATACTTTCCTCGTGTTCTTTAACCAAGCAGCTTTTACAGAAGTCACCGCTTAAAGGTCCTAGGCTTCCTGCGTGTAGACCTATAGGCCAGTGTCCTGCTTATAAGGTCATCGACTATGGTATTGATGTTTGATCTGTTCAGCATTGTCAAGCAGATGGAGCGTTTCTGTTTATAGTTACGCCAGGGTTGCCTGGATCGAGACGTTATGCCGTTTATCCGTTATGCCCTTTATCGATCTGTATGCCTAACATATCTACTGCCAATAGGTAGTGCCCCGTCTGGCAAGTTCATCCGCCTTGCAGTTCCCCGGTATGTCTATGTGGGCCGCACACCCAAAAGTGGTGAATAGGTACCGGGCCACAGAGACATGCCAAGGAAAACCGCGTAAGATAGCTTCGAATTATATAAAGCGATGGTATTAGTCGGGATACAATCAAAACTTATACAGCTGTGTTTTCCAACATTGGATGACACGCGATGCAGCTTGGAAAAAACTCATCTGAACTTTTCCAATCGCATGTACCTGACTCCGACAATGAGACGCGCTATCATGCGATTTGTTCATATTCGGGATGGAACAAACAGAGGATAGGGCACTGCATAGAGCAGGTGCAAAAACGAAAGGCACTATCTTCAAAATATCCGTCCTGCTACAACGATTCGCGGACCATATCGACACTATTGGTTGCTTCCATTGTGCCGATGTAAAAGCATTTATGGCATTTGGTGGAAAGCCGAAACGCGTTGCTCGAGGACAACGCAAAGTATCAAAATATCAAGCAAGCAATGGAACAACATACCAAGTGATACTCCATTCATTCCATACCCAGTACACGAACTCTTAGACTCCTTTTTGACGCCATCGATCCACACGACATCAACACACAAAATTTATTGAATTGCACCGACTTCTACAAACCATTGTTGTCATTGTTCAATGTCATCCATCTCTACTCGTCTAACCCAATTCTAGACATCATTCCATGAAGCACTTTCCAACAGATGCACACACAAAAATACCAGAAGCAACAACAACAACAAACCACTTTACTACTCCAAAAATACCACTTGATGAATAGAACAAAAACCTCCATATATAGGTCATCCTACTCTCTGCAGAGCACAGTGCTACAGGCTGCGTCTTGGAGTACCATACCCAGTTTTGAGTATGCATTGCGTTCATCTGATAATGGACTGCGTACACAACTTGACACCGATCTACTTCGTGTGTGCATCTATCATCATCTGGTGCGATCGGTTCTTTGGAATTCAGAAAATAAAGATGTCCAGTCCACCTGTGTGTATGTGTGTGTTATCTTTCAATCGGATATAAGTGCCACTGTCCACTGGTAGCCTGGTTTCATGCAATGTGAGCGATTTCATCCGATAACTGCGCGAAAAATTCACCGATTCCCGGATTGGATTTTGATTACAGCCTGTTATCGATCCAACAAAGCGATTGTATGGTGAACTTGCCTTCTGTTGTTCCTCTTTATTGGAGGCATTTTATTCCGGCTCAGCAGTTGGGCATAATTGCGGAAGAATGAAAGTTGCACTGGCATAGTGGAGACTATTAGCCCGTCCATAAACGGCCAGCAGACTATCAGAACACTACCCATAGCGAAATAATTACCTGGCTCCGTTCACATTCACACGATATCGGATCGCGCTCGCGTCCTCATAGAAGTTCGTCGTATATTGATGAGTCGCTGTCATCGGTGAACGTGCAAGGCACTTCCTTGCGGGTCAATTTCACTTGCATCGCTGATGATGCAGCTACCGTGGAAATAGTGTTAAGAGAATTAAGTCGGTCCGGTTCGAAGATGGATGCAAATCCATTAGTCGAGACAACTTTCTTTCCGGCTCTTGTTGTGATGTTTTACGTAACATGCAGGGATTAGTCCAACATATATCACCATAACAAAGCCTCCAATTGGTGATTAATTAAAAAAAAATTCATCCAAGCTTGGCCGAGCTCCCATAAATCGTCGCCCCAATCAGTATCCGACTCGGATTGGAAATTTTTGATTTATAACCCCGGCCCGGTTCAAGCTTCGGTTTAACATAATCCGTCCATTGTGTTGGGCTTTTTTGTGTTTTTATTGGAAATCCTTGTCGACGATAAACGGAAGTAATTTGTGATTGCAGATACATCACTGATTTGGATCTCTCGAAAGGTGGGCAATTACTTAAAAGTCTCAGTTTTGAATTCGTTAAAACCTTGTTTACAATCGTTAACACGAACCTATAACTCATTCAATGTAATTATGCAACGTTGTGAGAAGAGAGAAAGGAGACGTGGAAAAGGAATTTAGGTCCAATTAACTTTCTAATGCCTCTTTAAACGCACCATCACTAATCATTCCTCAACGCTTTGAGATGAGTCCACGAAACACCAGATTGTCGACCAAATGGCTTACATAATGTAGATGGCGTGTGATATGTTGTGTAGCAGTACACCTTGCAGATAAACCGCACATTTTCGTCTCGAATTCTTGCATCACCATCTATATTAGGAGACCGTTTGCCGTATCTAGCTGGACATGCAAATTAAATTCGCATTTTGAGTTGTAAGTGGGGAAAAAAACGGGCCAAACCTATAGTGATCACATTTGGCGTCGATTTATGAGGCGGAAGCGTTTATTTTGGGAGTTAAACATTCGCCCACGCGAATGTTTTGATTAATTTGAAAATGTTAGCACCGCTCCTTTTTTCCAGCGGTCCGTTCAACCGGATGAGTTATATTCACTGAATGTGTGAGTTGCAACAACGGCATAATCAGATAGAAAGTGATGAATTTCCATCTTCTATTCATCATTTAGCGAACAAGATGAAATTTAGATTCCCACGTTGGTATATATTTTGAAATTTGGGGGACATTCGAAATTGACTTAAGACTAGAACGAGGTCACGTAGAGGAAGCATCCTTTAGCTGGTGGAAGGTGACTATAAATGGAGAAGAAAAAAAGTTAATGCCAAGAGACAAAACAGGAAACGAAAAGGCAGACGAACTAGCTAGACGAGAATCGCCAGAGATCCGCATATCATTTAAGCCCACGCCCACTTTTGGGGGGCGTTTTCTAACCATATTGTACGGGGTATCACAGGCCATAGAAAAACGTAGTTTTTTTGTAGAACCAAAAAAGTCTTCGATACGATCTGAGCAAGATATGATGATAATGCCATTTTCTATATTTCATCCGCATAAAGACAACATTTTGGGGATATTAGTTAATTGTAATGATGAAATGGGATAGGGTATTAAACGGGCGGATTGCAGCCTTTTCAAAGTTCTTTATGTAAGCCATAAGCCCTCAAATCCACAAAAAAGGAGACCCTCTAAGCTGCGCCAACGACAGAGGCATAAGTTTCCTCAACATCGCATTCAAACTTCTATCTGCCGTAATATGTGAACGCCTGAAACCGTTTACCAACAACCTGATCGGCCCTTATCAGTGTGGTTTTAGGCCAGGAAATTCCTCAACCGATCAAATCTTCACACTTCGGCAGACCCTGGTAAAAACCCAAGAAGTCCAAATCGATACCCACCACCTATTCATCGATTTCAAAGCCGCATACGACAACATTTATAGATACGAACTATACAGAGACATGTCAAGTTTTGGTATACGGCCCAAACTCGTCCGTTTGGGTAGTGTGACGATGGAGAATTCTCGCTGCTCCATCAGGGTCGGAAATGACCTAACTGACACATTCGATACCAAAAAAGGATTTAGGCAAGGCGATGCGCTGTCATGTGACATCTTCAATCTGATTCTTGAGAGGATTGTGCAAAACTCAAGAGCCAACACCAGAGGCACAATTTTCCAAAAATCTGTACAACTACTAGCATACGCCGACAATATCGACATCATTGGTAGGACCCAACGTGATGTCATAGCCACGTTTGCTAGTATAGAGAAGGAAGCGGCAAAAATGGGTTTAGCAGTAAATTAGGGCAAGACGAAGTATATGCTGTCAACACGAAAGGACACACAACATCGACAAGTTGGACAGAACGTCACCATTGGCAGATATAACTTTGAGGTAGTACGGGACTTTATCTATCTCGGTTTCGCTATTTTAACTTCGACAAAAACATCTCGTCAGAAATTAAACGAAGAATTACTCTTGCCAACCGCTGTTTCTTCGGGCTAAGAAGGCAATTCAGTAGTAAAGCCCTCACTCGAACTACTAAGGAGATCTTATATAAGTCCCTGATCATCCCAGTCCTGCTCTACGGCGCTGAAGCATGGACCGTCTCAAAAGCGGATGAAGAAATCCTTGGTCGATTCGAGAGGAAAATTCTTCGAAAAATCTTCGGTCCCCTTGCGTTGATGGGCTAAAGAGACGAAGATTCAACCAAGAACTATACGAGCTGTACAGCGACATGCCCCTGGTCAAAAAACTCCGCATTGGACGTTTAAGATGGCTAGGGCATGTAGAAAGAATGGACACCAATACTCCGGCTCGCAGAGTCTTCGATTCCCCGCCAGACGTCGGACGCAGTAGAGGAAGACCTCGCCTTAAGTGGCGGGCACAAGTAGAAACCGACCTCAACTAAATTGGAGTGCACAACTGGAGGCAGTTAGCTAAGGACCGGGCTGATTGGAGAGGCATGTTGGTTGAGGCCCAGGTTCATTCCGGACTGTAGCGCCCCTTAAGTAAGTAAGTAAGTAAGTATATACCCTCAAACTTCCCTGAAAACCCAAACTTTTTCAGAAAATGTTACCAAATGCCGCTTCCATGTACCGAGTAACTTTTTTGTTTCCTTACAACGAAGAATATAGCGTTTCTGGACCCAGTGATGAGTTTCATAATGCCACGTACCAAAATTTACTTATTGACAGACATTGTACCTACTACACATTACCACACTATCTTGGGGTGCTGGTACACCAATGTCCTTTAGGTAAAGTAGTAGGTAAACGAAACTCCGCATGCCAACACGAAACCGTCAACGCGAAGGAAGGAAACCGCACACTTACGTTAAATGACATACCAGCTGCGCACTTCCGATAATATTCCCTGTTTGTCCCACCCGTATTCGTAGGTTGAGACACATGACTTCCCGGTCAAAGAATCCTTATCCTGGCTGAAAGAGATCGTAACATCTGCAAAGGATATCAGCATTTTCTCAGACAGTCAAGCATAAATCAAATCCCTGGAAACAGTCTCAACAAATTCAAAGACAACCCTACATTGACGATTATCTCGGCAGGAGATGTCAAAGCATTTTAATATTCACCTATGCTGGATGCCTGGGCACTGTGACATTCCGGGGAAGTTAAAGTCTGGTGAATTTGCCAGACATGGGACTAAATTACCAGTTGTACCCGACAAGGCTGCACTATGTATTCCTATCAGTACATCCAAAAGCTTATTAGAGCAACTAATAGCAAATCTCAGATGAAGTCAGTTCTGGATTTGAGAAGATCAAAGGGACGGATTTCACTCGATAGATCATATTTTAGCGCCACCATAGGGACACTGTTTAACAGGCAGGCACTCAGAAATTCCAATACTTGATCTCTTTTGTAACTGCCCGGCCATATTAAACATAAGAAAGCTCCTTCTTGCAGCTGACTATTTTCAAAATATCAGTGATTTGACAAAAACAGAAGTGAAAAGCCTCCTCCTCTTCATCAAAAGCTCAGAATGGTTTTCTCACGGATAGTAAATAGAATGGAAGAGAGCCACACTAACCTAATCTCACCTAATTAGAGGATATCACACACCTGCTGTGTCACTGCCATGCGAAAAATCCTTGGCGGATCTGCTTCTGCGGGGCTCAGTGGCGCGATGAACTGCTGTGCAGATGGTCTGGGTTCAATCCCAGTCGCAGCAACACATAAATGATTTTTCACTGGCCCTTCTCTCGTGATGATCTAACAAATCATCAGCAGTATCAATTGTCAAGAAAAGCTTTTCTCAAATTCGCCGTTTGGAGTCGGCATAAAACTAGAGGTCCCACCATCGAAGTACACACAAAAAAAAAGTTACTTCTGCAAGGAATTGGGATGGAGTGACTTTCTTTTTCTGACACCTGGAGTACCACACTGTGCATACATTAGTATAGCTTGGGGTCCGCCCACATCTATGATAGCTTGACGCTTCATTTGATTGAAGAAGATTCCTCAAGGATTTTTAAATAAACGCTACAGTGCGACATTTCATCTTCAAAAAAGGTTCGTAGACATTGCAGCTTGATGGAACTGTATACCACATTGTGACCCAAGCTGAAAACACTACCGTCTCATGGAGAATTTCCGAGTAATAGTCAAATGTTTCACACCGAAGGTTAGGTAAGGTAATGGTGGTTGCACGCGATGCACGTGCACACTTAGACCAAAATAAAGAAATTCGTTTGCCTAAGAGAACCGTTCCAAGCTTACTTTGAAGCGGAGGAGATTTTGACATAATCAAAGCCAGCTTAATTAGACCGTCATAGATGGCGTTTTCTTTTGTTGGAGAGTGATGGACAAGAAGCATAGAAGATGATAAATACACTCCTCCTTCTTGCATAGGCAGCTTCTGCAGAAGTCATTGGCAAAGGGGCCTAGTCTTTTTGGATGAAGGCTGAAAGGGCAGTGATGATGCTACTGATGTTTAATCTGGCATTATTCAGCAGAGAGAGCACTTGTAGTTATAATTTGGACAGTGTTGCCTCGATATGAGACACGTTGATCCGTTTATATCCATGTAGCGACGGGCATGCCTAACAATTATTACGCTGCGCTCGGGAACAACTCGGGTCTCAACCAACATGTCTCTACAATGATTCCGGTTCTTAGCTTCAGTTGTGCACTTCAAGTTGGTTGGTTGATGTCGGTTTCTGTTTGTGTGCGCCACTTAAGGTGAGTTTTTCCTCAACTGCGTCCAACCGACCGAAGTCTGGCTGCGAACCGAAGACCGCGACCCTGAATATTGGTGTCCATTTGATCTATATTCCCCAGCCATGTTAAACATCCAATACGGAGTTTGACTAGGGATATTACGCCGTACAGTTTGTATAGCTCGTTGTTGAATCTTTATCTCCATAGACCGTCAATGGAAACGGGACCGAAGATTTTTCTCCCAATACGACCAAGGCTTTCTTCATCCGACTTTGGATACGGTCCATGCTTCAGCAAAGTATAGTAGGACTGGGATGATCAGGATCTTGTTTGAGATCTCCTTACTAGTTCGAGGGCTTTACTACTAAATAGAATTCTTAGCCCCAAAAACAGCGGTTGGCAAAGGTTATTCTTCGTTTAATTTCTGACGAGGTGTTGTTGTCCAGAGGTAAAAGCGGAGCCGAGGTCGATAATGTTCTGTACTACCTCAAAGTTATATCTGTCAAGTGGTGGCTTTTTGGCCAATTCGTCGATGCTGTGTGTCCTTTTGCGTTTGCGAATTATTCTCTTGCTCACCAGCTTCATAGTACGGGCGGTGTGCACGTGCACACATGAGAAATGAGGTCCAACCATATGGCGGGCTGTGCCAGTACAACCCGCCATAGAACAATTTTTCTTATATGCAGTGCGTCATCTGTATGACTTTATAATCTTTGATACAAGTCGACTTGAGTCAAGGGTGAATGTCATTTGCATGGTCCGTATAAGGCCAATCATCGCTTATAGTGTGACCCGCTGTGCGAGTCTATGCAGCGACATTAAATTTCCGAATGTCAGAACTAGAGGATACAATAACATCACGACAAGATCCTATATGATTGGGCTCAGATGAATAGAGTTGATAATTTCCTAATAAAGGTGAATGGAAGGCATGTTGCAAGCAGCGACTAACGACAACAGCCTTATATTCAGGGCTCACTACCACAATGATAATTACATGGGGAGTATGACTAATATCAGGCTTTATTCCTCCAGAGGAATTAGTACATATCAACTCGTCTGTATACCAGCGTGGCGCGCAAGACTAGTAGTCAACATTTCTCTAGATCTTAACATAAAAAAAAACAGCCCGCCGAATTATGGTGCCTTAATAATGAAGAAGTGATTCTGACTTTTCCATGGTCTTCAAGTTTAGTTTCAGGTTATTTTGGGTGGATTAAGTTTGGCTATCGAACCCTTTGGAAGGTGATTGGCCACCGAAAAGAAAAACCTCAGCCCTTCCCTCACTATAGGAATACACTATAAGAAACACACTCTAGCCTCCTTCTTAGATATAGAGGAAGCTTTCAACAACGTCCTCACTGGAGCTATTCTTGAATCTCTGATCGAACTATAAATAGAGAAATCTATTAGCCAATGGATAGTCTCTATGCACGAAACAAGAATTATCCAGGCAACACTGGGAAATAGCCACTTAACCAAATTTGCCAATAGAGGAACGCCACAAGGTGCCGTCATCTCTCCTCTATTCTGGCTTATGGTTATGAACAAAATTTTAGTTGATTTAGACGAGGAACGGCTCAAAGTTGTCGCATATGCGGATGACGTGGTGATACTAGTGTCAGGAAAATTTCCCCTCCGTGATAAGTGAAATTATGGGGGCTGCTGACAAGGTTATCACCTGGGCTACAAGTTGTTGCCTAAGCCCGAGCAAAACGGAATTAGTGCTATTCACCACAAAACCAAAATACCCGACTTCACAGTCCCCCGTCTTAATGGCCAACCACTCATACTATATTCCAGCGCTAGATATATGGGTGTCATGCTTGACCCAAAACTTAGTTGGAAACACAACAGCGAACATATAGTAAGGAAGGCATGTGTTGCCTCCTATGCTTTTAGCAAAACCTTTGGAAAGAAGTGAGGACTTCAACCAAAGATGATCTTGTGGATGTAGCACATTGAGTAAAGGCTACAACCTCACAAAACTAAATAGGCTGCAAAGAACAGCCAATATAGATACCACCGGCGGGCTGAGGTCGGCGCCAACGGATGGCCTTATTGTAATATTGTATCTCTTGCCTCTCGACCTACACATTAAAGATACCACTTCATCCAGCTCAGTAACACTCAAGGAATCGAGATGCTGGAATGCAAGGCCGTATGGCCACAATAATATCCTGGATTCGTTATCAAACGGTATGGTCACGTTTGCAACAGACTACATAATACCTATACTAAGCTCCAAGACAAGCTTCCACGTAGGATTTCCTACCAGAGCTCAGAAACGAATTACTATGACATTTTGACACGGTCTTCTACACCGACGGATTTAAGATAAACTGTGGTGTGGGTTCCGGAATCTACTCGGAATCACCGAAAATATCAGTCTCTAACCGCCTACGTATTGCAAACGAACTACTGGCTATCCGAGAGGTTTTCACGCTACTGGGACGTGACACTAGGGAAAAGCAAAATATTGCTATTCTCATAGCCAAGCGGCCATAAAGGCCATCAACTCGGCTACCATATCTTCCAAACTTGTACAGGAATGTCGAAACTAACCTGCTCACCTTGGCGAATGCTTCAGGGTCACACTTCTCTGGGTTCCAGGGCGCACTGACATTGAAAGAAACGAGCGTGCAGATGAGCTAGCCAGGCAAGGCTTAGCTCTTCACGGCTTACTTGCGGCAAGGGTCCATATCCCGCTAGGTGCGTTTAAGGGACAAATACACTCATATTTCCAGAAAATGGCCGACTCCAAATAGAAAAGGGTAACAAATTGCGTCATATCGAGGACGATATGACCCTCCTATGACAAAAAGAAAACCAACGATCTTCTAAATAGAACCCGCCCAGATATCGCAAGAATTACGGCGATAGTCACGGTCCACTGGACAATTGGAAACCATGCGGCCAAACTGTGGATCCCATACAACCCCCAATGCCGCAGTTGTTTTTTGTATACACAATCGAGGCTTATTTATCGAGCCACTGTTTTATCTGACAAACTTTTAGGTCCAGCAACTTTACCTTACTATAACGTCTAAATTGTACTCGAAAGTCCAAAAGATCATCTAACTGACTGATGTGTAGTTACAGACTTAAGCCCTCAGAAACATTCCCATGCACCAAAATGTGGAATTCACGTTACGTCTCACATACCGTTGTTCAATGTCAACATGACACAACGAATGACATAAAAGACCCGCCCAATCAGTCGCATTAATTTACCAGCTCCATTGCATTCGGAATTAAGAACAACAACCTTGACCAAAGGTTCGCGCACGTAAACCATGTCACCAAGCCCCAAGCAAGTGCATCGTTGAGAATATTGTAAGAGCCTCTCGTAAAGAACCGTTAATAAACCGATTATCATCGCCACTACTGACAATTACGTGCTTAATATGATTTCTCTTTGCCGACATGTCCAACATGATATACTTACGAGCTCTTCGACTGCTCTATCATTTTCGAGTCATAAAATCCGACAACCATTCAATTCGCTTTCGCAAAAAAAAAAAAAAAAACTGCTAGATCGTGCAGCGAAAAAATGTCGAAATCGAACCACACCACCCATCTCTATCCAATCAATTCAAATCACATTTTCACATACGAGGAGGTATGGTGTCGGCATGTCCGCTCTCAAGTCGAATGGTGGTTTTCACCCCACAATTATCGCTTGAAATGATCTGCGCCTACCAGCTGAGTTATTTTCGCCATAAATCTCCAGCCCGGCCGCATACTTATTATCAGCATGCCAGATCAGTCTGCCGCTTGAATGTTCCATTCGTTGTCACCGGTCTAGGTACTCCCGTAACTGGGTTACAAGGTTAATGCATCGAATTGGAAATCAAAAGTGACACCGAACTTGTTGGCGTTGTGGGTGACCATTAGGCTGGATGCCAAGTGATTTTTTTCGAATTCAAATTCATCGGTCACCGCGTTGAGATGACTCGATTGTTTACGTTTTTTCTATGCAAAATCACGGTACCCCCTATGATCGTGAACTTTTCCTTTTTCGTTGCGGAGGTGCTCCGTTGAATGCGAAATGCGCCTGCATGTACACCACCAATCTGGAGGACGGACTTTCTTCCGCCAGCGAAAGGTGAACACCAAAATAAAAGTGAAGGAGTAACAATGATGTCGTTGGCGGTGAATTTTTTTTTTTTAGATTTCCATTTCGATATCGTTGTTCGAGTGGCATTTTGTCGTCCGTAGAGGACTCTTCACGCACATGTTACATTCCTGGGAAATGTTGTAAGCACTCGTGCTGTACCCCATGAAGGTGCACTTTCTTTGTGGGTAGCATCATTGCATGTGCACATACCACAATGAAGTGGGCATTTATGACATTAAAGCGCTTAAGAGCCATTCTGATGATGGGACGACACTGTTAACTTTCCCTTTCCATAGCGTCTTGAGGTCAGAGGAAATGCATAATCATGGCTCTCCAATTGTGTATGCAAAAGAGGAAAAGTCTTTTTTTTCCCTCTTCAGTGTCGTTGTGTTTGTTTTTGGCTGGGATATGGTGAAGGGCAGGCAGGGAAAGACGATGATTTATAATTTTATTTGAAAGTCTAAGTAACAGATGTACACCGTTTGTTAAGTTATGAAGGGTCATAAATAAACGTGGAAAACAAAAGTTTCACTTGCCCATATCAGGGGTATTCGTTCATTGCACTTGGCAATTTGGTAGTCGCATATGGTGTGTGGAGGGAGGTATGCTGCTTCTATTTCTTTTTGGGAATGTTGTCACCATATGAAGAATGAAAGTGACCCAGTGGGTGTATTGCTTACTCGTAAGAATATACATGTGGGAACCTGTGAAATCAGAAGGATGCACAGATTTGTAATGAATGTTGAGACACCAACTAATGCAGCGAATTCTGAATTGAGCTTAAGAAAAAGTTCGCTTTGATTCTGATTCTTAATTTCGGCGTGGTCTAGTTCATGGCAATTTTTACATTTCCACAAGAAGGTTAACGACTCAGTCATTGCTCATTGGCCAAAACCAGTAAGTAGACGAAAAATCAAGATAAACACAATGCATACTTTCAGGCTAAAGAATTATTTACCACCGAGTGACAGGTCACGATAACAAAATAGGAATACACAAAATTTGTAGCAGTTTGCATATCAACTCTTTTGAATGAAAAAATTGGGAACAGTTCCAAAAATTTGTTTAAATGCTGTTTCAATGCATGTTTTCGGGTAAACTGACTTTGCTATTATTCTTCTTTGAATTTGGTGATTATCTATTAAATTGTGGAGTAAATCCAACACAAACTTTAATACACAATTTGGTTGGATGAAGGTGTGTTTGAAGAACCTCAGCATCTTTTGCTCGAATAACAAAAAAAAGAGGCAATCTGCATTAGGCTAGAAACGTAAAAAGGCATAAGTCTCCTTAGAAGTTTCTAACTTACTCAAGTGGCGCTATAGTCCGGAATGAACGTGAGCCTCAACCAACATGCCTCTCAATTTAGGATGGTCCTCAGCTAACTGCCACCAGTTGCGCACTTCAAGTTGGTTGAGGTCAGTTTCTACTGATGTGCACCACTTAAGGCGAGGTATTCTTCAACTGCATCCAACTTCTGGCTCGATATCAAAGACTTTGCGAGGCAGAACATTCTAGTCCATTCGTTCTACATGTCCTAGCCAAGGACCGACGATTTTTTAAAGAATTTTCCTCTCGAATCGACCAAGTATTTCTTAATCTACTTTTGATTCGTTCATTGCTCCAGCAACGTGGAGCAGGAGTGGGATGATCAGGCTCTTCTTAGTAGTTCGAGTGAGGCATTTACTACTGAATTGCGTTCTTAGCCCGAAAAAAAAACAGAAGTTGCCAAGAGTAATTCTTCGTTCAATTTCTGACGAAATGTTGTCAGAGTAAGACAATTCGGAGGTAGACAATGTTCCGTACTACCTCAAAGTTACATCTGTCAATGGTGTCTGTCTGTCCAATTCGTCGATGTTGTGTATCCTTTCGTGTCGACAGCACATATTTTGTCTTGCCCTCATTTACTGCTAAACCCATTTTTTTCGCTTCTTTCACTTTACTAGCAAACGTGGCTATGACATCACGTTGCGTCCTACCAATGATGTCCATATCGTCGGCGTGCGCTAGTAGTAACACCGATTTTTGCAAAATTGTGCTTCTGGTGTTGGCTCTATAGTTTTGCACAATCCTCTCTAAAATCAAATTTAAGAAGTCGCATGACAGCGCATCGCCTTGCCCAAATCCTATTTTGGTATCGAATGTGTCGGTGAGGTCGTTTCCAAACCTGATGGAGCAGCGAAAATTCTCCATCGTCATCCTAGACAAACGGACAAGTTTGGTCGATATACCAAAACTAGATATGGCTCTCTCTCTCTGGTCCGTCTCTAATGATGCTGTCGTATGCGTCTTGGAAATCGATTAACAGTTGGTGGGTATCGATTTGGGCCTCTTGAAATTTTCCCTGATCTTAAAAGTTGATCAGTTTTGGACATTCATGGCCTAAAACCACATTTATAAGGGCCGATCAGGTTGTTGGTAAACGGTTTCAGGCGTTCACGTATTACGGCAGATAGATCTTGTAGGCGATGTTGAGGAGAAATACGCCTCTGTAGTTGTACGTAGTTCAGACGGTCTCCTATCTTGATGATCGGGCAACGATGCTGAGGTTCAATTCTTCAGGGATACTTTCATCCAACCAGATTTGGCTTATGAATTGATGGATTTTAGTTACCAAGTCATATCCGCCGGCTTTATAAAGCTCAGCTATCCTCACTTCACTCAGGTCAGTAGGTTGGCAGTTTTCGCTGTCGTCGTCAATATTGAACGGGTCGTTCTGCCTAACAGCGGAATTTTCTGAGACATCGCGTTTAACAGTCTGCAGTAGTGGTTCTTCCATGTCGTCAGCATCAACTGTTTCTCGACGACGATATTCCGATATAAAACGATATAAAACTTGCGAACATCGTTCCTGGAGAGTGGCACCTCTCTTTTTTCTTCTTTATGAAAAGTCGGTGTTCTTCACTTCTTCTTTGCCTATAGAACTCAATGGCAAATATTGTCTTAATCTACAGCTTACCCGTAAAATCCTCGTTCTTGGCTGCAAGCATCTGTCGGCATTCCTCATCAAACCGCGGATTTCTTGCTGGAGGACTCGAGAAACCTAGCACATTAGTTGCAGCTGATTGAATGGCTTGTTGCCATCGTTCACATTGTTCTTCGACATTTAATGCTGGTGGTGTATTGTTAAACGAGAGGTTAAGGGATATGCGTTTGCGCGAAGGTCTCTTGCGGTTGCAGTCTTTCAACATTAAATTGTTTTACAGTATTTCTGGATTGTTGTGGGGTGGTGGATATCCGCATTCTAACCTTTGCTGCAACAAGTTAGTGGTCCGAGTCGATGTTAGCTTCTCGTAATGTTCGGACATCCAAAATACTGGATGTGCAGCTAGTGGCCCGAGCCGATATTAGCTCCACGGAATGTTCGGACATCCAAAATACTGGATGCGTGCCTCTTATCTATCGCAATATGATTTATTTAAGATATTCAAGATACAGAACCCTTACCGGGAAAAAACAAAATTTGATTGACCTATCGTTGATCTAGAGACTGCCATGTCGCCTTGCATATCAAGGTGACTATGTGCTATAGTGGCATTTCGTTCCGCGTCGAAGTCAATTAGCATGTTCTCGTGTAGGCTGTGCTTTTCGACAATAATGCTTAAGATGTCAGCTCTTCCTACCTTTGCATTGAAATATCCCAGCACGATTTTAACACCGTATTTCGGTAGTAGCTCATACATTTTGTCCAGGAGTCGTTCGTAGAAACAAAATTTCGAGAGAACATGTTTTTTCTCCATCGGGGCGTGAGCGCATACAATGATTATAAAGCCATACAGATGACGCATTGAGAACAAATACAGGTGACGCACTGAGAAGAAAAAACAGAATTTTGGCTCATCAGCTTCATGATACGGGCGGGAGGTGTGTAGAACTACACATAGGAGTGTAAAGAATTCACTTTCCCACGGAATTTTTCCCATTCAGCAATCAATTTACATTGGGAAAAAGAATTCCCGATAAGCCTAATAGAGTGCGCATCTCCTACAACAAATTTTTTCTGATATTGATACCCCAGTGTTCACATTTCTACCCCAGCATAGCCGACGCATACGATCGACGAAATTTCCCTTTCGAACTTACCGCCCGCGTCAGAAACGGCTACAAAATGCTTTGCTGTGATGCGTACTCTATGTCGTACTATACTCTTTGGTAATAGATGGCCCATTCAATCGTATTTCCTGGATGGCAGTATTGTCTGCTTTGTAGCAGTTAAGTGCTTCCGCTAGTTGTCTTGCTGCACCTCTTCTGTTTAATGTTCTCACATTCCAGGTGCAGATACGAACGTCGTTGTCCTTTTTTCGTTTAGCCGTGTCGTCAACAATAAAATCAGTCCTTTCCGAGGCTATTGGTTGCTTCGTAACATATATAGTTTTCTCTATGGATGGGTAGTTAACCCAAGGCACAACCCCCTACCTGGAGGGCCAATTCCAATTTATAAGATACCCCTAGGACATGGGGCCATCAGTATCCACTACGGTACTGATTGGCCTTTCGGCTCAATCGCCACCATCTTAGTTGAGCGTTGCCTTTCGGCTCATTCGCTACCATCTCCTTCAAGGGTCTTACTTAGCTTTGAGATTCCTATATGAACTGTTGTCCGAACATGTCAAAGCAGCTCATCTAGGTTTTTCACTTTATCCCTCCTAACTTGGACTGTCGACGCCACCGTTGACTCCATCTTGAGAGTGTGCATCCGCTAGCTGAAAACTAAAGGTCCTGCTGGTGCAAAAATAAAACTCCTTCCAATTTTAATATCAAATAATTTTTATATTTATTTTAATGGTTTGTAAAATCTCCTCAGTATACAGAAATTGTTAAATGTTTCCTTATACATACTCGAACATTATTTTTGTTTGCGTGGTAATATATTTTTGTTTTTTTTTGAGTAAATAAAACTAAATAATAAAATATTTGTTGTTGTGTTGGATTAATGACGTGTACAACATAAATGAGATAAGAAGTTATAAATGCATAAGTTGACTTTCTAAGTCTATATTATAGCTAACGATTATTCTGTGCGCTCAAGCCTTACATGTTTACATATATTTCCGTTTACATACAATTTTTAATGAAACAAAAAAACATTACATACTCAGCATCTGTGTTTTGCTAAGATTGTGTGATAAATCAGTACAACAACACACAGAACATTCAAATAAAACATTTAATTTATTTTTTTTAAACAAAATCGACATCTTAGCTATGAATTGTGTGGGCTTGTGCACTCATGCCATACAGTTTTGCGTTTTAAAAAATTATTAACTCTGGAAATCTTTTCAAAATCTATAGTGTGTACAAAATTGTTTAATATTCACTGCTTCTACATTGAAAAACTAATTTAAAAAAAAAAATTTTAAATTTCGAAGTATTCCTGTGGAAGGTTCATAGCTTGAGTATTGTGTGCGCTTGAAAAAGCTTTATGTCGAGAACGCTATTCGATTACATTATTAAGTGTAGTTTTTGAAATTAATTTTGGCGTGTCAGATATTTAGGGCGAATCGAGTAACAATAATTTCGTAAATGTGTTGCCATCTTTTGAATAAAATAAATTAGCAGACTCACCTTTTTTTTTGAAGTCCTAAATACACACAATTTTTACCACATGACCAAGAACAAAACTATGCTTGGCAAAATCAAAAAAATTAATTCTTTAGCATGCAAAAAAAAAAAAAAAATCGTTTCCATTTCCATTAAAATGTCGGTTTATGTGTTTTCATTGATAATTTTGTTTTTATTTTTGGCTTGTAATCTTTGTTTTCATTCAATTAACCGGCATGCACGGACTGAAATAAATGAAAGAAAATATGTTGAGAGTTGAGATCTGTACAAGACAATGTTAGTATGTGTGGCACTTATTATGACGGGTGATCGAATGGACATTTAAGTGAAACCAATTGGTGGCGCTGGGTACCATTGTTGTAGAAATAGATTTCGCTTTTCGATTTTATGTTCAAAAATAGCCCAGTGCGGCAACATCACTTTCTTTTTCCAAAACGCATTAAAACCATCAAATTTGATGTCGAACGACTGCAATCTGAAGAACCCGGCTTAACGTATGCCCTAACTTCTTGATTAACACCAAACCACCATGTCAACAAACAATTAAATCAGCAGCAACTGATGTGTTAAGTTACTCCCGCCCACTTCAATGAAACAACATGTTTCGAGGAAGAATGCCGTCAGATGTTCGCAGACAAAAACGACGCCTACTGCAGGTGAAGACGAGAGCAGCCATTGAGCTTTTAGGAGGGAAAAACATCAGCTTTTCAGAAAGAAGATAAAATAACCAGAAAAGAGGTATAGAAACGCGCCATCTTATGAATGATGTTCGTAAGTTTACCCAAAGTGTAAAACGTCAAAGCCAAGGATACAAGACACGAACCTGTCGAGATGACCGAGAAAATGTCTTAGTTGAGACACATTCGTTGCTGAGGACATCGAAGAACCACTTCTGCAGACTGTTAAACGGCGGCGATGAACAAAATTCCACTGTTCGGCAGAACGAACCATTCAATGTTGGCAACGACATCGAAGACTGCCAACCTACCGACCTGAGTGAAGTGAGGATAGCAATATCTAAACTCAAGCTTAACAAGGCCGCTGGAAATGATGGAGATGACTTGGTAAGTAACATCCACCAGCTCATAAGCCAAATCTGGTCAGATGAAAGTATGCCTGAAGAATGGAACCTCAGCATCGTTTTCCTGATCGGCAACAAGGAGACAACTACAGAGGCATACGTCTCCTCATTATCGCCTGCAAGATCCTACCTGCCGTAGTATGTGAACGCCTTAAACAGTTTATCAACAACCTGAACGGCCCTTGTCAATGAGGTCTTAAACCAGGAAAGCCCACAACTAATCAAATCATCACACTTCAGCCGATACTGGAAAAAACCAAGAAGTCCAAATCGATACCCACCACCTATTCATCGATTTCAAACCCGCATACAGGATTTATAGAGACGAACTATACAGAGCCATGTCTAGTTTTGGTATACTGCCCAAACTCGTCCGTTTGTGTAGGATGACGATGGAGAATTCTCGCTGCTCCATCAGGGTCGGAAACAACCTCACCGACACATTCGGTACAACAAAAGGATTTAGGCAAGGCGCTGCGCTGTCATGTGACTTTTTTAATCTCATTCTTCATATTATTGAGCAAAACTGAATAGAAATGGTCGCGGATGAGCCAAAAGGCCAACGGCAGCGCTAGTTGGTACTGATGGCCCTGTGTCCTAGGGGTATCTTATAAATTGTAACTGTTGTGACGTAAGCGTAACTTCCTTACTAGCTATTTATGAGAGGCAAAGGCATCGGAAAACAGATCCCCTAAAATATCAACCAGACCCAGAAAGTCAACGGACAACGACTTATGAGTATGTATCTGGAAAGTACGCACACGGTACACCTCGGGTGCTGCTCAAATACTTGTGTCTTGCCTCGCGCGAATCGATGACATGATCAGGAATGCACAACCGAAAAACATGCGACATTTATTACAGTTGCCACACATGGCCACATATTAGAATGCGGATTCGTTTTGGCCAACATAGGTCAAGAGTAATCGACTTTAAGCTGGAAAATGATCACCTTTCTGTGATACGCATCAGAGCAAGACTTAAATGCGCTCACGCTTCAACGGAGGAAATATATGATATTGCGAAAGACTGTTTCTATGAGCTCCTGGACAAAACTTATGAGCTACTACCGAAGTACGGTGATAAAATCGTTCTGTGAGGTCTAAAAGCAAATATAGCAAGAGAAGACATCTTTAGCAGTATTGTCCGAAAGCACAGCCTACAAAACAACACGTCTAGCAACGGACTTAGGCTAATTGACTTCGCTGCGCAACGAAATTCTACTATAGCCAGCACACGGTTTAATCACCTCGAAATCCGTAAAGAGACTTGACGGTATACAGGTCAACGACCGGTCAACCAAATTGATCACGTTGCCAAAGACAAGACGCAGGCATCCAGTTTTTTTGATGTCAGAACATTTTGAGGAACTAACATTGACTCGGATCACTATCTTGTTGCAGTCAAGATAGTCAAGACGCCACAACAAAGCAGAAATACTGTGAAACAATTAAATGTCGAAATACTGAAATCGCAAGAGAAGGCCAAGGCCTTTACGCAACGCGTATTCCTTTATATCTAGATTAGCAACATTCCGCCAGCATCGAATGTTGAACAACGATGCCAACAAGCCATTAGATCAACGCAGCTGATGTGTCGGAAGAAAGTATGCCTAAAGAATAGAACCTCGGCATCGATCGCCCGATCAACCAAAAAGGAAACCCTCTCAACTCTGCCAACTACAAAGGCATAAGTCTCCTCAACATCGCTACAAGATCGTATCCGTAATATGTGGACGACTGAAACCGTTTACCAACAACCTGATCGGCCCTTATCAGTGTGGTTTTAGGCCAGGAAAGATCACAACCTATCAAATCTTCACACTTCGGCAGATCCGGAAAAAAAAACCCAAGAAGTCCAAATCGATACCACCCAAACTCGTCCGTTTCTGTAGGATGACGATGGAGAATTCTCGCTGCTTCATCAGGGTTGGAAACGACCTCACCGACACATTCGATACCAAAAAAGGATTTATGCAAGGCGATGCGCTGTCATGTGACTTCTTCAATCTGATTCTTGAGAGGATTGTGCAAAACTCACGAGCCAACACCAGAGGCGCAATTTTCCAAAAATCTGTACAACTACTAGCACACGCCGACGATATTGACATCATTTTTAGGACCCAACGCGATGTCATAGCCACGTTTGCTAGTATAGAAAAGGAAGCGGCAAAAATGGGTTTAGCAGTAAATGAGGGCAAGACGAAGTATATGTTGTCAACACACAACATCGACGATTTGGAAAGACGTCAGTATTGGCAGATATAACTTTCAGGTAGTACGGGACTTTGTCTACCTCCGCTCCGCTATTAACTCTGACAACAACATCTCGTCAGAAATTAAACGAAGAATTACTCTTGCCAACCGCTGTTTCTTAGGGTTAGAAGGCAATTTAGTAGTAAAACCTTCACTCGAACTACAGTCCTGCTCTACGGCGCTAATGCATGGAATGTTTCAAAAGATGAAGAAATCCTTGATCGATTTTGAATGACAATTTTTCCAAAAATCTACGGTCCCGTTTGCGTTGACGGGGTATGGAGACGAAGATTCAACCAAGAACTATACGAGCTGTACAGTGGAGTCAAAAAAAAGTCCACATTGGACGTTAAAGATGGCTAGCACATGTAGAGCGAATGAACACCAATATTCTGGTTTGCAGTCTTCGATTCCCAGCCAGACGTCGGACGCAGTAGAGCAAGACAGAGAAAGCAATTGGAGGCAGTTAGCTAAGCCGGGTTTGATTACCACCACTGGTTTTCTTTCTACGGAGTTATTAAAATGGAGGCGTCTTTGCAAAGAAGATGTTCAACGATATTCCGCCACATTTTTTAACATGTTCACCGCAAATTTCGAGAAAAGAGTGCGTAAAGCTATGGAGGCCATATTGGGCTGACTGAGTGACTTTTATCTTTAATTCTGTGACCAGAATACGCTGATTGTACCAAGAGTTCTTACCGGCAGTGAGTTAGTTCTTGAGTAGTGATTTCATTTCGTAATTGATCCGTCGCCAGTAAGGGTAAGCTTTCGTCTTGTTTTTTTTTTCATTTTTTTTTATTTATTGGCACGAACGAATGTTTGGCAAGCAGATGGTGCGTGGTACGATTGCAAAAACGACCTAGTCCGATGAATTTAAGGAACCACAAGCGTGCCGTGACCTTCTCACCAGCATTAAAGATGCCTAAGTTACCGACCCTAACACACAACAATGCCTCTTGTATAAGCTTGGTAGGTTTTTTACCTTAGGGAAGAACTTAACCTGCCTTGCTTTCAGTATTGTCAACTCAGTTCATGTGGAACCGTATTTGTTGAAATCGCCAGCCAGTAAGGTTGCAAAGATGATATTCATGATGTAGATTCAATCAGATCTTCAAGTTTAAAGCGGCTGAAGCTTACGTTACAGCCATCTCTGAAATGAGTTAACATTTAAACGCTAAAGTTCCAATAAAGGAAACAATAGCAGAAAAATTGCCTCCTGATATAAAATTGCATTCACACACACAATTCTATCTCGGATTGTAACCTCAGCCGTATTGTTGCTTATTTTAGTGGACTACAGGAATACGTATTCAAAAGCTTTAGAAAAAACGAAAGAATGGCACTATGCTACATCCAGGTATCCACCTGCGTTTCGACCTGGCTAAAATGTCTCTTCCTATTCATTACAATTTTCACACATAAAAAAAAAACACACATCCGACGCCAACTAAGGGCCATCGTAAATCGCAGGCTAGGTGTTATGCCCACATGACAATCTGTTGTGGCCACCCAACAATTAACAAAAATAAAAAAAATAAAAATTGTGTTAGTTTAACTAAATTTTGAATTGACACCTACCCTAGCGATATCAACACCAGTAATATTCTTAACCAATTCTGGCACTTTGTTAACAATTTGCAGAACTTCTCCGGTCAGCTTGGCAGCTCCAATTTCTCCATTTCCGCTAGACACCATGGTTATCTTCTTGGTTTGAGATAATGGTGCGGCAACTTCAGCGGCGATCTAAATAAAACTTACTCACATCAAGTGATCCAGAACATACGGCAAAATATACAAACCTTTGGCAATGTCTCTAGCAACATGTCAATCATAGCTGCCTCACGGTATTCCCTATAGGCTTCGGCTTTTTGTGACATTTGTTCAGCTTCAGCCTTAGCCTTAGCTGCAATGGAGAATGCTTCAGCTTCTCCGCGAATTTTAATCTAAAAAATCAGAGAATGTGTTATGAAAAATTCTTTCAATGAAAATGAAACCGCGTTATACCGATTCAGCTTCAGCTTCTGCTTCCAAGACTACACGGAATTTGTTTGCTTCGGCAATTTTTTCCAAGCGATATTTCTCCGCCTCTGCGGGACGACGAACAGTTGCTTCGAGCTCTTGCTCCCTGCGCTGAATTTCTTGATCTTGAACAGCAATTTCCTGGGTGCGCTCAACAACTTTAACTTGCATCTGTTCTTCCTTGATGCGTTGCTTGGTCTTTGCAGCTTGTAGTTCATAAGCCATTTCAGCTTCGGCTTTCTTCGTTTGAACTTCGACATCGTAAGCGGCTTTCTTGAGTTCAAAGTCACGTTGGGCTTTTGCGATTTCGGTGTCGTTTAAGAAGCGAGAAGCCATTCGCTGTTCTTCAGCGATTGCTTCTTTAATCTGAGCATCACATCGAGCTTCAGCTTCACCGATACGTGCATCACGCTTTACCTCGGCAGTACGGGCCATGCCCAAAGATTTCAGGTATCCCTATAAGATTTTGTAAGTCAGCGTAAAATGGTATTGGACAGAGGTTTAGCAAACAAACAAATAAGGACTGGCTCGGTACAAAAACAAAGAAACATACAGGGAAGCATATTAAACAGGCAAACATTCAAGAAATAAATATTTTTGTCGCTACTATTGTACTTACTTTGATTGGCCGGTTTACGACTTGCTTTGAGCTGATTGAAAAGGCATTTTTATCTTAAGATCTATGATAATGTTTTTAAGGGAGTTAACTACAGTTAGTTAACTACAGTTAGTTAACTACAGTTAGTCACAGCACTGAGCCACGGTAGTAAACCTTTCTAGGTTATTTTAGCTTTTAAAAGGTAAGGAGCCCTACATACTAGCAGTCACACGATGGTGTAGGTTCCTTACACTTCAGCTAAACCCTCTTCAGAAGACTGTTACGACTTTGTAATTTCGAAAATCATGACTTACACCCTTGCTTAGCACTACATACTAGCAGTCATACGATGGTTCCTTACAACCCAGCTTAGCACTCTTCGGAAGGCTAATATGATCATAAAAGCTCGAATGTTCAGGTGGCCGATGAAGCCTATTGCAGCCGCTGATTACCTAGTGTAGCATCAAAAGCCATACCTAAGCGGGCTAAATATTATTTTGATTGTTGACTTGAAAGCTTAGAAAACACGGACGTCTAGAAGGTCCGTAATGGAAATGGAGCCAATGTGGCACTGATTCGTGATCATCATTTGTAGGTACAAGTACAAATTTTTCGCGCAACAGGCTCGATAATACCCAGGGCCTAACTTTCCACAACCATTCATTTGTGTGCTTCTTGCATGATGGCTAAACCACCTGTTTTATGCCGACTCCGAACGGTGTTGAGTTGAGATAAGCTTTTGATACTACTCGGATGGTTTGTCGGATCATCGCGAGAGGAGGGCCAGTGAAAAATCATTTAGGTGCGTTTTTTTTTATATATATAATTGGCACGCGCTAAAGGGATTATGAAGACCCTTATAGTGGTTGAGCACAGCGCGGGCATCAAGGAAATAGAAGAGAAGAAAAGAGGAGATGCTGATGTGTGTTAGTTTCAAATTTCTTTAAATTTTAATGGAAAGGGAATCCTGCGTTTGTTTAAGCATCCCACAGTCGTGATGTTCGGGTTAGGATTGAATCTCTATATTTCATAGGACGTTCGAAGATAGGCTTGAGTGTGAACTGATTAGCATTCATGATACGGCGAATACGGGCTCAGTGGCGCGATGGTTGGTGCGATGAACTGCCGCGCAGAAGGTCTAGGTTCGATTCCCAGCCGTAGCAACTGTTTTCATTTTTCACTGTTTCCCCTCTCGTGATAATCTGGCAAATCATCCGAGTAGTATCAATTTTCAAGAATAGCTTATCTAAAATTCATCGTGGAAGAAGTACACACGCACACATGAATGGTTGTGAGAAAGCTCAGCCCTGGATACTAACGAGCCTGTTCTTCCGAAATATACGGCGAGTATTACGGTTGAATTGTTGATGTGGTGGATTGCATCTGGCTATTTCCTTAGAGCATTTGTTATTGTAGCAGCGGTAAAAGGGTGTAAGTCTTGAGACATTTCTACGATGTTTGAGCGAGACCATGGAGTTCGCTATGGTTTATCGCACGCTTTTGTATGCTATCTAGAGGGCAATGATGTTTTGGCTGCACCTGGCCATATTTTAACGTTGAGCCCAAGTTTGGGGCATATGTACGCTTAATATATTGAGGCCAGATCAGAAGGGGTTAAGGAAACGTAGACATGTCGATGCATTTTTAGCGATTTCAAATAAGTGGTCGATCCAACGAAGGTCGCTTCTTACACACATACGTACTTGAGTGGTGCTAGAGTCTCGTATGAACTTCAGCCTCGACCAACATGCCTCTCTAATTAGCCTGGTCCTTAGCTAACTCCACTCCAAGATGGTTGAGTTCGGTTTCTACTTGTGCGCGCCACTTAAGGCGAGGTCTTCCTCTACTGCGTCCGACGTGTGGCTGCGAATCGAATAATCTGCGAGCCGGAGTATTGGTATCCATTCGTTCTACATGTCCTAGCCATCGTAAACGTCCAATGTCGAGTTTTTTGACCAGGGAGATGTCGCTGTACAGCTCGTATAGTTCTTGGTTGAATCTTCGTCTCCATAGCCCGTCAGCGCAAACGGGACCGAAGACTTTTCGAAGAATTTTCCTCTCGAAACGACCAAGGATTTCTTCGTCCGCTTTTGAGACGGACTATGCTTCAGCGCCGTAGAGCAGGACTGGGATGATAAGGGACCTTATAAAGGATCTCCTAAGTAGTTCGAGTGTGGGCTTTACTACTGAATTGCCTTCTTAGCCCAAACAAACAGCGGTTGGCAAGAGTAATTCTTTGTTTTATTTCAGACGACATGTCGTTGTAGCGGAGCCGAGGTATACAAAGTCAGGTATTACCCCCAAGTTTTATCTGTCAATGGTGACGTTCAATCCAATTCGTCGATGTTGTGCGTCATATACTTCGTCTTGCTCTCATTTACTGCTTCACATATTTTTTCCGCTTCCTTCTCCATACTAGCAAACGTGGCTATGACATCACGTTGAGTCCTACCACCGATGTCAATATCGTCGGCGTGTGCTAGTAGTTGGACCGATTTTTGGAAAATTGTGCCTCTGGTGTTGGCTCGGGAGTTTTGCACAATCCTCTCAAGTATAAGATTGAAGAAGTCACATGATAGTGCATCCCCTTGCCTAAATCCTTTTTTGGTATCGAATCTGTAGGTGAGGTCGTTTCCGAACTTGATGGAGCAGCTACAATTCTCCATCGTCATCCTACACAAACGGACGAGTTTGGGCGGTATACCAAAACTAAACATGGCTCTGTATAGTTCGTCTCTATAAATGTTATCGTATGCGGCTTTGAAATCGATGAAGAGGTGTTGAGTATCGATTTGGGCTTCTTGGTTTTTTTTTCCAGGATCTGCCGAAATGCGAAATTTGATCGGTTGTGGACTTTCCTTTCCCAAAAACCACACTGATAAGGGCCGATCAGGTTGCTCGTAAACGGTTTCAGGCGTTCACATATTACGGCGGATACGATCTTGTTGAGGAGACTAATGCCTTTGTAGTTGGTGCAGTTAGAGGGTTTCCTTTTTGGTGGATCGGGCAGTCGATGCTGAGGTTCCATTCTTCAGGCATACTTTCTTCCGACCAGATTTGGCTCATGTGTTTGTGGATGTTACTCACCAAGTCATCTGCCCCGGTCTTATAAAGCTCAGCGGGGAGGCTGTCATTACCAGCAGTCTCTTTAAGCTTGAGTTTAGATATTGCTATCCTCACTTCATTAAGGTCGGGTGGTTGGCAGTTTTCGCTGTCATTGCCATGGTTGAAGGTTTCGTTCTGCCTGACAGCGGAATGCTTTTCGTCATCGCCGGTTAACAGTCTACAGAAGTGGTTCTTCCATATCCTCATCATCGACTGTGTCTCAACTACTTTCCTTGTTCATCTCGACAGGATTCCGTTCGAGTGTTTTATCCTCGGTTTTGAAGTTTTACACTTTGGTAAAACCTGCGAACGTTGTTCCTGGAGTAGCACCTCTCTATATCCTCGATCGCAACCTTTTCTTGCTCTTTTTTGTTCATTCTGAAAAGCCGGTGTTCTTCCCTTCTTCTCTGCACAATGACAGCTCTCGTCTTCACCTGCAGCTTAGTCTTGTAGGCCTCGATCTTGGCTGCGATCATATGTTGGTATTCCTCATCAAACTATGGGTTTCTTGCTGGTGGGCGCGAGAAACCTAGCACATCAGTTGCGGCTGAGCTAATGACTTATTGGCATCGTTGCCATTGTTCTTCGACATTCGATGCTGGTGGTATGGTGTTAACCGATCGGTTAAGGGACACGGGTTGCGCGAAGACCTTGACGGTCTCTTGTGATTGCAGTCTTTCGACATTAATTTTTTTTTTATAGTATTTCTGGATTGTTGTGGCGTGGTTGATATCCGCATGCGCAACAAAGTAGTGGTCCGTGTCGATATTAGCTCCTCTGATTGTTCGGACATCCAAAATACTGGATGCATTCCTCTTGTCTATCGCAATGTGAACAAATTGGTTGACCGTTCGTTGATCTGGCGACCGCCAGGTCCCCTTATTTATATCGAGGTGAAAAAAACGTGTGCAGGCTATAGTGGCATTTCATTCCGTAGCGAAGTCATTTTACCTAAGTCCGTTACCAGACATGTTGTCGTGTAGGCTATGTTTTCCGACAATACTGCGAAAGATGTCTTCTCTTCCCACCTTTGCGTTAAAGTCTCCCCGCCCGATATTGTCTTCGAACTTCATACTTTGGTAGTCATAAGACGTATCCGAGGTATCCGTTGGGAAGAACATTTGCTCCTATATGTTCGAAATCCAAGAATTTTCGACCGACGTATCCTCTCCGGGAAAAATCTTCCGACGAAATGTGACGCATATGATGGCGCATCGGCTATATGTAGACAATTTTTTGTATGCGTTGAATCACACGAATGCAATATTTTGCTTTTTTATTTTGTTCCGCAGTGGATACCCCGAAAGGTAATTAAGTTCCGACTGACTTTCGTTTTGGAAATAATTCCGAACGGATTCCTCGATAGGTGTAATCAATCATCTTTTTCCTCCGATGGAGCGTAAGCGCATATAAGGCTTATGTTGATGAATTTGGCCCTGATGCGAATTGTTACAATGTGTTCCTTGATGTCTTGAAAGCATGAAACTTCTTGCCTAAGTCTGGGACTTCAACATAGAACATTACAACCTATACTAAGCTTCAAGAAAGGCTTCCTAGGATTTTCTACCAGAGCTCAGTGGAAGAGATTTCGACACGGTCGTCTACACTGACGGTTCTAAGATGAACTATGGTGTGGGGTTCGGAGTGTACTCGGAATCACCGAAAATATCTGTTTCATGTCGCCTACCGGATTTTGCCAGCGTATTCCAGGCGAAACTACTGACTATCCGAGAGGCTTGTATGCTACTGGGACGTGACACTATGGAAAAGCAAAATATTTCCATTCTCGTAGATAGCCAAGCGGCCGTTAAAGCATTAATTCGGCTACCATATCCTCAAAAATTGTACAGGAATGCCGAAACGAACTTGACCACATTGGCGAACGCTTCAGGGTTACACATCTCTAAATTCCAGGGCAAAGTGACATTGAAGGAAACGAACGTGCAGATGAGCTAGCCAGGCAAGGCTCAGCTCTTCACGGCTTACTCGTAGCAAGGGTCCGTATCCCGCTAGGTGCGGTTAAGGTACAAATACCCTCATACTTCCCCAGAAGGTTAACAAATTGCGTCATATCGAGGACAATAAGTCCCTCCTACGACAAAAACCGAACAAACCATCTACTAAATAAAACCCGCCCAGATATCGCAAGAATTACGGCGATACTCACGGGACACTGGCCAATTGGAAACTATGCGGCCAAAATAAGGATCTCATACAGCCCTCATTGCCGCAGTTGCGGGAACACAAATGGGAGAGAAACCCTCTCCCATTTCATCTGCAAATTTCCAGCACCAGCAAGAGCCAGATTGCATGTGTTACACCAAAGATTATAAATTCATTCAGATGAAGCACTGGATACAAGAAAAATTGTTCCATGGAGGTTCGTACTGGCACAGCCCGTCATATGTTTTGATCTCGTTTCTCATGTGTGCTAGTGCACATCGCCCACCCGTATCATGAAGCCGGTGAACAAAAGTTTCTTTTTTTTTTGTTCTCAATGCGTCATCTGTATGATTTTATAATCTTTGGTTAGACCAACCATTTTCGACAACCTTAGCGACAAGATCTTATCCGCTTTCTAAACCTCACAGGCTGGATCACAGAGACCGCCTGTATCACATCCACAATAACAATCATAATAATGATCACACGAATCGTGGTAACAAAAAGGCACAAAGTGCTACTTGGATTCATGCCGAACTGCCGCTTCTACCTACCTACCTAAGGATGGCACTTATAACAAATCCCCATCCGGATAGTCACTGTTTCAGCTCACTATAACAAGGTCCGCAGTCACAGTGTTTCATTTTCTTTTTAGCCCATCCCATCGTATTTCCTGGATGGCAGTAATGTCTGCTTTGTAGCAGTTTAGTGCTTCCGCTAGTTGTTCGATTGTAGATCTTTCGTCTACCGATTGCGTCTGTAATAACGCATACAAGATGCAACACATTTACACAATCGAGGTGCGAAAAAGGAAAACTCATCAAAAGTGCGTGCGAAACCCACAAACAATAAAAAAAAAAAAACAATAAGTGCGAGATCTGAACTGTGAAAACCCATTGCCATTATGCACACTCGAGAGCAAGCTCTCGCTCGTGAATAAACCATTTTATGTGTGTACGTATGTTTACATTTCTTACCTGCTCTATTGCCGGAAGCTAGCGCACGTGAATTTTTAAAGAAAACCCACTTGCTCACAAGTCCATTATGAGCTGTAATCAGTGTTAAGGGTGCTCATGAGCGTTAGTTTTTGTACCCTAGAGAGGAGGTAGTAGACATAAATGGGTTTATCGGTGACCAAATCTGGTCCAAAACTGCTGGCAACCACCATAACCTAACCTATGGCGTCTGCCAAACAACACAATCCACTCAATAAAATACAAAACGCGTCGATTTCACTGGAGCAAGTGACTAACAATTAATGCAACACATATAAACCGACGACTACATAATAACTAGATTCGTCACAAACGCCATATCACACAATAAAAAACCGAAAAAATAAACACCAACGCCAATTATACCTCTAACTACAAACTGAAATCCAATTAAAGTTAAAAAAAAAAAGCACAACATCAACCTACAAGATACTTTTACTTAACTAAAAAATAAAATTAAAGGAACGTACCTTGGAGTCACCCTTTCGGAGATTTTATAAATTAACGTAGCAAAACATAAAATGGAGAAAAAAGAGAGAATGGTAAACATCAATGCAAAATGTTTATCTACTTGAGATATTGTATGGAGAATGAGTCTTTGATTGATGACAAAGGGCTGGATTTAGAGTATAAAAATGGGAATGAGGTCAACAGCTGTACTGGAATCTATAAATGCTGATGGGTCAAACCATAACAAAGATTAAGGAACAGAAATAAATAATCAAATACGAGAGCAATGTCAAGGAAAAGACTAGAAACTAAATGAAAACAATGTTAGTCGTTTTTGATTGGAGCTATTGGCGTATGATGTATGTACGAACTACTCATGTCTAAGGTGAACTAACCTCCTCGTCGCGGATATCCTTGAGGGTGTACGAGACAACGGTGATGCCCATATTGATCAAATCAGACGATGCAACTTCGAAAACTTGCTTGCTGAACTTTTTACGATCCTTGTAGATCTCCTCGACAGTCATAGAGCCCATAATTGCACGCTGGTGACCTTCGAGTGTCACAAGGGCAATGTGTTGGATCTCCGCCTCACCCTTGCCCAGGAACTGTTCGCAAGCGGTCAGTAGCATGTCTTCGTTTTGACCTTGGATTTTAACTTGGGCAATTCCAGTGACTGAGATTGGTACACCCTGGCTTGTGTACACACAGGGGCTTTCCACTTGCAGAGTCATCGTGTTTAGGGAAATTCTAGAATTGAATAACAAAATTAATGTATTGGGTTAGTATTGGGATGATGGAAGATGCAGTGCTTGCAATAGCGCTTACCGTTGGACTTGTTGAATGGATGGCCAGACAAATGCACGTCCGCCGGGGACAAGCAATGGCTTCATGTGACAGCATCCTTAAAAGAGACGAGAAAATTGTGGTGTAAGCTATTTATATACAGAAATTCGTTTGTTAGGTAGACCTTAACCCCATATGCATGAATGTGTATATTATTACCCGCCCTAGTTGGAACCTCAGCATCGTTTGGTCGATCCAAAAAAAAAGGAGATCATCTGAACTGCGCCAACTACAGAGGCATAAGTCTCCTCAACATCGCCTACAAGATCCTATCTGCCGTAATATGTGAATGCCTGAGATCGTTTACAGACAATCTGATCGGCACTTATCAGTCTGGTTTACGGACACGAAAGTCCACAACATTTTCAGACTTCGAAAGATGCTGGAAAATAAAACCAAGAAGTCCAAATCGATATCCACAACCTATTCATCGATTTCAAAGCCGCATACGACAGCATTTATAGAGACGAACTATACAGAATCATGTCTGGTTTTGGTATACCGCCCTAACTTGTCCGTTTGTGTAGGATGACGATCGAGTATTAACGCTGCTCCACCAGGGCCGGAAACGGCCACACCAACACATTCGATACCAAAAAAGGATTTAGGCAAGGCGTAGCATTGTCATGTGACTTCTTTAATCACATTCTTGAGAGTATTGTGCAAAACTCCAGAGCCAACACCAGGGGTACAACCTTCCATAGATCTGTACAACTACTAGCACACGCCAACGATATTAACAGAATTTCTCCTACTATACCCGATGACAACCACATTGGAACATGTTCGCGGTATGAAGAATCAACACGAAATGAATGCTCGCCAAATGTGTTCGTCGTGTAGGGGATAGCGCAAACGAGCAAGTTCGGCGAGAATGTTCGTCGTTTAGGGCTAACTTTTAGGTAAATGAGTACCCTTGGTACTCATAACAAGATTTTACTCTTTTGCAAGAAACGCTTTCCAATTTTATCATCAAAATGGCTGTGCTCAAGGAATTCTAGATTTTTTATTAAACTCTCGTATTGATTGCTCTTTTTTCCTTTTTTGGCTTAAAACCTTTTCTCAATGAGCTGATTAGCTTTTTGGCTACGAAAATACAATTAAATCTTCATACAACGACACATCGTTGATAAACTCAAGTCCAAATCCACTCCCCTCAACTATTTATCCCACATAATACATCATGCACGGAGTTCATCTACACAAATCCTAGTTAAGGTTTGTTTTACTGCACGAACTCGTTCCTATGAACAGGATGACGATGCGATGACTCGCTGCTACATAGTCAACAACAAAACATTTCATAGGACATGTGGATTTTTATTTGGTGATGCGTTGTCAACTGATCTCTTCAGCATTCTACTCAAAGGATTGTGGAATACTCACGAAGCAACACCGGAATAGAATTGGCTTCTCAAATGTTAAATAAATCGATACAACCACTAGCATCCGCCGGCGATAGCTACAACATTGGTTCATATGTCACCGCCCCAACTCAAATGGGTCAAGGGGTCAACCAATAATCGAAGACACAACAACGTATATTCCTTCAATATGGGGAAACACACAACATAACTGAATAAAGCGGAATATCGCAGTCAAACTATTTAACCTTGATGTATTAATGGACTCTGTATAGTATACCCAGGCCCTACATTGTAGAACAATTACTCATGGACAATCGCGGGCAATCGCTGGTTCTTCTTGCCAATTGATATATTAACTAGAGAAAAGCATGCATATATGTTGGCGGATAATCTGTTTTATTGGTCTTGGAAGCAATATTTATCAGGATTTGCTTTATATTTGATACCAGAGATTCCAAATATAAAACAAATCTTGATAAACATAACTTCCAAGACCAATAAAACAGATTATCCGCCACAATCAAGCAACAACCCCTAATGACATCATAATCACGAGAGAAAAATCAATATCCATGACGTAGTTGGTTTGTGGGGTTATCAATCAGAGATTTGCTGGGAATTTCAACGACTCATTACGCCAATATTATCACGCATTGTGAAATAACAAAAAAAAACGAATAAAACATACCTGACACCACCAGAGCTTCATTTGGACCACATGTAACAAATCCCCAGGTCATTTTAATGGCGAAATGAAATTGATTTGTGTAGCTTTAGATTGATGCGATTACGGAAAATACGAGTTTTCTTCGAATGATTGCTTTTCTCAATCCAATTAAACACTTTATTGTGTAGAGCTGTATTTATTTGTTATAAATAAATGAGAATTACAAATCGAGATGAAATAGTTATCAACGAAAAAACAAAAATTCACTGCAGAGGCACACGATTATTACTCATTCGCCGTTCAACATGAACATAAACACCGAAAAGTCAAAAATTCGTCAAAATATTTATGTTTCCCCTTCTTTCGTATAGATAAGCCGAAAGGCATAACAGAGATGGATAATCAATGAGTGAGTAGGCTTGCGTATTCCACATCGTGGAAGAAATTGTGTATTCGATTTGCAATTCCAGTGATTTGTTCGTCGTTTGCATGGAGCATTGTTCAAAGTTGTTGAGGAAAAACAATAAGAGGCAATATAGCAATTGCGTTAAAATGCGGGTTAAATTTTATCCACTGGCTAATTTTTGACATTTCTGCAGGGGTAAACAATGGGATATTACTTAAATACTATTTCCAATAATTTCCCAACAGAATTAAAACGGAATTCCTTTTTTTTTATAATTTCTTGTAATTAAAAAAAACACCGAATAGATTTCTCTGGCGAGTTTATCTTAGGCAGTGTGTCAATTGCGATAAAATGGGGGTTAAACTTTATCCATCAAGGCTAAATTCGCCATCATAAGCCCTTTATGCGCTCACACCACAACGGAAAAAAAATGATGATATAGCTAAGGACTGCTTCTATGAGCTCCTTGACAAAACCTATGAGCGACTACCGACGTACGATGTTAACATCGTGCTGGGAGATTTTAACGCAAAGGTAGGAAGAGAAGACATCTTTAGCAGTGTTGTCGGAAAACATAGCCTACACGACAACACGTCTGGTAACGGACTTAGGCTAATTGACTTCGCTAAGGAACGAAATGCCCCTATAGCCAGCACACGGTTTTCTCACCTCGATATCCAGATCAACGAAAGGTCAACCAAATTGATCACATAGCTATAGACAAGAGGCACGCATCCAGAATTTTGGATGTCCGAACATTCCGAGGAGCTAACATCGACTCGGAAAACTACCTTGTTGCAGCCAAGGTTAGAATGCGGATATCCACGACGCCACAACAATCCAGTAATATTGTGAAAAATTTTAATGTCGAAAAACTGCAATCGCAAGAGACCACCAAGGCCTTCGCGCAACGCGTATCCCTAAACCTCTCGATTTACACCATACCACCAGCATCGAATGTCGAAGAACAATGGCAACGATGCCAACAAGCCATTAGATCAGCCGCAACTGTTGTGCTAAGTTTCTTGCGCCCACCAGCAAGAAAGCCTTGGTTTGATGAGGAATGCCGACAGATGCTCGCAGCCAAGAACGAGGCCTACAAGGCTAAGCTGCAGCTCTATAGGCAGAGAAGAAGGGAAGAACACCGGCTTTTCAGAAAGAAGAAAAAAGAGACAGAAAAGCGCGCGATCGAGGATATGGAGAGGTGCCCCTCCTGGAACGATGTTCGCAAGTTTTACCAAAGTGTAAAACGTCAAAGCCAATGATACAAGGCTCAAACAGAATCATGTCGAGATGAACAAGGAAATATCGTAATTGAGACACAGTCGATGCGGACGATATCAAAGAACCACTTCTGCAGACTGTTAAACGGCGATGATGAACAACATTCCGCTGTCAGGCAGAACGAACCATTCAATAACGAATGCGAAACTGCCAACCACCCGACCTGAGTGAAGTGAGGATAGCAATATCTAAACTCAAGGCTGCCGGAAATGACGGCTTCCCGCCGAGCATTATTAAGCCGGCAGAGACGACTTAGTAAGAAACATCCATCAACTCATAGGCTAAATCTGGCCTGAAGAAAGTATGCCTGAAGAATGGAACCTCAGCATCGTTTGTCCGATCCACAAAAAAGGAGACGCTCTAAGCTGCGCCAACTGCAGAGGCATAAGTCTCCTCAACATCGCCTACAAGATCATATCTGTCGTAATAGGTGAACGCCTGAAACCGTTTACCAACAACCTGATCGGCCCTTATCAGTGTGGTTTTAGGCTAGGAAAGTCCAAAAATGTTCACACTTCGGCAGATCCTGGAAGAAACCCACGATAGCCAAATCGATACCCACCACCTATTCATCGATTTCAAAGCCGCATACGGCAGCATTTATAGAGACGAACTATACAGAGTCATGTCTAGTTTTGGTATACCGCCCAAACTCGTCCGTTTGTGTAGGATGAAGATGGAGAATTCTCGCTGCTTCATCAGGGTCGGAAACAACCTCACCGACACATTCGATACCAAAAAAGGATTTAGGCAAGGCGATGCGCTGTCATGTGATTTCTTCAATTTGATGTTTGAGAGAATTGGGCAAAACTCCCGAGCCGACACCAGAGGCACAATTTTCCAAAAATCGGTACAACTAATAGCATACGCCGACGACATTGATATCATTGTTGATGTAATAGCCACGTTTGCTAGTATAGAGAAGGAAGCGGCAAAAATGAGTTCAGCAGTTAATGAGGGCAAGACGAAGTATACTGTCAACACTCAAGGACACACAACATCGACGGATTGGACGTCACCATTGACAGATATAACTTTGATGTAATAAGGGGTCTTTGTCTATCTCGGCTCCGCTAATAACTCTGACAACAACATCTCGTCAGAAATTAAGCAAAGAACTACTCTTGCCAAACGCTGTTTCTTTGGGCTAAGAAGGAGATTCTATATATGACCCTAACCATCACAGTCCTGCTCTACGGCGCTGAATCATTGAGCGTCTTAAAAGCGGATGAAGAAATCCTTGGTCGATTTGAGAGGAAAATTCTTCGAAAAATCTTCGGTCCCGTTTGCGTTGACGGGGTACGGAGACGAAGATTCAACCAAAAACTATACGAGCTGTACAGCGACATTCCCCTGGTCAAAAAACTCCACATTGGACGTGTAAGATGGCTAGGACATGTAGAACGAATGGACACCTATATTCCGGCTCGCATAGTCTTTGTTTCCCACCCAGATTTCGACGCAGTAGAGGAAGACCTCGCCTTTAGTGGCGCTTACAAGTAGAAACCGACCTCGGTCAACTTGGAGTGCGCAAGTGGATGTAGTTAGCTAAGGACTGGGCTAATTGGAGAGGCATGTTGGTTGATGTCCAGGTTTATTCCGGACTGTAGCGCCAATTAAGTAGGTACCTAGGAAGTCTCCTACACTATCGGCAACGATATTCATTTAAAAGTCACGGAATAAGTACCCAGGATTTACATTTTTGATAAAATGGTTGATGCATGCTACGGAGTAGCGTTCATTGGATTTTGTTGTTAAGCCTCACAAAATTGCAGCCCAGGGTCTGTGCCCCCTTTGCTTCCCCCTCTCGCTTTGCCATTGCTCTGTGGTAAAAAAAAAGTGCAGGCAAAGGTGCTTCCTGTGCTTACCTTCAATGGCCCGCAACACAGTCAACAAAGCCGCGTACACTGCTGGAGCCAAATGCACTCCATTTGGGCGTAAGAGATTTGGCTTGACTTTGAGGGATGGCGAACAAGTGGCTGATTCGAGAATCGCCACCACCGTTTGCTTTGCTTTTTGTAGTTCTATTTTATTAACGATTGAGTAACATTCAACTACCTTACTTCAAACACTCATAATTGCATCGAACTTTGTTACGGTCAAGGCGTTCAATGTCTCGTTTGCTCCTCGTGCATTAAACGACGTCAATACTTACCAAGGCCACAGAATAATTATGTACTACCTCCAGATAAGGTGATAATGGGAAAAATGATTTAAAATGAAAAATTTATTTATTTCAATTGTTGCGAGCTTTCAAACAAAAGCAACATATTTTTAGCGTACTTAATGAAAAATGGAATAGGCTCTTTGAACTGCACATAGATGCACGTTGTATGTAATTTCTTAATCAGTTCCTTCAAAAAGGCTGGACTGAAGTCTAAATCGTCGTGTACTACCACAAAGCGGGTACCAAGGGCCGGGCCATTGGGAGAGCTTTTCCAGTCCAACGTGAATTCGCAACGATATTTCTGAGCGAAGGTGTTTCCGATTTGATTTGAATTTGTAACCACCACCCGCTGTATGACGATGAAAGTAATTTTCGGCTTATAGTTATCGAAACTGGTACTGCAAGCTCGCTGGAACTGTGAAATTTCGTTTGCGGCATCGGTATTCAACTCAAGAATGGCCGCGCGGAAGATGAAAATCTTCTCCGGCAGACAGTCATTATTTTTCTGATATGCAATGAGGGCAAATATCAAAGAGGAGCATAATTCGGTGACTATTTGGTTCTCATTTTCCTGTAGTATTCCCTTGCAGTACATGTTGGTACAGCTGATGTCGGTAGTGGCGGTGATGACGGTCACCTTGTTCTTGTAGGAAACGATTCCGCAGAACATTGCACTCATTGACGGTACATTAATTTTCCAGATGGATCCACTAAGCTTAAACTTCAACTGCATTGCAATAGATTGCAGGATATTATTGTTATATACATTAGAAACGGTAGAGTTAAGTATGACCTGGGAGGGTATCTTCATTTCTTCGTAGCAGATCTCTTTGATCGCATCAAAGACTTGAGGGTTTTTCGGGTCTACAATGCAGGTAACAATTTGGAAGCCCTTACCTATGTTGTCTTTTAAAACTTTAATGTAGTCCTTTACTTGATACGACTGGATGTGAACAATAGTGGGGCTTGCGAAATTCACTGCAATCAAGGGGAATTGCATTTCAAGATGCTTTACAAATTCATTGATGATGAAATCATTCTCGGAGTGGATTAGCATCCAGTTTTGTAGATTAACTACATCAGCTAACTTGATAATTGTGCCGCCAGGAGCAAGACTCTTATGGATAGTATTTAAGGGCTGATTATCGTTGAACTCTGGTAGCACAGACTGCTCAGTTTTATTTGAAATGGAAAGATTGCCAACCGCATGGCTTAACTTGTCAATTGTGTGGTCATTTAACATTGGTAGCACACCCACCTCTTTAGGCTGTTCCGATTGACTTGTCGGCTCAGTGGCAAGATCACTTGTAGCCTTCATAAGTCTTTTACGCGACGTTCCTCTTGACGCAACACAGGGTGTAATCCCAAGTTGTTCCATTAATCTACCACGTCCCCTGACAGGCGGCGATAGTTGTTGTTGATTTAAATTAAACATTGGTAGCTCTTTAGGCTGTTCCAAAGGACTTGTCGGCTGAGTGGAAAATTCTCCTGACGCAACACAGGGTGTAATCCCAAGTCGTTCCATTAATCTACCGCGTCCCCTGACAGGCGGCGATAGTTGTTGTTGATTTAAATTAAACATTGGTAGCTCTTTAGGCTGTTCCAAAGGACTTGTCGGCTTAGTGGAAAATTCTCCTGACGCAACACAGGGTGTAATCCCAAGTCGTTCCATTAATCTACCGCGTCCCCTGACAGGCGGCGAAAGTTGTTGTTGATTCAAATCCAAAATCCATCCACGACCAGATGTTTTCCTAGTCATTTTCTAATATAAAATAACAAGCAAAGAATTTATGAAGTCACCAAGGAAGTTAAAAATAAAATACCTTAGCAGTACAAAGCAAGCAAACGAGTGTGGAATGTGCATAAGAGGAACCAAGAGTATAAAAGGCCAAAACCAATTATTTATAGAGCTGTAGCAAACCGTATGAATTCGATACTTAGTAACGAACAGACTTGCGTTATCGCTGGTAACGAATATTAAAAATTTCGATAATCCCTATAGAAATGAACAAACTTCTGACAGTCCACATATAGCTGACAGCTGAGTGATAAATAAGAAGAAAAACATTGCAATGCATCATTGCCAGATAAAAAAAAATTATAAACTACCAGCCGAATTTATAAAGAACTTTTAGAGGTTGTTTAACGGCCTTAGGCCGTGTGTCAGTTGCGTTAAATTTTTAGCCAGTTGATAAATTTCGACATTAGTATGTTGGCTAGAGACTTCAAAATTTAAACCGTCTCAACAGCTCGCTAAAATGTATCCAGTGGCTAATTTTTGACAATTGATGTACCTACTGAGGGGTGACAGAGATGTAAAACAACCGTAGAAATATCAAAAATTAGCCAGTGGATAAAGTTTAACCCCCATTTTAACGCAATCGACACACGGCCATACACTGGATAATTTTTGGCATTTCTGCAGGTGCTTTTCATCTCTGTCACCCATCAGTTGGAATATCAAATGTCAAAAATTAGCCACTGGATAAAATTTAGCGAATTGTTGAGCAGGTTAACATTTTGGAGTCAATAGTCACCATACTAATGTCGAAATTTATCAACTGGCTAAAAATTTAGTGGATAATTTTTGGCATTAGAATGGTGAATAGAGACTTCAAAATTGTAACCTGCTCATCAGCTCGCTTAAATTTATCCAGTGATAAATTTTTGACAATTGATATACCTACTGAGGGGTGACAGAGATGTAAAACAACCGTAGATATATCAAAAATTAACCAGTGAATAAAGTTTAACCCCCATTTTAACGCAATTGACACACGGCCATACACTGGATAATTTTTGACATTTCTGCAGGTGCTTTCCATCTCTGTCACCCATCAGTTGGAATATCAAATGTCAAAAATTAGCCACTGGATAAATTTTAGCGAATTGTTGAGCAGGTTAACATTTTGGAGTCAATAGTCACCATACTAATGTCGAAATTTATCAACTGGCTAAAAATTTAGTGGATAATTTTTGGCATTAGAACGGTGAATAGAGACTTCAAAATTGTAACCTGCTCATCAGCTCGCTTAAATTTATCCAGTGATAAATTTTTGACATTTGGTATACCTACTGAGGAGTGACAAAGATGGAAGGCAACGTCATGGATTATTCCTCGTTACCAGCGTTCACATGGGGCGGGAAAATAGTACACCAATCAGATTATCAAATAAAAACCAAAGAGCGTGTAGTGAAAATATAGTTTCAAAAATGTTATGATTAAATTAATGTTTCCGTTGAAAATAAGAGCATAATGTAATTTATATTGAAAAGTAGCATATCACTGTTTTGACAATTGAAATAAATTGTTCTTTGTTTTGCACCTACCAACCAGATTCTTTAAGATTTCTAATTTTGCGTTTAAACTCTGAATAATATCAGTTTCGTTGTATGTGAAATATGTCATGAACAAAGTACGGCGGATATCTTTAATCATGAGCACAAATTGTACAACAATATTTCTTTTGCTGAAAATATTTAATAATTAATGGATATTTGATGTTCTTTCTGAAATCTATTCCGTAATTTTTTATTACAAGAATTTATCAAGAAAGGAATTTTGTTACAATTCTTTTGGGAAATTATTGAAAATAGTATTAAAATAAAATCTCATTTAATCCAATTAACACAGCAAAGAGAACAGTTTTTGTTTACCCCCACAGAAATGTCAAAAATTAGCCAGTTGATCAAATTTAACCCGCATTATAGCGCAATTGACATACGGCCTTAGATGCAAAATCGGTATCTATAATCGATTTTCACATTTAAGCAACGTTGCTTAGTAGTTTCTTAATTTAAACACGATCGACTGCGTTTGGAGGTTTTTTAGAGCCATTAATAAAAATTTAGAACGAACTAATAAAAATGGACTGAAGTTACATTTCTTTCGTAAATGATTTAAATGTATTGAATGTGATAAATCCAAACAACCAACAGCTACGAGACCATACAAATTTACAAACCGAGAATTAACCCAATCGAACTTCAAGACAAATATTTTCGGCAAAAGCAACGATTTTCTAAGCCCAATATGGAAAAGCTTATCAACATTGTGCGATCCGGTCTTTTAGGGGTGGTCACATTTCTGCTGATCTCCAAGTCTGCTTTTACACGTTGACTATTGAGTCACGACTTACAGGAGTGCAAAAGAGAAAGAAAATTCGAAAAGTTGAGAGGGAAAATATTTAGCCCAGTTAGTCGTGGGTAAATTTTTCTCTTTTTGACGTTTTCTTTTCTTTTCCTCCGCTAATAACTCCGACAACAACATCTCGTCAGAAATTAAGCAAAGAACTACTCTTGCCAAACGCTGTTTCTTTGGGCTAAGAAGGAGATTCTATATATGACCCTAACCATCACAGTCCTGCTCTACGGCGCTGAATCATTGAGCGTCTTAAAAGCGGATGAAGAAATCCTTGGTCGATTTGAGAGGAAAATTCTTCGAAAAATCTTCGGTCCCGTTTGCGTTGACGGGGTACGGAGACGAAGATTCAACCAAAAACTGTACGAGCTGTACAGCGACATTCCCCTGGTCAAAAAACTCCACATTGGACGTGTAAGATGGCTAGGACATGTAGAACGAATGGACACCTAGATTCCGGTGTTAAACACCAAAAAGATTTCCTTTTAGAATATTTCTTCTTTATTCTTCGAGTTCTTAAATCCAACTGACTACGAAGATCGCTGCCATGCACACGAAAGGTCCCATGCTTATCATTCGCGTCAGCATAATCCGCGACGATCGCAGAGGATGTTTATTCAGGCATCCTATTAAACTTTGGTCGACGTTGAACACTTGAATAAACATACTCCGCAACAAAGTATAAGACAAAGGAATTTTGATGACCTCTTATCGTTATGCATAACACCTCCCTTCATAAAAATAAACAATATGTTTACAAAATTATTGTTTATATCTATCAAATACAATTAATATTGCATAACAAAAATATGCACGACATTTACGTTTACATTTAATTCAGTTCTCCATTAATCTTCTTCCTTTATTTCTAAATTATTAACTTTAAAAACGTTGGAATTGGGTCTTTTTATAACCGTTCTCCTTTTCTCATTATCATAGTAATGAACAATTTTTTCTTTTTCTTTAATAGGGTTTCTTATTTTCTTATTAAAACAATTTCGGAAAATAGTTATCCCTTTTCCTTTTATTAATTTTAGAGTAAAGTAAGTTATGATTGCAATAATAAGGATTCCACTTATTCCTAACACTGCACCTTGAGCGTGAGGTGGTACATTTCTTAATTTTCTAGTAATATAACTTTCTTGATTTCTTATTTGAATTGTTAAATCTTGCAATTCTTTTAAATTTTGAAGTCTTATTTTAGGCATATTAATGTTCTCTTCATTTATATCATTTAATTTAATATTTAAGCAACAATCCTCTGGAGCGAAACGGTATATATCTTTATTTTCAATTAATAACTCCGAGTCATGTGTTACAATTCTTGATTCAATTGTTTCAAAAGTACAATTTGCGTTTAAATTTAAGATGCCAATATTATTAATAAGACCTTCTTCGTTGTCTTCGTCTTTTCTGCATTTACATTTATATTTAGTTTCTTCGCTTAACGTGTATAAATATTTGTTATCCGAAATTTTGTGAAATATTTCAACATGATTTATTATCTGTTTTAAATTACAATTACTATCTCTTCTGTTCATAAAAATCGTTAGCTCACAATCATTATTAGCAATACTATTTTTAAATTCTAGTTGACTACATATGTAATGATTTTCAAGTTTCTTACAATCGTTCAGTAAATTTTCACTTAAAAAATACTCATCTTTACCCCCAAGGCAATCTCGACGCAACGGACGGTATCGACGCAGACGGTTTCGCGTTGAAATGTCAAAAACTCATTGAGCTTATGGGAACATGTATAAGTGGGCAATCTGAACGCCGACGCGACGCAATGGACGTTAGCTACACAGAAAAGTTGATTCAACTTCAACTTTCTTGCGCATCGACGCATGGGAATGTCAGTTTGAAAGCTGTCAGATGGTATGTTTGTGAGAATCTTGAGATTACTTTCATAGGTTATAAATAAACAAAATAAATTAAAAGTACTGAATTAATAATTGTGTTGTGTGATGAATTTCGAAGAAAAACTTATTGAGTTGGTTAAGGCGCAGAAAATTAAATTTTCTTCTGTGAGAATTGAAAAACAAACAAAATCTTCGACGGCTAATGGTGAACTGTCAATCAAGTGACATCGCATCGCGTCGCGTCGTGAGCGTCGAGATTACCACCACCACTCAAATCCTCACGATTTTTGACACTTCAATGCGAAACCGTCTGCGTCGCGTTCGTCGCGTGCGTCGAGATTGCCACCACCATTATGTTCTTTAATTATAAAGTAATTAATTTTTTGTTCGATAACGTACATCATTCCATTGATTTTATAAGGTGTATTAATCATTTCATAAACTTCTGATTTTGTTCTCTCAACTAATGGAACTGATAAAACAACTACGAGTCTATTATCCTTTATATAGTATACAAGATTGACTTCCTGTATTATGCTATTATATGCTTCTAGGCTTGGAGTATATAACATTTCCTTTTCTTTGTTGCTATTCTTTAATAACTCTATAAACCTTTTTGGTTCTATTATTATTGGATGTATAACTTTATCCTTCAAAAATAAAATTGCTTCAATAATCTGATCGATAATCATTTCTGTATGGTTTATAAGGAAATAAATTCGAAGTTTTAATTCAATGAAATATTCTCTTATAATACTGCTTTTTCTTTGTTTGTTCATGGTACCTATCAATTTTTCTAATTCATTATTCATTTTATTATTTGATTCTGCTTGTTAAGACTATCAATTATTTTTATTTCTTCTTGTTGACTTTTGTGGATAAATTCACTGTTCTCTTTCGTTGTTATAATTGCTTCTTCGTAATGCTTAGCATCTTCACTATCTAGAGTTCCGAATAACAGTTTAAATCCTGAGCCAACTATATTTATAATTCACTCAGGCTTATAACTCCCTCTATCAACGATATGTTGACAATGCGCAAGTCAACCTTATAAGCGACCCTAAATTTTTTTTCCGATTCGTTAACTACAAGAAAAAATCTGACGGTTACCCTCCATCCCTCTCTTACGAAAACATATCATCAAGTGATCCACACACCATTGCTAATTTTTATGCCACCTTTTTTAAACAATCTTTTGCCGACAACTCCTTTGTTCCAGATCCCTTTTATTTCAACTACCTACCTGACTACTCCATTGGTCCCTTTCTCTCTCAAACTTTCGAACCTACTGTAATTGAAAATAAATTACAAAAACTTAATGATGAATACTCACCAGGCCCAGATGGTATACCCGCTATTTTTCTTAAGAAGTGCTCCCTCGTGCTCTCCTACCCCTTTCGCACCTCTTTAAACTCTCGCTATCACAAGGCGTCTTTCCTCATATATGGAAGTCCTCCTTCATAACGCCAATTCATAAAAAGGGATTAAAGAGCGAAGTTACTAATTATCGCCCGATAGCCAAACTTTCGCATATACCCAAACTCCTGGAAAGTATTTTGTACGAATCCTTAAGCTTTCAATGCAAGTCTTTAATTTCTCAAAACCAACATGGCTTTCTAAAAGGTAGATCAACCACCACAAACCTCGTTGAATTCACGTCCTCTGTGCTGTCGGCCTTAGAAAGTGGTAAAGAAGTCGATGTTGTTGCAACCGATTTTAGTAAAGCTTTCGATAAGATATCCCACAAATTAATCCTTTTCAAATTGTCTACCCTTGGTTTTGAACCAATACTGCTGAAATGGATATCCTCTTATCTGGAAAACCGTTTCTATAGCGTTCGCTTCAGGTCCGTCCTATATGCCCCATTTCTGACCACCTCTGGTGTACCACAAGGCAGTCATCTAGGTCCCCTTCTCTTCATCTTAACTATAAACGATTTGGAAAGGGTTATTAAACACTCCTCTATCTCTCTCTATGCCGACGACACCAAATTTTATAAACACATATCTTCATCACAAGACCCCTGCTTGCTTCAACAAGATCTAGATTCTTTTTCTATTTGGTGTCTCAAAAACTGCCTAGAGCTAAATGTTGCGAAATGCCAATCCATCACCTTATCACGTAAGTACAACAAGTCCCCTCCCCGTTTTTACCTTCTTAATGATCCACCTATACCCATCGTACAGTCTCTTCGTGACCTTGGCATATTGTACGACCGGGAACTTAATTTCCGTTCGCATATTGACGAGATAATTCGTAAAGCCAATTCATCCCTTGGGTTTATTAAACGGTGGTCAAAGGAATTCTCTGATCCCTACGTAACCAGATCTCTCTACATCACTTTCGTCCGCCCCCTCCTCGAATACGCCAGCCAAGCATGGTCACCCTATCAGCAAGTTCATGTAGCCAGAATCGAAAGCATACAACGACGTTTTCTTCGATTTGCCCTCCGCGGTCTTTCTTGGAACGATCCCCTAATTCTGCCTCCCTATCATGACCGCCTCAAACTCATTAACCTGAATAGCCTTGAGGACCGGAGAGATGCTGCAGACATTCTCTTCATTCATCGCCTCCTCTCAGGCTCTATCGATTGCCCGTCTCTTTACAGCTCCATCTTCTTTAATACTAACCCTCGTAATTTAAGCCACCCCCGTCTCTTCTATCTGCCAACCCACCGCACGTCCTACGGCTCAAACGAACCAATTTCCCGTATGCTACGGAATGTAAACTCAAACATTTCCATTTTTGATTTCTACCGTAGCTCTTCCTCCATTAAACTTAGCCTCCTTCTACATAAACCCTAGCTTTTACTCCTAGTTATAAGTCTTAGTTTTTAGTTCTAGTATTGTAAGTATTGTATTGTTTTTTTTCTTTTTTTTTTCTAGCTTGTATTAAGCCAAATAAATGGGACATTTTGCCCCACCAAAATTAAAAAAAATTAAAATTAAATTAAATTTATAAGACCTCTTTTAAATCGTTTTTCAACTCCTAATAACTGGTATATAATTCGTACACACTTTTCTTTAATTCTAAAATTTCTAGTTTGGTTTTTCTTATAAATTCCACGCATTCGGGAATTTCCAATATGCAATCTTCGATCATATTGAGTATGAAACGAGAAATTACATCTGTTTGCTCTTCAATTTGATTTATATAAATATTTGTGATTATGGAGACTTTTCCCGTTATTTGCCGTAGTTCTCCGATGTTCTTGTAGTATATACCGTTGGGTGGTATAGTTTCCCATTGTATAGAACTAACGCAGTTTATTAATGTGATTCTGTGAATAATATTATTTGTTAAATAGTTATTTTTCCTCTTATTATATTTCATAGGTTTATTGTTGCGTTTAACTATGACACAATCGTCTAGAACCTTGATAATTTTGTAAGGACCTACATATTTTTCTGCAGACTTGTCCCTTTTATCGTTTTCTAATAAAACTTTATCATTAACTTTATATTCCTTTATCCTAGAACCTAATCTCTTATCGTATCTTAATTTAGCTATCTAGTCGATATCTACCTCTAGTCTAATAAGTTTCAACTGCAATTCCTGTACATAATCACTATAAGTTCTCATTTTTAAACTCGATTCGGATGGTACATTTGCTTTTCTTCCAAATATTGTTTCATGTGGAGTAAATCCAGTACTACTATGAACTGTCGTATTGTGACAAAACGCAGCATTTCTAAATAATTTAGCATATTCTGGTTTTGATTTGTCTTTTATCATTATGGTGGTGGCAATCTCGACGCACGCGACGAACGCGACGCAGACGGTTTCGCATTGAAGTGTCAAAAATCGTGAGGATTTGAGTGGTGGTGGCAATCTCGACGCTCACGACGCGACGCGATGCGATGTCACTTGATTGACAGTTCACCATTAGCCGTCGAAGATTTTGTTTGTTTTTCAATTCTCACAGAAGAAAATTTAATTTTCTGCGCCTTAACCAACTCAATAAGTTTTTCTTCGAAATTCATCACACAACACAATTATTAATTCAGTACTTTTAATTTATTTTGTTTATTTATAACCTATGAAAGTAATCTCAAGATTCTCACAAACATACCATCTGACAGCTTTCAAACTGACATTCCAATGCGTCGATGCGCAAGAAAGTTGAAGTTGAATCAACTTTTCTGTGTAGCTAACGTCCATTGCGTCGCGTCGGCGTTCAGATTGCCCACTTATACATGTTCCCATAAGCTCAATGAGTTTTTGACATTTCAACGCGAAACCGTCTGCGTCGATACCGTCCGTTGCGTCGAGATTGCCTTGGGGGTTAATCGTAAATATTCTCCCAATCTAGCATTTGCTCCATTTGCTTGTGGATAAGCATTGCTGGTTCTTAAATGTTTAATTCGGAATAATTTACATAATTCTTTCATTAAATCGTTTACGAATTCTCCTCCATTGTCAGTTAAGATAAATTTTGGAATACCAAAATAAAGTATCCAATTGTCGGTAAAAGCCCTTGCCACCGTTTCGCATTTTTTTATCATTAATTGGAATATAGCTTATGTACTTACTCAAGTCATCTTGAATAGTTAGGCTATATATCGTTTTATTCCCTTCCTTATAAGGACCTGTCAGATCCATTGATACCTTTTTTAAACTGTGATCTACACTTGATACAATTTTCATTGGATTTTTCCCTGGATGTCTATTTATTTTCTGCTTTTGACATTCTGGACATTTGTTAACAAACTTAATTACGTCACTATTCAAACCCTTCCAATAATAACGGGTGATTTTTTAGCTGGTTTGGTTTTGGCAACACTGGTTTTGACAGCTGACGTGTGTTTAGTACCTTGTGTCACTGTCAAACCAGGAATGAGAGATATAAGATTATGCATTTAGGTGTTCAATTTTTGCTCGTTCTGCGCAGCTACGTCACAGGTGACATATTATTTGAAAGCTCGTTGTAATTGTTGATTGTTTACATAGGAATTGCGTGAAATTAAATTAAAATGTGTCTTTTTGTCAAGAAAAATCTTATTTTAAAAGTGTGTCAGCATGAAAGATTCGTTTTAATACATTGTTTATTGAATTATTAAGATGTTCTACTAATTTTCTACCTGATTGTAATGTTTCTGTGAAAAAAGCAATAGCATTCGTATATATCATCACAATTGTATTTTCTCAAAGCGAAATAACATTTCAGTAGTTTGTATTTTCTAAAATGTTATAGTGTGTCCTGTTTAAATGTATAATTTATTGCAACACATTGAGTCATTGCATGGTTATGTATTCCTAGAAAGGAAAAGTGAAAACTTGTAATGATGGAATGATGAATAAAAGACAAGTTGTTAGTTGAGATTTTGTTTTTTTATTTTCAATGTATTATTTTATTGAACTTTCTCTTTCTTTTATTTTGATTTTCTACAATTTCCTTATTTAATTTTCTTATTCTAAAATACATTCTTGCTCTGAAAAATAGTTTTTTTACACTTCCCTCGCATTCGATATTCTCCGCCAGATCTAAAAGATTTTTTAGGAAATCATTGGAGATGAGTAGATCATCCCCATTGACTCTTTCAAAAATTTCTTCCAGTTTTTTCATGTGGTTCATAAGTGCTGCGGTTGGCTTCGATAAACCTCCTTCATTTAAGTGGTTTACCCATGTAAATGTAGAGTCTTTCGATGCATCTACTTTTATGCTTGGAAACTGCTCCCCCAATTTATGGCAAATATAGCCGGCCAGATTTTCGAGTCCATCATGAGCTAGTGACTCTAATTCATTATCATCCAGATTTTGGACAGGCATGCTCCCAGGATTTATTTTAATACTCTTCAGTATTGTACCTTAAAGAAAATTAAATGTAACTAACAGAACATAAAATAGATTCATTGCAAATATACTTGTAAGGGTGCAATCAGAACCCAAATCGGGTGTGTCATCCACTGCAACATTTGTCATGAAGGCCTCCTTTGCTTCGTATAACGCCGAAGAAGTTTTCAAGCACGTCTTGATTGAGACGATAAGTCAAAATATATTTGATATTAAACCGTTGCTTCATATCTTCTAGCAGCAGTTTAACAGCATTATTTGACTGAATAATGCCTAAAAATAATATTAATGAACATACCAATATATTAATGAATGCTACAGCTTCTTACCTCTTTGGAAAGGCAATAAATTTCCCTTGCCAATGACCCTCATCTCCTGCATAAGGTTACTCATTTCATCAAGTATGGAATTCTGTATCTCTAAAGATAAACCATATGCATGAGTTCGCTGTCTTGTGTCTGGATACGGTGTTCTCACGTTCATTGCGTCAAACCAGTCATTTGTCTAAAAATTGTTAAAGATTCCCATTAGAAGAGAAATCTTATAACTAAATAATGCAAGTGAGTATTACTAATTTAAATAGCTTCGAGCATTCTTCCCAATTTTGTTTTTTTAGATGACCTAAGCTTGCGGCCCTTGTTATTGCTTGGGAAATAGTATGAGAAAATAATTTCGTTGCCATTTTCACTTTCTGTCTTTCAGCCCCGACAACGTTTAGGTGACCAGCAGTGATTTTGTGTGTTATTGTTAATTCTGAAGACGTCGAGGAAAGTACTGTGAGGATAATTTCCTTTCTTACCTCTTTGCCATTTATTTCAAACCCTTGATCCACGAAATGGTTTCGAAGGAGTTTGATTAGATGGGGAACATCCGAAAACACAAAGATCTTGTGTTCATTGTGTGTGAATCTGGAAAGTAAAAATTTAAATGTTATGTATATTAAATAACATATGTATAATGAATTCAATATTAACCAAGGCTTATCCATAGTCACATCAAGATTTTTAAACATACCACGATTTCCCCCACCCAAGTCGCTAACAATAGCAACAGTATTGTAACCACAGTCTTGAATTTTGTCAAGAATTCGACTGATTATGTCTGTTGTCATTTGGCAATCGTAGGCATAAAAAACAGGTTGCTTCCACTTGGCAGTTAGTCCTAGGAATGATAAATAAAAATGTAATAATTAAATGGTACATGTAAAATATATATTTACCTCTTAACATTGCCACCTGTACATAACTGGCGGGTGCTAACGTAGTGTCCGAAGACCTATCGTAACAGAAGACTTTGCGGATCTTCATCTCATCAAAGCTAAGGACACAAATTTTCTGCTCTTCGTTGAGTTGAGTTGCTGCAGACAGAATTTTCACCACTGGATCAATGATTCCTGGGGATATATCGAGCTTGTGTGCCCAACTTTGAAGTGTTCGGACACAAGGAAGAGGGAAATTTTTCTTTCGCAGCAATTTGTAAGCCTTAGCACTTGTTGAGTACAATGTGATAGACTGCGCTATATCCGCTTCCGACCACTGACAGCGTTTCAAATCCTTTTTTAATTTATTTACTTGACCTGAAATAAGTTCATATAGATGTATTTAATACATATGTATACATTTTGAGTATTTTACCTTTTGTGAATATTTTTTACAATTTATTCTCCATATTAATATGTCAAACTCGGATTTGTTTAACATTTTTTTGAGTGAACGTATTTGGAGTTGGTAATCTTTGCATTCTTTCATCATAGTAAAATTCTCTAGCTTTAAGCTTCCACTAAAAATGATTAAAGTTGTTATTGTAGGTACTTATAATAATAATCATCAACTTACGGGCCCTATTATAGCTATCAAATATCAACACGATATTTGATATTATTTGATAGCTATCAACGAAATTAATTTATTGGTATTATGGTTATCAACTATCAACATTTTTGATGAACTGTGAATTTTATAAGATTTTACATCTACTGTGAATAGTTCTATCGATAAAATTGGCATTACAGCTGTCAAAAAAGTTGATATCTATCAAATTTACTATCAGTCACGGATTCTTCGTTGAATAGTATCAATTGTGCAGTGTTTATATTTTTAAAAATTATTTCCGGGTTATTTATAACCAAAAAAAGCTTTAAAGAAAAATGTCTTCGGTGGAATTGTTTTTTGAAGACAAAAGTGATGAACAAAACAGAAAAGAGCAAGTCAAAATACGCCGAGCATTACGAGATTCTTCCAATCCAATGGATTTGCAAGAAAATGTGTAAGTTATTTTAAAACATTTTATTTCAACTGTTAATGATGTTCGGTTGCAGATTCATTCAAAACTTTCGACTTTCCAAACAAGCCTTCTTAGAAGTATTGACCGATATAGAGGATAAGCTGAAACCGATCAAAAGCCAGCAATCCATCCCAAATATACTTAAACTTGCTGCAGCTTTAAAATTCTTTGCTCAAGGAAGAAAATATTGTTAAGAAAGAAAGCAAACAAATTTGACTTAATAAATCAATTTACATTTTCCACCAATGTCGTTTGTCCTCCTCAGCCATAATCCAAAAACAAAATGAAAATTAGCAACAGCAAACGTCAAAACAGAACCAATTCACAGTTATATTTCGAGCAGTATTCACAATGGTGAAAAAATTATCAATTGATAGCTATAATACCAAATTGTTGATGAATTGATAGATGTTATCGAGTATCAAATGATTGATATTTGATAGCTATAATAGGGCTCTACATCTCTTGTTTTAAAAGATCAATTTGATGCTGCAACTGATTTGTAGTTTCGTCAACAACATCTACAACGTTGTTGTTCATCTCTATTTGATCTGCATCATCAGGTTTGGCTGCCTCAGGAACAATTGGGGGAACTGGGGTTTCTTTCAATAAGCTTGCGATCATATTCTGCTTTGTTTTATGTATCATTCTCTTATCCCTGGATGAAGGTACCATCGTGGACTGTGGTTCAACGGTTGGACAAGTTCCCGGCTTCAACTTGTATCCGTTTCTTTCGCATAATCCTTTAATTATATATTAATAATATGTAAGCAAGGACTTATGTACAGGAACATACCCATTTCAAATTGTAGATTCCTCTCGAAATCTTCTGCAGTGAAATGTGCAGAGCAAATTCGCGACGTTTCAGGATTAAAGTTGTCTTTCCTCCGACAAAAATGTATCCATTGCTTCTGAATACCGCCATCCTTAGGAAAGCGATAAAAGCGGATATATAACTTGCCTTTATTATTATTTGCACTGCAATTGAACACTGCACACCTCATATTGGTTTTTAAAATCTTTTATACTCAAAATTCAATGAAAAAATAATTTCCGTATGACCAATTCAAAATTAACGCGCGGAAATGATATATCAATGCCTACTTTCAGAAGGAAATAATATTCGCTTGTCTCCTGTGACGTAAGCAAGATAGCAGAAACGTAAACATAAATGGCGGACATGCGCAATGCGTAATCTGCAATACATCATTCTTGACTTTCAAATGCTTTATTTGAAGTATCATTTCGTTGATTTTTATATGATTGATTTTTTGTCATACATCCTTGACTTTTTACTAAACTAGTATGTCTCGGGTGATCATTATCAATGAAATCGTGTTTATATTCAGTACTTTTCTTTCCTATTTTATTAGAAACGTTAAGAGCTCAATTTTCCTGAAGTTTATCTTCATCCTCATTGAAAACCAAAACCATTATAATTTTATCATTATACATGATTTTCCGCTTTAAATTTATACAGAATTCTGATTGCTTTAAGAAATCAATTCCAAGAATTCCATCGTAATGACCGATAACATCATCCGTTACTACATGAAAATATATATCAATCAAAAATATGTCGCTGTTTTCCTTATCTTCATACTCCGCTGTAATATTCGTACTGCCTATGCTACATCTATTGGACTTACCAATACCTTTAAAATTCATTTTTTCTTCAAAATTTACATCATTTTCAAATATGCATTTAGTTTTTATTAGGCTAATGCAAGCACCCGTATTCACTAAAAATCTAAAATTTTTATTATTGTATCTCAAATTTACATGAGGGCTTTCATTATAACTGGAGACACAATGCCCTCGTTCATTGCTCCTTTTGTCGAAAATTTATATTTTTCCTTGTGCTATTATTCGAATATTTTTTTGTTTCTTTTCTATCTTCATTATTTACTTTTGTAGTATAACTTTTAGGATCCAAAACAGTTGGCCATTCTACTGCGCAGGTCTCTTAAAATGTGTTTTACAATCTCTTAAAATTGCAAAAACAAGCATAAACAGACGAAAATGTGCGGAGCCATAATAAAAAACGACGTATACCCTGCCTTGTGTTCAAGATCGCTGTCGCGGTCTCACTGAGGGTGGTTTAGATAAAGGATTTTTGTTTATTCAGTCATACTATTTACAAATTGTCTTAGAACTAAACTTATATCTAAAATTAATTTGTCAGCTCAACAATAGGGGCCCGACGTATATCTTATGGCTAGGGATACATTGTTTATTACAATATTAGTGTTTACTTAATCTAATACATGATAATAATTTAAAAGATAAAATTGACGGTATTAAGGGTAAAAACAGATATTTTTATAGAGGGCTATCCTCTATAGTGTCCGCTGGTGTTTTTTTTCATAGAATGGTTGATCTTCGTTATGTATTATTGCTTCAAATTCTGGGGCGTTGATTGATCTTACATAAAGGTATCGGTGACTGGGCTCCAAAGGCTGTTGTAGAAGCTCTTGAATATCCTGATTGGGGTGGTCGCTGAGATTCTCCAATATTTTACGAGACAGCATCATCATGAATTGTTCGATGGGCAGGCATCTCGCTTCGCTTCATCGTAGAGCCTCTTCGTCCTGATATTTTTCAGTGTTGTGGGGTTTCGATGTAGTCCGGTGCAAGAGCGTAAAATCTTCCTCTCGAATACTCCAATCCTTTCCATTACAGTGGGCGAAATGGTGAACCAAATGGGAAAGGCGTAAGTAATGACAGGCCTTATCAGCTGCTTATAAATAAGCAACTTTGTCCTTTGGCTAAGTCCACTTCTCATCCTTAATAGAGGGTGCACCAAATGAAGTGCAAAGCTGGCTCTTTTGAGAATGTTCCTGGCGTGGTCATTAAATTTAAACTTCTCGTTGAAGTTTATTCCCAGATATTTCGTCTTTGGAGATGAAGAAACTGTTGAGCCATCCGGGAGGGTGATCTTGATGTTCCTGCTTCTTCGTACTAAAGTTGATTTTCTTCTTCCTCCAAGAACAGTCATTGGAGTTCTGAAACAGATGAGCTCCGTCTTGTTGCTGTTGATTTTCAGTCCCCACTTCAGATTGTAATCCCAGAGTTTCTTTATATGTTCCTCCACTCTTCTTGTTGCTATTTCCGGGGAAAGAGAACTACAATAGGTAATAGAGTCGTCAGCATAAAGTAGCGTATTACAGCCTACTGCGTTTGTTGGTTGATCTGCAGTGAATAGATTGAAAAGGGATGGTCCCAACTTCGATCCCTGTGGTACTCCAGCGTTTATCATTTTCGTCCCAGATATTGAATCGTTTACCTGTACAAAAAAGGATCTATTTGTTAAAAAACTATTAATTATTCTTACTAGATATTGCGGGAAACCAAACTGAATAAGCTTGTAGATCAATCCTTTGATCAAAACGCTGTCGAAGGCCTTTTCGATGTCGAGGAGGCATGCCACTGTCGTTTCTTTTTTGTTTAGCCCTCGGGTGACATCATTGTGGATCCGTAGCAGGGGGTGGATAGTTGAGTGCATCGACCGAAAACCATATTGGTTGTTAGGTATAAGTCCTCTTTCCTGGCTCACAAGGTTCAGCTTCCTTAGCAGTATTGATTCCAAAACCTTGCTAACGCAACACAGCAAAGCAATGGGCCTATATCCTTCAACACATGAGCGACTCATTTTCTTCGGAACTGAAACAACTTTTGCTATTTTCCAACAAGATGGAAAGTAGCTGTTGTTTAGACAGTTATTGAAGATAATCGTTAAGAATAGTAATGCCAGATTTGGTAACTTTTTTAGTAAAAAGTTAGAAATCCTATCATTACCAAACGATTTTTTTGAGTTGCCGTTATGTATGATGTTGGAGACTTCCGCAACTGATGTGAACATGTCACCATCGGAAGGGTCTTCGGAAGGACTAGTCACATTGAATGCTGTGAAATGGTCGCAGTTTTTTGTGGTTTCAAATACCTGCGTGTCAACTTCTGTGATGAAGTCTGGTAGGTGCTCTGGTGGGCGGTCCTTAAAGCTTCCTTCGAAATGACTGGCAAAGGCATCAGCTTTCTCCTGTGGTGTAGTGAGTGTTTGACACTGAGGGTGGTTTCTTCATTTTCCTTCTTTTATACTGAAATTAGGAGCGGAGGAAAAATATAGACCATTATATGTCAACTTTACTTGGAGGAAAATATATTGTTTCGTTTTTTGTCTTGTCGGTTCTTTGTAGGAGTATGATGTGATCACGGTCGGATAGATTAAGCAAAACATTGCACATGAATTGATTGTATGACTGTGTCTGTATGAAGGTGTACGGTTTTAGATTTAAACCCTATTTGCTCATTATGCTTTCGTTGATCATTATTAATTGTGTCGTGCATATTGATCATGTAGGTACTCATGTAGGTCAAATCAAATTTTTTTTGTTTATATCATTGAATTTGGGCGAGGTAGGTAAATTTAATAAAAAAATTATAATTTGGGAATTTTTTGGAAACGTAAACGATTTTATACCCAATAACAATAGGCACGATTTTCTGTCACAAAAAAGAGGATGGGGTATTAAACGGTTCGTTAAAGACAAAATGGTGAACGTTCTTGATTCTTCAATAATTTTTTTTTAAGAAATGCAGTTTTTAAAACTTATTGAACTACCCACCACTTTTAAATTTGTAACCTTGATTAAAAGTGTAAATTATAGCGAGATAAAATTGACGATGAATTGCAAATATAAAACAGATTTACAGCGAGCAGCAAAACAAAACACCAGTATACCAAATGGGTGGTTCGGTTTGGTTTGAATTAAGAAGTAAAAACACACACGTTTTAGTACTAATAGCGTTTTCGATTGGGATACAAAAAGCACTCTTTTTATACTCTAGAGCACTTTTTTTTACTCTAGAGTAATTTTTTCGTTTTCGATTGGGATACAAAAAGTACTCTTTTTTTACTCTAGAGTACTTTTGGAGAATCTGGATTCAAAGTCAGATTTACACCAACATGCACCAACACAAAAACATTTAACATCTGACGTATGTCAGTTTGAAGTTTGCATTTCGCAGTTAGATTTGTGTTTTGATTTTGTGATTTGAAATAAAATAAGTTTATTAAGAGAAAAATGGAATCAACATTGAACAAATTATTGGAATATTCTTCCTCATCATCATCGTCGTCTTCCTCATCATTATCATCATCAACATCATCTACATCAAGCGACAGTTTTTTCGATTCATCTTCCGCTGATGATTATTTTGAAGTGGAAAAATTGTTTGGAAAAAACGTTGTTGCCGTTTAGGTGGTTTGTTGGCAACTGGATGATGCTCGTCATCATTTTCGGATTCAAACGAAAATGCCGTTGATCCTGTAGATGAAATCGGAGGTGACGGTGACTCAGCAAATAGCGGTAGTGTAGCTGGTGGGGAGGAAGTATTGGCAGGCATTCGACATAAGGCATCCTGTTTATAGAAAACTTGACCCTGCGATAACCCCGTGTCAATGCAGATGGAATCATCCTTTGCAATGATATCCAATACATCCGCATCGTAAATTGTCTCTTCTCGGACAGCCCCACTTGTTTTGTTGTTATCAAGCGCTTTTTTTGTGCGCCTGATAACACATTTGTAGCGACTCTCCACCTGGATACCATCTAACACTGTGCCGAACTTCTTCCTTATCGCACTTGCCATATGGTCCCACATAATTTTTTTTGTCCGGAATTTTTTAACGGACCCACAGAATCCAGCAGTTGGGAGTATAAATGGAGCATAAACCTGGTTTCTTCTTGGCTCCATTTAAACAAAGGTCGAGCGCCATTACCTAATAAATAGAACTAAATGAATTCAATGTTTGTCTTTTTATTTGTTGCTACTTACTGGAACATGGTTGGTTTGGATTTTCTTCCTCCTCGCATGCATTCTCTTCTGCCTCCATATGTGTCGCTAAATAAAATAGTTACAAATTATAAATTGCATTTTAGAGTGTATACAAATTACCGGATTTATCCGCATTCAGTTCATCCAAACCGTAGAACTCTTTCACATTTGAATATGCAACTTGCAATATTTCTCCATCTGTAATAAGACAATTTGTTTCTCGTTTTTTTCTAATTTATTTATGTATTTATTTACCTGTTGAGTTCTGGAGTAAAACTTGACCGTTTTCTACAAAAATGATTCCAGATTCATTGTTTATAATGGAGTAATTATTTAAATTGATCTCTTCCATTTTTATACCTACCTTTCTTCTAAAATTAAAATTAATTAAAAACCATCATTTGAAATTTTCTTTTACTAATTGCAGTTTTCACTGATAACAAAAAATAAATCTTGATCAGTGATATAAAATTGATTTTCTGCAAAAACTATAATTAGAAATTTTAATGTTTTTGGATAATCATGTTCTAAAATCCATAAGCTTTGTTTTGACACCAACTTGCCAATGGTTGAATTTTTAAAAGAGCCGCAATTAGTAAAAGAAAAAAGAAAATTTCAAATAATGGTTTACAATGACAGCTATAGCTGCGGCATAAAGATAAACAATAAGCTGTCAAATGGCACACTAACACATACACAAAACCAGAGTAAACTCTTTGATGTTCGATTGGGATGGGTAAAAACTGAAATCTGAGAGTAAATCTAAAAATCCCAATCGAAAACGCTATAAGATAAAAATATTTATTGATTTTGCTACCTATATATGAAATAGTTGATATTAATGTATTCGAAGAACTGTCAGTTTCATAATCGGTTGAAGAATCATCTCCTGGATTGGTAATTATTGCATCCGACATTGTGTCCCACATCTGCTCGTGTGAAAAGTATTCCTATAATTTAATTCACAAACTTTGCGCCAATCTTTAACTGTTATTTTTGAAAATTCTTCTTCAGCTAGTTTCTGAACATCCGATAATCTAAACGTTGTATTTCGGCTTCCGACTCTTCCCTTGACTGTTGCCCAGATCTTTTCAATAGGGTTGAGATCTGGATGATAGGGTGGCAATCGTAGTACTTCGTGTCCTGCGCCGTGAATCATATCGTCAATCTTATGCTTGGTGGTGATTAGTCCGATGTCGCTTTATAAGGTCATAAAGTTCGACTTTGAGCATTTTTGAAGAATGCGGTATATTGTTGACGGAAAGCCATTCTAACATCTCCGATTTAACGGAAGCAGAAGTGATTTGCTTGTGTTCCCATTTGTTGTGATATGATTATCCTTCTTATTGTTCGGGCCGAAATTCCCGTAAACTCCTCTGTCTGTGAATTTGCGTATGTGATGGAATTATCTATACATAAATTCCTAGCTTCTTCAATGTTTTTGGTAATATATCCTAACAACGATCTTACGTCCTAGACTTCCTATTGGTTTTCCTTTTCTTGAAAGATCCATGACAATTTATTTTATTTTAATAAACTTATGTCCTAGCAATGCTTTTGTTTTCGTGAAAGTGAATTCTTCTTCTTAAAATCTTAAAATAAAAAACTCTAAAAAAATCTAAAAAAAAAACTATAAAAAACCAGGCAACAAATTTATTCCTTGCCCCTACAGGTAACCAAATGCAAACACTAACCCCCAAGGCAATCTCGACGCAACGGACGGTATCGACGCAGACGGTTTCGCGTTGAAATGTCAAAAACTCATCGAGCTTATGGGAACATGTATAAGTGGGCAATCTGAACGCCGACGCGACGCATGTCGTAAAACTTTTAAACTTAAGTCAAACAGGTAAAATCAAACATCATAAAATTAATGCTAACCAAGCACACCACCCATACAGGTACCTAGCGCTAAACCACGAAATGTTCAACCATAAAAAGGGTTGGGATACAGGGATGGAAAATGCCATTTTTTGATTTGTACTGAAAACTGTTGTAATATTGTACTGAAATGGAGCCAATTGTATTAAAAACAATTTTTCGTATAAAAACAGAGAATTCAAATTTTTTTATTTTCAAAAACATAGCAAAAAATTAATTAACAAAACAATAACATAAATAAACATAAACTATTGACTTCATAACAACAAAACTATACACCTACAAAAAAAATGTTTATAAATTATTCTATTAGCTCTTCAGGCTTAATATTATCATTTTGCGCATTGGTATTCAAAATATTGCCCTGTACTTGAAACTCATGACAGGATGAGTTTCTAATCAACTTTTTAGTTTCTATTAAAGCCGAGCAAGTTTCGACTTGAAGTCGGTTTCGACATTTGGATTTTAATAATGTTTGGTAAGAAAAAATCCTTTCGCTGATGCGTGTGGAATAGAAAGGACGGCTTGAGCAATTCTATTCCATTGAATTTAGAAAGGGATTTTGAATAATGATTCTTTTCCTTATGTCTTCCAAAGAGTTAATATACAATTTTTTACGTTTTCTTTAAAATTTAATACTTCTTGATTATTTAAATTGTTTTCTAAGGAAAAAGTTTCTGCTTAATCGCCACAGTATACATTTTCCAGAGAAATATTATACTCTTTTAAATCAGCCTGAAATATGTCCTGCTCGTCGATAAATTTTTTTAACATAAAACTCCTGCAAAGTTGCTTGAATAACGTTTTAACTCTAGGAATAATTATTAGATTCTTGCATCTTCCGACTGCATTTCTAAATTTAATTTGTTGATCATGTCCAAGACATATGAAAGGAAATAAAAATAAAGTTTTGTTATGCTATTGAGATAAGTGGATATAAAATTTAATTTTTCTTTTGTATTATGGGTTTCAAAGTCAGCCAAATTAAAATAATGTTGAAGCGCGTCCCATTGTTCGATTATTCGATCATAGTAATTTTTGTCTAATATTCAGTATCAATTTAAGAAACTTTTGTTATACCTGACGGGAAAGCCATCGCGTTGCGTTATAGATAAGAATAACGTGAAGCTCTGTTCCAAAATATTCTTGAAATTTTTTTAAAATCTTGCCTCCTTGAAGCGCTGCTGCAAAAATGATGGCATATTGCTCGAATTATACTGTCGATTGTAGCTGGGAGTTCAACAGATGCAGCTTTTGAAGACAAAAGTTCAAATTATGACAGATGCAACCATTAACAATGAGACTAGGGACAACTTCTTTAATTTTGGCTTGAACGCCATTAAGCCTTCCCATCATGACTGAGCAGTTGTCAGCTGTAAATCCCACCATGTTTTTGAATGGTATGCATTTTTCCTCAAACATTTTTTGTATTGCATTGAAAATGCCTAAAGCCGACCCGTCTTCTATTTCTGTAAGCGCGAGAAACATATCTTGGCATTTAACATTAAATACTCTTATCACAATAGCTAGATTCTTGTAAATAGTAGAATCAGTACTTTCATCAACTACTACTAAAAAGTACTGGCGATTAGCAATGCTGGAAATAATTTTGGAGTTCTCTGACGCTGTCAAATTTCTTATAATTTTTTGTCCCTTGTGCCGATTAACTAACATCTTTTGTATGATTTCTGAATCGTTGATGTTTTTTTTAAGTAAAAGATTGAGGTGGTCAAGAACGGAAAATGGTCGCGAAAAGTAGAATCCAGTCAACGTTAATTAATTTTATTTTTTATTTTTGGAACAATACAGATACAGAGAAAGATAAATTGTATCGAATTAAGGCGAAATGTACTTTTGTACTCAAGCAAATTCATTTGTATCGAATTCGATGCAATTGTATCGACTTTTCCATCCCTGGTTGGGAACCCTTTCAAATACAATCGGACTTCTAGGTAGAAATGTATAAAAGTCGACCTAATAATAAAAAATTAAGTTTGTTTAGATATTCAACAGCATTTTAGTTCTAAGCACTGTAAAGTTGGGTTACGCATTGTAAATTACAGGCAAAAACGCTTAGTGATTAAATCTCTTTCGCGTCATTTTTGTTCTCTTAAATCCTCTCTCTGCGCAATCGACCGTTGGCCAACTGTTTTGGTACGGACTATACCTGTTGTCTTTTAGGTAATCTGCAATCCCTACTAATATGACCAAGTTTATTACAATTATAACATTTTATTGCATTATAATTTATTTTTATCAGGTTTTTGGCAGTGTACTCTCGGTTGTTATAACCGTATGTTGCTCTTTTCCCTATCAACCTAGTTTCCTCCTGTATGGCTAAAGACGAAGCCTCGGCTAGTGATGATGGTCTTTGGCTATTAACAAATGTTCGTATTTCCTCTTTTAAACCATTTACAAATGCGTTTAGAACATCTTTTTCTATCATATATAGTTGTCCGTCAAACAACCTATCGTTTTCATTATTTAGAAATATATCTTGAATGCGTCGTCTTTGAAGAGTTTCGACTCTTTGAATATACTGAATGACCGTTTCGTTCCTGCCTTGTTGCAAGCGGGTCATTTCTAAGTGTAATTGCATGAGGGAATATATCTCCTTGAACATTCGATTCAATTCGATTTTCAATTCCATCCACGAATTAAGGTTCTTGTTCATTAATATTGTTTCAGCATTTCCCGAAATCTTACTTTTTATGAACGGTAAAAGACAATACTTTTGTCCAGTCGTTGCTAAGGACATGGCGTTGTCAACATTTGCTACAAAATGATGGAGTTTATTTGGATCACTATCAAACGGTGTTATTATGTAATTTGCAAAGCAAGTCTAAGCTCATTTTTGGTACACTAGTTTCCATAATTTCCCTTTCATGATTGTTTACAGTTACGTGACGCGTATCATCAATTGATAATGATTTAATATTATCGTCAATATTAAGTGTTTTCTTTTTCGGAATTGTTCCTGTTGTATTTAAATTTCTATTTCTATTAATTTCATCTCCTAATTTATCCATGTGTTTATCGTATTGTTTGTGCATCCTACTAGTTTGAATCTCATAGTCCCTAAGTTTCTTAATAGTTTCTTCTACTGATGGTAGTTGTTCATTATTTTCACATTCCTCTAATATGTGTAAAAATAATCGTCTACGATAGGTCCTATTCTCATAATATACTAAGTAATCTTCCTCAATATCATCTACACTAATTCGGTAGTTATCTAGAATCTGTGATAATGAAAGTTCTGTTATTTTTCCACTTTTACTTCCAATACACTTAAAAACTTTGCATAATGCTTGTTCATCGAACTGGAATTCACTTACATTCGTCAATACGGCTGCCATTGCAATATTTAATTATATTATTATTTGTATTAGGTACGTAATATACTTAAAAACACATAGCTTACAATATTATGTTGTTCAGTTGGAGATTCCGCATGCTGTCTTCTGATCGCCTTCGTCTTAGAGATGATTAGTGATTGAGTAAACGCTGTATATACTTTTAGGCACTTTACTTTCAGTGAACGTTGTAAATACTTTTAGACACTTTACTTTCAGTGATCGTAAAGTAAATCCAACTGACTACGAAGATCGCTGCCATGCACACGAAAGGTCCCATGCTTATCTTTCGCGTCAGCATAATTCGCGACGATCGCAGAGGATGTTTATTCAGGCATCCTATTAAACTCCGCAACAAAGTATAAGACAAAGGAATTTTGATGACCTCTTATCGTTATGCATAACACCGGCTCGCATAGTCTTTGTTTCCCACCCAGATTTCGACGCAGTAGAGGAAGACCTCGCCTTTAGTGGCGCTTACAAGTAGAAACCGACCTCGGTCAACTTGGAGTGCGCAAGTGGATGTAGTTAGCTAAGGACTGGGCTAATTGGAGAGGCATGTTGGTTGATGTCCAGGTTTATTCCGGACTGTAGCGCCAATTAAGTAGGTACCTAGGAAGTCTCCTACACTATCGGCAACGATATTCATTTAAAAGTCACGGAATAAGTACCCAGGATTTACATTTTTGATAAAATGGTTGATGCATGCTACGGAGTAGCGTTCATTGGATTTTGTTGTTAAGCCTCACAAAATTGCAGCCCAGGGTCTGTGCCCCCTTTGCTTCCCCCTCTCGCTTTGCCATTGCTCTGTGGTAAAAAGAAAAGTGCAGGCAAAGGTGCTTCCTGTGCTTACCTTCAATGGCCCGCAACACAGTCAACAAAGCCGCGTACACTGCTGGAGCCAAATGCACTCCATTTGGGCGTAAGAGATTTGGCTTGACTTTGAGGGATGGCGAACAAGTGGCTGATTCGAGAATCGCCACCACCGTTTGCTTTGCTTTTTGTAGTTCTATTGTATTAACGATTGAGTAACATTCAACTACCTTACTTCAAACACTCATAATTGCATCGAACTTTGTTACGGTCAAGGCGTTCAATGTCTCGTTTGCTCCTCGTGCATTAAACGACGTCAATACTTACCAAGGCCACAGAATAATTATGTACTACCTCCAGATAAGGTGATAATGGGAAAAATGATTTAAAAGGAAAAATTTATTTATTTCAATTGTTGCGAGCTTTCAAACAAAAGCAACATATTTTTAGCGTACTTAATGAAAAATGGAATAGGCTCTTTGAACTGCACATAGATGCACGTTGTATGTAATTTCTTAATCAGTTCCTTCAAAAAGGCTGGACTGAAGTCTAAATCGTCGTGTACTACCACAAAGCGGGTACCAAGGGCCGGGCCATTGGGAGAGCTTTTCCAGTCCAACGTAAATTCGCAACGATATTTCTGAGCGAAGGTGTTTCCGATTTGATTTGAATTTGTAACCACCACCCGCTGTATGACGATGAAAGTAATTTTCGGCTTATAGTTATCGAAACTGGTACTGCAAGCTCGCTGGAACTGTGAAATTTCGTTTGCGGCATCGGTATTCAACTCATGAATGGCCGCGCGGAAGATGAAAATCTTCTCCGGCAGACAGTCATTATTTTTCTGATATGCAATGAGGGCAAATATCAAAGAGGAGCATAATTCGGTGACTATTTGGTTCTCATTTTCCTGTAGTATTCCCTTGCAGTACATGTTGGTACAGCTGATGTCGGTAGTGGCGGTGATGACGGTCACCTTGTTCTTGTAGGAAACGATTCCGCAGAACATTGCACTCATTGACGGTACATTAATTTTCCAGATGGATCCACTAAGCTTAAACTTCAACTGCATTGCAATAGATTGCAGGATATTATTGTTATATACATTAGAAACGGTAGAGTTAAGTATGACCTGGGAGGGTATCTTCATTTCTTCGTAGCAGATCTCTTTGATCGCATCAAAGACTTGAGGGTTTTTCGGGTCTACAATGCAGGTAACAATTTGGAAGCCCTTACCTATGTTGTCTTTTAAAACTTTAATGTAGTCCTTTACTTGATACGACTGGATGTGAACAATAGTGGGGCTTGCGAAATTCACTGCAATCAAGGGGAATTGCATTTCAAGATGCTTTACAAATTCATTGATGATGAAATCATTCTCGGAGTGGATTAGCATCCAGTTTTGTAGATTAACTACATCAGCTAACTTGATAATTGTGCCGCCAGGAGCAAGACTCTTATGGATAGTATTTAAGGGCTGATTATCGTTGAACTCTGGTAGCACAGACTGCTCAGTTTTATTTGAAATGGAAAGATTGCCAACCGCATGGCTTAACTTGTCAATTGTGTGGTCATTTAACATTGGTAGCACACCCACCTCTTTAGGCTGTTCCGATTGACTTGTCGGCTCAGTGGCAAGATCACTTGTAGCCTTCATAAGTCTTTTACGCGACGTTCCTCTTGACGCAACACAGGGTGTAATCCCAAGTTGTTCCATTAATCTACCACGTCCCCTGACAGGCGGCGATAGTTGTTGTTGATTTAAATTAAACATTGGTAGCTCTTTAGGCTGTTCCAAAGGACTTGTCGTCTTAGTGGAAAATTCTCCTGACGCAACACAGGGTGTAATCCCAAGTTGTTCCATTAATCTACCACGTCCCCTGACAGGCGGCGATAGTTGTTGTTGATTTAAATTAAACATTGGTAGCTCTTTAGGCTGTTCCAAAGGACTTGTCGTCTTAGTGGAAAATTCTCCTGACGCAACGCAGGGTGTAATCCCAAGTTGTTCCATTAATCTACCACGTCCCCTGACAGGCGGCGATAGTTGTTGTTGATTTAAATTAAACATTGGTAGCTCTTTAGGCTGTTCCAAAGGACTTGTCGTCTTAGTGGAAAATTCTCCTGACGCAACACAGGGTGTAATCCCAAGTCGTTCCATTAATCTACCGCGTCCCCTGACAGGCGGCGAAAGTTGTTGTTGATTCATCTCCAAAATCCATCCACGACCAGATGTTTTCCTAGTCATTTTCTAATATAAAATAACAAGCAAAGAATTTATGAAGTCACCAAGGAAATTAAAAATAAAATACCTTAGCAGTACAAAGCAAGCAAACGAGTGTGGAATGTGCATAAAAGGAACCAAGAGTATAAAAGGCCAAAACCAATTATTTATAGAGCTGTAGCAAACCGTATGAATTCGATACTTAGTAACGAACAGGCTTGCTTTATCTCAGGTAACGAATATTAAAAATTTCGATAATCCATATAGAAATGAACAATCTTCTGACAGTCCACATATAGCTGACAGCTGAGTGATAAATAAGAAGAAAAACATTGCAATGCATCATTGCCAGATAAAAAAAAAATATAAACTACCAGCCGAATTTATAAAGAACTTTTAGAGGTTGTTTAACGGCCTTAGGCCGTGTGTCAGTTGCGTTAAATTTTTAGCCAGTTGATAAATTTCGACATTAGTATGTTGGCTAGAGACTTCAAAATTTTAACCGTCTCAACAGCTCGCTAAAATGTATCCAGTGGCTAATTTTTGACAATTGATGTACCTACTGAGGGGTGACAAAGATGTAAAACAACCGTAGAAATATCAAAAATTAGCCAGTGGATAAGGTTTAACCCCCATTTTAACGCAATTGACACACGGCCATACACTGGATAATTTTTGACATTTCTGCAGGTGCTTTTCATCTCTGTCACCCATCAGTTGGAATATCAAATGTCAAAAATTAGCCACTGGATAAATTTTAGCGAATTGTTGAGCAGGTTAACATTTTGGAGTCAAAAGTCACCATACTAATGTCGAAATTTATCAACTGGCTAAAAATTTAGTGGATAATTTTTGGCATTAGAATGGTGAATAGAGACTTCAAAATTGTAACCTGCTCATCAGCTCGCTTAAATTTATCCAGTGATAAATTTTTGACAATTGATATACCTACTGAGGGGTGACAGAGATGTAAAACAACCGTAGATATATCAAAAATTAACCAGTGAATAAAGTTTAACCCCCATTTTAACGCAATTGACACACGGCCATACACTGGATAATTTTTGACATTTCTGCAGGTGCTTTCCATCTCTGTCACCCATCAGTTGGAATATCAAATGTCAAAAATTAGCCACTGGATAAATTTTAGCGAATTGTTGAGCAGGTTAACATTTTGGAGTCAATAGTCACCATACTAATGTCGAAATTTATCAACTGGCTAAAAATTTAGTGGATAATTTTTGGCATTAGAACGGTGAATAGAGACTTCAAAATTGTAACCTGCTCATCAGCTCGCTTAAATTTATCCAGTGATAAATTTTTGACATTTGGTATACCTACTGAGGAGTGACAAAGATGGAAGGCAACGTCATGGATTATTCCTCGTTACCAGCGTTCACATGGGGCGGGAAAATAGTACACCAATCAGATTATCAAATAAAAACCAAAGAGCGTGTAGTGAAAATATAGTTTCAAAAATGTTATGATTAAATTAATGTTTCCGTTGAAAATGAGAGCATAATGTAATTTATATTGAAAAGTAGCATATCACTGTTTTGACAATTGAAATAAATTGTTCTTTGTTTTGCACCTACCAACCAGATTCTTTAAGATTTCTAATTTTGCGTTTAAACTCTGAATAATATCAGTTTCGTTGTATGTGAAATATGTCATGAACAAAGTAGGGCGGATATCTTTAATCATGAGCACAAATTGTACAACAATATTTCTTTTGCTGAAAATATTTAATAATTAATGGATATTTGATGTTCTTTCTGAAATCTATTCCGTAATTTTTTATTACAAGAATTTATCAAGAAAGGAATTTTGTTACAATTCTTTTGGGAAATTATTGAAAATAGTATTAAAATAAAATCTCATTTAATCCAATTAACACAGCAAAGAGAACAGTTTTTGTTTACCCCCACAGAAATGCCAAAAATTAGCCAGTTGATCAAATTTAACCCGCATTATAGCGCAATTGACATACGGCCTTAGATGCAAAATCGGTATCTATAATCGATTTTCACATTTAAGCAACGTTGCTTAGTAGTTTCTTAATTTAAACACGATCGACTGCGTTTGGAGGTTTTTTAGAGCCATTAATAAAAATTTAGAACGAACTAATAAAAATGGACTGAAGTTACATTTCTTTCGTAAATGATTTAAATGTATTGAATGTGATAAATCCAAACAACCTACAGCTACGAGACCATACAAATTTACAAAGCGAGAATTAACCCAATCGAACTTCAAGACAAATATTTTCGGCAAAAGCAACGATTTTCTAAGCCCAATATGGAAAAGCTTATAAACATTGTGCGATCCGGTCTTTTAGGGGTGGTCACATTTCTGCTGATCTCCAAGTCTGCTTTTACACGTTGACTATTGAGTCACGACTTACAGGAGTGCAAGAGAGAAAGAAAATTCGAAAAGTTGAGAGGGAAAATATTTAGCCCAGTTAGTCGTGGGTAAATTTTTCTCTTTTTGACGTTTTCTTTTCTTTTCTTTTCCTCCGCTAATAACTCCGAAAACAACATCTCGTCAGAAATTAAGCAAAGAACCACTCTTGCCAAACGCTGTTTCTTTGGGCTAAGAAGGAGATTCTATATATGACCCTAACCATCACAGTCCTGCTCTACGGCGCTGAATCATTGAGCGTCTTAAAAGCGGATGAAGAAATCCTGGGTCGTATTGAGAGGAAAATTCTTCGAAAAATCTTCGGTCCCGTTTACGTTGACGGGGTACGGAGACGAAGATTCAACCAAAAACTATACGAGCTGTACAGCGACATTCCCCTGGTCAAAAAACTCCACATTGGACGTGTAAGATGGCTAGGACATGTAGAACGAATGGACACCTATATTCCGGCTCGCATAGTCTTTGTTTTCCACCCAGATTTCGACGCAGTAGAGGAAGACCTCGCCTTTAGTGGCGCTTACAAGTAGAAACCGACCTCGGTCAACTTGGAGTGCGCAACTGGAGGCAGTTAGCTAACGACCGGGCTGATTTGAGAGGCATATTGGCTGAGGCTCAGGTTTATTCAGGACTGTAGCGCCACTTAAGCAAGTAAGTAAGGGTTTCCGCATTATTTAGTGGTACACTTTTAGGGGCGTTCATGAAATCATCACGAATAAGACAATGCAAACGCAATCTGCTATTTAATTCTTGAAAATTGATCGACTACTCGTAGTCAGATGACAGTAGTTGTCAAAATACACATTGGGCCCGTTTCCATTTTCGGTTGCAATCATTACAAATATGGCTTCTCCTATTTTATTAATTAGTCTGTCGTTGTAAAAATCGAATCGTACCTGGGCAAAGTCGGGCCGGATTGCTAGTAACGGGTGATCGAAGTAGAGATACTTTTTTCAATAGCCTTTTTTGACAGATCACGTGTGAGTCGTGTCATGCTGTCATGTTATTTTTGTTTAGTATTGTTTGGCGCTTCATAATGGAAAGACTTACGCGTGAACAACGTTTACAAATTGTTCAACTTTATTATTAAAATTCACGTTCTGTGAGGAATGTGTTTCGTGCACTTCGCTCAACTTATGGTCAACATAATCGGCCTACTGAGCGTACTTTTCGCAACACCATCACCCATTTTGACACCCAGCATTCATGATTGGATAATATTCAACCGAATAGACCACGTCCAGCACGCTGTGAAGAAAAATAGCGGCCGTAGCTGAGAGTGTACACGAAGACCGTAGAGAGTCGAGTCGGCGCCGTTCGCAGCAACTCGGACTGACGTATGGAACCACTTGGCGCATTTTACGTCAAGATCTTAAATTGAAATGCCAAAGAATGTTCTTTCAAATGATAATAAACATTCTCCATTAAATTTGAACTTTCTGTGTTTTTTTCTTTAAAAAAGTAGGGAACCTCGAAATGGATCACCCTTTATATCAATAAAACTGTATACAACACTTTTTTTTTTAAATTAATTTATTTGAAATATAACATTACTTAATTAAATTTAATTTTAATCCTAGATGCAACCTAAAAGCTGCTTTTAAGTATTTAAAGTTCTTTCATTTAAAGTTTTAAACATAAATACTGAGGAAGACACAAAAACTGTATTGATTTATCCCGTTTTTATATTGATTTACAATTATTTTTAATCTTTCAAAGAAAAAAATAAAATTATTTACAAAAAAAGCACTAGGTATGATGAAGAAAAGAAATAAATTAAATAGATATCATCACTATAGTCTAATAAAAGAAAAACAAAATATATATTCGTTGTATGTTTTATAATTTAATTAAAAATTAATAAATAAATAAATGCAACTAAACTCTAACCGAAAATAATAAAAAAAAATTAACATTTAGTTTATTTTCTAATTTTTAATACGTTCATTGTTTAAATTAAACTAAAACTAAAAATTGCTTTTATACATCACTGGACCTTGTATATATTTTGTAAAATTTTGTTTTTTTTTTTATACTCTATTGGCTTAATCTAAAATATAAAACAAAGAATTGTTCAACTGATGTGCAAACAGAATTGCTCCACTGTTAAGTCGTTACTTTGGTTATAAAGATGTGGTCCAACTATTGTTAAAAGGAAAGTTTTTGTAATCGTTGGCACTTTATAACCAGAGAACAAGTTTTCTTTTTTTTTTAATTTGTTATTTTGCATTAAACTAAAATCACGTAGGTGATCCTCGTCATCCCTTCGGAAGGAATGAATCCCCACTTTGTAAAATTAAGATTTCATCAAATTGCAGTTGAATTATACTAAAATTGTAGAATTTGATTGACCCAATCGCGGAATTCGGAAATTCTCGTGTAGACACCTGGTTGATTGGGTTCGGCGCAGCCAATGCCCCATGAAATCACACCGCCTAAGATGAATCGTTTATCATCCTCACGTTGGAGAACCATTGGACCACCAGAGTCACCTAGAAATGGATTAAGTTAATCAGGATTCAATACTTGATGAGACGGTTGCTATTCGTCACCTTCGCATGAGTCGTAGCCTCCCTTCTTCCATCCGGCACAGATGAATATGTGCGGGATGTGTTCAATGTAACCAGCCGCTCTGTACATCGTCTCGCAGATTGTGTTGTTGATAATCGGCACTGCAACTTCTTGCAGGACACTCGGAAGTGGTCCATCTTCGTAGAGACGTCCCCAGCCAGTAACAAAGGCTGTCTGCCCAATGAAATCTTCATCTGAACCAGGTACACACACGGGAATGATGTTGGGTTGGAAGACAACTGGCTCGTAGAACCTGTCAAGAGAGGTGTATTTTTTTTTTGTAAATTCCGACAGATGTCAAAAATGTCAAAATTTACCTCAGTAAAGCCAAATCATATTCGAAAGTTCTTGGATCGAATTGGGGATGTGATGCCACGATTTGTACTCGTCTTTCTTGATAGCCGTATGGTTCCTCTTCTTCGGCTAAATCATATTCACCAAGACGAAGCAGCAAGTCAGATGGTGGAACACTGAAACAGTACACAATATGAAGTTAGAATACATAAAAGTGTTTGCGCATTCCTCAAACTTACTTATCGACACAATGTGCAGCTGTGATTGCCCAGTTTTCATTAAGTAAAGCCGCTCCACACTTGTGCAGGTACGTTGAGGTTCTCCATTGTCGGAGAGATATTTGCCATGGCCATCTGCCAAAGGCAGCATTTGATCCACCAACTATCCTTGGTTCAGGGAACATGCGTCTGCCACAAACTAAGTTAAACAAAGAGAAATATATGAGAGATGTAGAGTTTATAAAAATATTAAAAGATTGATTAGATAGATTTCCAAAAATAAAATCATTTGGTTTATGAAAAATCTATTTAATCCCCATCGTCTTAGAAACTAATAAACAAAGGAATCTCTGAAGGTATCCCTTTAATGACGTTGTCATCATAACCTTATTTTACCTTAACAATGAGCCCGGCAAACTTAATTACGGCATACTAGAGGGCTTATGCTTCTCGTAGTCCGCCACCGGAGTATACAGGAGCAAAATCCTGTTCAAACTTTGGTGGGTCTCAAAGTGAGTTCAATGATTTGTCGCCTTGAAGTTTGTGCTTTCGGCAAAGTAGTAACATTTGTGCTTAACATGGATTCGGCTCTGATAGAAAACAGCTTAAAGCCACCCTGCTTGCATGGATAACCAAAGGATCTTTGGGTAACTACACATCTGAACATGAATGATATCTGAATATGTCTGAGCTGAATGTTAGAACTCCACAGAAATGACTACAAACAACACAAAACATGTAAGGAGGAAGGAAGTGAACTTCTTCCATAGAACTTCAAGAATTCGCAACACTACAGAAGACTAAGACTATGCAATCAGAAATTGCGAGGGCTGCATCACAACTATAATAGAAGATGGTTGCGGACAACCCCTTCCGTAACTCTGCGAACACATGCAATTTGTATTGTACGACCTTAATAGCTTTTCGCTTCGATTCGTTCACTTTTGCTCACTTGCGAAAAAGCAAATTCATTCGCTTTTTTTCTTTATTTTGTTCTTTTGTACAAAAATTTGAAGTTTCACTTCAACAGCTGCGTACATTGATGTTTGCAAGTTCAAAAGCAACGAAATTTTTTGTTGTCAAAACGACTTCCACCCTGACAATCGCTTCTATTCGCAAAAGTCTATTATGAGCAACTTAAGTAATCTTCAGCACTGAAGAAAACTTAACATAGAATTTTGACATAAGCTTCCGATTGTTTCCGACTATTATAGTTCAACTTTAAATCGCAGTTTTTCAATGCGAGAATATCCTAGTTTCAGGATTTAACTCGAGTTAACTCGATAAAATAGTTTTGTCAGCCATTTTAAATCCAGAGTTGACTTCGAGTTTACCCAGAAAGTTTGTTGAGTTAAGCCTGGGACTAACCGATCAGATGTTTTTGACAGATGATAAAATACCGAACAAACAATTATTTGCAATTCGATTTGTGTCGACATTTTATCAAATTTTTGGAAACTAAATGCGTACATGAAAGATCGCGATAAAATTATTTTTTGTTTGGCGAAAAATAAACCATACAGCTGTTGCAGATTCTATACATTTCGATAACTTTTTGACAGAAAAATCGATTAAGTGCTATCGATGAGTGCTACCAAAGATTATTAAGTCATACAGATGACGCATTGAGAACGAAAAACAGAAAAACTTATGTGACCAGATTCAAGGTACGGGCGGGCGGTGTATACGAACACAGATGAGAAACGAGTTCCAAACATATGGCGGGCTGTGCCAGTACGACACGCCATAGAATAATTTTTCTTGTATGCAGTGCGTCATCTGTATGACTTTATAATCTTTGGTGCTGCCAAATCAAATCACCACACTCGGAATCAAATTTAATCCTGCACTCAAAAACTGCTTCATGAGTTAGTTCTGAATTAAATTTATTCCGTTGTTTGTTAACTATGGGTTAACTCAGAGTTAATTCAGCACCTAAAAACCGGGCTTAGGTGAACAGATAAGAAGTTATGTGTAAAAGCTGAAAGGTGGTAAAAGACCATCTAAGCATCAAAGCTCTCTGCGAGCTCTCGGTGATCACACTACGAGAAGGCTAGGTAGATATGGCTTGAAGTAATCAAAACTCCTAACACCACTATCCAAAGGTAGTGGTATCCACTATCCAAAGGAAGTGGTGTGAAAAAGTGAGGATTTATTTTAATTTCAACTGAAAATGGCTGACAAAAATCTGGCAGGACACCTCACAACTCCAAGGTTAGACCGACAAAAAACTCGAAACTCCAGTAAAATAAATGTACGAAGTCTTATTGAAAAAAACTGCTTTTGTCAAAAAAACCTGCGATTTAATTAATTTAGCATATAAAACAACACCGTTAACAAAAAAAAAATCTGGATATTGAAAAGAACTTTGTTGAGCGATAACAAGTTCTATTCAGAAAAGAACAATCTATTCGCGATATGCCAATTTTGACATCTTAAGATGGTGAATGGTTGGCTGCTACTAAGCGGAGAGATGCATGAACATAACTCCCTCCTGGTATGTCCGCTGGTGGGCCTACTTTTTCATTTTGGATGTCCAAAACGGCCAGCTTAATAGCAGGTCTCTCGTATATACCGGTCGGATTTTTCGATGAGGCTCATTTTCACCTCAGTGGGTACGTGGACAAGCAAAACTATCGCTTCTGAGGCACCGAAAATCCACTAGTAATGCACGAGGAGCCATTACACCCGCTCAAAGTTACTGCATGGTGCGCTGTTCACGCTGGAGAAGTCATCGAGCCATTTTGTTTTTTTCGAGAACGCCGCTGGTCAAATGACAACAGTGGACGGTTCGCGTTATAGAGCCATGTTAACCGCAACTTTAGCCGCAGTTGGACAAATTAGGAGTGGAGGACAAGTGGTTCCAAAAGGACGGAGCAACGGCACACATTGCGTTAGCCACAACCGATATTTTGAAGGCCAAACAACATCGGATGACTTCTTTTGGCCAACCTTGGCAATTTACGATATTCGTAACTTCAACAAGCATATTTCTCAGCAACTTATCTAATGGATTCCGGCTTGGAGTAATTTTCTTCAGTACCATTTTGACTGACCGCATGGTCCCAGTTCCCAGCTTCCAGTCTCATGTGAGGTGATCCTGGCGTGATAGAGGTCCACTTCGTGTTTACTGATGTAAACATACGCATAAGCCTGTCGTTATTGACACTTTGGTACGGCTTTTCCAACTCAGCGTCAGCCCCTTCGAAATTGGTCCCATTATAGCTCGATAGGAGTTCCTCGTCGCCCCATAAAATTGCGAATAGCAAGGATACAAGAATCCGTTGTCAACGAATGAGCGACCTCGATATGAATAGCACGTGTCGTAAGGCAAGGAGTAAAACTCAGCCTCATCACTGAACAAAGTTTTGCGATGAAAATCAGCATCGAGATTCTTATTTTTGGCCCATACCCAAAATCACGACGCATTGCATGGTCTGGCGGCTTTCATTCTTTCACAAGCTGGATCTTGTAAGGTCGTAAGTCAAGATCTTAGCGCAAACTCTTCCATAAAGTTGATGGACAAGGCTCCAATTGCTAAGCACGGTCGCAAATCGATTCATTCAGGTCCTATTCAACACTTTCCTCTAGAGCGGCAATTGTTTCTTCGGTGCGCTCGGTTCGACGTCTCTGCGGATGCGTATTATCACATAAACGTAGTGCGAAAACGATCCATGGTTAAACCGAATTAATTTCTTCTGATAGACGATTATGTCGACTATAAAATGAACGGAGCTTGCGGTAAACTTCGCGAACTAAACCATTATTTTCGAATGAAATTTCCACGATTTGCAAGTGTTGTTCATTTGTTAACCAAAACATGATGAAAAGGCAAACCAAACTGAGCATAAATTACATTAGAGTGGCCCAATTTGACCACAAATGTCAGTTTATCTCTTTTCGAAAAACCCAACTTCTGAAAAAAAAAAAAAACACCCAACATACGAAACTTCTAGCCGGCAAGACGCATCATATCCATTGAAGTTTTTCGATGGTGATAATTTCATCCTGTTTCGAGTTTCCAGAAAATGGTCCGCTTTTAAATATCAGATTTTGAAGCTCTGTTCTCATTAGTCAAAATGGTCGATTCACCTATTGGATCCGAGCTTCAGCTAAGATATCATACTAAATCTGGAACACGGCAAACGGCCTCATTACTTCAAAGCACACATATGTAAGTCCCTGTCACTGATTCAGTAGACTCTCGTTTTTTCAAATAACTTACAAAGAACGACAAACAAAAGCCATAAATAGACGATTCAACAAACATCTTAATTGAAGCGATTAGGGGCTTAGTTTGAATTTTATTTCTCAAACCTAAAAACCTACTCCAACCTGACTAAGCACCAATAACACCTCACGATCTTAAAATACCCCCTTCTGCATATTTTACAATAATTATCACGACAAAGCAAAAAAAAAAAAAAACAAAAAAAAAAAAATGCAAACTGCAAACCCATTACCCACGTTCCGTTGGTGGTCAGCAAAGGTATTTGCGTAACTGGTGAATGGTCAATCTGAGCACTTTTACAGTAAGACCATTATATTCCACAGTGTCTTCTGCCAAGTCCCACATTCATGGACATATGCATGTGCAGTGTATCTGCAACTGCAACACGAACCATCTGCCTGCATATTGACATAGAACACAATTTTCCTTCCATGTACCGATGGCAGCCATCCTCGACCATCTTCATCTCTCCTAGTCCGACTTGGACGTGGTATTTCAATGAGAATATCTTCAACTTTATCTATGTATCTATGTGAGGGAATATCAACCGCAGAAAGATGCGATGTCTTCGATCGACCTTGGTCGAGGTCTATATACTGCGTCCATGCACCGCACATGCACATCTCTTACATCCTGAGGAAGCGTAACCATCTTCTTCTTGTCTGATTCTTTATTTTTTGCTTCTTTTCCGTGCAATTTCTTCTTCGTGTTGTTCTTCGTTTTCGTCGTTGTCGTTGTCGTCGTCGTCATCGTCATCATCGTTAACTTACCAATGTTAAGCATGCTGCCATTTTTTTTTTTATTTATAGGATGCACGTTCAAAGGTGGACACCCTGTGTGAGAGTGTGTGTTGTCGAATGTGTAGAAAGTTCTGTTAAACGGAATTGGGGTTACCAACTCTGTGCAATAGGGTCAATGGATGGTTGTCTTCTTTTTTTTTTCATTTGTTCGTGTATCTACTATCCTCGGAGGATAGCTTTTGGGCTGAATCATGGTGCAACGCTCATTCCATACGGACAGACCAAATCGAATTTAATTGATGGGTCATTTCATTGTCTGTCGTGTCGTAAATAATACTCAACGTTTAGACTTGATTACCTGGCAGGATTATAGAGCCGATATGGAATGGAGTTCATGGTCCGTTGGGGGTTTATTACTTTTGAACGAAGAACGGTCCATTCCCGCTGGCTCGATTGCAATTCGGTTGTAGGCCATCATCCTTTTTGTTGTTGGGAGTTTTGTGGTTTTGTTGGTTTGCTCGGTGCAAGTGCACGATTTCATCTGGTGGATAGGCTTTATGTGACTCCTGCAAGGCATGGCTAGATGGTGGACAAACTGGAAAGTCAAGGTTGTTGCGTGCGTTTGAGTTTTCTTGTTCTTCGTGTGCTGGAATATGTTTTGCTTTGGTGCAGAATGGGGCACTCAAAGATGACGATGTGAAATTGCTGGCGTGCCAGCATATACGTTCATCCATCAGTTCTTGAGATAGTGCTGAGAGATGAACTTATCTGGGAAGGGTGTCGATGTTGTTCTTTAATTGATTTAAGTGGGTCTATTTTTAAATGCGGTCGTCTTGTGGAGTTTTCTTGGCACGGGGTTATTGGAGTAAGCTTAGGTAAGAATAGAGCTTAGCAGGTTTTCTTAAAACTCGGTATACAAAACGTTATTTCACATCGCCCTTCTTAAGTATTTGCCCAACCATAAAAGACATTTTCATCTCGAGAATTTGGTTAGAATTTCGATGAAAGCGGAAATTATTAGCTTATCAGCTTTAGCTTTATCATTCCCAAACAGCTGCATTTATTGTTAACCCTATGTAGAGACATTAGAGCGAACGGAAAACAACGCCTTAGCAAGAAGCGGTAGCCCAACTACTTCAAAGCAGACATTACTGCCAACCAGGAAATACGATGGGATGGCCTGGTTAAAAGAGGATGAAATACGGTGACATCGTTTTATAGTGAGCAGAAACTGCGACTATTGGGTTGAGAATTTGTTATAAGTTCCTGACATAGGCAAGAAGTCTTATGTTTCCAAGACATTAGCGAACGCATTGCAACAATTCGCATTAAGGCCTAATTCGCCAACATAAGCCTTATATGCGGTCACGCCCCGGCGGAGAAAAATATGATATAGCTAGCTACGAGCTCTCCTTGACAAAACCTATGAGCGACTACCGAAGTACGATGTTTAAATCGTGCTGGAATATTTAAGCGCGAAGGTAGGAAGAGAAGACATCTTTAGCAGTAAATTCGGAAAATACAGCCCACAGGAAAATACTTATAGCAACCGACTCAAGCTAATTGATTTCGCTGCGGTATGAAACGTCACCAAAGCCAGTACACGGTTTCCTCACTTCACAGGACATGCTGGTCTCCAACGAACGGTCAACAAAACTTATCACATTGCGATAGACAAGAGGCACGCGTTCAGTATTTTGGATGTCCAAACACTCCGATTTTCGAATGCCACTACCTTGTTGCAGTCAAGGTAAGCATGCGGATACACACCGCGCCAGGACAATGCAGAAATGCTATGAAAAAATTTAATATGTCAACAGACTACGAGCGCAAGAGACCGCCAAGACCTTCGCATAACGCATGTCCTTTAACCTCTCAATTATCACCATACCACCAGCATCGAATGTCGAAGAACAATAGGAACGATGCCAACAAGTCATTAGATCTGCCGCAACAGATGTGCTAGGTTTCTCGCGCCCACCAACAAGAACCACTTCATGAGAAATGCTGACATATTCTAGCAGCCAAGAACGAGGCTTACAAGGCTAAGCTGCAGGTGCAGATTGCCGTTGAGCTCTATAGGCAGAAAAAACATCGGCCTTTCAGAAAGAAGAAACAAGAGCAAGAAAAGCGCACGATCGAGGATATAGAGAGGTGCCACTCCAGGGCCGATATTTTACCAAAGTGAAAAACATCAAAGCCAATGATACAAGGCTCGAACAGAATCCTGCCGAGATGAGCAAGGAAATATCGTAGTTGAGACACAGTCGACCACTTCTGCAGACTGTTAAACGGCGATGACGAACAACATTCCGCTGTAAGGCAGAAAGAACCATTTAATGTTGCCAACGACAGCGAAAACTGCCAATTACCCGACCTGAGTAAAGTGAGGATAGAAATATCGAAACTTAAGCTCAAACAAAGCTGCCGAAAATGGCGGCCTATAAAGTCGTACAGATGACGCACTGCATACAAGAAAAATTGTTCTATGGCGGGTCGTACTGGCACATCCCGCCATATATTTGGATCTCGTTTCTCATGTGTGCACGTGCACACCATCCGCCCGTACCATGATGCTGGTGAGCAAACGTTTCTGTTTTTTGTTCTCAATGCGTCATATATATGGTTTTATACCCTTTGGTAACATCCACCAACTCATAACTCAAATCTGGTCGCATGATGAAGGTTTGCCTAAAGAATGGAACCTCAGCATCGTTTGCCCCATCCACAAATAGGTGACCCTCTGAACTGCGCCAACAACAGAGGCATATGTCTCCTCAACAACGCCTACAAGATCCTGTTTGCTACAATATGTGAACGCCTGAAACCGTTTAGCAATAATCTGATCGGCCCTTATAAGTATGGTTTTTCCAGTATCTGCCAAAGTGTGAAAATTTGATCGGATGTGGACTTTATCCGATCAAATTTTCACACTTTGGCAGATCCTGGAAAAAAACACAAGAAGTCCAAATCGATACCCACCACCTATTCAAAGCCGCATACGATAGCACTTATAGAGACGAACAATGCAGACCCGTGTCTGGTTTTGGTATACCGCCCAAACTCGTCCGTTTGTGTAGGATGACGATGGAGAATTCACGCTGCTCCATCAGGGTCGGAAACAAAACCCACCGACACGTTCGTTACCAAAAAAGGATTTAGGCAAGGCGATGAGCTGTCATGTGAATTCTTCAATTCGATTCTTGAGAGGATTGTGCACAACTGCCAAGCCAGCACCCGAGTCACAATCTTTCGAAAATCGGTGCAACTACTAGCATACTCATACGATATTGACATCATTGGTGGTTTGCTGGTAAATGAAGGTAAGACCAAGTATATGCTGTCAACACGAAAGGACGCACAACATCGCCGAATTGGACTGAACGTCATCATTACAGATATAACTTTGAGGTAGTACAGGACTTTTCCTACCTCGGCTCCGCGACTAACTCTGACAACAATATCTCGTCAGAAATTAAACAAAGAGTTACTTTTGCCAACCGCTGTTTCTTGGGGCTAAGATGGCAAGTCAAGCCCTGACTCGAACTACTAAGGAGATCCTATATAAGACCCTGAACATCCTAGTCCTGTTCTACGGCGCTGAAACATGGACCCTTTCAAAAGCGGTTGAAGAACTATTTGGTCGTTTTGAGAGAAAAATTCTTGACGGACTATGGAGACGAAGACTCTATCAAGAGTAATACGAGGTGTACCCCTAGCCGTTTAAGATGGCTAGGTCATGTAGAACTAATGGACACCAATACTCCGTCCCGCAGTGTCTTCGATTCCCAGCCAGACGCAGTAGAGGAAGCGCTCATAAGTAAAAAGGGATCTCAACCAGCTTGGTGTGCGCAACTGAAGGCAGTTAGCTAAGTACCGGGCTAATTGGAGAGGCATGTTATTTGAGACCCAGTAAGTCCTTCCATACGTGCAAGACTACTGCGCAAGCTTTTCCATCTATCCTATTGTTTGCATTCTTTTCGACTGAAACTGAATTTGTTTAGACGAAAACTTCTCAATGACCGGGTTATGGTTTTCGCAGCACTCAGGTCCACTGATTGATGCCATATCTCATCGAAATATGGAGCCAATCAAACCATCTTGGTGGCTAAAATAAGATCGTTGGGCTTGATATTTCGAGGACATTTAACAGGGTTTGACAAAAAGCCCTTTTTGTCGTAAACGTGCACTTTATGCATCGATGATATTCCCAATTTATGAGTTAGAAACTAACTCTCGGAACGGTAAATCAAGGCTGTTTTGGACGGTATCAAGTTGGCTTCTACAAACTAAATACTGGTGTTCCCCAAAGCACTGTTTTGTCCTCGACAGTTTTCATGGAAAACCTCTTATCTGTAATTTTTATTGTAACTAACTGCTTTGCAAATGACAGGATGACAGCTTCAAATATTCGTTCTCAAATCCACAGCCTTCATCCTCGGACGTGGAAAAAAACGACGAAATTTGTAAGGGGCTTTCGAGCCTGAGTAAATCCAACAGAGCGGAATTTAATGCTTACGAACGCAATGCTGTCTTTTGCCATCAAAGCGAAACCAAAAACCATCCATTACCCATGAGTGATACTTGCATCTCCGAAGCCGAAAAACTTTCCATGGTCGGTATATGTGTAGTAACGACCTCCCTTCGAAAGTTTCGCCAAAACGCAGTGAAAGGTATATGTTGCCTTAACCGATGCAAGATATATTTCACCCCTTCTGATTTAGCCTCAATATTTAGAGCGTATATATGCCGCAAACTTCAGTTCAACGCACACATAAGATCAGGTTCAGCAAAAACACTATTGCACTCCGATAAAACTGATTGGAGATTCAATCAAAGCGAACTCCATAATCTCGCTCGAACATCGTGGCGTAATTGTAACAAAAAGTGCACCAATGCTCCAATAGCCAGATGCCAATTTCTGTTTTTTTTTTTTCAAAATCTGCTTCAAACATTTTTTTTTTAAGAAAACGCCCCAAGACAGTGGGCGGGAACATGATGAAAAGTTAGGCATTGTCCGAATTGATACACTCGTTCTACTGGGAGGAAGAGTTTCATCAGTTGCGCCAAAAACTTTTGATACAAGGACGGACGGACAGCCATTGCTCGATCAACTCAGGCATGGGTTAGGGTATACAAAATGAATTCATTGCGACTTAAGATGGATTCGATTTCAAGCCTCTTTCTATTATAGTTAGCCACACTATACAGAATGCAATATCCTAAGACGGAATGAATAAAAAGTTCAAAGCCACTTACCTTGCCTGTAGTCCACTCCCTCTAGCGATGGGATCGGCGACATGGTAGTGAATGGTATTGAAGTCGTCGCATTCAAGTCTTCTGTTGAAGGGTCGGTGATCATTTCTGGTGTTGCAGGTTCTGTCAAACTTTCTTCAGACGACTCCGATGTTGAGGTTGTTGTACTTGGTGTAGGTCTTGGGGTTGAATGTGTTCCAGGCTTGGACGTAGTTGTCGTTGTACTTGTAGTTGCTGATGGTGTTGCACCACTTGTATTCATATTTAAAGGTGAAGAGGTTGTTGCCTCCGCTAGATTAACATTATTTGCTGTTGTGGAAGAGGATAGTTGTACTCCTTCCGTTGTGGGTCCTTAAGAACAAACCAGTCATTAGAATTTGTAGGCATGGGAATTATTGTAAACTTACCCAAAGGACTTGAGTCATTTTCACCTGTGGTGGTATTTTTATTTGCAGCAACTTCTGGATCTATAGTCGGTACAGGAACCCAATCAGCTGGTGGTGGTTTTGGTTGCCAATCGGTTTCCTCTATCGTGACGTGGGTGTTGTTGTGTGGTTTGTTGTCAACAACTGTGGTCCATGTAACAAGGGTGGGTCTGTAGGTGGATGTTGGTAATGGTGGTGTATCTGTGGTTGTCAGTCTTTGGGTGGTTGGTCTGGGGGTTGTCGTCGTCGTTGTTGTTGTGGTCGTGGTTGGTTTTTTGGTAGTAGTTGTTGTTGTGGTTGTGGTTGGTGCTGGAGTGGTAGTAGTTGTAGTTGTAGTTGGTGCTGGAGTGGTCGTTGTCGTCGTTGTTGTAGTTATAGTGGTCGAAGTTGTGGTTGGTTTTCTCGTAGGTTTTCGAGTAGTTGTGGTCGTTGTTGTCGGTACTGGTGTTGTGGTGGTTGTAGTTGTCGTCGGTTTCGGCGTGGTTGTTGTAGTCGTTGGCTTATGCGTAGTAGTGGTCGTTGTTGGCTTACGTGTCGTTGTAGTCGTTGTTGTTGTCGTCGTCCTTGTTGGTTTGGCAGTGGTTGTGGTTGATGTAGTTGTTGGCTGCAGCTTAAGCGTTGTCGCCTCCACTGCAACAGAAGGTCGTGAAATTTTAAAGATCTCTGCAGTTGGCTTGGGCTTTGGCCTAGGCGCTCTCGTCGTGGACTCATTGAAAGTGGTAGCCTTGATCGTGGATGTTGCCACGGTTGAATGATTTCTGGTTGGCAAGGCCGTTGTGATGTTGACCACCTCATGATGTATTACCGGCCTCCTAGTGGGTTTCGTTCGAGTGGTATTCGTCGACGGCGTAAGAGGCCTCTTTGTTGGCAGCGGGTTCTTGGTTGTAATTGGACGTTTTATTGCTGTAGGCTTGTATTTGGCGGTGGTTTTGTTGGTTGGTCGAACTGTAGTAATCGGAATTGTAAAATTCATGACTGGAACCCTTGTCACTAAGGGTTTCTTAGTTCTGGTGGGTGTTGGGGAAGGTCTATATGTGGTCATAGGCCGTCTCATTGTTGTATCCTCGAAAATGATTGGTTCAGTGGGCTTGTTAGGTGTTGATGTCTCCACCATTTGGAACGTTGTAAACTTGATGGGCATAGTCGTCGTTTCAAATTCATACTCAGATCCTGTTTGATATACCGTCGTCAGAATTGGAGCAGCGGTAGTAGTTCTTCTTCTATGAGGCTCTGTTGTCGGCTTTCGTGTAGTGGTCGGTGCGGAAGTCGTTGCTATCGTCGTTGTACTGGCTGTGGTTGAGGCTGTTGGTCTGGCTGTTCCTCTTGTGATAAATCTCATGGTCGTACTCTCTACCTTAGGAGCAGTGTGAGTTATGGTAGACACCGGGATATATGGATGAATCGTTGAATGATTGCGCATTCCCAGACTTTCGATGATGCTCTCAGTGGGTATCTTGAACGCAGAGGTGGTTGAAAGTGTCGTCGATTCGTGCGAGAAGTGCGATATCGTATTCTGGTCTATACTGTTGTCGCTAATTTCTTCCGCAAAGATCTTTTCCTCCTTAATTCAAAAAAAAAAAAAAACATCCCAACCTATTACAATGAACTTTCAACACAACACTTCCCCCTACTTACCTTCATTTGACAACATGATCCAAAGTAGAACCGATCTATACACGTCCCCAGATGTGTTCCGTTTTGTTTGATGCAATCGATGGCAAACATACACACCCCGGAGAGGCCGGATTTTCGTACAATGCATGGCAAGTGGCGGATATTTCTTCCCGACTGAACTGTAAAAAGAAGAAAAGACCGAATTAGTCGATTGTATTTCGTTCCAGAACCTAATTAGTAGATAAACTCTTAATCGGATTAGACCCCGGAAGTTAGTTCTGTGATAACCATCAAATCTACATTCCCTCAGACAAGATCCCATCTGTGGATGACCAACTTCGATTTAAAAGCCATTCGACATTCTGAAAGCCAGTTTGAGTGCATTTAACACCCGGGCAAGGCAGGCACAAAACATCATCCAGGAGCTAACAAACCATGAACGATTTAGAAAGACCGCTTATTAATTCATCTAATAGCCAGCGATGCACAACGACCCAAGAGCTGGAATGACGCACACCAAACTTTGATCGGTTCCGTAAATAGCTTGACCGCATGTCGTAATCTGATATGAGGTCATCGCCCTTTTTTTTTCTTCCTCTCTCTTTCTGTTGCTCTTGTTGAAAAGAAAACCCAGACTAAAGCTGAGATACTGAGACTTGGTGTGTCTGCGATACAGCGTGATAAATTCCGTCGTGACGAGGAGGAGAGGGCGATATTGTTAAATAATAACAACAAGTCCGAGAATAAGTTTTCTTTTAGGCTTTGTGAATACAAATAATTGTTGGGTCTTATAAATAATCACGAACTTGCGTCGGATCATGGGGAGGACGTTCTTTTTTTGTTTTTGGAACAGGTTGTGGAGAAATTTATAATTGGAAGACGGAATTTCTTACTCATCGTTGGATGTCATGGGTCAATCACACAAGGTTTTGTATACAGAGGAATGGGATGTGACGCAGTATATTCTAAAAGAGTCCTGCTGTGCCTGGAATTATTATGTCGAGACGATATTGAGTTGCTTAGGTATTTATTCGAATCTTCTCATAGAATTACACGATTCTTAGAAAGACAATGGGAACGATGTTCGACTTAGTCTTTCATTAGACTTAAGATTTTCTACTGATGTAACTCAGCTTAGATTTTAAGGATCCCTAAATGTTGAATGCAAGATCCTTTCAAACGAATCGCGTGTGTGCTTGCAGTCTTACGCAACAGTGGGAATTCCGGCCAGGCAGATCGACTATTCATTATATTTTCACAGGAAAATCCTGGAATTGACCAACGAAATTCAAGTCGAGCTTGATTATCTATTTATGGACTTTAACGCCAATAATGATGGCATCCATTGACTGGAGTTCTGTACGGCGATGTCCAAATTCGGGATTTCAATTTTTTTTTTACATAGATGTGTCTCCTAACACTGACGAAAGCGTGCCATCTGAGCTCTTCCCCCGTGCTGGAGCTGCTTTTACTTGGATATGCAAACGATATCAATAAAATAGGTTTCTGCCATCCCATTTATGAAACCTTGTATGTGGAGCTTTAAAGAGTCTTTGAAACCACCAGTTTGAGACAAAAATGTACACCGAACCTCCGGTTTAAAGATCAAGCGACCATTGATCTTTAAAACGGAGGTTCGGTGTACCCATTTGTTTCAATCTTTAAGGCTGGGTTTCAAAGACTAAGTGATCACCACTGCCGGTGATCAAAAGGTTGGCAATGGGAGCGGGGGAAGCCGTGTTCTCACACTAATGCACACATTCGAATTCCAGTAGGCGGAAGAACTCCCAAGATGGAGTCAACGGTGTACAATCCCAGTTAGAATGAACAAAGTGAATAACCTAGATGAGCTGCTTTGATATATTCGGAATATTCGGAAAACGGGTCATTCAGGAAACTGAAGGTTCAGTCAGGTCCCTTGAACAGAGATGTTGGCGGATGTGCAGAAAGGTCAGCGCCATCGCTCAATCCAGCAGTAGATACTAATGGCTCCGTGTCCTAGGTTTCGAATAAATTGGAACCTGCCCTGGTGAAGGGTTGTAGCTTGGGTAAACTCCCCACTCCCCACAACGACTTATGAGCGACTACCGAAGTAAGAGTTTAAAATCGTGCTGGGAGAATTTCACGTTACGGTAGGAAGGGAAGATATCCTTAGCAGTATTTTCTGAAAACAAAGCCTATACGACAACACGTCTGGCAACGGACTTCGGCTAATTGACTTCGCTACGGTCCGAAATAAGGTTACATAACGTTCTTAAGATCAACGAACTGTCAACCAAATCGATCACACGATAGACCAGTGGCACGTATCCAGTTTTTTGGATGTCGAACATTCCGAGGTGCTAACATCGACTCGGACAACCACCTGGTTGCATCCAAAGTAAGAATGCGGATATCCAACACGCACAACAAACCAGAAATACTGTGAAACAATTTAATGTCGAAAGACTGTACTCGGAAGAGACCGCCAAGACCTTCAGGCAGCGCGTATCCCTTAACCAATCGATTAACACCACACTACCAGCATCGAATGTCGAAGAACAATGGCAACGATGCCAACAAACCATTAGATCAGCCTCAACTGATAACAATTCTAAACTCAATCTTAATGAGGCTGTCGGAAATAACGGCCTTCCCGCTGAGCTTTACAAAGCCGGCGGTGATGGCTTGGTAAGTAAAACCCACCAACTTATAAGCCAAATCTGGTCGGAAGAAATTATGCCTGATCCACAAAAAAGGTGACCCTTTGAAGTGCGTCAACTACAGGGGCATAAGTCTCCTCAACATCGTCTACAAGGTCCTAACTGCCGTAATATGTGAACGACTGAAAATGTTTGCCAACAATCTGATCGGCCCTTATCAGTGTGGTTTTAGGCCAGGAAGATCCTAAATAAATCGTAAAAGTCCAAATCATTGATTTCAAAGCCGTATACGACCTCATTTGTAGAGACGAGCTATAGAGACCCTTGTTTTGTTATACCTCCCAAACTTATTCTTCTGCGCATGATGACGATGGAGAATTCTCGCTGGTCCATCAGGGTCGATAGAAAAAAACGATTTAGGCACGGCGAGGCACTGGCATGTGTCTTCTATAATCTGATTCTTGAGAATCTCCCAAACCAGAGGCAGAGAGAACACCAGAGGCACCGTTTTCCAAAAATCGGTAAAACTGCTAGCATACTACGATATTGACATCATTGGTCGGACTCAACGTGATGTCAAAGCCGAGTTTGTTAGTACAGAGAGGAAGCTGCAGAGGACTTAGCAGTAAATGAAGGCAAAAAAAAGTATATGCTGCGAACACGAAAGAACACACAACTTCGACGAATTGGACAGAACCCACCATTGACAGATACAACTTTAAGGTAGCACGGGACTTTGTCTACCTCGGTTTCGCTCTTAGAAGAAGAATAACTGTTGCCAACCGCTGTATTTTCGGGATAAGAACGCAATTTAGTAGTAAAGCCTTCACTCGAACTACTAGCGAGATCCTATACATGATCCTGATCATCTGAGTCCTGATCTACGGCCCATGGACCGTATCAAAAGCGGAATCACAAATCCTTGGTCAATTTTAGAGAAAAATTCGTCGAAATATCTTCGGTAACGCTTTCATTGACAGGCTATGGAGAAGAAGAGTCAACCAAGAACTATACGAGCTGTACAGCGACATGCCCCTATCCAAAAAACTCCGCATTGAATGTTTAAGAAGGCTAATGCATGTAGAGAAAAGGGACACCAATATTTTGGCACCCAGAGTTTTCGATTCCCAGCCATAATACGGACGCACTAAGGGAAGACCTCGCCTTAAGTAGCGCGCACATGAAAATACCGACCTTAACCAACTTGGAGGGCGAAACACAGGCAGTCAGGTAAGGGCTGTGCTAATTTGAGGGAGATTTTGGTTAAGACCTAGCTTCATTCCGGACTTTAACGCCACTTAAGGAGGTAAGAATCTTTTAATCTGCAAAGGCTCAGGCGCGTTTTCATCGTTATAGGTTCCTTTCGACTGAGATAAGTAGGCACATTTTGTCTTATAAAGATTTAAAAGGTGGGCCAAGGCGAACTTTCATTAAGAAAGTGGATACTTGGCTTGCAATCACAAATTGTTTAGATATGCCTATAGAGAGCCGGTCTTGCGTAGTCAGTAAGAAAACATTAAAAGGTTCGTTGTACAAACTTCCGCATAACTCCAAAAATACCCTTCAATACAAAACTATGTCACTACGATGATTGGACGTTTATGCATTTATGGCACCAGCGTTGTCTTACCTAGAACCAGTAATTGTCACATTCTTCGCTTAGGCATACAAAAACCCTTTCCATGTACGCAACCACACTAAAACAAGGCGCCACAAAGGAAACATGCAGCACGCCATTGCATACCAAGTCAAACCCTCATTTGTGTTAAATCCAATTCCATAGCAAAGACACAGAACTCTGCATAACAAGTTAACTAACCTTAAACTTGTCCTAAAATAGATAAGAACCACTCGAAAAGAAAGTAAACGATGACGTGCAGACATTGTCAATGGCCGCCTGTTAGAAAAGATTCTAGATTGAGTGAACCAGGTAGCAATTAAAAAGAAAACTAGTACAGTGGTGTAGATACCATTGTTATTCACAAACGACAATCAAGCACATGTAACATTTCACCGCGTTTACATGTAAAATTTGCAAATATTGCAAAACTCTTCAGATCCATTACCGCATTGTGTCCACGCTCTTCGCCGACAGCACCAATGGTGTTCTCCTTTCAATTTGTAGGCGTAAGATCAATTTCTTCAGTTATCTCAGCACCACTTTGACTGACAGTTATTGCCGCTTTCAGAACACCACAAACAAACAATCAACCCAACGGCGAAGACGACTCGTCGACCACTTTAACATTCCCAGCTCACATACGCTCATAACCATACGCCCGCCGCCTACTAAATAACTTCGAAGCTCTGCTTCTGGCGGTAACGGGTGACTTTATAGCCCGTAGACCTATTATTCTTGTCATATGTCGTCCGGGCGATATTAGGTCAGTTACTGAACCGCCTTGCCTGTCTCTTATTCTGTGCGGAATTGTTGTATGTGACAGGAAAGTAGGTTGCGCAGCCGCCTTACATCGCGCGCACTCTCCTCTCAACCAGCTATTTGTTGGTTTTGTTTGTCCATCGATCAGATGGACGTGTGCTATACAACAAGAAAACCAAACTCTCTTCTGGCCAAAGAAAGAGAGAATTTTTGCCCAAGAACCGGTATGGGAAATATATCATTTCCATTTTTTTTTTTTACCATAAAGAGAGAGGGAACATTCCAACTCTCGTCGGAGGAGGATTAGATGAACTTGTGCTCTCCTTAGCTTTCATATGACGTGTGGCAATACCACCACCTAAAGTGGCGACCAAACCGAAACCACCGTCGCGATTTGTACGTTTTTGGATATGGACCATACGGGTATGGTGTTTCTATGTACGGTCGCGGTGTTGACCTAAATTGGGAAGAAGAAAGTTTTTCGTTTGCGGCGTCTAAGTACGGTGTTTCGGTTTTTTTTTTTTAGGTATGTAATCTTGTGTTTATGCAAATTGAGACTAATTTGGAAAGAAATAGAACGTTTTAATCGGCTTATGAGTCGATACCACTGGCCGGACTCAATTCGATGAATGGGTGAAGAGACAAGTTTGCTAGTCAACTCTTTTGTTTACTGTCACTTTTCATAGGGGAAGTCGGCATTTTTTTTTCTAGATCAGATATTAGCTATTTTTATAGAAAGTAAGAAGTAAAAAGTTGTTTTTTACAAACAGATTTTCGAGATCGATGTATAGATGGGCTTTGTGTGGAGGCTTAGTTTTTGGACGGTTTTTGTTATTATTGAGGAATCTTTCAAAAGTTTCTTTAAAAGTGAAAATTCACACCATAGTTGGGTAACTCAGATTTTTGGCGGATTCACTTTCTTGTGGAAAGGTGACAATAGACAGGATGGTTTGGAGCTTTTGCTTTATCAGACCTTACAAGAAGGTTGTGATCAAGATAAGATGAATCGTGAAACAAGTGTTGTAAGAGTTGAAAATAAGAAATGCTGGTGAAGAGGACATTTTTGTGGGCCAAACGGATTTGGATCTTTTGAAAAGCCATCTCATAAGCAATTAGAACGGAAATGATGACAGCCTTCATTTTTTCAACATTCTACTTCCATAAGATTTGAGATCCGAGTTCAATTCTAGCTCCAAAAAGAGCTTAGAAAATTGAAATTTAAAGCTATCGCAGGGCTTGACAATTTCGTTACCAATCATAATCAACGGCTATTTTGAGAAAATAGGATTTACATGTAATTGGCGTATCCTATGTCACCGAATGGTTGATAGAAATCAAGTGGTATGTTCCCGAAGCTATGACCGGCCTTACCTGGAGACACACAATCCACATCCAGTAATTTTATGTGAGAAACGGCCTTTCTATCCTTCAAAAGCTAGTTAAGCTCAATTTTCATGCTTTCCATAGTGCTAGTTTGGGTGTATAAAAGTTTGAATATGGTGAGGTGAGAATATGCTGCCCACTGCAACCCCTCCCATTTTTTCTTTGGGTTGCGTACGCGGTTGGATGTATGTGAAGTTAGAGTATGCATGTAGCCCGCCTGCTTGAGCTTATTGTCTGTGAGAGCTTGATTTTTCATACATCCAACCTCACACGAGGTCCCGTTTGCGTTGTCGGGCTGTGGAGACGAAGATTCAACCAAGAACTATACGAGCTGTACAGCGACATGCCCCTGGTCAAAAAACTCCGCATTGGACGTTAAAGATGGCTAAGACATGTAGAACGAATGGACACCAATACTTCGGCTCGCAGAGTCTTCGATTCCCAGCCAGACGTTGGACGCAGTAGAGGAAGACCTCGCCTTAAGTGGCGCGCACAAGTAGAAACCGAACTCAACCAACTTGGAGTGCGCAAATGGAGGCAGTTAGCTTAGGACCGGCCTAATTGGAAAGGCATGTTGGTTGACGCCCAGGTTCGTTCCGTACTGAAGCGCCACTTAAGTAAGTAAGTAAGTAACCTCGCACAAAAACCCAAATCCCACAGAATGCCCAAGCTGGGGGGTTGCAAACAGGCAGCTTGCAACCACCCACATCCAAACTTTGTATGCACCCAAACTAGCACTCGGATGTATTTAAAGTATGGGATGGGTGCAAACTCACACCCAGACTAGCACTCGGATGTGTTCAAAGTATGAATCCCCTGCTTGGGCTCACTATTGGCTATACGATATGCACAATTTTGGACGTTCGCAAAGTGAAATAAGACCTTTGAGAGTTCCTGCCTTTTCCGCAATTTTTTGCGCGGTTTATAATTATCGGGCCAAATCTAAGGGCTTAGTTTTGGAAGACGCCGCAATAAATTTGTTTCATCAAGAATTCGGAGGACCGTTGTGTTGACGTGTCCGGTGTCCTAAGAAACGTTTTTTATGTTTGCGTGCAAAATTTTTCGTTTCATCTTTAACCGCGGGAATACCTTAAAATAAGACCAAACATGGAAACTCGGCAATTTTTCGCTCGGCTTTATTTCACGCCACCTTTTGATGCCATGCTTAGTTCTGCTTCTTGTTCTCCTCTGTGTATGAGTCCAAAATGAATATGGGCCTCAACCGACAAGCCTCTCCAATTAGCCCGGATCTTAGCTAACTGCCAGTAGTTACGCACTTGAATTTGATTTCTTTTAGTGGGCGCCACTTAAGGCGAGCTCCTAGTCTATTGCGCCCGATGTCTGGCTAAGAATGGAAGACTCTACGAACGAAAATATAGATATTCATTCGCTCTGCATGTCCAAGTCATTTTGATCGTCTAATTCGGAGCTTTTGACCAGGTCTATGTCGCTATATAGCTCATGTAGTTCTTAGCTGAATCTTTGTCTATGTAGCACGTTAACGAAAACGGGAAAAAAATTTTCGAAGAATTCTTCCCTCAATATGACCAAGGATTTCCGCTTTTAATACGGTAAAGTCGTGGAGCAGGACTGTGATAATAAGGGTGTAAAAACAAAGATTTAAAACACCAACTCCCAGAAGCCACCCAAGAGAAAATTTGAACCTACTGTATCCATGGATTAACTTGCCGCACTCAGGTTCTCGAAATCAGTACAAGAAGCCGCGAAAAGCTTGTAAGCTAGCTGTAAAGGTAGCTAAGCAAAAACCATGGCAAGAGTTCATTCTGGATTCTATCAAGTGACAACAGATCAGCAGATGAGGTGTTCTAACAGCCAGATCCGAAATGGGTGTTTGACGTAGATGAATGAACACTTTTCGGTGCAGCTTAATACCAAAACAAATGTCGGATCAATGGTTTTAGTCAGAGGTTAGTCAGTCCATTAATGGACCGTGCTATTGCAAAATGGTATTCCTTCCAACATTTATAACTATTGGCTACTCTGACTAGAATCATTGATCCGATATTTTTGTTGGTATTAGGCTGCACCATTCATCTACGTAAAATGTCCTTTTCAGATCTGTCTGCGAAAAAAGATTCAGTGAATTGCAAACTATGGCGATGGTTCCTGTTTTCTTAAAAATCAATAAATGAGATTTCTCACGACATCTGGTCATGTCGTGCATCATCATGCATGTTCCTAAGAATATCGAGAAAAGAGATGGCTAGAGTATACTACGTCATGATACTAAAGCATCGGTGATCATGCTGGAAGACTGTGCATACCCAAAAACACAAACTGATGCACCTCTAAATAGGTGATGGAAGGAAAGGCTAGCCTTGTCAAGAGGTAGATATCAAACACTCGGCAAACGTAACATGTTATGATCTCTCATCAAAGATCTAATCGCCTTCTTAAATGCCTTGGCTATATATTTTATAAACTTTATCACATCATGTAAGAACAACGGGAGCACGATTATTCGATATCAAAACGGATCACCCCAGCGAGACCCGGTCAAACAGCCAAATTAACTTACTTATTCGTGGTCAAATGGTAGGCAATGTGATTAAACAAAACCTTGACTTTGGGTTAAATAACCACCCGCGAAAAAGACTCTTGTTACGTGGCGACCAATAGCCTCAGGAAGGATTGATTTTATTGTTTATGACCATGCTAAACGGAAAAAGGACGTTCTTGTCTAAGCCTGAAATGTTAGAACATGAAACAGGAGAGGTGCAGGCGAACAAATATCGGAAGCCCTAAGCTGCTAAAAAGCAGACATAACTGCCATCCAGGAAATACGATGGGATTGCGTGAGGGAACAAATGGATGGACAATTTGGACATCTACTACGGACCGTGTTATAGTGAGTAGAAACATCTACTGTTCGGATGCGGATTTGTTATAAGTGAAAGACTTAGACAAGAAGTCTTATGTTTCCAAGACATCAGTGAACGCATTGTAACAATCCGAGTTAAGGCAAAATTCGGCAACAGAGGCCTTATATGCGCTTACGCTCCGATGGAGGAATAAGATGATATAGCTACGGATTGCTTCAACGACCTCCTTGACACAACCTATGAGGGAATACCGTTTAGGAAGAGAAGATATCTTTAGCAGTATTGTCGAAAAACATAGCCTACGCGACAAAACGTGTGTCAACGGACTAAGGCCATCTGTCTTCGCTACGAACGAAATGCCACCATAGCCAAGAACACGGATTTCTTACCTCTATATCCATAAGGGCCAAGGCGGTCTCCAGATCAACGAACGGTCAATTAAGTGGATGATATTGCAATAAAGGAGAAGCACGCATCTAGTATTTTTGATGTCCACACATTCCAAAAAGGCTAACATCGACTCGGATCACTGCCTTGTTGCAGCCAAACACAAGGGACCGACAAGGTTTCTGCGGAACACGTATCCTTTAACCTCTCAGTGAACACCATGGTACAGCATCCAATGTCGAAGAACAATGGCAACGATGTCAACAAGTCATTCGGTCAGTCGCAACTGATGTGCTAGGTTTCTCGCGCCCACCAGCAAGAAACCCTTGGTTTGATGAGAATGCCAACAGATGCTCGCAGTCAAGAACGAGGCCCATAAGACCAAGCTTGCCAAGGATAAGAATTCTGTCGGGATGAACCGGGAAACATCAAAGTTGAGACACAGTCGATGCTAAGGATATGGAAGAACCACTTGTGCGGACTGTTTAACCGTGATGACGAACAACAAGGCAGCGAAATCACCAACCCGACCTTAGTGAAGTATGATATCGATATATAAAATCAAGCTTAGCAAGGCTGTCGAAAATGATGCTTTATAAAGCCGGTGGATATGACATGGTGCGTAACATCAAAGATTATAAAGTCATACAGATGACGCACTGTATACAAGAAAAGTTGTGCCATGGGGGTTCGTACTGACACAACCACCCGAAATATGCATGGATCTCGTTTGTCATGTATGCTAGTGTACACCGACCACCCGTACCTTGAAGCGGGTGGGCAAAAGTTTCTATTTTTTCGTTCTTAATGCGTCATCTGTATGACTTTATAATGTTTGTCAACATCCACCAACTTATAAGCCAAATCTGGTGGGATGAAATTATGCCTGAAAAATGGAACTTCTACATCCTTTACCCGATTCACGAAAAAGGAAACGCCTGAAACCGTTTACCAACAACCTGATCGGCCCTTATCAGTTTGGTTTTAGGCCTGGCAAGCCAACAACTGATCAAATCTTCACAATTCGGCATCTTCACTGAGGCATGTCTAGTTTTGGTATACCGACCAAACTAGTTTATCTGTGAGGGTTCACGATGAAAATGGCTAATGCATGTAGAGCGAGTAAACACCAATATTCCGGCTACCAGACGGAGTGGCGCGATAGAAACAGATAGAAACAGACCTCAAACAACTTGAAGTGCGCACATTTGGTTGAAGCTCAGGTTCATTCTGGACTGCAGGTCCATAGTGGCGCGCACGAGTATAGACACCGACTTCAAACAACTTGAAGTATAAAAGTTCATGCCGGCATATAGCCCCAGTTAAGAGAAAGGAGTACATCCCTTGTAAGTTACTCTTTGGTTGATTGTAAAAGATAGCTAGATATGACATTTATATCAAAAAGTGGCATGAAGTGTTCAGTTTTCGACCTTCGAGAGGCATAACCTCGATGTAAGCTCTGAAGTGTATCCCAGGAGTATGAATTTGAGTGTTCGACTTGATTGAGTTATAAAAGTATTTTTAGCAGAGGGCGTTGGAGTTCGTCCAGGTTGCTTATTGTTCAGTATGCAGGGCCAAAATATTATACTTACTGAAGATGCCATAAGTTTTGCAAACGCCGTCAACTAAATTTTTTAGTTTGATGTTTCTAACGCAAGCATTGATAAGCAAGACTCCTTACTCCTCATGATCGCGAAATACTTTGGACTTTTCGTAAGGACTAACGATTGTCCAAAGGCATTTAACCGCAGACCTCGAAGTGGCGGTCGATCGAAAATATGGACGCCGGAGTTGAAGATGTCATGAAAGCTTCATCGACATTGACTAGACCAAGTTCCTTCATTACCCCTTCGACTAGCTGAAATTGCAATTTAAGGCCCAAAAAGCTGGTAACTTACGGACGGGCGGACAGGCATGGCTAGAATCAATCAGTTAGTGATTCTGAGTCGTTCCATATACTTAACAATATGTCCCCCTAAATTATTCTTTTTGCATAATAATCCAATTCAGCATTCCCTTCGTTTCGCATTTGTACGGATACGTTAGAATGGCCACGCAACACTATGCTTACCATCGTAGATTTGATTAAACTGCTGTTGCTCCGCTTACATTTTTATATCTCTCCGACACAAGCATGCACCAACTACACATTTCCGTTTTACCTTTCCTTTGAAAAATCTTCGCAATAAACATTCTTTCTTAAAAAAACATTTACCCCATCTTTCTGAATGTGAAAGCTCAATGACCTGAGAAAATATCGCACGATTATCCAATCCCGCATCAGTCAGTTCGCAACTCAACTCTTTCATATGCAATTCACTATCAGGTGGCTTTTTTCCCCCTTCTTAGTTCACTCTGCTGGCTTGAACGGTAAAAAGTGTCATTCTTATCTTTTAATGCTGTTCCACATAACAATTCAGTCTGAAACTACCTCCGAGAATGACCCACGCAACCCTTTTCCAGCATAATTGCATCTCATGTTCGTTGCCTTTGAAAGTTCCATTCGCAAGCAGTTGAAGAAATAATATACCTAACCAACCCAAAGCATGTGCTTACTTAACAGAATTCGTAACCAGCATCATTACCATCTCCTGGCCAGCGAACCAAAGTAAGTGTTAAGTATTCCCATGTTTACCTTTCCACCGAATGTAGGTCGGTGGAATGTGTCATTTATTCTTCACATGTCTACCCGATGATGGCACTTTGATTATACGAGAGTAGACCACATTAATTCGCTTTACCTGAATACGAAACACTTAACAATTGACTGAGATCTTGATCTCCAGCTTATGTACTTACATTGTGCTAAACTAGGATTATCCACAAAAACCGGATTCCCTCTCGATAGTTGGCATACATTGAGCACGAAAAAAATCGCCAGTGTTGCTATACTCCCACCGATGATGTCCTTTTCTCGCCTATTCCTTGTTCGTATTGTCCCCATCTGTAAAGAGTAGAGAAGAAAACTTTCCGTTATTCTCGTATCTCAGAGGAGTGAATTTCTTTTAACAAAATTTTTTTTTGACCTAGTCACCACGCTAGCGGTGATATGAATCATTTTGGACAGACTGCGCCTACTCACAGCCACGAGATATGCGGTGAAAGTTTAATACCAACCTGTCAGCTGTAAGTTTCCCAAAAAAAAAAAAGATTTTATGCTCGGAGAGTGTGTTTTCCTAGTACTTTTCGGATGATTAATAAAAATGAAACCGTCAAAGTTGAAATGAAAAGTGAATTCTATGAACAGTATGACGAGTCATGCTGTCGAAAGTTGCTATCTATGTGCTGCCCACACATGTAATAAAAAATTTACTCCGAAAAATTCTTCAGTGATGTATTACCAGCGGGCAATAAACTCCAATTTCTGCGCTAAAGCCGATCGAGTGGTGTCACAGGTTTTTAGCACTTTTTACCGCTAAATATTTTATATGCAAATATTTAGTCATTGAGTTTGGCTCGTCTCCACGACTGACCTAGAATCGTGAGACGAGAGACTTGAAAAGTTTGTTTGTTATTATGTACACACACCCTAAAAAAAAGTGTCAGAAGGGGGGGAAAGAACAAAAAGACACCCGGAATCTTGCCTTGAAAAACGTGACCTAAATAATAGTGTGTGTGCGAGAAATGGGTTGTAAATATACGCGGAGCAGGTGAGGGCGGCACGACGCGGGACATGGGTAATGGATGAATAAGGTTTTTACTAACACCGCGCCGTCATGCCGGGCTTTAGGTCAAATTAGACGGTTCTTGGTGCGCGAAATTATACGCTTGCGAGATGGATAAATTCGGGTTTGTTGAGAATTTTGATGGTTGCTGTCTAATTGGAAATTAATTTTAGGTCAGGTGGTGGGAAAATGGAGGTTCTCTGGTCTGTTTTGGGAGTGTTATACAATTTGGGATTACTGCGTTGTGGGAAGTAGAACGGCTAATTCGATTGTCGAAGTTAGATAATTTAGTTGTTGTTGTGAGTTTTCAATGGAAAATGGTGAAAGTAGTCTACAGCATGACGTAGAAAAGAAATTAATTTTAGGAACAGCCTTTTTGGCAATTTCTGGAAATGGGAGACACCTTTTTTTTTATATCATACAAGTTGGGCCAAAAGAAGTCATCCGATGTTATTTGGTCTACAGAATATCGGTTATGGCTAGCGTAGTGTGGGCCGTTGCTCCGTCCTGTTGGAACCACATGTCCTCCATGTCCTCCATGTCCACCATTCTAGTTCGTACGACTGTGGAAAAAAAAACTCGGTTAACATGGCTCTATAGCGCGCATTGTCCACTGTTGTCGTTTGACCAGCGGCGTTCTCGAAAAAAAAATGGCACGATGACTCCTCCAGCGTGAACAGCGCACCATGCAGTAACTTTGGATGGGTTTTATGGCTCCTCGTGCATTATTCGTGGATTTTCAGTGCCCCAGAAGCGAAAGATTTGCTTGTTCACGTACCCGCTGAGGTGGAAATAAGCAGCATCGCTCATTATGATTTTTTTCGAAAAATCTTCCACTTCTTCCTCGAGACTGAGGATGGCTTGGGCGCAAGTTACACGCGTTTGGCGGTTGACAGGGAGCAGCTGATGCACGTACTGGACTTTGTATGCGAACATGCGCAAGTCTTTGATCAAAATTCGCCTTAGGGACGACCGGCTGATGGCTAATTGCGAGACACTTCGTCTGGTTGATGTTCGTGGCGACAGCTCTACATCTGCGGCAACAGCGGCGATATTCTCGGCACAACGGGTGCTCCGAGGCTGGCCACTCTTGGCAACGTCTCGTGTTGTCCCATACTCTTCAAGGTTGGTGCCCAAACGGCGCAGTGTTTGCGCAGTCGGTGTCGGACGACCGGGGAATTGGCAACAGAATTCGCGTTGCGCCAACACTACAGACAAATTGTTACTCAAAAAAATAGACAAGATAATTCCGCGTTCTTGGGGAGTTTATCGCTCCATGGCTTGTTCACTTGTATTCTACATCTGTCTAGTCAACAAATGTCAAAACAGATTTGAAATTGGCGGCCATTTGCACAAATAAGAGCATCTTCCAATAGGGATATCTCTTTTGGCCCACCTTGTACTTGTGAACCCAATGAACTTCGTTTCGCCCCAATTTTACTCCTTCAGATAAACTCCTAATTTACTTATTGGGCTCCCGAGCCGTCAAGAGACTCTGTCTGAGACACTGCAGCCTTCCATTCTCTACGGTCTCAGGCTCGCTGCTTCCAGTTATTTAAGCCAAGTGGCATCCGCGACGGCTTGGTCTTTGAAATGGAGGTTCTGTCTTCCTTGCCTTCTCGAATCTGGGGGCTGGGACTCGAAGATCCTCTTAGCTGGAGCATTATTGTCCATTCGCTCGATGTGGTCAAGCCAATGTTGTCGACGTGTTTTGGTTTTTTGAACTACATCAACATCTTGGTACAGCTCATAGAGGTTGCGGTTGTATCTTCTGCTCCATTCCCACTCCTCGCACACAGAAGCCAGGACCGAAAATCCGCTGAAGTACTTTTCTCTCGATGAAGCCCAGTATCAGCTCTCCCTTCTTGCTTACCGTCCAGCACTCGGCGGCATAAAGCAGAACTGGCATTATGGACTACATCCACATCTTAGTACAGCTCATAGAGTTCGCGGTTGTATCTTCTCCTCCATTCCCACTCCTCGCACACAGAAGCCAGGACCGGAAATCCGCTGAAGTACTTTTCTCTCGATGAAGCCCAGTATCAGCTCTCCCTTCTTGCTTACCGTCCAGCACTCGGCGGCATAAAGCAGAACTGGCATTATGGACTACATCCACATCTTGGTACAGCTCATAGAGGTTGCGGTTGTATCTTCTCCTCCATTCCCACTCCTCGCACACAGAAGCCAGGACCGGAAATCCGCTGAAGTACTTTTCTCTCGATGAAGCCCAGTATCAGCTCTCCCTTCTTGCTTACCGTCCAGCACTCGGCGGCATAAAGCAGAACTGGCATTATGGACTACATCCACATCTTGGTACAGCTCATAGAGTTCGCGGTTGTATCTTCTCCTCCATTCGTCCTCCTCGCAAACAGGAGTCAGCACCGAAAATCCGCTGAAGTACTTTTCTTTCGATGAAGCCCAGTATCAGCTCTCCCTTCTTGCTTACCGTCAAGCACTCGGCGGCATAAAGCAGAACTGGCATTATGGACTACATCCACATCTTGGTACAGCTCATAGAGTTCGCGGTAGTATCTTCTCCTCCATTCGTCCTCCTCGCACACAGGAGTCAGCACCGAAAATCCGCTGAAGTACTTTTCTCTCGACGAAGCCCAGTATCAGCTGTCCCTTCTTGCTTACCATCCAGCACTCGGCGGCATAAAGCAGAACTGACAGGGTAAGATGTTTGTAGAGCACACTCGTCGTCCTTCGAGTTAGGAGTTTTGAACCCAGTTGTTCGCCAAACTGAAGTGGCAACGTAATTCTTCGCCGGATCTCCTTTAGGGTGTCGGTCGTGGAGTCAAATGAACTCCTTAACTACCTCGAAATTGCTTCTCTCAATAGTGACGTTTTGTCCTAGGCAGTGGACAGATGATTGTTTGTTTGTTGATAGCATGAACTTAGTCTGGTCCTCATTTACTTCAAGGCCAACGGATTTCGCCTGTTCTTCAATCGCCGTGAACGTTTCTCCCACGGCACGCTGGGTGCAACCGAAGATGTCAGTATCGTCCGCATAGCTCAGTAGCTGGACGGACCTGTTGAAAATAGTGCCTTCAGTGCTGACATCTATCCTTCGTATACTATCTGCTCCAGTACGTGATTGAAGAAGTCACTTGATAGCGCGTCTCCTTGCCGAAATCCGCTGCATGTTTGGAATAGTTCGGAGGAGATACTTCCAAACTGCACGTTGCAGCCCGTGTTTTCCAGCGTCACGCGACACAGCTGAATCAGTTTCGCCGGGATTCCAAATTCGGCCATCTCCATATAGAGCTCCTGACGATGTATGCTATCATGCGCTCCATATAGAGCTCCTGACGATATATGCTATCATACGCGGCTTTCAAGTCGATGAATAGGTGGTGAGTTTCGACTTGAAATTCGTTGGTCTTTTCCAGGATGTGCCTCAGTGTGAAAATTTGGTCTATAGCCGATCTGCCGGACCGGAAGCCGCACTTAACGTGCCGATTAGAGTGTTGCAGAAAGGTTTTAGACATTCACACAGTACGTTGGAAAGGATCTTGTATGCCACACTTAGCAGGGATATGCCTCGATAGTTCTTACAAAACATATGATCGCCTTTTTTGTAGATGGGGCATATGAAGCTGATAGTCCAGTCATCTGCCATGTTTTCTTCCACCGAATTTATAAATCTCAGCTGAATAGCCATAAGAGCCTGAGGCCTTGTTGTTCTCAACCTTTTTTTATAGCTACGCCAACGTCTTCTATACTAGGTGGTGGAACTAGTTCTTCATAGACTGGACGTGAGTTTTCTTCTTGCCCTATTACTATCTCTACATGATGACCATTAAGCAGCTGCTGAAAATGCTGCCTCAACACATCTACTATTCCCTGCACTTCGGTAACTAGGTTTCCTTCGCTGTCTCGAAAAGCCTGTGTTTCGGTTTTGTAGCCAGCAGCTAGTTGCTTGGCTTTTTTATAAGACTTCCAGATGTTGTTACGAACTGTTTGTGAATGTGATGTGCGACTATCCGGAATCAGTGTTATTGTTCGCAAAATCCAAATCAATTGCAGCAAGCAAAATAGCACATTTGCTCAACAGAAAATTGCAATGCGCAATGGACACATGCCTAATTGGGCAAAGCTAAGGTCAACGTTTAACGCCATTTCAAAAGAATTTTCTATTTTCCATTCGAAACGCCATTCCGGAAAAATTGCAGTCTAAATTCCCAAATTTTTAGTTGTCCAGGTTTTTGATCAACTCAAGATCGTTTCGTGGAGACAACAACAAGCCAATGCCAAGAATTTCATGTTCTTCTCTCTTCTCTTAGCTTGAACTGACTACGGAACATCTAGCTCGGTGTAGTCCAGCCGGAGCTTTAAATTATACTTCGTTCGGGGGAACACCTCATTGGTATACTATTGCCAGTTCCAGAAGTTCTTTGTAGTCTTTACGAGGTGGGACTCTTGCAGCTGATATTTTGTTAAGCAATCATTTTTTCTGAGACTTCAATAGCTGCTGCTGTGGCAACTTCGTTGGACAGTCTCTTTCGTAGTTTTTCCTATTGTTGTTGGACTACATTTGTTGAAACGTGAAAAAGGACATCTGGAAACAAAGAATGTCGAAGACCTGTACTTGATGGCCCTATTTCATATACGTGGTGGCGGTATGCCAGCCAAAAAATAGACACCGCGTGTACTCTTCCCAAAGAAGAAATTTACCGTCCCAGTGAATTGCCAATGGAACTTCTGGGGAAAATTCAACTTTTTAATTCTCAGGAAATTGGTAAACGGTACTTCGTAAGTTCTCGACGAATAGAGTTTGGATTCACATTGTATTCTGCTTCTGAATTATGTCCGAGAAGTTTAAGCCCAAGAGTTAGAATCAACGCTGCATTTCGATAACTTACCTCAGCAATGTCAAGACTAGCCGCAAAGTTTTCATCCAATATTTTCTTCGGAGCGATTTTAGGTATATTTTGTGAATTTCTTGTCCTTGAGTAAGAACCGATTAACGGGTTGGGAGAAGGTATTTTCAAAACCTCCAAAATAAGGTGCACCCTAATAAATTGTGGTTAAATTGTAAGGGCCGATGTTGATTTTAAATAAAACACAAATTATTTAAGAAATTATCGTCATTTCCTTTTATTATGATAATGTTGGTATAATTCAATTATGTATGGAACAAAATATCGGATAAATGGCTGCCAGGACCTGGGCGGCACACCTCCATCCGATGGTCCAAATTTTCGATGACGCTGATGCATGATTCAAGTTCTGTGACGTTAATGTGCCGAATTATCTCATCCTTTAGCTCCTGAATTATTGCTGGCTTATCAACGTACACCTTTTCTTTCAAATAACACCAAAGAAAGAAGTTTAACGGTGTCAAATCACATGATCTTGGCGGCCAATTGACATCGCCACCACGTGAAACACGGCCATTGAATTTGTCGCGCAATAGAGCCATTATTTCGTTAGCTGTGTGGCAAGTGGCACCATCCTGTTGAAACCACATATCGTCCACATCCATATCTTCCAATTCGGGTCATAAAAAGTTCGTTATCATCTCAATATAGGCGACCACCATTCACAGTAACTGCCTGACCGGCCTCATTTTGGAAAAAATACGGCCCGATGTTGCCGCCAGCCTCTCTTTCTGGGTGCATTGGTTTTTCGACAACCACTCGTGGATTATCACTCACCCAAATGCTGCAATTCTGCTAATTGATGAATCCACTGAGGTGAAAATGTGCCTCATCACTGAAGATGATTTTCTTCGGAAATTGATCGTCCACTGTTGCCATTTCTTGCCATCATTCTGACCATTGACGAGGCTTCAAATGGTCAAGAGGCTTTAGTTCTTGAGTCAATTGTACCTTGTTGTGTCAAGTCTTTATGCTTATGTTCATCAACGACGAGCGTGAGAGGTGCAATTGTTGGGCACGACGACGAGTTGAGGTGGACGGGTCTTCAGCCACACTATCGCGAACAGCAGCAATATTTTCTGCAGTTCGAGCTGTACGAGCATACCCTGCTGTTGTAACATCTCCTACAGACCTGGTTTTCTCAAATTTTTGCACGATTTTTCCGAGTATACGCACATTTGGACGATTAAATTGGCCGAAAAAATCACGAAGTGCACGATATGCATTTTGATTTGAACGCCCATTTTCATAATAAGCCTGAATAACTTTAACGCGATGCTCAAAGGTGTATCTTTCTATGGATTAAATTGAGTTAATTTGAAATTGAGAAATGTCAAATGAAATGTCGAAAAAAACTTGAGGTATAGGTGTTGTTTACATTCAACACCGGCCCTTAAATTTAATCACCCGTTAGATATCACATATTTCATCTCTTGGGTTGATGTGGTCTTAAAAGAATGAGACCAAGGGTAGGTGCGTTGTGCATTGTGCGTTGTGGCACCACTAAATGTGAAAAGGCTCATTTCCCCAGCTACTACAAAAACCCCTATTTATTGCTTAACGAAACTGTTTAAGTCGACCATAGCGATATTTTTCAGATCGATAAAATCGATCGAAAGATTGCACTAACTTGCAGAGAAAATTTCCCATTCTGACATTCTTCTGCAAAATTCCTTCCAAGCTTATCCCAGTTCAATAGCATGCCTACCTAAGAGGTAATAACTAAGACCTGCTGAAACTGAGCACCATAGTCAAATGACCAGGGACGTCCAGTTCACCTACTGCTGGAAAACGCTAAATTGCAGTCAAGAAATAAATGAAGAATTTTCGTAGAACCCTAAATTTTTTTATGGGGATAGTAGAATACCCTATCGCCATCCCATATTTTATAGAAATCTGGCCGAAAAGATGAGTGGCGCAACAGGGTCGTTAGTACCCAGGGCCAAGAGCATTCAATTTATCTCTGAGCGTGTTATTCCTCACATCATTGCGAGAGGAGTGCCAGTGAAAAATATTTAAAGCACTACTACGGCTGGAAATCGAATCCATAACTTCTGCTTGGCAGTTAATCGCACTAAGCATCGCGCTCCATGAGACCAGCATGACTTAACATTTTCTAAAGTGAGCATGACTTACGGTTTTTTGGACTTTGGCACAAATCTTTTACTTTCATCATCAACAAATAAATTATTTCATCGTACTTACTTGCTTACTTACTTAAGTGAATTACCGGAATAATTCTGGCCTCAACCAACATGCCTGTCCAATTATCCCCGTCTTTACCTTACTGCCTCCAGTTGTGCACTTCAATTTGGTTGAGGTCGACGTGGATATGGCTTCAAATAATCAGTGGACCTGTGTGCTACGATAACCATACCCCCGTCAATGAGAAGTTTTCGTGATCTAAAATATTTTATAACCTTTCGGTTTTTCAGCGTTGCCATGACATTAGAAAGAAGGGAGGTAAGTGCTGTTGATCGGCAATTGGAGACAGAAGATTCGCCTTTTTTGGAAAAGCCTGAACAAATTCAGTTTTCCAACTACTAGAAAAAAAATCCAGAAGAATTGGACAGATGTAAAAGCTTACACAATAGTTCTGCTAGCATGGAAGAACTTACTTAAGTGGCGCTACGATAAGGGACGATCCTGGGCCTCGACCAACATGCCTCTTCAATTAGCCCGGTACTTAGCTAACTGCCTTCAGTTGCGCACACCAAGTTGTTTGAGGTCGATTTTTACTTGTGCGCGCCACTTCATGTGGGGTATTTCTTTACGGCATCCGTAGTCTGTCTGGGAATCAAAAGCTCTGTAAGTCAAGGTATTGGTGTCCATTCGTTCTACATGAACTAGCCATCCAATGCGGAGCTTTTTTGAATTGTGGTATGTCGCTGTACAGCGTACAGTTCGTATAGTTCTTGGTTGAATCTTCGATGCCACAACCCGCCAACGCAAACAGGAACGAAGATTTTTAAAAGAATTTGTCTATCAAAACGTCGAAGGATTTATTCATCCAATTTTGATCCGAAGAAACAGAGCTTGACAAGAGTAATTCTTCCTTTAATTTCTGACGAGATGTTGTTTTCAGAGTTAATAGCGGAGACGAGATAGACAAAGTCCCGTACTTCTGTCAATGGGGACTTTCTGTCAGTTTCGTGGATGTTGTGTGTCCTTTCGTTTTGACGGCATAAAAAGGGTGTTTTAAAGGTATGAAACTTTGAATTGAAATAAAACACAAGAAAATCGTTTTAGTGTCCATTAATTTGGCTTTATTGGAATGATAATCCTATGCCATTAATATTTAAATATGATTTCGGGGTTGTGGCCGCCGCGGCTATTTCGAAAAAAGCCACGTCTAGAGGTCCAATTTTCAACCACTTTTTCAAGCATTTGGAGGCGTATTTCGGCAATAATGCCACGAATGTTGGCTTCCAAATCCCCTAACGTTTCTGGTTTGTTGGCGTAGACGAGCAACTTCACATATTCCCAAAGATAATAATCCAATGGTGTCAAATCACACGATCTTAGTGGTCAATTGACAGGTCCATTCCGCGAAATTATGCGCTCATCGAATGTTTCCTTCAATAAATCGTTTGTGACGTGCGCTGTGTGACATGTAGCGCCGTATTGTTGGAACCACATCTCATCCATATTCATGGCATGCAATTCGGGAACATAAAAACCGGTTATCATGGCTCTATGCCCGTCTCCATTAATGTTAACTGACTCTCCAGCATCGTTTCGGAAGAAGTATGGCCCAATGACTCCACCAGCTCATAGAGCACACCAAACAGTCAGTTTTTGTGGATGTAATGGCGTCTCAAGGGTCTCATGTGGATTCTCTTCACTCCAAATGCGGCAATTTTGCTTGTTGGGGTAGCCATTCGAACAAAAATCAGCCTCATCACTGAACAAATTTTTGCGATGAAAATCAGCATCGAGATCAACCCTCATTTTCGGACCATACACCAAAATCATGACGCATTGCATGGTCTCGCGGCTTTAATTCCTGCGCAAGCTGGATCTTGTAAGGTAGTCCAATTGCTGTGCACGGTGGCGAATCGATTCATTCGGGTCCTCTTCAACACATTGCTCTACAGCGGCAATTATTTCTTCGATGCGCGGTGTTCGAAGTCTCTGCGGATGCGTATTATCACAAAGAGTAAACGTAGTGCGAAAACAGTTAATGCTTAACCGAATTAACTGTTCTGATGGACGCTAATGTCGACCATAAAATGGATGGAGCTTGCGTTAAACTTCGCGAACTGAACCATTATTTTCGAAATACATTTGCACGATATTTGCAAGAGTGTTGTTCATTTGTCAACTAGTTTATGATGAAATGACAAACCAAACTGAGCATAAATTACATTGGAGTGGCCCGATTTGACAACAAGATGCCAGTGTTATCTCTATTCCAAAACCAACCTCTAAAAAAACACCCGTTACCTCAAAGTTATACATATCTGTCAATTTTGACGTTCTGTCCAAGTTGTCGATGTTGTGTGTCCCTTCGTGTTGACAGTATATACTTCGTCTTGCCCTCATTTACTGCTAAACCCATTTTTGCAGCTTCTCCTCAAACCAGCAACACGTTGAGTCCGACCAATGATGTCAGTAACGTCGGCGTATGCTTGTACGTACACCGATTTATGGAAGATGGTACCTCTGATGTTGACTCGGTAGTTTTGTTCGATCCTCTCAAGAATGAGATTGAAGAAGACACATGACTAAACCCTTTTTGGTATCTAATGTGTCGGTGAGGTTATTTCCGACCTTGTTGGAGCAGCGAGAATTCTCCATCGTCATCCTGCACGGACGGACGAGTTTTGGCGGCATACCAAAACTAGACGTGGCTCTGTATCGTTCGTCTCTACTGTCGTATGTGACTTTTAAGTCGATAAATAGGTGGTGGGTATCGATTTGGACTTCTTGGGTTTTTACCAGGATCTGCTGAAGCCTGATTATTTGATCTGTTGTTTACATTTCTGGCCTAAAACCACACTGATAAGGGTCGATCAGGTTGTTGGTAAACGGTTTAAGGCGTTTGCATATTACAGCATAGAGGATCGCTCCTATAGAGCTCATTGGCAGCTCTCGTCTTCACCTGCAGCTTAGCGTTGTAGGCTTCGCTCTTGGCTTCGAGCATCTGTCGGCACTCTTTATCAAACTTAGGGTTTCTGGCTATTTACTGTGAGAAGCCTAGCACATCAGTTGCGGGTGTCCTTATGGCTTGTTCACGTCGTTCTCATTGTTCTTTGCTGGTGGTATGGTGTCAATAAAATTTTTAAGAGATACGCGGCGCGTGACTCTTGCGATTGCAGTCTTTCGACATAAAATGTTGTCCCATTAATTCTGGTTTGTTGTAGCTCGGTGGATATACGTATTCTTACCTTGGCTGCAACAAGGTAATGATCCGAGTGGATGTTAGCCCCTCTGAATGTTCGGACTTCCAAAATACTGGATGCGCACCTCTTGTTTATCACAATGATAGACAATTTGATGGGTCATTGGGGCATCTGAAGACCGCCATGTCCCCTTGAAAATATATAGAGATGAGGATACTGGTTGCTGCCTATAGTGGCATTTCATTCCGCAACGTAAGTCTGTTGCCAGACGTGGTTTCGTGTAGGCTGTGTATGCTGACAGTACTGCTAAAAATGTCTTCTGTTCCTACCTTTGCGCTAGAATCTTCCAGCACGATTTTAACATCGTACTTCTGTAGTCACTCATAAGTTTTGTTATGGACGACGAAGAAACCTCGCAGTATTATGTTTTCCTCCGTCGAAGCGTGAGTGCAAATAAAGCTTATGTTAGGGAACTTGGCCACGATGGGAACTGGTAAAATGCGTTCGGTAATGTCTTGAAAACATTTAACTTCTTGCCTAAGGCTGGCAATTAGAACAAATGCACATCTGAATAGCCACTTTCTTACTTCTGCTTACTTAAACGGTCCGTGGTAGGTCTTACAGTTTGTTATTCTCTTTTGGCCGGCCCATCGCCTTGTAATTTCTGGATGGCAGTTATATCTGCTTTTAAGCAGCTTATGTCTTACGCTAAGTATTCGGCTGCACTTTTGTTGTTTAAGGGTTTCACGTTGCATTTTTTTCGTTTAGCTTGGTCGTCAACAATTCAGTTAGTCCTTTTGGTTTCCTCGTCAAATGTTTTTTTCTACTTGAGTTAGTAATTAATCCAAAGCGCAAGCTCAACCTAATAGGGTAGTTAGATACCCCTAGGATACGGGGCCATCAGTATCTACTACGGGATTGAGCGCTGCCGTTGGCCTTTTAGCTCCTCCTCCACCATCTCTGTTCTAGGGCACTGACTAACTTTTGAGACTCCCAGATGTACTTGTTGTACAAATATTTAGGAACAGCTCAAATGGGTTGTTTACTTTGTCCTTCGTTACTGGGACTTTCTCAACTCCGACCATTTTGATTTTCTCTAAGTAAACGGATAGTTCCGCCATTGTGCAAGAACTATACACGCCAAAACAAATGGCTGCGAGGAAACAGGTACAATCCGGTGGTAGTGAAACGTTTGTATAAAGGCTTTTGTTGACTATGAACAGTCTGAATAGTTGAGTCAGAGAGATGACTTCCGAAAAATAGCTAACATCTCGACATCTCGGCTCAATGTCAATTTAAATTCCTAGATCTTTTGAAGACCTCTGCTCAATCAAACATCTTCGTCACGTATAATCTGTCTGTTGATTTGGTTTTTCAATGGAAATATGATTTTTAAATGGCTTGTCATCCGCCTCATACCAAGATGTCTCTTTAATACCCCACATAACTTAGTCAAGTGAACAAAATTGTCATCAATTGTACGACTCCTCACAGAGCGGAAGCTGACACTAATTGTTTCTATCAAAATCAGGTAGATTCGCAAATTACCGAGACCGTCAAAATTGCACACAACCACCATTATCTACGGTCAACTTCAAATCAGGGTCAGCAATTCGACCTCAACTAATCACACAGGCCGGAGCATCTTCTCCGATGGGCATTCCTTATCAGCATCAGTTTCCTGCCTATGGATTTCCTGCTGTTAAGCCTTTCTAAACGTATCTCCGATCGGATTTAAGTGCCAACCAAATGTTTCTTTATTACGAAATTTCTTTGCCTGATTGTAGATAGGTACTCCAGATACTCGGATACCTTTTCAACTGCGATATCATATAACAGACCCGCTTCAAAAGTGAAACTTCCACTCGCAAGTGTTTATCTATTTTTGTTAGTAATGATCGAAAGTGAAGTGAACATGAACAGACTGCGCTGTCACAAAAAAAAAAAAAGAGCCTGCATGTGTGTGTGTGTGTAGTGGTTCTTCTACTATTTGTAATTTCTCCGCATTTCTATTTTTTTTCGCATATGAACGTTTTTTATACAAAAAAAATCCACTAATACCTATTATTTGCGATACAACGCACTATTGGGAGCACTTGACACCCGACGATCAATTTCCCTTTTTAACTTTCGCCAATTTGAAGGTAATTTCGTCAAAAGAACGTTCACAATGTTCATTGAGTTCTTCGGAGCACTTTTGATTGATTGCGTGCCGAGGCAGGAAGAAACCGATATCAATTATCACCACCATCACAATGGTGCTTTGCATGGTTTACATCTAATTTAGGAAAACGTTTGCCAATTGTAGCTCGCTAATTACTGCAGTTGCCGGATACCGCACTCACCTGAAGTCAAGAAGCCGTTGACTAATTATCTCTCCCATGGATTTGACGTGGAAGCCACGCAATCGCAGTGAAATTGGTTGGTTTTAGCACTCCACGAAGAACAAATAATGCTGCCTTCCAACGCTAGGTTTATGTAATGGAGATTGGTGATGGCGGTGGAAGAGCCGACTCCATTCGCAGAAAAGAACGGTTCTTGGGGAAACGTTCTAATGAAAAAAGAAAACACTAAAGAAATAAACCGAACGTGTAGCGCAATTAAACGAAAGTATCTTTCTTCTTTCTTTCGGTATCTGTATGGTCGAATGGTAGCGATGGACATCGTGCAGATGAAGTTCAAGATGCTGGCTGGTTCGGCGGTGGTGGTTTTACCAACTAGAAGTGAGTAATTCGAGTAAAATCTTCTCTACTGGTTGGGGATTGCTGCTGTGTTCATCGCACATAATTTTCTGGCCGTAACAGCGTATCATTGAAGAACCAATGGTTCCCTTCGTGATCGCCGCTACGATCTTGGTAATGCGGTCAATGACTTTAGTTGGAGTAATTGGCGCTATTTAAACGCCGACCAGAGGGGGGTACTTGTGGATTGGAGTTGAGTTGAGTCAACCATTGGTATCCCTATTTTAATTGCCTCGTTTAGCTGGTGGTGGGATTTCCGTCCACTTGGTGGAGTACGGAATTTCCGCAGTTTGATCGGTCAAGCAAATTGTCCCGTTCGGTTGATGGGATTTAATTAGTGAAAAACAAGCAGATGGTGTTTGCTTTGGGATTAGGTGCTTTGTTATGAGATCGTTGGGGCTCGTCATGCACCGTTATTGGAATGGATTTGCGGGGCCTACACGAGATAGGTGGGTCTTTTGGGTTCGTTTGGAGCGTTTGATTTTGCGGAAGTGTTGTGAAAGAGAAACAGTTAGGGGAATATTCAAGTGGAATTTTGATATAATGATGGTTTTAAAATATTTCATCGTTTATAAATGTTTTATTGAAATCAGCAATGACATGGAATTTTTAATTTTACTCGAAACGTGTTTCATCTTTTTAGAACGTCAGCACATATCTGATGATTTAATTTGCAGCGGTCTTATGAAATCGATGATGCTCCTCATTGTCCATAGACTGAATAAGCCGATTTTGGCGTTAGTTACAACGGATTTGACTTGCTAAACTTTTAAGTGCGAGCGATGATAACAAGACGAAAAACAGAAACACCATAAACAGCCTGAAAGGCGTGGAATATTCGGCCTGCTGTCCCTATGCTAACCTATATGCGCTGGTTCGACATATTCGGACAACAGATCGTTAAGGAATCTCAAAACTCACTATAGAATTATTTTGTTGGGTCAACAGGCTCGTTGTACCCAGGCCTAACTTTTTCACAACAATGACAGTCGCGGAATATTCAGCCTGCTTTCCCTATGCCAACTTATATGCGCCGGTTCGACATATTCGGACAACAGATCGTTAAGGAATCTCAAAACTAAGTATAGAATTATTTTGTTGGGTCAACAGGCTCGTTGTACCCGGGCCTAACTTTTTCACAACAATGAAAGTCACGGTTTATTCGTCCTGCTTTCCCTATGCCAACCTATATGAGCTACTTCCACATATTTGGACAACAGATCGTTTAGGAATCTCAAGAGTAAGTCAATAATTATTTTTACAGCGCAACAGGCTCATTAGTACCCACCAGGGCCTAACTTTTTCACAACCATTCATGTGTAAGTCAGGCGCCTAGAAAAAATATGGTGACGGATAAAGCGAAAGGTCAACGGCAGCATTCAATTCCGTAGCGAATACTGATGGTCCCGAATCATAGGGGTATCATACATTTTTTAACTGGACCTCCAGGTTAGATGTTGTACTTTGGATAAACTACCCACCATGAAAAAAAAAAACAAAAACGATTGTTACGAAGAGACCAATAGCCTTGGAAAGGACTGATTTTATTGTCGACGAACATGCTAAACGCAAAAAGGACATCGACGTTCGTATCTGCACCTCGAATATGAGAACATTAAACAATAGAAGGTGCAAGAAAACAACTACCGGAAGCCCGAAACTTCTACAAAGCAGACTTTACTGCCACCTAGGAAATATAGAGTGCGAGAGGAATGACCTGGGCACCATATCCATATCTAGGCGTTGTAGCGGGAGTTTTTTTTCGAGGTGCGAGATCTGGACAGATCTTTTCGTCTACTCCCTGAGCACAACTGTGTCGTTCAGGCTGAGATATTGGTTGTAGCAGATGCAGCCTGAGCGACCTCAATACTGGCGATATCAACAGATGATGACACCATCATTATTGATAGTCAGACTGCGATATAAGCAATCCACCAGTCAAAAAAAAAGTCCAAGCTTGTGAAGCGTTGTCGTGAAGAGATAAAGGTTCTTGGCATCCAACATAATGTTTAGCTCTGCTGGATCCCCAGACACATACCGGGCAATGAAAATGATGATGAACTGGGTGGGAAAGAAGCTGCCACCAGCATTGATCGGGCAGACCAGTCTGTTAAACTGTAACTATGTGACCTCACATCAAGTGTGGGATAGAAATCACTTGGTATCGCCCAAAACAGGTTGAACTCTCTCCCAACTTGTAAAACATTTTAGAGGATGTGGCCTGAGTATACCAAGGTCAGAAACTTCAAACACCTTCCAAGAAACAGGAAATCTGTTTCGAATCCTGTAGGGATACTCAATGGATAGAGTTTACTCAAAAGCCAAAAACTGAAAATGCGTCTTGTAGATGGTGGCCCTTGTAGAGGCTGCGGTGATGAAGATATACACGAGGATATCCTCCCATTTCTGCGCCAATGTCCAGGCCCTTGCAGAGGCTGCGGTGATGAAGATATACACGAGGATATCCTCCCATTTCTGCGCCACTGTCCAGGCCTTAGTCTGTTAAGAAATAAAACATAAGGAAAATATTTTTTTCATGATCGAACGAATCTATCCCGAGTCCTTCTCTAACTTCATTCTTAAGAGGCTTGTGCAGAACTGCCAAGTCAAAACCGGAGGCATAATATTCCAAAAATCGGTGTAACTACTAGCATACGCCGTCGATATTGACATCATTGGTCGGACTTAACGTGATGTTTTATCCACGTTTAGTAGTTTATAGGACGAATCGTAAAAAATGAGTTTGGCAGTATATAAGGGTAGGACTAAGTATATGCTGTCAACACAAAAGGACACACAACATCAATAGAACGTCACCATTGACAGATTTTTTCTATCTCGACTCCGCCATTAACTCGGACAGTAACATCTCGTGAGGAATAAAACGAAGACCTACTCTCACCAACCGCTGTTTCTTCGGGCTTAGAAGGCAAATGAGTAGTAAAACACTTACAACTAAGGAGTAGTATAAGACGCTGACTTTCCAAGTCCTTCTCTACGGCGCTGAAGCATGGACCGTATCAAAAGCGGATGAATAAATCGTTGCTCGATTCCAGAGGAAAATCCTTCAAAAAAATCTTCGGTTCCAGTCTTGCGGTACGGCGCTGAAGCATGGACCGCATCAACAGCGGTTGAATAAATCGTTTGTCGATTTGAGAGGACAATTCTTCGAAAAATCTTCGGTCCCATTTGCGTTGACGGGCAATGTAGACGAAGATTCAACCAAGAACTAAACGAGCAGTACAGCGATATGCCCTTGGTCAAAAAACTCCGCATTGGATGATAAAGATGGCTTGGACATGTAGAACGAATGGACACCAATATACCGGCTCGCAGAGTCTTCGATTCCCAGCCAGACGTCGGACGCAGTAGAGAGGAAGATCTCGCATTAAGTGGGGTGCACAAGTATAAACCGACCGCGGTCAACTTGAAGTGCGTAACTGGAGTCAGTTATTTAAAGCCCTAGATAATTGGAGAGGCATCTTGGTTGAGGCCCAAGTTCATTTCGAACTTTAGCGCCATTTTCGTAAGTATGTATTACTGCAACTTGCCAAAAGAAGTCGTCCGATGTTGTTTGGCCTTCAGAATATCGGTTGTAACTCGTGCAGTGTGAGCCGTTGATTCGTCCTGTTGGAACCACATGTCCTCCAGTCCTCATTCGTCCCATTGCAGCAAAAAACTCGGTTAGCATTGCCTTATAACGCACACCATCCACTGTTGTCGTTTGACCAGCGGCGTTCTCGAACAAAAAAAAAGGCACGATGACTCCTCCAGCGTGAACAGCGCACCATGCAGTAACTTTGGACGGTTTTATGGCTCCTCGTGCATTACTCGTGGATTTTCGGTGCCCCAGAAGCGATAGTTTTGCTTGTTCACGTACCCGCTGAGCTGGAAAGGAGCCTCATCGCTCATTATGACTTTGGTCGAACAATCGACCACTTCGATTATTCCGCGTTCTTGGGGAGTGTATCGCTCCAAGGCTTGTTCACATGTATTCTACATCTGTCTAGACCACAAATGTCAAAGCATCTTCCAATAGGGTGATCTCTTTTGGCCCACCATGTACAACTGAATATCACGACCATTAGATAGATTGTGTGTAGAATGTCGTTCCAAACTAAAAATGTTGGTAAAATCTTTCAAAACCTAAATACTGCCACAATCATGTGTTCCTAATATGGTGTCCATTCGAAATAGTTCTACAGCCTTTCTTTTACGGTTCTTACTTTTGGCACGTAACAACGTAACGCAACAAGTGACAATTTGTTTACTTACCAAATCTGTCAATATTCAAATGAACTGTCATTAATTTTCCAGCATTTCGTGCTGGCTGACTCATTTAAGAGCACACATTTTTCACTGTCCCCGAAAACAGAGTGTTTGATAACAATAGTGTCGTTGTGCACAAACTCATCACGCCATTAGTCATTATTTCGAGGATCAGTTTAATGAACTTGGCTGAGCAAACTTTTGGGTTTAGGTGTCTAACAAAAACTGGGAGTGTCTGAATTTCTGTTTAATCAAATTTTCATACAAAAGGATTTTTATCCGCACAAAGTGTCATCAGTGTTTATGACCTAAATTGTGTCAAAATAAAAAAAATTCATAAATTATTATTGTTTGCCCGAAAAAAGAAGGCGAAAAGGCCGGGATTTATCATATTCGAATTCATAAAAAAAAAACATGTATTGCTGGAAGTTTAATTACTTTCTGAAATTGACACTTAAATGGAGTGGGCGAGACAAAAGGTTAAACAAATTTTAGCCATGTGAGTACTCGAACATATTAATTCTATGGATGCTTAGTACTTGCGAGAATTCGGGTTCATACTTGTTGACCAGAAGTGTTGGCAAACATGAACCCCAAAATCCTTCTAAGATGGAATCGACTGAGACGAGTACTAATACCAAAAGGTGAAAGACCTTCCGAGCAACACTTGTCATTTCGACCTTCAACAATTTACTCTGGAATATATCATTTCGTCAAAAAATGAAATATTTAGCTTTCGAACCACCAAAATGGCTTCAGAAAGAACTAGAGCACCACCGATGCTACACAAACAGTTTCATAAGGACATGATTTTATTGTATCTGGAATGAAATTAAGAAAACACAACTCGATTTGCTGATTTGAAGGCGCCTTTTTAGCCTTTAAATCAGCAAGCAGGGGTTTTATAATGACGGGCTCTGTGGCGCGATGGTTAGTGCGATCAATTGCCGTGCAGAAGGTCTGGGTTCGATTCCCAGCCGTAGCAACACCTAACTGATTTTTCACTGGCCCTCCTCTCGTGATGATCTGACAAATTATCCGAGTAGTATCAATTGTCGTGAAAAGCTTATCTCAACTTAGCCGTTCGGATTCGGCATATAACAGGAGGTCACGCCATCGTGCTAAGAAGTACATACGCAGACATGAATGGTTGTGAGAAATTTATTTTATTTTAGGGGTTTTATAATAGAAGGGCTTCTAAATATATTAGAGCTCTTAGTCACCTAAAGAGAACAACGTCAAAATATTGCCAAAAATAAATTCTTTCTGTGTGGCATACACAAAGTGCCAAACATGTCAAAAATTAATGACGAAGTCCGTCAATGTTTAGTTCTAGAGCCAGCAGTATGCCGTATCCGATGGAGTACTACAAGGAATGATGAAAAAGTAGGTGGAAGGTTGATGAAAGAAGTAAAGGGTCATCTAGTGGCTTATTTTCAAATCGAAGGTTATTTTGGTCACATACAGATGTTTCCCGCTCCAACTGGTACAAGAATTCAAACCAGCCAGCGGCCCATCAATAATTGCGTCGTGTGTTCCGTGAATGGGCTGAGATTCAACTAAAAGTTGAACCAGGTTTTTATCAAGAAATCACCAATTCAATTCAATTTTATTGATTTTTCGTAAAATTACAAATTTTGTCGTTTGTTTCCAAGACATAAGCGAACGCATTGTAACAATCCGCATCAATGCCAAATTTTCGAACAAAAGCCTTATATGCGCTGACGCCAAAACGGAGGAAAAAGACGATATAGCTAAGGTTTGCTTCTATGAGCTCCTTGACAAAACCTTTGAGTGACTACCGAATAGGAAGAGCAAATATCTTTAGCAGTATTATCTGAAAACACTTCATTATCTGAAAACACAGCCAACACGTCTGTCAACGGACTTGGGTCAGTTGACTTCGCTACGAAACGAAATGGTGGCAACCATAGCCAGCACCCGGTTTTCTCACCTCGATATACATAACTGGATATAGCGGTCTCCAGATCAACGAACCGTCAATCAAGTCGATCACATTGCAATAGATAGAAAGCACTCATCTAGTAATTTCGATGTCCGCAATTACCGAGGGGTTAACATCGACTCTGAGCACTGCCTTGTTGCAGCCAATCTCAAGAGATTGCAAAGGCCTCTGCAGATCAGTTAACCGCAACTAATGTGCACGGTTATTCGCGCCCACCAGCAAGAAACCCTTGATTTGATGAGAAATGCCGACAGATGGTCGCAGGCAAGAACGAGGCCCACAAGACCAAGACCAACCACCTGACCTGAGTGAAGTGAGAATAGCAAAATTTAAGCTCAAGCTTAATAAGGCTGGGGGAAATGACTCTTCCGATCAAATCTGGTCGAAAGAAAGTATGCCTAAAGAATGAAACCGATCCGATCCACAAAAAAAGGAGACCCTCTAAGCTGCGCCAACTAGAGAGACAAAAGTCTCCTCAACATCGACTACAAGATCCTCTCTGCCGTAAGATGTGAACGCCTGAAACCGTTTACCAACAACCTGATCGGCCCTTATCAGTGTGGTTTTAGGCCAGTAAAGTCCACAACCGATTAAATTTTCACACTTCGGCAGATCCTGGAAAAAACTCAAGAAGTCCAAATCGTTATTGACCACATATTCATCGATTTCAGAGCTGCATACGACAGCATCTATAGAGACGAACTATACAAAGCCATGTCTAGTTTTGGTATACCGCCCAAACTCGTCCGTTTGTGTAGGATGACGATGGGGAATTATCGTCGCTCCATCAGGGTTGAAAATGACCTCATCAACACATTCGATATCAACAAAGAATTTAGGCAAGGCGACGCACTGTCATGTGACTTCTTCAATTTGATTCTCGAGAGGATTGTGCAAAACTAACGAGCTAACAGCAGAGACACAATATTCCAAAAATCGGTGCAATTACTAGCATACGCCGACGATATTGACATCGTTGGTAGGACTCAACGTGATGTCATAGCCACGTTTGCTGATATAGAGAAGGAAGCGGCATAAATGGGTTTAGCAGTAATTGAGGGCAAGACAAAGTATATGCAGTCAACACGAAAGGACACACAACATCGACGCACTGGACAGAACTTCACCATTGTCAGATATTACTTTGAGGTAGTACGGGACTTTATCTATTTCAGCTCTGCTATTAACTCTGACAACAACATCTCTTCAGAAATTAAACGAAGAATTACTCTTACCAGCCGCTGTTTCTTCGGGCCAAGAAGACAATTCAGTAGTAAAGCCCTCACTCGAACTAACGGGTGTTTTTTTTTTATAGGTTAGATAGATAAAACTGAGGTTTTGTGGTCAAATCGGGCAACTCTAATGACATTTATGTCCGGTTTGGTTTGCCATTTCATCATAAACTGGTTGACAAATGAACAAAACTTGCAATCGTGCAAATGTATTTCGAAAATAATGGTTCAGTTCGCGAAGTTTACCGCAAGCTCCATCCATTTTATGGTCGATATTATCGTCCACCAGAGCAATTATTTCGGTTAACCATAAATCGTTTTCGCACTACGTTTACTTTTTGTGATACTACGCGTCTGCAGAGACTTCGAACAGGGCGCACCGAAGAAAAAATTGCCGCTGCAGAGCAAAGTGCTGAAGAGGATCCGAATGGATCGATTCGCCACCGTGCATAGCAATTGGAGCTTTGTCCATCATCTTTATGGAAGATTTTGCGCAAAGACCTTGGCTTACTACCTTATCGCAAAATTTTGTTTAGTGATGGGGCTAATGGGTACGTCAACAAGCAAAATTGCCGCATTTGGAGTGAAAAGACTCTTGAGACGCCATAACATCCACAAAAACTGACTGTTTGGCCAGTCTTTGGGTCATACTTCCTTGCCCCCAAGTGCTTCAAAATTGGACCCCTTGACTTGGCTTTTTTCGAATCAGCCGCGGCGGCCACATGCCCTTAATCATATTTAAACATTAATGGCATACAATTATCCTTCCTAAATGGATGGACGTTAAAGCGATTTTCTTGTGTTCTTAATTTGAAGTTCTATACCTTTAAAAAAACACCATTTGCTTAGGAGATCCTATATAAGACCCTTATCTTCCAAGTCCTGCTCTGCGGCGCTGAAGCATGGACTCTCTCAAAATCGGATGAAGAAATCCTTAATCGATTTGAGACGAAAATTCTTCGAAAAACCTTCGGTCCCGTTTGCGTTGATGGGGTATGGAGAAGAAGATTCAACCAAGAACTAATCGAGCTGTACAGCGACATGCACCTGGTCAAAAAACTCCGCATTGGTCGTTTAAGATGGCTAGGACATCAATACTGTTGCTCGCAGAGTCTTCGATTCCCAGCCAGACTTCTGACGCTGTAGACGAAGACCTCTTCTAATTGGAGAAGCATGTTGGTTGAGGCCCAGGTTCATTCTGGACTGTAGCGCCAATTAAGTAAAAAAGTAAGTAAGATAAGTCGCATACTTAGTTGCAATGCAAATACAAATAAGGTGGTGGTTTCAGTGAGTAAAAATCTCACACTACTTTGGGCACGTGCTCATCCTGTCTATGAAAGTATTCACCAGCCCATGAAAAAAAAGAAGATTGGGTGCGCCAGTGACCTAGTACATGGTAGTCCACAAAATGTTATCTCAATAAATACTCAAAAGTAAAAAATCAAAGAATGGTGGCTTGTGTTTATTTTAGTCAGCCAACCAGCCGTATAAATGCAAAAGATTCTAAGTGTTCAGGGTTAACAATATTTTTATGTCTCGTAAGAGGTGTGCTTCACTCGAGTGACAACCATAACTTTTTATGCTCTTACAATTCGATTTAAATAAAAATTAGGTATGTCTTGATATGGTAATTATAGGAATTCTACATGGCAAGCATTTCATAGACTTTTTTAAAAATGAAAATCTCTTGAGGAATTTATTTTCACTTCCCCAGAACTAACGTCGACACAACAGATGATGTTAATTTGTCTTTTTTAGCATTACGGGCCTAAACAAGAACTAAGCACCTAGCATCTTGATTGATTTTTGTGTAAGAAGTTGTATTTTCCAAAATAACTGCGATTTCCCGCTTTTCGGAATGAAAAATTTGAGTAGGCATCTCATTGGGGTTTTACACTCTTGAATTAGACATTCCCAAAAGGGTGAGAAATAAAAAAGAACTCGAGTGGTCTTACTGTTGAAATTCGAACAATGGTTACCGCGCTTAAAAAATCTATTTTGCTAAGACACTTCACCAAATAACCGTTAATCAAAAATCTGACAAAACTCTCAGTTCGTATATCAACTCTTTTATTTGAAACAAAAAAAAATTTTGTTTGCGATTTTTTGAAAGTTAACTTAATTTATGCTTTCTCCTTTGATCAGGCAAATATAAAAGGCCATTCTGCGTTTAAAATTGGACTCCTTTTCGACCGCAGTGTATGTTCTACCGAATTTCTCAGAAAAAACTCAAAAGGTAACCAAACCAAAAGGCACCTACAAAAACTTGTTTCTGAAAACAAATGATTCTGCAACATCTACCAAACATTATGTCCCTACCCCGAGAATTTTCGCATCATTAGTCACCCGACCGCTCATTTCTACTCCTTGACATAATTTTTAACGACACTAAAATTAATTCATCTTCCACCGACCCAACTCCCATTAAGTTTCTTCTCATAGCTACCACCACAGCAATCAGTGGTAACAGCTGCCATCCACACAGCAAAACCCATGTCCAAATGTCGGAAGTGATTTAATCCCATAAAAAAAAAACAACAACCGAGGATGATCAATTAAACGGCCTGCAATTAATCTAATTGCCTGCAAGTGGCTATGCGCTCCACGCATGATGGTAAAACTGGATCCATTTGACCACTCTTAAAAGAATGAGATTATCACGCTACACCAAACCGGGTGCACCATCAAATCGAAAGATGATTTGTATACAAATTCACAAAAAGAATTCCACAAACAAACAGCGGTTCTATGTAGATTGCAAAACCTACCTTTTGGATGATGATGTTGCTGCTGCTACTGCTGGATATTTCCTTATGTCTCTCTCGACTTTGATATAGGCAAGGGAATGCCTACTGCTTGACTGCAGATGATAATAATTACAAAGTTCTTGTTGATGATGACGCTAATGCTATCTGATATACGAAGACTGCTGAGATTTCTGGTTCAGAAAACTCTCCACGCTGAGGAAAAGTAACAGAACGCGTTTTCTGATTATGATACGCTGAAGGGTGAAGGAGCTTACAGCATTCGTGCTGTTTCTTCTTCTTCTTCCTCGTTCTCCTTGTGGTGGAAAATATTCCTCTTCTTTTCCTGGTTATCGCGCAATTTATGTTAATAGCTTATCCACAATTGTTATACAGTTAGAACAGCGATTTTCTTAATTTTCACCAAACGACTGGAATGGAATGCTGCACACACAGGTCTTGAGGTTGAGGAATTTCTTTCTTTTCGCTGCGTTTCCGGTTTTGTAGAATCTCGATTTTCAGTCTTGGGCATTACAATAATTGGGACACATTTAGCAGGCCACACAAGGTACGTAGTGTATGCATAAAATCAATGAAAACAAACGAAAGAGTTGTTTCGAAAGCAACACACTCAACCTCACAAAAGAACACACGAAAATAAGAACAAATATAACAGCGATGGTATAAAAAAAAGAAAGTTGGGCAAACTCGCGATGGTAATCAAAAAAAAAAAAAAAACTCCTCTGGAATACCACAAAAGTAAACTCAAACCACGACAATCAACGACGGCGGAGTGAGTGAGCACGCGCGACACAACCGACCAGCAGCAGTTCCACCAGCCCCGAGATGGTAATGGCAAAAGACGAAAAGAAAATATTACACACGACGATCACTTCTACCACACTCTGGAGTATTTATTATACAAAACGGACTATCGGACACTATAACGGTTCTGAATAAGGCCAGCATTCATATTTATTCAAAATACACCATCACCATTCGTGTATACAGCAGACTGATGGGTATATAAAAATATTTCTTAACAGTAAACTTTTTAAAGCACAATCTCTGTTGGTTCTCCAAAAAAAAAAAAAAAAAAAACGAAAAACACCCACAACCGAACAGATCTTGATCCTTTTGACTCTTAAAGTTTGCACCAAATGTTTGCCTCTAATTAGCACGGGAAAATTTGCAAAGAAAAGTTTTCAAACGCAAAAAAAAAGGAACAACCGACGAACGATTGGTGGTCTGCCTGTGTTCAACTTCTTCGTGTCGAACCTTGAGACCTTGACAGTGAAGATGTTCCTCGCAAACTGAAATCACCGCATCGACCAGCCAAGTTCCTTGGCCATTTCCATTCTACATTTGCTTTGAAGAAAAAATCAAAAAAAGATTCTGTTACTACTCTGGCTGGTTGCCGACTGTGGCGGTATGGTGTGGTGGGCTCACTCGCTCTGCCTTGTGGGGTTTTATTTCTTTTTCAGTGTTTTCTAATTTACCTGTTGTAACATACTGGCGAACAGGTACGACTACGAGAAGAAAAGAAGAAAGAGTGCTGTGCATGTGTTTGTTGTGGTGTTTCTGTTTATGTCGGTTCTTTGTTTTGTAGGCCGCTCCTGAAGAGAACCGTACAATCTGATGGATAATTGCAAAGAGAGTGACTTTGACTTAACATTTCTTTTGCTGGTGGTATTAAAAAAACATTTTTTTTATTGCTTTAGTGGTTTTGTTGCACTCTGCTGAGGTATAAAGCGGCATTCTATCTACCCTTTGTGATAATGACCTCAAACGGAATTTTATTTCTAGATGCTCGGTTGTTGTTTTTTTCTCTTTTTGTGTTCGATTGAGTGTGTGTGTGGTATATTGCATGGCACGTGCTGTTCAACGTTGATCGTGCTGATTATCTAATGTGAATCATTGGGTGTTTTAATTAGAACGGATCAATGAATTGTGTAAAGTCATTAGGAAGTGAGATCAGGTTAATTTGTCGGACGAGGTACATTCTATTTGGACCTTCTGGGAAGCTTATAAAACGATAACATGTCAGTAAACCTTCTTTGTTTTTTTTTGTTTGAAACTCTAACAAAGTCCACTACAAGTCGAATGCAACATATTGGTAAACAAAAGCGAAATACAAAAAAAAACAGTTCAGTTTGCACATCAACTCTTTTGTCTGCCCGGAGATACTATGCCGCAAATCAACTCAGAATCTTAGATAAAAACGAGAAATGAAAAGATCTGATTTTGTTTACGACTATTCACAGTATTTGCCCTCAATCCATGTGATTTAGGTTTTTTTTTGCTGAGAACCTTTAATGTCCCGCTAGATGGATGAATTTATTAATTTTTTTTCGTAATCATTTGTTTTTGTTTTTTTTTTTTTGTAAAGGAATATAAGATACTGGAAGGGGAGTCTGATTTTAGAGTGATAATTAAATGACTAGTTGACACAGTTCACATGGGGTCAGTGGACCTGGACATGTATCTGTATTTAGTTTTATTTTTACGTTTTCAAGATGCTTTAAGAGAGAATGGCAAGGGTGATAGAAGTGGATGGCGAGGTTGGTTTTTAGATGGAATTAATCAAAGATATAATGTATCATCATCTACGAAGGGGTATCATAACTTATTAAAAAAAAATTACGCATTATTCGGGAGGTAGCAACGTGATTGTGAATTTTGTGGAAGACATTCCCTGGTCAATGGCGTTTATTTTATTAAATGCACTGGCATAGCGATGGAGGCAAGATAGTCTAATGCCCCAGGCGGCACTTTGCTAGGGGCAGCGTTTCGGAGCGGTTACAATATGTAAAATTTTGCAGCATTAACTCTGCTATACAGTTAGTACGTAAGTAATAACAACAAAATCCAATAAACGCTGCTCCCTAGAATGCAACTGCATTTTATCAGAATGGACAACCCTGGGTACTTAATCCGTAACTTTTGATATTAATCATCGTTGACCACAGTGTAGGAGACTTGCTAGGTACGTAGAGTGCAGTATGTCTGATTTCTTACTATGAAGCAGGGTTACTCACTACAGTCCGGAATGAAACTGAGCCTCAACCAACTAGTGTCTCCAGTTACCTCGGTCCTAAGCTAACTACCTCCAGTTGCGCACTTCAAGTTGGTTGAGGCCGGTTTCTTCTTGCGCGCCACTAAAGGCAAGGTCTTCCTCTACTGCGTTCGAAGTCTGACTGGTAATCGAAAACTCGGCGAGCCGGAGTATTGGTGTCCATCCGTTCTACATGTCCTAGCAATCTAAAACGTCCAATGCGGAGTTTTTTTTTACCAGGCGCATGTCGCTGTACAGCTTGTACAGTTCTTGGTTGTATCTTCGTCTCCATAGCCCGTCAACTCAAACGGGACCGTAGATTTTTTAAAGAACTTTCCTCTTGAATCGACTAAGTATTTCTTCACCCGCTTTTAAGACGGACCATGCTTCAGCGCCGTAGAGCAGGACTGGGATGATCAGGGTCTTATATAGGATCTCCTTAGTAGTTTGAGTGAGGGCTTTACTACTGAATTGCCTTCTTAGCCCGAAGAAACAGCGGCTGGCAAGAGTTATTATTCGTTTAATTTCTGACGCGATGTTGTGGTCAGAGTTAATAGCGGAGCCGAGATAGACAAAGTCCCGAGATAGACAAAGTCCTTAAAGTTATATCGGTCAAGTTGAAGTTCTTTCCAGTTCGTCGATGTTGTGTGTCCTTTCGTGTTGACAGCATAAACTTCGTCTTGTCCTCATTCACTGCTAAACTCATTTTTGCCGCTTCCTCCTCTATACCAGCAAACGTGGCTATGACGTCACGTTGAGTCATACCAATGAAGTCAATATCATCGGCGTATGTTAGTACTTGCACCGATGTTTGGAAAACTGTACCTCTGGTGTCAGCTCGGGAGTGTTGAATCAAACTAAATCACATGACAGTGCATTGCCTTGCCTAAGTACTTTTCTTGGTATCGAATGCGTCGGTGAGGTCGTTTCCGACCCAGCTGTAGCAGCGAGAATTCTCCATCGTCATCCTACACACACGGACGAGTTTTGGCTATAAACCAAAACTAGGCATGGCTCTGTAAAGTTCGTCTCTATAAATGTTGTCGTATGCGGCTTTGAAATCGATAAATGGATGGTGGGAATCGATTTAGTCTTCATGGTCATACATGGATATCCTGCATAGACGGACTAGAGAATAGTCATGGCCCTGCATAGTTCGTTTCAATAAATGCTGTCGTACGCAGCTTTGAAATCGATAAATAGGTGGTGGGTAAGGTTATCCTGCATAGACGGACTAGAGAATAGTCATGGCCCTGCATAGTTCGTTTCAATAAAAATCGATAAATCGATATCCATTCCACCAAAAGTCAACTTCATTACTAAACAAATTTCGCTTATAAAAATTGGGATCAACGGCAATCTTGTTTTGGGCCCGTTCATCGAATTTGATTTGGTAAGCACGCAAACCAAGATCTTTCCGAAAAAATCATCCAAACATATCCAATTCCTGTGCATGATGACGGATAGATTGATTCGGGTCTTCCTCTAGGCTACTCTCTACAGTAAGTCTCTGTGGATGCGTGTTATAATTTAGAGTAAGCGTGGTTCGAAAACGTTTTATATTTAATCGATTTAATTGCTCCGATAGACGATTATGTTGACCGTAAAGTAGACGTATTGCGCGATACGTATTTCGAACAGAAACATGATTTTCAAATAAATTTGCAAAATTTTGAACCGTTGTTCAGACGTCAGTGTATTCATCTTGAAATGCCAAGCCAAACTAAAAGAAATCACTTCACAGTTGACAAAATGGCCGCCAGTTAAAATAGTGTTGAGAACTCAAAGTTATATATCTCGAAACAAAACTTCCGTTTCAACAACGTTTGCTTCCTATGACAATCAGTGTTCTTCATATATGTTACGGTCTTTGTTAAATTTTTTTCGCTGAAAAAAAGTCACAGTTGAAATCATTAACTGGTGCTTCGTAAAATTCGGATACATAGATTACCATCACCCTTCGAATTAATAAAAATGAGATCTTGACATTGACATTGCATTATCAAAATCAATCCCAGCATACATTCAAAGATGGTAACACAAAATCAATGCCATCAATACTTAGTGCCAACACAATTGTCGACAGCCTTAATAACTATGTTCCACTCCTTCAGTTCCTTAGAACCCAGAAAAATCCTATTATCCACCCAATCCACACGATACCTACCCAAGTGACATTATTCTTCCTTTCGACCGGAAATGAACAAAATGCATACGTACCCACTTCATTGGTTGCTACGTGATAAGAAAGAATCATAACACACTCATGACGTATATTGGGACTCCATTCTCGCACCTGAAGTTCATCTTCAGTGAATTATGCAAATCGTTCCAAGTGACAAAACGAGTTCCAATTTTATGTTTACGTTTACTTTTCGCAAGAGAATCCAAACCGAGAAAAAAAATCCAATTAACAACTTGGCCACCTTCGTAGCAGCATACAAATCTCTCTCCCTCCCAGCTATTGTGTATCCATTAGGGAAGAAGAATGAATCAAGGGTACCTCAAGCCATCGAAATTAATCACACCAAGCACTTCAATGAGAAGCGACTCTTCCATTCAGTTTAAATTGAATCACAGCAGCAGTTCTGGTCTGAAAGGAACTACATAGTATGCCGCATCCTTTTTGATTTATTTCGGATCCTCTCAACACAGTGGTGTCATTGTGTCAGTTGAATGACCTCCTTAATTGTCATATCCAGTCTTATTTATCCGAACCGCCATGAAAGACTTTAGCTGAGCAGAAGAATGGGAGCAACATGTGATAAGAGATATCCTCTCTTAATCTCGCAAAGTCGGAGTGGATCTCTTATTCCTATTTCAACTTGTATTGCAAAGAGAATGATGATAATTTTGGTTGGTGTATTTGCTAGAATGAGAAGACTCTTTCGTTGCATAGTTTTGGGATCAATATTTATTACTTTGGATAAGCAAAAATAAATGGGACCTCCCAGCTGAAAGAGTTTAAGCTGTGAGGTCCCATTTATTTTTGCTTCATCGGGGTCCATTCTCATTCTGAGAAGCAGTGATAGCATTTTTATCATTTAAGTAATCACAGAGACCTTTGCTCCTCGCTGCATTTTTGTATCAATTTTTCCTTGTTCTTATAAAAAAAATCATGATTTGGTAAAAAATGGAGATTTGGCTTCACTTCTTCAGGAGTCGGGAATGTCAGTTAGCGTGAAGCTATGATAGAAAGTTTGAACGAGAATTGACTTTCAGGTTGGAAATGCAAAATTATTCTTCGTTTCATTGCTTTGCTATACATGGAATGAAAAAAAAACAATTAGCACCCAGGTTGACCAAAGATTATAAAGTAATACAGATGACGCACTGCATACCAGGAAAATGGTTCCATATCGGGTCGTACTGGCACAGCCCGCCATATGTTTGGATCTCGTTTCTCATGTATGCACGTGCACACCGTCCGCCCGTACCATGAAGCTGGTGAGCAAAAGTTTCTGTTTTTTTGTGTCAATGTGTCATCTGTATGACTTTATAATCTTTGCTTTTACCTAGGAAGGAATGGATAAACAAGGAATATGCAGTATGGGTTCCAAAAAAAACGCGCTAATATGTCACCCATCTATGGACATCTACGATGTAAAATCATGAAGAATCGAGAACTGTTCCCCTTAATATTTTCAAGGCTCTCGATCGTGTTTGGTACAAGAATTTGTAGCCAAATGTCAGCTTAAGGACTTTCTCAAACACTGTATAGATAGATGGAAAACTTTCTTTAAAAGAGATTTTCGCAAGTAATGTTGGATGGCGTCACTTTACACAGATTATCTACAAATACTGGGGCACCTCAAGGATCAATTCGCTTACCCACTCTATTTGTACTGCAAATCAATGATTTTTGAGGGCAACTTACAGGCGCATTTTCATTTTGTAGAAATATGTACTCTCAAAGCGGATAACGGAAACGACACGCCTTTTACCGCTAATGCTGCACATCAGCAGAAATGGGAATAAGTCCGCCCTATAAACGAAGATCTACAAAAGATTATACAATTGCAAATGGAAAACTTACTACAATTCAACTCAAAGAAAACGCAGTGTACAACATTTACAATAAAGACCATGTCCACAGTTCCGTAAATCAAAATAGAGAACACAGTCCTCAAATCAGGATTGAATTTGCTAGGCATCACAATAGCGTCAGATGTATCGTGGCATAAGCATGTAACCTCTATTGCCAAATCAGCAGCGTCCGATCTAAACTACATTTTCAGGGGGCTAATAAATATTTTTCACCAGTCCAGCTCTTATACTGTATAAAGCCCAAGTACGGCCAGGTCTTGAATATAGTCCTCATGTTTGGAGTTCAATCCCGAAACTCTATCTAAAGACGTGCATTACATTGATGATCGTCGGTCGGTTTCTTATTGTGCCCCCCAACTTAAGTTGACGACTGCATCTCACATGGGGCTGGAAACCGAAGACTCTGCGAGCAGGAGTATTGGTGCCCATTCACTTTATATATCCTAGCCATCTGAAACATCAAATGTGGAGTTTATTTACAAGGTCTATAGCTCGTATTGCTCGTGGTTGAATCTTCGTCTCCGTAGCCTGTCAAAGCAAATGGGACCGAACATCTTTCAAAGATTTTTTTTTTCAAAACTACAAAAGATTTCTCCATCCTGATGATCAGGGTCTTGTATCTTAGAAGTTCTAGTGAGAACTTTACTTTAATACTAAATTGCCTTCATAGCCCAAAGAAACAGCGGTTGGCAAGAGTGATTCTTTGTTTCGTGATTTTGTAATTTCTATCGCGATGTTGTCAGAGTTAGTAGCGGAGCCGAGGTAGACAAAGTCTGTCATTGGCGATACTTACTACTTAAGTATAGCGGAAGTCCGGAATGAAACCGGGCCTCAACCAATATGCCTCTCCAATTAGCCAGGTACTTCGCTAACTGCCTTCTGTTGTGAACTCAAAGTTGGTTGAGGTCGGTTTCTACTTGTGCGCGCCACTTAAGGCGAGATCTTCCTCTGCTGCGTCCGACGTCTCGCTGGCAATCGAAGACTCTGCGACCCGGAGTTTTGGTGTCCATTTGTTCTACATGTCCTAGACATCTTAAACGTCCAATACGTAGTTTCTTGAAAGGGGACATGCCGCTGTACAGCTCGTATAGTTCTTTGTTGAATCTTCGTCTCCATTGCCCTTCAACACAAACGGAACCGCAGATTTTTCGAAGAAATTTCCTCTCAAATCGACCAAGGATTTCTTCATCTCCTTAGTAGTTCGACTGAGTGCTTTACTACTGAATTGCCTTCTTAGCCCGAAGAAGCAACGGTTGGCAAGAGTAATTCTTCGTTTAATTTCTGACGAGATGTTGTTGTCAGAGTTAATAGCGGAGCCGAAGTATACAAAGTCCCGTTCTACCTCAAAGTTATATCTGTAAATGCTGACGTTTTGTCCAACTCATCGATGTTGTGTATCCTTTCGTGATGACAGCATATAAATACTATTTTACCCTCATTTACTGCTGAACCCATTTTTGACGCTTCCTTCTGGCTATGACATCACGTTGAGTCATACCGATGATGTCAATATCGTCGGCGTATGCAAGTAGTTGCACCGATTTTTGGAAAATTGTGCCTCTGGTGTTGGCTTGGGGGTTTTTCACAATCCTTTCAAGAACTCACATGACAGCGCATCGCCTAGCCTAAATCCTTTTTGGTATCGAATGTGTCGGTGGGGTCGTTTCCGACACTGATGGAGGGGCGAAAATTTACCATCGTGATCCTACACAAAAGGACGAGTTTTGACGGTATACCAAAACTAGACATTCAATTTTGGCTGATCTAATGGACTGTTGGCATCGGTGCCATTGATCTTCCACATTCGATGCTGGTGGTATGGTGTGAATCGAAAGGTTAGGGAAAACACTTTGCGCGAATGTCTTGGCGGTCTCCTGCGGATGCAGGCTTTGGACTAAATTTCTTCACAGTATTTCTGATTTGTTGTGGTGGATATCCGCAATCTTACCTTGCCTGCAACAAGTGATCCAAGTCGACGTTAGCCCCTCGGAATGTTCGGACATCCAATATACTGATTGCATTCCTCTTGTAACGGGTGATCCAAGTAGAGATTCTTTTTTCAATAGCCTTTTTTGACAGATCGCGTGTGAGTCGTGTCATGCTGTCATGTTATTTTTGTTTAGTATTGTTTGGCATTTCTTAATGGAAAGACTTACGCGTGAACAACGTTTACAAATTGTTCAACTTTATTATGAAAATTCACGTTCTGTGAGGAATGTGTTTCGTGCACTTCGCTCAACTTATGGTCAACATAATCGGCCTACTGAACGTACTATTCGCAACACCATCACCCATTTTGAGACCCAGCATTCATTATTGGATAATATTCGACCGAATAGATATAGGGATAGGGATATGTAAAGTCAAAAGCTTATGCCGACAAACCCGCTTCGATTAAGGCCTTGGAGGAAACCATCACGCGTGTCATTCGCCAGTTAGCAGTCGAAATGCTCGAACGAGTGATCGAAAATTGGACTCAACGGATGGACCATCTGCGACGTAGCAACGGCAAACATTTGATAGACATAATCTCGAAATGCTCGAACGAGTGATCGAAAATTGGACTCAACGGATGGACCATCTGCGACGTAGCAACGGCAAACATTTGATAGACATAATCTTCAAAAAATAAATGCCAAAGAATGTTCTTTCAAATGATAATAAACATTCTCCACTAAATTTGAATTTTCTGTGTTTTTTTCTTTAAAAAAGTAGGGAACCTAGAAATGGATCACCCTTTATATAGCAAGGTGATCCGTTTGGTTGACCATGTCCCCTCACAGATATCGAAGTGAAGAAACCGTGTGTTGGCTTTGGCGGCTTTTCGTTCTACAGCGAAGTCAATTAGCCTGAGTCCTGAGAGCCTGAGAAGGATTAAGAAGCCTTCTCTTCCCCCGTGTGCGTTAAAATATTCCAGCACGATTTGAACACCTCACTTTGGTAGTCGCTCATAAGTTTTGTTAAGAAGTTTGTAGCTCGCTATTTCGCCCTGATGGAAATACGTTCGCTAATGTCTTGGAAACATAAGACTTCTTGCCTAAGTCTAGCACTTATAACAAATACGCTTCCGAATAGTCGCTGTTTCTGCTCACTATAACAAGGTCCATAGTAGATGTCACAATTTTTCATCCTCTTTTCGCCCGGCTCATCCCATCGTATTTCCTGGACGGCAGTAATGTCTACTTTGTAGCAGTTAAGGGCTTCCGCTAGTTGTTCGTTTTCACCTCTCCAGTTTAATGTTCTCACATTCCTGGTTCAGATACGAACGTCGTTGTCCTTTTTTCGTTTAGCAGGGTCTTCAACAGTAAAATCAGTCCTTTTCGAGGCTATTGGTAGCTTCGTAACATAAAGCTTTTTTATATGGGTGTGTAGCTAATGGAAAGCACAACCCCCAATCTGGAAGGCAGTTTCAATTTGTTAGAAACCCCTAGGACACTTGGCCATCAGTATCCACCACGGGATTAAGAGCTGCACTTGGCCTTTCGGTTCATCCACCACCATCTCTGTTCAAGGGGACTGACTCACCCTTAAAACTACTAGACAACCTTTTGTCCAAATATGACATCTAGGTTTGCATGTGACAGTAGCCATTAAATTTTTCGCACTGATATCAACACCCGCACTTTTCGTCTAGCAAGTCAAATCCAAAGTTGGTTGAGACCACTTTCCGATGGTAACCACTTGGAGGTAAAATTAAGCACAACTGATGTTTAGTCAGAGTTGGAACCCCCTGGATATAGCTAAATTAAAGCCAATCAGAGACTCTACCCTCATTCTACAATATCCAACCATCAGTTCCTTTGCTGATCCTTAGAACTCAAGATTGACGCCTTTTGCTAAAAATCGAAAAAGAATTTAGACAATCCTCGTGGCCTTAAGAAAAACAATAAAACACACTTCCATCCGTTTGTTTTTCTATTTTGTAATTTAAATATTTACAGCATCTTCCGTGGACTTATACTGTCTTAAGACTACACAACTCCTTGGAGGGGTTTTTTTTCCTTTTATTAAATTAATTTTATAAATTACTCCTCAGCATCGTACAACTACAATAAATATAAGTAAATAAAAGAAAAAGTCAATAACAATTCAATTAGCGAAAATAAAAACATCAATGATCCTTAAACACTAACACCCGAGTTAGGAAGTATCACTTTGACAGGCACGCATGCGCAGCACTTCCCTACGCACTGTCATTGGCCATCACTTTGTTAAGCCACGGCACAAATCTCTGAATATTCGTGTAGACACCGGGCAAATGTTCACGGCCACAGCCAATACCCCAGGACACCAGTCCAACGAGAGTTTTCCTACCGTCTAGTGTAAGTGTGAGCGGTCCTCCCGAATCACCTTGGCAAGAATCACGGCCACCTTCCTTGTAGCCGGCGCACAGAAAGACATCATGTATGGTTTCTCGACGTCCAGCCGCACGGAACCATCGCTGGCAGCGATCATTCGAAAGGACTTCTACATCTACTTCCTGATGAAGAAGGGTTTAGTAAAAAAAAATTGATGGCAGACAGACAAACTATTTATACCTGTAGCACAGAGGGCACTGTACTCTGTCCATGCCGCGTTCGGCCCCAACCCGCCACAGTTGCCATCTTTCCGACAAGCTTCGTTGATGCGGGTGGAAGACACACCGGGATTATGTGCTGCTTGTATTGGACCGTCCTATCAAGTCTCACTAACGCCAAGTCATTTTTGAAATCCGCAGGATTGTACTGCGGATGGACTTCCTTCCTCTCGATGCCGTATTCTTCGTGACCCAGTCGCTCTTCCTGTCCCCGAACATCCCACTCTCCGAGCCGTATTTTCATATTTGAGTTGGTCGTCCTGGAAATGGATAAAAAAAAGAAACTCCCCAAGTCAATGCCTGTTCCATGGGAACCTGAAAATCAAAAGAACTTGCGTTGCGACACAATGCGCTGCTGTCACCACCCATCGATTCGAGATCAAGGCACCTCCACAACTCAGCTTTCGCGTGAGGAATCCCGTCTTGATAAGTGCCACCTGCCATGGATGTGATCCAAATCCAGTTGAATGTCCTCCCACGATCCGGTTCGTTCGTGTGAAGATCTCCCCACAACCTGCGAATGTAAAAACAAGTCTTAGACAATCACTTGTACAATCTATCCCCCGTTGAAAGATGTCCCACAAAAGATCTAAAAGCTACAAACAGTGTGCGCAGAAAACATTTAACCACTACACAGGTGAAGAGGACCACCTGGAGAAAACAGAAGAGAAATCCCATAGCCAAAGGACAGAGTGTGTGCGTGTGAAAGAAAATCAAATTTGCTAAATCGAAATGCTAAAATGTTGTAGGTACCGGGCACAGGACGATAGCTTCCGTCATGGAACGGAGCGCCACTATCAGCGGAGCTGCCAACAACGTCTACACCATTACCCACACCGAACGGCTGCTGCTGTGAGTGGGGCTTTTGCTGCTGCGGATGATCCAGGATCGTGTCGTCGATCCCGAAATGATTATCCAGATGGTTGGTAATTCCGGGATGTCCGACGCTGCTTATCTGATTGGTCTCGTGATCCCATGTGTGCGGACGTGTCAGTGGCTTGTATGGGTAGGACGATTGTGGACGTTTGGTTGCATAATGAATGGGAGGTGTGGATGGGTATTTCTCGGTAATGAGGTTCGGATAGTGGGGTCGATTGGTGTGAGGATGGTTTTTGTTTGTATTGGCCAGATCGGGATAGATATCATGCAAATGGATGATATCACCTGTGGAAAATTTAGTTTAGAAAAAAAGGTTAAAATGCTCTTGTGGTACACTCGTTGTGTGGTGGGAAGTGGGAATGGGGATACATGTTGTTTGACGTTCATGGTTTGTTTAGTCTGAATAGCTGTCTGTATAATTGTGAGAACTTATCTGTCAAACTGTGAGTGGAAGTTGGGTTTTCTCTGAAATTTGCCGTAATGCGATAGCAGGATCAATAAGAGAAGGCAACTGAGGAACGAAAGCACTTCATCTGTCAAAGTTTAACACACACATGATAGTCTGGCGACATATTTGACATCTTAAAACTCTCCTTCAAGAAATGGGAGGAATATCAAAAAAAGCACGATAGTGCTGAACAGAAGACCAGACAACTATAGGGGATTCCGGGTCTAGGTTGTGGTCTAGGTAGCGCCCGTAGCTACCTAGTATAGAAGATCGGTAAGGAATGTAGGTTAGCTAATTATTTTTTCACAAAAAAACACGTATGCGTGTGTTTTCATTGCTCATTGGTGGGACCTCAGTTTGTATACCGAATCCGAACGTCTGATTCAGGATAACCTTGTGTTGACAACTGATGATGATTTGTCAAATTGTTACGAAGGGAAGATGTGGCGAAATAAAATATATGTCAAGGTGATTAGGCGCTTTCTTACAAATAAGTGTCCCTCACCTTAAGGGTTGACTACGTGGGATAAAAAAATCGGAGACATTGAGACATCAAACAGTATAAGATCATGTCAGCCCCGGGTGTAAGTAAAACGGCTATGAAAAGGAACCAAACATGATGAATCAGTGATGGCATGAAAGATTGAATCTTTTCGTAAAAATAGTCGGAACTTGAGACATGCTCCTGATAGTGAGAACCTCAGTTTGTTATTTAAACGTAAAAGACTCACCTACCCACCTACTCACCAGAAAGTATTCCCTCCGACTGAATTGAAGTAAAGAGCGATACGGGTAAGGCCTATTTCGACAGGATAACAACAATTAGCTGGTGTCCAGGAAAAGGTGCGCCATGTCACCTTCATAGCAGAGGGTGAGTTCAGTTGCTAGCGCCAAATCTCTCATTTTATTAATGCAGGGGGTGAGATAAAGATATCTTCCTCCTTACTTGTAGGCTTAAGGCAGATTTCGAAAGCAAAAATTGGAAAAACGCAAATTAATTGGACAAAGTCCGTAAGTCTTAAAGGTTGTTCCGAATGAGGGAATGAAAAGAACAATTGACATCCAAATGGAAAAAGCATTTGTCGATAGAGATGAAACTTGTCAGCCTTGTAGGCTCGGAAAATTGTCACCTCTTTAACAGTTTTTTCAAAATAGCGATCGGAGGACTAGAAAGCAGATAACCATAGGGGAGAGAGAAGGTTCCGCTAAGATAACGAAAAGCTCAAGAGATTATAAAAATCAAGTCATTGGCAGGTAATTAAGCACTCGTTTGTAACATAACATGGAATCATAAGTACTTTGGACATGGGAGAACATATGATGAATCCTTTTTGTATAAAGAACATCACCCCATTGGATCATGAACAGATCCCATCAGGTCCTTTCCAAAAGCCAACAGCAAATAGTTTCAAATATATTCGCTACAGCGGTGAAGTGCTTCTTGGTATGTACTTCGAAAAAAAATGAGATAAGGGAGCCAAATCTTAAGAAGTGCTGTGCGAATCTGATAATACCGACCATGAAATCCGGTCCATTCAGAACGCCAAAATAGAAAAGCCACATGACAGCGCATCGCCTTGCCTAGATCTATTTAGGTATCGAATGTGTAGGTGAAAAGTCGTTCCCGACCCTAATAGAGCAGCGAGAACTCTCCATCGTCATCCTATACAAACGGGCGAGTTTGGGCGATATACCAAAACTAGAAAATCTAGACATGGCTCTGTATAGTTTGTTCCTATAAATGCTGTCGTATGCAGCCTTGAAATCGATGAATGGGTGGTGGGTATGGATTTGGAATTCTGGGTTTTTTTCTGGGATCTGCCGAAGTGTGAAAATTTGGTCGATTGTGGACTTTGCTGAGTGAAACCACACTGATATTACACATATTACAGCACATAAGATCTTGTAGGCGATGTTGAGGAGACTGCCTCTAAAGTTGGCGCAGTTCAGAGGGTCTCCTATTTTGTGGATCGGGCAAATGATACTGATGTTCCATTCTTCAGGCATACTTTCATCCGACCAGATTCGGCTTATGAGTTGGTGGACGTTACTTACCAAGTCTCCACCGCCGGCTTTACAAACCTGGGTAGGAAGGCCGTCATTTCCGGTTGCCTTGTTAGCTTGAGTTTAGAATCGCTATTCTCACTTCACTCAGGTTGGGTGGCTTGCAGTTTTCGTTGTCGTTGCCAATGTTGAATGGTTCATTCTACCTGACAGCGGAATGTTGTTCGTCATCACCGTTTAACAGTGTGCAGATGTTGGTCTTCCATAACCTCAGCATCGACTGTGTCTCAACTACGATATTTGCTTGTTCATATCGACACGATTCTGTTCGATCCTTGTATCCTTACGATTACAACATTTCGATAGTAAATTGTTTCACAGTATTTCTGATTTGTTGTGTCGTGGTAGATATCCGCATTCTTACCTTAGCTGCAACAAGGTAGTGGCTCTAGTCGATGTTAGCTGCTCGGAATGTTCGGGCGTCCAAAATATTGAATGCATGCCTCTTGTCTACACCAAGGTGATCAGTTTGGTTGACCTTTCGTTGATCTGGAGACCACCATGTCCCCTTACAGGTATAGAAGTGAGGAAGCCGTGTGCAGGCTTTAGTGGCATTTCGTTCCACTGCGAAGTTCCGAATTTACTGCTTAAGATGTCTTCTCTTGCTACCTAAGTGAACGCGCTCGTGACCGCATATAAGGCTTGTGTTGGCGAATTTGGCCTTGATGTGAATTGCTACAATGCGTTCGCTAATGTCTTGGAATCATGAGACTTCTTGCTTAAGTCTGGCACTTATAACAAATCCACATCCGAATAGTCGCTGTTTCTGCTCACTAAACACGTTCCGAAGTAGATGTCACAGTTTTTCATTATCCTCTTGGCCGGCCCATACCATCGTATTTCCTGGATGGCAGTAATGTTTGCTTTGTTGGAATTAAGGGCTTCCGCTAGTTGATCCCTTGCACCTCTCCTGTTTAATGTTCTCACATTCCAGGTAGCAGATACGAACGTCGTTGCATTTTTTTTCGTTTTGCAGGGTCGTCAACAATAAAATCAGTCCTTTCCGAGGCTATTGGTTGCTTTGAAACCGATTTTTTGCATTGTTGGGTAGTTAAATCAAAGCACAACCCCGAACCTGGAGGGATAGTTGTAATTTTTTAGATACCCCTAGGGCACGCAGCCATCAGCATCCGCTATGAGTTTGAGCGCTGCCGTTGGCCTTACCCTTGAAATTGCTAGACGAAATCTTCAACCGATTTTTTGCAGTAGAACAAGGCTGAAATCCAAAACAAACAATTTTTTCCATTTTAGGTCTGAAAATTTGTTTATGTCATTCGGATCTCATGTGCGTTTTGTGAGCCGAACAGGTAACATCAATGTTGTTGCAAATTCTCTCACACAAACCTAAGACTTTGCGAATTGTCAAAAAATGCTCTAGACAAATGTCAATATCAATAGAAATACTAGCCTCGGAAAGGACGCTTGGAGTATGGTATGAAACCGGTCATATGCCAGAGTTAAACTCATCTCGTGTGCGGAGGCTCAATAAGATTCAACCAATTACTTAAGGAGCTGTACTGCGACAAAGGGCTATTCAAAAATCCTTGTATTGGACGATTATGATGACTATAGAAATAAGAAGGAATGCTGCCAATACTCCAGAAGTACATAGAGGAACACCTCGTCTCAAATGACGCACAAAAATAGAAATTGATCTCAACCAACTTGAAGTGGGCAATTGGAGTAGTTAGCTAGGGATCGGCCTTTTTGGAGGCGCCAAATCCAAAATACCCGACTTCAACCTCCCCCGCAAACCACTCACACTATCTTCCAGCGATAGGTATTTGGGCATCATGCTTATCCCAAAACTTGACCCAAATAAGTGGGGACTTCAACCAAAGTTGACCTTGTGGATGTATACAGCAGTAGTGCGTCCAATTCTCACATACGGCTCACTATTATGTTGGCCCGCATTGAGTAAAAGCTAAAACCTCACAAAACTATAAAGGCTTCAAAGAACAGCCAATTTAGGCATCACAGGTGCGCTGAAGTCGGCGACAACCAATGCGCTTACTGTAATGTTGCATCTCTTGCCTCTCAAACTACACATTAAGGATACCGTTTTGTGCAGCTCAGTAAGACTCAGGATGCTGTAATGCAAGGATGTTATATCCTGGATTCGTCCCCAAACGGCTTGGTCACGTTTCCAACAGACAACATAACACCTATTCTAGACTTCAAGAAAGCCTTCCACGTAAGATTTCCTACCAGAGCTCAGTGGAAGGGAAACGAAGTAGTAAGAGATTTCGACACGTTCGTCTACACCGACGGATCTAATATGAATTGTGGTGTCGGATCCGGAGTCTACTCGGAATCACCGAAAATATCAGTTTCATATCGTCTACTGGATTTAGCCAGCGTATTCCAGGCGGAGCTATTGGCTATCCGGGAGGCTTGTATGCTACTGGGGCGTGACACTACGGAAAAGCAAAACATTGCTATTTTCATAGATAGCCAAGTGGCCATAAAAGCCATCAACTCGGCTACCATATCCTCCAAAGTGGTACAGGAATACCGGAACGAGCTTGCCCACCTTGGGGAACGCTTCAGGGTCACACTTCTCTGGGTTCCAGGGCACAGTAGCTTTGAAGGAAACGAGCGCGCTAGCCAGGCAAGTCTCAGCTCTTCACGGTTAGGTGCAAAATAAGGCCATCAACTCGGCTACCATATCCTCCAAAGTGGTACAGGAATACCGGAACGAGCTTGCCCACCTTGGGGAACGCTTCAGGGTCACACTTCTCTGGGTTCCAGGGCACAGTAGCTTTGAAGGAAACGAGCGCGCTAGCCAGGCAAGTCTCAGCTCTTCACGGTTTACTTGCGACAAGAGTCCGATACGGCTAGTTGCAAAATAAGGCCATCAACTCGGCTACCATATCCTCCAAGCTGGTACAGGAATGCCGGAACGAATTCGCCCACCTGGGCCAACGCTTCAAGGTCACACTTCTCTGGGTCCCAGATCACAGTGACATAGAAGATAACGAGTGTGTAGACACTCATACTTCCTGAAAAAGGCCGACTCCGAATAGAGAAGGTTAACAAATTGCACCATTTCGAGGATAATATGTCCTTCCTAAGACAAAAACAGAATCCGTCCGGATATCGCAAAATTACAGCGATAATCACGGGATACTAGCCAATTGGAGACCATGCGGATAAACTAGGGACCCCATACAACCCTCCATGCCGCAGTTGCGAGAACACAAATGAGTGAGAAATCCTCTCCCAAATGTCCGTCCAGATTGCGTGCGTTAGACCTACAATTTTTCGACAACCTTATCGATATTTCGGGTAAAAGGATACAAGATCTTATCCGCTTTCTAAACCTCACAGACTGGATCTAGAGACCACCTGCATCACATCCACAATAACAATCATAATAATGGTCACAGGAATCGTGGTAATAAAAAGGCACAAAGGTGCTATTTGGGTTCATGCCGAACCGCCACCTCTACCTACCATACCTGAGCACGGTCGTCTGCATGCAACAAATATTCAAAAGCAAAATTGTTCAGAATCTCTCGATAAAGTTCCGAATTCGCTGTAAAGCTAATTTAAACGTGAACAGCAATATTGTCATCAAAACAAAAGCAAATCCGCCTTAAGCATACTTGACTTGTATTGTCTTTTAACCAAACCAAACCCAATTTGATGACAATGGCTTCTTAATAAAGATAACCCCCAACCGTCCAAAGTTGCACAACAACTTCTGACATAATTCCAATGTCCGAAATTTCTTAAATAACTTATTAAAGCCCAAAAGTTATACAATGCCAAGACGACCTAAAAGAACTTGCTTTTCAAAAAAAAACAATCCGCCCACAAAGACCATATAACAACAATCATATCTTGTTGTTGGATCTTTGGCTTTTCGTCTCGATCCAAACAAACTGTAAAAAAGGAGTTTCACTTTTTTTTTCCGCCGTTTCGCTGTGATAACTTCACACTTGAGCACCAATTGAAAGCTAACCGAACTGAAGAGTTCTTCTTCTTCTTGCCCCCCATTTAGGTGTTTTTTTTTTCGGTGGCATTCCTAAAGGTCGTGAGATACAAAAACAGATAAAACAAAAATTGGGAAAAGTGAAATCTCCAATTTTCCTTTCCATTTCCAATTAAGTTGCCTAACTTTCAGAACCTATTACCACTTAGCAAGCATACGAATGACTTAAACAGGCCTCTCTGGTATAGAAGCAACCATCCCAACCAGCTTATCAGAGCATAACCCACAGACAAGAAGTGCCATTTGACGAGTTTATTTAATTCAGTTGTATGTATGTGTGATCATCTTCCCATGGTTTGTGGCATGAGGGAAGCGAGATACTTCCTTAACAAAAAAAAAAAAAAAAACCCATTGCGCTGTAATTTTCCAAACAAGACCCACTATTAGCTCTTCAAATGTGTAGTACTCCTCCAATTGGGATGTTATGTGGTTCATACACTCGTATTATGTGGTTACATAACGTGTTTCGTGTATCGAGGAGTGGATGGTAATTGTCGATGATTGGTCTACTCACTTGCGTTTTGAGCTACGGCTGTTTGTTGATCTTGCTCTGCGTCTAGTTCCCTGTCCACGCAACATGACCATATCATGCCGCCGGAACATAAATCCATGGGCTTACCACCGCCTAGAACACACGATATGGAGAGTCCGCACTCGAATTTGTGACCACGAAAGCGGCAGGTTTGTGGAATCACTGAAATGAGAAAAAAAAACGTCAAAATGTAGAATTTGCATGTGAAATTATTTATGGTGGATAAGGGTTTGCAGATTCTTCTTAAAACCTTATAATGAAGGAGTAGCCAAGAGAAAACAGACTTTGAAATCAAATATCTGAACCTGTCGACTTTTATCTTACAAAAGGCTATAAAAGGCTAACTATTTCACGATGAAATTATCCTTCAATCCTGAAAACACCCGATAAACCCTTACTAGACTTAACTTTGAAAATAATTTCCAGGCCAGTATCAATGAGCATCCTGGCGTACCTTGTGTGATAACATAGAAGAAACCTCCGAGGCTTTGGGACTCCGTAAAATCCTCTCCAAAAATCTGCATGTATCAAGCTTCCTACTGAAAATTTAGCATAGCAACCCAAAGCATGGAAACCTACTTCTGAAAAACCACTTTCCTGGTAGCTCCTCTAACCCCGTGGATACTGAAGCAGAGATGTACGGCAACTCCATTCCACATACCAATATTTTCATCACCGAAGAAAACGTTCATTGGGCCATCAGAAGCTTCCAGGGAACTCTGGCAAAATATTAACCAGAAGCGATTTATCTGCCTGGAAATGCCAAACAGATCAGACATCAGCACCATAATCGGTGTCCTTATAGGACACTGTCCTATAGGCCTACAGACTAGGCCTCTTCAGCAATGACTTCTGTAGAAGCAGCTTAAATGAATGGAGAGGAGGAAAGTATTATTCACGTTCTATGCTCTTGTGCAGCTATCTCAGCAGCTTCATCTGGGAGACTACTTCTTTGGTAATCTAGGTGACCTGAAACCTCCTACATAGTAAGCTCTAAATAGTTCAAAAAGGCAAACGAATCTAGAAATTTCGACAGAGCCACGTGGTACCACAACAGACCTTTATGGTCTAAGTGTGCACGTGCATCGCTTGCAGCCACTGCTACCTTACCTAACCTATCAATGACTGATCGTCTTCAGATTCCTAATACAACAAACTTGTGGGAAACGATTTGATTAGTACCGCTGACAATAGGTAGGTTTTCTCCACAGAATCAATCTAAGCCTTTCTTTCCGTTTTCTGGTAATTTTTGGGGAACAGATAGCTATAAGGACGGCCTCAGTGGCGCGATGGGTCGTGCGATGAACTGCTGCGCAGAAGGTCTGGGTTCGATTCCTAGCATTCGACAAGGTTTATTCAGTTGCACTGGGCGCGTAGGCTTAAGGATATACCAAGAAATTGTAAGGCTGACTAACCCTACAGACATGGAACTGCAATGCATGCCTTACCCGAGTATTCTTGGTGTTCCCATCGCTAATGGCAAACTTAGTTTTCCTTTGCATGCTGTGGAATCCTTTAGAGTAGCGGCACTTTCTGCAATGTCGCCAGACAAATGTGGACAAAGCTGAATTTGTAAAGGTATATGAAACTGTTATCTATAGATACACAGTACTTTGGATCCAAAAAGTTGTCATCACCAGGCACTTTCCAGATCAGGAAAGCACTTGACTTTTACCTAAACAAAGCGAAGGAAGCTTTTGAATCTGCGAAGCTCCCAAAAAAGAAGGCTTCACCTAGGACTCCCAATGGTTGACATGAAGTTATGCTCAAAACCGTGTTCGGTGTTTTCTACAATGCTTAGGTGATTTAGTATTTTTTTGTTTCCTTGAAGGGGGCCTTCATTGAAACAAGGCTCTCAGTCTCCCAGCTGCATATGGTATGTAGGTCAGAACGGCACGAAATGAATGACCGGAGCGCTTTACCAGACGGACCTAGACAAGCTGCTTCGACATATTCGGACAACAGGTTGTCTAGGAATTTGATCGGTTAATCAGTGGATACTGATGGCCTCTTGGACTTGGACATCACAGTACTTCGCACATGAATTCAACGAACTACAGACACGTAACAGCACTGGCGACTGAGGCCATCGGCTGGAACTGGTCCTCCAGGTTGGGGTAGAGCTTTGGGTTAACTACCCAACCATGGAAAAAAAGTGTTACGAAGCAACCAATAGCCTCGGAAAGGACTGATTTTATTGTTGACGCCCCTGCTAAATGAAAGAAGGACAAGGGCGTTCGTATCTGCACCTGCAATGTGAGAACATGCACCTCTGTGCAACCGAACAACTAGCGGAAGCCCTCAACTGCTACGAAGCAGACATTACTGCTATCCAGGAGATCCGATGGGATGGGCCGGGCACAAAAGGATGAAAAACTGTGACATCTACTACGGACCGTGTTATAGTGAGCAAAAACAGCGACTATTCAGATGCGGATTTGTTATAAGTGCAAGACTTAGGCAACAAGTCTTATGCTTCCAAGACATTAGCGGACGCATTATAACAATCCGCATCAAGGCCAAATTCGCCAGCATAAGCCTTATATGAGCTCACGCCCCAACGGAGTAAAAAGGTGATATAGCTAAGGATTGCTTCTACGAGCTCCTTGAAAAAATCTACGAGCTACTACCGAAGTACGATGTTAAAATCGTTCTGGGAGATTTTAACGCAAAGGTAGGACGAAAAGACATCTTTAGCAGTTTTGTCGGAAAACATAGCCTACACGAAAACACGTCTGGTAACGGACTTAGGCTACTCAACTTCGCTATGGAACGAAATACCACTATAGCTAGCACACGGTTTCTTCACCTCGATATCCATAAGGGGACATGGCGGTCTCCAGATCAATGAACGGTCAACCAAATTGATCACATAGCGATAGACAAGTGGCACGCATCCAGTATTTTGGATGTCCGAGCATTCCGAGGAGCTAACATCGACTCGGACCACTACCTTGTTGCAGCCATAGTAAGAATGCGGATATCCACCACGCCATAACAATCCAGAAATACTGTAAACAAATTTTAGTGTCGAAAGACTGCAAACGCAAGAGACCTTCGCGCAATGCGTATCCCCTAACCTCCCGATTAACACCATACCACCAGCATCGAATGTCGAAGAACAATGGCAACGATGCCAACAAGTCATTAAATCAGCCGCAACAGATGTGCTCGGTTTCTTGCGCCCACCAGCAAGAAACCACTTCATGAGAAATGCTGATATATTCTAGCAGCTAAGAACGAGTCTTACAAGGCTAAGCTGCAGATGAACACGAGAGCTGCCGTTGAGCTTTATAGGCAAAGAAGAAACGAAGAACACCGGCATTTCTGAAAAACGAAAAAGAAAAAAAGAAAAAGCGAGCGATGGAGGATATATAAGAGGTGTGCCACTCCAGGAACGATGTTCGCAAATTTTACTGAAGTGTAAAACGTCAAAGCCAAGGATACAAAGCTCAAACAGAATCCTGTCGAGATGAACAAGGAAATGTCGGAGTTGAGACACAGTCGATGCTCACATTCGATACCTAAAAAGTATTAAGGCAAAGCGATGCGCTTTTAGATGACTTCTTCAATTTGTTTTCTGGGAGGATTGTGCAAAACTCCCGAGCCAACACCAGAGGCACAATTTTACAAAAATCGGTGCAACTAATAGCTTACGCCGACGATGTTGACATCTTTGGTGGGACTCGACGGGATGTCTTAGCCACATATAGAGAAGAAAGCGGCAAAAATCGGCTTAGCAGTAAATGAGGGCAAGACGAAGTATGTGCTGTCAACACGAAAGGACACACAACATCGACGACAGAGCGTCAGCATTGACAGATGTTCCTTTGAGCCAACACCAGAGGCACAATTTTACAAAAATCGGTGCAACTACTAGCTTACGCCGACGATGTTGACATCTTTGGTGGGACTCGACGGGATGTCTTAGCCACATATAGAGAAGAAAGCGGCAAAAATCGGCTTAGCAGTAAATGAGGGCAAGACGAAGTATGTGCTGTCAACACGAAAGGACACACAACATCGACGACAGAGCGTCAGCATTGACAGATGTTCCTTTGAGGTTGTACAGGATTTTGTCTATCCCGGCTCCGCTAACAACATTTCGTCAGAAATTAAACGAAGAATTACTCTTGTCAACCGCTGTTTCTTCGGGCTTAGAAGGCAATTCAGTAGTAAAGCCCTCACTCGAACTACTAAGGAGAACCCCCTGATCATCCCAGTCCAGCTCTACACCGCTTGGTCGATTAGAGAGGGAAATTCTTCGAAAAATCTTCTGTCCCGTTTGCGTTGACGGGCTTTGGAGATGGAGATTCAACCAAGAACTATACAGCGACATTCCCTTGGTCCAAAAACTCCGCATTGGACGTTTACGATGGCAAGGACATATAGAACGAATGGAAACCAATACTCTGGCTCGCAGAGTCTTCGATTCCCAGACAGACATCGGACACAGTAGAGGAAGTCCTCGGCTTAAATGGCGCTCATAAGTAGAAACCGAGCTCTTTCAAGTTGGAGTGTGCAACTGGAGGCAGTTAGCTAAGGACCGGGATAATTGGAGAGCCACGTTGGTTAGGGCCGAGGTTCATTCCGGACTGTAGCGCCACCTAAGTAAGTTAGTAAGTATGTTAGAACGGGATGGGGTATTCAACGATTTGCACAGCGGATTCTGGCATTCTTTTTTTTTTATTTAGCAACCAAAACGTTCAGTAAAAATAATTTATATGGCAAAGCAACGTTTGCCGGGTCAGCTAGTTTTGTGTATAAAAATATATTTTGGAGCCGCACTGACTTATTGGGAGTCTAAATTTTTTTTCTTTCGGTGCCCTTAGATGCTATCACATATGAAGCTTCCTATAAAGATAACTAGTCTTGGAGAAATCTTTCCGTGTTTGAAGATAATTGGCTCATTAGATGGCCGGCAAGTTCTCCTAACTATTATTCCATTAGGGTATCTCTTTATGACCTTCAAAAAAATCAAATAGCCTAAGAAGCCGCTTTGCTATGCCTGCCTTTAATTTGCTAGCGATGAAATTCATCTCTGAATATATGACGAAAATTTGACAGAAAATTTAGTCAGATTTCACAACTATTTGGTCAAGTTTACAACTTTAATTATCACATTTGGCTTATGTCATTAAACGAGACTATTAACACCACTCGAAAGTGAAATTAAATTTTACGTCAAGTCTTTGATTACTTCTGAGTATAAACTTAATAATTACAAATTGAGAAAAGAAATTTCTCTTGTTTGCCGAAGATGTAATGATGGCATATCCTAAAATTGCAAGTTAACCGAACATGGATTTACTTTGCTGGCTATGTATGTATGTGTAAGGATGATAAGTAAATTATGTTGCCGTTGTGTAACGTTGCCATGTCCCCTTAATGCAAATGTGAGAAAAAATTGTGTTGATTTATCATTATACTGAGCTGCTAAACATACTCAGCAATGATGGTTTCTATGTCCAAGAATACCCCGATGACATTGCGATCCTAATCAGAGGATAAATTGAAGAAACAATCTCAGAACTCCTACAGAGGGCACTGCACCTCATTTGTTGACTGGGGGAAAAAAAAACGTCTAACTGGCAACCTCACAAAAAGACGAAATCGGGATAAGCTAAAAAAAAAACCCACCCTGCTCGGTGAAACAATAGACTTTTCAAAAGAATGCAAATACCTGGGACTAACTCTGGATGAAAAGCTCACTTCAATGGTACTTCAAAAAACCATAGACAAGGCCAGAATCTCTCTGTGGACCAGCAGAATTCTGTTCAGTAAAAGCTGGGACATAAACCCCAAAATCATGCTGTGGATCTTCACAGACATAACCGGACCAATTGTCACATGTGCAGCTCCAACATGGTGGCAAAAAAACGAAAAGTCAACACAAGACCAGCTCAGCAAAGTCCAAAGACTAGCTTGGGTGTGCACAATGCAATGAGAACAACTCCCACTGCAGCGCTGGAAGATATATAAACCCTTCCACCTCTACATCTTCCGATACAAAAAGAAGCCATGATAAGCGCTTTCATGTTCATATCTGATAACGCCGATAACTCCAAGCTAATCCGTCCTGAAGTTGTTATGGAACTGAACAAAAATGAAATTTTTGGAATCACCATGACAGATAACTATCTACCCAAATACAACTTCAGCTTCCAACTTTAAGGTAACATTCTCAAATCGTCAGAATTGGGAACAGAATAAACCAACATTTGCCAACGATTCTCGTCTATGGTACACAGATGGATCAAAAACAAATGAAGGAATTGTAGCTCCAAGCTAATCCGTCCTGAAGTTGTTATGGAACTGAACAAAGATGAAATTTTTGGAATCACCATGACAGATAACTGTCTACTCAAATACAACTTCAGCTTCAAACTTCAAGGTAACATTCCCAAATCGTCAGAATTGGGAACAGAATAAACCAACATTTGCCAACGATTCTCGTCTATGGTACACAGATGGATCAAAAACAAATGAAGGAATTGTAGCTCCAAGCTAATCCGTCCTGAAGTTGTTATGGAACTGAACAAAGATGAAATTTTTGGAATCACCATGACAGATAACTGTCTACCGAAATACAACTTCAGCTTCAAACTTCAAGGTAACATTCCCAAATCGTCAGAATTGGGAACAGAATAAACCAACATTTGCCAACGATTCTCGTCTATGGTACACAGATGGATCAAAAACAAATGAAGGAGTTGTAGCTCCAAGCTAATCCGTCCTGAAGTTGTTATGGAACTGAACAAAGCTGAAATTTTTGGAATCACCATGACAGATAACTGTCTACTCAAATACAACTTCAGCTTCAAACTTCAAGGTAACATTCCCAAATTGTCAGAATTGGGAACAGAATAAACCAACATTTGCCAACGATTCTCGTCTATGGTACACAGATGGATCAAAAACAAATGAAGGAGTTGTAGCTCCAAGCTAATCCGTCCTGAAGTTGTTATGGAACTGAACAAAGATGAAATTTTTGGAATCACCATGACAGATAACTGTCTACCGAAATACAACTTCAGCTTCAAACTTCAAGGTAACATTCCCAAATCGTCAGAATTGGGAACAGAATAAACCAACATTTGCCAACGATTCTCGTCTATGGTACACAGATGGATCAAAAACAAATGAAGGAATTGTAGCTCCAAGCTAATCCGTCCTGAAGTTGTTATGGAACTGAATAAAGATGAAATTTTTGGAATCACCATGACAGATAAGTGTCTACCGAAATACAACTTCAGCTTCAAACTTCAAGGTAACATTCCCAAATCGTCAGAATTGGGAACAGAATAAACCAACATTTGCCAACGATTCTCGTCTATGGTACACAGATGGATCAAAAACAAATGAAGGAGTTGTAGCTCCAAGCTAATCCGTCCTGAAGTTGTTATGGAACTGAACAAAGATGAAATTTTTGGAATCACCATGACAGATAACTGTCTACTCAAATACAACTTCAGCTTCAAACTTCAAGGTAACATTCCCAAATCGTCAGAATTGGGAACAGAATAAACCAACATTTGCCAACGATTCTCGTCTATGGTACACAGATGGATCAAAAACAAATGAAGGAGTTGTAGCTCCAAGCTAATCCGTCCTGAAGTTGTTATGGAACTGAACAAAGATGAAATTTTTGGAATCACCATGACAGATAACTGTCTACCCAAATACAACTTCAGCTTCAAACTTCAAGGTAGCATTCCCAAATCGTCAGAATTGGGAACAGAATAAACCAACATTTGCCAACGATTCTCGTCTATGGTACACAGATGGATCAAAAACAAATGAAGGAGTTGTAGCTCCAAGCTAATCCGTCCTGAAGTTGTTATGGAACTGAACAAAGATGAAATTTTTGGAATCACCATGACAGATAACTGTCTACCCAAATACAACTTCAGCTTCAAACTTCAAGGTAGCATTCCCAAATCGTCAGAATTGGGAACAGAATAAACCAACATTTGCCAACGATTCTCGTCTATGGTACACAGATGGATCAAAAACAAATGAAGGAGTTGTAGCTGGAGCACACGGTTTTTGAGCAAAAACGTTCATCTACACAAGCGTGTAACTCCGTATTTCAAGCAGAAATCTTTGCCATAGAAATATGTCTCAGAGAAAATCTAAACAATTCCATAACAAAGAGGAAGCCTTAGCCTTGGATGAGGTTAGGATGTAGTGGCTGCACGCGATGGGCGTGCACACTTAGACCATAAAGGTCTGTTTTTGGTACCACGTGAATCTGTCGACTTCCGTATATCCGTTCGCCTTATTGATCCATTCAGACTAACTCTGTAGCGAAGCAGGTTTCTGACACTGATGTAAGCCAGCTCACCTAGATTGTCGAAGGAATACTCCCCCAGATGAAGTTTCCGTTTTACTGAGAGAGCAGGAGAATAGCTTAGAAGGTGAGTAATACTTTCCTCCTCTTCTTCGTCTAAGCAGCTTCTGCAGAAGTCATTGCTGAAGAGGCCTAATCTTCTTGCGTGTAGGCCTATCGGACAGTGTCCTGTAAGAGCACCAATAATGCTGCTGATGTTTAATCTGTTTAGCATTGTCAAGCAAATGGAGAGCTTCTAATAAGCCTTGCCTAACAAAGTTACGAGATAACATCAAAACTAGTATGGGATTGCCTACAAATACTCGCATCGCTAGACAATACAAGCAGAGCACATCTCATCTGAGTGGCAGGTCACAGTGGACACGTAGGCAACGAAATATCAGGTATACTAGCCAGAAAAGTATCGGCACCAACTTCTATGATGCCATGACCATTCTGTGGACTACCCATTAGCACTGATAATTTCCATATCAAAACATGGCTGAAAAGCAGGGCCAATCATGACTGGACTTATACTGAAGGTAACAGACAAGCCAAAATGTTCATGCCCAACATTTTCCACACACGAACGAGTTGTCGTAGGGTTCCTTACTGGACATTGTCGAGTCAAAAAACACCTCATGACTATGAGAGTAACTCAAGGCAACACTTGCAAACTATGGAACGATTACGAAGAATTAGCAAAACGCATCCTGTAAACACCATCTAGGTAAACACAACCTTGAGGCAGAGGCATACGAAAGATTTGCTAGGATTTATCACAAAGTCTGGTATCATAATTGAGCTCTAAATGGAGCAAATCGCAACAGGCCCAACTGTGGCCGCAGTGATATGGCACCTTGCTTCCAACTCCCTAACCTAAAATCGAATCTTACTACTTACTTACTTAAGTGGCGCTTAAGTCTGGAATGAACCTGGGCTTCAACCAACATGCCTCTCCAATTAGCCCAGTCCTTAGCTAACTGTCTCCAGTTGTGCACTCCAAGTTAGTTGAGGTCGGTTTCTACTTGTGCACGCCACTTAAGGCGAGGTCTTCCACTAATCCGTCCGACGTCTGGCTGGGAATCGAAGACTCTGTGAGCCGGAGTATTGGTATCCGTTCGTTCTACATGTCCTAGGCATCTTAAACGTCCAATGCGGAGTTTTTTTTTTGGCCAGGGGCATGTCGCTGTACAGCTCGTATAGTTGTTGGTTGAATCTTTGTCTCCATAGCCCGCCAACGCAAACGGGACCGATGATTTTTGGAAGAATTTTCCTCTTTAATCGACCAAAGATTTCTTCGTCCGGTTTTGAGGCGGTTCATGCTTCAGCGCCGTAGAGCAGGACTGGGATGATCATGGTCTTATATAGGATCTCCTTAGTAGTTCGAGTGAGGGCTTTACTACTGAATTGCCTTCCTAGACCGAAGAAACAATGGTTGGCAAGAGCAATTCTTCGTTTAATTTCTGGCGAGATGTTGTCGTCAGAGTTAATAGCAGAACCCAGTTAGACAGAGTCCCGTACAACCTCAAAGTTCTGTCAATGGAGACGTTCTGTGCAATTCGTCAATGTTGTGTGTCCTTTCTTGTTGACAGCATAAACTTTGTCTTGCCCTCATTTACTGCTAAGCCCACGTGGCTATGACATAACGTTGAGTCCTACCAATGATGTCGATATCGTCGGCGTATGCTAGTACTTGCACCGATTTTTGAAAGATTATGCCTCGGGTGCTGGCTTGGGAGTTTTGGACAATCGTCTCAAGAATGAAATTAAAGAAGCCACATGACAGTGCATCGCCTTGCCTAAATCCTTTTTTGGTATCGAATGTGTCGGTGAGGTCGTTTCTGATTCTGATGGAGCAGCAAGCATTCTCCATCATTATCCTGCACAGACAGACGAGTTTGGGCGGAATACCAAAACTAGACATGGCTCTGTATAGTTCGTTTCTATAAATGTTGTCGTAAGCGGCTTCGAGATCGATGAATAGGTAGTGCGTATCGATTTGGCTATCTTGGGTTTCTTCCAGGATCTGCCGAAGTGTGACCATTTGATCGGTTGCGTACTTTCCTGGCCTAAAACCACACTGATAAGGGCCAATCTGGCTATTGGTAGACGGTTTCAGGCGCTCATATATTACGGCAGATACGATTTTGTAGGCGATGTTGAGGAGACTTATGCCTCTGTTACGGACGCAGTTCAGAGCGTCTCCTTTTTTGTAGACCAGACAAACAATGCCGCGGTTCCATTCTTCAGGCATTACCAAGACATCTCCGGCTTTATAGCTCAGTGGGAAAGCCATCATTTCCGGCAGCGGTATTAAGCTTGAGTTAAGATATTGCTATCTTCACTTCACTCAGGTCGGGTGATTGGCAGTTTTCGCTGTTGTTGCCAGTATCGAATGGTTCGTTCTGCCTAACAGCGGAATGTTGTTCGTCATCGCCGTTTAACAGTCTGCAGATATGGTTCTCACCACCAAGTGTGACTCAACTACGGTATTTGCTTGTTCATATCGACAGAATTCTATTCGAGCCTTGTACCCTTGGCTTTGACGTTTTGCACTTTGGTAAAACTTGCAACATCGTTCCTGGAGTGGAACCTCTATATATCCTGGACCCCGCACTTTTCTTGCTCTCTTTTCTTCTCCCTGAAAAGCCGATGTTCTTTTCTGCCTATAGAGCTCAACGGCAGTCATCACCATCAAGCTTAGCCTTGTAAGACTCGTTCTTAGCTGCTAGAATATGTCAGCATTTCTCATGAAGTGGTTTCTTGTTGGTGGGCGCGAGAAACGTAACACATCTGTTGCGGCAGATTTGATGACTTGTTGGCATCGTTGCTATTGTTCGCCGATATTCGATGCTGGTGGTTTGGTGTAAATGGAGAGGTTAAGGGATACGCGTTGCACGAATGTCTTGGCGGTTTCTTGCGATTGCAGTCTTTCGACATAAAATTTGTTCACCGTGTTTCTCGATTGTTGTGGCTGCCTGGATATACGCATTCTTACCTTTTCTGCAACAATGAAGTGGTCCGAGTATTTGCCCTTGATGCGGATTGTTACAATGCGTTTGCTTATGTCTTGGAAACATAAGGCTTCTTGCCTAAGTCTGGAACTTATACCAAATTCTGCTCACTGTAACACAGTCCGTAGTAGATGTCACAGTTTTTCATCCTCTTTCAAATTTCCTGGATGGCAGTTGTATCTGCTTTGTAGCAATTAAGGGCTTCCGCTAGTTGTTAGCTTTAACCTCTTTAGATTACTCTTTACACATTCTAGGTGCAGATACGAACGTCGTTGTCGTCTCTTGGTTCAGCATTGTCGTCAACAAAAGAAAATCAGTCCTTTCTAAGGCTATTGGTTGCTTCTTAACATAAATTTTGTTATATGGTTGGTTACTTAATACAAAGCACAACCCCCAAGCTGGAGGGCCAGTTCCATTTTATTAGATACCCCTAGGACACGGGGAAATCATTATCCACTACGGGGTTGAGCGCTGCCGTTTTCCTTTAGGTTCATCCGCCAACATCTCTGTTCAAGGGGCCTGACTAACCCTTCAAATTGCTGAACAACCTGTTGTCCGTATATATGTCAAAGCAGCTTGTCTACTTTCGACTTGGGACAGCAGGACGGGTATTCCTTCCATGCCATTCTGACCAGGCTGTTTATAGTGTTGCTGGTTTTCGTCGCGTTGGATGAGACCAGTACCCGATGGTTACCACTTGGCGGTTAAAAATAAGCACTTGATGTGTAGTTAGAGTTACAACCACTGGGCATTGCCAAGTTAAAGCCAGTCGGAGTCTACCCTTCGTTCTACAACACCCAACCAAGACCTATGTCCACCGGTAAAAACAAAGCACACTGACGAGTTAAGGCGGCATATCGATGAGCTTTAAAACGAGAAGGTTGTCTTAAAAGGCCTTAACTCTCATGAAGTAAGCGGTCACATCTCCCTAGAAACATTGGTGCTGCTAACATAAGCTGCTTGCTGCTGTTTTTTTGTTAACAAGTTATATAAGACGCAAGAATAAGAAAAATAAGACGTTCGTGCACTTTGATTTCACACCTCTAGTACCATTGGTTGCTTTATAAATGAGACATGTAACTCCCTTTGGTTTTAATATTAAGTCCGCGGAAAAATGTTCACGGAACATTTTTTTCAGGATCGAAAAAGTGGAAATAATTGCATTTTCAGAAAATCAGAGATCTAGAATTTTGTTAGCCAATCATAGTGGTTGAAATAAATATTGGTCTCGCTTTGGATACTTTCATGTAACGGGTTTTTAAATTTTAGGAGCCGATGTTGAACGTGAACCACACCTAAATGTCAAGTTTTTTTCTGCATTTCATTTGACATTTTTCAATTTCAGACTCAACTCAATTGGAACAATGAAAGGATACACAATCGAGCATCGCGTTAAAGTTATTCAGGCATATCGTGCAATTGGTGAGTTTTTCGGTCAATTTAACCGTCCAAATGTGCGTACAACCGGAAAAATCGTGCAAAATTTCGAGCAAACCGGGTCTGTAGGAGATGTGAAAACACCAGTGCATGCTTGTACAGCTCATACTGCAGAAAATATTGTTGCTGCTCGCGATAGTGTGGCTGAAGAACCGTCTAACTCAACTCGTCATCATGCCCAACAATTGCACCTCTCACGCTCGTCGTTGATGATTATGCATAAAGATTTGACACGCTTACAAGGTGCAATTGACTTAAGAACTAAAGCCTCTTGACCATTTCAAGCGTCGTCAATGGTCAGAATAGTGGCAAGAAATGGCAACAGTGGATGATCAATTTTTGAAGAAAATCATCTTCAGTGATGAGATACATTTTCACCTCTAAGCGAAATTGCCACATTTGGGCGAATGACAATCCAAGAATGATTGTCGAAAAACCAATGCACCCACAAAGAGGTTATGGGATGGCGGCATCACCGGGCCGTATTTTTTCCAAAATGAGGCCGGTCAGGCAGTTACTGTGAATGGTGGTCGCTATCGTGAGATGATAACTTTTTGTGGCCCAAATTGGAATATATGGATGTGGACGATATGTGGTTTCAACAGGACGGTGCCACTTGCCATACAGCTAACGAAACAATGGCTCTTTTGCGCGACAAATTCAATGGCCGTGTTTATCTCACGTGGTGGCGATGTCAATTGGCGGCCAAGATCATGTGATTTGACACCGTTGGACTTCTTTCTTTGGAATTATTTGAAAGAAAAGGTGTACGTCTATAAGCCAGCAATAATTCAAGAGCTAAAGGATGAGATAATTCGACACATTAACGTCACAGAACCTCAATTATGCCTCAGCGTCATCGAAAATTTGGACCATCGGATGGAAGTGTGTCGCCGAGGTCACGGCTGCCATTTGTCCGATATTTTGTTTCATACATAATTGAATCGTACAAATATTAGCATGATAAAAGGAATTGACAATAATTTCCTAAATTATTTGTGTTTTATTCAAAATCAACATCGGCCCTTAAAATTTAACCAGAATGTAGAATCTATTTCGCTGATAACACAGGCGCTATTCCACTGATCAGTTATGAAGATCATTGTCCACCAAGGGTCTCCATAAATGCCCGGACTGTTACTTGGTATCTTCTTTTCGTAAATAACAGACATCAGGTTTTTGCTTCTAGAGACTATTGCTTCTGGAGACTAAAAATGTTTTGTCAACTTGGCAGTGAATTCGAAGCCATAGGTGTTGTTACTTAACCTAGACCCTCGATTTTTAGTCCAACATAGCCACGGTATTCCTTACATTGACAATAAATACCTAAAATATGAACTACTCAGCCAAGTTCCTCTAAAAAAAAAATATCATCACACATTGACAGTTTAAAAAAAAGAACATGCGACTCAATAACAATGACAGCAGGCTTAGTATGGTAAGAAATTATAAAAAAAATTCTTTTGATTAAAAAAAAAAAACTGAATTTACTTCTTCCCAGCATGTCCATCACGGAATCCTCCATGCCATAGTAGCTCGGCGTATTCCTTCGCGACAGTGCTTCCAGCAGAAGCATGTCATGTTCCTGTTGTTCGGTGGGATATCCACTTGTTGCTCCGGCTATTCCGCAGGTAAAAACCACACACCACACAAACAAACACCACTTATCCCAAAAAGTACTAGCACAAGACAACATTTTTCCTTTTCACTTGAGACAACACACACCACTACTCTAGATTCCTTGGCTTGGGTTAGCTTATTCTTGGCCTTGTGTCACTGGTTTGCTCACTGGAGATCTCACTTTATAAACATGGCTCTAACGATTGTACGTTACAATTACACGCCAAAGTGAAAGGATTTGCTTCTTGCAATCAAACAGAGTCAACAATAAACTAAAGTTTCACTCTTCCTCTGCACCGCAGAGGCACCACACAAAACCGCACTAAAGTGGTCAAAGACGACGATGACGACGGAGATGTTGGTGATGATGATGCAGCGGTACCACACTGTCGATAGGAAAATGAAAAGAAAACTTTTTTTTTTTCTGGCCGGCAGTCCACTTTTAGGTTGGGAGAGTAGTCGGAGGAAGGTCTGAGGAACCGGAGCGCGCAGCTAACCGAAGATGTGGTCGTTGGGTAAAGAAAATAAAAACCGAATCGAGCACCGTGCGCGCATCTAAAGAAAGCGCATCCAGTTCGGGGGAATACTATCTCAGAACTAAAGTCACTAAAAGTGCCCAACTTGTGTTTTACTACCATCAGTCACTAGACGATGGTGAGGTTGATGATCACGATGATGATAATGATGATGATGCAGATACATAGATACCTACGTGCGGCAGTGTGACGGCAAGATGGTCTGATTATACCCCATCAAACAGTAGAAGACAGACAAGTACAAAACAGAAAAGAAAAGCGAAGAAAGAAATGCGTTCCGCCCCCCCTCTGCCATTCACAGAGAGAAAGACAAAAAGAGCGCGATAGCTAGAGAGACCAACTTAATCAGCTGGATTTAATCAACGGATCGCTGAGCTTAGTCGAGTTGATTGGTGTTTCACTTTTCTTCATCTGTTGGATAGCCCCTGACGATGGATTCGGGGATTTAATTTCAGTTTTTACACGGGAATTACCATCTAGTCGGAATGGGTGCATTCGCATTCGGATTGTATGGTTATGGTTACAACTTCCCGTACATGGAGAGTGCATGAACGTGCATTGGGTCGAAGACTTTTAACATCAAACGGCGTTGGCGCTGGCGCTGGTAAACGATGACCTACAGAAGCCGTTTGATTAATTGGTCTCCGTCTGAGGGTAAGTGGTATTTTTAATGGGCTTTTCGAAAGGCGATTTAATTACAAGAAGATTTTGTCATAAGTACGCCATTTTTATGTATTTTTGGTGGAATCCTAAAAATCCAATAAAAAAATTTCCATAACATGCGGAGAAAGTGTTTTATTGCTATGAAAAGATTTTTTTTTTTAATTTTAAGGGACCCATGCACACCTTGGGTTTTGTTAAGTCATCCAAAAATGCAGTGAAATTTTTTTTTTAATGTTTTTACCATTTAGTACCAAAACAAATATTTACAGGGTGCACCAGATAAGGCCAAATATTTTCATGATATTTGAAATTTCAAAAAAGTTCACAACAATGCGTTAAAATTGTTGAGTTTTTCTTACTTAGTTGCTTACGTGGCGCTGAAGTCTGGAATGAACTTGGGCCTCTATTATGTCCAAGGTAAGGCTGGGAACCGAAGACTCTGCGGGGCGCAGTATTGGTCCAAGAAATCTAAAACGTCTTTGTATAGCTTGCATAGTTCTTGGTAGAATCTTTTTCCCGTACCCCGTCAACCCAAGCGGGACCAATGATTTTTCAAAGAATTTTTCTTTCTTCATCCGTTTTCGACACGATCCATGCTTCAGTGCCACAGAGCAGGACTGGGATTATCAAGGTCATGTACAGGATCTTCTAAGTAGTTCGAGCTCGAGGTTTACTACTAAATTCCCTCCTTATCTCGAAGAAAAACAGCGATTGGCAAGAGTACTTGTTCGTCTAATTTCTGACCAGATGTTGTTGTCAGAATTTAGAGCAGAGCCGCGGTAGAAAAAAACCTGTGCTACCTCAACGATATATCTGTCAATGGTCACTTTTTCTTCTTTCTTTCAGTGGAGCTACAGTCCGGAATGAACCTGGGTCTCAACTAACATGCCTCTCCAATTAGCCCGGTCCTTAGCTAACTGCCTCCAATTGCGCACTCCTAGTTGGTTGAGGTCGGTTTCAACTTATGCGCGCCACTTAAGGCGAGGTCTTCCTCTACACCGTCCGACGTCTTGCTGGGAATCGAAGACTCTGCGAGCCGGAATATTGCTGTCCATTCGTTCTGCATATCCTAGCCACATTAAACGTCAAATGCGGAGATTTTTTTTTTGATCAGGGGCATGTCGCTGTACATCTCGTATATTTCTCGGTTGAATCTTCGTCTCCATAGCCCGTCAACGCAAAACGGGACCGAATATTTTTCGAAGAATTTTCCTCTCAAATCGACCAAGGATTTGTTCATTCCACCATCGACTGTGTCGCAATAATGTTATTTCCCTGTTCATCTCGACAGGATTCTGTTCGAGCATTGTATCCTTGGCTTTGAACGATGTTCGCAAGTCTTACCAAAGTGGTTTACACTTACACTTGCGAAAACCATTCCTAGAGTGCCACTCTATATCTTCGATCGCGCGCTTTTCATGCTCTTTTTCCTTCTTTCTGAAAAGCCGGTGTTCTTCCCTTCTTCTTTGTCTATAGAGCTCAATGGCAGCTCTCGGTTTCACCTGCCGCTTAGCCTTGTAGGCCTCGTTCTTGTAGCGAGCATTCTGTCGGCATTCCTCATCAAACCACCGGTTTCTTGTTGGTGTTCGGTAAGAACCTAGCACATCAGTTGAGGCTGATCTACTGGCTTCTTGGCATCGTTGCCATTGTTCTTCGACATTCGATGCTGATGTTATGGTATTAATCGAGAGGTTAAGGGATACGCGTTGCGCGAAGGTTTTGGCGGTCTCTTGCGGATGCAGTCTTTCGACATTAAATTTCTTCACAGTATATCTTCGTTCTTCGTTGGATTTCCGTATTCTTACCTTGTCTGCAACAACGTAGTGGTCCGAGTTGATGTTAGCTCCTCGGAATGTTCGGACATCCAAAATACTGGATGTGTGCCCCTTGTCTATCGCAATGTGATCAATTTGGTTGACCATTCGTTGATCTGGAGACTGCCATGTTCCTTATGGATATTGATGTGAGGAAACCTTGTGCTGGCTATAGTGGCATTTCGTTCCGTAACGAAGTCAATTAGCCTAAGTCCGACACCAGACGTGTTTCCGTGTTGGCTATGTTTTCCGACAATACTGCTAAAGACGTCTTCTCTTCCTACCTTTGCGTTAAAATCTCCCAGCACGTTTTTAACATCTCACATCGGTATTCGCTCATAGGTTTTGTCAAGGAGCTCGTAGAAGTAATCCTTAGCTAGATCACCTTTTTACTCCGTTGGAACGTGAGCGCTTATGAGGCTTATGCTGGCGAATTTGGCCTTGATGCGGATTGTCCCAATGCTTTCGCTAATGTCTTGGAAACATAATACTTCTTGCCAAAGTATGGCACTTATAAATAATTCTGCTCCCTGTTACACGGTCCGTAGTAGATGTCACAGTTTTTCATCCTCTTTTTGCCCGGCCCATTCCATCGTATTTCCTGGATGGTAGTGATGTCTGGTTTGTAGCAGTTAAAGGCTTCCGCTAGTATTTCGCTTGCACCTCTCCTGTTTAATGTTCTCACATTCCAGGTGCAGATACAAACGTCGTTGTCCTTTTTTCGATTAGCAGGGTCGTGAATAATAAAATCAGTCCCTTCCGACGCTATTGGTTGCTTCGTAACAATTAATTTTTATTTGGTTGGGTAGTTAACCCAAAACACAACCCCCAACCTGGAGGGCCAGTTCCAATTTAGTAGATAACCCGGGGCCATCAGTGTCCACTACGGGATTGAGCGCTGCCGTTGGCCTTTCTGTTCATCCGCCACCATCTCTGCTCAAATTCCTAAACAACCTGTTGTCCCAATATGTCGGAGCAGCTTGTGTAGGTTTGCCTTTGAAAGCTGGCCGGGTATTCATTCCATGCCATTCTGGCTGCTTATAGTGTTGCTGTTTTTCGTCTTGTTATCAACCCTCGCGCTTATTGTTTAGCAAGTCAAATCCGGTTGGATGAGACCAGTACCCGATGGTTACCACTTGGATGTTAAAAACAAGCACTTGATGTGTAGTCTGAGTTACAACCACTGGGCATTGCCAAGTTGAAGCCAATCAGAGTCTACCCTACAACTCCCAACCATCACCAAGTTTGGTTTAGCCGAAAATATTTTGTCATTGACTACCCTACTCTCTACATATTGTGTGCAAATGAAGGTCTTAGCTGATGGAAGGGTCTATGCGACCTTTGTTTTAAATTTGCCGAAAAAACCGCAAATCTTTCGCAAATCATGTCTTTTAAATAAAAAAATGTTACTAACATTGTAAAACATTTCAGTTACGTTCACTTCAAAATATCTGTTAAAATTTTTTTTTCTATCAAAAGAGTTATAGGTTAACCACTTTAAACGCTGATTACTCGAACTTTTGAAAATCTTTGGCCCGGAATTTCACAAAATTTATAAAAAAAAACCTACATACTCACATCAACGCTTGGTTTATAAATAAAAAACAATTCTGCTGCTCATATTAGTGTAAAGACTGCAAACCTTTTCATTAACCTTAACCCCTTTCCAGAAGGAAATAATATTTCTAAGCTTGAAAGATGCCTCTCACACTATCTCCAAACCCTTCACACCATTTTCCATATCAGAGCTAATATTTCTTTCTGACACTTATGCCTCAGACCATAAATTGACTCTTATCTCATCTGAATATTCATTTAAATGCTTAAAATTTTTAAGAGGTTTTTAAGACTTTTAATTAGGGTAAGTACACAAGAGAAAGGTGTCTCGAGAAATAGAGTAAACCGTCTTTAACTTCTTTCCCTCAGACGGGGCAAGGTGTGTAAGACTGAATGTTAAAATTAATTAGCCGGTAAATTAAAAGCCCAAATTCAACGGCTGTTTTGTATCTTTTCTGGAGTCGTTGTGGTTGCGATTGAAATCAGTTGACGGCCAAGTACCAGCATTGTTCCGTATTTTTGTTTGTCATTAATTTACTTGATTGCATCTCGTACAGAAAGCTAGAAAGTGTTTTGTGAAGCCTTTTAGGGTGTTCCATTTAAATTCGCATATTCTCATATTTAATTGGAGCTTTAGTTGCGGATTGTAGAACGTATATGTATCATGACTGTTTTAGTCATTTGAATGTTGATCAAGATATGAATGTAATTGATGTGATTTTTTGAGGTTTAAGGTCATTTGAAATGATCGTTTTCAGTTGAGATAAATCAGTGATCACTATCAATGGTGGGTTATTGAAATTATATTGGTTTATGTATCGGAAATCCAATTCAGGGGAAGTGGTGAAGGTTTATTTTCATTTTAGATACTTTCGATTCACTTTTCTTACGGTTGAGTAAATATGGCAAATGCTTATATAGGGTGATCCATTTCGAGGTTCCCTACTTTTTTAAAGAAAAAAACACAGAAAATTCAAATTTAGTGGAGAATGTTTATTTTCATTTGAAAGAACATTCTTTGGCATTTATTTTTTGAAGATTATGTCTATCAAATGTTTGCCGTTGCTACGTCGCAGATGGTCCATCCGTTGAGTCCAATTTTCGATCACTCGTTCGAGCATTTCGACTGGTAACTGGCGAATGACACGCGTGATGTTTTCCTCCAAGGCCTGAATCGAAGCGGGTTTGTCGGCATAAGCTTTTGACTTTACATATCCCCACAGGAAAAAGTCAAACGGTGTGATATCACACGATCTTGGTGGCCAATCGACCGGCCCAAAACGTGAAATTATGCGCTCACCGAAATGTTCTCTCAATAAGTCCATTGATTGATGCGATGTGTGGGAAGTGGCGCCGTCTTGCTGAAACCAAATGTCACCGAGATCACGAGCTTCAATTTCAGGCATCAAATAGTCGGTTATCATGGCACGATAACGGTCGCCATTGACGGTTACGTTCGCACCGGCATAATTTTTAAAGAAATATGGACCGATGATTCCACCGGCCCACAAACCACACCAAACCGTTGTTTTTTCTGGATGAAGTGGCAGGTCTTCAATCTCTTCAGGTTGCTCTTCGTCCCAAATGCGGCAATTTTGTTTGTTTACATACCCATTGAGCCAGAAATGGGCCTCATCGCCAAACAAAATTTGCCTCGAAAACGTCGGATCTTCTTGGAACTTTTCAAGAGCCCATAGAGCGAAGCCATGTCGCTTGGGAGGGTCGAGCGGCTTCAGTTGTTGCACAAGCTGTATTTTGTACGCTTTCAATTTAAGATCTTGACGTAAAATGCGCCAAGTCGTTCCATACGTCAGTCCGAGTTGCTGCAAACGGCGCCGAATCGACTCTCTACGGTCTTCGTGTACACTCTCAGCTACGGCTGCTATATTTTCTTCACAGCGTGCTGGACGTGGTCTATTCGGTCGAATATTATCCAATAATGAATGCTGGGTCTCAAAATGGGTGATGGTGTTGCGAATAGTACGCTCAGTAGGCCGATTATGTTGACAATAAGTTGAGCGAAGTGCACGAAACACATTCCTCACAGAACGTGAATTTTCATAGTAAAGTTGAACAATTTGTAAACGTTGTTCACGCGTAAGTCTTTCCATTATGAAATGCCAAACAATACTAAACAAAAATAACATGACAGCATGACACGACTCACACGTGATCTGTCAAAAAAGGCAATTGAAAAAAGTATCTCTACTTGGATCACCCGTTATAAATACCACATAATTTCAAAAAATATATAGAAACCATAAATGCTTACAGATTCAAGCTTCTAGCGGTTGAGGGTCGAAATTAGTGACAGCCAATATTAATGTATCAGGGAACTGGACTGATCGAAGTTCACAAAATTCAATCTGTAACCCATCTGATACAAGTGAAGAAGATACGCAGGGAAGATGCAAGTGAAAAAGACTCAGACCAAGAACTATTTTGGACTACTAGTGCAGTGAAAGCTACTCAAACATCGCGGCTGGAAGCTATTTGAAACCATCGTAGCTGCCTTTGCTAAGCTAATAGCGAGGGCAGCAGAAATGGTTTCAACATTGGTGACCACCATTTTTATTGGCATTCAACCACAATGTTAAAACCCAAAAAGCCCTTCCAAAAAAAGGAAATGTGCAGGCTGCCCCAAAGGCGGTCAAATGTTGGGAAATCGTGATTAGATAAAAACTTGAGTTTTCACTAGCTGATGTCTAGCAACTCCGACTTTCAGCCTTCCAGAGGCGACCGCTGAATGCCTAGTACCTAGACCGTAGTTATATTCTCAATTCCTGTGTAAAGTCTTGGCGGCTGCAGATGAGACCGGGGGGAAGACGCACACTCCCTCTACTTCACATATTATATTTCTCGGCGGGAGCGGAAGAACATTCAAAGGTGGCCTTCTACAGTCCCAGTTAGGATTGAAAAAGTGAATAACCTAGATGAGCTGTTTCGACATATACCGACAACAGGTTGTCTAGGAATTTCAAGGGTAATTCAGGCACCTTGAACAAAGATGGTGGCGGATGAACCGCAAGGCCAACGGCAGCGTTCAATCCCACACTGGATAATGACGAACCCGTGTCCTAAGGGTTTCTAATGAATTGGAACTGGCTTTCCAGGTTAAGTTGTGCCTTGGGTTAACTACCCACCTATGGAAAAAACTCATTTGTTACGATGCTATCAATAGCCTCGGATATGATTGATTTTTTTGTTGAAAACCCTGGCAAAATAAAAAAAACGATAGCGACGTTCATATCTGCACCTGGAATGTGAGAACATTAAACCGGAGAGGTGCAACCGAACAACTAGCGGAAGCCCTGCTACAAAGCAGATGTTATTGCCATTCAAGAAATATGCTGGGATGGGCCGGGCAAAAAAGAGGATGAAAAACGGGGACATCTTCTACGGACCGTGTTGTAGTGAGCAGAAACAGGGACTATTTGGATGCAGATTTGATTTAAGTGCCAGACTTAGGCAAGAAGTCTTATGTTTCCAAGACATTGACGAACGCATGGTAATAATTTACATCCGTATTCGGCAACATAAGCCTTATATGCGCTCACACTTCGATGAAGAAAAAACATGATGAAGCTAAAGGTTGCTTTTACGACCGCCTTGATAAAACCTGTGAGTTACTTAGAAGTGCGATGTAAAAATCGGTGTTTAAATCTTTAGCAGTATTTTTAATTATAAGGCTAACTGACTTCGCTGCGGCACGAAAAGCCACTTAAGCCAGCATACGGTTTCTCACTTCAATATCTGTAAGGGGATATGGTGATATCGAGATCATCAAACGGTTAACCAAACTTATCACCTTGCTATAGACAAGAGGCATGCATTCATAATTTTAGATGTCCGAACATTTCGAGCTGCTAACAGCGACCCGAATCACTACCCTGTTGCAGATATTCACGACGCCACAACAAAGAAAATTTGTGAACAAATTTAATGTCGAACGACTGCAATTGCAAGAGACCACCAAGAGCTTCGAGCAACGGATATCCCTTATCCTCTCGATATACACCATAACACCAGCATCGACTGCATCAGCTGCAACTGATGTGCTAGGTTCCTCGCGCCCACCAGCAAGACACCCGTAGTTTGATGAGGAATGCCGACAGATATTCGCAGTCAAGAACGAGGCCTACAAGGCTAAGCTGTAGGTGAAGACGAGAGCTGCTATTGACCTCAATGGGCAAAGCAGAAGGGAGGAACTATTTTCTCAAGTTTTACCAAAGTGTAAAACTTCAAAGCCATGGATACAAGGCTCGAAATGAATCCTGTAGAGGTGAGTAAGGAAATATCATAGTTGAGACTCAGTCGGTGCTGAGGATGTGGAAGAATTACTTCTGCAGACGGCGATGAAGAACAAAATTTCGCTGTCAGAGAGAATGAAACAATCAATATGGGCAATGACAGCAAAGACTGCCAACCACCCTACCTGAGTGAAGTGAGGATAGCAATGTATAAACACAAGCTAACAAGGCAACCGGAGATGACGGCCTTCCCACCCAGTTATGTAAAACCGGTGGAGGTGAATTGGTAAGTAACATCAACCAGCTTATAAGCCAAATCTGGTCGGAAGAAAAATGCCTGAGGAATGGAACCTCAGCATCGCTTGCACGATCCACAAAAAAGAGGCCATCTGAACTGAGCCAACTACAGAGGCATAAATTTCCTCAACATCGCCTACAAGATCCCATCTCCCGTAATATGTGAATGCCTGAAACCGTTAACCAACAACTTGATCGGCCCTTATCAGTGTGGTTTTAGGCCAGGAAAGTCCACAACCGAACAAATTTTCACACTTCGGCAGATCCTGGTAAAAACCCAAGATGTCCAAATCGGTAACCACCACCTATTCATCGATTTCAAAGCCGCATACGACTGCATTTGTAGAGACGAACTATACAGAGGATTATGCAAAGCTCCCGAGCCAACACCAGAGGCACAATTTTCCTAAAATCGGTCTAACTACTAGCACACGCAGACGATATTGACATCATCGGTAGGACGTAATGTCACAGCCACGTTTGCTAGTATAGAGAAGGAAGAGGCAAAAATGAGTTAAGCAGTAAATGAGGGCACGACGAAGTACATGCTGTCAACACGAAAGGACACACAACATCGACGAATTGGACAGAACGTCACCATTGACAGATATATCTCTGTGATTGTACGGGACTTTGTCTATTAACTCTGACAACAACATTTCGTCAGAAATTAAACGAAGAATCACTCTTACCAACCGTTGTTTCTTTGGGATAAGAAGGCAATTTTGTAGTAAAGCCCTCACTCGAACTACTAAGGAGATAGTATATAAGACCCTGATCATCCCAGTCCTGCTCTACGGCGCTGAAGCATGGACCGACTCAAAAGCGGATGAAGAAATCCTTGGTCGATTTGAGAGGAAATTTCTTCGAAAAATCTTCGGTTCCACTTGCGTTGATGGGCTATGGAGACGAAGATTCAACCAAGAACTATACGAGCTGTACACCGACATGCCCCTATTCAGAAAACTGCGCATTGGACGTTTAAGATCGCTAGGGCATGTACAACATATGGACACCAATACCCCGGCTCGCAGAGTCTTCGATTCCCAGCAAGACGTCGGACGGAGTAGAGGAAGACCTCGTTTTAAGTGGCGCGCACAAGTAGAAACCGACCTCAACCAACTTGGAGTGTGAAACTGCAGGCAGTTAGCTAAGGACCGTGCTAATTGTTGAGTCATATTGATTGAGGCCCAGGTTCATTCCGGATCCTGCTTGGGCTCACTGCTGGGTTTAGGCTGAGTTCGAGGTTGGATGTATGGAAAAACAAGTCCCCACCATTTCACTTCGTCATTGTGAAATAATGCCGAAGTTCAGAATTTGGCTTTATTTCGTTCTGCATTATTTCACGACACCACTAACTTCTTCAGTTCTTGAGTCAATTAAACTTATTAGACATCAAGTTTCAATTTTTTTGTGAGAATTCGTAGAAATTCGTGAGAATTCATTGTAAGCCTTTTCTGACAAGTCATTGGAAAAACTTTTTTTATTCCTAGACCTGAAAATATTCTCAGACCTGATAATCGGTAGAATTTTCAAACCAAATCGGATACGTTTTCCTGTTATCATACTAGACCTGCAAGGATAGCAGTGCGGTATAAATTAAAGAGGGCTTTGGGTCAAGAACAGGCCGGTTATTCAACAAAATATGCAGGTTATGTTTGAATGAACATTTTTCAGTGATTGAAATGTCAGAAGGCGTCTGTAGTATCGAGTGGTGTATAGTTCTCGAAAGGACAGTCCAATAAGGCCGTGGTGGGAAAAATTTCTTTAGAGAGAAAACATCATGAAAAACTTGCCATTTGGTATTACTGACATTCTCTACCAAAAATCTTGCCTTATCGGACCACATTTTTACCACCCTGACTGACCATAGAACCCGCTATACTTTCTTTTCGTAAGTGTTCACCGACTCTTCTCTCTACCCTACATTTCTGCAAGTCCGATTATCCTCTAAACCCGAACTTATCCCAAGCAATATAAAAATTTATCGTTATCGTTGAATCCAATGACAAGATCGACAAGGATCTACGATCGGTTGTCATTTAGGACGTCACAAAATTTCATCGATTGGACATGCATGTATATGCCCAATAAGACAAACTTATTGCAGTGTTTGAAGGCGTTCGTGGTAGATTGATAGATTCGTCTCCTAAACAAAATTCTAGGGATTATTTCAACCTCATTTCACTTAACAAAAAATGCACAGAACTAAATAAGTCTACTATGGCAACCATTTTACTGAGGCACCACTGATATTGGCAAATGGAAAATGTACCGCAGTGAAGTTTTTGGAGATGATTTGTGGAAAATTTTGTGAGTATAGCTCCAGGGCAAAGCTGACAGTTGATATTTCAATAAAATTTGTTAAGAAATAAATCCAGTAAGCCATTATTAAGTTAAGGCAGCGGAACGACCTTGAAATCAAGAAAATTTCAGTTTTCCTCTACCATAATGATTTCCTATATCTTCCTTCATATGCTGTTGCGAAATTCTACTGGTGTCTGAAAAACCTTGATAACCAGCGTTTGGCACTTGTTTTTGTAGAACATTGAGATGCCATACAAATGGCTTGAAGGCAATAGCCTGTCTACTCCCAGTCAGAGTTTTAATATCCCCCAATAGACCCCCATTGAATGACCACAATCAAGACTCAATAAGCTTTCTAAAGAAATTGGAACTCCAAACGTCCGGTTGCACTTCAACTCTATCCACATTCGAAATCCATCTTAATAAGTATGTGGCTTGCGGCCTACTCACATGCATTGAATTCGTCGAAAAATTTCGCCTCCTTGGGTAATTCTTTTTGTATCTCATTTCTCAAGTCCGGACTAACGACTTTATTGTAAACCGAATTGTAATTAATTCCCTCGCACAGAAACGTTAATTCAATTACAACCACCAGACCGATCGACACCACCACATCATTAATTTTCATTTTTTTGTTCCGTTTCCTGCGCGCGGGGTAGCCTTCTATTGACTTTCGTTTTCTTCGATTAGCGTGCAATCAAAAACAAACACAACACGATTTTGTTTCGAAAGAAAAACAATTTTTTTTTTAATTTTTATAAAGTTAGCATCATTATTCGATTCACTTCGATGACGTAATGAACTTTGATTTCGTCACTTTTTTTGTTCACTTTTGACACATGCTGCAATGATGGATAGGATTCACTCAAAAATCTCAGAAATCAAAAATTGGAAATTGCGCTCCCACTGTGACCGACGACTTTTGATGTTATGCTGAGGGGATTTTTTCAAAAAGCACATTACACCGACAAACCAACAGACCATCGACAACGTCGACTACGGAATTGGAAAGTAAAAATTATATGAAACAGCCAAACTGACAAAAAGGTAACTAATACATGCATCCCAGCATGGTTGGTGTTTTTTTTTTTTTTTTTTTTAGCAGTCATTTTTCGTCGTTCGGTGGTAATAAGAGCCCCCCATTCCATAGGGTACCTTGTGTCACTCGTCGTCGCTTAGCAAACTACGAAAAAGCTTACCACCACCAACACTCTGATGATGACCGTGCCATTTCGACACGAAGATATTTTGTAATCGATGAGAGAGCTTTACGAATAGACGGAGGTAGCCGCAGGTAAACAAAAAACATGAAGAGTGTGATGATAACCCGCAAGCGTTACTGTGTAGTAATAGGGGGTGGGGAGGGATGACAACAACAACAACAACAAAAATGCATTTCCGATTTCTGCAATTTTATTTTTTTTAATTTTTTGGTTTGTGGGCGTTTATGGTACAGAGCGGTACTGTATGCGTGTGTTCGGTTTGTGGCACGTAATTCCTGTTTCTGGGGTTTATTTCGTTTCCACTGAAAGTGAGTGTTTTTGTGGTCGAAGTTACATTTTAAAAAAGAGAAAACCAGCTATTAGCTGCAACACCACACCGCTTACAAGTTTAATGACAACCACACGCAGTGCAATTGTTTTTATGCTATCATCCAGCTGTTCGGGCTGCTGTGTAGCTGTATCTATGAGCGGATAGACGAGAGGCACACACAAAGAGAGAGAAATATGAATTGTTGTTGATGTTTTGTCGTGTTTTGTACCGCCACTGCTTCACGGCGGTAAGTGGTAGCAATGAGAGAAATGAGCTCGAGTTCCCACTTCCATTTTACAAGATCACGGTCATGGCTAACGACAGGGAAAGTGATTAATTGTCGTCTTATATAAACATACAGATGTGCTATTGGTAATAATGGTGTGTGTCCATATCTAATCGAAACTTGTCAATCGGTGTGGGTAATTCTGGCAAAAAAAAAATAAAACGTTGGAAATATTTCTCTGCGGTTCAATGAATCGTATGTGATGGGTGGTAATCGAAGCGAGTTTTTCTGTGTGGACAGCGATTTCATGTGATTTGAAGTTGTTTTCAGTGTTTTTTCGAATTTTAGTTGTTTGCTTTTTAGTGGTAAATGAAAGAGTTGATGTGCGAACTGATAGTTTTCTGAAGGTCATTCGCTCCTAAGATTATGAGTTGAAATGCGTCAACGCTGGTAGGGGAATTATCTTAAGTCAAATGATATTAAAGGCTGAAAAATCGTACCAACAAAATAGAGGTTACAATAACTTTTGAATTTTGAATAATTTATCAACTTCGTACACAATAAAACTAAATAATTCGGATGAAGAGATTCGTATTTGGGCTATGCGCCGCTGTTATACTCTAGATTTCATATTTTATGTCTAAAGAAAATCTCAGCGCATGTTTGGCGGCACCTCTCCTAGCAGAGGGACCAAAATAAGATCGTTTAACTATTTTTTAGAGAGTGAGACCATCGCCCGAAGGCATTATTATCATCAAAATTCTTTAGTTTGGACAACAGAAAATAATGCTGCTTTGGCTGCTACCATACTTGACGCGTTTCAACAAAAACACGGTCATGATTACTAGCAAATTTAATATCGCAGATCTTCCGAACGGCTTAGAATTTTGGCAAAAGCTGCTTCAAGTGGTAGACGTGGACGAAACCGTCAAAACCCTGCTGAATTGTATTTTTATGGCAGATGAAGTCCACTTCGACTTTAATGGTAATGTTACAAAGCAACATTTTTGAATTTAAGCTTAGAACTACACTGGGCGAAAATTCCTCAAATCTGTCCGGTTTCAACGAGTTGTTGGTCTGTGCAATGTAATAACCCCCGCGTAAATAAGCACCACAGGGCTTAATCTACAAAAAAGGAAACCGCCCCGCAGAGTTCACTTCTTTTTCGAAATGGAAACAAGTCCTACGGCTGTTAATGCCTCTTGCTTTTGGGATTAGTTTCCCTTTGCATGCATCTAAACTCTCACACTTCTCAAATCCAACAGTAAGCTTAAGCAGGGGGGACTGAAGGGGGACAGCATGCCCCCAACCATATCCAAATCATTCGTACACTGAACTTGAATAGAATTCCAATTTCAAATGGCATAACACCCGTGTGTGTTAATGCTTTACGGTGGTGGAAATGGGGGGTGGTGGCTGTTTCGATTGCTTTGGGAACCAAGCCCCATTTGGCTTATTACCGCGGGGGTTATTGTACTGCACCATGGTGGTCACCTAGCTGATGATTGCAAACTCCGATTCTCAGCCTTCTGGTGGGCGTGGAGAAGACGTATAGTTACACTAATTCACATATCCATTCCTGGCGGCATCGGTACAAACCCCAACATAGAGTCAACGGTAGAACCTACAGTCCCATTTAGGACGGACAAAGTGAATAATCTTTATGAACTGCTTCGAAGCATTCGGACAACTAGTGATCTAGAAATATAAAGTCTAAGTCAATCTCAATGAACAGATATGATCACTGATAAGTCGAAAAAGCATCGGCAGCTATAAAGCACGTTATGGATGGCCTAGTGCCCTAATGATGTCTAATATGCTGGAACCTGGAGGGCCAAGATTGGGGGTTGTACGTTGGGTTAGCTATCCACCCATGGAAAACACTATTTGCTAAGATGCAACCAATGGCTTTGGAAAGGACTGGCTTTATTGTTAACGACCCTGCTAAACGAAAAAAGTTCAACGACGTTCGTATCTGCACCTTGAATGTGAGAACATTAAACACGAGAGGTACAAGCGAAGAACTATCGAAAACCCTAAACTGGCATCCAGGAAATACAATGGGATGGGCCGGGCAAAAAGAGGATGAAATACTGTGACATCTTCTACGGACCGTGTTATAGTGAGCAGAAACAGCGACTATTCGGATGGATGAGGATTTGTTATAAATGCCAGACTTGGGCAAGAAGTCGTATCTTTAAAAAAACATAACGAACGCATTACAACAATTCACATCAAGGTCGAACTCGCCACATAAGCCTTATATGCGCCCACGTCCCAGTGACGGAGGAAAATGCTGATATAGAAAAGGATTGCTTCTACGAGAAGTACGATGTTGAAATCGTGCTGGGAGATTTTAACACAGAGGTAGGGAGAGAAGACATATTTAGCAGTATTGTCGGAAAACACAGCCTACACGACAACACGTCTTGTAACGGATTTAGGCTAATTGACTTCGCTACGGAACGAAATGCCACTATAGCCAGCACACGGTTTCCTCACCACGATATACATAAGGAGACATAGCGGTCTCCAGATCAACGAACAGTCAACCAAATTGATCACATTGCGATAGACAAGAGGCACACATGCAGTATTTTGGATGCCCGAACATTCCGAGGAGCTAACATCGACTCGATACACTACCTTGTTGCAGCCGAGGTCAGAATGCGGATATTCAGCACCCACAACAATCTACAAATACTGTGAAAAAATTTAATGTCGAAAGACTGCAATCGCAAGAGACCGCCAAGATCTTCGCATAACGTGTGTCCCTTAAGCCTCTCGACTACCACCACACCACCATCTGGAGACCAGCATCGAATGTCGGAGAACAATGCCAACGATGCCAACAAGTCATTAGATCCGCCGCAACTGATGTACTAGGTTTCTCGCGCTTACCAGCGAAAAACCCATGGTTTGATGAGACAGATGTTCGCAGCCAAGAACGAGGCCTACAAGGCATAGCTGGAGGTGAACACGTGATCTACAACTGAGTTCTTTAAGGAGAGAAGACGGGAAGAGTACCGGCTTTTCAGAAAGAAGAAAAATGAACAAGAAAATCTCGCGATCGAGGATATAGAGAGGTGCCACTCCAGCAACGATGTCCGCAAGTTTGACCAAAGTGTCAAACGTAAAGCCAAGTATACAAGGCTCGAACAGAATTCTGTCGAGATTAACAGGAAATATCGTAGTTGGGACACATTCGATACTGAGAATTTGGAAGAGCCAATTCTGAAGACTTTTGAACGGCGATGACGAACAGCATTCAGTTTTCAGACAGAGAGAAACATTCAATATTGGCAACGACAGCGAGAACCGCCAACCATCCGACCTGAGTGAAGGGAGGATAGCAAGCTTAATACCGCTGCCGAAAATGACGGCCTTCCCACTGAGCACTCTGTAGCCGGCGGAGATGACTTGGTAAGTAACATTCACCGACTCATAAGCCAACCCTGGTCGGATGAAAGTATGCCTGAAAAATGGAACCTCAGCATTGTGGGCCCAATCCACAAAAAAGAAGAAACTCTGAACTGCGCCAACTACAGAGGCATAAGTCTCCTCAACATCGCCTACAAGGTACTATCTGCCATAATATGCGAACGCCTGAAACGCTATACCAACGACCAGATCGGCCCTTATCAGTGTGGTCTTAGGTTGGGAAAGTCCACCACCAATCAAATTTTCACCTTTCGGCTGATCCTGGAAAAAATCCAAGAAGTCCCAATCGATACCCACCACCTATTCTTTGATTTCAAAGCCGCATACGACAGCGTTTATAGAGACTAGCTATACAGTGCCATGTCTAGTTTTGGTATACCTCCCAAACTCATCCGTTTGTGTAGAATTACGATGGAGAATTCTCGCTGCTCTGTCAGGGTAAGAAACGACCTCACCGACACATTCAATACCAAGAAAGGATTTAGGCAAGGCGATGCGCTGCCATGTGAATTCTTCAACTTGATTCTTGAGAGGATTGTGCAAAACTGCCGAACCAACACCAGAGACACAATTTTCAAAAATCGGTGCAACTACTAGCATACGCCGACGACATTGACATCATTGGTTGGACTTGATGTCATAGCCACGTTTGCTATTATAGAGAAGGAATCATCAACAATGGGCTTAGCAGTAAGTGAGGGCAACACAAGGTTTATGCTGTCAACAAGAACGAACACACAACATTGACGAATTGTACAGAACGTCTCTATGGACAGAACTTTGAGGTTGTACGGGACTTTGTCTACCTCGGCTCCGCTTAACTCTGACAACAACATCTCGTCAGAAATTAAACGAAAAATTCCTCTTGCCAACCGCTGTTTCTTCGGGCTAAGAAGGCAATTCAGTATTAAAGCCCTCACTCGAACTACTAAGGAGGTCCTATATAAGACCTTGACCATCACAGTCCTGCTCTAGGGCGCGGAAGCTACAACGTATCAAAAGCGGACGAAGAAATCCTTGGTCCAGTCGAGAGGGAAATTTTTAAAAAAATCGACGGTCCCTTTTGCGTTATCGGGCTATGGAGACGAAGATTCAACCAAGAACTATACGGAGTATACAGTGACATGCCCCTGGTCAAAAAACTCCGCATTGGACGTTTAAGATTGTTAGGACATGTATAACGAATGGACACCAATACTCCGGCTCGCAGAGTCTTCGATTCTTAGCCAGACGTCGGACGCTTTAGAGGAAGACCTCGCCTTAAGTTGCGCGCACAAGCAGAAACCGACCTTAACCAACTTGGAGTGCGCAACTGGAGGCAGTTAGCTAAGGACCGGGCTAATTGGAGAGCAATGTTGGTTGATGCAATTAAGTAAGTAAGTGTCGCAACTACGACCTTTTCTTGTTCGCCTCAACAGAATTGTGGATGGGCCTTGTATCCCTGCCTTGTACTTTCGAAAGTTTTATCCTTGATCGTTGGCATTTCTTGATCTTATTTCTTATTTTTGTAAACCCGTCTATCTTCCCTCCTTCTTTGATTCAGTGACAGCTCTCGTTTTCACCTGCAGCTGAGTCTAGTAGGTATCGGAGTTGGCTGTGAGCATCTGTCGATACTCTTCATCAAAACAAGGGCATCCTGATGGTGGAAACAACAAACCTATCATATCAGTTGCGGCTGATCTAATTGTTCTTCGACATTACATGCTGGCGATATGGTGACATCATGTCTTCGACGACATCATCGAGATTGATCTCACCAGAAGCAGCAACCTCGCCACCATTTTTCAAGAACTTGACAAATTCCTCAAGGGTACTGTCCATGATGTAGTCAATCACTTGGTTGTCACCCTTGCGGTAGTACTGCATTGTTCGAAACGACGAGATCCAGGTTTGTTTTAGCTCGTTGATGGTGCAATCCATCTTGGCAATGACAATGATTGGATGATCCTTGTATTTCTCAGCCAAATGATCATAATCGGAACCAACTGTTTGCTGTACCCGCATCATGGAGCGTATAACTCAACAAGCACATCCTTGGTTTCATCGAGTCCAATCTCATCGAAGTTGGAGAAAACTTGCACCTTGTCTGGGTTCTTGTCCCAGTCTTCTGGCAAATCTCGGCCCAACAAATTTTGTTTGAATTTACCTTACAAGAAGCTCGCCACGGACTCCTTGATGGATTCAGGTATCAGCTCGCTGGTGGTTAGCTTGTACTTGGCCATAGCTTCTTCCGATTTGATGATACAAACAGTTAGGATCTCTTCTTTGGACATGTCGAAGAATTCAAAAATACGGGCATGAATCTCCACATCGGAACTGATATTGGCGTAAAGAAATTCATCGCCGAATTCGCCGGCGACTTCCTTCAATGGGTCAACGTATATACTTTTCAATGTGAGAAGCTTCCTTGTCAACTATGAGTGGCAGATAGTAGATTTGAGCGAATTTCTTGAGTGATTCCTAAGTAGCTTTACAACGGAAAACGGATTTCTTATCATCGAATGGCTTGAAGAGAAAGATATCAACATCCTCGGCTTCTTACTTGCTGGCGGTCAAACAGAAAAATAGAGCGTTTGCGGTGGCAATGAAAGCCTTGACTGCATCTGATTCGACAATGAGTTGCAGAAAGTAGTTTTGAGCAAATTTGTTAAGTAATTCCTTAGTAGCATTACCACGGAAAACGGATTTCTTATCATCGAATGGCATGAAGAGAAAGATATCAACATCCTCGGCTTCTTACTTGCTGGCGGCCAACCAGAAAAATAGAGCGTTTGCGGTGGCAATGAAAGCCTTGACTGCATCTGATTCGACAATGAGTTGCAGAAAGTAGTTTTGAGCAAATTTGTTAAGTAATTCCTAAGTAGCATTACCACGGAAAACGGATTTCTTATCATCGAATGGCATGAAGAGAAAGATATCAACATCCTCGGCTTCTTACTTGCTGGGGGCCAACCAGAAAAATAGAGCGTTCGCGGTGGCAATGAAAGCCTTGACTGCATCTGATTCGACAATGAGTTGCAGAAAGTAGTTTTGAGCAAATTTGTTAAGTAATTCCTAAGTAGCATTACCACGGAAAACGGATTTCTTATCATCGAATGGAATGAAGAGAAAGATATCAGCGTTTGCGGTGGCAATGAAAGCCTTGACTGCTTCTGAATCGCCATCTGTGAAGAAACCAAGAAGGGCGATGTCATTATCCTTTAAGAATTTCTCAGCATCCTCGACTGATTGCATTTTTTTGGCAGCTGGTCCGGTATTCTTGTTTACCCAACCGACAATTTCGTCCACTTCCATGCTCAACGGAAACCCCATTACGGACAAATGGTGATTCGGTTTCGATGCAGCTTAAGCGTATTCGGTATCCAAAGACTTGCAATGTCCGCACCAAGGAGCATATAATTCAGCCAAAACGAACTCGTTGTCAGCGATGGCAGATTAATATTATCTTTGGTTAAAACTGAAACACCAGTCTTCCAATTCTGTACATCTCCAGCTTGTTGGCTTTCAGAAAATCGCTTTAGTTTAGTGGTGCTCTTTTTAGGTTGTTTAGGTAACAAATCGTTTACCAGGACCCTAACCAAATTTGCACCATCCATCGGCTTACCCTCAATAACCACTTACATGAACCAAATCCCTCAATCCGATCCCCATACCTCTACCCACATCAATATCGCCACAACAATCCATTACGCGAACCCAACAGTCTGGTAAATCCCAAATCAATCACTTTGTCTGCCATTTCATCATAACCGCCTCGCAAAGTGCCAACAGTCCAATTACTGCAACTACCATGGAACCTACCGCACTTACGTACTTCGATAGAAAATGACCCATATTTCCACTTGGCATTGAATCAACTGAATCATCTGTGACAGCTGTGTCACCTTAAAATTGTATTGGGAACGCACACTTGTCACTACTACGCGGCGCTGCATAATCGATTGCATAACACCGATACCAGTAAACCACGACAATAGTTGTCCCATCGATTCCACCAATTACGGAAGCCGAAGCCCACGCGTCTATGGAATCCATTTCTCAATAGTGTGTGGATTTCATTAGTCAGCCATTAGTCAGGGCTTTCCAGAAAAAATTAGACTTTATAGGCTTTTTAGACCGCCCCAGACCACATGAGCTGTAAAGCCAAGCCGCTAGCGAAAAATCCAACCGAAGCTGAAGAAGAAGATTGCAAAGAGGAAGACTTTACGTAACATGGTATACGGCGTGTTTGTCACCGCTACGCTGCCAGTGTAATCGATGGAACACGCAACGTGCAGTCTTTTTCGGGGTTAGTCAGTGTGTCCGCCATAAAGTTTGATTTATCATCTCGAAATATTTACGAATTGGCCACGCACACGCTGGGAATGGTAGACACTCACACACTGATGATGGAAATAAAAGTGAAAGTGAAAGCTTTTTTTTTTTGCTTGCAAGCGTATTTTTCCATCGAAGGTATGCCTTGCTTACCATGGGAGAAGTTACTAGCGGGCAGTGTCATTGGAGGCAGGTATCGTAACAGATGCATGAAGGAAACTAAAGAAAATCCAAGACCGAGGAAAGATACAAAAAAATGTTTAGAGTGCGTGTACTAGGCTGTGGATGGAACTGGTGGTTTGGGGGGGAGCTTGAAGGGGTGTCTAATTATTGCGTTAATTGCAGCGTGCAAAATGAATGGGGGTACCACGTAAGAAAGCCAGTTTTTGAAGTGGATTTGCATTTCAGATACATTTTGCAAAATTTGTTAAAGAACGTCAGAATTTCAAAAAAAATTGCGAGCAAAAGCAGTTGTCATTGGCAGAGGTCATTGGTCTTTCGAAGCAAGTTTCATGTGTAAAACATCGGCATCAGTGATTTAAATCAGCCGGAGCTTGTGCCATCAATGAAAAAAGAAAGCTTCGAGATATCGTTATATGAAGGCCTGCAAACTGTTTGCAAGGCAGCCAAGGAATAGCCGTGGATAGTGATGTATCAACTCGAGTTAAATTGAGTTACACTTAAACCGAACTAACCCGAGTTGGATTTAATTCTTACCCGAGTTGGCAAACCCGAGTTGAACACATGAATTGGTTTCGGTTTGGGTAAGCAAAAACACGCCTAACGCTACGAAACAAAAACGAACCCAACTGGGTATTGATTGAATAACATCACAACTCGGGTATGAATGAAAATCAACTCGAGTTGACATTCGTCTTTCGTGTGTGTACCTAATCCGAGTTGACTAACACGGTTTGCATTTCGCTACTCGGACTGAATGAAGTGCAAGTCAGGTTAACATATATTCTCCCTGGTATAGCAATAGCACTCCGACTAATGGTTGGGTGTTGTAGAACGAGGGTAGACTCTGGTTGGCTTTAACTTGGCAATGTCCAGTAGTTGTAACTCTGACTACAGATCAGTTTTGCTTATTTTTACCTCCAAGTGGTAACCATCGAGTACTGGTCTCATCCAACCGGATTTGACTTGCTAAAGTGGTATTGATAGCAAGACTAAAAACAGCAGCACTATAAACAGCCTGGTCAGGCTGGCACGGAATACACTGCCTGCAGTTCCAGGCAAACCTATAAGACAACAGGTAATTAAAGCATCTCAAGGGTAAATCAGGCCCCATGAACTGAGATGCTGGCGAATTAACAGAGGGGCCAACGACAGCGCTTAATCCCGTTTTGGACCTTGGTAGCACCGTATCTAATAAATTGGAACTGGCCCTCCAAGTTCGGGACCGTGGTTAGGGTTAACTATCCACCAATGAAAAAAAAAATAATTACGCAACCAATATCCTCGAAAAGGACTGATTTAATTATTGATGACCCTGCTTAACGAATTGACGTTCGTATCTGCATCTGGAATGTTAGAACATTAAACAGAAGAGGTGCAAGCGACCAGCAAGCAGATGCCCTAAACTTCTACAAAGCAGACATTACTGCCATCCAGGAAATATGATGGAATAGGCCGGGCAAAAAGAGGATGAAAACTGTGACATCTACTACGGACCATGTTATAGTGAACAGAAACATCGACTATACGGGTGCCGATTTGTTTGGATACATCAGCGAACGCATTGTAACAACCTGCATCAAGGCCAAATTCGCCAATATAAGGCTTATATGCGCTCATGGCCTATCGGAGTAAAAAGATGATATAGCGATGGATTGCTTCTACGAGCTCCTTGACAAGACCTATGAGCGACTACCGAAGTATGATGTTAAAATCGGGCTGGGAGATTTTAACAAAAGGTAGCAGTATTATCGGAAAACACAGCCTACACGACAACACGTCTTGTAACGGATTTAGGCTAATTGACTTCGCTACGGATTGAAATACCACTATAGCCATCACGCGGTTTCCTCAACGCGATATCAATAAGGGGACATGGCGGTCTCCAGATCAACGAACGGTCAATCAAATTGATCACATTGAGATAGACAAGGGGAACACATCCAGTATTTTGGATGTCCGAAGACTCCGAGGAGCTAACATCGACTCGGACAACTATTTTGTTGCAGACATGGTAAGAATTCGGATATCCACCACGCCACAACAATCCAGAAATACTGTGAAACAATTTGATATCGAAAGACTGCAATCGCAAGAGACCGCCAAAATCTTCGCACAACGCGATTCCCTTAACCTCTCGACTACCACCACACCACCAGCATCGAATGTCGAAGAACAATGCCAACGATGCCAACACGTCATTAGATCAGCCTCAACTGATGTGCTAGGTTTCTCGCGCCCACCAGCGAGAAACCCATGGTTTTTTGAGACAGATGTTCGCAGCCAAGAACGAGGCCTACAAGGCAAAGCGGCAGGTGAACACGTGATCTGCCACTGAGTTCTATAGGCAGAGAAGACGGGAAGAGTACCGGCTTTTCAGAAAGAAGAAAAATGAGCAAGAAAAGTGCGCGATCGAGGATATAGAGAGGTCAAGTGTCAAACGTCAAGTCAAGTATACAAGGCTCGAACAGAATCCTGTCGAGATGAACAAGGAAATATCGTAGTTGAGACACATTCGATACTGAGAATTTGGAAGAGCCAATTCTGAAGACTTTTGAACGGCGATGACGAACAGCATTCAGTTGTCAGACAGAGAGAAACATTCAATATTGGCAACGACAGCAAGAACTGCCAACCATCCGACCTGAGTGAAGGGAGAATAGCAATATCAAAACTCATGCTTAATACCGCTGCCGGAAATGACGGCCTTCCCACTCAGCACTCTATAGCCGGCGGAGATGACTTGGTAAGTAACATCCACAGACTCATAAGCCAACCCAGGTCGGATGAAAGTATGCCTGAAGAATGTAACCTCAGCATCGTTGGCCAGATCCACAAAAAAGTAGAAACTCTGAACTGCGCCAACTACAGAGGCATAAGTCTCCTCAACATCGCCTACAAGGTACTATCTGCCATAATATGTGAACGCCTGAAACGCTATACCAACAACCAGATCGGCCCTTATCAGTGTGGTCTTAGGTTGGGAAAGTCCACCACCAATAAAATTTTCACCTTTCGACAGATCCTGGAAAAAATCCAAGAAGTCCCAATCGATACCCATCACATAATCTTTGATTTCAAAGCCGCATACGACAGCGTTTATAGAGACTAGCTATACAGTGCCATGTCTAGTTTTGGTATACATCCCAAACTCATCCGTTTGTGTAGAATGACGATGGAGAATTCTCGCTGCTCTATCAGGGTAAGAAACAACCTCACCGACACATTCAATGCCAAGAAAGGATTTAGGCAAGGCGATGCGCTGCCATGTGAAATCTTCAACTTGATTCTTGAGAGGATTGTGCAAAACTGCCGAACCAACACCAGAGACACAATTTTTAAAAATCGGTGCAACTACTAGCATACGCCGACGACATTGACATCATTGGTTGGACTTAACGTGATGTTATAGCAACGTTTGCTATTATAGAGAAGGAATCATCAAAGATGGGCTTAGCAGTAAGTGAGGGCAACACAAGGTATATGCTGTCAACAAGAACGGACACACAACATTGACGAATCGTACAGAACTTCTCCGTGGACAGAACTTTGAGGTTGTACGGGACTTTGTCTACCTCGGGACCGCTTAACTCTGACAACAACATCTCGTCAGAAATTAAACGAAGAATTACTCTTGCCAACCGCTGTTTCTTTGGGCTAAGTAGTCAATTCAGTAGTAAAGCCCTCACTGGAACTACTCAGGGGAGTAAGATTCACCCCAACTAAGCTGATATATATCGGAGCATAAAGTGGGTTAAGTCCTCCCTGAAATCAGGCACCTCTAGACTTATTGTTTAAAGGCATTTAACGAGATATTTTACAAACATACCCGCAATGCCCCCTGACCACAGCTACTTTGACAACCAGAATCAAAAGCACTGAAAGAGGAATGTCCATCTCAATACCACTGGAATGGTTTAAATAGGCATTTTCCCGTTATATAAAACAAACAAAAATAAAAAAATTCACATAAAAATTTTATTCTAAAAATATTTTCATTTATTAGTTAAAATAATTTAATTAACTCGATAGTTTAGCATTACAAAAAAGTATCTTACCCGCTACACACTTATTCTACACTCGATATCACTACCTACGCATCCAAAGATTTCAACTTCAAAATCACTCATGAATTCCTTAGTATAACCTCTTGTATCCACTTGCTTGTCTTCTGAATGTTATGATAGATACCCGGTTGGTGGTCAACACCACATCCAAAGCCAGCACTAGTGATGCCAACCAACGTGTATCTACCACGATCTTTGATAATCAACGGACCACCAGAATCTCCTGAAAATATGCAATGATAAGTTGTTATGAATTGTATCTACAGTGGGTGTGCTATTTATATCTATACTGCCTAAGGTTATACCAACGTTTAAGAAACCTTCGTCACATTTTATAACCCCCACCGCGGCGTTGAAAATTTATCAAATACTGAATGTATCTAGGCAATGATTGATAAGGTATCCGCGAGGCCTACTTAAGCGGATAAAATGAATGTGTTTGCCTACATTGAAATAAAAGGCTGTTATTAAAATATATCATGAGTATCTAATGGCTATCATAAGCCTTTGTCAGCTATGCAAAGTGGTTGAGCCATGATAGCTGAAAGTACACCTTAGACGCATTACGACAAACTTTCTCTTAAAGGTATTATTATACGCCATGTTTATGGGCTTTCCGAGATCATATATTTAATCAGACGTAGCGCCACCATATGCAGATAATCTCCATAAATCTGTCATGTGGTATTTTATTTATTTGCCACTTTCTTTGGTGTTAAATATTTTTTATTAGCGGCGATGAACAATTAACACTTGAGGGCTTTATGAATGATTTTGAGTTGAGAATTTTTTTTTTCACTGTAGTAAAGTTTATGATCAAGTTTATGATGGTACCAACATAGCTTAAGGCTCTGTGGAAACTAATACACTTAAGTCCACTCTATACGGGTCACAGATCACTGATCGTGCTTCTCATCAAAAATCAATCTTCTCAAATCGTTACGTTTATCTTACCCAAACAAGCATCCTGATGGCCATCCGAGTGTCCAGCGCAAAACATCTCACCAAACAGCTCGACGCTGATCTTTTTGATCTCGTGCCATCGAACACAGTCAAGAGGATCTAACAAAAATTTGCAAGTCTGCCATTATTTGATGTCAAAAAAAAAAAGTCAAAAACCGATCTTACCTATAATTGGCACTGATGCCACTTGAAGGATATTCGTGCCGGAATATCCCATATTTGCTTCAGTCTTTCCCCATCCAGCGATGATGCCTTTTCTTCCAGTCAGATTGATCGGCAAATTCGGCAAACATATCGGAAGGATATGATCACTAAAAATGAGATACATCACGATCACAAGGGGAATACCTACAATCTAATAGCAAACCCACCTATAACCAGTTGGTTTGGCAAGCTTCAACAAAGCCAAATCAAACCGATCCGGCTGTGTCATGCGAAATTTAAATCTAGGATGAATGATCTTCTGGATCACTCTGTGTTTCTCCACCGGCAGTGGTTCACGAATTGTGCCCGAGTTTTGGGTGTCCAATTCGCCTAAGAATACCGAAATATCCTGCAACCGTGCCTGCTGGATACAGTGGGCGGCAGTAGCAATCATATTAGTAGACACCAGTACGCCTCCGCATTGGAACTCTGCAATGCGAATATGTGCCTGCCAGGGATATTCGGCAAATCTGGACGGACGTCCGCCGATTATTCGCTTTTGGAGAGTGTTTTGGTAGGTCCGGGGGATACCACATTCCACCTTATGGAAGAGAAGATAATTTCCCTATGAAATACTTGACATTCGTATTTTTCAACTTACCGCTGGATAGATTTCATTGTCATCTCTCCGTTTGAGCATCACCCTCTTTGACAGATCATTCATCTTCTTAATGTTGAATCCGAAATTAGCTGGGGACACTTCATTATCCGATATGCAACACGAGAACAGCCATTTATTGTTGCCACATCCCTTGGCGTGTTTACCTCCTTGAATCCAACAGGAGAATGATAGTTTGCATGGCCATACCCCATTTTGATGGAAGCACTCTGATGGTACACCCAGAATAGTGTTGAGAATACCTTTAGAAAAAAAAAGTCATGAGATGTACTGGAATAAGTATGAAATATTGTTCTCGAAAACCGCCATAAAAATGTCAGTTTTTCAAATCGTGAGGTTCCCAAGGGTAGCCCAAAAATGTATCACCCTATCGACAGATGCTGTAAATTTTGCAAATGGCGGCAACTGACAGTTTTTGGTTGATATTTGTGAAGGTAACAGATGCAGAATGGATAAGCAATGGAACGCTATACTCCTCAAGCGGAGTACTTTTGACAAAAATGTATCACCCTATCGACAGATGCTATAAATTTTGCAAATGGCGGCAACTGACAGTTTTTTGTTGATATTTGTGAAGGTAACAGATGCAGAATACACGAAGATAAGGAATGGAACGTTATACTTCTCAAGGGGAGTACTTTTGACAAAAATGTATCACCCTATCGACAGATGCTAAAAATTTTGCAAATGGCGGCAACTGACAGTTTTTTTTGTTGATATTTGTGAAGAAAACAGATGCAGAATACACGAAGATAAGCAATGGAATGCTATACTTCTCAAGGGGAGTACTTTTGACAGGGATATTCGGCAAGGATGAAGCTTTATCCTTAAAAAAATCAAAGTTTTCATTTGAAATGGAACATCAGCGCTATTTTGAGCGTACGTTTCCGAGTTATAGCAATTTCAGTACAAAAATCTTGGAGCTGATTTCCTACTCGTCATACATAAAGGCGTTTAGTCGTTTAGGTAGAAAAGAATTGTAAAACAAGTGATAGAAGAGACCCCAAAACCTCTCGAACGGCCGACAACACAGCTGCTGTAAATAAAATATCGTGGGGGCTCCATCGACATCGACAAGGCGACGTGCCACACAATTGGCAACGTTGGTCTCTGCTGTCCATTTTAGTGAAAGACATGAAGATCGCGTTGAATCGCGACTAAACTCCGACCACGCTTTTCCAAATTTCAACGTCATAATGGACGACTTTTGGTCGGAATTCATCATAAGCGACTAGATTCGTTCACATCTGAACGGAAACGTAAACAGACAAAATTTGCGCTTCGGAGGGACTTATAATCGACGTATTGTTCCCGATTAAAGTCGGAGTTGTCAGCGAATCTAATTTGTTTGAAGACGCCTTGGGAATAACCCGCCGCGCCAGCCGTACGATAAAACACAATGATCACCTGGTTTTCATTGCCGCATTCTGATGAATTGTGACTGGAGGACATATGGCTAAGGCACACGCAGCTCCTGGTTACAATAGACGTTTTGGTGAATTGCTCTGGCATGCAAGTCATCTCAATTTAACTGCCCCAGAATATTTTGAGCCTCATAGTTGTGATGATTTATGTCTTCCAAAAATGGGTATGAAAATGGAATATCCAACCAGTGAAATGGTCAGAAGTACGGTCGCAAGAAGAATGATGCCTTTGGCAGACTTTTGGCAGCACTTACAAGTCTGCGTTCATCGGGAGATAGAACACAGATGAAGTCGATAAAAAGGTGATGAACCTCGACTCGTTGGTCTTCTTTTTGGATTAACGTTGGTGTGATACCAACGTTAGTCCTAAAAGAAAAGCAACGAGTCGAGGTTCATCACCTTTTTATCGACTTCAAGGCTTTGTATCAAATTATCCGCGCTAACCTAATATTCGGGATACCACCAAAGTGTATACAGCTCAGTTTGACCCAAATCATCCAGCAGCATCTAATGTCGAAGACCATTAGCGACGGAGTAAAAACTCATAAGGTAGGCATAAAACCCTCAATATCACTTACAAAATCGTATATGGCGGAATATGTAAACGCCTGAAGCCATTCAGCAAAGACCTTATCTACCCATAACATCAGTGAGGTTTTAGGTTAAGAAAGTCTACAATTTGTCAAATTTTCACACTTCAGCAGATCCTCAAATAAAATCAAGAAGCCCAATTTGTTGTCGTAACTCAGGGTTTTTGAAGTCGCATGCGATAGTATTTATAGATACAAAATATAGAGTTTCTGGATTAGAGCTCTTGCCAACAGCTGTTTCATTGGGCTAACAAGGTAATTCAGCAATTAAACCCTCACTTGATGAGTACTCACCCTTATGCACATTCACCATTCCAGGTGGCAAAGGAAGAACTTCCTTGGAGTTACCTGAGGTGTCGAAAGTACCAGTTAGGACTGACAAAGTGAATAACCTAAATAAAATAAACAGGTCACATAGGAATCTCAAGGGTAAGTCAGGTCACTTTAACAGAGATCGAGGCGGATGAGACGAAAGGCCAACGGCAGTCGCGTAGTTGATACTGATGGCCCCTTGTCATAGGGGTGTCTAATAAATTGGAACTGGCCCTCCAGGTTGGGTGTTATGCTATGGGTTAACTACCCACCCAAACAAAATTTTTACGAAGCAACCATTAGCCTCGGAAAGGACTGATTTTATTGTTGACGACTTTGCTAAACGAAACAACGACTTTCGTATCTGCACCTGGAATGTGAGAACAATCAACTGAAAAGGTGCAAGCGAACAAATTCCGGAAGCCCTAAACTGCTACAAAGCAGACATTACTGCCATCCAGGAAATACGATGGGATGGGCCGGGCCAAAAGAGGATGAAAACTGTGATATCTACTGCGGACCGTGTTATATTGAGCAGAAATGGATGCGGATTTGTTATAATAACCCAAGCAGTCTTATGTTTCCAAACTATTATCGAACGCATTGCAACAATTCACATCAAGGTCTAATGCGAAACATAAGCTTTATGTACGCTCAAGCACTGACGGAGGAGAACGATGATTTAGTAAAAGACTGCTTCTACGAGCTCCTTGAAAAAACCAATGAGCGACTGCCAAGGCACGATGGTCAAATCTTATTGGGAGATTTTAACACAAAGGAAGGAAGAGAATACATATTTGGCAGTATTGTGGGAAAGCACAGCCTACACGAAAGCACGTCTGGCAACAGACTTAGATTACTTGACTTGCCTACGGAACGAAATGAAAACCGGATTTTCAGAAAGGAGTATATAGATAGGTGCCACTCCACAAACGGTGTTTGCAAGTTATTCCAAAGTGTAAAACGTCAAAGCCAAGGATACAAAACACGAACAGAACCCTGTCATGATGAACAAGGAAATATCGTAGCTGAGACACAGTCGATGCTGAGGATATGGATGAATCCCTTCTGCAGACTGTTAATGGCGATGATGACATTCCGCTGTCAGGCAGAACGAATCATTTAATATTGGCAACGAAAATGAAATCTGCCAACCAACAGACCTGAGTGAAGTAAGGATAGCAATATCTAGACTCGAGCTTAAAAAGGCTGCCGGAAATGGCGTCGTTCCCGCTGAGCTTTATAAAGCCGGCGGAAATGACATGGCAAGTAACATCCACCAACTCATAAGCCAATTACGATCGGAAGAAAGTATGAATGGAACCTGAGCACCGTTTACCCGATCTACAAAAAAGGAGATCCTCTGAACTGCGACAACAAGAGAGGCACAAGTCTCCTCAACATCGCCTATAAGATCCTATCTGCCGTAATATATACACGTCTCAAACTGTTTGCCAAGGATCTGATCGGCACTTATCAGTGTGGATTTTTTACACTTCGACAGATCCTGGAAAAAAGTCAAGACGACCAAATAGATACCCACCATCTATTCTTTGATTTCATATCCGCATACGACAACATTTATAGAGACGAACTATACAGAGCCATGTCTAGTTTTGGTATACCACCCAAACTCGTGCATTTATGTAGGATAACCATGGAGAATTCTCACTGCTCTATCAGGGTCGGAAACGACCTCGAATTCAAAACCAAAAAAAGGTTTAAGTAAGGCGATGCGTTGTCATGTGACTTCTTAAACCTTGAGAGGATTGAGCAAAACTCCGGAGCAAACTCAGAGGCACAATATTCCATAAACCGGAGCAATTGCTACCATGCTTCGACGATATTGATATAATTTTTCGGATCCAACGGTATGCCATACCCACGTTTGCTAGTATGGAGAAGGAAGTGCCAAAAATGGTTTCAGCAATAAATGAGAGCAAGACTAAATAAAAGCTGTCAACACGAAAGGACACACAAGACCAACGAATTGGAAAGATCGTCAACATTGACAGATATAGCTTTGAGGTAGTATGTGGCTTTGGTTCGGCTCCGCTATCAACTCTGACGACCACATCTCGTCAGAAGTTATACGAAGAATTACTCTTGCCAACCGCTGTTTCTTCGGTCTAAGAAGGCAATTCAGTAGTAAAGCTCTCACTCGAACTACTACTTTTCAGTTCCTATATAAGACCCTTGCTATCCCAATTCAGCTTTACGAAGCATGGGCTGGTCTTGGTCGTATTGAGAGATCAAATCCTCGGTCTCGTTTGTGATGACGGGTGATAGGGACGAACATTCAACCAAGAACTATACGAACCTTACAGTCAACTTAACAGCGCCATGCCAGTCAAAACAACTCCGCATTGGACGTTTAAGATGGATAGGGCATATAGAACGATTAGACATCAATACTCCGGCTCACAGAGTCTTCGATTCTCAGCCAGACGTCGGACGCAGTAGATGAACACCTCGCGTTAAGTTTCGCGCAAAAGTAAAACCGACCTCAACCAATTTGGAGAGCGCAACTGGAGGCAGTTAGCAAAGGACTGGGCTAATTGGAGAGGCATATTGGTTGTGGCCCAGGGTTCATGCCGGCCTGTAGCGGTAGTCACTAACGCTCAGGGAATTCATGTTGTATTCAGGCAGCAGCTGCTAATGTTGATAGAGTCATACCACCTCTAGTCAAAGAAGGGGTAACGCTTCCTAGCTATTGGAGAAATTAGAGTAGCAATTCTAATGAATTAGCAGCAAAACTCTTAAAATACGGAGGCGTGACTTTTGAAGTGTGCATACACCATGCCGTCAACAAAGCCTGGATGGATGGGGGCATGCCCGATGACAACAATATCGGCTCCACATGTCAAAGCTGCAAAAAAAAAAAAAAGCGATCCCATCTCTTGCATTAACTACTAAGGCATATCCCTGCTAAATTTCACATGGAGTGGCTTCCGGATCGACAGATCGACCATATACACCAAATGTTGACACTCAGGAAAATCCTGTAAAAGACCAACGAAATCGAAACACACCAACTATTCATCGATTCCAAGACCGCATATGGCAGATTCAATGGGCTAGAGCTTTATGAAGCGTTGGCGGAGTGCGGGATAAAATCTAAACTGAGTTAGCTGTGACGCCTTACACTAGAGGACACGCAATGCAAAGTTCAATTTGAAAACAGGTCATCTGAACTTCTCCAAACTTGTACCGGATTCCGACATGGAGATGGGCTATCATGCTATTTCTTCAAGCTTTCGTGCTTGAACAGATGGTGTCCAGGGCAGCAGTTAATATGGAAGGCACTGTATTCAACAAATCCATCCTACTACTGGGGTACGCAAAAATCAGTGGTCTCTCCAACCGTGCCGTTGTAGAAGCATTCGCGGCCGTTGAGGAAGAGCCGAAACGCGTTGGTATTGCAATTAGCAAGGGCAAGGTATATGCTATCAACAAACAAAGTACTGTCGACGCTCAACCTTGGACAAAACGTCACTGTTGAAAGCAGGAATTTTGAGGAAGAGTGCATCTGCATCTGACTCAACATCAACCCAACGAATGGCACCTTAGTGGAGATGCGGCGAAGAATGTGCCTTTGAAGCCGTTGCTATGTCGGTAAAGCAAAACAAGTGGATCAAGACTCATAATTCGAAAACCCAAACCCTCACCCTCATCCTACCAGTCCTACATTACAGCGTCAAATCCTAGACAATAAAGAGGAAAGCGGGGCTAACATTATGCACACTTTCGAAAGGAGAATTCTTCACCGAATTTTGGTCCTGCATACCAACTTGGAGTTCGCAACTGGAGGCAGTTAGCAAAGGACCGGGCTAATTGGAGAGGTGTATTGGTTGACGCCCAGGTTCATTCCGGATTGTAGCGCCAATTAAGTAAGTAAGCAAGTACCAGGAAGGCAAATGGATGAGAAGATGTGGATGTAGTTCGAGAGAATGAACAATAATGTTCCAGCCAAATGAATCTTTGAAACTCAGCCTTCAGGAAGGTATCCAACTGCCAGTTTAAGAATCAAGTATCGTGCTTGAAGCAACGTGCCTAGGATCGAGGAGAATAGAAGGCTGCCTTGTCGACAAGAAGACCCAACCGCCGGTTGAAGCAACGTGCTTAGGATCGAAGAGAATAGAAGGCTGTCTTGTCGACAATTAAGATCCAACCTCCGGTTTGAGAATCAAGCAATAGCGGTTGGCAGAGCACTTTGAGTGAATAACTTGAAGCATCGTGCCCACGATCGAAGAGAATAGAAGACTGCCCTGTCGACAAGGAAGTTCCAACCTCCGGCTTAAGAATCAAGAAGTCGCTGTTGGCAGAGCGCTTTGACTGAATAACTTGAAGCAACGTGCCCAGGATCGAAGAGAATAGAAGGTTGCCTTGTCGACAATTAAGATCCAACCTCCGGTTTAAGAATCAAGCAATGGCAGTTGGCACAGCGCTTTGACTGAATAACTTGAAGCTACGTGCCCTGGGTCGAAGAGAATAGAAGGCTGCCTTGTCGACAAGAAGACCCGACCGCCGGTTGAATCAACGTGCCCAGGATCGAAGAGAATAGATGGCTGCCTTGTCGACAGTTAAGATCCAACCTCCGGTTTGAGAATCAAGCGGTCGCAGTTGGCAAAGCGCTTTGGCTGAATAACTTGAAACTACGTGCCCTGGGTCGAAGAGACTAGAAGGCTGCCTTGTCGGCAAATAAGATCCAACCTTCGGCTTAAGAATCAAGAAGTCGCAGTTGGCAGAGCGCTTTGACTGAATAACTTGAAGCAACGTACCCAGAATCGAACAGAATAGAAGGCTGCCTTGTCGACAAGAAGACCCGACCGCCGGTTGAATCAACGTGCCCAGGATCGAAGAGAATAGAAGGCTGCCTTGTCGACAATTAAGATCCAACCTCCGGTTTGAGAACCAAGCAATGGCAGTTGGCACAGCGCTTTGACTGAATAACTTGAAGCAACGTGCCCAGGATCGAAGAGAATAGAAGGCTGCCTTGTCGACAATTAAGATCCAATCTCCGGTTTGAGAATCAAGCGGTCGCAGTTGGCAAAGCGCTTTGGCTGAATAACTTGAAGCTACGTGCCCTGGGTCGAAGAGACTAGAAGGCTGCCTTGTCGGCAAATAAGATCCAACCTCCGGCTTAAGAATCAAGAAGTCGCAGTTGGCAGAGCGCTTTGACTGAATAGCTTGAAGCAACGTACCCAGAATTGAACAGAATAGAAGACTGCCTTGTCGACAAGGAAGGTCCAACCTCCGGTTTAAGAACCAAGCAATGGCAGTTGGCACAGCGCTTTGACTGAATAACTTGAAGCAACGTGCCCAGGATCGAAGAGAATAGAAGGCTGCCTTGTCGACAATTAAGATCCAACCTCCGGTTTGAGAATCAAGCGGTCGCAGTTGGCAGAGCGCTTTGGCTGAATAACTTGAAGCTACGTGCCCTGGGTCGAAGAGAATAGAAGGCTGCCTTGTCGACAAGGAAGATCCAACCTCCGGCTTAAGAGTCAAAAATTCGCAGTTGGCAGAGCGCTTTGACTGAATAACTTGAAGCTACGTGCCCAGGGTCGAAGAGACTAGAAGGCTGCCTTGTCGGCAAATAAGATCCAACCTCCGGCTTAAGAATCAAGAAGTCGCAGTTGGCAGAGCGCTTTGACTGAATAGCTTGAAGCAACGTACCCAGAATTGAACAGAATAGAAGACTGCCTTGTCGACAAGGAAGGTCCAACCTCCGGTTTAAGAACCAAGCAATGGCAGTTGGCACAGCGCTTTGACTGAATAACTTGAAGCAACGTGCCCAGGATCGAAGAGAATAGAAGGCTGCCTTGTCGACAATTAAGATCCAACCTCCGGTTTGAGAATCAAGAAGTCGCAGTTGGCAGAGCGCTTTGACTGAATAACTTGAAGCTACGTGCCCTGGGTCGAAGAGACTAGAAGGCTGCCTTGTCGGCAAATAAGATCCAACCTCCGGCTTAAGAATCAAGAAGTCGCAGTTGGCAGAGCGCTTTGACTGAATAGCTTGAAGCAACGTATCCAGAATTAAACAGAATAGAAGAGTGCCTTGTCGACAAGGAAGGTCCAACCTCCGGTTTAAGAATCAAGCGATGGCGGTTGGCACAGCGCTTTGACTGAACAACTTGAAGCAACGTTCCCAGGATTGAAGAGAATAGAAAGCTGCAGCTCCAGATCTTCAACGCATCAGGAGCACGTTAAGTAAAGTAAAGTATACGTTTGTAAGCCCTGATTTATACCCAAAAAATTGATTCCACTTCCGCCTTTTCTAAGTAATATACTTTGTCCAGCTGCTCAACACATTTACACTGATTTCCAATATCCTTTTAGGAACGGTATTCTGTTAGCTCAAACTTATTTAATAAGCTGACACTTATGCTAAAATATCTTTCACTATTTATCACGTCTCATGTGTCGAAAACAATTTGCAGATACTTCAAGTCAGTTGCAGCAACACTTCGCTTTGACACTGTAAGCCACCACCCACCTTTTTTTTTTTTACATACCTCCGTCAGCTGGTCGCTGCAGATGAAGTATCAAAAGAACTTCTAACACTTGAAGAGCCGCATTCGATTGGTGAAATTTCCATGACACCATCCTCGTTCATGTTATTCTAAACTACAGAGACTACGGATAACACTTCGTTCATCATTCCTCTCCACCATCCAAAGAAGTAACCAAATCTTAAATTTGCCAGCGTTAATTAAATTCCCACAATTAATTCACTTAAATTATACAAAATTTCACATAAAAAAAAAAATTAAAAAAAAAAAGAACAAAAATTGGTATCGGTATCTTCGCGCGCGCGCTTCAAGCTCACATTTCTAGGGCACTAGGTCTGCGGTGAATATAGAAAAGATACTTTTTGTTGTTTCCACTCTTCCTTCACAAATTGGGTTGGCACAGCTGCCGACTGCTGTCGATCATCTAGCCGCGACTATTGTGACGCTAATTCTTGCCGAGTGTTTTACAGCCCGAAAAGATACACGAATCCGAACGAATTTCGCTTCTCTAATTAAATTGTGTATCGCTTAACAGTTTTCCGCTTGAAGAAGCAGAATCTACTTTCCAATGCCGTGGAGATGGAACTCTCAATGGAGTGCACACGATTTGTTGTCAAATGCCACACGAGATGGGTGATGGTGGAGGAAAAGTTTCTTCTCTTGGTTTGCGGTTCCCACTCTAGTTCGCGGTTGTTTCACGTTACACGTGCTTCCTCCAGAGCGCTTTTAGAACACGATCTGATCGGTTTGAAAGGCAAAATCAAACTGGGAAAAGATTTTTCTTTCAAATCCACAACATGATTACCATCGTCATCGGTGTATGGCCATCATTATCATCTCAGGCTCAGCATCTTCTCCAACAACACCAAATGGCATCTTTCTGAGCCTATGATAAAGAGAAGGCTGTAAGCCTGTTGGTGATGATGATGTCGTTAGAGATGAAATTCAGGTGAAGAAAGATGGGAAATATGGATGAATTGCTGCTGCCCGTACACAACTAGTTCCAACTGACCATGTAATCGACAAGCGCTGCACAGATACTACTCGTGAATCGGTGGCATCGATGGATTCTGTAATAGCCAGAGTGGTGGCCTTTTTGGGTTCTCGATGCATTCTGGGTTTTTGTAACTGTTCAGCTCGGGCAATCGATTCCAGCCGATGGAAGAGAAATGTTGTAACACCTAAAGTGGTCGAGATGATGATGGTGCATTCGAAGAGAGCTGACTGGTAGATAGTAAGATACCTTGGGCGGGCTCTCTTATGGAAAGACCTGGTTGTGGCATTTTGCCTGGTTAATCTCTTTATGGCTTTGTTTGTGAGAAATTGAATTAATTGGCCGGAGGTTTTGGTGTTTGCATGTCTGTGCTTACTTCAGCTACCTCTGGCTGGATGAGTGCTTGATGCAATTGAAGTCCGACCTCTTGCCGATGAACAATGAGTTGCATAATGCATTTTCTCGGCGGGTATATTCGCACGTCTGACACATTTGTCTTATTAGGAAAAAAAAAAGAAGAAATCTGGGGTAAGTATGTTGGCACAATAGAAGTGCAAGAGAATTATTTTTCCTTTCCAGTTGGATCAGTCTGGTTGTTGGTATTTGATGAACAATTTCGCGAGTAGGTACGCAAATAAGTTGAAATACAATTGCTGACATTTCATTGCACACTTGGTCTATGCTGGAGTTCGTGATGAATTGGATATAAGCCAGACTTCGTGGAGACTTGAAGCAGAGGCTGGACATTTTTTTAATTATTTGTCGGTGTTGGGAAAAATATTTATTTCCGGAGCCATTTACAAGTCTGTGCAGCAAAAAGGATCTAATAACCGACTTCGACGATTAAGACGCGCCCAGAATGCATATCTGTAGCTGGTATCTTGATCGCTCTCAAAAGAGAGATACATTTTTGCATGAAGTTGCCATTCATTCAACTTCAAGCTACAGATTCACATTGTGTAAGCGCTTACGGCTTGCCTTGTTTTTAGCTTTTGACTCAGCTACAAGCGGCAGCTACCGATACGCATTCTGGGCGGTCCTTTTGTAGTCTTTTATACCAATTAGGGCTTGGTTGCTAAAATGGTGTTAAGGAAAAGCAGTCATTAGGTAAAATGGAAGATCCTAGCGTTTGACAAGCAACATATTTTGACTGTAAAACATTTGGATTCAGTGGCCTTCCGATTAGTGTGTTGGGCTACTATAAGTGGAACCGTCCACCACTTGCGAAAGTATGAAAAATATCCAAGAGATAAAAATTGTCACGATAGATTCTCAAATTTGCGTTCCAGAGCGGCGTTAAACTGTTCAGGTGGCAATAATATAGCTTTATATAACTTTATGGACCGTTAGTGCCAGATATGTCCTTGTTGTTGTATCTTTCTTGTTACTGCAGTTGAGCTAGACTCGAATTAACAAAAAGAGCATCACTACGGAATACTTACTTCCAACCCGTTGAGGATCTCCGCCAGATAAAAGGCAGCCTTCCATCCTTTTCGATCCTAGGCACGTTGTTATGAGTTATTCAGTCCAAGCGCTCTGCCAACTGCGACTGCTTGATTCTTAAGCAGGAGGCTTGGCCTTCCTTGTCGACAAGGCAGCCTTCTATTCTCTTCGATCGTGGGCACGCTGCTTCAAGTTTTTCATTCAAAGCGCTCTGCCAACTGCGACCGTTCGATTCTCAAATCGGACTTTTCGACATAACAGCCTTCCATTCTTTTCGATCCTAAGCACGTTGCTTCTAGTTATTAGTCCAAGCGTTCTATCGTGAGGGATCGCTTCATACTGTAACCGGAGTTCGGTCTTTCTTTTCAACAAGGCAGCCTTCCATTCATTTCGATCTTAGGCACGTTGCTTCTAGTTATTAAGTCCTAGCGCTCTGGCGGTTGAGTCTTCCTGAAGGCTGGAATTCAAAGACGAATTTGGCTGGAAAATTACTGTTCATTCACTCTATGTGATCGAGTGAATTTATGCGACGCGTTTTGAACTCTTTTGAACTGCATCCACCTCCTCTCCCCCATTCGCCTTCCTGGTATACTTACTTTACTTCTTAAATGGCGCTACAGTCCGGAATGAACCTGGTACTCAACAAACATACCTCTACAATCAGCCCGGTCCTTAGCTAACTGTATCCAGTTGCGCACTACAAGTTGGTATACAGGACCAAAGTTCTATGAAGAATTCTCCTTTCGAAAGTCCATAATGTTTGCTCCGATTTCCTCCTTATTGACTAGAACTCGACGCCGTAAAAAAGGACTGGTAAAATTAGGGTACACTGAGCAAACATTTGGAATTTTGAATTATGAGTCTTGACCCCACTTGTTTTGCTAAACCGAAATAGCACCGATCTCATAGGGACAGTCTTCGCGGTAAATCAACTAAGACGTCATTAGTGGGGTCGACGTTGACTAAGATGCAGATGAACTCTACCTCAACATTTGTTGCTATCAACAGTGACATTTTGCGAAAGCTTGTGCGTCGGCTGATAGTTGGCCGTTGTAGAACGAGGATAGACTGTGATTGGCCTTAACTTGGCAATGCCCAGTGGTTGTAACTCCGACTACACGTCAAGTGCTTATTTTTAACCTCCAAGTGGCAACCATCGGGTACTGGTCTCATCCAACCGGATATGACTCGCTTAACGATAAGCGCGAGTGTGAATAACAAGACGAAAAACAGCAGAACTATAAACAGCCAGGTCAGAATGGCACGGAATGAATACCCGGCCTGCTGTCCCAGGCGAACCAAGACAAGCTGCTTCGATATATTCGGACAACAGATTGTCTAGGGATTTCAAGCGTTAGTCTGTCCTTTAACAGAGATGGAGGCAGATGAGAAGAAAGGCCAGCAGCAGCACTGAATCCATTAGAGGATACTGATGGACCCGTTTCCAAGGGGTATCTAAAAAATTGAAACGTGCTCTCCAGGTTGCGGCAAAAATGGAAGAAAAACCATTTGTTACGATGCAACTATTAGCTTCGGAAAAGACTGATTTTATTGATGACGACCAGGCTAACATTCCGACGGGAATGTGAGAACATTAAGAAGGAGAGGTGCAAGTGAACAACTAGCGGCAGCCCCAAGCTGCTATAAAGCAGACAAAACTGCCATCTAGGAAATATTGTGGGATGGGTCGGGCAAAAAGAGGATGAAAACTTGTGATATCTACTACGGACCATCTTATAAAGAGCAGAAAGAGCGACTATTTGGATGCGGATTTGGTATAGGAGCCAGACTTAGGCAAGAAGTCTTATGTTTCCAAGACATAAGCGAACGCATTACAACAATCCGCATCAAGGCCAAATTCGCCAACATAAGCCTTATATGCGCTCACGCCCCAACGGAGGAAAACGGAGGAGGATTGCTTCTACGAGCTCCTCGACAAAACTTATGAGCGGCTACCGAAGTACGATATCCCTTGACCTCTCGGTGAAAAGTATACCACCAGCATCGAGTGTCGGAGGTCAATGGCAACGATGCCAACAGGCCATTAGATCAGCCTCAGCTGTTGTGCTAGGTTTTTCGCGCCCATCAGCGAGAATTGTCGAAAGATGTTCGCAGCCAAGAAAGAGGCCTACAAGGCTAAGTTGCTGCCATTGAGCTCTATAGGCATAGAAGAAGGGAAGAACACCGGCTTTTCAGAAAGACGAAAAAAGTGCAAGAAAAGTGCTCGATCGAGGATATAGAGCGGTGTCACTCCAGGAACGACGTTCGCAAGTTTTACCAAAGTGTAAAACGTCAAAACAAAGGATACAAGGCTCGAACAGGATCCTGTCGAGATAAACAAGGAAATATCGTATTTGAGACACGGTCGATGGTGAGGATATGAAAGAACCGCTTCTGCAGACTGTTAAACGGCGATGTCGAACAAGATTCAACTGCCAGGCAGAACGAAACATTTAATATCGGCAACGATAGGGATAAGTGCCAACCACCCGACCTGAGTGAGGTGGGGAAAGCCAATATAAGCTCAAGCCGAATAAGGCTGCCGCAAATGACAGCCTTCCCGCTGAGCTTTATAAAGCCGGCGGAGATGACTTGGTAAGTAACATCCAACAACTCATTAGCCAAATCTGGTCGGAAGAAAGTATGCCTCAAGAAAGGAACTTCATGATCGATTGCCCGATACACAAAAAAAGTCCATCTCAACTGCGTCAATTACAGAGGCATAAGAGGCATACAAGATCCCATCTGCTTAATATATGAACATCTGAAACCGTTTACCAACAACCTGTTCGGATCTTATCAGTGTGGTAGTTCACAACCGATAAAAAGTTCACACTTCGGCAGATCCTGGAAAAAAATCCAAGAAGTCCAAACCGATACCGACCACCTATTCATCGATTTCAAAGCCGCATACGACAGCATTTATAGAGACGAACTATGCAGAGCCATGTCTAGTTTTGGTATACCGCCCAAACTCGTCCATTTGTGTAGGAGATGGAGTGCAGGACGATGGAGAATTCTCGCTGCTCCATCAGGGTCGAAAACCAACTCACCGACACATTCGAAACCAAAAAATGATTTAGGAAATGCGATGCGCTGTCATGTGACTTCTTAAGTCTGATTCTTGAGAGGATTGTAAAAAAAACTCCCGAGCCAACTCCGGCGATAACATTTTCTAAAAATCAGTGCAACTACTAGCATACGCCGACGATATTGACATCATTGGGAGGACTCTACAGAACGTCACCATTGACAGATTGAACTTTGAGGTAGTACTGGACTTTGTCTACCACGGCTCCCCTATTAACTCTGACAACAACATCTTGTCAGAAATTAATTGAAAAATTACTCTTGCCAACCGCTGTTTTTTTTCGGGTTATAAAGGCGATTTTGTAGTCAAGCCCTCACTCGAACTACTAAGGAGATCCTATATAAGGCCCTGGTCATTCCAGTCTTGCTCTACGTCGCTGAAGCATGGATCGTGTCATAAACTCAAAAAGATGAAGAAATCCTTGGTCGATAGAAGAGGAAAATTTTGAAAAATCTTCGGTCCCGTTTGCATTGACTGGCTATGGAGACAAAGATTCAACTAAGCACTATACGAGCTGTACAGCGACATGTCCCTGGTCAAAAAAACTCAAAAAAACTTGGACGTTTAAGATGGCTAGGACATGTAGAACGAATGGACACCAATACTGCGGCTCGCAGTCTTCGATTCCCAGCCAGATGTCGGACGCAGTAGAGGAAGACCTCGCCCTACTGTCAAGCCCTGCCTTTGTATTTGTCGCGTTTCTAGGTCTATTTACAGTAATTTTAGTTTTGTGTTTAATTCCATTTTCTTAAATTTTTTTAAGAAACTGGATATCCTCTGCAGATTGCAGAAAGATTGTCAAGGATGCTTTCCTTCATATTTAACCACAAATGTGTTCGTGATTGCCAAGGATGCTTTCCTTCATATTTAACCACAAATGTGTTCGTGTCATATAAATTATTTAAGAACAAACCCATCCATGTAATATTAACTGTTTTCATATATTTACATAAATAAATTCTTAACCATTAGCTTGACTACAGATATCAGTAATTTTAGCCTTCCAATAGAATTTCACATTTCTATCGAATTAAAATAAATTTAAAACTTAAATTATACAAAATCTGCATTTTGCATGTGAAGAGTGTAGGTATTTACAACAACAAAAAAAATAAAAAAAAATAATTTAAATTTAAACTTAACAAACGAAAGTACCGTACATGTGTATATCGTGAAGGACAGTCACAATGAGTTTGCAGAAGGACGCGTGAAATAAATTATGAAATTAAATTAAGCAAATCTAACAAAATAAATAGATAAATCAACAATTAGCCATCTAGAGCTGTGATGTCAGTCCAACGACATAGGATATCCAGTCGACTGTGAATGGAACACGATGATAGATACCTGGTTGTCCTCTCGAAGCGCACGAGTATCCTGCTGATACCACTCCTGTACGACACAAAACAACAGAAATCAGTTAAACTTCGTCAGACCATTATTGGCGTCCACTTACCAATTAAATACCACCGTCCATTCTTTTCATGCATCAATGGTCCGCCAGAGTCACCTTGACAGGAGTCCTTTCCACCATTTCGGTACCCGGCGCACAGCATCTCGGGGTATATCACCACGTTGATTCCATTCTGACGATGCCATCTCTCGCAGATTCTAAAAAAAAAAATTCCCCTGTAAGATTCGCCCCCACCCATTGAATAAGATCTACAAACCTATTCTCTATCACTGGAACATCGACAGCCTGCAGTGTCTTGGGTCTCAATCTCGATCCGGGATTTAATGCACCCCAACCAGCGGCCCAGCCGAATTTCCCAAGGAAATCCTCATTTTTCTCTGGCAAACATATTGGAGCTGCAGGTCGTAACGGTGAAATGAAGAGCATGAAGAAAAAAGATTGACAACAATAATTTTTTTTTTACAAAAGCTGTTGGTAAAAAAAAAACTCGTTTATATACCAATATGCGGCATGAAATGAACCGGCCTTTCCAGTGTCAGAACGGAAACATCGAAGCGGTCCGCCTGTGGCGTAAATTTGAAGTACGGATGGACATCGATGCGTCTCACGCCAAACGTGTACGCTGGCAACGGTTCGACAGCTGAATTGATCACGTAATCACCCAGAGTTACATGGACTTGACGTGGTGTGGCACGAGCCACACAATGTCCAGCCGTGACGACATGTCTTCGTGATACCAGTGAGCCACCGCATCTGCAAAGAGGAGGGAAATCGTTAAAATCAAGTTAATTGCGCGACCATTTGCGTTGGTAAAGGTTCAGCCACCATCAAGTGGTCGGTGTCTGAGGTTATGCCATGAGAGGAGCAGATTTTACATAATTCCAGGAGCCTATCGAGAAATTCCTTGTCAAAATCCAATCAAGTTTCTTTCAACCAAGTGACGGGGTGAATGAGTGCAACGAACCGTTTAATGCTTCATGATCATGATTGATGTTCTTAAGACCCATCCGACCACAAGCATGGGCATGATTTAGAATTTTTGTCTACTCATGCTGAGGTTCATTTTAAATGCAGATGAAGACAAGAGAATCTTCGAATGACGAATTAACTTTCTATTAAGTCGCATGAATTAGAGGCTAAAGTGTGTTTGGCTTCAGATATATTCGAGATTTTGGGCCGTTGAGCTGGAGCTGGGGATTAATTTTGTTAAAATTGGGTCATGGTGTCAAAGTTAGGAACGGTTACCTAGACAGTTGAAGAAGGGAAAACATCGATGTGGCCCAACTCGTCCATCGGTGTCAACATGTCGGTAGTAATAATGATGACATCGACTTGGCACTTGAACCTTGGCTTGTCGTAAATATTTGCAGAACGGAAAATGATTTTTTTTTTTGTGTAGGCTAACATAACGCTGAAGCCCCCTCTGTAGGCGATTTTTTTGCGCTTGGGCCACATAGCAAGATATTTGGTTCAAAACCCAGGAATTGAGGAGACGCACCTCGAACTTTTTTTTTATCAACGAACCAATAATGCTTCAGAAATCAGGTGGTGTTAAGTCAGGGAACCGTGTGGGCCAGTCGATATGACTTTTTGATACAATTCGACCGGAAAATATTTCTCGTAAAATTTGCATCGTTGCACGAACAGTGTGTGATGTAAGACCATCTTGTTGGAACCACATGTCCTGTAGGCCTATTTGATAAAATTTTGGCAGTTGATTACGGCCATATTGCTTAAGCTACATCTGTCAAATTGGCTGTCATTTCTTTAGTCAATTTTGCTGAATTATCATGGATTTACATAGCGTTCAACAACACAAATGGGTGTTCTCTTCGGGCAACGTTCCGCGCACTTCGCCCATTTTAGGTCACCATAACCGTCCTACCGAGAGGAATATTCGCAACGAGGGGGATGGATTTGAGTCCACTAGCTCAATAAACGATGAGCGAACACCCGTATGTTAACTAAACGCAAGATCTGCCGAAAATATTGCCGCAGTTCGTGAGAGTGTACAGGAGTATCCGACCCACCCGATTTCGCAGACCACAGCTTGGCGAATTTCGCGTTTTGACTTGAGCCTGCTCCCGTTCAAAATTTTACTGATACAGGAGCTGAAGGTGTACCATACATCTCACGCCACATTGGAAATTGCACAACTTGGTATCGTGACTTCAGCCTGCTTCTGTTCAAAATTTAACTGACCCAGGTATGAAGGAATTCGACCTTAGATAACGGCTCTGGAGTAGTTGGAAACTGATTCTAATTTCAATCGAAAAATAATCTTCAGCGATGAGGTCTATTTCTAGATGAATGGCTACCTCAACAAACGGCAAATTTCGGATGATACCACCCCACGTGATATCCAAGAGCGTCCAATGCATTCTGAAAAGTCACTGCTTGGTTTGGATTTCGGGACGGCGAAGTCATCGGTCCATATTTCGATGACAACGACGTTGTCTAGGTCATATGGACAATAACAACATGTGGTTTCAAGAGGATGGCCACACAGCTCACGCCACATTGGAAATTCTGCACAAGCGTTTCGGTGGCATTGTCATCTCATGTGGAAGAGATGTGAATTGGCCACAGAGAACCTGCGATTTGACCACGTTAGACATTTTCTGAAGTCGCAGGTTCTTGTAAATGAGATACAAACCACAGCGGCCCTCGAAGTCAACTATGCTATGCTTAAAAATTCCGTCAGACTTATGCGATATTTTCGTGGAGATTTGGACATTTGGCGAACGGCAAAGTGAGAGTTTGGATGTATGCAAACTTTGAACCCTGCAACCTAGCTGCTTGGGCTCAATGTTGGCGGGGGTTTATTTGTTTATGCATCCAACATCGCACGCAACCAAAAACCGACAGTAAGCTCATAAAGAGGGATTCGAGGAGGGCAACATGCCCCCCATACGCAGTTTGCATGCAAGCTAACTTGCACTCGGATGTATACAAAGTATGAACCCCCGTTGATAGGTTGGTAGAAGTGGCGGTTCGGCATGAACCTAAATAGCACTTATGTGCCTTTTGTTACCACGACTAGTGTGACCTTTATTACGATTGTTGCGGTGGATGTGATTCAGGCGGTCTCTAGACCCAGCCTATTAGGCATAGGAAACTGATATGATCTTGTGTCCTTTTACCCGAGATGTCGCTAAGGTTGTCGAAGAATGGTTGGTCAAACGCACGCAGTCTGGCTCTTGCTAGTGTCGGTAATTGCAGATGCAAAGGGGAGAGGGTTTCTCTCTCATTTGTGTTCCCGCAACAGCGGCATTGAGGGTTGTATGAGATCCCCATTGTGGCGCGGCATGGTCTTTAATTCGCCACTGCCTTTGGATTATCACCGTAATTCTTGCGAAGAACCCCCTGCTCGCTGTTGTTTTTCGGATGGGTTCGAAGCTGGATGTATGCAATGTGAAAAAGGGCCGATTCGGCTTTATTTAACATAAGCAATATAAAATAAACCCGAACATGGAATAAGCTTTCATAAAGTGAAATAACGCCGAATTTCGGAAGTCGCACCTATGTCATCCGGTGAGAGATATATGTTTTCAAAAGCTAATAACTGTAAAATTATGAAACAAAAATTTAACAAAAGAACCGTGCTGCAGCTAGGTAAGGCTGGCAATTTTTCCTTCTGCTCCATGATTGACCTGTCATATAACCATAGACTTAAGTCTTTATGTACACCTTTCGTGGGAGTTAAGTCTGGTAAACATCGTGGCCACGGGACACCCCGAAAGCGGCTAATAAGCTTTTACGTGAAATGTTCAAAATGTTCCAAATTCATGGAGGTTCTGGTAGTATGCTCAGGTGCTCCATTTTGCTGAAACCAGGTAAGTGACGAGTAAATTTCGCAAATTTGGCAAATTTGGTAAGAAAAAATCGGTTCCCTGGACATTTAAAAAAAAATGTAAGGCGCGATGATTCCGTTCGTCGACTAAGTGCACCCAATAGTAAATCTTGGGCAATGTAAGAGTGTTGGTGTATCACTCGCGGACTAAGTTTTTAGGAGCCCAGTAGCTACAGTTTTGCTTATTTACGTGACTATTCAAGTGAAAGTGGGACTTGTCGTTCCAAAAGATGCAATGAACCATGCGGAATCTCTCCATCATTGTTTCACAGAAGTTTTTGCGTAAATTTTTGTCATTTCGTAGTTCTTGTACTAATTGAATCTTAAACGGATGAGATTTGAAGATTTTCCTTGGAGTCCCTTAACCGAATTTTCAGTTCCGACCAATAACGAAAAATAACAAATTTCTGCCGCATGTACTCTTTTACTGATTTCCGTGAAATTTAGCATTCAGAGTTCTTATAATTTAAGTCCTAGCGCACAATAAGCAATTTCGTACGACACAGTCGTGCACTGTCCAATGGTGAAAAATCAGCGCTTTTTAGGCTGTAGGACCCATACTCGTACTATGTAAGACAAATCTTTACATGTACCTACGATACAAAAAAAAAAGTTTTAAATTTTTATCATAGAAGCCCAAATAAGGACTGCAACTCGACTTCACACTATCTGATTATATTTCAAGAAGACACAGGGATCTTAGCACTGAAATCTACATTGCGGGCGATTTCAATGTAAGTGCATAATTTTTCGCGACTAAAACATTCTGCTCAGTCAACATCAAAAAAAAAATTTTTGATGAGATCTTTGCTGAGGTTCATTCTGGATTTTACCAGTCAAGCCGTTAATACTATAACGAACACCATTCTCATGCGTATGGTATCCTTTATTTCTCACCAGGTAAAGAGTAACAGACTTAAAGTAATCAGGTGTTATGACGGTGCCGTGACAAGAGGCCAAGTGTCATAAGGCCAAATTTTTAAACTTGCTCTTATGACGCTTTGAGAAAGAGACATAAGACCGAATTCCAGCAAGGTACGGTCTTACCCAAAAGTACGTTTATACAATGGAATACATCACCAAATCTGACTACGTATCCCATCCGAAACAATCAGACCACATACAAATTCTCATCTTCATGTTGCACCCTCTTACATTGGCTGCGAATATTAACCACGCCACCAGAATCTAGAAATACTGTGAAAAAATTTTTGTCAAAAGACTGCAATCGCAAGAGACCGCAAAGAACTTCGAGCAACGCGTATCCCTTAACCTCTCGATTAACACCATACCACCAGCATCGAATGTCGAAGAACAATGGCAACGATGCCAACAAGACATTAGATCAGCCGCAACTGATGTGCTAGGTTTCTCGCGCACACTTTCAAGTAACCTCTGGTTTGATGAAGAATGCCGACAGAGGCAAGCAGCCAAGAACGAGGCCTACAAGGCTAAGCTGCAGGCGAAGACGAGAGTTGCCATTGAGCTCTATATGCAGAGAAGGAGGGATGAACACCGGCATTCAAGAAAGAAGAAAAAGGAGCAAGAAAAGCGCGCGATCGAGGATATAGAGAAGCGCCACTACAGGAACGATGTTGGCAAGTTTTATCAAAGTGTAAAACGTCTTAAATTAAAGACTCCAGACGTGTCTGACGAATGAAGTTTTTAAGTGAAGCTTGAATGCAAACAGCTAAGGTGTGTGTCTCACACATCTTCTCTGAACTTACTTACTTACTTAAGTGGCGCAACAGTCCGGAATAAACCTGAGCCTCAACAAACATGCCTCTCCAATTAGCCGGTCCTTAGGTAACTGCATCCAGTTGCGCACTCCAAGTTGATGGAGGTCGGTTTCTACTTGTCCGCGCCACTTATGGTGAGGTCTTCCTCCTTAGTAGTTAGTTCGAGTGATGGCTTTACTACTGAATTGCCTTCCTTTACTACTGAATTTCGATCCGACGTCTGGCTGAGAATCGAAGACTCTGCGAGCCGGAATATTGATGCCTAATCGTTCTATATGCCCTATCCATCTTAAACGTCCAATGCGGAGTTGTTTCGACTGAGGCATGTCGCTGTTAAGTTCGTATAGTTCTTGGTTGAATGTTCGTTCCCATTACCCGTCATCACAAACGAGACCGAAGATTTGTTCTCTCAATACGACCAAGACCAGCCGATGCTTCATAACCGTAAAGCTGAACTGGGATAGCAAGGGTCTTATATAGGAACTGAAAAGTAGTAGTTCGAGTGAGGGCTTTACTACTGAATTGCCTTCTTAGCCCGAAGAAACAGTGGTTGGCAAGAGTAATTCTTCGTTTAATTTCTGACGAGATGTTGTTGTCAGAGTTGATAGTGGAACCGATTTTGACAAAGACCCGCACTAACTCAAAGTTATATCTGTCAATGGTGCGATTCTGTCTTACCATCATTTACTGCTTAAGATTTTTGCCGCTTCCTTCTCTATGCTAGCAAATGTGGCTCTAACATCACAACGTGTCCGACCAATTATGTCAATATCGTCGGCGTACACTATTAGTTGCACCTTTGCACAAGCCTCTCAAGAATCGAACTAAAGAAGTCACATGACAGCGCATCGCCATGCCTAAATCCTATTTTGGTATCGAATTTGTCAGTGAGGTCGTTTTCGACCATGATGAAACGGACGAGTTTGAGCGGTATCCCAAGACTAGACATGGCTCTCAATAGTTCGTCTCTATAAATGCTGTCATATGAGGCTTTGAAACCGATGACTACGTGGTGATCATCGATTTGGACTTTTTGGGTTTTTTCCAGGATCTGCATAAGTGTGAAAATTTGATCGGTTGTGGACTTTCCAGGTATTAAACCACGCTGATAAGGACCGATCAGGTTGTTTGTGTACGGTTTCAGTCGTTCATATACTACGGCAGGTAGGATCTTGTAAGCAATGTTGAGGAGACTTATGCCTCTATTAGGCGTAGCATAAAGGGTTTTCTTTTTTGTGGTTAAACGATGCTGAGGGTCCATTCTTCAGATATACTTTCATCCGACCAGATTTGGCTTATGAGTTGGTGTATGTTACTTACCAAGTCATTCAGGCCGCCATTTCTTGCAGCCCTATTAACCTTCAGTTTAGATATTGCTATCCTCACTTCACTCAGGTTGGGTGGTTGGCTGTTTCCGCTGTTGTTGCCAATATTCGTTCAACTTGACAGCGGAATATTGTTCGTCATCGCAGTTCAACAGTCTGCAGATGCGGTTCTTCCATATCCTCAGCATCGACTGTGTCTCAACTACGATATTTCCTTGTTCATCACGACAGAATTTTGTTCGAGCCTTCTATCCTTGGCTTTGACGTTTTACACTCTGATAAAACTTGCGAACACCGTTCCTGGAGTGGCAGCTCTCTATATCATCGATCGCGCCCTTTTCTTGCTTTTCTTCTTCTTTCTGAAAAGCTGGTGTTCTTCCCTTCTTCTCTACCTATAGAGCTCAATGGCAACTCTAGTCTTCACATGCAGCTTAGCCTTGCAGGCCTCGTTCTTGGCTGCGAGTATCTGTCGGCATTCCTCATCAAACCAGGGGTTACTGGCTGCTGGGAAGGCAAGAGACTTAGCACATCAGTTACGGCTGATCTAATGGCCTGTTGGCATCGTTGCCGTTGAACTTCGACATTCGATGCTGGTGGTATGGTGTTAATCGAGATGATAAGGAATATTCGTTGCGCAAAAATCTTGGAGTTCACTTGCGATTACAGTCTTTTGAAATTAAATATGTTCACAGCTTTTTGTGGATTCTTGTGACGTGGATATTCGCATTCTTAGCTTGGATGCAACAAGGTAGTGGTCCGAGTCGATGTTAGCTCCTTGGTATGTTGGGACATCCAAAATACAGGAAGCGTGCCTCTCGTTTATCGCAATGTGATCAATTTGATTGACCGTTCGTTGGTCTGGAGATCGCCATGTCCCCTTATCGATATCGAGGTGAGGAAACCGTGTGCTGGCTATAGTGGCATTTCGCTCCGAAGCGAAGTCAATTTTTCCTTACCCCAAGTAAATCGTGGCATACTTTTCAATTCAATAAGTCCGTTACCAGAAGTGTTCTCGTATAGATGTCTTCTCTTCCTACCCTTGCGTTAAGATCTCCCAGCACAATTTGAACATCATACTTCGGTAGTCGCTCATAGGTTTTGTCAAGGAGCTCATAGAAGCAATCCTTAGCTACATCATATTTTTCCTCCGTTGGGGCGTGAGCGCATAAAAGGCTTATGTTGGCGAACTTGGCCTTGATGCGAATGCAATGAGTTCGCTTATATCTTGGAAACATAAGACTTCTTGCCTTAGTCTGGCACTTATAACAAATCCGCATCCGAATAGTCGCAATTTCAGCTCACTACAACACGGTCCGTAGTAGATCTCAATATTTGTTAAGATTTAGTTTTCACCCTGATCATAACCACACCTCTGCTCCCAATCCAAAATCGTCCCAGTTAATCGCCCAAAAAAATTCTCGTTACCACAAATTCTTTGCTAAGATCTTCACACCCAATAAAAAACAAAAACTTTCATTGTAATGACACTGCACTCCCACTCTTCATCATGAATTCCTACACATGACAACTTATGACAACTTACGACGACACCAACTACCTTCCTCGATAAGGATCAGTGTACAGCAGAGATGACACTTTCTCTGAATGCACCATACCATACGACACATAACGTGAGCCACTGTCTCCGTAACTCCGCCATGTGTCATGAAACTTTACGATGTCATTCCGCATCATAACCCTTTCCATTGCATTCGCATGCACCAAGAGATGATTATCATGTCAGCTCGGTAGCAATGCGCTTTCATTGCATGTCAGTCAGTTTTTTTTTCCTGATGCGTCATTATGACGTCAAGTAGGAGCGTTTTATGTGTTTTTTTTTTGTAATTACCTTGACGATCCAATTCGAATGTACGCCTGCCAGGGAAAAGATCCAAATCCGGCATCATCACCACCGACAATCCGACGCTGTGCGGTCTGCTTCGCCAGGGATATACCACAACCTGAAAGATTGATTTTAAATAAAATTTAAAAAAAAATTAAAAAGTTGTAAAAAATCAGTTAAAACACAGATAACATGCGCAAACATAGAAAGCCAATTTAGAAACAAAAAAAAAAATCTCTAAAAGAACCGACAATGCTCGACCGCCTTATTTATAGCCGACTACGATCTTCCAAATTACAAGAACTCTAAACCATTTAGCTTATATATCCCAGTGGTTAATTGCATACAAAAAAAAAAAAACAATTTTTCTTGTCAAAAAAACAAACAAAATTACAAAGCAAACCAGTTGTTAACCTTATTTTGGTGCAAAAACAGTTTAAGAGGGATGCAGGCATGCAAGTTGTCTTCCTTTTAAGGGTTATTAGACTTTAGACGAAGACTTTTATTAAATACGAACGTGCGTGCGTGAGTGTTGTTAAGACATACATGTACCAAGATTAAACACAGGGGTTTACAAAAAAAAAATTACATTCACAAAGGGACCTGGAGAAATCCCCTTCCTCAGACATGCTAATGGGACGCTGTCAAGCTATAAATAAATTTTGTTCCGAATTTACGAATGCATGTGCATTCCTACCTTCCTCCTCCTGGTTGACATGCAGAAAAACAATTCACTCTGTCAAGCACTTTCACTTTTCTCATTACAGAGCGAACCAGCAACGTAATGAGCCTCTTAAGACGGCTTCATGTAAATTTGTAATTAGCGCGCAATTTTGAGTCGACCGTCGATGACGGTTATGGTCACGTGAAGACGCAAGCCGTGCCAAATTAAATATTAGTTACGGAAAATGTTTTTTTTTTTAATTGGCGGATATTAATTTTAATGTTAGATAAGAGTCAGCTAATATGACGGTATAAGATACAAATAGAGATACTTTGGAGCGATCATTAGTGTTGGCATACAACACGTTAGGATACATTTCAGGAACAAATAATACTTATGGTACTCATCAGTGCTGCCAATTATCTGGAAATGCAAGGCACTGGTTTGAAAGTTTAGGCTAAGATTAATGCGGAGTGGGTAAACTGGTCTTGAGTTCATCTAATTGAAGCATGATATCAAGTTTGGTTTTGTAGAAAATGTTACTTAAGTTGGACATTTGTTGAGTGATTTTAGTTGATGCACACTAAAATAAAATCAAATACCCTTTCAAGAGGGCGATTTAGGTCACCTCCAACAAATTTGTTTTATCCCTAATCGCGGGTCAGAGCATTTGCATCTTTTTGCGCTGGTAAACCTGTAAGTCTTACATTTAATCTTATATCAGCTTATGACAGTCCTTAACCTGCTATCGCTAGACCTTTAAATGCAAGAGTCTGCAGCTAAAAGTGCCCTAAAAATCAGCCAGCTCAACTGCTGGAAAATGAAGTTAGGAGGACACGCTCAAGTTCTAAACAAGTATCTGGGCTCAGCTGTATCATCTGACTACATGCTGCTTCACCTTGACTTTCAAAGAATATTTTCCTGCTCCTTTCTGCAGCTTATAACAGTCCTTAACCTGCTACCGCTAGACCTTTACATGCAAGAATCTGAAGCTCAAAGTGCTCTATGAATCAGCCAGCTCAACTGCTTGAAAATTAACTTAGGAGGACATGCTCAAATTCTTAACAGGTATCTGAGCTCAGCTATGCCATCTGACTATATGCTGGCTCAACTAGACTTTCAAAGACCATTCTCTTGCATCTTTCTGCAGCATATAACAGTCCTTAGCCTGCTACCGCTAGACGCTACCCTAACACGCAAGAATCTGAACTTTGGAGGACACGCTCAAATTCTAAACAGATATGTGGGATCAGCTGTATCATCCGACTAAATGCTGCCTCACCTTGACTTTCAAAGAATATTTTCCTGCTCCTTTCTGCAGCTTATAACAGTCCTTAACCTGCTACCGCCAGACCTCTACATGCAAGAATCTGAAGCTCAAAGTGCTCTATGAATCAGCCAGCTGAACTGCTGGAAAATAAACTTAGGAGGACACGCTCAAATTCTAAACAGGTATCAGGGATCAGCTGTATCATCTGAATATATATATCCTCACCGCTAGACCTTTACATGCAAGAATCTGCAGCTAAAACTGCTCTTAGAATCAGCCAGCTCAACTGCTGGAAAATTAACTTAGGAGGACGAGCTCAAATTCTCGACAGGTATCTGAGCTCAGCTGTGTCATCTGACTACATGCTGGCTCACCTTGACTTTCAAAGAATATTCTCCTGCACCTTTCTGCAGCTTATAACAGTCCTTAACCTACTACCGCTAGACCTTTACATGCAAGAGTCTGCGCTTTCCAACCGCTGGAAAATAAATTCAGGAGGACACGCTTAAATTCTAAATAGGTATCTGGGATCAGCTGCATCATTCCAAGTAGAAGGGGTGGGAGAAGAACAAACTGGGCACCGAAATCATATCCATCTACACCGATGGCTCAAAAATGGAATCAGGCGTTGGAGCTGCAAGGTTTTCAGAAACATTAAAGCTTAACAGCACTTTTTGTCTGCCTGAAAACAGCCGTGTGGCGGGCTCAGTAGCGCGATGGTTAGTGCGATGAACTACATCGCAGAAGGTCTGTGTTCGATTCCTAGCCGTAATATCACCGTAAATAATTTTTCACAGGCCATCCTTTCGTGATGATCTGACAAATCCTTCGAGTAGTATCAAGTGTCAAGAATAGCTCATCTCAACTTCGCCGTTCGAAGTCGGCATAAAACAGGAGGTCCCGCCATCGTGCCAGGAGTACACACGCATACATGAATGTCGGCATAAAACATGAGGTCCCGCCATCGTGCAAGAAGTACACACGCACACATGACTAATTGTGAGAACGCTAGGACCTGGGTACTTAAGAGTCTGTTGCGCCAAAAATTTGTATTTTTATTTTTGAGCACAGCTGTGTATTCCAGGCTGAGATATTGGTAGTAGCAGAGGCAGCCAAAGCGACCTCAATGTTGGCGACACCACCAGATGATATCACCATTTTCATTGAAAGTCAGGCTGCATACAAGGCAATCTCTGCTGTCGAAATAAAATCTAAACTTGTGAAGCGTTGCCGTGAAGAGCTAAGGGCACCCGATATAATGAAAAGCTCTGCTTTTCACAGAGGCATACAGTGAAATGAAATTGCTGATGAACTGGCGAGAAAAGGCTTTGCCTCAAGCATTGATCAGCAGACCAGTCTGTCGAACCTCCGCTATGTGGCCTCAAATCACGGGTGGGACATAAAACACTGAATATTGCTAAAAATATGTGAATGAGAACCTTGGGAAAATACTTTTTCCGTGTTCTATCGGATCTATACAAAATCCGTCTCCCCTATATTTTCAAGTTTTCAACAACATTAGGATGGCAGGACATTTCCTGCCATCCTAATGTTGACTTATAAAATGGACAGCAACGGCTTAAATGAAGGAACCAACCACACACGTGGATCCTCTACTGGCATCACAATGGGCCTATATTGACCTAAGTGTGATGAGGGAAGACGCACACCGCCTGCCTCATCAACCCATCAACGTAAACTAACCTACAACAGTCCGCATTTGAAACGTCAGATCACGTGAATTTATTTTATTCGAAACGGTACACGACACAACGACGCATTATTCGTGGTCTCAGTATTTAAAAAGCAACGCGCATATGGAACGAGGGAAGCGTCTTCAGACCTTGCCATCAGCCATTTGCAGAAAATAATTTCGCCCCTAGCAATCTGGGTGATGCAACTCCCCAAAGTTTTCAAGATGGCGGCTAAACAATTCCCAAATGAAGCTTACCACGAGAAAACAATTTTGTTTACATGTTAGACAACAGCCACGGATAATGGATCCACTCAAATACAATCTGGACCCGGAACGACTACGGTACACATGCTGTGCTGCTTAACAACCTGAATCTGTCCCGCCGCAGTATAGCGCAGACGTTATCGCGGTTGAGTGAGAAAATGCGATGGAAACGTCAGAATTAAAAAAAAAATGGAAAACATGAGACATTTACTACTGTTGACAACACAGGCTCCGTACATCAGGATGCGTATTCATTGTGGTAAGCCGATTCAGGCCAAGTCGGTTAGTGATCGCCTGGCTGTGATTAGAGTAACGTAGCTTTGTATCATGTGCACACGATCTAGAGCCTGCGGAGTCTGTTCGAAATACGATGTGAAAATCGAAACCATATTCAGGGAGTTAGGTGGGAAGCTCAACCTCCAAGAAACTACAAAAGATAATCGCTGCTGACTGACTGACTTTCTTGCAGCATTTAAATACACAAAACAACCTGTCGATCTCCAGATGGTCGAAGGCCAACCAAGCTGAACATTTGCAAAATTCAGAGAAAGAGACTTTACGTGACAGACCTAATGAATCGCAGATAGCCAGTGTGCACTCAGATCTTATCAATTTCAAAACCGAGTGGACTCAGTATCTCAAGATTATTAAGTACCCCAATGCGTCGTATGCTCATAATCTGGGTTCGATTCCCAGCCGTAGCAACACCTTAAATGATTTTTTACTGGCCCCTCTCTCGTGATGATCTGACAAATCATCCGAGTAGTGTCAAGAAGAGCTTATCTCAACTTCGCACACATGAATTATTGTGAGAAATCTCGGCCTTGGGTACTAACGAACCTGTTGCGCCAAAAAATTGTACTTGAATCCGTCATAGGCTACCACAGAAAGATGGCCTCAGTATGATGGTGTACCAAAACGTGATTATCTGTGAGAAAGCTCGCCCCTTGGTACTAACGAGCCTATTGCGCCAAAAATTTGTATTTGTACCAAAAAATGATTTCAAAATGGCACCTGCACATCTATGTCGACGTCATCTGAGATCGTTTGATGAAACATTGAAGATATACAGTCTGGCATTGAGGGATCACCGACAGCATCGAGTCGTAACCATTCTTTGGAGTTGGGCATCCCTCGTAAGTATCTGTGACGCCTAAATCGCTGATTTACAGTAAACCCAAGAAATTCACAGTCATGAAGGCTGTTGGAGCTGATCTTGAATTAAAATATTGACGATATTTTTGCTGTGTCATAACTAAAGATCGCCAACAATAATAAAACGAGAAGTGCGTGTATGACTGGATCGTACGCCATATTTTTATATGGAAGGTACCTTAAATAGCATGGCTAACAGCAAACAAAAAAATGGCCTAGAAACAACCTTGGATACGATGTTTGAAGAAAATCGACTGAGCCGTTTAGTCTGGAGAAGAGAAAGTTACGGACAGCCGGACCGAAGAACCAACGGCCGGAATTCCATTGACCACTTTTTTGGGTTCCGCTATCATCATTATGTTAAGCGACACGAATGTTATCGATCTACTAGCCATGGATCTTGCGAATTTAGTCACAATTATGGCTAAAATCGACGAGGATCATCATGAGCGATGAGAGACCGTTAATAAGAAAAATTCTTTCAAAGCCAATGAACAACGTCTTGTAATGTAGAAAGAACCAGTCGACAACCAATGCCTGACTTAAGACTCTACTAGAACAGGACTAATCTTCAAAAATCTGGAGTAACCTAAAAAAAATAATTTCTCATGGTCCGATAATATTCTCCGGACCAAGATAAACGATTTTTTCATGACAATTCTGACTGATACCGCAATGGAAAACTTTTGGTTCTAACAGGTCGGCATATCGCATAAAAATGAGCAACGATCGCTTTATTGCGTCTTTTGGTCATTGAATGCTTTGATTGATTGCTTCGAAAAATCAAATTGTGATCTTGTCCGATCGACGCGATCACCTCGCTCTATGCATCTATACATCTTTTTGTGCTGTTGTTTGAAGTACAAAAATGTTGGCAAAAAGTCACGGACTCTTGATGCCTTTAAGGACCGAAATGACCGGTAATTATTTAGAAGTCCATACGTCACCGAAAGCTGGAAATATATGGGACAACTTAAGGCGGTGTGTCGATTGCGTTAAAATTTTAGCCGGTTGATTATTTTCAACTTTCTCTAACAAAGAGAAAAACCTCGAGATTTTGATTGATTCTAACATTACGATGATGGCGGAACCCAAAAATGTGGTCAATGGAATTCCAGCCGTTGGTTCGTCGGTCCGGTTGTCCGTAACTTTCTCTTCTCCAGACTAAACGGCTTAGTCGATTTTCTTCAAACATCGTATCCAAGGTTGTTTTGGTCATAATTCTAGGCCATTTTTTTGTTTGCTCTTAGCCATGCTATTTAAGGTACCTGGCGTACGACCCAGTCATGCACGCACTTCTCGTTTTATTATTGTCGGCGATCTTTAGTTATGACACAGCAAATATATCGTCAAAATTTTAATTCAAGATCAGCTCCAACAGCCTTCATGACTGTGAATTTCTTGCACCGATTTGAGGAAAGGGGTTCAGTGGCCGCCCATCCTGGAAGAGGTGCTCTTCGAAACATACGAACTGAAGATAACATAACAGCTGTGCAGCAGAACGTTTCGAATGATCCATTCGTCTCAACTCGTCGTTATTCAGGCCAAGTGGACATGTTGAGAATATCATTGCAGAGAATTTTAGTTTGGATCTTGCAACCATTCTAAACAGCTTGACTTGTGGTGATTGTTAGCATGACGTTTACAAAAAAATTCAACTAATGCAAGGTATGACCTACGGAGATGTCACGGTTAAGAACATTTGGCCTTTGAAAAGCTTTACATGTGGAGTTGCTAGTCTTCTATCGGACGCGTCGTCAGATACGGATGGTGGAGTTCTCAGCAGATATGCGGGGTAGGTGGGAAACAGAATAATACTAGGGGTACAAAACTAGCTGGGGTATGGTCCACAATCAAAAAAACCTCCCCAGATGGCGGGAAGAATTCTCAAGTTGGACCAGCAATGACATTTACAGAATGGATGAAGCAAAAAAAACAACAAGTCATCTAGCATCTCAAATGTTGGTCAGGTCCTCGAAGAAATATAGTGGCGGAAGGGCCAGGAGTCATATGGCAGCACTCAATCCCGTCGTGCATAATAATGGAAATCGCGACTTTAGCAAAAGACTATGTTCCTACGAGCTCCTTGACAAACTTATGACCGACTGCTGAAATACCATGCTTAAATCGTAATGGAAGATTTTAACCCAAAGCTGGAGAAAGAAGGTACCTTTAGCTTTTTTGTCAAAAACACCGTCTACTCCAAAATATGCCTAGCAACGGATTAGGACTAATTGACTTCGCTGCGGAACGAAATGCCATTAAAACCAGCACTCGGTTTCTTTTCCTCGGTTTTCATAAGGGGACATGGCGCTCTCCAGATCAACGCACGGTCCATCAATTCGATCACATTGCGATGGAAAATGACACGCAGTTAGTATTTTTGATGTCCAAACCTTCCGAGGGGCTAACATTGACTTGGACAGCGCCTTAACAAATCAGAAAGACTGTGAAAAAATTTAACGTCGCGAGATTGCCATCGCAGAACGCGTTTCCCTTATACTCTCCTTTCTTCCCGGATAAGACCACACCACCAGCATTTAATGTCGAAGATTACTGGCAACGATGTCAACAAGCCCTTAGATCAGCCACAACTGATGTCCCAGTTTTCTCGCGCCCACCAATAAGAAACCTTTGGTTTGTTGAGGAACGCTGACAGGTGCTCGCGACCAAGAACGAGGGCTACAAGGATAAGCTGTTGGTAAAGACGAGAGATGCCATTCAGCTCTATAGGCAAAGAAAAGGGGAAGAAATGCTGGTCTTCAGAAAGAAGAGCAAGAAAAGCACGCGATCGAGGATATACAGAATTGCCACTCCAGGAACGATGTTCGCCAGTTATACCAAAGCGTAAGACGTCAAAGCCAAGAATACAAGGCTCGAGCGGAATCCTGTCGAGTTGAACAAGGAAATATCGTAGTTGGGACACAGCCGATGCTGAGGATGTGGAGGAATCACTTCAGCAGACAGTTAAACGGCGATGACGAATAACATTCCGCTGTCAGGCACAACGAATCATTTAATATCGGCAACGACAGGGAAAAATGCCAACCACCCGACCTGAGTGAAGTGAGGATTGCAATATCTAAACTCAAGCAGCTTGAAATTAAGACCTTTCCGTTTAAAAGCCGGTGGAGATGACTTGGTAAGTAACATCCACCAACTCATAATCCAAATCTGGTCGGATGAAAGTATGCCTGAAGAATGGAACCTAAGCATCGTTTGCCCAACCAAAAAAAAACTTTAAACTGCGCGAACTACAGAGGTATAAGACTCCTCAACATCGCCTACAAGATCCTATCTGCCGTAATAGGTGGACGTCCTGAAACCGTTTACCAAAAACCTGATCGGCCCTTATCAGTGTGGTTTTAGGCCAGGAAAGTCCACAACTGATTAAACCTTGAAACTTCGGCAAATCCTTGAAAAACCCAAGATGTCAATTTTGATAACCACCCCCCCTATTCATTTATTTCATAGCCTGAAACGACAGAATTTATAGAGACGAACTATACAGAGCCATGATTAGTCTTGCAATACCGCAAAAACTCATCTACTTGCGCAGGATGACGACTAAGAATTCTTGCTTGCTCCATCAGGGTCGGAAACGACCTCTTCGACACATTCGACACCAAAAATGTATCTAGGTAAGGCGAGACAAAGTCATGTGACTCCTTCAATCTCGTTCTTAAAAGGGTTGTACAGAACTCCCGAGCCAACACAAGAAACACAATCTTACGCCAAAGATATTGAAACCATTGGTAGGACCCTTGCATACGCCAACGATATTGACATCATTGGTCGCATTTAAAAAAATATGTTCCACATGTGCTTTGTGTCGCTTGTGGAATTCGTAAGAAATATTCGCTCCAACATCTTGGAGAAAAGTAGCAGTTGCACAATGGTTCCGTAATAGTTTTTATCAACCATGCATTTTTAAAAAATAAAAATACTGCTTTCACACCAAACTGAAAATTGAATTTTTTTTCAAAAAGTTTTCCAAAACTACGCTTTCACACCGAACTTAAACCATGGTTTCGTTGACATTAAAAATATTAATTATGCACTCCACTTAAAAAGTTGTTTGTCCCCATTTAGAATAAAAACCCCGGGATAAATCAAAACGCGTTTTTGTTTTGGTTGATGAAACAAGTGAACATTGTTTCTAATGAGATAACACACACCAAAGAAAACGAAACAAAACACACGTTTTCGTTGTGAAGTGTTTCGGTGATAGTTGTCGAAAATACATGCAATTGTATACGAGAAACACACACCGAATGCAACAAAACTGTTTCGAAACAGCGTCGTTGCATATAATTGCCTAAACACAAAACATAAAAACCAAAGCAAAACAGAAAAACATGTTTCATTGCCGATTGCTGACCAGTTTTGTATTTTTTGCAGAACAAAATTTTGGTACGATAGTTCGAATCATGTTTTCTGATGCAGGTGGCCATGGCTCAGAGGAATGCGTAGTTGACTGCTAAGCCAAGCGCTGCGGGTTCAAGCCCCAGCTTAGGCAGCATTTGTTTTCTACCAACATTGCCAGCTTATCTGAGGCCACCTGTGCGATAACGTGAGACAATATAAATCGATGTCTCCTCCTCTGTGCCACTTAGGTGTATGTTATATGTCTTTCCTTCTATGTATCTATCCGTCTCTCTCTGTTGTATAAGTGTCCTGATCTGTCCCAGCCGATGGCCTCAGTCGCCAGTGCTGTTATGTGTCTGTAGTTCGTTGCATTCATGTGCGAAGTACTGTGATGTCAATGTCAATGTTTTCTGATATTTTTTTCCAATGTGATGTCAATTTCAATGTTTTCTGATATTATTTTCCAAACGAAACAAGAACACAAAATGTTTTTTTTGACTCAATGTGTTTTCTGCTTTATTTTTCAAATCAAAACCGCCCTTAAGGGGCTTATTTCATTTTGAAATGCAATAAGTCCCGCAACTGTTAATGCCTTTTGCTTGTGAGGTTTATTTCCTTTTCATGCATCCAAACTAGCACCAAACTTGAATAGAATTCCAATTTCAAATGGAAATTACACCCCCAGGGGTTAATGCTTTTTCGTGGCTGCGCCTTTTCTCCGTGGAGGTAATTTCACTGCACCGTTTGGAAGTATGGTCTAGTACCCTTTGACTATCGGTGCCATGAAATAACGCCGAGTGAAATAAACCCGAATTCCAAAATTCGGTGTTATTTCACAATGAAAAAGTGAAATAACGCCAAACATTGCTTGTGAAATCAAGCCGAATTCAGAAAGCAGGCAAAAGAATTTGTAAAGCCAACTATACTTGTGAACTTTACCGTGATCAATGTTTGTTGGTTGTAACTTGTAACTCGATTGACAATCATCTGATTACTTGACAATTTTCGAGTGATACACATTTTCATCCAGTAGACAGTCTACGTATTTGAAAAAAATTCAAAATTTACCAACTTCCGGCTTAGTCGGCTATTGTATCCCTCAACAGCGCTTGTTGTTCTCATAGGAGCCCTGAACACGGATACAGCTGAAGGAGTTTATTAAGCATACAAATATGTATGCCCATGCTTGCATATAATTCGCGCGAATTAAATGCAAAACTGTATGAAACTGAGAGGGTGAAATCGGTTGTTTCGGATTTATTGGTGAATAGCACCAATTCCGTTTTGCTCGGGCTTACACCGACCGACGCCACAACATGCAGCCCAGGTGCTTACCTTGTCTAGAGCAGCCGCCATGATTCATATTATCACGGAGGGAATTTTTCTGGCATGCGCGAAAACTTTAACCTTTCCATGACTAATTTAACTGGAATTTTATTCATAACCGTTAGCCAGAGTAGAGAAGGCGTGACTCCGCCCTGTGGCGTTCCTCTATGGGTAAATTTGGTTAAGTGGCTAATTCCCAGTGTTTCCTGGATAATGCTTGTTCCGATAAAGGAGACTTTTCATTCGCTAATAGATTCCTCTACAACCAGCTCAAGCAGACATTCAAGAATAGCTCAGGTGAGGACGTTGTTGAAACCTGCTGCTATGTCTTAGAAGGAGGCTAGAGCGTATTCTTTATAGTGTAAGGATTTTTCAATTGTCCGTACTGCCTCGTGGAGAGCTGTTTCCGTGGATCTGCCCTTGAGGTAGGCGTGCTATGATGTGGAAAGCGGAGTTTCTTCTACAAAACTTGTTATGTGGACGTGTAGAACACGCTCCAGGGTTTTCGTACAAAGGAGGTTACACTGATTGGTCTGAAGTTCTTTGCGGTATATCGGTCGCGTTTGCCTACCTTCGGTATAAACAACATTCGAGTGCGTCTCAACGAGTAAGGTACGGGGTTAAGTATTAAGCAGCCAGAAATGACACTGTATGGTCTCGCGTTCTCTGTATCGTAACTGGCAGTATGCCATCAGGTCCCGGAAACTTAGACGGAGAGAAGCTGTTAATAGCACCGGAAATCGCGTCCTGGGAAATGATTGGATTGATACGACTGTGATGGCAGTTTGTATTTGCCGAGATCGCCCTGATTTCCATACTAGTATCACTCCACACGGGGAAATATGTGCTTAACAAGAGTTCCGTCGTCTCCGCGGAGAATTATATCCACCCTCCATCTGACCTTCTTAGAAAAAAAGGGTTGGAGTGTTCCTTAGGCAGAATTTTGCTAAGCCTGGTGGAGTGTTAGAGGGTTTGATAGCTAGTACTTCAGATATTCTGTGGAGTACATGAATAGGTATGTTCGCTCTAACAATCTTTAACGAACTGACATCTGCGAAGCGGTTCTTAAGGTCTTTTTTAAGATTTCCGTTTTTGAAGGAGGTTTCGAGTGTCTCAAACGCTCCGTTTTGGATGTGAATGCGATTATTATATAAACAATCATTGTGTGACAAACATGTTCAGTTGTTTTGATAGCTAGTACTTCGATATTCTGAGGGACGTGTGGAATATATGAAAAGGTATGTTCGCTGGAACAATCTCGAACAATCGAACTGACGTCTATTCATCAGTTTTCGATTGAGGTTTCGTGTATTTTGACGTAAAAACGATATAATGCGATTAATGCGCATACAATCATTGTATGGAAACACGAATAACATATCTTCGGTTGCACAAAACGCGTGTCCTAATTGCGTTTTAATTTTAGCCAGTGGATAATTTTTTTTGATGTTAGTATTTTGAATATAGTCTTGAAAATTTCAATCGCTCTGGAGTTCTCTGAAATTTATCCGGTGGCTATTCTTTGACGTACTGAGGAATGAGAAAGATGGAAAGCATTTTCGTGAATTATTCCCCGTAGATAGTGTTACCATGTGGTGGGAAAACAGAATTTCCCTCAGATTATTAAACCAAAATTGAGGAACATGTATTTTATATCAGAAGGTGTATATATATATTTGAAAAAGGATGTCTACAAAAAGGCTAGAATTTGTTTCTCTAGATTATCTATGTGAAATTTGTGACTTGATAAAAGCTGAATGGATATCTTTTATCTGTAATACCCTTGTAACTACGGACTTTTTCTGAAATCTTTGTCTGAAATCTATTTGGTATTTTTGTATTACTAGAAAATATATGGTGACCAATCAAGAGGTTTTTTTTGACAGCTGTCAAGTTTCTTTGTGGTTTTTATTGAGTGTTCACTAACATTTTATTATGGACAGACTTACACCTGAACCACGTTTGTAAATTCAGTGATTGAGCTCTCGAGAAAATTTCTGAAGCCTACTGTTTTCAACCAACATTTTGTCCGGCGATGAGGCGAATTTCTGGCTCAATGGATACGTCAATAAGCGAAATTGCCTCGTGGGGTCTGAATAAAAACCGGAAGAGGTTCCAAAGCTGCATTTACATCCACTCAAAACAACAGTGTGGCGTGGTTTATGGGCCGGTGGAATCATTGGTCCGTATTTTTTCAAAAATGAGGTATTCGCTCAACGTTACTGTAAATTGGTCTTGTTATCGCGCGATGAAAATGAATTATTTTTTGGCTAAAATTGAAGCCCGAGTTCTCCACAACATTTCTTAACCGCAACACCCTGTGTAAAGAGAGGAATTTTGTTGCAATTCTTTTCGTAAATTATTGAAAATATTTTTAATATAATATTCCAATAGTAAGGCAGTAATAAATTCCATTTTAATACAATTTTAACGCAATTGACACACGGGCTACGAAAGACTTTTTGCTTCTTTGAAGTTTCGCCAAACCTCCCATGTCGATGATGGAGGAGCCGGAAATTTGGTAATTCTGAGCGTCTGTCACATGCATTTGGATGCTAAAATAATTTACTTAAAAATTGATATACGAGGTTCTCTAGTAAATACTCAAAAGGACTTTCGGTACGGAACCCCACTTAACAACGGAAGAGTTTTGGTAAAACCGAAATTTCTCACAAATGGCTCTAACGATTTTGATTAAACTTAACACGATAATTAATTTTACTATTTAAAAAACAGTTGCCTACCAACTCGTCCCTAAAAACTCGAATAAAAGACTTATGCGTATATGCCAAATTTGAAAAATCGTAAGTTAATCGCGAACTAGAGGGTCCTTTTTTAGAGATGTAAAATTTCGAATTGAAATAAAATACAAAAAAATCGTTTTAAAGTCCATCAATTTGGCTTTATTGGAAGGATAATTTTATGCCATTAATGTTTCAATATAATTTCGGGCATGTGGCCGCCGCGGCTGGTTCGAATAAAGCGAAGTCTAGAGGTCTAGAGGGGTCGGCAATAACGCCACGAATGTTGGCTTCTAAGTCCCCTAACGTTTCTGGTTTTTTGACGTAGACTAACGACTTCACATATCCCCAAAGATAATTATCCAATGGTGTCAAATTACACGATCTTGGTGGCCAATTGAAAGGTCCATTCCGCGAAATTATGCGCTCGTGGAATGTTTCTTTCAATAAATCGATTGTGACATGCGCTGTGTGGTATGTAGCGCCGTCATGTTGGAACCACATCTCATCCACATTTATGCCATCAAATTCGGGAACAAAATAGTCGGTTAACATGGCTCCATACCGGTCTCCATTAACGTCAACTGACAGTCCAGCATCATTTCGGAAGAAAAATGGGCCTATGACTCCACCAGCCCATAAAGCACACCAAAAACCAAAAAGATTGTGACATGCGCTGTGTGGTATGTAGCGCCGTCATCCACATTCATGCCATCAAATTCGGGAACAAAATAGTCGGTTAACATGGCTCCATACCGGTCTCCATTAACGTCAACTGACAGTCCAGCATCATTTCGGAAGAAAAATGGGCCTATGACTCAACCAGCCCATAAAGCACACCAAAAAGTCAGTTTTGTGGATGTAATGGCGTCTCAAGGGTCTCATGTGGATTCTCTTCACTCCAAATGCGGCAATTTTGCTGGTTGACGTAGTTATTCAACCAAAAAGCCTTATCACTGAACAACATTTTGCGATAAGCATCGAGATCAATCTCATTGTCGGTTCGTATACCAAAATCACAATTCACTGCATGGTATCGCAGCTCTTGCACAAACTGGATCTTGTAAGGTCGTAAGACAAGATCTTTGTGCAAAATCTTCCATAAAGTTGATGGAAAAAGCTCCAATTGATGTACATGGTGGCGAATCGATTCATTCGGGTCCTCTTCAATACTTTGCTCTACAGGGGCAATTGTTTCTTCGGTGCGCACTGTTTGACGTCTCTGCGGATGCGCATTATCACATGGAGTCAACGACAACGATCACGACAACGATCCATGGTTAACCTAATTAATTGCTCTGATGGACGATTATGTCGACCATAAAATGGACGGAGCTTCGCGAACTGAACCATTACTTTCGAAATAAATCTGCACGATTTGCAAGCGTTGTTCATTTGTCAACCAGTTCATGATGAAATGGCATACCGATCTGAACCTAAATGACATTATAGTTGCCCGATTTGACAGCAAAATGTCAGTTTTATCTCTATTCGAAAAACCAACCTTAAAAAAAACACCCGTTATATGCCAAATTTGAAAAATCATGAACTCCTCGCGAACTATATTGTGTACCTGTAAAAAAGTTTTAACATTAAAATTTCTAATAACGGTCATAACAATTTTCCATAATGAGTTTTAGGCTGAATGTTTTTCAGTTGTGGCCACTCACGGAAAACCTTTATAATCTGCCGTCCGAATGATTTTACTGATTTTCTTCAAACTTAGTATTCAGAACTCTTATAATCATATGTACGACCCAGTCGTACACCCACCACTTGGATTAATCTGCCCTCTGAGGCTAGCACATTGTTAAATATAAGAATTCGCACAGCACGTATCGTATATCTGTATGAATTGAATGACAGAAAGACCGTTTATGTAAACGTCAAACAAAATCTGGTCGGAGTTCAGGGTGAATGCATCAGGAAGTTGTTGGAAAAATTGGTCTGAAAATAATTTAAGACAAAAATTAGTCTGCGATGTAATTCACTATTCACACCAAACCAAACAAACAATTTTTTTCCAGAAAGGGGTTTCAAAAACTGCTTACCGTTTTCGCACTAAACAACGATCCGCAATCGTTTGACGTTTAAAAAAGAAACAAAGCAGACGCATAGTTCAGCACTAGTGTATGAAATCCAGATACAAACTAATCTGGACAACCTACCATACCTATCGCAAATGACATTCAAGATAAAATGTTGTCCACAGAAATATGGAAATTTTCTGACATTTGATTTGTGGAACTTGTGGAATGTATCAAAAAGTTTGTTGACTACCAACAATTCGCAATAGATTACGGCATCCATGTGGGGTTGCGAAGGTTTTATAAATCATAAATCTGTTTTGATACCCTACATTGTGGAACTTGTGGAATGTATTAGAAAATATGTTCGCTCTAAAAACCAACAAGTGGGTTCTAACGCAAGTGGTTACGAAAAAGGTTTAAGAAATAAAAAAAAGTTGAAAACAAAAATTATAAGAGACAGCTTGAGTTTTTTTATGGAGGGTTCGAGTGTTTTCTCAAAAACTCAGTTTCATATAATTTCCTTCAAAAATCTTAAAAAAATTTCAAACTCAAAAAAGACTTCTTGTGTCATTAAATCGGAATAATTCTTCGGCATGTACCGGTTCCATTTTGTTTTAATAAATCCCATTAAGACTCTTAACATCCTCATCGAAGGTGCAATTATACACTGACTACACAGATTTTAAAAATTTAACACAAAGCATGCCAAAATTGTTTCAAAAACTATATTCATCCAAACGTGCTACTTGCAACCACTATATCTACGACTTTTCTAAATTTTTTTTTTTTAACTCACTGGGATCATTCATAACCGGTCCATAGTTTCTGTTTGGAAGATCTGTTAAATCGACGGTACTACTATAGTCGGAGGTTTTCAAATTCGCCGATTTCGCTGTCCGATGACAACAGCCACGTAACAGGCCGTCACAGGTTCCCTGCAGAAGGCCACCTGTCATCCAACAACCCAAGAAGAACTCACAGGTGCCACCACGGCCCTGACACATCATTTCGTTGTTAGCATCGGCTGGAAACGGTTAATGGCGTTTTTTTTTTTTGCGAAAGTAAAATGATAAAGAAAAGATGAGCACAAGAGTGATAAAAGAGATAAATGAGCGAAATGAGAGTGCAAGAATGAAGAAGCAAATGAAGCAAAACTATGATCTACTGTGATCCGCCTACCTTTCTCCTTGAAAGTGCTCGCTGATTGTGGTCCCGTTGTATCGACACCGACACCAGTCCCATCGATATCCTGGACGCCGAACTCGTTGCGTACCTCTTGAATGGCCGCCAACTCGTTCAAGCCAAAGTTTTGATCTCTAAATGTACGCGACGAGGAGAAGAAGAGAAGAGATTTGGTGATGATGATGTGACGTGTGTAACGTAACGTAACGTAAAAAAAAAAATGCATGCATTTACCTAAAGGCGACATTATCGCTAAAGTACACCCCACTCGATGTGCTCGTCGTGCCGAGATTATCGTTCGTCGGGAATACCACACGGGGTGATCGCGACGACTTGAACGGATAGTAGCGAGACTTCCTCGATCCCTGGTACTCGCTGAAGTCACTGTATTCGGTGAATGATTTTGGCGGGGCATATGGTCGCGACCCGGTCCGGTAGTCGCTTTCGCCGAAATATATGCCACGCTGGGGACGTGGTGCCGCTGCAATGGGTCCATTTATGTCGCCGAATTTTGTTACCTCATCACGGAAGATCTTCCCTCCATAGGGCTTCGAGTTGGCACTCACACCGGGAAACTCTATGGAGTGGCCACTAGGTGGACCATCTAGAGAGTCCTCGCTGTACGGCCGTTCGTACGATCCGCTGTCAGTGAATATGGGATTGTCTTCCCGATATCCCTGCGGATGGAAGGGGAATTCAGAATTCAGGCTATAGCTTGGGAATTGGAAACCTATGCGACGCCCTGACATGTCATCTAGATCGATCTTATCTTCGGAGTGTTGTGGGGGACTTTTCTCAGTTCTGTCGTTGATGAACAACTCACCGCTGTACTCTTCGGGAGGGCCATCTTCGACGGATGGTGGTCTGATGCTTGCCAAGGTGAGGTTTCGCTTGGGGAGGATCACCCTCTTTTGCTCGTCTCCCTGTGCCAGTGGGATGTAGACGTAGTTTCTCGCCGTTCTGGTTTGGTTCTCTTGCTTGATTGGCGCGAAAACGGGTGTACCATCGATCACGTCCGATCTTCGTTGAGCCGATCTTCCATTGCGGTATGCCCCGAAGGATTTAACCAAACTGCCATCGGATCGACGGTGCATTCGAGGGAAACTGACGTCATCAACTTTCGAGAAGGCATTGTGTGGAGCATAAAGGTTGCGCGCCGTTCGCTGTGAATCGCTGCTGCTCAACCACGGAACGTTTTGGTACTGGCTGGAGGTAAGGTCCGTCCTATGGACTCTATTGCTGTGATCGGAAAGGCTCTGGATGTGACCGGTCCTCGTGGGACTGTCAATTGCGTTGGTTAGTATCAAACCGGCAACAATTGTTAGGAAACGCCATTTGTTGGACTCTAACATCTTACATTGAGGTCGGGGGTTGTATGGGTGGTGATATAGGGTGTGGTTGGGGTGGATTAAAGTTCTTCCTCGTAGCTGTTGACTGTTTTCGATTTAAGTGACGTTGCATACAGTACATCACATTGGTGTGGATCGTTCAGGTTACTTGTGGCCAAAAACCCCTTCCTCGACCTTCCACATAGCTTCACGGCAGACACGATAAGTTGGTAGCGCTGTGTGCGGCAAGATCTTGATCTTGAGCGGGTTGCGCCTGCGTTTGGTGGTCACAGTCAATGGACCTTAGCTGGAGAGATGCCGACTACTGGTGTGCACCACTTGCACTGATTAGTACCTGCCTCGGATGTATCGTGCGAATGGTTGTCGTGTGTTGTCTTGTGTGGTAGTCTTCGTCGTTCCAAGTCGTTGTCGTCGTCGTCAGTTCAATGATCAGGTTTTTCGTTAGTTGGTTGTGATCTTTTTTTTTTGCAATCGATTACACTGCACACGAGGAGGAAAACAATCTTTTATCGAAATTTAACAAGTGGTGGTGCTCGAGGATTTGGATGCTGATGATGGTGGTAGTGTGGTAGTTGTTGTTGGTTTAATTGGTGGTTGGTTGCGATGGAAAATTTCACCTCCAGTGTGATCGAATTGCATACAGTAGTCAGCGGCGGTGAATGCACCCATATGACATTCGATGATTCGATTACTTTTGATGATTTGCTGGCGGGGACTGATTAGTGGAGCGGAACGAGGCGGGTTTTTCCAAATCGATTCGATTTGAAACGAGTTGCAGTTGAATCTGAAACGATCGATGGAAAAATTAAATAGATTAGTCAAAGATCGGGTGGGTAATATCTAGATATAATTTGTTATCGATAGAAATCGTGAGATATCAACGGAGGAAAATTTTTGTATTTTGACACTGAAAAGCGGGAAAGAGGCAAATTAACTTGTCAAATGCAATTATTGGTCATGTCGATGTCTATCATAGGAGGTGGAGTTGGTTTTAACTTTCATGTTTGGCTTTATGTTGGGTGGGATTGCAGAATTGGATAATGGTGAGGATATGTTTAAATGAAAGATCATTACTGGACTAGTGAGAGTAACACAGAATAGAAACGCTACCCAATATATTTTCAGGACTTCTACAATAAATGAAATAAATTGAATGCAACCAACCTCTAATATGTTGAAGGTATGAAGCATGAAGTATAGAGATGTACTCTGTCACAGATCTCATGTGTTAGACTGACCGAAGTTGACTGACAGTTTATTTCGGTTTTCGGATAATTATGACTGGACACAGACCCTAGATCTTCGTCCAGTCTATAGTGCATTTTTAGAAAAAATAACAGGAGAGCTTCATTACCAAGAGACATGTTTTTTGGGCTATCATTCTCGAAGTACTGACTTTCTCTAGCCGATAAACCCTTGTAACGAAGAATGGTAATATTCGTGCAATACCATGGATTTCATCGACCAAAGAAACCCATTCACATGGTGTAGTATAATTTGGTCCTTAAAGGCCGATTTATAAAAAGATCGCTACAGGTTGGGGTCAAATCAAATGAGAGCTTCCTGCAAACTTATAAGCCAATGACAAGAAAGAAATTACGGAATGGCAATACAAAAATAGCACTCCTGGTAGCAGGAATTAAAGATCAACAAGAACACTGCCCAGATAAGATGTTAAACTATAAAAGATTCAAAAAACTTCCTGCGGAATGGCAATACAAAAATAGCACTCCCGGTAGCAGGCATTAAAGACCAACAAGAACACTGCCCAGATAAGATGTTAAACTATAAAAGATTCAAAAAACTTCCTGCGGAATGGCAATACAAAAATAGCTATCCCGGTAGCTTAGAGTTGAAAAATAGATTTCACTACTTCGATCCAAAAAACAGGCCTCAGATTTATTCCTGCTGAATTTGGTGGAATGAGTTTGGGAGGATGAAAGGATAAAATTGCTTTGTGACTTTAAAATCAATAAGCAGTTGATAAGTAGCTTGTGCATTGCGAAATGGTCGCGACCCGGTCCGGTAGTCGCTTTCGCCGAAATATATTCCACGCTGGGGACGTGATTCCACTGCAATGGGTCCATTTATGTCGCCGAATTTTGTTACCTCATCACGGAAGATCTTTCCTCCATAGGGCTTCGAGTTGGCACTTACACCGGGAAACTCTATGGATTGGCCACTGGGTGGACCATCTAGACAGTCCTCGCTGTACGGCCGTTCGTCTTTGTCTTCCCGATATCCCTGCGGATAGTAGCTTGTGCATTGCGAAAACCCCGTGGTAATTAAGCCTCACGGGGTTAAACCCCCAAAAAAAGGAAATAGACCCTCGCAAGGCTTATTTGTTCTTTTAAATGAAAATATGCCCCGGAGCTGTTAATGCCTTTTGCTTGTGGGGCTTATTTCCTTTGCATACATCCAAACTCGAACACAATCCAAATCCATCAGTGAGCCCAAGCAATGGGGTTGTAGGGGGGCAACATGTTCTTCACTCATATTCAAATTTAGAATAGACCCAAACTTGAATAGAATGGCAGTGAAAGTGGATTTAAGAAGAACCAAGGGACTGATTTGTCTCACTAGACCGCACATTAGCGCTACCATAGGTGGCATCACTGGACACTGTGTAATAGGTAAGCACTCAGAAAAGCTAGGCCTCCACTTAAACGACTTCTGTATGAAGGAACAATACTTCATCTCCTTTGCAACTGTCCGGGCCTATCAAAGATAAGGAAGCTCCATTCTGGGGCTTACTACTTTCAAAAATTTCAGCGATTTGACAAAAACGAAAGCGAAAAGTCTCTTCCGTTTCATTAACAGCTTAGAATGGTTTTCTAGCAGGAAACAAGGAGAATAGAAAATATCCACTTGGTATCAGAATGAACTCGCACGCAGCCACTCTGCCCTAACCTAACCTAACCTTAAAAGACTATTTCATATCTCATATGTACGAGAAGGCTTCAATCAGCTGTGTGAATCGTTTAATATTCTACCCCATCCCATCCACAGAGCTAAGGTTAGCACCTCAATCGCAAAATAAACACCAACAGCAAAAAGAAATTCCGCAGGGAAAGCTACGAAGAGCCAGTGCCAGATGGCCTCCTTCATTTTAGACAAGATAGCCAAAAATGAGGCTGCTGGAACGGTCCACGGAAAAGACCAGGCCGAAAAAATTAAGTACCAGGTAATCGTTGACGAATACAATGAGCACCTGAAAAACAAACCAAGGCAGGCGTTGAAGCGGGATAGGTTTTAAGAAGAGAGCTTCCAGCGCCGGCCCTAAAAATAACCCAGATTACCACAGGTGTAGCAACCACAACCAAGCGAAGCACGTCCGCAAGGACCCTCCAGAGACAATCATTCGGCGAGGTGGTAAGAGATGAGCTTCAGGTGGCACTTACTTAGCAAGTTCGTTGCTAAGGTTTGCGGCGCCTTGGATGGCTTAAAGCTCAAGCTTATCCCAGTTATGGACATCCCAAGGAAACCCAAAAATACAACTTCTGGCAACCTTACAAAGACTGTTCAAGTCTGTATAATAAAGCCATTGAAACATCCAAAAGGGATGCCTGGATGGATTATTTCCATTCAATTGAAACTCTCAAGGACCAGGCTAAGCAAAATACTGTCTAAGGAAAACTGCCTAATGACACACCCACTCTGTTGAAAAAACGTTATTTTTGGTCAAACGGGTCAGAATTTTGAAAAATTATTCAAAATTCAAGCAATCGCAATGTCTATATTTCATCATAATAAAGTTTTTTTTTAGTCATGCCCACTTTTTTGGGGCGTTTTAAGTAAATAAACCTTTTTTGGTCAAATTTTAAAATATTCGAAAAGTACTTTTGATGCAAATTCAGTGGTAAGATCAACCTAAAAATTTCATCCATGGGTCATTTCAATCCACGCTCACTTTTTGGAAGTGTTTTCCTACCAAAACCGTTTGCATTTTGTACTCCAAGGCATATGCAAAGAAAAATGTTATTTTTTGTGGAAACATTAGAGATGTCAGTTTCTATATTTCATCGCCATAAAACCCATTAAAATAAATAAAACAATTGAATTGAATTTTTTTATTTTCGTTATTCGTGAATTTGTAAAGCTTCGGTAAGGAAACCTTATAGAGTACCGTAGAGTGCGCTAAATCTGTTTCCATTAGACATTGTGCAGCTGATCTTTCTGAGGGGAAATAGCTTCTATAGTGCTTTATCGAGGCGGAATTAGTGTTAGAGATTCGGAAAAATACACCTGTAGGTCGTAATACAATTCGTTTTTATCCCATTCCTCTTGAAGAAAATATAGGAGAACGACCTTTAAAGTCAAAAAAGATAAAATATATCAGTTAGAGGCTACAGATTATCCGACTTATTATTTCGAATTTTCGCATGTCACTTGTTTTCACCTTTAAGCACAAGCTGTGCAATAAAAACCTTAATTACCAATAAAATAAAACTTCTGGGTCTAATTTAACAAACAAAATTGGACCACCACCTCGTACGGAACAGTGCACTTATCCTACAGATGAATACCTTTAAAGAGCTTGTCTTGGTGAATAAAGCACAGCTCTGGCCTTCATCAAATCTCGTTTTCTATAACCGATTCAATCAATCTAAAATCCAACAATTTTCATTTTTTTTAGGGCTCGAATCACATTTAGGTGATCACATCTTAAATCCTCATCACCAAACTTTTCAGGCTTTCAGACCAACGAGACAAAAGTAGGAGATTCCCACCACGTTGATCCCTAATGTACATCGCAAGTAAGGTTACACTGGAATGGGAAGCGACTAACATCGCAAGCCTGGTGTCCAAGCCGAAGGATTATTTTTTTAGATGCACACGGCTATTGCAAGACCTGTATTTACATATAAAGGACTTGTCGGGTGGCAATCCACATATAAAGTTATCCATCGAAAACTGCCAACTAAACTCAACCTTAATAAGGCTGACGGAAATGACGGTAAATTTGATTTGGTAAATAACGTCCACCAACTCATAAGCCAAATCTGGTCGGAGGAAAGTATGCCTGAAGAATCGAACCTCAGCATCGTTTGCCGATCCACAAAAAAGGAGACCCTCTGAACTGCTCCAACTAAAGAGGCATAAATCTCCTCAACATCGCCTACAAGATCCTATCTGCCGTAATATGTGAACGCCTGAAACCGTTTACCAACAACCTGATCGACCCTTATCAGTGTAGTTTTAGGCCAGGAAAGTCCACAACCGATCAAATTTTTGCACGTCGGCAGGTCCTGGAAAAAAACCCAAGAAATCGATACCCCACACCTGTTCATCGATTTCAAATCCGCATGTGACAGCATTTATAGAGACGACCTATACAGAGTCATGTCTAGTTTTGGTATACCACCCAAACTAGTCCGTTTGTGTAGGATGACGGTAAAGAATTCTCGCTGCTCCATCAGGGTCGAAAACGTCCTCACCGACACATTCGACACCAAAAAAGGATTTAGGCAAGGCGATGGGCTGTCATGTGATTTCTTCAACTTGATTCTTGAGAGGATTGTGCAAAACTCCCGAGTCAACACCAGAGGCACAATTTTCCAAAAATCGGTGCAACTACTAGCATACGCCGAAGATATTGACTTCATTGGTAGGACCCAACGTGATGTCATGGCCACGTTTGCTAGCATAGAGAAGGAAGCGGCGAAAATGGGTTTAGCAGTAAATGAGGGCGAAAGGACACACAACATCGACGAATTGGACAGAACGTCACCATTGACAGATAAAACTTTGAATTAGTACGGGAATTTGTCTACCTCGGCTCCGCTATTAACTCTTGCAACATCATCTCGTAAGAAATTAAACGAAGAATTACTCTTGCCAACCGCTGTTTCTCTGGGCTATGACACCAATTCAGTAGTAAAGCCCTCACTTGACCTACTAAGGAGATCCTTGATCATCCCAGTCCTGCCGTACGGCGCTGAAGCATGGACCGTATCAAGACCGGATTAAGAAATCCTTAGTCGATTCGGGAGGAATGTTCTTCGAAAAATATTCGGTCCAGCAACAGCCCCTACCCAAAAAACTCCGCATTCGACGTTAAAGATGGCTAAGAACGAATGGACACCGACACTCCGGCTCGCAGAGTCTTCGATTCTCAGCCAGACGTCGGACGCAGTAGAGGAAGACCTCGCATTAAATGGCGCGCACAATAGAAACCGACCCCAATTAACTTGGAATGCGCAACTGGAAGCAGTTAGCTAAGTACCGGGCTATTTGGAGATGCATGTTGGTTGTAGTGCAGGTTCATTCCGGACTATAGTGCCACTGATGTCAGTGAGTATCGTAAGAATGTTAGGCAAAGTACAAAGGATAGTTGTGTAGGCGCTACTATAGTAATTAGAATCACACCAACAGCGGGACTGGAAACTATCCTCAACCTTCTACCGCTGGACCTTCACATGTAAACAACTGCAGCTAAAAGCGCACTAAGAATCAGCTTGCTATACTGATAAATGAAATGAACTCAGGAGGACTCGCACAAATTCAAAACATATACTGGGCTCAGCTTTATCCTCGGACTAATCATTATCCTTCATCTTTCCAAGTTGATAGGAGTGGGGGATTAACGAACTGGACACCGAAAACATATCCATCTATACTGAAAGTTCGTATTCCTTGGAGCGAGAGTGTTTCCCAAAAACACAAAAGCTGAATAGCACTTTTCGTCTCCCTAAGCACAACAGAGTCTTTCATGCTGAGATATTGCTTGTATCAGATGCAGCCAAGGCGACCTCTATGCTGGCGATACCACCAAATGACATCACCATCTTTTTTGTTTGTCAGGCTGAAATCAAAGCATCCTCTGCGAAATTAAGTCCAAGCTTTTGAAGCTTTGTCATGAAGAGGTGAAGGCTCTTGGCGTCCAACATAATCTTAAGATCGGCTAGGTCCCCTGACACAGAGACATACAGGGCAATTGCTGGTGAACTGGCGAGCATCTGTAGAATCGCCACTATATCATGGGTGGGACAGAAAACACAAAACTACCTCGACACGTGTAAAACATCCAAGAAGATGTGGCCTGGGTATGACAAAGCCACAAACTTCTTCAAAGAAACAGGAAATCTGTTTCGACACTGGTGGAGATTCTTATTGGACACATCTGACTCAAAAGCCACAAACTGAAAATGTATCTTAGAGATGATGACCTCTGTAGGGCCTGTGGTGATGAAGAAATACAGGATATTTCTGCCACCCTGCAGACCTCAGTCAACTTCAGGAAAATATTTTTTCCATGACCTCACGGATCTATCTAAAATATTTTAAGGTTACAACAAAATCTGGATCGCTTGAAAGTGACTCACAACAATGGACAGTATGGACAAATGACCAGAGTCTGTTGAAAACTTTCACCGACTAACACAAGCCACCAACCTAATCTTACTTAACCTAACATCACAGGGCCCATCCGACCATCAACTAAATCTATCCGTAGGATTATCCTTGGAAACAGTTTTGAAATATGCGCGAATTAATTGAGAACTCTGAAGCATCTCCTTTGGCGAAAACGAAAAGCCTTGAAGGAGTTTATATTTTTGGGATGGGCTTTCCAATATTTAAGCCGAAATAGCCTTTCCGATTCGATTCGATTCGGTTTGATATTTATCTCAATATCGCTCACAAAAAAATTTTTTTTTGCTGTAACGCAGATATTGTGTACCCAATCAACTCAGACTACCGGTGGAATGTTAAAACCAGAATATCCTCCACAAATAATTGAGATCGATCTTGATCTTGTTACTGCGGCCTTCCAACTAGAAGCAAAAACTTCATACAAAGTAAAAAGTCGCTGAAGCTAAGTGCCAGATAACAACAGTCCAAGAAAATTAGCAACATTCATCCAAGCCTGTCTTAGAGAAACAACACACCTGCAGCACTGAACACCAGCAGAGATGAAATCATCACCGAGACATTTTGAAAACAATTTAGGTCCGCATTCCCTCAATTTGTCCGCCCATCAATCGTTCAATTAACAAATAACTCTAATTCGACCTCATCTCAAGGCCGTTACAAAATTCCAATCTCACACAATAGTGCAAGCAAACAAACCGACTGCGTTCGTCAAACGCAAACATCAATTACGCGTATCCACACGCCACGGCCACTAGCTGTGCGTTCCCATTTACGAGCACTTCTCGGTCTCCTCCTTTCATCGTTTATCACCTTTCTTTGATTCTGAGTTTATCGGGGTATTAAACTCTGCGATCATCGCACGATGACGATGACGATGCCCCGATGATGATGACGATCATCAACTCGATGATTGTCGCTTACCGCTTGATTGTGTGGCCATTGCACTGGGGGCACACTGCACCGGACTATAGCCGCCGCGCATCCGAACAAGTTATACGACATCGCGAGATGCCAGCCAACTTGATGAAATGAAGTCCGAGATCAATCAATTACGACATCGGTGCCGTTACTGAGTAGGCAGGCGCATTAGAAATTCCACGTCTTACACGAAACCAGTCATTACCCGTTGGTCATGGCAATGGCGGCGGCAATACGGCAGCTGTTTGCTTACAACAGCAACAACAAGGCGCATAATTAGCGGCTCTTCTCTATAAATCCGAGGCGGCTCATCATCATCGGGGGTTAGGTTATTGGCCCGGCCGGCGAAGACGTGCGCAGGCTACTTTGCATTCATGGTTGCGCATGCGCATCTACTCTCGTTTTGTTTTGGTTGCAGAGCTGTGCATTGGGGGTCGTATCGGCCGAATTTGTGCCCGTTTATGGTCATCACCGCTTTATAACTCCCCCGGTGGATTGAAAGTTGTTATGAAATCGATCGCTCGTGGGGACACAAATTACCGTCATACACACCTGACTGGCCATTCCGGAATGGCTGGCACCATCCTCTCGAGTGATGATGGGTCATTTCTGGTTTATGGTGCACAGCGCATCCGTCGTCCATCTTCAGTGTCGTGTTGAAAGAAATCGAAAGTGAGTGCATTTCGAACGTGAAATACAGCTTCTTGCGGGAATACCACGATACTCAATTGCAAACGCAAGAAACACGTTATCCCAGCGAACGGAACCGAGCACACACACGCGGATAGTAGAGCGCGCGAATGCAAAGTGCAATGAATTTTCAATCTTCCACGAGATCCAAAAGATCCCGGCAAAGCGCACCGAACCGGAGGATAAACTATTACGGCACAACAAAAACATCGCAAATCGCATGTAGATGTATCTAGATGCAGATGTACATGAACGAGTATCTGTTGCACGACACAAGGCGGGATCCAGCGAAAAGGAAAGTGAAAACTTTTACTTTCCACGGATAAACAAAAATGCGGTGCACAATCGCTGTTGGACACTTGAGGATAGCGCTGCGCCGAGCAAATGTAACAGCGGAAATGAGAGAAAAGGAAAGAAAATGAACAGGATGACTGTTTGCGCGGATTGATTTATACAAACACGGGACAACAGCAGCGGTGATATTTTCAATAACAAATCGCACACCAATCGACAAATTGACACACCGGACGCACTGCATCGACAGGGTAGACATGTCTTATTCGTAAACGTCATCCGGTCGCGAGTTGAACATTTTTCTCGTGTTGTCTGCTGTTTCCGTTTAGCTGGAGGTGTCAAAAGTTCACAAAAAAAAACTTTCCACACGTTATTTCATCCGATGATGGTGAGTGCCTATTTATAGTTGGGACGGAACAATGGCTTGTTGTTGAGATGTCATTGTCATCGAAACTGTCTTCTAAGTCTTGAGAGTTTATTATGATCGGGGACGTTTTCTTTGACATTGGCAGTTCCGGGATGAGGATTGGTTGGGTAAATGGTCATATGAAGTTGGGAGGAATTTTTATTTTAGCGACTTGCATAGTGGCATTTGACCTTTTGACATTTTATTTTCTCTTGTTTATCCAGAGGCTATGGTTTGTCAAAAAGTTGGATTGCATGTTTGATGTCAGACGAACACAGTTTGTTAGAAAGTGTATGGAAAAGATTCCGAATGGAATACATCGCGAAACGACAACATATAGGTCCATCGATACTGTGGTGAATCTAGACCAAGTTGTCAACTATAAAACTGAACTCTTCAATTCGCTTGACATTGCCAGGCATGCAACCGCGAATTTTTAAATTGAAAATTGGCGTACCCATCATTCTTATTCAAAACATAAATCCTTCATGACTTTACAACGAAACCAGACTATAAGTCAAGAAAATGATGAACCGTTATCGAGGCAACAATTTTGACTGGAAAATTCAAAGGTGAAGACCTACTGTTGCCGCGTATCCCAATGATCCCGACAGATTTGCCATTCGAATTGAAACGTTTGCAGCTCTCGGTGCGACTGGTTTTCACAATGACTACCCACAAAGCCCAAGGACAATCATTGCAAGTATGGAATAATATTTTGAGAAATCCAGGCTTCTCACCTGGACAGGGGCGTCGGAAAACTTTTATTTATTCGTTTACGCGCCAGATGGAAGATAGTTGGGTGTTGTGGAACGAGTGTCGACCCTCATTGGCTTTATCTTGGCAATGTCCAGTGGTTGCAACTTTTACTGCACATCAAGTGTTTATTTTTAACCTCCAGTGGTACCCATTGGGTACTGGTCTCATCCAACCAGATTTGACTAGCAAAACGATAAGTGTGAGTGTTGATAACACGACGAAAAACTGCAACACTATTAACAGCCAGGGCAGGACGGCATTGGTATTAAAACCCGGCCTGCTGTCCTCAACAAACCGAGACAAGTTGCTTCGACATATTCGGACAACAGGTTGCCTAGGAATTTCAAGGGTTGGTCAGGCCCCTTGAACAGCGATGATGGCGGAAAGGAAAACGGCAAAGCTCAACACCGTAGCGGATAATGATGCCCCTGTGTCCTAGGGGTATCTAATAAAATGGTACTGGCCCTCCAGGTTAGGGGTTGCGCTTTGGGTTAACTACTAAACCATGTAAAAAAATTTATGCTAAGAAGCAACCAATAGCCTTGGAAAGGACTGATTTTTTTGTTGACGACTATGCTAAAGGAAGAAAGGATAACGACGTTCATATCTGCACTAAGAATGGGAGAAGAGTAATCTGGAGAGGTGCAAGCTAACAACTAGCGGAAGCCCTTAACTGCTACCAAGCAGATATTACTGCCATCCTGGAAATACGATAATATGGGCAGGGCAAAAAGAGGATGAAAAACTGTGACCTCTACTACGGACCGTGTTATGGTGAACAGAAAGAGTGACTATTTGGATGTGGATTTGTTATAAGTGCCAGATTAATGCAAGAAGTCTTATGTTTCCAAGACATTAGAGAACGCATTATAACAATCTGCGGCAAACAGATTCTTTCGCCAACATAAGCCTAATATGCGCTCACGCCCATACGGAGGAAAAGGATGGTATAGCTAAGGATTGCTTCTCCGAACTCCTTGACAAAACCCATGAGCAACTACCGAAGTACGATGTGAAAGTCGTACTGGAAGATTTTAATGCAAAGGTAGAAAGTGAAGACATTTTTACCCGTACTGCTGGAAAACATAGCCTACACGACAACACGTCTGGTAGCAGACTCAGGCTAATTGACTTTGCTTCGGAAGGAAATGCCACTATAGACAGCACACCGTTTCCTCACCTCGATGGAAATAAGGGGACATAGTGGTCTCCAGATCAATGAATAGTTAACCATATTGATGAAATTGCAATTGACAGCAGCTCCGCATTCGGTATTTTGGATGTCCGAACATTCCGAGGAGCTAACATCGACTCGGACCACTTCTTGTAGCAGACAAGATAAGAATGCGGATATCCACCATGCCACAACAAACCAGAAATACTGCGAAACAATTTAATGTCGAAAGACTGCATTCGCAAGAGACCGCTAAGACCTTTGCGCAACATGTACCCCTCACCACTAGCATCGAATGCCGAAGAACAATGGCAACGATGCCAACAAGCCTTTAGATCAGCCGCATCTGATGTGCTAGGGTTCTCGCGTTCACCAGCAAGAAACCCCTGGTTTGATGAGGAATGCCGACAGATGCTCCCAAGAATGAGGCCTACAAGGCTAAGGCGTAGGTGAAGATGAGAGCTGCAGTTGAGCTCTATAGTCAAAGATGACGAAAAGTACACCGGATTTTCAGAAGGAAGAAAAAAGAGCAAAAAAAGCGCGCGATCGAGGATATAGAGAGGTGCCAATCTGGAACAGAATCCTGCCGATATGAAAAAGGAAATATCGTATCATATTTGTGACACAGTCGATGCTGGGGATATGGAAGAACCATTTCTGCAGACTGTTAAGCGGCGATGACGAACAACAATCCGCTGTCATGTAGACCGAACCATTCAATATTGGCAACCATTCGACCTGAGTGAAGTGAGGATAGCAATATCTGAACTCAAGCTTAACAAGGCATTCCCGCTAGTAAGTAACATCCACCAACTTATAAGCCAAATCTGGTCGGAAGAAAGTATGACTGAAGAATGGAACTTCAGCATCGTTTGCTGAGGAGACAAAAGGAGACCATCTGAACTGCGCCAACTACAGAGGCATAGGTCTCTTCAACATCGCCTACAAGATCCTATCTGTCGTAATATGTGATTAAGGCGTTCAACATCCTGATCGGCCCCTACCAGTGTGGTTTTAGGCCAGGAAAGTCCACAACCGATCTAATTTTCACACTTTGGCAGATCCTGGCAAAAACCCAAGAAGTCCAAATCCATACCTACCACCTATTCATCGATTATAAAGCCACATACAACAGCAGTTATAGAGACGCACTATACAGGACCAAGTCTAGTTTTGGTATACCGTCTAGTCCGTTTGCTTAGGATGACGATAGAGAATTCTCGAATCCATCGGAGTCAGAAATGACCTCACCGACAAAAGGCGTAGCGCTGTGATGTGACTTCTTCAACTTGATTTTTGAGAGGATTGTAGGAAACTCCCGAGCCAACACCAGAAGGCACAATTTTCCAAAAATCGCCGCAACTACTAGCATACGCTGACTATATTGACATCATTGGCAGGACTCAACGTGATGTCACAGCCACGTTTGCGGTGATGTCACAGCCACGAGTTGGACAGGACGTTACCATTGACAGATAGAACATTGAGGTAGGGCGGGAATTTGTCTACCTCGGCTCTGCTATAAACTCTAAAACTAAATCTCTTCAGAAATTAAACGAAGAATTACTCTTGCCAACCGCTGTTTTTTGGGTTAAGAGTGCAATTCAGTAGTAAAGCCCTCACCCCAGTCCTGCTCTAGCTGAAGTAAAAAAAAAACTCCGAATTCGACGTTTAAGATGGCTGGGACTTGTAGAACGAATGGACACCAATACGATTCCCAGCCAGACGTCGGACGCATTAGATGAAGACCTCGCCTTTAGTGGCGCCCACAAGTAGGAACCGACCTCAACCAACTTGGTATGCGGAACCGAAGGCAATTAGCTAAGACCGGGCTAATCGGATACTCATGGGTGAACTCTTGAATTTTGACACGAATGGTTAAAGTAAGAGCCACCACGTATGAAATATGTTCTCGGACTTATATAAAGCCTGTGAAATGTACCAAACTTACTTACTTATCAGCAAATTTCAAAGTCTCAAACGTAACGTAGAACGTAATGGTAAAAATAAGACCCAATCCTATTCACTTGTTTACTCACGAATTCGGGCGGTTTTTTTGAAAGATTGAACAGTATTTGCCAATTCAGATGACGAAGCTATTGCGGTAACATAACACAGGGGGATGAGTTTGGTAAGGCTTTGAGATGGTGCCATGATAACATCTTCTTATAGGGCCCATACATGGCACAGACACTGCTCTGGATAACTTAATTCTATGCAGACATGATTTTGAGTCTTACCAACCATATTTCTAATCAATTTATAGTCTTAGATGCAAACAGCATCTTTGAGATGACGGCATTCTTGGAGTGTAATGACGACCTCCGCATTCAACAACCAATACGTCAACTTCTTAAAAAAAAGACCACATTTTTACATTGACACTTAAGCCCGATATCTTCCTCGTATCTGCCGAGTTGTGATGACAATCAACAGCCTCAACCATACCCCTTACTTAAGCAACCAACCAACATAAATGAAACCCTCCAGCCACAAATTTCATAAAATAAAAACATCGGTTCCGTATTCCCCATTACCATCATTAATCTGTCAATCAAAAGAATCTCAACAATAACTCTCGATCTGCCAAAGCACTTCATTTCTCTTCCGCTATTTCTAGACACTTAATTATTCTTAACGTTCTGCGAGTTCACTTTCTACAACGAAAGCAAAACCTCAAGCCCGCAGCGCTATAACTTATTTGTGAGTTTTTACAAATTAAAACGACTTTTTCAGATTTCCCTTTCAAAGTTCCCACAATGCGTACCAATTTCCTCCAACAAACAGTCTAGATCAACACAATCCGTTCTCACGCATCTTTTCAGAAAAAAAAAAAAAAATACACATGACAAAAATTTAATTCAAGTGAAATTACGGGTCTTATACCAAACTGCCAAAGTGCTTGCATTTTTCGCGTGAATTTCTTTCATAACAATGTGACATATCTCCCGCTCTAACGCACTTTGTCTAGCTCATAACAAGAGCGTACTACTCGTACTTTGATTAGCTTTCGCTGGCGGTATTCTATTTATTTATAGAAAATACTCCAGGTAACCTTAGCTGCACAAAGACCGAAGTGAAGCGGCCACAAAAAAAAAACCGATAGAAACTCAGCGGCGATAATGGCATACTTTCGCCCGCGACTGTCAAGAGACAATTTCAGCATCTGCTGGTTGTGTGTCATTAGCCTATAAAATTGGCAACTCGGTGTATGATGTTTTTACTGAGCAACGTGGTTTGTTGTTCTTTTTCCCTTGGAAATTATCAAATTAACATGCATTTGGAAATGCGTTGACTAATCGCACGGTACACTGATCTGCTCCACTGTCAATATTAGGCAATTGTCAGCGGATTGTCTCTGTTTAACCGACCATCGGTTGTCCAATTGAATGTGGAACTTGGACATGATCATCTCACCAGAACGGCCATGTGTCACTTTCGACAATCATATACTAACGCGTCCAACCAAAAGATGGTGTCGCAACAGTGGGGTCGAAATTTCATGACAATTTCAGCTCGTTTAACACATTCGGCTGGGTACACTGATCCCAGCAAAGAAACAGAAAAAATGATTCTTTAATTAAATTGTTCACCATCCTAGACAGTTACACGCAATTTGAGCGGTTTTATGACAACATAGACAACCATAGTCGTGGATAACATTTCTCAGATTCGTTTTCGGTTTTCCTTTGCATTTCCAACTATTAAATGGCGAAACGAAATGCTTTGTGTTAAGCGAGCATTAAATTTACGATTACGTCCTAATCACGCTATACGCGAGTACCCCGGCGGTACCCGGCACATGCCAAGTCTTGGCAATAGTCGTGCCGGCGAACTGAAGACTGTTTGTGGTCTTTAATTGGACAAAGTGCAATGTTAACAGTGTTTATGCAGCGCTACTGCAAGTTGGGAATGTTTTGGTGTTAACAAGGAGTCATTGCACTTGTACGAGAGGTGGCTTGCGCGTTTCTCCAACAAGTGCTGGACATGCAAACGCGCTGGCTTGGGATGTGTGTTCTTTGGGTGATTATGCATTTTTTGCTTTATTGTCTTAATTGGAAAGTCAATTATGTTTCTGCTAACGAAGAGGCATGTAAAACAAGTGTACGAATCGAATGGAAGCAGCGGTTGGATGATGTCAGGTGCGGATTGTATCCTGGTTGTTATGGTGGTTGGGTGGGGGTGGGGTGTTAAATGGCAGCATCAAGAGAATTTGGAATTTGTAAACCCATGAAAGGCCTTTTCTAACTGCGTTACACCTCTGTTTAAACAAAGCTGTGGAATTTGTGTGTAGCTGAACCTGAATCCAGGAAAAACTCAGTTCGATAAGTTCGAAACCCTTCTTTTAAGGAAAAGCCAAGACTTTATTCTTTTTCTCTTTTTGTCATTTAATTATCTTTTCTCCAGCAGCACAGATAGTCGCTTCAACTTTCTTGTGTGACAAAATTCCGTCAGATTTTAATCGCCTATAAGTATAAGATACGGACTGCGAAAACTGTGGACCAGCGCACAGAAGATAGGTCATGTAAGTACGTGTTGGACCCGCAGTATTTATATTCAATGTGACGTCATCGTGCTAAGATAGAAGCGTTCGCGTAACTATTCCAAATAAGCAATGTATTAAGTTTTAAATTCGTATAGTTGGGATACACGTCTAGCTAGGCCATTTGGGTGTCATTATGAAGGACTCGCCACGTGGATCTGTCGACTTTCATGTATTCGTTCGCCTAATTGAACCATTCAGAGCTAACTTTGTAGCGTAGGAGGTTTCTCACGTCTATATTTTAGCCAGCTGATCTAGATTGTCGAAGAAGTAGTCTCTCAGATGAAGCTTCCTCATTCTTGAGAAAGCTGGACAAGAGCATAGTAGGTGAGAAATGCTTTCCTCCTCTTCTTCATCCAAGCAGTTAATACAGAAGTCATTGCTGATAATGGAACGTCCTCTTCCTTGAGAAAGCTGGACAAGAGCATAGTAGGTGAGAAATGCTTTCCTACTTTTCCTCGTCCAAGCAGCTTCTACAGAAGTCATTGCTGAGGAGACCTAGTCTTTTTGAGTTTTGACCTACAGGATGTTTGATCTGTTCAGCATTGTCAAAGTAGATGGGTTTGTGCCGAGTATCCATCTTCGGTTTGCTTTCTTGATTGCATCCAGTTTGATCTGTGATTTACATGTAGCGAAGGGCATATTTTACATATCTACTGGCAGCAGAATATCAATGGTAGTCCCCTGTCTGGCAAGCTCATCTGCCTTGCAATTCCTTGGTATGTCTCTGCGGCCCGGCACCCAAAAAAGGTGAATGCTAAAATGCTCCGCCATCTTGTTAAGAGATGGTCGCTAATTTCGAATTGAACGAAGTGGCTTCCAGGGATTTGATTGTCCCTTGGCTCGTAAATATGCTCGGAATCTTAGAAAACGCAACTGAGCCAAAAACTCAAATCGAACGGACCTTCAAAATACAAAATATTTCCTGAAGTTTTCACGCCCTAAAGAATGTTTGCTTCGTTAATATATATGGTCTGCTAGTCACGGCTGGACCTAAGATCTTCTCTCCTCAGGTGATAGGAAGATTAACTTATCGCTAGACCTGGGTAACTGCAGACTTTAATTTTGATTTTACCTTGTGAGACTTATAGAACTTAAAGGCAGTTCGTCTTAATAGTCCCCATGAATGTTCCAAGACATTACCGGACGATACGAACATGACGACTCAAGCTGAACAAGACTGAAATTTTGTTTTGCGACTCTTAGATGGCGTTTGGAAGAATATTGAGGGGCATCCTTCATAGACTTGGCCAGCAGGATAGCCATTGGATATGCCATTGGGGCAGGCCAACCTTTGCCAAATCCATCTGGATAATTTCGGGATCTTGACGAACCATTATCGCGGAGGAATAGTCTTAAGATAGATTCGACTTATTTGAGGATTTATTTCAAGCTTTAGTCTGAGCTTAAGATTACTTTAGGGTAGAACTTAGTTTCGCGGTAAATTCCTGATAATTTTCAGTGGTAGTGGCATAAGGTAGTGATCGATTTTTTATTTATTTTCCTTTTATCCCTCTTTCGTATCTTCCTGGTCCGTCCGAAGTCAGAGTAGAGCAACTTTCTTCTTCTATTTGAAAAAAAGCACGATATTAATGCTTGTAGAGTTGTCAAGAACAACATCCCGTCCGACGAACTGAGCCGGGCAACCGCGAGCGTGCGAAGCCGTCTTCTCCTGCATCAAAGATACCTCCGTGGCTTATCTTTTCTCCCAACAATGGCCTATTCATCAACATTTTTATTAAAAAAAAACTGCAAAAATAGAAAAGTTAAAAAGGAAATTAAAAACTCTTTGTGATGTGCCTTATGTGCCTTAATATATCGGATGTTCATATTTTATTCACCACTAACGAGGTATCCATTCGGAATAACATTTTCTACGATTTGTACAAAATCGAAGAGTTTTCTACCAAGGCATCCGTTCCGATAAGCATTTCGAATGTTGCCGTGAATAAGGCCCAGCGTCATAAGGCCAAATTTATAAATTTGGTTTGGGAGTATACAAAGTTTATATAACTGCAACATCCATGCTTGGGCTCACTGTTGGATTTGTGTTGCATGCGAGGTTGGATGTATGCAAGGTTGGAATTTGTATGTGATCCCCCTGGTTGGGCTCACTTGTTTTGTTTTTCCATACACCCAACCTCGCACGTAACCCAAACATTGTGTCCAAGCGGAGGGGTTGTAGGAGGTAGAATCCACCCCCACACGTATTCAAAATTTGTATGCACCCAAACTCGCACTCGGATGTTTGCAAAATATTGGGCTCACTGGTTGATTTGAATTTCTCTGAATTTGTATGTGATCCCCTGGTTGGGCTCACTTGTTTTGTTTTTCCATACACCCAACCACGCACTTAACCCAAACATTGTGTCCAAGCGGAGGGGTTGTAGGAGGCAGAATCCACCCCCACACGTATTCAAAATTTGTATGCACCCAAACTCGCACTCGGATGTTTGCAAAATATGAACGATTGGGCTCACTGATTGATTTGAATTTCTCTGAAGTTGTCTAACGAAGATTGTTGCAGAACTAAATGTACGCAATCGTCAAGCTTTTTATCTTAAGCCTCAGCAGATGCCTCGACAACTTATTGAGATCTGATTGGAACTGACTTTCGTTTCTTTAGAGTGCCAATTTTCTGCTGAATCAAATTTATGGATGGTCTGTATAGAAGAAATCAGAGTTGTCACATCTGTAACCTGCCAACCTTCTATATAAAGAAATGAACGCCCGATATAGGGTCTCAAATCTAGCTTCTCTCTTAACTTTGTCGTTAACTGTGACGAAAATTAAAACGCATTTCGTACAAACCTCTATCGGTTTTCGCCATAAAACTTTAAAATATCAAACTATCGCCATATTTCCAAGGCACACCAAATCGCAGGTTGTTAGAGCTGGAGTGCAATACATTCCGACTCATTTGACCAACACTGGACATCAACAGTCATCATCACAAGACGTAACATTTTTAGACTGGATATTGGCTGCAACGATTTCTTCAGAGTCCCGGGTTTTTCCAAATCAGAAAAGACCACCTAAATGAGTTCGTGTACAGCATTCTAAATGATTCGAACAAAATTTCTTAAGAAGACAAAATTTTGCATTTGCATCAAAATAGGCCTTTTATGGTCAAAGTAAACCTTTTTTTTTAAGAATCGCCTAAACAAACCCTCAAAACGAAAATAAATAAACTTTTTGTGGTTGCTGAATTTTTCATATTCATGTCATTACGTCCAAACGAATGTGGACCCGGAGCACCTGCATGTGAGGCGAAGGCCATGCGTCGGTTCACATCAAGCAAAACAATAAGTACGAGCCAGGCTTTCCACTGACAAAAGGCAAAACCTTCCATACCATTGAGCGGATGCAATCAGAAACCTCGAATTATATGCTGCTTTCCATTCCGAACGTTTTTCCCATACATCTGTTAAATTGTGGGGTGATTTTATATAATAGGCCAAAAAATAGGCCAAAAAAGAGGCCAAAAAGCAGGCCAACAAATAAAAATATTAAATCTCCCATAAAATTTTAAAGTAATTTTTCACAGGCCCATTACCGTCTTCTGACGGGACCCTTACACATTTTTTGAATCTTTGGCCTTTTTCTATTTTCGGGCGATCTTATATAGTAAAGGGTTTTTCAATAAGAGCGCTACAAAAGTTGTTTTTTTAAATAAAACAAAAACGTTTTTGGATATCAGTGAAATTCTTTATTCCTGTGAAAGTACGTTCGATGCCATTATGTATGGAAATCGATTTCTTTTGCATGGCTTGCAGAAGTCCAGACGCTGAACCCAATTTTCGACGGTTTTAAAGCATAAATCAGCCAATACTGCTGCAATTGCACGTTCGATATTCGTAAGAAGTTCATCAATCGTCGCTGGCTTGTTGGCATAGACCATAGACTTGATGTAACCCCACAGGAAAGAGTCTAACGGCGTCAAATCGCATGATCGAGGCGGCCAAGCGACTGGACCATTTCGTGATATATCACGTTTTCCAAACTTGGTTTCCAATAAATTGATTGTGGCACACATGTGGCTGTGTGGCTTGTGGCACCGTCCTGTTGGAACCACATGTCCTCCAAGTCCATTTCATCCAATTGGGGCCAAAAATATTCGGTTATCATTGAACGGTAGCGATTCCCATTCACAGTAACGTGCCGGTCTTGATCATCACGGAAGAAGTACGGCCCAATGACGCCGCCGGCCCATAAACCACTCCAAAACGTAATTTTTTCGGGATGCAATGATGACTCATGGAGTACGTGTGGATTGCTGCCTGACCAGTACCGCATATTTTGTTTATTGACGAAGCCATTCAGCCAGAAATAAGCCTCATCGCTGAAGATGATTTTTCGATGAAAATCCGAATCATTTTCAAGTTGTTGCTCAGCCCAATTCACGAATATACGACGCTTCTGGTGGTCAAGCGGCTTCAGTTCTTGCGTCGATTTAACCTTGTAAGGATGTAGGCCAAGATCTTTTCGCAAAATTTGCCACATCGACGTCACAGAGATGCTTAACGCTTGAGATGATTTGGGCTTTCTTCAACTGAAGCCTCAGCAGCAGCAATATTCTCGACACAACGGGCACTTCATTGTTTCACAGGTACGCGAAAATTTTGTACTGTGCTTGTGGATTCAAAATTTTCCACTAGACGCTCAATTGTTGATCTGCTGGGACGATTATGACGACCATAAATTGGACGTAGCGCTCTTAACGTTGAGGCCACTGACTCCGAATTTCGGTTGTAAATTTTAATAATTTTGACTCGTTGCTGGATTGTATATCTTTCCATCATGAAATGGTAAATCTTACTGAAGAGAAACTTCAAAAGAGCGACAAGAAATATGGCGTCGTTTGCTGTCCCTGTCGCTCAACTTTTGTAGCGTCCCTGTTGAAAAACCCGATAGAAGCCGACCTCAACCAACTTGGAGTGCGAAACTGGAGGCGGTTAGCTAAGGACCGGGCTAATTGGAGAGACATGTTGGTTGAGGCCCAGGTTCATTCCGGAATGTCTTTAGTTAGTAAGTATACTGGATACATAAGCTGGATATACTAAATATCGTCATCCTAGTGTTTAATGTTCAGACAAAAATTTAGGAAAATGTTTCTAAAAAATTGTACGATGGCTTAAAGCTGCATATTGACAAAATTCTCCTGTGACATCCGAATCGGTTTGAACAAAAATTTTATTTTTTTTTAGGTGTGGTTCGGATTTTGAAAGTGAGTTCATGGACAAAATTTAAGCACTGAAGATAAAAATGTAATGGCGACACGCAGATGTGTGGCTGCATGGACGGACAGATAAGTCTAAATGGAATCAACGATTTATTTTTGACTTAATTATTTCTCTATGTTTCAAACTTCGTATTACATCTCAATGCATACAAAAATCAAAATCACGGTTTTATATGTTTACTGGACTCACCGAATTAAATTGATTGACGACGCTCCGATGAATGTTGTGCGCACAGCATGCATAGAAGGTGGTGTTGGGTGATTGCACAAGCTGATTACTCAAACGCCGAGTTTCTGTCATTTTTTTTAGAAAACAGAATTCAAAATTGAAATCACAACTATTTTATAAAAATAGTCTCCCCATTGTCCTCATTCCTTCCCAGTATGGCCAACAGTGATTGTGACAAATAAAACTTTAACTACTGAATCAAGATATTGAGCAAGATAAACCAAATCAACGAGCCAGAAAGATTGATTTTATGACCATTTTCCGCCATTTAATTGATTTCAAAACTGCGGATAGTACAATGCATCAACAATCAAATAAGGAAAATATCACCAAAGCTACTTTTGGTATTTTTTTGCGGTGCAATAAGCTGTCATGCGTGTAACGAGGCTTTAATATCGAAGACTCTTGTTCGATTTTTATTGGATACAATTATTAATCGTGACTCTACTGACAACAGTTCTGTTGATTTTACAAAACAAATCATGCATGACGATGGCCTTGCTGATGACATAAGCAGATCAATTGTCATAGAAGTGAGCTGTATGCTAGAGATAACATACAGCTTACAGCTGATTCTTAGTCTCTGGCTAGTATGTCAGCATGCCGGTGAACATGCGACATCACAGGCCTATTACATTCGAAGTAGGTCAGTTGTCTTAAGAATAACTTCGCATGGGAATTTACACTCTTTCGACGGATTGTCGCTTCGCCAGGGCGAAAGGCATGTGGGAGGCGTAATCAATAGAGGGTCGGTTGCAAGCCACCCCCTGAATGAGTGCAGCCACCTCTAGAACGAAACCAAATTTTTTCATGAGGTGCTGCGAGTAAACCCCTTTCCGAATCCGACTTTAAAGTCAAAATGTCGAGGCACCCTTGCTAACGGCTGCATGGCAGACAAATGTAGAATACAAGTAAACAAGGCATGTAGCGATACACTCCCCAAGAACGCGGAAGGATCGTGTCTATTTTTTGCGTAACTATTCGTCTGTAGTGTTGGCGCAGCGCGAATTCCATCGCTGATTTCCCGGCCGTCCGAAACTGACTGCGCAAACACTGAGCCGTTTGGCCACCAACCTTGAAGAGTATGGGACCACACGAGACGTTGCCAAGAGTGGTCGGCCCCGATGTTCTCGGCCCAACGGGCGCAGGGCCGAGAACATCGCCGCTGTTGCCGAGATGTCGAGCTGTCGCCGGAAACATCGACCAGATGCCGTATCTCGCAGTTAGCCATCAGCCGATCGTCCCTAAGGCGAATATGGACCAAAGACTTGCGCATGTTCCCGTACAAAGTTGAGTCCTTGCATCAACTGCTGCCTGTCGACCGCCTAACGCGTGTAACCTACGCCCGAGCCATCCTCAATCTCGATGACGAAGTGGAAGATTTTTCGACCAAAATCATAATGAGCGATGAGGCTCATTTCCACCTCAGCGGGTACGTGAACAAGCAAAACTATCACTTCTGAGGCACCGAAAATCCTCGAGAAATGCACGAGAATCCACTACACCCAATCAAAGTTGTTGCATGGTTCGCTGTTCACGCTGGAGGAGTTATCGGGCCATTTTTTTTCGAGAACGATTATGGTCAAACGAAAACAGGGGACGGTGCCCGCTATAGGGCCATGTTAACCGATTTTTTTCTCCCGCAATTGAACGAATTAAGAATGGACGACATGTGGTTCCAACCGGACGGATCAACGGCACACACTGCGCGAGCCACAACCGATATCAATGAGAGCCAAACAACATCGAATGACTTCTTTTGGCCCACCTAGTATGATTCTACAATACAAGTCTTATAGGCGTTGAGGACTTTTTCTACGAGCTCCAGAACGGAACATTATGAGCATTGCTTAGCGAAAATCAATTAGCCTAAGTCCACTCCCAGACGTGGTATTATATAGGCAATGTTCCAACAATACTGCATAAAATACCCTCTCTTCCAAGGTTTGCGTTACAATCTACGCTGAGAATTTTTACAAAGTACCATGTTGGAGCATTGCCTTTATAATACCACCTCTGGGAAAGGACTGGGAATGGACTGGGAATCTAATAATTGACTTCGCTAAGCAAAGAAAGGTCATAACATGTAGCACGTTGTCTCCACGCCTTGTTATTCAAAAGCGGATATGGCAGTCCAGATATCAACAAACGATCAACCAAATTGATCAAATGAAGCATGTATCCAATATTTTGGATGTCCAATCATAGCCTAACATAATCGATATCCGACCACTAAATGGTGGGTGGTCAACATCTAATGACTATGATGCCGAGATGAAAAAGGATCGGCCACAACTAATATGCAAGGATTTTATGGCCTACCAGCAAGAAACCCGTGGTTAGCAATAGAATGCCGACAGATGCTCGCAGCCAGAAATAGAGAAACGAGAACACCGCCATAGAGATAGTTGGGAGGGCAGTACATCGGCATTTCAGAAAAAATAATAAAATTGGTGGACGGAATTCTGATCAGGTTTACAAAAGTCTAAAGTGTCAAAGCCTTTGGTGTAAGTCATGAACAGACTTCTGACGAGATGATCAAGGAAAGATCGAAGTTGAGTCACAGTTGGTGCTGATTATATGGAAGAACCACTTCTGCAGATTGTTGCATGGCGATGACGAACAACCTCCCGTTGGCAGACTGAACGAAGCATTCAATATAGACGATGACAGCGAAAGCTACCAACCCCCGACCTAAGTGAAGTGATGATATGAATATCTGAACTTAAGCCTGAACAAGGCGGTTGGAAATGATGGCCTTCCCGACGTGAATGTAGGTAACATTCACCAACTCATATGCCAAACTTTGTCGGATGCAAGTATGCCCGAAAAAAAGAACCTCAGCATCGTTTGGCAGTTCCCAAAAACGGTGACCGTCTAAACTGCGCCAACTTCAGAGGCATAAGTCTCCTCAACACCGCCCACAAGATCTTATCTGCCGTAATATGATGGAGTAGTGGCGTAGTGGTGTAAGTACGTTGAACTAATTATCAGGGTGTCACTGGCTCAAATCCCGAAAGTGTGGAAACCTAAGTGTCTTTTACTGATCCACCTCCTGCGAAAGTCTGATAAACATCCAGGATTAACACTTTACAGAAAAGTTTCTCAGATTTGACTTTCGGATTCGTGGTCAAACAGGAGGTCAATTTCTTTGTGGGAAAACTAATAACTTTGCACACAAAAATGAAGGCAAAAGCAAGGTTTGAGGCCCTGTATGGGCCGTAGATGACAAATATTTCAAACTTTTCAATATGTGACTCCCACTGAAATCTTTCAGATAGGCTTAGCCGCATTAAAGTCAACAACTGATCAAATCTTCACACTTTGGCAGATCCTGTAAAATTCAGAGAAGTCGTAATCGATACCCACCACCTGTTCATACCGCATATGACTGCATTTATACAGACGAGCTATACAGAAGCATGTCTAGTTTTGGTATACCGCCCAAACATGTCTGCCTGTGCAGGATGAGGGTGCCGAATTCTCGTTGCTCCATCGTGGTCGTCAACGACATCACCGAATCTTTCGATACCAAAAGCTGATTTAGGCAAGGCGACGCACTCTGACTTCTTCACTCTGATTCTTGAAAAGATTGTGCGAAATTCCCGAGCCAACACCAGAGGCAACTATTAGCATATGACAACGACATTGGCATCATTGGACAGACCCAACGTGATGTCATAGCCATATGGTTGTGTAGAGAATGGAAGCGTCAAATATTGGGTTTCGCTGTAAATAAGGGGAAAGACCAAGTTTAAGCTGTCAACTCAAAAATCAAGGAATTCGAAAAAACATCGCCATTGGCAGATATATCCTTGAGGTTGTACGTGACTGTGTTTACCTTGGCTCTGCTGTGGTGCCATGAAATAACGTCGAGCGAAACAAAGCCGAATTTGAAGATTCAAACTTCACATTGCTAGTGAAACTATGCCGGCTTCAGAGAGAGAGAGATAGAATCATACTTTGAACACATCCGAGTGCGACCTTGGGCTTGTGAAAAGTTTTATTACGGAAGGTAAGGCATGCTGCTCAGTGCAACCCCCGTGCTTGGCCTCATTGTTGGATTTGGGTTGCGTGCGAGGTTGGATGTATGCGAATTGAGATTGTATGCAACCACCCTACTTGGGCTAAATGTTGGTGGAATCTTGACTGTCCATAAATCCAACCCAAATCAAATTGAACCCAAGCAGGGGGGGTTGCATGGGGTAGCATGCCCCCTGTTATTAAAACTTTTCCTACAACCAAACTCGCATTCGGATGTATTTAAAATGTGAACCCCCTGCTCGGGCTCACTATTGGATATGGGATGGATATAAAATTGGATGCATGGGACGTGAAATAAGCCCGACTCGTCCTTATTTCACTTTGCAATGTGAAAAAAAGACCAAACATGGAAATTCGGCGTTGTTTTGCTCGGGTTAATTTTACGCCACGCCAGCTGTCGATCCTGACAACAACATTTTCTTCAGAAATTAGACGAAAAATTACACTTGCCAACCGCTTTTTTTTTTTTTTTTTTTTTTTTAACATAGTACTTCGCACATGAATGCAACGAACTACAGACACGTAACAGCACTGGCGACTGAGGCCATCGGCTGGGACAGATCAAGACATTAATACAACAGAGAGAGACAGATACTCTTGCCAACCGCTATTTCTTCGGGCTAATGAGGAAATTCAGTAGTAAAGCACTCACACGAACTACTAAGGAGATCCTATCCCCTGATCATGCCAGTCCTGCACTATGGTGCTAAAGCATGTACCCTATCAGAAGCGGCTGAATAAATCGTTGTGAATGAAAAATTATTCGGAAAATCTTTGACCCCATTGGCGTTAATGGGCTTTGGACACGAAGATTTACCCAAGGGTTTCATATACAACACCCAGTTCTATCGTTTGTTCTATAAACGAGGTTTGATGCTACCCACTGATCGTCCGTTGTACTGTACTGCTTGGCACTTGTACAACAAGGATTTCCAGTAAAACAGGAAGCGGCAACACATATTCTAATTATGGAATGCGCACAATTTAGGGTGTATTGGGGGTAAGGGTCTCATCGACAAGCGTAGTTCTAAAGTTTTGTACCCACCCTCACTCAGTCGCTATCATGCGACGCTCTGTACAGTCCACGAGTGTGAAAATAAACTAGCTAGCGGTCCTAAGTGATCAACGTCCCATTATATCATCTGAGCACATTGAGAACATTGATTTGAGTGAACCACATGCGTTCAGTGAGGGGAAATCTTCAAGATGAACTTTATTACCACCCACACACGATGGTAATTGTTCAGGAGCACTCGGAATTCGACTTCAATTCTAAGTGGAATGCATATCAGGTGGATTTAAAAAACGTTTCAGAGGACGCAATATATTTTTTCAGTGAGGATGTCTCTTTTTTAAATGAATGGATGGGTCAGCAAACTGAAAATCTGCTACTGGGATGACTGCAATCTACTAGAATTGGAACAGAAGTCTTTGCATTCTCCTAAAGTCACAGTCTTAAGGGATCCCTTTTTGGAGCATCTCATCTCAATAAGTTGAAATTTGGAGTGGCCTACCCAATACTCCGATTTATTTTGTAAATTTTCTTATAAATCCCCAACTATGTCAACGGTCCAAGGATCCTTTAAGACCTGCAAAACCACCGAATATAATTTAGGCAAGGGTCATGTAAAATCCAACGAATTTGATATGATTTCCTAAACTGAGTAAAACGAAACTTTAAATAACGGTAGACGATCCTTTGTGCTTTGGTGCTTCCAATCTTTGACAGTTGATAGCGACCATATTGTTGAAGCTACATATTCAGTCTGTTTTGACAAATCACCATTGGTGGACATAGCGTTCAACAACACGTGCAAAGCATAAAATTGTTTTATCAAAAAAAAAAACGCTCTGTTCCGCCATTTTAGGGTCGCCATAATAGTGGTACCGAGGGGACTATTTGCAGTACGGTTGATATTTAGTTCAGTAAACGATAAACGAAACGCCAGACCATCCGAAAACATCGCCGCTGTTCGTGAGAGTGTGCAAGAGAATCCAAGACATGTTGGTAAAAGCGTTGTGACTTGCTCCCAAGAAGTCCAAATCGATACCCATCACCTATTCATCGATTTCAAAGCCGCATACGTATATATAGAGACGAACTATGCAGAGCCATGTCTAGTTATGGTATAACGCCCAAACTCGTGCGTTTGTGTAGGATGACGATGGTGAATTCTCGCTGCATCAGCCATCAGGGTAGAAAACGACCTTACCGACACGTTCGATACCAAAAATACGATTTAGGCAAGGCGACGCGATGTCATGCGACTTTTTGATTGGATTCTTGAGAGGATTGTGCAAACCTCTCGAGCCAACATCAGAAGGACAATTTTCGAAAAATCGGTGCAACTACTAGCATACCCCGACGATATTGACATCATTGGTGGGACTCAACGTGATGTCATAACAACGTTTGCTAGTATAGAGAAGGAAGCGGTAAAAATGGGCTTAGCAACAAATGAGGGCAAGACTAAGTATATGCTGTCAACACGAAAGGACACACAACATCGACGTAGAGGACAGAACCTCACCATTGACAGATATAACTTTGAGGTAATACGGGACTTTGTCTATCTCGGCTCCTATATTAACTCTGACAACAACATATCGTCAGAAACTAAACGCAGAACTACTCTTGCCAACCGCTGTTTCTTCGGGCTAAGAAGGCTTTTCAGAAGTAAAGCCTTCACTCGGACTAATAAGGAGGTCCTTTATAAGATCCTGATTATCCCATTCTGTGTCAGAAGCTGATGAAGAAATCCTTGGTCGATACGAGAGGAAAATTCTTTGAAATTCTTCGGTCCAGTTTGCGTTGACGGGCTTTGGAGACGAAGGTTCAACGAAGGTTGCCCCTGGTCCTAAAACTCCGCATTGGACGGTTAAGAATAGTACGACATGTAGACGAATGGACGCCAACACTTCGGCTCGCAGAGTTTTCGATTCCCAGCCGGATGCGGACGAAGTAGAGGAAGACCTCGCCTTAAGTGGCGCGCACAAGTGGAAACCGACCTCAACCAACTTGGAGTGTGCAACTGGAGGCATGTTGGTTGAGGCACAGGTTCATTCCGGATTGTAGTTCCACTTAAGCAAGTTAGCAAGACTGAACTCATAGAAATTCAACTGACCCAGGAGATGATGGTAAACAACCATCGACAACAACGTGTGTACGTTGAATGGGCTCTGGCGCAGTTGGAAAATAAAACTAATTTTCATCGAAAAATCATCTTCAGCGGTGGAGCGAATTTCTGAATGGGGTATGTCGACAAATAAATGAAAAGGAGGAAAACAATCCGCATGGGATCAATAGCTTCCAATCTATCCCAGTGTGGATTTTAGGCTACCAACGTCATCGGTCCATATTTCTTTGAGAACGACGTGGGCCAGTTCATCATTTTCAACGGCATGTTCTATAGGTTGACGATTCACATAACTTCGTTTGGCTGAATTGGATTACGAACTTCGTTTGGCTGAATTGGATGCTATGGACCCCAATGACAAGTAGTTTTAATTGAATGGCGCTATACGACCCGCAGCTTATGCCACATTGAAATTCTGCACGAGCGATTCGAGGGCATGATCATCTCATGTGGAAGGGGTGTGAGCTGACCACCGAGATCATCCGATTCGACCCCCGTTAGACATTTTTCTGTAGGGTTTTCTGAAGTCACATGTTTATGCAAATAAGCCATAAGCCACAGTGACCCTAAGAGCCAACAAAACTCATGCTATCGGTCAAATTCAGCCTAAGAAATGCGCCAGTGGCATGAAAAATTTGACATTACGGATGCGCGCCATCCAGAGAAGAAGCAGCTAAAATTCGAATGATAATATATTTCGCACATAACGGCATTGATAGGCCTTTCAAATATGTAAATACAAAATTTACGATGTTTCACTCACAAGTTGTTTTATTTAAATTGTGAGATAAGAAGCGTTTAATGAAAAACCATTCACTTATTATTTTCTTAAGAAAGTGTTATAAGCAACACCATTCTATGGTTTCGTTGTTGTTGCGAATATATGTCTCATAACGATCTGATTATCATACCAGTTGCATAACATCAATTTGCCTAATTTCCTACCTACCGAAACTAACAACATGGAATACAAATTATGCCGCTTAAGGTGAGTCGTTACTTCATATGTCGAACTTAAGTATGGTGACGGAAAATTAAGTATTTGAACACCCCAGGAAATTGATTGCCCTTCAGTTAAGTATTTCCTCATTCTTTAGGCCTGCGCTTGAAATTTAAAAAAATTACCAAAAGCCAATTGCGGCCTTACAACGAGATTGTAACCTCTAATGAGGTGGGATTACAGATTGCAAAAGAATTTCTATTTGAACGTTTCATGTCTAGACCGTTCTATAACCTCTACAAAAGAATGAAAGTTTAACTTGCTTTCTGAATAAAAACCTCTTACCACTCGTCCAACTGTAAACAAAGATTACCTGAAAAAAAAATTCCTAATTTTACCATTTTAGTACGCTGACCCAAATGCATAACGTGCTAAAAGTAGAACGATTGTCTGTCCGAATTTCCATATCCAAACAACTCAATCTATCGATGTCATCAACAGTCACGGACCAACAAATTTAGAAAAGCACTCGCAACCATCAGTGATTCCATAATTCGATTGGATAATCGTTAGATACCCTCTTTAAATTGATAATTTCTTCTTAGTGATAATTATTGCATCCATCAACACCGATCATCATCGCGTGGATAAAACTTTCTCAAAAAAAAAAATCATTATCTCATCTCTGTGTGTGCCTTATGCTTTAACAGACAGCTCCATCCATAACCCAAAGCCACTGCTAGCTGTGATAATCGGAAAGGTAAACAGCTTCCGCTTCCACACAATAAATCAACAAATCGGCGTAATCCCTTGACCATAAACAAAGCTTCAAACTGACGAATGGATATTATGCAACTCATTACCAGAATGGCCCTGCCAATGGTGATATTTATATGGTGGGGGTGGGTTAAACCTCCAAAACAATAATCCGGGCTGTATCTTTCACTTAAATTTTTTCTTGTTGTTGTATTATTCAAAAAAACAATTGCGTAAGAAGAGAAATTTCCATCCATCCGCATATTGCAACAAGACATTAAATTCAACAAATAAAGTAACAAGCCGAGAGTGTTGTGCACAAAGCAAAAAAAAAAAAAAAACTATGCAACAACAAAACTGAAAGAAGATATTGGTGCTACCCCCGGTGTGTTGTGTGCTGTCTCAACCGGAAATAAGCCAAACCAATATATACACTGGTATGTGCAATATCTTAACATTGAGAAGACGACGAAAGAAAGCATATATACGAGACAAGAAAACCCCACGGGCCATATTCAGACAAATACAGCCAAGAGCCATATCAAGACTTTGTTACGTATGCGCTGGAGTCAGTCGGCGTCGTCGTGAAAAAAATTAAACCGCTGTTACGACATCGCGACGTGCGGTTCATTTTTTTTTTGGGTAAATAAATTCGTCATACAAGAGGACGTCAAACTGATGGCAGTTTGAATGCCAGCTATCAACATAGCTACACTCTACTACCGGTTAAGTGCATCGCTGCGATTGATTGCGTAAAGTTAAGCATGACGATGGTGGTGGAGGAGGGGGAAGATGAGGCTGTTAAAATGCGTTATGAGACGCGACTACTGTATGCTGATGAGATGGTGATCTAGATTTGTTCCGTCTTGGTTATGCTGATTCGGTGGGTTTTACGACACACAAGACCTAATTAAATCCATTGGCAATGATTTTGTTTTCAAAGTCAATGGAGAGGTGAAATTGGAACAGTGGAGGGACTAGATTTGGAGGGCTTTCAGTCGTGAATTGGGTTGGTAAAAGGTATTACATGGGCTTATTAAGATTTTTAGTGTAACTACTGTATGTAAGCTCGATTTGAAATCATTCAAACAGGAGTTTCCATGGGTATTGCAGAATGCAGACAAAAGAGTTGATGTACGAACTGGTATGATTCAAAAGAAAGCGAGTAAGGGAATCTAGGCGTATGGTGTATTTAGTAAGCTGAAAGGATTTATTTCTCATAGTATTCAAAATTGCACAATAAAGTTATTGAGTTAATGAGCACTTTCAAAAAAAAAATTATGGCTAGTTGCGTTTCTTCGTCAAATCAAGGCGCTTGTATGTAGGGCACCTCGATATTTTGAAATTGCAACGTCTGTTGGTATCTCTAAATGAGCCAAACTACATTACAATCCTATGTGAAACTAGCTAGTTGACGCATACTTAACTTATAATTACATATTCGCCTGTCTGGAAGTTGTGATTCTTTTTTTATAATTTTCGTTAGGGCGTTCGTATGATGGGAAGAGAAAACCCGACTAGCCTGACAGACAACAGCAAAGCGAAAAACATGTTCTGCGCCTTTATTTTTTCAAATGCTGTCACAAGCGTTGTTAGAAACTTCTGGTCATGCTTTAGTAAAATGCGAGCTGTCCTTACATTCCCATATGTCGTTGTACGTAGCAGGGTATCCATGAGTCAACCACTTTCTTAGCATAACTTGTTGATGTCTCTCTCAAATAACAAAGAAGATCCTCTTAAGATCTTAAAGAACGTCGACTTAAACCGTTTGAAGTGTATTAACGAAAAAATTGAGCACGAGTTCAGCGATTTTTACGAAGAAGAATTGAATTTTCGGATAGAATCCAAATACTTGGAAGCCGATAATGTTTTCGAAGGACACTATCTTTCCGTTAAAATTAAAATACGAACTAGATATTGTTGCTGTGACTGTTTGAAACCAATTTGTCTTCTATTCTCTCAAGATACCTTGTGAAAACTGCCTATAAATGTGAATTTGAAGTTAAATATCTTGAGATTGAACCAATGAATGAATATCAGATCTTAATATCAAGACTTGCAACTGTTCAGACTATGTCTAGCTACAAATGACTACAAACATGTTTTTATTTTATACACAAGAAGAAGAGAACATTAGTCCGACCCATTAAATGTTTACACTTCGGTGGATCTTGGAAAAGATGTCTTAGTTGTCCATATTAATACCCATCACATCAGCATTTGTAGAGGCGAACTACACACAAACATATAGCCCCATGATTCGTCAGCCTGTGCAGGACTCTCGAATTCTCGCTGCTTAGGCATGGTGATGAATTGTCGTGGTAATTTTGTTTAACTATGTTTTTAAGGAGTTTGTGCTAAACTCCTGAGCCAACACCAGGTGCACATTTTTCAATAAGTCTGTTGAATTAACTTACTAACTTACTAACATGCTTATTCTGACGGCATAATCATCATAAGTATGGGGATCAGCACAACTTCATCAATAGCTATAACTATGAGATAGGAAGGTCCGCTCCGTCATCGACATCACGTCAGAAAGCAAAAGAAAAATTCCACCTCTGTTTTTCGAGCTAAGTTGCCATGGTTGCTTAATCGGTCTTAGCCAGAGGCGGGTCAGCTCGGGGAGGATCCATATCTAATTCTTTCCGCATCCTTTTAACTATGAGGGCATACAAAAGTATGCACCTGAAATGTGACAGCATTAAGCTGAAGTGGTGCAAGGTAACACTTAGCGAAAGCCCTAAACAACTTCAAAGAAAACATTACTGCCATCCAGGAAATACTGTGGGATGGGCCGGGTAAAATGAGGATGAAAAACTATAACATCTACTACGGACCGTGTTATAGTGAGCATAAAGGCCAAATTCGCTGACATAAGCCATAGACGGAGGAGAAAGGTGATATAGCTAAGGATTGCCTCTACGAGCTCCTTGACAAAAGCTATGAGTGACGTTAAAATCGTGCTGGGAAATTTTCTAGCGCCCACCAGCAAGAAACCCCTGGTTTGATGAGGAATGCCGACAAATGCTAGCAGCCAAGAATGTGGCCTTCAAGGCTAAGCTGCAGACGAAGACAAGTGCTGCCATCGAGCTGTTGAGACAAACGAGAATGGAAGAGCACCAGCTTTTCAGAAAGAGGGAAAAAGATGAAGAAAAGTGCGCGCTCGAGAATATCGAGAGGTGCCACTCCAGGTACAATGTTTGCAATTTTTTCCAAAGTGTAGAACGCTAAATCTAAGGATACAAGTTTCGAACAGAATCCTAAGACTCCCCGACATTGCCTTCAAGATATTATCCTATCCAACAACCTGATCGGACATTATTAGTGTGGTTTTAAGCCAGAAAAGAAAGAAAGTCCACAACCGATCAAATCTTCACACTTCACAGATCATGAACAAAAAAAACAAGAAGTCCAAATCGATACCCAACACCTATTCCTCGATTTCAAAGCCGCAGACGATAGCATTTATAGAGACGAACTATACTGCGTCCGATGTCTGGCTGGGAATCGAAGACTCTGCGAGCCGGAGTATTGGTGTCCATTCGTTCTACATGTCCTACCCATCTTAAACATCCAATGCGGAATTTTTTGACCAGGGGCATGTCGCTGTACAGCTCCTATAGTTCTTGGTTGAATCTTCGTCTCCATAGCCCGTCAACGCAAACGAGACCGAAGATTTTTCGAAAAAGTTTCCTCTCAAATCGACCAAGGAATTGTTCATCCGCTTTTGAGACGTTCCATGCTTCAGCGCCGTAGAGCAGGACTGGGATGATCAGGGTCCTATATAAGATATTGAATGGCTCTACCTGACAGCAGAATGTTGTTCGTCATCGCCGTTTAATAGTCTGCAGAAGTGGTTCTTCCATATCCTCAGCATAGATATTTCCTTGTTCATCTCGACAGGATTCTGTTCGAGCCTTGTATCCTTGGCTTTGACGTTTTACACTTTGGTAAAACTTGCAAACATATTTCCTGGAGTGCACCTCTCTATATCCTCGATCGCGCGCTTTTCTTCCTCTTTTTTCTTCTTTCTAAAAAGCCGGTGATCTTCCCTTCTTCTCTGCCTATAGAGCTCAACGGCAGCTCTCGTCTTCACCTGCAGCCTAGCCTTGTATGCCTCGTTCTTGGCTGCGAGCATCTGTCGGCATTCCTCATCAAACCAGGGGTTTCTTGCTGGTGGGCGCGAGAAACCTAGCGCATCAGTTGCGGCTGATCTAATGGCTTGTTTTCATCGTTGCCATAGTTCTTCGACATTCGATGTTGGTGGTATGGTGTTAATCAAGAGGTTTAGAGATACGCGTTGCACGAAGGTCTTGGCGATCTCTGGCGATTGCAGTCTTTCGACATTAAATTTTTTTTACAGTATTTCTGGATTGTTGTGGCGTAGTGGATATCCGCATTCTAATCTTGGCTGCAACAAGGTAGTGGTCCGAGTCGATGTTAGCGCCTCGGAATGTTCGGACATCCAAAAAACTCAATACGTGGCGCTTGTCTATCGCTTTGTGTTCAATTTGATTGACCGTTCGTTGATCTGGAGACCGCCATGTCCCCTAATGGATATCGAGGTGAGGAAACCGTGTGCTGGCTATAGTGGCATTTCGTTCCGTAGCGAAGTCAATTAGCCTAAATCCGTTACCAGACGTGTTGTCGTGTAGGCTATGGTTTCCGACAATACTGCTAAAGATGTCTTCTCTTCCTACCTTTGGGTTAAAATATCCCAGCACGATTTTAACATCGTACTTCGGTAGTCGCTCATAGGTTTTGTCAAGGAGTTCATAGAAACAGTCCTTAGCTATATCATCTTTTTCCTCCGTTGGGGCGTGAGCGCATATAAGGCTAATGTTGGCGAATTTGGCCTTGATGCGGATCATTACAAAGCGTTCGGTAATGTCTTGGAAACATAAGACTTCTTGCCTAAGTCTGGCACTTATAACAAATCCGCATCCGAATAGTCGCTGTTTCTGCTCACTATAACACGGTCCGTAGTAGATGTCACAGTTTTTCATCCTCTTTTTGCCCGGCCCATCCCATCGTATTTCCTGTATGGCAGTAATGTCTGATTTGTAGCAGCTTAGGGCTTCCGCTAGTTGTTCGCTTGCACCTCTCCTGTTTACTGTTCTCACATTCCAGGTGCAGATACGAACGTCGTTGTCCTTTTTTCGTTTAGCCGTGTCGTCAACAATAAAATCAGTCCTTTCCGAGGCTTTTGGTTGCTTCGTAACCGTTAGATTTTTCCATGATTGGGTAGTTTACCCAAAGCACAACCCCCAACCTGGAGGGGCCGTTTCAATTTATTAGATACCCCTAGGACACGGGGCCATCAGTATCCACTACGGGATTGAGCGCTGCCGCTGGCCTTTCGGTTCATCCGCCACCAGCTCTGTTCAAGGGGCCTGACTAACCCTTGAAATTCCTAGACAACCTGTTGTCCGAATATGTCGAAGCAGCTTGTCTAGGTTCGCCTGGGACAGCAGGCCGGGTATTCATTCCGTGCCATTTTGACCTGGCTGTTTATAGTTCTACTGTTTTTCGTCGTGTTATCAACACTCGCGCTTATCGTTTTGCAAATCAAATCCAGGTGGATGAGACCAGTACCCGATGGTTACCTCTTGGAAGTAAAAATAAGCACTTGATGTGTAGTCGGAGTTACAACACTGGCCATTGCCAAGTTAAAGCCAATCAGAGTCTACCCTCGTTCTACAACACCCAACCATGCTCGTATGTAAAGTTAAAATCCTCCTAAACAACTGTTTTCCTAAGAATATTCAAATTCAGTCAAAAGAGTCCATCTGCGAACTGAGTTTGCTTCAAAATTATTTTTTCGGTCGCGAAATGGGTCATACTTCCTATTTGGTCTTGAATATGATTGATATTTAATAGTTTTAACCCACAAAAAAATAATGAAGTTATTTTTTCTAATAAATAAATAAAATAAATCTATTTAGAAACTGAAAAGTGAAACTTGCTCTTTTTATGAAATGAGTTTAACAATGAATTCGATTGGATAAATAATGCATTTCAATGGTTTAGCACACTTGTATTTGCATAAGGTATTTGCAATTCATGTAGGACGCAAGTATAACAATTGGAAGTATGTCGGAATTTACATTATTTATAAATTTTGAGAATAGTGGCATAGAGGCATTTTTTAGAAATGACAATTTAAGCCAAATCTAAACCATTTTATACGAAACTATTATTAACTAGAACAGTGGAACTGATATCATTGTAAAAAGGCTATTCATTGCCTTACTTACTTTATTCGAACATTGCTTAAACGAATAGCATCTGTTCAAATAATTATGAAGACCAAACGCCGAATCAACAAAATGCGGTTGAACTTACCCAGCACATAAAATGATGGTAGCTGGAGTGGTAGAAAGTATTTTTAAGAGCCATAATCGCATTTGGCAACACTTTATATAAAGTAGACGAAGCAAACATATCGTCGAATTTGAGTCTTGTACCTAAATATTTATTTCTAATTAATTTCTGACGGAGTGTCGCTTGTTATTGGTAAGACGAGTTGTAACAAGTGGCACTTAATGCTACAATGGTTGATATCCCAATCATAAATGCGGAAATATGATCCTTGGCTTAAAATTTCACAACAGTTATTCCAACCAGTTATGTTATGTTAGTTATGACAGTGAGTTCGCAAGTTTACAGCAAATCGATCTGGTACTCCACGCGCACAAGAAATGGATTATGCGGGCAGAACAACTGGTACGCCATTTTCATTCTATTGAAATGGGCAATTGCCTTGAGTACTGTTTGACAATTCTCAAGCTCCTGGTGTGCTTGTGAGTTATATATGAAAACTTTGATGTTGTGCTACATTTTCATTTATCCTTCCTTCGTTACACATTTTCGTTTCATAAAGTCTAATTCACATCCTCCCAAAAGAAGTTCCACTTCAGAAAGTATAAAACCTCAGAACAATCCTTGATTTTTGGAAATACAGACGAACCAGGATATAATAGAATGTCGAAATTTTGTCAAACCAGTTGAATTACTGCCAACGGCAGCACTCAATCCCGTAGTGGATACCGGTGGCCCTGTGTTATAGGGGTATTTGATAAATTTGAACTGGCCCCTCAGGGTGGGAGTTGTGCTTTGGGTAAAAAACCCACCCATGGAAGACACCATTTGTAACATAGCAACCAGGAGCCTCCGAAAGGACTGAATTTATTGTTAACAACCACGATAAATGCAAAACTGGCAACGACGTTCATATCCACACTTGGAAGCTGCTACATAGGAGACACAACTACCAACCGGGAAATACGATGGGATGGGCTGAGCAAAAAGAGCATGAAAAACTGTGACATAAATAAATTTATGGCGCAACAGGCTCGTTAGTATCCAGGGCCTAGCTTTTTTCTCACAACCATTCATGTGTGCGTGTGTACTTCTTAGCACGGGAACTCCTGTTTTATGCCGAATCCGAACGGCTTAGTTGACTATTTGTCAGATCATCACGAGAGGAGGGTCAGTGAAAAATCATTAAGGTATTACTACGGGTGAGAATCGAACGCCGACATTCTGCGCGGTGGTTCATCGCACTAACCATCGCGCCACTGAGCCATCGGACCGTGTTATAGCGAGCAGAAATAGCGATTATTGGAATGCGGTATTGTAATAAATCCCCAACATAGGTAAGAAGTCTAGTACTTCCAAGGCATCAGCGAACGCATTGTAAGAACCCGTATCAAGGCTGAATTCGACATCCTAAGCCGTATATAGACTTATAGGAGGAAAATGACGATATGGCTAAGGATTGCTTCTATAAGCTGCTTGAAAAAACCTATGAGCGCCTACCGAAGTACGGTGTTGAAATTATACTGGGATTCAAAGTTAGGAAGGGAAGGCATCTTTGGCAGCATTGTCGGAAAACGGCAATACGTCTGGCAACGGACTATCGCTAATTGACTTCGCTGCTGAACGAAATGCCAATATAGCGAGTACACAGTTTCCCCATCTCGATATAAACAAGGAGACATGGCAGTCTCCAGATCAACGTAAGGTCAACAAAATTGATCACATGGCGAAAGATAAGAGGCACTCAACGAGTCTGTTGGATGTTCCAACATTCCGAGGGGCTTACATGGACTCGGACCATTACTTTGCTGCCAAGGTAAGAATGCGGATATCCACAAGGCCACAACAAATTAGAAATACTGTGAAGAAAGTTAATGTCGAAGGACTACACTCGCACGAGAACGCAAAAACCTTCGCGCCTCGCGTATCCCTTAATCTCCCGGTTATCACCATACAACCAGCATCGAATGTAGATAAAGAATGCCAACAGTGCCAACAAGTCATTAGAACAGCTGCAACTGATGTGCTAGTTTTCTCGCGCCCACCAGCAAGAAACCCTTGGTTAGATGAGGAATACCGACAGTCAAAACGAGGCCATCAAAGCCAAGCTAAAGTCAAGACGAGAGCTGCTTTCGATCCCTATTGGCAGAGAAGAAGGGAAGAACACCAGCTTTCCAGAGAGAAGAAAAAAGAGGAAGAAAAGTGCGCGATCGAGGATATAGAGAGGTGCCACTTCAGGAACGATGTTCACCAATTTTACCAAAGTGTAAATCGTCAAAGCCAAGGAAACAAGGCTCGAACAGATTCCTGTCGTGATCAACAAGGAAATATCGTAGTTGAGACACAGTCGATGGAAGATGTCGATCAATATTCCGCTTTCAGCCCGAACGAACCATTTAATATTGGCAACGACATAGAAAACCACCAACCACCCGAGCTTAGTGAAGTGAGATTGGCAATATGCTCAGGATTATCGAGGCGTCCGGAAATGACGGCCTTCCCATCGAGATTTATGAAGCCGGCGTAGACGAATTGGTATGTAAGATTCACCAACTGATAAGCCAAATTTATTCGAATGAAAATATGCATAAAGAATGGAACCTCAGCATCGTTTCCCCGATCCACAAAAAGGAGACCCACGGAAAGTCCAACCACAGGTATAAGTCTAGTAAAAATCGCTTACAACATCCCATCGGCTGTAGTATGTGAATGTCTGAAATCGTTTACCAACAACCTGATCGGCCCTTATCAGTGTGGTTTTAGGCCAGGGAAGTCCACAACCGATCAAATCTTCACACTTCGGCAGATCCTTGAAAAAAAAACCAAAAAGTCCAAATCGATACCCACCACCTATTCATTTATAGAGACGAACTATACAGAGCCATGTCTAGTATTGGTATACCGCCCAAACTCCTCCGTTTGTGTATAATTCTCGCTGCTCCATCAGGTTCGGAAACGTCCTCACCGACATATTCGATACCAAAATAGGACTAAAGCAAGGCGATGCGCTGTCGTGTGATTGATTCAATTTGATTCTTGAGAGGATTGTGCAACACCAAAGGACACAATATTCCAAAAATCGGTACAACTACTAGCACACGCCGACAATATTGACATCATTGGTAGGACTCAACGTGATATCAAAGCCATGTTGGCTAGTATAGAAAAGGAGTAGGGAAGAATGGGGTTAGCAGTAATAAGCAGAATTGGAAGGAACTTCACCATCGAAAGATATGACTTTGAGGTAGTTCGAGCCTTTGTCTACCTCGGCTACCCTTATTAACTCTGACAAGAAGTTCTCATCTGGAATTGATCGCCTTAAGTGGCGCGCGCAAGTTGAAACCAACTTCGTTGAACTTGGGTGTGCAACTGAAGGAAGTTAGCTAAAGACCTGGCTAATTGGAGAGGCATGTTTTTAAGCCTCAGATTTTCTCCGGACTTTTTGAGAAATTTGCATATCAAAAATCAAAATGGTTTTTAGGAATGGGGTGGTTTAGGGATTTCGATTTTTAAATTTTGTCCTTGGACTTATATTGCCCAGATCATTTGTACAACTTCCTTAATATTACGAGCAAAATCCCTATTGTGCAATAAATAATGCAACCTATCTCAACTTTATATAAATGTCATCAGATCGTGTTTACCTCTTTTATTCCGTTAATATAAAAAAAACGAGCCAAACTCTTGCGCGTGTAGATAATCCGCAAGGTGTGAACATGATCGTTTTTTACGATCAATAACCTTATCAATATGGTACCAACCTCGTTAATCGAATGAATAAATATAGCAAACAAATTTCTTCAACGAAAAGCCATACCAGAGAGCTGATCCATTCTATTTGATCACGATCACGAGCGATTGCATTTGAAGGTGTGAAGTTTTAGCGAGACACTTTATAATACCAAGGTACACATATAATCATGCATGCGAAATTCTTGAACCAAAAAGATCCCATGCGAAATGGTTAATTCATGCTCTTCATTAGGTGTAAACTGGTAAGAAGACGGTGGTGATAGTTGCAGCCTATATTTGGTAACTTCTGACAAGTCTGCTTTCATTTTCAATTAGCACCTGCGTCATGGACTTCATAAATAGATAGCTAATTATGATGTAAGATTTTTGTGTGACTTAACATTTTTTGTCAGAACATTTCAATTGGATCACAGGTTTTAAACCCTAGACACACTTTCATCATCGAATTGACGAACAGTCGGTTTAATTTTACTGATTGCAGTGCTCCGATTTTTTTGTTTAGCTCTAGACCTTATCATCCTGATGAATTGCGTGCGATTTTAGTTGCATCAGTTGTATGTAAATGATTCCTTTTTATGCTCAGGTACCACAGGGACACTGGTTTCAACTCATTTTTTCAGCTATTCAGCAATTACCTGACTGAAATCAACGTGAAAATAAGTGAGCCGTTGTATCAATAAATTTCTGTAGTGCCTCCAAGATATATTTAACCAACTAAACCTATATAAACCTTTTTGGTCACTTTTTATAAATGTGATAACAAAAACTTGAAGGTCCATTGCTAACCGTTCCAATTGCAAGCTATTACGAAATATTTAAGCTAAATCATTCGAACATAAATTGTCTTAACTCCACAATTTAAATTCGTTAGTTTTCTTATATCGTGTTGAAATTTCTCGATTTGACGAAAAATGTCCTTTATGCTTAGAAAATAAAATGTGCCTTCAATAGGATCTTAGGCAGCATTGATTGGCTTTTATTAACTCTGACAACAACATCTTGTCAGGAATTAAACGAAGAATTACTCTTGCCAACTGCTGTTTCTTCGGGCTAAGTAGGCTAAGAAGTAAAACCCTCACTCGAACTACTAAGGAGATCCTATATAAGACCCTGATCATCCCATTCCCGCTCTACGGTGCTGAAGCATGGATCATATCAAAAGTGGATAAAGAACTCCTCTGTCGTTTAAAGTGGAAAATTCTTCGTAAAATCTTGGATCTCGTTTGCGTTGACGGGCTATGGAGACGAAGATTCAACCAAGAACTTTACTAGTGACATGAACCTGGTCAAAAAACACCACATGGAGGCTTAAGACGACGAGGACATGTAGAACGAATGGACACCAATACTCCGGCTTGCAGAGTCTTCGATTCCCCGCCAGACGTTGGAAACAGTAGAGGAAGACCTCGCCTTAAGTGGCGCGCACAAGTAGAAACCAACCTCAACCAACTTGGAGTGTGCAACTGAAGGCAGTTAGCTAAGGACCGTTCTAATTGGGGAGGCATTTTGGTTGAGGTCTTGGTTCATTCCGGACGAAATCGACACTTAAGTAAGTAAGTACATCACGTCTCTTCTTGGCTTAAGTTACCAAGTGTATAAGGATTAAGTTGTTTGGTCGAAAAGTTCGCAAAAAAGATATCTTCTTGCAATATTATCCCTTGCAATGACCTAATAGTTGATTTCAGATTATTTTATGTGGGACATAAAAAAGATATCTTCTTGCAATATTATCCCTTGCAATGACCTAATAGTTGATTTCAGATTATTTTATGTGGGAAACCACATCCTTAAAGAGCCGTTCTTCACTGTTTATATTACCAAGTGCGTAAGAATCAAATATTAAGTTGTTTGGGTCTGAAAAATTAAGTGTACCAAAGCTTTATAGCCCAATTAAGGATAAAAGTGTGGTGGATTTGTTTTTCGCATCATTATTACGTTATGCTTTTGACTGCTTTTTCATATCAAGTTTGAAAGAAAATTCCATCCACCCACCTTCTGCATTTGGTCACACTAAATCATAAAACGATAATGTTTTGACTTTTTTGCCTCAAAATCGTTGAAAATTTTAAGAAATTTAAACTCCCCCTCGAAATCCCGTTTATTTTTAATGTATTCTGATACCAAATTCATCCAAAACCACCTCCCTTGATTAATTAAAAATTAATTCCCAGCCTAGGTCAACGCAATATAAAAGAGTTCACCTGCAAACTGATCTCTACAGGTTAACACCGAAAAAACCTAAAAACTCGAAAAACATCCTCCTCAACTAAATTCCAACTACCAAATAACATTTCTTACGGTATTTTAACAATTTTCTCATATAATTTTCAATTTATTCTCATACTCACTTGTAGTAAAATAAGTTTTAATCCAAAGTGTTATCCAATAAAAATGTACTAGCGTATCACATAGCTATCCAACCCGTTCTGGTCACAAGGAAAAAAATTTTTGTATTTCAAAATAAAATAATCACAAACACTGAAATACTCGATGCCAAAGTGAAATTACAAATCTCACGTTGCTCCAGAAACGCGGAAAAAAAAAGCCAAATTCAATCGAGATATCAACAAAAAAAAAAAACACACTACGACACTGCGCCGCGCTGTAAGACAATGAAAATGAGCTGATAAAATGCGAGCACTTTCTCTTTCCTAGCCTGTGTATTCCTGGCCTGGTATAAATTTTTGCATATACACCCGTTAAAACGTTTAACACTTTCTGCCAGTAAACACTTTTCGAGGTATATATCCTTGTTCAAGAGCGTGTGAAAAATGCTAATGCACCAGACGACCACGAATTTTTTTTTTTTTTTTTTACTGTTTGATGATAACTTCCAACTCGAAACTCGAAGGAGAGAGAATAACGAAAAACATTCGACCTTCTTGAGTAAAAGCTCAAAGAAGTCTGACGTGAATGTGTAGCCGATCGCGAAAGACTAAAACTCGAAAACGTACAAAGATAACTTTGCCTTCTTACATCGAACACAATCTGTTACATTGGGCTTTGTTGCTGTTGCTGCTGCTGCTGTTGGTGGTAGAGGTTGTGTATTGCTGTTGCTACGTCTACTAATGGTGGTGGTGGTGGTTGTGTTGTGTTGTACGAGGCGATTTCGATTTTGTTGTTTTCGGGGGGTTTGTTTTGCTTTTTAGCAGCTGATACGATACGATGGTTGGTTTTCGATTTAATCGAATGGATTTCGTAAGTCAACGCGATATCGTTAAGAGTTACGATATTTATGGCGTTTGCTATTGGTGTGGGTTTATGTATGCAATACAACGAAACTGACTAACAGCTGCCGCTGACAAGCTCAACTTGCAAAATGTCAGAGACCAAACAATGATTGCATTGATTAGGGGATCAATTGAGAATCTTGAATGGATCTTTAGCGAAGAGTACGAGGTTTGATTTTGCAGATTTTCCGCCATCGAACAATTACGTCGGTCAATGTGTATCCACTTGGGCTGTAAAGTGTTTTGTGGATGAAAGTGAAAGGAAAGAAAGATGATTAAGCTGTTTGAAAGCGATGCTGTTTGTTATATGGAGATGATTACTTTTGCACTTAGTCTACTATTTTGTGCGCGAGAATTGAATTTGAATGCGCGCATTGATGATGTCCACACTCGACGAAACGACGCGACGGACTTATAGGTTCAGACAATGACGTTTGTTTCGGGTGAAATGTGAAACTTTTTGCGCATAATTTAGAAGTGTCATTTGAGAAGGTGGATTTGATCAAAATGGGTATTAAAATAAGTTCCGTGTTCCAAATATAAATGGATTTGCATAGAAGAGGTGTTGGAAGTAAAACAAAACAGGGTTAGGTAACGATGATGGTGATACTTAATACCTACGTAATATCTTGGTTTTCTCTCCTTAAATGACCAGTGGAAAGTTAAGCATAAATCATGGCACGGAAGTTGTGAGTGGAGGTTTCTTAACAAGGGGTTTATATCATGAAAGATAGACAAAAACCTTCAAGGTAACCAACAGCATCTCATTTGAATACAATTCGTGGCATACAGGGTTTCCCCTATATGACTCAGGGAGTTGACCGGGTAATGTCGATGGGTTTTGTCGAAGGCTCTTGTAGACTAATTAAGATTAGTGTGGTTGTCCTTGGCCCAGTGACATTTGTATGTTTACCAATCAAATGACAGGTGATATGTTTGATGGAGAGTCTTAATTCATACCTACCACTGTGCAATAATTGCTTAGTGGTTGATAAACAAAAAGAAATGAAATGGTTTAAGTAGGTTTATAACTGTTGGGAGTGTGTACTTGGCTCCCACATGTTTTCGACCTGATACCGACATCATTTCTCATTCATAAGCCGCTCTTACGATGGGATTAACCAATTAATTTCCCAATAACTCGTGTCAACTCTGATGAAGAAACATGTTTACGAATCCTCGACTACGACTGTGGCATGGATTTTGGAGCTCTTTATCTGGATAGCATGCATCTGATGATGGGATAAGTCTAAAAGACTTGCGCAGCTCAATCACGTGGTGGTAGGTGTGATTTCAAACCTCTGCAGCACCAATTAGTGTTTTTTTATTAAACCTCGCACCAATGTGTAAAAAAAATGCATGTAGTACCAGTTATTGAAAAGGGTCTTCCAATAAAGACTTACGCTTTGACAGTAGTGAGCAACATTCCGAATACTTCGCCCACTTTACGGACGCCATAATCGTCCTACCGAGAGCACTTTTCGACTGTGGCTATAAATATGATTCTGCTGGTTCAGTAGACGATAAACCAACACCCGTACGTCGACAGAACGCAAGACAAACAGGAACTTGGCCTTTTGCAGACTACAAATTGTCGAATATATGCAGGCCCAGCAATCTTTCCTAGTTTTCTTATTTATTACCGTTGAGCGAATATCAATTTAGTTGGCATTCTAAATGAATCAACGCAACGATAGCTACCGTCTTTGTAGCCATTAAGTCCATGCTATGATCTGTGGAATATCTGCTATGACGACATACTGTGGATGGTGATGCCCGAAGACACCTTCCTCATTGGGTACGCAGACGACATCGCGGCAGTGATAACGGCAAGAGACTCTGAAAACGCGCAAACAATGTTGAACCAAGTCATGCGACGAACAACCTTCTGTATAGCTGAGCGCAATCTTAATTCGGCAACAATAACAACTGAGATAGTCCTTCTGTCCTTTACGGGCTCATTGGCGCGATGGTTATTGCGATGAACTGCCACGCAGAAGGTCTGGGTTCGATTCCCAGCCGTAGCAACACTTAAATGATTTTTCACTGGCCGTCTTCTCGTGAAAACCTTTTTTCAACTACGCCGTTCGGAATCGGCATAAAACAGGAGGTCCTGTCATTGGGCAAGAAGTACACACTTACTCTTGAATGGTTGTGAGAAAGCTCGGACCTGGGTACTAACGAGGATGTTCCGCCAAAAATTTGTATTGATTAGTCCTTTTGAAGAAGGAAACAATCCCCACGCAAACTGGCTCTGAAGTCATAACCTTAGAGCAAGGATTCGGTGAGGTATCTGGGATTGAGGCTCGACACAAAATTTCTATTTTTTCGTCCCTTTGAAGAAGGAGACAATCCCCACCCAAACTGGCTCTGAAGTCGTTACTTTAGAGCAAGGATTCGGTGAGGTATCTGGGATTGAGGCTCGACACAAATTTTGTATTTTTTAGTCCTTTTGAAGAAGAAGACAATCCCCACCCATACTGGCTCTGAAGTCATTACCTAAGAGCAAGGATTCGGTGAGGTGTCTGGGATTGAGGCTCGACACAAAATTTGTATTTTGTAGTCCTTTTGAAGAAGAAGACAATCCCCACGCAAACTGGCTCTGAAGTCATTAAGAGTTAGGATGCGATGAATTGTCTGGGATTTGGGCTCGACACAAAATTTTTATTTTTTAGTCCTTTTGAAGAAGGAGACAATCCCCAAGCAAACTTACTCTGAAGTCATTACCTAAGAGCAAGGATTCGGTGAGGTATCTGGGATTGAGGCTCGACACAAAATTTGTATTTTGTAGTCCTTTTGAAGAAGAAGACAATCCCCACCCAAACTGAAGTCTCATTAAGAGTAAGGATGCGATGAATTATCTGGGATTGAGGCTCGACACAAAACTAACTTTCTGGCAACAGATAAAGTTCTAAAGTCACAACATCACTCAGCAGATTAGTGGCGAACGTATAGGTGGTCCAATGTCAAGCAAGCGTAGGCTATTAATGCCAACAACGCATGCCAAAGTACCGGAAGCAGATAGCAACTGTGCAATGACGTGGAGCTCTATGCGTGGCTAGCTCTAGGCAAACGGTGTTGGAACCAGCAGTCCTTGTAGTCGCAGTGACTCCCATCGCTCTCCTAGCAGCACAAAGTAAGTATGTCCACGACAACAAAGTAAAAATTGGACTGGAAGTGGTAATCGACCAAGCAGATCAGCAAACGATAAGGAAGTGGCAAGAGCGCTGGAGCTCTGAAAGCAGAGGAAGGTGGAAAGCGACTCGGATAAGAAATGTGGCTGAGTAGCGCGACCGCAAATACGGTAAGATCAACTATGTTGTCACCTGTAGTACCTCACCGGACATGGAAATTTCAATGCCTTTCTCAATAAGATTGGCAAAACGAATAGGCTAACCTTTCCGTACGGCAACAGGGTTGTTAGTACCTAGGGCCAAGCTTTCTCACAACCATTCATGTGTGCGTGTGTACTTCTTGCACGAGATAAGCTTTTCTTGACAGTCGATATTACTCGGATGATTTGTCAGATCATCACGAGCATACCACACGTTTTTTGCCTGCAGAAGATTTGAAGCCCAACGCTCAGCTCAGTCCTGGTAAGCAGCATTGGTGCTTTTATCCCAGAAAACATAGTCGACAAAATGACTTGAATTAGGACAAAAGGTTTGGTTAGTTTAGGTGTGATGAGTTGTTGACGACCAAGTGAGTCATCAACCCCGCATAGGCCTAAGTGGACCCATAGCGATACCCTTTATTGTACCTGAAAAGAAAGCTGCGTTAGAAAAAATGTGATACTCAGGTGAATTTTTCTGCTCCATTAGCTTCAAATAGCTAGATGCTCCATCCCGACATTTATTGCAGCAGAATCTGAAGATCTTTGCAATAGAAGTTGTGGCTAGACCCATCAAGTCCTCGTAGTAGAAGCTACGGACGATTTTGTTACGGCTGTTGTTGATCGCGGGGCAGCGACAAATCAGGTGGACGATGTCCTCCCCGACATCTGTGTCTCCGCACTTCCTGTAAAATTACCACCTAGAGTTTGATTCCCTTTGCGTGAATCTGGTTATTTTCTGTTTTTTGAAAGTAAGTTGGGATAACCCTATTGTCGCATAAGAAGATGCAGCTGGATGATCTTAGTCTGGCTAACTCGTCCGCTTTTTCGATTCCTGCAATGTTGTTGTGTCCTGGTGCCTAGATAATTTTTTCCAAACCTGCTGTTCACATCGAGCGCAAGATGGGACGCGGTGAAACGGGTTGCAGCAATAATGATGAATGAACTTTGAAGGTTTGAAAGAGTGAGTGAGATGACCAGCGAAAACCAAGCTCAAATGGTAACAGATAACGCTGAACCCAATATTGAACTATCTAACGGGGAAAGAGGAGCATAAATAGCTAACCAGCTCGGCGAAGTAATATTAGGTGTAGGTGCCGTAAGAGTGGTATGGGGTTGGTTCACAGCACCTATTTATTCAATACAGGGCAACTGCAGCATTACCAGATATCACCTCGTCCAAGCAAAGGTTTCTTGCTGGTGGGAGCGAGAAGGTCTTGGCGATCTCTTGCGATTGCAGTCTTGCGACATTAATTGTTTTCACAGTATTTCTGGTTTGTTGATGCGTAGTTTCCTTATTATTTGCTTCGTTATAACAATTTTTACCATGAGTGGGTAGTTTACCCCAATTTTGACCAATATCCTGGAGGGCCACCTTAATTTTATTAGATACCTCTATGACACGGGGCTTTCGATATCAACTACGGGATTGATCGCTGCCGTTTGCTACTCAGCTTTTCCGACACCATCTCTGTTCAAGGGGCCTGACTTACAATTGAGATTAACAAACTCCTAGGACAAGGGGCCATCAGTATCAACTATGGGATTTATTGCTGTCGTTTGCTTCTCAGCTTTTCCGATATAATCTCTGTTCAAGGAGCCTGACTAACATTTGAGATTTATAAGCCCCTCGGACAAGGGGCCATCAGTGTCAACTACGGGATTGATCGCTGCCGTTTGCCTCTCAGCTTTTCCGACACCATCTCTGTTCAAGGAGCTTGACTAACACTTGAGATTTATAAACCCCTCGGACAAGGGCCATCAGTGTCAACTACGGGATTGATCGCTGCCGTTTGCTACTCAGCTTTTCCGACACCATCTCTGTTCAAGAAGCTTGACTAACACTTGAGATTTACAAACTCCTAGGACATGGGCCCATCAGTATCAACTACGGGATTGATCGCTGCCGTTTGCTACTCAGCTTTTCCGACACCATCTCTGTTCAAGGGGCCTGACTTACAATTGAGATTAACAAACTCCTAGGACAAGGGGCCATCAGTATCAACCATGGAATTTATTGCTGTCGTTTGCTTCTCAGCTTTTCCGACATAATCTCTGTTCAAGGAGCCTGACTAACATTTGAGATTTATAAGCCCCTCGGACAAGGGGCCATCAGTGTCAACTACGGAATTGATCGCTGCTGTTTGCCTCTCAGCTTTTCCGACACCATCTCTGTACTAGGGGCTTGACTAGCTCTTGAGATTAATAAACCCCCCCCTAGGACACGGGACCATTGGTGTCTACTACGGGCCTGATCGCTGCCGTTTGCCTCTCAGCTTTTCCGATACCATCTCTGTTCAAGGGGCCTGAGTAACACTTGAGATTTATAAACTCCTAGGACATGTGCCCATCAGTATCAACTACGGGATTGATCGCTGCCGTTTGATTCTCAGCTTTTCCGACACCATCTCTGTTCAAGAGCCTGACTAACACTTGAGATTAACAAACTCCTAGGACAAGGGGCCATCAGTATCAGCTATGGGATTTATTGCTGTCGTTTGCTTCTCAGCTTTTCCGATACCATCTCGATGAACCGCGATGAACCGCCGTGCACAATGTCTGGGTTCGATTTCAAACCGTAGCAACACCTAAATGATTTTTCACTGGCCCTCCTCTCGTAAAATTACCCGACTGGTGTCAACTTATCTCAACTTCGCCGTTCGGGGTCGGCATAAAACAGGAGGTCCGGCCATCTTGCAAGAAGTATACATGCACACGTGAATAGTTGTGAGAAAGCTATTCCCTGGGTACTAAAGAGGCTGTTGCGCCAAAAAATTTGTATATGTATTTGTATTTCTGTTCAAGGGTTAACACTTGAGAATTATAAATAACCGAACATGTCGAAGCAACTCATTCCCTTTATTCATCTTGGCTGGGACTGTAGACGCCGCCATTGACTTCATCTTGGGAGTTAGTTTGAGAAAACGTCTTCGCCCTCTCTAATCTGGTGAAGCCAAGACTTTACACAGGGGTTGAGACCCTATATATGGTCAAGGTACTAGGTACTCAGCGGCCGCCACGAAAAGGCTGAGGGTCGAAGTTGGTAGGCTTCAGGTAGATTGCATATAATTACAATGCCTGCCATTTGAAAAATTTGAAAGCATCTAAAATAATCATCCTGAAGCATTATCTCGTGACGCTCTTTCATGTCTGTCCAACCAAATCAAACTCATTGAATTGAGGTACAAGAAACATCCACAAATCAATTTATTGTCATCATCTCCAGAGTATCCCACAATGTAAACAGATTTGTTAAATCAACCGCATCCCCAAGGTTCCATGTGTTAAGCCGTTGAAATCAAAAACCATCTACCTAACAAATTTAGACAATCTAAAGCTTCACCCTACAGCTCCTTGCCGATATATAAATATTCCATATTCGACTATCTCTCCTTGGAAATGGAAAAACAACAATAAATCACTCCACATAAACAAAAGAGTTCATGTGCGAACTGAAGGATTTTTTTTCACCTATTGTGGTTGTTTTTCGTTCGAAAGCCTCCTTAAAAACGCTCACTTTATAATTGCACATGTACAAATTTGTATTTGTTTATTCATTTATACCGGGCGTCGACGCCTGTTGCATTCAAAATTTGCAACAATGTATTCCCTCCTTTCTCCAGGTAGATTTTTGTGCAGCCTCACCACACTGCAGTGTCTGTGAGTGTGCGTGTTGTTTTTCTTTCATGTTAACTGTTTGTGGAGTGCGCAAATTTTCCGAGTACAATAATTTTGCGTTCCATTTCATTGCGAGACATTTTTCATTAGTCGGTGTGTCTGTATGGTGTGTGTTGCATAAACAACCAACCAACCAACCGATCGACCAAACGCCACCACCATACCGACCATCATCATCCATCGAAAAAGAAAGTGAACATATTACCATCCCCGCGCACACATTCGACTATACGAACTCGCACTCGTACTCGTACTATTTACTTATTCAAGGTTTAGTTCAAGTTTAATCTTTCGTTATAGATCTTAATGGTGCAAAGTGTACACTACACCATCATCATCATCATCATCATAATCATCATCATCATCGTTGTCGTTGTATAGTCGCACGTTTACTTTGCTGATCCCGCATCTCATGACGACCCACCGCAGCGGGGAGGACCTACAGATACAAGTACTATTGTTTTTTATGCAAAACGTAGCATTTTTAACTATTTCTCTGTTTGGAAATTTCTTTTCTTTTGTTTATATAATGCAAATCTCGAGCTTAATGATGGGATTTTTTTTTTGTCCACTATGGTGTAGCCCACCACCACCGCCGCGCCGCTCCACCACTGTTGAGATCATCATCGTTTCTCCTTTCCCAAAAAAAAAAAAAAGTACTCGGCATAATGAAAATGGTAAAAGATACAAATGATTTTTTTTTTTTTAAAGACGTCAACTGACGACGGGTAATATGTGCCTGTGTGCCTTAAGTGACTTCCTGTTGTGGAGAGTTATGAGAAATGGACAACTGTTAGATGGAGGATGTTGGGTACACACGCAATCGAAGTGCGAGCGCGCCTAATCATCTGAGCTTCGTGTTTAGAAAGCATATTAATCTGATTTAATTAATCTTCGATGAGGGAAAAGTTGTACGGCGTCAACAAGAGTGCGTATGGGCCAAAAATGCGCTGTCTGGTTGAAGATGGACAAGATACACGCATCAATTCGACTTGATTATTAATTATGGTTTTGTCGGGTGAAATGAATGCAAATATGACAGCACATTAGGTGACAGAGTGGCGCCTACAATACCACATTTATCTTATTTTTTATCATTTGATCGTGGATTTTGTTTTTTCTTTTTTTGGATTGATAATTACTTTTGAGATTCTTCTTAATTTCTCTGTCAACGCAACTGCCACCTTTCACACTTTCGAAAGCAATTAATTTTTGTTTCTTTCAGAGCGACGGGCACTTTTCCCCCCGCTATCACTTTGCAATTAGAATCTCCACTTGTATCTGGGGAGTCCGTTTGTGCTTGTTGTATCTGGAGCTAGTTACATCTGTCCTCTGATGTTGATCCAATTTTGTGTGTGTGTGTGTGTGTTTGTTTTTAGAGAGCTAACTGGTAACAAACCCGACTATTATGATGATCATGACGAAGATATGTGCGCATTCTCTTTCATGAAATGAAAAGTGTAACAATCCGTTTGTGTTGTGTGTCGGCTTGGACTCGGCTGGAATAGAAACTTTTGCGCTATGGAATAAAATTAAAACACACAAATCCGTAGCAATTCTTGTCAGTCGTCGTCACTGTTGTTATACCACCGCCACCATCACCCTCACCGACCAACATGAGATATTTTTTTGCTACAAAAGCGCGGAGAAAGGTTGATTTGGATTGCGAATGTTTACCCGAAAAAAAAATGGCAGTTTTCACCTTTCCACGAGGGGGTACATTTGTGGTCAAAATTATTGAGAGTGTGTGTACTTAAGGCAATCAAACAATTTTCGCACTTAGCAATGGTATGCGACAGAAGTGGGCGACAGAATTCCAAGAGACTGCGATGACATCTTCAAATAATTGAATTCACCTCAATCGGATTTGACATGTGAATCGTATTACAACACGGTCGTGGTGGATTGACATACACCTCTTCGATGGTTGAATGGGATTCGCCTTGGTTTGGCGGTCCCTTGTTCACACGTAATCGCACCTTAATGAGCCCCATTTGGTTCATGAGCTAATCACAAGTAGGTGCCAAAGGAAGAAAGTGAGAGTTGTGAAATAAGAGGCTCTTGGTACATGAACAGTTATTATGATTATAAAAGTCTGCACAGGTTTGGGTACTTGGTGATGTTTTTGGTTTGATGTAACTCTTGTGTGTGTAAGTGATATGGTTTTGTCAGAGCTCTGAATGACCGATGGTGTTGTCGTTTTATATAATGGAAGGTTGCCGCATTAGTTACCGCTTGAAGTGGACTTGTCTTGGGAACTTGGTTTTGAAAGAGGGGTTCGTAAGACATAACCGGTGTTCTAATAGGGCATTTTGGGTGATGTTGTTAATAGAAGACCTGTTTGTTGGCAATAAGACATTTGTGTTATAAGGCAATCGGCTATTAAGAGCCCAACATTAAATGCTTCATTTGTATGTCATCGGGGATTGGGGGATGACAAACGATAGCATGTTAAGTTTTTTTTTTAAACAGTGACATCACGTCGTCAATTATTAGCTTTATTTTGTATAATCCTCTAATGGATGAAATATATAATATTGCCGACATCTTTACAAGTACTGGTAGCACTTGATATCGAAGACCAGCAGCAACATTATCAACAAACTATCGCACTTATGTCAATGTTAACCCTTTGTGATATCCATTGCAGATCCATTTGTACAGGCAGATCCTTTAATCGATTCGCAGATGGTCATCCAGTCAATTTATTTCCATGCGAATTTGTTGCAAAGCACTCTTACCCTAGAAACAAACAATAATTTTAAGCTCCAGCTTATCAAGTCTATAGAAAGTGACAGGCTTCATGGAGAGGTACGTGCCGCAGGGCACGACTTAGTAAGGAGCATAAATTAACTTTAGCAAAACTTAGTCGGATGAAATTAGGGCCGAGGAATGGACATCCTGAACTGTGTCCATTAAAGGGGACTAAAACACCTCAGCATCGCCCACAAGATCCCGGCTTTTGTAATATGTGAATTCCTGAAACCGTTCTCCAGCAACCTGGTCAAGCCTATCAGTGTAGTCTTAGGCCAAAATAATAAACAACTGAGGAAATCTAAACACATACGCAGATCTTGAAAAAAGCAAAGAAGTCCAAACACAATTTTTAGACGGCTATTCATGATGATGGTTGGGTGTTGTAGAACGAGGGTAGACTCAGATTGGCTTTAACTTGGTGCTTATGCACCAACCTAAAAGTGATAACCATCGGGTACTGATCTCATCCAACTGGATTTGATTTGGTAAACGATAAGTGCGAGTATTGATAACAAGACGGAAAGCAGCAGCACTATGAACAGCCAGGTTTGAACGGCACGAAACGAAAACACGGCCTGATGTCTCTGACCAACATAGACAAACTGCTTCGACATATTCGGACAACAGGTTGTCTAGAAATTTCAAGGGTTAGTCAGACCCCTTGAACAGAGATGGTGGCGGATAAACCGAAAGACTAATGTCTGCGCTCAATCCCGTAGTGGAAACTGATGGCCCCGTGTACTAGGGGTATCTAATATATTGGAACTGGCTCTCCAGGTTGGGGTTGTGATTTGGGTTAACTACGCAACCATGAACAAAACCATTGGTACGAAGCAACCAACAGCCTCGGAAAGGAATGATTTTATTGTTGACGACCCAGCTAAGCGAAATAAGGACAACCACGTTCGTATCAGCACCTAGAATCTGAGAACATTATACAGGGAAGGTGCAAGCGAACAACAAGCGGAAGCCCTAGGCTGCTACGAAGCAGACGATGGGATGGGCCAGGCAAAATGAGGATGAAAAACTGTGACATCTACTGCGGACCGTGTTATAGCGAGCAGAAACAGCGACTATGCGGATTCGTTATGAGTGCCAGACTTTGACAAGAAGTCTTATGCTTCCAAGACATTATCGTATGATTTGTAACGATCCGCATCAAGACCAAATTCGCAAACATCAGCCTTATATGTGCTCACTGCCTGACGGAGGAAAAAGATGATATCGCTATGGATTGCTTCTATGAGCCCCTTGACAAAACCTATTAGTGACAACCGAAGTACGATGTTAAATTCTGGCTGGGAGACTTCAACGTAAAGGTAGGAAGGGAAGACATCTTATGCAGTATTGTCGGAAAACATAGCCTACACGACAACACGTCTGGTAACGGACTTAGGCAAATTGACTTTGCTGATGAACGAAATGCCACTATAGACAGCACACAGTTTCCTCACCTCCATATCCACAAGGTGACATGACGGTCTCCAAATCAATGAACATTTGATCACACTGCGATAGACATGAGGCACGCATCAAGAATTTTGGATGCCCGAACATTTCGAGGGGCTAACATCAACTCGGACAACCACCTTATTGCAGCCAAAGTAAGAATGCGGATATCCACCACGCCACAACAATCCACAAATACTGTGAAACAATTTAATGCCGAAAGACTGCAATCGCAAGAGACCGCCAAGACCTTCGCGCAATTCGTATCCCTTAACCTCTCGATAGAAACCATACCACCAGCATCGAATGTCGAAGAACAATGACAACGATGCCAACAAGCCATTAGATCAGCCGCATCTGATGTGCTTGAATTCTCGCGCCCACCAGCAAGAAACCCCTGGTTTGATGAAGAGTGCCGACAGATGCTCACAGCCAAGAACTAGGACTACAAGGCTAAGCTGCAAGTGAAGACGAGAGCTGCCATTTAGCTCTTTAGGCAGAGAACTATGGAATAACATCGGCTCTTCAGAAAGAAGAAAAAAAAAGCAAGAAAAGCGCGCGATCGAGGATTTGGAGAGGTGCCACTCCAAGAACGATGTTCGCAAGTCTTATTAAATTGTGAAACGTCAAGGCCAAGGATACAAGGCTCGAACAGAATCCTGTAGAGATGAACAAGGAAATATCGTAGTTGAGACACAGTCTATGCTGAGGATATGGAAGAACCACTTCTGCAGACTGTTAAACGGTGATGACGAACAACATTCCGCTGTCAGGCAGAACGACCCATTCGATATGGGTAACGACGGCGAAAACTGCCAACCACCCAACTTGAGTAAAATGCAGATAGCAATATCTAAACTCAAGGACAATTAGGGCTGTCGAACATGACGGCCTTCCCGCTTTATAAAGCCGACGGAGGTGGCTTGGTAAGTAACATCTACCAACTCATAAGCCAAACCTGGTCGGATGAAAGATTGCTTGAAGAATGGAACCTCAGCATCGTTTGCTCGATTCACAAAAAAGGAGACCCTCTGAAAATTCAACCACAGGCACAAGCCTCGTAAACATCGCTTACAAGATCCCATCGGCTATAATATGTGAACGCCTGAAACCATTTACCAACAACCTGATCGGTCCTTAGCAGTGTGCTTTTGGTCCAGCAAAATCCACAACCGAGCTCCTGAAAAAAAACCCAAGAAGTCCAAATCGATACCCACCACCTGTTCATCGATTTCAAAGCCACATACAACATTATTTATAGAAACGAACTTTACAGAGTCATGCTAAGTTTTGGTATACCGCCCATGCCCGTCCGTCTGTGCATGATTAGGATGAAGAATTCTGATCCATTAGTGTCGAAAACACCTCGCCGAAACGGTCGATACTAAAAATAGATGTTGACATGGCAATCCACATTCATATGACTTCGTTGATCGCATTCTTGAGAGAATTGTGCAAAACTTCCCAGGCACTGCCAGAGGCACAATTTTGCAAAAATACATGCAAGTACTAGCATACGCCGACGATATTGACATCATTGGTAGGACCCAACGTGATGTGATAGCCACGTTTGCTAGTATAGAGAAGGAAGTGGCAAAATATGGTTTAGCAGCAAATGAGGGCAAGACTCAGTACATTCTGTCAACACGAAAGTACACATAACATCGACAAATTGGTCAGAACGTCACCATTGACAGATATAACTTTGAGGTAGTACGGGACTTATAAATATCTCGGATCCGCTATTAACTCTGACAACAACATCTCGTCAGAAATTAAACGAAGAACTACTCTTGACAACTGGTGTTTCTTCGGGCTAAGGAGGCAATTCAGTAGTAAAGCCCTGAGTTGAATTGCTAACGAGATCCTATGTAAGACCCTGATCATCCCACTCCTGCTCTACCACGCTGAATCATGGACCTTATCCAAAGCGGATTTGGAGATCCTTTTTCGAGTCGAGGGGAACATTTTTCGAAAAATCTTCGGCCCCATGTGCTTTTACGGGCTATGGAGACGAAGATTTAACCAAGAACTTTACGAATTGTACAGCAGCATGCTGCTTGTCAAAATACTCCGCATTGGATGTTTATGATGGTCAGGACATGTTGAACGAATGATCTTTTCTCTTCTTTCTGAAAGCTTGGTATTCTTCTCTTCTTCTCTGCCTATAGAGCTCAATGGCAGCTCTCGTCTTCACCTGCAGCTTAGCCTTGAAGGCCTCGTTCTTGGCTGTGAATATCTGTTGCAATTCCTCAATAAACCAGGGGTTTCTAGCTGGTTTCTAGCTGGTTTCTGATTTCCGATCGGGGCAAAAGCTAAGCCGGTTGGGACCTTGGTACACGACCTTCAGACCGTGATTGTCCCCTTCAAATCGATCATATGGTAAACCTAGGTTAACATGACATTTTAACATTTTGCCCACTTATTCATTATTCATCCAAATAAATATGGGCCGAGACTGATTGGTCAGCTAACTACATAAGTATTCCGATCACTGCAAAAATCTCTTACACACTCTCCGACTTCTTGCATATGGGCTTTATTTCCTAACAAGCTAAGCGCACACTTAGCGTGTAAACAGCAAAAGAAGACGTAAACACTGCGTTGCAACATAACTTAAATGCAAATTTGTGTTAATATTTGATTATGTGAACTTGATTCACAGTTCAAAAGATCCAACACATGTTAGTTAGATGCGGATGTGTTCATCTGGGGAATGTTAAGTAATTCGTCTTCTCTTCCTCTTCGAGCTGTTTACGCTTTCTGCATCTTCTGCCAAAAGTGGTAATCTCTTCGACAAATTAATTCAAATAAATTGTGGAGGCAAAATGGCTACCCAAAGCGCTCCCACCGCTTAAAAACCCAACAATTCACCACTTATCGCACGCACGCAACCTCTTCAACTGCCTCGGAAAAAATTGTCATGTATCTCGTAGATGAATTTCATTAAATTTATACGCACTTAACATAACTGCAAGATGGAGCAATAAAGATTGTTATTATCGGGCGCATCTGAACCCAAATGCTCCGATCATCTGTGAGCATGCGCACCGCCCTCAAGTTGTTGTGCCGCCATTATGATTTACGCAGAACAGTGGCAATTTATTGCGCAGAGAAAGCGAAACGTGACGTGACTTGCCTATTATCGCAATAGTTGCGATTGAATTTTTTGTATCTTTTATCGCATTTGAATATGTTTTTGATTTCGTTTTTTTTTTTTGGCGCTAATATCATGAGAGAGGACTCTGTTTTTGTGGCACACCTACCTCAACTTGAACACGACTCGCATGTGCAATCGACCTTTAATGCTAATCCTGAATTAGTTCCACCCGACGAGGTGTTAATTTCGTTTTATTGGCCATTATTTTTGGGTCTGAAAAGTTTCCAAGATCAGACATTTAGAGCCGTTTTACGACTTGCCAATGAATTTGTCATCTCTGTCTCCAGTTCGACAATAGATTGGTTAGCGCGACAATAATTTACAGTTGCTCTGTTTTGCGTGGAAAAGTTTTTTTTTTTTTGTTTCAGAAATAATGTCGCAACAATTGATTCCAAGCCCGACTTAAGGGCTACATCGGAGGATGGTATCTGTCATCTCCTAGGTCAATCGAAACGAAGTGTTGATTTCGAAAACAAATACCATCTCCGACTGATGGCGAGACGAGACGAGAAGATTCGAACTCTGATTGGGATTACACAATCGCAGTGGCAGAGATATAGATAGAGATGGAGATAGAGACTGGGTCTTCCTCTTTGGCGTGAATCGTGCTGCCTCCAGTGTTATACAATTCTCTCGCCAAATCAATCAAATGCGTGAGCCGACTGTATGCTGCCTCATGAGTATGGTGGTCACATAAAAGTGTCACTGGATCAAGTGGAGTGTTTACGTCGCGCTGCGTTTGGGGAAATGCGACGAAGACGAGCCAATCGATTTAGATTACCCGGCCCTCTGCCAGCCGCAGTTTGATTAGCCCGTCGATAGGCATATAGGCGGGTCGGCATGAGGTGAATATTTAGATTCAATTAGCGTTGACCCACATAGCGAAAGTGGAAGTGAAATAGTTGTGTTGTATCATCGAATTGCTTCGAATGAAATGTTGTAACATCGGATCGCCGCCAGTGGACGCGCAGGTGATGCCGCGATGTGCTTCTGGTTCGATATTGGCATGCAACCAAGAAATTTGCACGTCCGCGGTAAGTGTTTCGACATGACATATGTATTCAAATGATTGGGTTGTGCAATGCATTTTGAAGACATCATTTGGTGGAGATGAGCTTTTACTTTGCAGCTTGGTTAGGGCATTGGTGGTGTTGTGGTCGATGGTGGTCCAAGTGTTGCGTGTGGTTAGATTCTGAGAAATTACTCTTTCGGTGTATTGCCATCCCTTATGAGATCAGCAATTCGACGTCTTTGAGCTCCAGTGAAGTGTTCCTACTTCTGCTGAGGCTTTTCTGCACGTGTACAAGCTGTTGCCTCAATACTGTGGGCACTTTTAGTTCCCGAGTGTCTGTCCTGTCCGAGATTTCGGATGGGGGCCATAAAGCATTCAATGGAGATGGGAAGATAACTTCATGTGTCTCCATTTGCGATGCTGGAGATCGGAGTAGAGATTCTTCTTCTGATCCGTTATTTTGTTTTTCTTTTGTTTTTTCTTTTTTTTTGTTATTATTTGTGATTTTGTTCATGAAGATCCCACTAGTAAAGCGAGAAATACAGTCCACATCTGCAGAGCTCCCATTCAGATGTAAGACTTGGTACTGTTAGAGGTCGCCAGATATCTCATAGGGACATAACGTTCTCGCTGCATATAATTCAGTTCCCTGCATCATGCAGTCCTCTGCACGTATTCCAAAACGCCTTGATTTGGGAATTTATAAAAGCTCTTGGTCACCTGAGGAGGTGCCGGGTCGCCTGAGAAGCTCGTGTTTACCCAGTCTGAACTGGAGAGTATTCTCAGAGGCTATGGGTTCTGAGAATTTCTTTAGAATAACAGCCCACAGAAAAATCATTCAAGGTTGGATCTTATTGAAGGAGCTACCAGCTACCAGAAATGGAACAAACTATCTACGAAGGTAGTCAAGCTCTACTCAAGCGATCCCCTACGTTAGATCGCATTGAGTAGTATTACCCTTGAGATCCTTAAAGACGATGTCATGGTAAGGGACAATGGTACAAAATTGCTAGTAACGCTTTAACCCAAGGCCAGCGGCCCGACATTGACAACCAATCATCAAAGCCTCATTCGATGGTTGCCAAAGCTGCATACTCATCGGGAAATATCATTGGGAAGCAAATCCTTCCAGCTGTTTGTCCTCCAGTTCCAACTTTTCCTTCATCGTAAAGTTTAGTATGCTTAGATAAAATCTAGATTACCTAGTTCTCCAAATGATTCAACTGACTCTTAGCTTCCCAGCGGGGATTGGTCAGCTACTAGGCGCGACCTCATGTGGTAGATAGAGGAAACCGTAGAAAGCTAAATATCCTGCCATTCGGCACTAGAGCGATACGCGACGAATGGTATTATAGCAGGTGATCTGTAAAGATCCATAGTGCGCCAAACAAAACCAGCTTCATGAAGGTCCGCGTCCATATGGAAAATGACTGCCAAATTTACTATGAGAAAAGAGTTCTGTGACCGTTAAGCATAGCAATTTCCATATATAAAAACCAACTAAGTATGGGCTCTTGAAGGTGGAAAGTTTCTTCGGTGCAGTGAAACAACTCCCACGGAAATAAAACCCATGGAGCTTATTTCCCAAATAAAAACGAAATAGCCCCCCCTGGGCTTACTTCTTTTTCAAATAATCCCCGACACGAAAGAGCTTTAACACGTACAGGTGTTGTTGCCATTTGAAATTGGAATTCTATTCAAGTTTGACATATGGGAAGTTTGAATGTGAGTTGGAGGGGCATGCTGAACCCCTGAAACCCCCCTGCTTTGGGCTTACTATTGGATTTGGGATGTATGAGAGTTTGGATGCATGAAAAGGAAATAAGCCCCACAAGCAAAAGGCATTAACAACCGCAGGACTTATTTCCTTTTTCAAAAAGAAATAAGCCTCAGAGGATATTTCCAATTTGTTGGGAATCAAGCCCCATGGGGTTAATTTCCGTGGGGCTGCTGGTCACTGACCTCGGTTAGTGCTGAGTAACTTTGAGAATCTGGGCTAGGTTGTAATGTACTTAGAAAGATGATCGTTCATAGCTTGACCAGAGGCTATAGTCTGGTACAACGGAAATCAGGAGCATTTAAGTCAGGTAGTCCTTGGATTGCATGGCTTAGGTTGACTAAGACTTTGGCCCCTTGAACGAGTATTGTGGTGGTTGGGGTTACCCGATTCCTCTGTAACGTATGTTAATACGAGGTCTATGGTTTTCGATGGACCTCGGTCCTAAGCCAGGATGAAGTTCATGCCTTACAGATGATTTTTAAACATGTGTCAATGTAACGCGTCCTGCATTGGGATGTTTCATATATTGTGGGCATGTCCACCGAGCTGTAACGGCTATGTGTTCAAGCTAAGCATACTTTACATTGTCTGACTTTTAGCTTATTATGATCTCGACCCGACTTAGAATTACTTACTTACATAAGAGGCGCTATAGTTCGGAATGAACCTGGGCCTCAAACAACCTGCCTCTGCAATCAGCCCAGTCCTTAGATAACTGAATCTAGTTGCGCACTCCAAGTTGGTTGAGGTCGGTTTCCACTTGTGCGCGGCACTTAAGGCGAGGTCTTCCTCTACTGCGTCCAACGTCTGGCTGGAAATCGAAGACTCTGCGAGCCGGAGTATTGTTGTCCATTCGTTCTACATGTCCTTGCCATCTTAAACGTCAATGCGGTGTTTTTTTTTTTGACTAGGGATATGTCGCTGTACAGCTCGTAACGTTCTTGGTTGGATCTGTGACTCCATGGCCCGTCAAGACAAACGGGTACGAAATTTTTTGAAGAATTTTTCTCTCGAATCGACCAAGGATGTCTTTATTCGCTTTCGAGACGCAGCAGCGAGAATTCTTCATCGTCATCCTACACAAACGAATGAGTTTGGGCGGTATACCAAAACTAGACAAGGTTCTGTGTAGTTCGTCTCTGTCGAATGCGGCTTTGAAATCGATTAATAGGTGCTGGTCATCGATTTGAACTCCAGGATCTGCTGACGTGTGCAAATTTGATCGGTTGTGGACTATTCTGGCCTAAAACCACACTGATAAGTGCCTATCAGGCGTTCACATATTACTGCAGATGGGATCTTGCAGGCGCTGTAGAGGAGACTTATACCTCTATAGTTGGCTCAGTTCAGAGGGTCTCCTTTTTTGTGGATCGGGCAAACGATGCTGAGGTTCCATTCTTCAGGCATACTTTCGTACGACTAGATTTGACTTATGAGTTGGTGGATATTACTTACTGAGTCATCTCCACCGGCTTTATAAAGGTCGGCGGGAAGGCTATAATTTCCGACAGCTTTACTAACCTTGAGTTTAGGTATTGCTATCAGATCGAATGGTTGCCAGTTTTCGCCGTCGTTGCCCATATTGAATGGTTTGTTCTGCCTGACAGCGTTTAACAGTCTCCTGAAGTGGTTCTTCCATATCCTCAGCATCGAGTGTGTCTCAACTACGATATTTCCTTGTTCATCTCGACAGGATTCTGTTCGAGCCTTTTATTCTTGGCTTTGACGTTTTAAACTTTGATAAAACTTGCGAACATCGTTTCGCGATCGCGAACTTTTCTTGCTCTTCTTTCTGAAAAACTTGTTTTCTACCCTTCTTCTGTGCCTATAGAGCTCAAGGCTAAACTGCAGTTTAGCCTTGTAGGCCTAGTTCTTGGCTGCGAGCTTATGTCGGCATTCCTCATCCAGTCAGAGGTTTCTTGCTCGTGGGCGTCAGGAATCTAGCGCATCAGGCTCAAGTGTAGGCTCAAATGCAGGCTCAAGTCACGATGCAAAATTCGCCAAGTTGTGGTATGCAGAATGTTGAATTCTCGGATTCTCTTGCACTACACTGTGAATAGTCCTCTCGGTAATACGATTATTGCGAACGTAAAATGGGCGAATCGCGCGGAACCTTGCTCCAAATGAGCGTCCATTTTGATAACGTGTTTTTGAACGCAATGTTCGGTCATGGTGTTTTGGCAAAACTGCCTGAATAAATGACAGCCATGACAGCCAATGTCAATGCTAGAAAGTCCCTAGCCATCTTAATCCTCCAATGCGGGGTTTTTTTTTACGAGATCTACGTCGTTCTACAGCTGGTAAAGTCTGTTGTTAAATCTTCGTCTCGAGCATCTATCGGCCTCAAACCAAGGGTTTCTTGCTGTTAAAAAGAAAAAAACTTGCAAAGTTATTGGCTTTGTCGCCATTTTACTCCGACATTGATTGCTATTGGTATGGTGATAATCGTGATGTTAAGGCATACACGTTCTGCAAAGGACTTGACGGTTTCTCACGATTGTAACAGGCTCTGTGTTTTATCCTATCGACGAGGTTGTAGCAGTCGCAGTTGATAGCTGCAGTTATATACTTTTTACATATAATTTCACATTTAACAAAATAATTCATACTCACTTGAGTCATGAAAATTCATGAATAGTCAGAAGAAATTGTTGAAAATTTCTGTTTTTTTTATAACGGGTGATCCAAGTAGAGATAATTTTTTCAATAGCCTTTTTTGACAAATCACGTGTGAGTCGTGTCATGCTGTCATGTTATTTTTGTTTAGTATTGTTTGGCATTTCATAATGGAAAGACTTACGCGTGAACAACGTTTACAAATTGTTCAACTTTATTATGAAAATTCACGTTCTGTGAGGAATGTGTTTCGTGCACTTCGCTCAACTTATTGTCAACATAATCGGCCTACTGAGCGTACTATTCGCAACACCATCACCCATTTTGAGACCCACCATTCATTATTGGATAATATTCGACCGAATAGACCACGTCCAGCACGCTGTGAAGGAAATATAGCAGCCGTAGCTGAGAGTGTACACGAAGACCGTAGAGAGTCGATTCGGCGCCGTTCGCAGCAACTCGGACTGACGTATGGAACGACTTGGCGCATTTTACGTCAAGATCTTAAATTGAAAGCTTACAAAATACAGCTTGTGCAACAACTTAAGCCGCTCGACCTTCCCAAGCGACATCGCTTCGCTCTAACGGCTCTTGAAAAGTTCCAAGAAGATCCGACGTTTTCGAGGCAAATTTTGTTTAGCGATGAGGCCCATTTCTGGCTCAATGGGTATGTAAACAAACAAAATTGCAGCATTAGGGACGAAGAGCAACCTGAAGAGATTGAAGAACTGCCACTTCATCCAGAAAAAATAACGGTTTGGTGTGGTTTGTGGGCCGGTGGAATCATCGGTCCATATTTCTTTAAAAATTATGCCGGTGCGAACGTAACCGTCAATGGCGACCGTTATCGTGCCATGATAACCGACTATTTGATGCCTGAAATTGAAGCTCGTGATCTCGGCGACATTTGGTTTCAGCAAGACGGCGCCACTTCCCACACATCGCATCAATCAATGGACTTATTGAGAGAACATTTCGGTGAGCACATAATTTCACGTTTTGGGCCGGTCGATTGGCCACCAAGATCGTGTGATATCACACCGTTTGACTTTTTCCTGTGAGGATATGTAAAGTCAAAAGCTTATGCCGACAAACCCGCTTCGATTCAGGCCTTGGAGGAAAACATCACGCGTGTCATTCGCCAGTTACCAGTCGAAATGCTCGAACGAGTGATCGAAAATTGGACTCAACGGATGGACCATCTGCGACGTAGCAACGGCCAACATTTGATAGACATAATCATCAAAAAATAAATGCCAAAGAATGTTCTTTCATATGACATTCTCCATTAAATTGGAATTTTCTGTGTTTTTTTCTTTAAAAAAGTAGAGAACCTCGAAATGGATCACCCTTTACTTCAGTTTAATTGTTCAAGAATAAATTTAAATAAAGTTAACAGTCGCATTTACGAACCTATGTTGTGTCAAAATGTTTGTCTTGGAAAGTATATCCGGACCACAGCTATAGGACATACGAATCCAGATTGTACTAGAGTTGCGTTTGGTATCCGGACCACTCTAGTGATAACAACCTCTTTATACGAGCTGCGTACTGTCTTCCGGAACACTTGTAAAAGAGTTTTTTTTTTATATTGTAAAACTTGAGTTGAAGGCGTGGACATCCAGTAACCACCCAGCAACGCCACACGATTACATTTTCGAACTTCTTTTGTATATTCGTAATCTTACCATCTATCGAAATGTGAAGGAAGCAACAATGTAGCCCACACTCAAACATCATGAAACATTAAGCATGAAATTTGTTAGAAATAAAAGTTACGGAAATACTTCATGCGAATTTAATTTTTCAAAAACTTCTGATGGGCATTTCAATTAAATAAGCCAACTGTGAGGTTCATAGCCTTGCTCTCCTAATTGTTCTAATTAACAGCGTGGAATATTACAAGCGTTTAATTCGAATCCAAGAACGTTTTTTGAACCTAAGAGTTGAAAACATTTTCGTGGGTATTTTCATTTTATTGACTTTGTTGTTGTTTTTGATTATGTTAACGGGAGTTATGTATATACGCAGTCAGGGCTTTGTTTACTCAGTCATACTACCAATACGATAAGATAATTTGGAATTATCCACAAAGATTAAGACCTTGAAACATTTAAAAATATCGTGAACGTATTTAGTGAATAAAATAAAAGGCAATGGTCCTAATTGGCTACCTTCCGGCACATCGAGAAACTACAAGGTGGACCAAAAGAGATCACCCTATTGGGAGATGCTCTTATTTTTGCAAATGGCCGCCAATGTCAAATCTGTTTTGACATTTGTGGACTAGACAGATGTAGAATACAACTGAACAAACCATGGAGCGATACACTCCCCAAGAAAAACAACGAGTAATGCACGAGGTGCCATTACATCCGCTCGAAGTTACTGCATGGCGCGCTGTTCAGGCTGAGGGAGTTATCGGGCCATTTTTTTCGAGAACGCCGCTGGTCAAATGACAACAGTGGGCGGTGCTCGCTATGGGGCCATGTTAACAGAGTTTTTTTTGCCGCAATTGGTCGAGTTAGGACCTAAGGCGATTTTCGGTCAAAGCCTTGCGCTTGTTCCCATAACAAGCCCAGTCCGTGCATCAGCAGCTGCCTTTTGCTGCCATCGCTGCAATCTCGATGACGAAGTGGACGACTTTTCGACCAAAATCATAATGAGCGATGAGGCTCGTACCTCAGGGGGTACGTGAACAAGCTTCTGGGGCACCGAAAAACAACGAGAAATGCACGAGGTGCCATTACATCCGCTCGAAGTTACTGCATGGCGCGCTGTTCAGGCTGAGGGAGTTATCGGGCCATTTTTTTCGAGAACGCCGCTGGTCAAATGACAACAGTGGGCGGTGCTCGCTATGGGGCCATGTTAACAGAGTTTTTTTTGCCGCAATTGGTCGAGTTAGGACCTAAGGCGAATTTCGGTCAAAGCCTTGCGCATGTTCCCATAACAAGCCCAGTCCGTGCATCAGCTGCTGCTTTTCGCTGCCACCGCTGCAATCTCGATGACGAAGTGGACGACTTTTCGACCAAAATCATAATGAGCGATGAGGCCCGTACCTCAGCGGGTACGTGTACAAGCTTCTGGGGCACCGAAAAACAACGAGTAATGCACGAGGTGCCATTACATCCGCTCGAAGTTACTGCATGGCGCGCTGTTCAGGCTGAGGGAGTTATCGGGCCATTTTTTTCGAGAACGCCGCTGGTCAAACGACAAGAGTGGACGGTGCCATGTTAACAGAGGCCATGTTAACAGAGTTTTTTCTTGCCGCAATTGGTCGAACTAGGACTGGGGACATGTGGTTCCAACAGGACGGAGCAAAGGCACCACACACTACGCGAGCCACAATCGATATTCTGAAGGCCAAACACCATCGGATGACTTCTTCTGGCCCACCTCGTATTTAAGCATTGAAGAATCGCTGTACTGCTCGAATAGTTCTTGGTTGAATCTTCGTCTCCATAGCCCGTCAACGCAACCGAGACCGAAGATTTTTCGAAGAATTTTCCTCTCGCATCGACCAAGGATTTCTTCAGCCGCTTTTGAGCCAGTCCATGCTTCAACGCCGTAGAGCACCAATGGGATGATCATGGTCTTATATAGGATCTCCCTAGTAGTTCGAATGAGGGCTTTACTACCGAATCGCCTTCTTAGCCCCAAGAAACAGTGCTTGGCAAGACTAATTCTGCGTTTAATTTCTGACGAGATGTTGTTGTCAGAGTTAACAGCGGGGCCGAGATATTTATAAGTCCCGTACTACCTCAAAGCTATATCTGTCAATGCTGACGTTCTGTCCAATTCGTCGATGTTGTGTGTCCTTTCGTGTTGACATCATATACTAAGTCAGGGCAAGACTTAGTTTTACTGCTAGACCCATTTTTGCCGCTTCCTTCTCTATAATAGCAAACGTGGCTATGACTTCACGTTGAGGCCTATCAATGATGTTGATATCGTTTGCGTATGCTAGTACTTGCTAGTAATTGTTCCTCTGGTGTTGCCTGGGGAGTTTTGTACAATCCTCTCAAGAATCAAATGGAAGAAATTGCATGACAGCGCATCGCCTTGCCTAAATCCTTTTTTTGGTATCGAATGTGTCGGTGAGGTCGTTTCCGATTCTGATGGAGCAGCGAGAATTCTCCATCGTCATCCTACACAAGCGGACAAGTTTGGTCGATATACCAAAACTGGATATGGCTCTCTGTCTCTCTGGTTCGTCTCTGAAGATGCTGTCGTATGGGGCTTTGAAATCGATGAAAAGGTGGTGGGTATCCATTTGGACTTCTTGAGTTTTTTCCAAGATCTGGCGAAGTGTGAAAATTTCATCAGTTGTGGGCTTTCCTGGCGTCACACCACATAGATAAATACCAATCAGGTTATTGGTAAATGGTTTCAGACGTTCACATATTACAGCAGATAGGATCTTGTAGGCGGTGTTGAGGAGACTTATGCCATTATAGCTGGCGCAGTTTAGATGGTCTCCTCTAAACTATCCCAATTGCTTTAAATGATTTGAATTCGAAGCAATAAAAGAGGTCAGTGCTAGATTTATTTTCAATTTTTTGTGTCGTCTAGGTGGTAGCTTCACCATGCTACTTGTTAACCCACTACCTACAAACCATTCGTCCCATGTTCTTCAACTTTAAGTACTTCTAAAAAAATTCTAAGATGTCCTTCTCATCATGAGGCATCACACAGATGGTTTACCACAACACCTTACTATCAGATCTGCAGCCGGCTTCCAACTGCTCCTGTAAAAGTTTACAATTTGGCTGCACTTTTGTCGCTTACTTATTGCTTTTGCTGGATCTGCCATAGTTTCAAAAATTACCCCCAACTTGGTGATTGTCTTAACTGACCGCACTGTGGTCAGCCGCATACTCCTTATCCCAGCATCAGTCAGCCTTTAATAAAATTTGTTGTGTCATTCTCCCATTTGTGGTTGCTGGCATTTTATTACACGTCTTCCACCCGACCATCTTTTTCTGAAATAAACCAACCCAGCTGAAAAGTTTAAAAATAACACCAAGCTGAGGAAAAAAACGGACAACAAGGCATCTGCACTGCTGGCTCGCTGCCGAAATGTAGGTGCTAGCTATATAAATAAAAAAGAGAAACTCGAAATGCGATACGGAGCCAGCCCCAGTTGCATAAGCCCTCCAGTCGCAGTGGCTCCACGAGAGAGAAATGATCCGGCACATCATCATGTCTTCATCTGGTGCTGGCGCTGTCCCTCACACACCCACTGTCCACGATCGGGGCTCTCAATCAATCGAGCTGAACGGCGACCTTGCATACTTTCATTTTCGAGGCAGCACTATCACCAAATGACCTTTCCCTATGTTACCAATTAATTTCGTCTTCCTCGTCTCTGTTTGTTTTTAACGGTTTTACGCTACCGAAATCCATAAAAAAAAATAACGACTGCAGAACGAACAACAACAACAAAAGTATCGAAGAACAACCAATAAACGAGATTGGAAAGAGCTGAAGCATAGATAGTGCGTTCTTCGTCTTGGGATGAATCAGCTGCTGTACCGCAGCTACCACTCACTTCAAGCAGATCGAATCGGCGATGTTTTTTTTTTGTTTTTTTTTTTTTGGAATGGCCAAAGGAGGAGGGATACACCTCTTGGAATTTGTTTTTATTGCTTCTCTTCGAATCCCACCGCACCGCCGCGCCGGCCACCAAACTAAAAGGCTGAAAAGAAATCAGAAATCGAAAACCTCTCGGCTCTGGATAGGTAGGCAGGCAGGCAGGCAGGCAGTCAAGGTATGTTTTTATTTATAAGACCAAGAAACCACCTCCACCTCGACCGATCGAGTGGATGTGGATACACTTTATCTTCAATAGGCTCATCTGGGCCTGAGAGCCGCTCGGCTTGTGTGTATCGCGTTCCGTGGCGCTGACTGTTACGTAAGAAAGAAAGCGAGTAAAATTTAATCTTGCGCTTCAATGAGTGGAGACTAGTAAAACCAATCAACTAAATCACCGTAATACGACAGCGCTGGCGACCACGATGGCGACGCCACAGATTATGAACTTTATTTGGAGTTTACTCGTCATCGATTGGAGTGCGGATCGATGGAGCAGTGGGGAGCTGGAGATTGGTATGCCTTGTCAACAAGGTACTTGGTGTAGGATTAGCCTGAGCAATCTGATGCCCATTGTTCGAGGTTGGACAGAACTCGTTAAATAGATATACGACCGGGTCTAATGCGGGTAATTACACATAACCGATGCAAATGTATGCAACGTTTGGGCTTCGCGCATTCGAAAGATAGACTTTCGCTTTGGCAGTCTTTTGTCTTTTAAATGCGTCACAAGGGGACCATCTAGATGCAAATGAGAACTAATTCTCGTTAAAATATTTCCTCCAAGCGGAACAAAGTGGAAAATATGAAAATAAATCTGTCGCGTGACCCATTTCGGGAGGAGTGGTGAACCTTTGTGATGGAATGGACTGTTGAACAGTGTTAACTAGATGGGGCCTGTAAGTACATAGTATGAGTATAGAAGGATGGAATAAATTTCTTTACACAAATTAGCAGGTCATATCAAAGTTTGATTTTTTTAAATCTTCGGTTGTTCCACATCTCCTTAATAGGTGGCGCTACATTCCATAGTGAACAGGGACCAACATGCAATTGGAGTTAGCATTGTCGATATTAAAACTGCTTTTAAGCACACTTTCATCGAAGTTGGCTGATGGTAAAGGCTGCATAGGGTCAAGGGCTGTTCAGAGTTTACCATTCCAAAGGATCGAGGGTAGACTCTGATTGGCTTTAATTTGGCAATGCCCAGTGGCTGCAACTCTGACTAAACAATGTGCTTATTTTTAACCTCCAAGTCGTAACCATAGGATACTGGTTTCATCCAGGCGACAACAGGTTGTCTAGACATTTCCAGGGTAAGTCAGGCCCCTTGATCAGAGATCGTGGACGATGAACCGAATGGCCAATCGCAGGTTTATCCAATAAATTGGAACTGGCCGTCCAGGTTAAGGGTTATGCTTTTAATGAACTAACCATACCCACCCATGGAAATCCACTAGTTACGAAGAAACCAAAATCACTGATTTTATTGTTGACGACTCTGGTGAACGAAAAAAGGATAACGACGTTCGTATCTGCACCTGTGAGAACATTAAACAGGAGAGGTGCAAGCGAACAACAAGCGGAAGCGCTAAACTGCTACAAAGCAGACATTACAGCCATCCAGGAAATACTATCGGATGGGCCGGGCAAAAATGGATGAAAAACTGTGACATCTACTACGGACCGTGTTATAGTGAGCAGAAACAGCGACTATGCGGAGTCGTTATAAGTGCCACACTAAAGCAAGAAATCTTATGCTTCCAAGACATTAGCGAACGCATTGTAACGATCCGCATCAAGACCAAGTTCGCCAACATCAGCCTTATATGTGCTCACTCCCCGACGGAGGAAAAATATGGTATCGCTAAGGATTGCTTTTATGAGCTCCTTTCCGTCAGCCTTATTAGCTTGAGCTTAGATTTTTCTATCCTCACTTCAATCAGGTCTTGTGGTTGGGAGTTTTCGCTGTGGTTGCCAATATCGAATGGCTCGTTCTGCCTGACAGCGGAATGTTGTTTTCCTTGTTCATCTCGACAGGATTCTGTTCGAGCCTTGTAACCTTAGCTTTGACGTTTTACACTTTGGTAAAACGTGCGAATATCTTTCCAGGAGTGGCACCTCTCTATATCCTTGTTCGCCAGCTTGATTTTGCTCTTTTTTCTCCTTTCTAAAAACCCAGTTTTCCTCCCTACTTCTTTGACTAAAGGCCTCAATGGCAGCTCTGGTATTCACTTAACCTTGGTGGCCTCATTCTTTGCTGTGAGCATCTGTTGGCATTCCTTATCAAAACAAGGGTTTCTGACTCTTCGGCTTGAGAAACCTACCAACTCAATGTGTTTCTGATTTTTTGTGGATAACTTCATTCCTACGGGCTCAGTGGAGCGATGGTTCGTGCGATAAACTGCCGCGCAAAAGGTGTGTGCGCGATTCCCACCCGTAGCAACACCTTAATGATTTTTCTCTGGCCCTCCTGAAGTACCAAGTATCAAGAAAAGCTTATCTCAAGTTCGCTGTTCGGAGTTGGCATAAAACAGGAGGTCCCGCCTTTAGTGTATATTGTACATGCGCACCCATGAATGGTTTTAAGAAAGCTTGGACCTGGGTACTAACGAGCCTGTTGAGAAAATTTTGTTTTATCCGCATTTATACCATGGCTGTAAAAAGGTAGCGGTCCGAGTTGATATTAGCCCCACAGAATGTTCTGGCAATCTCTGGAGATCTCTTTTCCCCTTATGGACATCCAGGTTAGGAAACAGTACGCTGGCTATAGGGGCATTTCATTCCGTAGAGAATTCAATTAGCCTAACCAGACGTGTTGTCGTGTAGGCTATATTTTCGACAATACTGCTAACGATGTCTTCTCTTCCTACCTTTGAGTTAAAATCTCCCATTAAGATTTTAAGATCGTATTTTGGTACTCGCTTAAGTTTTGTCAAGGAGCTCGCAGAAGCAGTCTGTCGCAATATCGACTTTTCCTCCAACGTACCGTGAGGGAATGTAAGGCTAATATTGGCAAATTTGGCCTTGATGCGGATTATTACAAAGCGTTCGCTAATATCTTGGAAACATAGAACTTCTTGCCTAAGTCTGGCACTTCTAACAAAACCACATACGAATATTCGTTATTTTTGCCCACTATTACACGGCCCGTAGTAGGTGTCAAAGTTTTTCATCCTCTATTGTCCGACCCATCAGATTGTATTTTCTAGATGACAGTAATGTCGGCTTTGTAGCAGTTTAGGTTGTTCGCTTGCTCCTCTTCTGTTTCATGTTCTCACATTCCAGGTGTAGATCCGAGCTAACTGAGTAACATCTTCAAAGGCTCACATTGCGGTCAGCCTAACATGGTACGCTGCTCGCTGCTAAGGACGAACTGATTTATCCGTCAGGAGTCAGATTCCAACTGTCGCAGGGTTGTTGAAATGTTGGACATTATCAAGTCAGAAAAACCTCATGACAATGAGAATAACTCAAGACAATACTTGCAGACTATGTAACGAGGACGAAGAATCAGCAAAACATATCCTGTGTCACTGTAACTGCCTAATCAGATTACGTCTAAGCCATCTAGGTCAACACTACCTTGAGGCAGAAGATTTATCTGACATCCCACCCAAAGATTAACTCGAATTCATCATGATTGAGCTCTAATTGGAGTAACCTGCTTCCAACTCCCTAGCCTAATCTAATCGAATCCGTCGTCGTGCGAAAACTACCCACCCACACATGAATGCCTTAGAAGTTAGGTCCTGAAATTCGAAACAAATAAATCCAACGAAATTTTTTTTTAATTTTAAATAGGAGAGCTACAGTTTATTAATCGAACTGTCACAGTTTACTGTTAATAATATTGCATTACGTTACATAAGACTTTGAAATAGTTGCTTACACCTTGCAGTTCAACTTTAGAACTTTAAATAGTTATTGCTAGCACAGCAGTTTTGTGATGCATTCCCTTGAATACCTATGTCCTTACAAGCTAAAAATTTCTTAATTCAATTTATTTTCATTTAAAACACGCACAACTACATATATTAATCTAGTACAACGTCAATCTACTACTTAACCTCTAAATCTAACTCAAGAAGAAGAGGAGGAACTTTCCCTGCACGTTTCGGTATGCCCGCATTTTGGACACAATTTCTTCGCATCATTGTCAGATGATCCAGTTGTCCAGCCGTCATTAGACACAACTGTACCATCTGACTTTTCACTATGGTCCAGTGAAGACCACTTTGGTGGTGCTTCCACAGTTTCAGGAGGAACAGTTTCAACAGCGGTGATAGTGTCCTGCGCAACAAGGTCTGGCGTCACAGTCCCAGGAGTTATCGATGATGAAGATTCTGCTCCTGAGGAGGAATCAAACGTGGAGCCTGTCTTTTCACCACTATCCAACGATGACCACTTTGTTGGTTCGTCCTTGTCAGGTGTGACATTTCCCGATGATACGGTGTCTTCATCGGTCTTCATTGGCCACGATGGTGGTGGTTCTTTATCCGGCGTTAGACCCTCACCTGGGATGGTGGTTTCATTCGAATTGTCTGGTGAAAGAGCTCTTTTTGGTTGCTCCTCCTGAGGTGTTAAATTACCCGTTGAAAGACATTCGTCCGTGGGAAGTCCCCTCATATGCGATTCCGGAGTAACAGAAGTAGAAGACTCCCCACCTGACGGTGATTCAAAGGAACTTTTAATACGATTCCCATGCTCATCGTTGATCCGGATACGAAACTTTGGAAAACTATTACTCCCGCGTCGCAATCGCGCCCTTTCGGTACGAAAATTCGAACGTACCGCCTCCCAATCGACCGCAGTGGGACTCTGCAACTCGGCTATTTCCGGTAGCAACGTACAACCAAAAATATTCGAACGAAACTCCTGTCGTGTGGTGACGGAAATAGCCCGAAAGCCGTCGTTTACAAAAGCACAACCATCCACCACCTCTACCACGGGGTCGAGATAGCGCTTCCCGTGGTAGACCTCTTCTTCTTGCTTTAACTGCGTCCGTATGGAGTTCTGTCGGCCATACCTTCTGTTTGATCCGCTGCGACCAGCTGCTGTGGGACCACATATACTGCTGCTGCTATGGGTTTTCGGGAAAATAAAGCCGGGTGACATCAAAGGGGAAGATGTTGAAGAACACCGGTGGCCAGTTTGCGTGGGTGAATCATAGCAACGGTTGAAAGACATGGAAGTCTCCAAATTATGCATAAACACTGTATTATCGATGATGTAGCTATTTCTCGTGGGTAGGGTTAGTGTATTGGGTGGCCGTCTAGTCGGGGTTTGAACCGCATCGTAATGGCCGGGCGATGTTTTCGTTGCGATGTTTTGCAGTGTCGGTGATGTGGTGGAGCTTAGTTTGTTGTAACTGTTGCTGGGCGTCAGGATAAGTGGTGAGATCATCGGTGGTGGAGTCCTGGGTGGTGTGCCCAACGACTCATAAGCTGTTTAAATGAAAAATCGGTTTTAGAAAAGCAATTAAGCTGCTTTCGGGGACAAAGCGAACGTATGCAAACATGAAAATAACAAAACATCGCATAACATCGGTTTCTTAGTACCAACTACACAACGAAGCAACATTCAAAACTGAGACAAGAACACAAGACACAAGTGGGAATAGAAAACAAATTGAAAGTGGTTAACATTGACAACGAACAACACGTCCAATTACGAGATGAATGTGAGATGAGTGTTACAATACCTTCCCTTCGTACCTTCCCAACCGTCTTCGTTGTCTTCTCGTATTGGGTGATGGCTGTCGAAGGTCGTGACTGCGGTCGAAGGAGTTGTGGCTGAATCCAAGCAGGTGTGCACCACTATGTCCATGTGGGAGTCCAGTGAGAATTGCTTTCCTAGAGAATGGAGGTAGAGGGTTTTAAATGTGTCGAAGGGAATTATTTCACGAACTTACCGGACATTAGAATTCCACGCACCCTTCGCCTCATCGATGGGGATTCTTGGTGCTACAAAACATAAAACGGTTCTTAGGCTCGTAACTATTTCAGATATGGCATCTTGAAAAATTTCAGTTTTGGATCATTTTTTTGTTTTGAGGGATAGAAGAGGGATATGTCTCCAATAAAGTTCTAAGGGTTATGGCTGAAAAATGTCCACTTTAAGCTGAAACTTTGAGTCTAAACCCAGGACCTAAGAGTTTTGAATTTCTGAAAGAAATCAACGATCCATTCACAGTTGCAGTTGAACCAATCTTCATCGTGAACTATTTTTATGATACTTTCAGGAGAGAGGTGCAACAGGGAGCTGCTTTCCAAGTCTGGGGTTAAGCATCATCCAGCAATCAACCAGAAGCCTTGCAAGAAAATGATTGTTCAGCTGATGGCTTCTAGAACAACGTAAGGATTTCTATGTCCTTATGGTGATTCCTTGTGGACTCAGTCCTTATACTAAGATAGAGTGCCAGAGTTATGAGTCGATGGAATCTGGTAATTTTATGTTTAGAATTTCTGATAGGTAAGCTGTTTTAATAGGGATAGGTTTTCCACTTGCTGATAGATGTTCTTCTCGAGGACTACCAGATATTATGAGTTCAGAACTAAACTCGTGCCTTAAATTAACCCCAAGGAAAGAACACCGGCTTCAAAAAGTTCAATATTGTTGACGACAGTAAAAACTACCTACCACCCGACCTAAGTGAAGCAAGGATAGCAACATCAACCCTCAAGCTTACAAAGGCTGCGGAAATAACGGCCTTACCGCCGTATTTATAAAGCTCGTTGGTAATTTCGTCATACCATCCAACTCATAAGCCAAGTCTGGTTGGATGAAAGAATGCCTGAAGAATGGAACAACAGCATCGTCTACCCGATCCAAAAAAAATGGAGACCCTCTGAACAGCGTCAACTACAGAGGCAAACGTCTCTTCAGCATCGCCTACAAGATCCTAACTGCCGTAATATGTGAAAGCTTGAAACCGTTTACCAACAACTTAATCGACGCTTAACAGTGTGGTTTTAGAACAGGAAAGTCCACAACCAATCAAGTTTTCACACTTCGGCAGTTTCGGAAAAAACCCAAGCAGTCCAAACCAATACCCAACACCTATTCATCGATTTCAGAGCCGAATACGACGCATTTATAGAGACGAACCGTACAGAGCCATGTCCAAACTGCCCAAACTCGTTTGTTTGAGAATTCACATTGCTTGATCAGGATCGGAAACAACTTCACCGACACATTCGATACCAAAAAAGGATTTTGGAAGAGCGATGCGCTGTCATGTGATTCTTCAATTTTTTTCTGGGGAGGATTATGCAAAACTGCCGAGCCAACAACAGAGGCACGATTTTCCCAAAAGCGGTGCAACTACTAGCATTAGCCGACGATATTGACATCATTGGTGGGACTTAATGTGATGTCTTGCCACGTTTGCTAATATAGGGAAGGAAGCGGCAAAAATGGGTTTAGTACCAAATGAGGGCAAGTCTCAGTACATTCTGTCAACACGAAAGGACACACAACATCGACGAAGCGGACAGAACGTCAAAATTGACGGATAAAACATGGAGGTAGTACGGACTTTGCCTACCTCGGCTATGCTACAACAACATCTCTGCCGAAATTAAACGAAGAATTACACTTGCCAACTGCTGTTTCTCCGGGCTAAAAAGTAAATTTAGTAGCAACGCCCTCACTCGAACTACTACGGAGATCCTATATAAGATCCTGATCATCCCAGTCCTGCTCTTCGGCGCCGAAGTATGGAACGTATCCAAAGTGCATGAAGAAATCCTTGGTCGATTCGGGGGAAAATTCTTCGAAAAATCTTCGGTCCCGTTTGCGTTGCCGGGCTTTGGAGGCCAAGAATCAACCAAGAACTGTACGAGCTGCATAGCGACATGCTGCTGGTCGAAAAACTCCGCATTGGACGTTTAAGATGGCTAGGACATGTAAGACGAATGGACACCAATACTCCGGCTCGCAGTGTCTTCGATTCCCAGCCAGAAGTCGGACGCAGTAGAGGAAGACCTCGATTTTAGTGGCGCGCACAAATAGAAACCGATCTCTACCAACTTGGAGTGCGCAACTGGAGGCATCTAAGGACTGATCTACTCGGAGAGGCATGTTGGTTGCGGTCCAGATTCATTCCGCACTGTAGCGCCACTTAGGTATAAAAACTACTTGGACGACTTTAATCTAAGAATTCTTAGAACTACTAATGGACACCCAATTCCCAGGTTGTTCACAGGAAGCTTTTTTACGACGACATCAATGGAACCAATTATTGACAGGTAACTTTCACGATCTTATCAGCAAAGGTAAAATACTTTGGGCAGCAAATATATTCCCACCCTATACATCCGCGGGACCTGATTTCACTTTGCAGCCCATTATAACTTTTTAAATAGATCAGGGCCGCCAACTAGAATGCCAGTCCATGTCACCTCTGTGCGAGTTTTACCTAGCTATACCAAATATAAGTTGGAGGGTTACATACAATGTAAAGGACAGGGTAAGCGAGTCGTTGTTGATATGTGCAGCTTCCAAAAAAGGAGGACTATGCCACTTTTTTGACAGTCAAAACTTCGTGACAACGGTATTAACACATCTTAGAAGAGTTGAAGACGTACATGGAAACTAAGAAAAATTCATAGGACCGTATATGCAGCTTCGAACGAATCAGTGGCATAGTCGTTTTAAAGTCTGAGAGATCTTCAGACTTCAGGGTTAGGTCAGGTTAGAGTGTGATACGCCAGCACACTTAGACAATTTTGTGTGATACCAACTGGATCTTGTCCCGTCCCCTTACTATTCGTGAGAGAACCATTCTGAGCTTTTTTTTTTGAAACGAAGCACACTTTGAAAGTAGTAACCTCCAAGGTGGAGCTTCCTTTTGTTTCTTAGGGCCGGGCAGTTAGAAAGGAGATGACGTATTGTTTCTTCTTCTTCTTCTTCCATGCAGCTCCTGCAGAAGTCGTTTGTGTGGAGGCCCAGCCTTTCTGCGTGCCTGCCTCTAAAACAGTGTCCAGTGATGACATTTGTGTCGGAGCTATTGGATGGTCTATCGAGCGAAATAAGACCCTTGGATCTTCTTAAATCAAGTTGTTGCCAAATTTGTTTGGTTGTTTGACACGATTTGCTATTAGCATGCTGCGCTAGTCAGCTTTTCCATGTAGCAATAGGAATACCCTGTGCACCCGTGTCGGGTATCTTAGTCCTATGTCTGGCGAGTTCATCAGCCTTACAGTTCCCTTCGATGTCACTATGCTCAGGCACCCAGCACATGTGAATGTAAAAATGCTTTGACATCTCGTGCAGAGATGAGCGGCAATCCAGGGTTTTCTTTGAATTTTTTGAGACTGATTCCAGGGATTTGATGGCCCTTTAGCTGTCTGAGGACATGCTAATATCCTTCTCTTTCAGCCAAGATAGCCTTCCTGATCTTGAATGATCAGGCATACGTGAATGTTAAAATTCTTTGACATCTCGTGCAGAAATGAGCGACAATCTAGGGTTGTCTTTGAAGACTGATTCCTGGGATTTGATGGCCGCTTAGCTGTCTGAAAATATGCTAATATCTCTCTCTTTCAGCCAAGATAGCCTTCCTGATCTTCAATGATCCTAAAGACGGAAAGATAGGCTGAGATTTAGCCTGTCGTAAAAGAGACCAGCACCGACTCTCTAATTTGTTTTGGAGCTATCGGTCCCAACACAGATCGAGTCATTTTGCAGAGGTCCGTAACTTGCCTATGACGATATGTGTGGGTTTGTGACTAGGAAACTGTTATCAAAGTTTCACCTGGTAAGGGTTTAATCGGTGTTTTTAGGAAAATTTTACCACTGCTGGATGGCTTTAAGAAGGATGGCTGAGTAAGCTGCCATTTGCTGGCCGCAAATATCTAGGGGTAATAAGTGAAAATGAATGCCTAGTGCAGCTGATGGTGTTGTACTGGGTGCACCACCAACACACAAGCACGAGTTCTTTGCACGTTGGCTAGTTTTTTGCTGTTTATAGCTATCTCTAGCGCTGGCCACCTTTCTACTGCACCATAGGAATATCGGTCTTATAAACGAGATATAGCCGCAATGCGTGATAACAGGTTGCATTCCTCATTGCATGCCTATGGCTTACTTACAGGAATAATGTAAGACTGTAGCTTTCTTTACCCTTCCTGGTATGATAAGCTTCCAGTAAAGCTTCTTGTCAAAAATAAGTCACTGGTAGCCGGGGCTTTTTTCTTTGTCTCTAAAGGCTTATTCGATTCCATTAAGTGACTGTGGTCCATGTGAGAAATTTTATATTTCCTAGTGAACACGACCAGATAAGTCTTGTTGGGGTTGATACCCACACCAAACTGCCTTCCCATTTGGAAAGTTTGTATCGTGAGTTTTGGGGAAGTACCTTGAATATGTTCGGGTACTTTCCTGAAATAGAGAAAGCAACGTCAACCGTGTGACAATCACGTGACATCTGTCCGCTTCCAGTTTTGTGTTGATAATCCTGATAAATTAATCTGCAGACGCTAATCCTAAGATTCCTAAATGTTTCCATTTGTCCTATACCCCTAATCCGAAATACATACCGTTTATACCTCAAGGGTTTTTAAAATATTCAAAGAATATAAAAAAAAATGGTACGACCTGAATACCAAACAGTCCAGTATACCCCTTCCGCCTTACTCTACCCATACTCACCGCAATCCTTATGCCAGCATAAGTCTTTGCCAAAAAATCATCAGCATCGTATAGAGCAGCAAACGATCCATTCACGATCTTCGGAGACATTGGGGAATTCGATAGCAATAAGCTTGACCCAAAGGCTTCATTCTTTTCCTTGATATCTGTGTTACATTTTGTTAAGAAATTTTTTTAAATCAACAATCTAATGGAATGAGAATAGGGTCAGTCGACAGGCTACCAAATGGTTTACATACACAACCATGTCTGGCGCAAAAATAAAAGCTCCAACCATTTACTCAACGAAAAACAATTTTTTTATTAAAAAAAAAAAAAAACAATTACAACAAACAAAAGGAAAATAAATTAAAAGTCTAAAATAGCTTTGACCTTCTAGCACTACCACTCAACAGACACTCGCATACTCTATGTATTCCTACTCGGTAGAGACTTTAAGGTTCCAAAATACTGGTCCCAACCTAATTGCTCCAAGATGTCCTTACCTTTTAGTGGAACCTTGGCAGCTATTTTCACATTCATCTCGTCCAAGATGCACCCGGCAACCAATCGAATCTCGGACCAATCATTCAAAATGTCATCCAGAGTAGTGCGTGTCGATGTGATGGTGAAGCGTATGACGTATTTGCCCTTAATCGAGCATGGAACACAGTGCAGATTGCCACGACGATTTAGGCGTTTAAGGAGGCGTTCGGTTAGGTCGTTGTCACCCTTGATTCGAAAGACCACCATTCCTATAAGGTGTGAAAGTTGCTTATATGGTGTCAACTGGGTTATGGAAAACTTACCCAAATGTCGCTTGGCTGGGATTTCAAAACGTTGGTCAGCAGTGACAAGTGCTTCGAACCGCTGTGCCAACCGCACACCTTCTCGGATGTGTTTTTGTAAGCCTTTGATGCCAAACGAACGAAGGACGAACCAGAGTTTGAGAGAACGGAATCTTTTACTGAGCGGGATCTGCCAATGCATGTAGTCAATGGCTGAACCGGAGTTTTCATGCTGCAGATACAAAGGTTCCACGTTGAAAGTTCGATGAACTGCTGCACTATCCTTGACCCTAACAAAGCAAAAATATATCACAGGACAACATTAGTAAACTCATACATACCACAAAGCAGTACAATCAAAGTGCACCATCAGCCACTTTGAGGGGTTGAAAGCAATCGAATCGGCCCTCTCAATCCCCTTTAGCCAAGAACGAAATTCCGGACAAATAAAAGCACTGCCAGCATAGGCGGCATCCAGATGCAGCCACAAGTTGTAGTCACGACAAACTATCCCAACCTATAAGGACATTGTGTCAACCCATTCCCCCCATAATTTATAGGACTACCACATACCTCCTCAAGATTGTCAAATGCGCATGTTCCGGTCGTCCCCAATGTTGCACAAACCTGTTGCATTAAAAAAGACAAAAACCATCCAGGGATACATTAGATAATGAGCAACAAGTGGAAATTCATAATAAAACCGACAGACAACTGCTACCACAACTAATAGATCCCTACGGGACTATCAGTTGCAAATCTTCTTAGTGTCACTCAACCACCCACCCTGCGCGGTCCATAAAACTATGTCCCACGCGTGGGTGGCGGAATTAATTTCTTTCAACTTTTCAAACTCACCCAAAACGGTATCAACCCTTGTTTCATGTCATCTTCTATAGCCTCGCGAAGTAGTTCCCCCCTCATCGAGAGGTTTTCATCCGACTCAATGAACCTCATCCGCACTAAGCCTGTTAACAGGAAAAACAAAAATTAATTGGATTCATGAATGGATTTAGGATACCCTACCGATGAGTGCCGCTTTCTCAACACTGGAATGAGCCTGATCCGAGCAATACGCCACGAGTCGGGCATTTATTTCTGCGTCTTGATATCCGGGACTTTTTTCGTGAAACGCTCTGATTGCCCTTGTCCGTCCGGCAAGCAGACACACCAAAGTAGCTTCACTGGCGGTAGTCTGGATAACTCCACCGCCCTTGCTGTTGTTGTTCAAATGAAGAAAGTCATCTGGCAGGCCAATCATCTTGCCCAACCAATTCATCACAATTATCTCCAGCTCCGTGCATGCTGGTGAGCTAGCCCATGTGAATCCCAGACAGTTGATGGCGTCTGCCAACATATCCCCCAGCAGCGATGGGAAGGAGTTGAGAGCTGGGAAGTATGCATGCATATGAGGACTCTGCCAGTGTGTCACTCCTGGCATGATGACACGCTCCACATCGTTAAAGATTGAATCCCAATTCTCGCCATCAACTGGAGCAGATTCGGGTAGAAGGTTTCGCATGTAGCCGGGTTTCACGTCCGGAAAGACTCTGCGGTCACGAATGTTCTCCAAATAGTCTGCGATGTAGTCGACCATTTGTTTGCCTGTGGAAGGGATCAAAAGAGTGGAGCTTTAGGAGTTACAAAGTCAATTTGGTTGTGTCCAACAGTTTTATGGGAAAAGGATAAGTCACACCGAATCAGAGGAAGAACTGTTGCCTAAGGATTTGCTCAATCCAATAGAGGATAGTGTGTCCATTTTCTTTAAATTGAATTGGATTGCATTGCTTTGGTTTATGGGGGGTAGGTGTTATTGGATTGTGGGGATGAATGGTAAATAATTTCAAATGTGCTACACACACCCTTTTAAATAGGGGTGCACGGATGGTGTGTTCTATTTAATGCTAAATGGGGGGAATTACGTGTTTTATTGATAAACGGATTGTAGTTAGTTAATTTATTCGAATTTCGATGTTATTGGTCCTGGTCTAGGGAATATGTGGTATGAAGCCATTTCTGATTTTGGAGTACCGCTTAAATTAGTCTGTCAATATAGAATGAATGGGCAGTCTCCACCCACTGCTCTATTATATCGTTCAGATCTTATGAAAACTTTCAATCAGTGTTGACAATATGTTCCAGGGGTTAGGTTTTTAGCTAACCTTTTGCAGTGAGTTGTGCAGGGTGCTATAAGACTATGGCAGATACCGACCGACGTTATTTTGTAAGTGACCAGTGTTGGATCTTTTATTCTCTCAGCTTATCTATTCGGAAATGACTTGCTAAGCCTAGAAGTACCGAAGAATGAAAAAAATTGACTCAATAACCAAAGTTAGGCCAGAATGACTGGCACAAAATTTCAGGCCTGCTGTTCTAGATTCAATACAATGTCGTGCTTTGCAAGTGTTAGCAAGTGATGATCCCCATCAGAGCAATATTCTGCAACATAAGCCTTCTATGTGCACACGCCCTGACAGACTCTTTAAAATTCCTTCTTGATAGGGTCTTCAGTCTCATGGGTAGGAGATTATAAAGTCCCATAGTACGAGTTTCGCATCGTATTCCGGACAGATTTTGTAAAATTCCTTCTTGATAGGGTCTTCAGTCTCATCGGTAGGAGACTGAAGCCCCAATCAATAAGGAATTTTCCAAAATCTGTCCGGAGTACGATGCGAAAGTCTTACTAGGCGACTTCATAGTTAAAATCGGCTAGGAAAACTTCTTCTTTGATGGAAAGCACAGCCTATATGAAACGAAAACAGAAAATGGCTTCCAACTAACAGGCTTTTCGGCAGCATGTAAAACTATTTTCAGCAAAACTAGGTTCCCACTACTTAGAATTCACGAAGCTGGCGATCTCCAGATGGTGGAACCAAGTCCTCATAGGTGCGAGGCATGCATCCCTGGATGTTCTCATATTCAGAGGGGGAAACTTTGACTCAAACACATCCAACTTCAGATCCCGACTGTCCAACGAGAAGATAAGCTACAAATGGTACAAAAAAAGACTTTACGTTTGGAAGCCTTAGTAAGCCGGAGACAGCCAGAGGAAGTAGTAGTCGAAACCCCCAAAGGCTACCAGCAACCAACCAAAAAGATGACCGTAGTATGATGATACTTGAAAGTTCCAAAAGGAGACGACAGAAGTTAAACATATCAAAGCGCTACAACGCAAAACCAGGAGAAGGGAATTGAAGAAAATCCTGCATTGGAAAACAGAGACCACGCAGCTATCCAGCTCGGGGGAATCTAAGAGTCTCACAACAAGAAGAACATCCGTGAATTCCTCAAGAAAGCCAAGCAACTGACGGTTGGCTTCAAAGTAGGAACGCAGTCTCTACGAAATATCAACGGCAACCTGGTCACTGACCAGCAGGGAGTTGTGGATGTGTTAAGGCAGCAATTTTCAGCAGCCGCTTAGCGGTTATTTAACTGAATTTAGTGTTGACGACTTTGCTAAACGAAAAAAGGACAACAACGTTCGTATCTGCACCTGGAATGTGAGAAAATTAAACAGGAGAGGTGCAAGCGAAAAACTATCGGAAGTCCCAAGCTGCTACAAAGAAGACATTACTGCCATTCAGGAAATACGATGGGATGGGCCGGCCAAAAAGAGGATGACAAACTGTGACATCTACCACGGACCGTGTTATAGTGAGCAGAAACAGTGACTATTCGGATGCGGATTTGTTATAAGTGCCAGACTTAGGCAGGAAGTCTTATATTTCCAAAACATTAGCGAACGCGTTGTAACTATCCGCATCAATGCCAAACTCGCCGACATGAGCCGGAGACGAAGGAAAAAGGTGATATAGCTAAGGATTGCTTCTACGAGCTCCTTGACAAAACCTATAAGCGACTACCGAAGTACGATGTTAAAATCGTGCTGGGAGATTTAAACGCAAAGGTAGGAAGAGAAGACATCTTAAGCAGTATTGTTGGAAAACATAGACTTAACCTTTCGATTAACGCCATACCACCAGCATCGAATATCGAAGAACAATGGCAACGATGCCAATGAGCTATTAGATCAGCCGCAACTAATGTGCTAGGTTTCTCGCGCCTACCAACAAGAAACCTCTGGTTTGATGAAGAATGCCGACATATGCTCGCAGCCAAGAACTAGGTCTACAAGGCTAAGCTGCAGATAAAGATAAAGAGAGCTGCCATGGAGTTCGATAGACAGAGAAGAAGGGAAGAACACCGGCTTTTCAGAAAAAGAAAAAAGAGCAAAACAAGCTCCCGATTGAGGATATAGAGAGGTGATACTTCAGGAACGATGTTTGCCAAGGATACAAGGCGCAAACAGAATCCTATCGAGATGAACAAGGAAATATTGTAGTTGAGACACAGTCGATGCTGGGGATAGAGAAGAACCACCTCTGCTTTATAAAGCCCGCAGAGATGACTTGGTAAGTAACATCTACCAACTCGTAAGCCAGATCTGTTCGGATGAAAGTATGCCTGAAAAATTGAACCTTAGCATCGTTCGCCCGATCCACAACAAAAGGAGACCCTCTGAATTGGGCCAAGTACAGAGGTATAAGTCTCCTCAACATCGCCTACAAGATCCTATCTGCATCCCACACCTACTCTGTCACTCTCCCTCGATCAGCAACAATCGCAACAAACTCCTTGGTAGCTTCTCCTCAACATCACCAACAAGATCCTATCTGCCTGGATTGATAGACACCTCAAACCATTTTCCAACAACCTGATCGGTACTTTTCAATGTGGTTTTAGGACAGGAAATTCCGCAACCGAACAAATTTTCACATTTCGGCAAATCCTGGAACAAACCCAAGAAGTCCAAGTCGATACCCACCATCTATTCATCGATTTCAAAGGCGCATATGACAGCATTTATAGAGATGAACAGATCCATGTCTAGTTTTCATATACCGACCAAACTCGTCCGTTTGTGTAGGATGACGATGGAGAATTCTCGCTGCTCCATCAGGGTCGGTAACGAGTTCACCTACATATTTGATACCAAAAGAGTATTAAGGCAAGGTGATGCTCTGTCATGTGACTTCTTCAATCTAATTCTTGAGAGGATTGTGCAAAACTCCCGACCCAACACCAGAGACATAATTTTTTAAAAAAAAATCGGTGCAACTACTAGCATACGCCGACGATATTGACATCATTGGTTGGACTCAACGTGATGTCATAGCTACGTTTGCTAGTATAGAGCAGGAAGCAGCAAAAATGGGGTTAGTGGTAAATCAGAGAAAGACCAAGTCAACTTGAAAGGACACACAACATCGACAAATTGGACAGAACTTCACCAGTGACAGATATAACTTTGAGGATGGACGGGACTTAGCCTATCTCGGCTCCACTTGTAACTCTAACAACAACATCTAGTCAGAAATTTAACGAAGAACTACTCTTGCCAACCGCTGTTTCTTCGGGCTAAGAAGGCAATTCAGTACTACACTACTAAGGAGATCCTATATAAGACCCTGATCTTCCAAGTCCTGCTCTACACATGGACCGTCTCGAAAGCGGATAAAGAAATCCTTGGTCGATTTGAGAGGAAAATTCTTTCAAAAATCTTGCTTCGAAGGGCTTTGGAGACGAAGATTCAGCCACATGCCCCTGGTGAAAAAAAACTCCGCATTACACGTTTAAGATGACTAGGACATGTAGAACTAATGGACACCAATACTCCGAATCGCAGAGTCTTCGTTTCCCAGCCATACGTCGGGCGTAGTAGAGGAAGACCTCACCTAAAATGGCGCACACAAGTAGAAACCAACCGAACTCAACCAACTTGAAGTGCGCAACTAGTGGCAGTTACGCTAAGAACCGGAATACGCATGTTGGTTGGTTTCCAGGTTCATTCCGGACTTTTGCGCGACTTAAGTAAGTTTTCAGCACACCCATGGTTACTTTATTTCCCGATACAGTGTTGCTTAAAATTTAATATTGTTGGATACATTTTTCATAGAATAATATTCAAAGCTTTAAAAAAAATACTCACCTCGTCTGCGATATTCCTTGAAATCCATGTCCGACATTTGCACTTAGTTGTACTATTTCTTTTTTTTTTTTTTTGTTAAAGTTCACTACACTCAGTCCTTTAATTCGTTCGCTTTAGTTTAAAATTTAAAAAAAAAATTATTATTAGCAAGGGATATATGGACTCATGAGATTTATTTGTATCGTCACTTGTATCGTTGCAAACGTAACTGCAGCTGCAATGGACTTTCACAGAACTAAGAATGACAACTGAACACTTCCTGGTGAACTGGTGATTCTTAACTAAAATGTTAACTATAAGCTGACATTCAATTTATAGTTTTGGACATCTATTTCATTTTTCAAGATCAGTAAATACTTGCCAAGCTAACATTCTTTAAATGTGTTTTATATAAATTCACAAAGGAAATATCTTTTTGCTGGGAAAAAAAATGCAAATGTCGAACCCATTGTTTGCAGATACAAATATTTTTTTTACTAAAATTATTCAAGTCACTGGAACGTTAAATTCAGAAACAACATTAGAACGTGAATATAAACAGAGGAAAGATATTTTGTATCCACATGCGAATTTTAATGTGAAATAGATCCGTTTAACGGCTAGAAAATGTCGGTGCATATTTTTATCGTAAGTCGGATTTATGTTATAATATGCACATACATGTATCTACTAAGAGACAACTGATTAGTAATAGAACAAATCGGATTGTCACGTGAAGTTGATATGAGGCTATCCACGAGATACTTTTGTTGTTTTTTTTTTTTTTGCTGTATTACCCCAATGCAGGATAGGTGACTAAAGTTCTAGTTTTCTAAGAAAGCGATGTCGTCATTTAACAGCCGTAATGTGCCATTATGTCAGTAGCTAAATGGGCCGTAAAAAGCGGACCAGTTTACGATTCCTAGGGAAGGCGTCTAAGGAGACGAAGAATAGAGAATAGCGGAGCAGAATGGATGAGTCAAACATGGAGATAATATATAAGGAAGATGACGCGTCATCCGAAAAATACTTTAAATAATAAAAAATGAAAACAACAGCAATTTTTGGTCAAAATTATAGCGGTTTCGGGTAGGTTTTCATCAGATCCCCTCTAGTTATGGTACGAATTTAGTCAACTGCCACAGAAGGCAGATTTAATTTTTTTTTTTCAAAAAGCATGAGTGCTTTAAATCTGCGCCCCTATAACGGTCAATGGCAGTTAATATAGCAGCTCTCATGAAAGGCTTTTTTTGTAGGCCTTTATACTGCCCTGCATGTGGGAATTCACCAAAACACGAACATGCACTTGTTGTCGAACACGGAAACCTAGAATTACATGGCAGTGAAGGTTAGCAAAAGGCATTAACCTGCCTGTATACAAGTTATGTATGATACCGACCTGGTAAGAATGCGGATATCCACCACGCCACAACAAACCAGAAATACGATAAAAAAAATTAATCTCGCCACACTGCAATCTTAAGATACCGACAAGGCCTTATCCCATAACCCCCCGATTAACACCAAACCACCGGCATGTAATGCCGAAGAACAATGGCAACGATGCCAACAAGCCATAGATCAGCCGCAACTGGTGTGATAGGTTTCTCGCGCACAAAAGCAAAAAACGATTGGTTCGATGAGGAATGCCGACAGATGCTCGCAGCCAAGAACAAGGTCTAGAAGGCTGAGCTTCAGGTGAAGACGAGAGCTGCCATCGAGCTCTATAGGCAGAGAAGAAGGGAAGATCACTGGCTTTTCAAAAAGGAGAAAAAGAGCAAGAAAAGTGCAAGAGGTGCCACTCCAGGAACGATGTTCGCAAGTTTTACAAAGGTGTAAAACGTCAAAGCCAGGGTTACACAAGCGAACAGAATCGTTTCGAGATGAATATGGGAAGATCGTAGTTGAGACACATTTGATGCTAAGGGTGTGGAAGAACAAATTCTGCAGACTTCGAACATTCTTTGTCTGTCAGGCAATAAGGAACCATACAATGTTGGTGACAACAGCGAAAACTACCAACAACCCGATCTAAGTAAAGTGAGGATAGCTAAATCTAAGCTTAAGCTGAATGGGGCAGCCCGAAATGAGGGCCTTCCACCAGCAACGTGTCGAATATCAGGGCAACTCTGGCCTTACTTTAACCAGAAGCGCTCCATCTGCTTGACAATGCTGAACAGATCAAATATCAGCAGTATTATAGGTGTCCTTACAGGACACTGTCCGTGTTGGCCTACGCAAGAAGACTTGGCCTCTTGAGCAATGAATTCTGCAGAAGCTACTTAGACGAAGAAGAGGAGGAAAGTATTATTCACCTTATATGCTGTTGTCCTGATCTCTTAGTAAAGAGGAAACTTCATCTGGGAGAGTACTACTTCGACAATATAGGTGAGCTGGCTAACATCAAACTCAGACACCTCTTTCCCTACATAGTTAGATCTGAATGGTTCAATTAGGCGAACGAATATAGGAAAGTCGACAGATCCACAACGTACTTTTATGGTCTTAGTGCCACTACAACCTACCCAAAGATAACCTAACATCTACTAGCTCAAAAGCAAGTTTCGATTGGTGAAACTTTGCCTGAAGAAAACAACCTCAGCATTGTTTGCCCGATCCACAAAAAAATGAGATCCTCTGAACTTCGCCATTTACAGAGGCATAAGTTTGCTCAAGATCGCCTACAAGATCCTATCTGCCGTAATATATGAACGCCTGCAACGTTTACCAACAACCTAATCGGTCCTTATCAGTGTAGTTTTGGTGAAGTAAAATAACCGCTGCGGGCATAAGCCACGTGGGGCTTAGTTCCCAACAGAAACGATATAGCCCCTGAAGGCTTAATTCTTTTTGGAAATGAAAATAAGTCCTGCGACTGTTAATGCCTTTTGCTTGTGGGGTTTATTTCCTTTTCATGCGTCCAAACTCGCACACATCCAAAATCCAACAGTAAGCCCAAGCTGGAGTGTTTCCAAGGGTCATGCCCCCCCACTCGCATTCAAACCTTGCATACACCAAACCTGAATAGAAAATTCGAATTTCAAGTGGCGATAACACCCGCGTTAATGCCTATTCGTGGCAGGGCTTATTTCCGTTGGAGTTATTTCACTGCACCGTTGTTTTAGGCCAGGAAAGTCTACAACCGATGAAATTTTTACACTTCGGCAGATCCTGGAAAACACCCAAGTCGTCCGAATCGATACCCACCACCTATTTATCGATTTCAAAGCCGCATACGACAGCATTTATAGAGACGAACTTTACAGAGCCATGTCAAGTTTTGGTACACCGCCAAAACTCGTCCGTTTGTGTAGGATGCCGATGGAGAATTCTCGCTGCTTCATCAGGGTCGGGAACAACCTCACCGACATATTCGATACCAAAAAAAGGATTTAGGCAAGGCGATGCACTGTCATGTGATTTCTTCAATTTGATTCTTGAGAGGGTTGTGCAAAACTCCCGACCCCGACACCAGAGACACATTTTTTAAAAAATCGGTGGAACTACTAGCATACGCTGACGATATTAACATCATTGGTAGGACTCAACGTGATGTCATAGCCACGTTTGCTGGTATAGAGAAGATAGCGGCAAAAATGGTTTTAGTGGTAAATGAGAGAAAGAGCAAGTAAACTTGAAAAGACACACAACATCGACGGATTGGACAGAACGTCATCATTGACAGATATAACTTTGAGGTAGTACGGGACTTTGTCTATCTCGGCTCCGCTTTTAACTCTGACAGCAACATCCCGTCAGAAATTCAACGAAGAATTACTCTTGCCAAGCGCTGTTTCTTCGGGCTACGAAGGCAATTTAATAGTAAAGCCCTCAGTCGAACTGCTAAGGAGATCCTATATCAGACCCTGATGCCAGTCCTGCTCTACGTCGCTGAAACCTAGAACTTTTATCGAAAACGGATGAAGAAATCGATTCGAGAGGAAAAATCTTTGAAAAGTCTTCGGTTCCGTTCGCCTGGACAGGCTATGGAGACGAAGATTTAACCAAGAATTATACGAGCTCTACTGTGACATGCCCCTGGTCAAAAAGCTCAGCATTGGACGTTACAGATGGCTAGGACATCTGGAAAGAATTTACACAAATAATCCGGCTCGCAGAGTCTTTGATTCCCAGCCAGACTTTGGACGCATTAGAGCAAGACCTCGCCTTAAGTGGTGGGCACAGGAAGAAACCGACCTCAACCAACTTGGAGGGATCTACTGGAGGCAGTTAGCTAAGGACCGGGTTAAATGGAGAGGCATATTGGTTGAGGCCCATGTTCATTCCAAACTATAGCGCCAATTAGGAAAGTAACGATAGTTTGCTGACACTCCCACTAAAACCTAAAGTTGAACTGAAACCCTTAAGTGATACCATAGCTATACAGATGTGAGATGACGCACTCCATACAAGAATGGTTCTATGGCGGGTCGTACTGGCACAGCCCGCCATATATTTTTATCTCGATTCCCATATAATATGCACGTGCAAAACGCCCGCCCGTCCGTACTATGAAACTGTTGAGCAAAAGTTTCTGTTTTTTGTTCTCAATGCGTCATCTGTGTGGCTATATAATCCTTGGTGACACTTATTGCGGTTAAAGTAAAAATTTAGGCGTTTAGGGAGCTAAATAAGTTTAAAGTCAGTTGCGACATCTTAGCTACACCGGCAAGTAGCCCTGCCTCTGAGTAGAGCATATGTTCATCAGCTAGAATGCTCCTTCAAAAAAAACGTTCTCTACTTGGGTCCGACACAATATTCATTTCATGGATTCATCGATTCATTCATTTCTGGATGAATGGGTATGCCATTCATCCATTTCCGGATGAACCGGTATGAGAACAAACAAAATTGTTGAGATTAGGCGATACCAATACATATGAGATTCAAGAGCGTCCTATGCATCCTGAAATTATTTGGTATGGATTTTGTGCTGGGTCGGTCCATATTTCTTTGAGAACAACGTTCACCATACCATCACTATCAACGGCAAGCCCAAGATCGATGATTGCCAACTTCCTTCTGTCTGAATTGGATGATATGGACACCAACGATATGTGGTTCCAACAGACGATGGCAGAACTTAAGCCACATTGGAAATTCTGCACAAGTGATTCGATGGCATGGTCATCTCACATGAAGACGATGTGAACTTTTTTTTTTTTATAATTTGCGCGCACCCTCCATCTGACCTTCTTAGAAAAAAAGGGTTGGAGTGTTCCTTAGGCAGAATTTTGCTAAGCCTGGTGGAGTGTTAGAGGGTTTGATAGCTAGTACTTCAGATATTCTGTGGAGTACATGAATAGGTATGTTCGCTCTAACAATCTTTAACGAACTGACATCTGCGAAGCGGTTCTTAAGGTCTTTTTTAAGATTTCCGTTTTTGAAGGAGGTTTCGAGTGTCTAAAACGCTCCGTTTTGGATGTGAGTGCGATTATTACATAAACAATCATTGTGTGACAAACATGTTCAGTTGTTTTGATAGCTAGTACTTCGATATTCTGAGGGACGTGTGTAGTATATGAAAAGGTACGTTCGCTGGAACAATCTCGAACAAACGAACTGACGTCTATTCATTAGTTTTCGATTGAGGTTTCGTGTATTTTGACGTAAAAACGATATAATGCGATTAATACGCATACAATCATTGTATGGAAACCCGAATAACATATCTTCGGTTGCACAAAAGACGTATCCTAATCGCGTTTTAATTTTAGCCAGTGGATAATTTTTTTTGATGTTAGTATTTTGAATATAGTCTTGAAAATTTCAATCGCTCTGGAGTTCTCTGAAATTTATCCGGTGACTATTTTTTGACGTACTGAGGAATGAGAAAGATGGAAAGCACTTTCGTGAATTATTCCTCGTAGATAGTGTTGACATGTGGTGGGAAAACAGAATTTCCCTCGGATTATTAAACCAAAAGTGAGGAACATGTATTTTATATCAGAAGATGTAAAGCAAGGTGTATATATATATTTGAAAAAGGATGTCTACAAAAAGGCTAGAATTTGTTTCTTTAGATTTTCTATGAGAAATTTGTAACTTGATAAAAGCTGAATGGATATCTTTTATCTGTAATACCCTTGTAACTACGGACTTTTTCTGAAATCTTTGTCTGAAATCTATTTGGTATTTTTGTATTACTAGAAAATATATGGTGACCAATCAAGAGGTTTTTTTTTTGACAGCTGGCGAGTGAATCGCCAACTGTTTTCAACCAACATTTTGTCCGGCGATGAGGCGAATTTCTGGCTCAATGGATTCGTCAATAAGCGAAATTGCCTCATGTGGTCTGAATAAAAACCGGAAGAGGTTCCAAGGCTGCAGTTTTTTTTTTTTTTTATAATTTGCGCGCACTCAAGGGGTTATGAATACCCTTTATATGTTTTAGCACAGTGCGGGCGTTAAGGAAATTAGGGATAAGAAGAAAGGAGATACCGATGCACATTGGATTTAAATGTCTGTAAGTTATAATGGAAAGGAAAAACAAAGTTTGGTGGAGCATTCCACATTCGTGTTGTTCGGTTTATGTATGAATCTCTATATTTCAGCGTACGTCCGAAGATAGGCTTGAGGGTAAACTGATTTGCATTCATTGCGTAACGAGTATTGCGGCTGAATTGTTGAATGGGAGGAATGCAGCTGGCTATTTCATTTGAACATTGGTTGTTAAAATAGCGATAAAACAAGGTAAGGCAGGAGATGTTTCGACGGTGTTAAAGCGAAACTAAGGAGTTCGCTATTCTTATGTCTCCTATAAGTTTTTTCGCACGTGTTTGAATCCTATCTAGTAGGTGCAATGTTGATTTTGGTGCACCTGACCAGACGTGGGCGTTGAATTCAAGTTTTGGGCGTATAAACGCTTTATATATTGTGGCCAGATCAGAGGGGGTGAAATATTTCTTACATCGATTTAGGAAACCTAGACATTTCGCTGCGTTTTTAGCGACTTCGAATATGTGGTCGTTCCAACGTAAGTCGTTACTAACACACATACCTAGCATGGAAAGCTTTTCGGTTTCTTCGACGTAAGTGCCATTCATGGATAATGGCTCTCGATTTTGGTTTCGCTTTAATGACAGAAGACAGCATTGTGTTTTGGAAGCATTGAATTCCACTCTATTAGATTTACCCCATTTGATAATGCTGTCAAGGTCGGAATTCAATGAGCTTAACATATTTTGGCGTTTAGAGTCCACGTTCGAAGGTGAGGGAAGAGGACCTGTAAACGAATATGAGAAGCTGAGGGTACTGTCATCAGCGAAGGAATTAATTGGATTAGAAGTTGCAGACAGGAGATCATTTATAAAAATGAGAAAGAGAGTCGGAGACAAAACTGAGCCTTGAGGGACACCAGCATTTATTTGGTGAGTTACAGGCTTGAAACCATCCAAAAAAAACTCGAATTGAACGTTTCGAAAGATAATGTCTAATCCATAGAAGAAGTTTTTCGTCGATTCCAAATGCACGCATTTTCGACAAAAGGGCTTGATGCCAAACCCTGTCAAATGCCTTTGAAATATCAAGCGCAACAATCTTGCTTTCGCCACCATGGTGGATTGATTGGTTCCACTTTTCGGTGAGATATGTCATCAAATCATCAGTAGACCTGTTGCTGCGAAAACCATACTGCCGGTCATTGAGAAGTTTTCGTGTTTCGAGATATTTCATAAGCTGACGATTTATCAGCGTTTCCATGGCCTTGGAAAGAAGGGACGTAAGTGCAATTGGACGGTAGTTGGAGAGAGAAGAAGATTCGCCTTTTTTTTGGTACAGGCTGGACAAATGCTGTTTTCCATCTACTCGGAAAGAGTCCTGATGAGTAGGATAGATGGAAAAGCTTACGCGGTGGTTTTGCTAGCGTAGAAGAATACCTCTTCAGAATGATGGGGGATATACCATCTGGACCAGCGGATTTATCTATGTCAAGATCAGATAAAACTCTTGCAACTGTACGAGTACGAAAGTGAATTTGTCCCATAGAATGATCTACGTTCTCAAGTACAGGAGGAGACTGAACACAATCTGGCAATGTAGAATTGGCTGCGAAATGAGCAGCAAGCAGATTGGCTTTGTCTAAAGAGCTGACAGCTGGAATGTCATTGTGAATGAGCGTCGGAATTGATGTTGATGCCGTTTTTTGTTTTTAACAAATGACCAAACGTTTTTACTACCTCTGGGACATTGTAGAATTTTTTGCCTCAACGTTCGGTCATAGAGGAATTTGACACGCTTTATATGGGCATTACAGTCATTTCTGGCTTGTTTGAACTTTCCTCGGTTTTCCTCTGTTGGGTTGGTCTTGTACAACCGAAAGTTTGTCTCTCTCGTCCTGATAGCTTCTTTGCAGCTCAAGTCATACCACCCTTTTGCCTTTGGTCTGGTACTCTTAATTCTGTTGGGAATAAAAGATCTCATACCAAAGAGAATGATATTTGATATCATATCAGCAGCAGCATCCACGTCACTATCGAGGAAACATAGTGACCATAGTGAACTTGTCACTCTTTTTTTTTATAATTTACACGTACTCAAGGGGTTATGAATACCCTTTAATAGTACGAGCGTTAGAGAAGGGGAAGAAAGAGAGGATAGGAAAGATTTTGGATGTAGTGGAGACTTAACTCCATGGGTGGTGTCCGAACTAGCTTTGGGGAGTCACTTTTTCTTGTGTTCGTTAAATTTGAAGAAATTCAAGATGGTGTGCATACTTTTAGGTATTACACCGACCTTTTATTTCTTTTAAATAAAAGTGAAATGGATTTTGGTTGGAATTGAACGCGCAACCTTCCACTCAACAGACGAACACATTACCACCACAGCGCGTCCACCCTTATATATGAGATCCAAGAGCGACCTATGCATCCTGAAATTATTTGGTATGGATTTTGTGCTGGGTCGGTCCATATTTCTTTGAGAAAAACGTTCACCATACCATCACTATCAACGGCAAGCGCTATAGATCGATGATTGCCAACTTCCTTCGGCCTTAATTGGATGATATGGACACCGAAGACATGGGGTTTCAACAGGATGACAGGACCCACGCCACATTGGAAATTCTGGACGAGTGATTCATGGTCATCTCACATGAAGGTGATATGAACTTGTCACTGAGATTATGCGATTTGACCCCGTTGGACTCTTTCTTTGATGTTTTCTGGAGTCGCAAGCAGCTCTCAAAGCCAATATAACCCATGCCATCGGTCAAATTCATTCCTAGTTACATAATCATGGCAAATAGGGTATTTCGGATGGGCGCGACCCAGAGAAGATGCGACGGACATTTCGACGGATGTTCTTTCCCATACATAATGGCATCTATAGGCCTTTCAAACGAATACAAAATTTCGATGATATCTCCATGGTGTTTTTTAATGCTGGGGTAGCAATGTAAACACTGGGGTAGCAATATCAGTGCCCCACATAGAAATTTTTCGTTGTATAAGATGCGTACTATGTGAACTGCACACAAACTCTTTGCAAACGGTTAATTATATGCCGCAGCGAAAAACAATGACCTCAATACACAATCCCGCATGTTAGTCATTCAAATGCCATTTTCCGGATTTCAGATTTAGTAAGTCATCCTAGATGAAGCTCTGTTCTCGTTGGTCAATCGATCATTTAGACCAAACAGAACAGATGAAGCTCTGTTCTCGTTGGTCAATCGACCATTTAGACCAAACAGAACAGATGAAGCTCTGTTCTCGTTGGTCAATCGACCATTTAGACCAAGCAGAACAGAGCTTCATCTGAGACAGCTTACTAAATCTGAAATCCAGAACACTTTCATAGTCTCCTACCATACCGAAAACGATAAATATTTTCAAAGCTACAAAAGTATGCAATCGCAAAGGTTATGAACTTCAGCAGATTAATACGTATATCCCCCAGGTTCGAGTTTCAGGTTGGCAGCACTGGTGAAAAGTTTTCAGTACCTATACTCTGGAATTTTATCATGAAAAGACCAACAAACGAGCAACTACTGTAAATTATTGAAATTTTTTATCAAAATTCGTTCTCTGTGAAAAAATGTGCACCGTTTGTTACGACCATATTATGGTTCGTCATGATAGACCTGGTGAATCAACAATTCGTGCTGTTATCACCAAATTTACTTTGTTTGACATAAAACCATCGACTCGCATTCGTACAGTGCGTACCGAAGAGAATATTGCAGTCGTAGCGTCCAATGTTAATGAAAATCGTGAAATGTCAATTCGTCGCAATTGGGCATGTGTTCCTCAACCCCATGAAAACATTTTACGTGTCGATTTGGGTTTGAAAGACTAAAAAGTTCAACTTGTGCAAGAATTGCAGCCGAATGACCTACCACAACGTCTAATTTTTTGGTAAATGGGCCTTAGAATAGCTCCATGAAAATCCGTTGTTTTATCGAAAAATTGTGTTCAGCGATGAGGCCAATCCCTGGCTCAACGGATATGTAAATAAGAAAAACTGTCGCATCTGGAGTGATGAAAACCCACATGCCATGCAAGAATTACCGATGCATACAAAAAAAAAATTGTGTGGTTTATGGGCTGGTGGCATCATCGGTCCAATTTTCTTCAAAGACGACAACGGGGAACGATATCGAGCCATGATACGCCACTTTTTGCCCCCGTTTGCTGAGTTGAACTTGGTTGGCATGTGGTTTCATCAAGACGGTGCCACATGCCACACAAATCGTGAACGATATCGAGTCAAGGTACGCGACATTTTTTTGCTGCAGAAAGTTGAGTTGAACTTGGTTGACATGTGGTTTTATCAGGACGGTGCCACATGCCACACAGCTCGTGAAACAATGGAAATTTTAAAGGATGAATTTGGTGAGCAGGTTATCTCTCGAAATGGCGCTGTGAGTTGGACGCCAAGATCATGCGATTTAACGCCTCTTGATTATTTCTTGTGGGGTTTTGTAAAGTCGTTGGTCTATGTGGACAAGCCGAACACGATTAAAGCCTTACAGGATAACATAACACGCGTAATTCGTGGAATACAGGCTGAAATACTCGAAAAACTGACGCAAAATTGGACCTTCTGAATGGACCATTTGAAACGGAGCCGCGGACAACATTTACATGAAGTTGTCATTAAAACGTTAATGGCAATGGCCTACTTATCGATTACAATAAAAAAATTTGAATATTTGATGAAAATTTGAGTTTATTATTTGATTTAAAAAAAACGACGCTTAAAAAATCACCCGTTACAACAAAGAATCACTGCACCTGCACTCAGTTGCATTTGCGTTTTCTTCAACCAACAAAAGAAACGATGCAAGGCCAATAACGACGATGAATGAGTGAAACTATTGATTTTTCATTACCTCTAGTCAAAGCAAAAATAAAACATTACTCCTCGCTTACAATCAAATTTTCAAAAAAAAATCAAAATCACATGAATTTCACAAAAGTAACGAGTATCCGTGAATATATGAACTCCGCCGGAACTTATGCAACACTATCCGTACAAAACAATCACTCTCCGATCAGCAGCACACAAATCCAAATCACTTTTCAGGCATAACCGGCGATCGATAAATATCATTGCATACTTTTATGCATAGAAAAATATTTCAAACAAAATTCTGACAAATCGTCGTCAAGGACAATCTCTCAGAGCTACACCACCGACCTTGACTTATATCGTGCATTTCGCTAAACTATTTTCGACTCGACACGCTCGTTTTATGATCTTTAGGTTCTTCTTGTTCAAAATTCGACTCATTTTGAGTAGATAAACATAATAATTGTATCTAGATACATAAATGGCAAATAAAAAAAAAAAAAACGTCAAACACCACAGCACCAAACGAGAAACCACGACGAAACTGAATTTCACAATCGAAGAATCCAACTCTCGATGGCTGCCTGGCATGTGGTGGTGGTGTCTATCCGCGACAAATCGTTATGCACCTCACTTGTGGTGTACCTTTGTAGGGCTTCAATTCATTGGTGGCCCACAATCAATCCATAGGTACCCCATATACCAGGTGATGGTATTGAAATCAATGCACAAGTTGTCAGTTTTGAAAGTGTGCATTCATAATTAGGTGCGCGGAATTTGCTGGCTTGAGCTCGTGCAAGTGACGAACTGGGCGTGGATAGACCGTAAGGGGTTGTTGGAACAATAGGAATTACCAGTGCTTAACCAGACACAAGGGAAGGAAAAATTATTTTACTTGAACACAAATGCACACACAAAATCACTGCTAGGAACTTAAAATTACTGAACTGCTTCCGCAGGAATTTTTCCTTTTATAGCGGATGAAATCCTTAGAGAGATTTCCTTTTGTTTTTCATCCCCAACCATTTGATGGTATACGTATCGTTAGAACGAACCTACAGCATCTTATGGTTGGAGGAAAAATTGGAAAAGGACGAGACAAATTGCAATCACCCCATTGGACAGGGAGCTCTACTAGTGATGCTGGTCACCAATGGCGAGAGAGAGATTTCATTTCGATAGTGGGAGGACTAAAGGAGGATTCGTCCTGGGTAAATGGAGACATAGTGTGCTTTTAGCTATTGGATTTATCACCAAGCAATTGTTTCGTGTTTTGTATTTGTCGGGCATTTTTGTAGGTTGTAAGTTAAATAAATATTGACGACGTCACCGAGTGCAGGATGTTTCAGAGACCGTTCGTAATCACGTGGACTTTAGGGAGAAGAGATCTTTGGTACAAATCCTATGTGTAACAACAATCAAATTTTACACATTTATTCTTGAAATAGTCTGACAAATATTCAGGAGATTAAAACTGTCACTGGAGACTCCTCAAAATTGTAAAATTGCGGGTGATTTGTGAACAACCTAAAAAAAATATTTTATGGTGCTAAACTGGCAATGTAAAGATAAGCTGCTAGACCTTCTAAGCTGAGGTACCTTTAGTCAATATATGCCACGGAAAAAGGTAAGCCAAGCTGTTTGCATTCTTTTGACACCGTTACAAAGAAAAGGATTTTTCCCATTAGGTTGGGTGTTATGTCGTCAGTATAATATCCTTCTACGTCATACATAGTTATGGGAGCTATAACAGCCTCGGATAACGAATCCCATAAAATTTCAACCAGACCTGGGATGTCCAAGGACAACGAGTTACGAGTATACACCTGCAAGTAACGCACTCTATACTCCCCGGGTGGTACTCAAAAACTTAAAATCTGTCCTCGTGCGGTACATGACAGACATTATAACGATCAAGTAAATACGTTGGATAGGATCAGGAATACACAAAGGAAAAACATGCGACATTTATTCTAGGTTCCACCCAAGGCTTCACTTATTAGGATTGTGGGAAGTCGACTTTTGTCATGAAAAATCGACGACCAGCTAGTGATCTGCATCAGAGCTAGTGATCTTCATAGGAGCTAGTGATCTGCCACAGAGCTAGGGATCTTCAACAGAGCTAGTGATCTGCATCAGAGCTAGTGATCTGAATCAGAGCTAGTGATCTGCATCAGAGCTAGTGATCTGAATCAGAGCTAGTGATCTGCATTAGAGCTAGGGATCTTCAACAGAGCTAGTGATCTTCATCAGAGCTAGTGATCTTCATCAGAGCTAGTGATCTTCATCAGAGCTAGTGATCTGCATCAGATCAACGATTTACCACATCAGCCTTATTATGTGCACACGGGCGGAGTCTTTGAAGCGAGTTAGTTGGAAAGCACAGCCCCAACGTAACGATAAAAGACAATGGCTTCCGAATAACAGGCATCATGGAATACAGCCATGTTTTTGCCAGTCAACTGAATACGTCACGTCCAAAAAGGAGATTTTCTGCTTTATGAAAAATTTCATGAAAAACTCAAGCGTATACGGGCTATGAAGACGAAGATTCAACCAAGAGCTATACGAGCTGTACAGCGACATGCCGCTTTTCTAAAACTCCGCATTGGACGCATTTGTCGATACCTTCTACATTCCCTAGCCATCCTGGACATGTAGAACGAATCGAAAATAACATTCCGGCTAGCAGAGTCTTCGATTTCCAGCTAGAAGTCTGTAGGGTGAAGTAGAGAAACGCAGTAATAGAAACCGACCTCAACCAACTTTGAATGTGAAACTGGAGGCAGTTAGCTAAGGACCGGGCAAATTGAAGAGGCGTGTTGATTCAGGCCCAGGTTCACCTTATACTGTAGCGCCACTTAGTAAGTAAGTATGAAAAAACTCATCGCAGGTTTTAATTTTTAAAAACTCTGTCAGGGATGTCATGGAATGAATAACCGGCCTGCTGTCCCAGGCGAACCTAGACAAGCTGCTTCAACATATTCGGACAACAGGTTGTCTAGGAATTTCAAGGGTTAGTCAGACCCCTTGAACAGAGCTGGTGGCGGATGAACCGAAAGGCCAACGACAGCGCTCAATCCCGTAGTGGATACTGTTGGCCCCGTGTCCTAGGGGTATCTAATAAATTATAACTGGCCGTCCATGTTGGGGGTGGTGCTAATTACCCAACCATGGAAAAAGCTTAATGATACGAAACAATAGCCTCGGAAAGGACTGGTTTTATTGCCGACCTTGCTAAACGAAAAAAGGACTGGAATGCGAGAACATTAAACAGGAGAGGTGCAAGCGAATATCTAGCGGAAGCCATAAACTGCTATAAAGCAGACATTACTCATATCAAGGAAATACGACGGGATGGGCCGGACAAAAATAGGAAGACAAACTGTGACATCTACTATGGACCGTTTATAATGAGCATAAACAGCGACTTTTGTGATGCGGATTTGTTATAAGTGCCAGATTTAGGCATGAAGTCTTATATTTCCAAGAAATTAGCGAACGCATTGAAACAGCCCGCATCAAGGCCAAATTCGCCAGCATCAGCCTTAAATGCGCTCACGACCCGACGGAGAAAAAAGATGATAGCTAAGGACTGCTCCTACGAGCTCCATGACAAAACCTATGAGCGACTACCGAAGTACGGTGTTAAAATCGTGCTGGGAGATTTTAACGCAAAGGTAGGAAGAGAAGACATATGAAGCAGTGTTGTCGGAAAACATAGCCTAAACTAAAGCACGTCTGGTAACGGACTAAGGCCGATTGACTTCGCTACGAAACGAAATGCCACTATAGCCAGCACAGGGTTTCCTCACCTCGATATCTATCAGCGGACATGGCAGTCTCCAGATCAACGAACGGTCAACCAAACTGATCACATTGCGATGGACCATAGGCTCGCAGTATGGATGTCCAAACATTTCGAGGGGCTAACATCGACTTGCAGTACTACCTTCTTGCAGCCAACATAAGATATTCGTATTCGTATTCCAATATGCCCCACCAAACCAGGAATGCTGTGAAATGTCGAAAGACTCCAATCGCAAGAGACCGCCAAGACCTTCGCGCAACGCATATCCCTTAACCTATCGATTAACGCCATACTACCAGCATCGAATGTCCAAGAACAATGGAAACGATGATAATAAGCGATTAAATCAGCGGCAACTGGTGTGCAAGGGCTATCGCGCCAACCCTGAAAGAAACCATGGTTTGATGAGGAATACCGACAGATGCTCGCAGCCAAGAAAGTGGCCTACAAGACTAAATTGCAGGTGCATAAGAGAGCTGCCATTAAGCTGTATAGGCAGGGAAGAAGGGAAGAAGGAAATAACAAGAAAAGCGCGCGATATAGGATATAGAGAGGTGCCACTCCAGGAACGATGTATGCAAATTTTACCAAAGTGTTAAACGTCAAAGCCAAAGTTAAACAGAATCCTGTCGAGATGAACGAGGAAGTATCGTAGTTGAGACACACTCAATGCTGAGGATATGGAAGAATCACTTCTGCAGATTGTTAAACGGCGATGGCGAACACCATTCCGCTGTCAGACAGAGTGAAAAGGTCAATATTGGCAACGACGGTGAAAACTGTCATCCATCCAACCTGAGTGAAGTGAGGCTAGCAATATCTAAACTCAAGCTTCACAAGGCTGCCGGAAATGATGGCCTTCCCGCTGAGCTTTATAGGCCGGCGGAGATGACTCGGTAAGTAACCTCCACCAATTCATAAGCCAAATCTGGTCGGATGAAAGTATGGCTGAAGAATGGAGGCTGAGCATCGTTGCCAGATCCAGAAAAAGGAGACCATACTCAACATCGCCTACAAGATCATATCTGCCGTAAAATGTGAAGGCCTGAAACCGGTTACCAACAACCTGATCGGCCTTAATCAGTGTGGTTTTAGACCAGGAAAATCCACAACCGATCACATTTTCACACTTCGGCAGATCCTTGAAAAAACCAAAGAAGTCCATATCGATAACCACCACCTATTCATCGATTTCCAAGCCGCATACGACAGCATTTATGGAGACGAGCTATACATAGCCATGTCTGGTTTTGGTATACCACCCAAACTCTTCCGTTTGGTGACGATGGAGAATACACGCATCTCCATCAGGGTCGGACACGACCTCAAGGATTAAGGCAATGCGATGCGCTGTCATGTGACTTCTTTAATAACATTCTTGAGAGATTTGTGCAAAACTCCTGAGCCAACACCAGAGGTACAATATTCCAAATAACGGTGCAACTTCTGGCATACGCCGACGATATTGTCATCATTGGTAGGACTCAACGTGATTGCATAGCCTGTCAACACGAAAGTACACACAACATCGACGAATCGGACAGAACGTCACCATTGACAGATATAACTTTGAGGTAGTACGGAGCTTTGTCTACCTCGACTTCGCTGTTAGCTTTGACAACAAAATTTAGTCCGAAATTAAACCAAAAATTACACTTGCCAACCACTGTTTCTTCGGTCTAAGAAGGTCTAAGAAGGCAATTTAGTAGTAAAGCCCTCACTAGAACTACTAATCATCCCAGTCCTGCTCTATGGTACTGAAGCATGGACCGTATAAAATACGGATGAAGAAATCCTTGTTAGATTCGAGTTAAAAATTCTTCAAAAAATCTTCAGTCCCGTTTGCGTTGACAGGCTTTTTACACCGTGATTCAACCAAGAATTAAACGAGCTGTACAGCGCCATCCCCCTGGTCAAAAAAAAAATCCACATTGGACGTTTAAGATGGCTAGGACATGTAGAACACCAATACTCCGGCTCGCAGTGTCTTCGATTCCCAGCCAGACGTCGGACGCAGTAGAGGTGCGCGCCCTAAGTGACCCGCACAAGTCGAAATTCACCTCAACCAACTTGGAGTGCAAAATTGTAGGCAGTGACACACAGACGGAAGGACGGACAGACAGACATGGCTGGTTCGACTCAGCTAGCGATTGTGAGTCTATATGTCTATATTTCGTATGCATTAAGTTTTTTTGCCATCCCCACTGTTGGGGTGCATTTTGAAAGAAAAGTAAAAAGTTACGAAAATACAAACATTTCGTTCGGGATGCTGTGTAGCAGTTCATCTTTTGTTTTCGATCCATTGAGGGTTGCAGTCATATCACCTAAGATGCGATATTGCATCTTGCCCGTACAAGTACGCCTGGCTAGGGTTTCCACTGTAAGTATTCGGCAAAACGTTCATTCTTCCAACTTGGGGGCTGCTCTAGACCATCCATTGAGGGTTGCAGTCATATCGCCTAAGATGCGATATTGCATCTTGCCCGTACAAGTACGCCAGGCTAGGGTTTCCACTGTAAGTATTCGGCAAAACGTTCATTCTTCCAACTTGGGGGCTGCTCTAGACAAGCACTTGGGCTGCAAGTTGTGGCATCGGCGTAAGCCCGAGCAAAACCAAATTGGTGCTATTCACCAGCAAAACCAAAATACCCAACTTCACCCTCCCCCATCTAAATGGCCAACCACTTACAAAATCTTCCAGCGCTAGGTATTTGGGTATCATGCTTCACCCAAAACTTAACTGGAAACACAACATCGAACATAGCGTAAGGAAGGTGTGTGTTGCCTTCTATGCTTGTGGCAAAACCTTTCAAGAGAAGTGTGGACTTCAACCAATGATGACCTTGTGGATGTAAACAGCTGTGGTACCTCCAATTCTATTGCTATAACCTCACAAAATTAAAACAGCTGCAAAGAACAGCCAGTATAGGCACCATGGGAGCACTGAGGTCGGCGCCAACGGAATCCCTTACTGTGCTACTGCATCTCTCTCGACCTACACATTATAGAAACCGCTTTATGCAGCTCAGTAAGACCAAAGATTATAAAGCCCGTATAGTCGTCTACACCGACGGATCTAAAATGAACTGTGCTGTAGGATCCAGAGTCTACTCGGAATCAGCGAAAATATCAGTGTCATACCGCCTTCCGGATTTTTCTAGCGTATTCCAGGCGGAACGACTGGCTATCCGAGAGGCTTGCACGCTACAGGGGCGTGACACTACAGAAAAGCAAAATTTTGATTTTCTCATAGATAGCCAAGCGGCCATAAAGGCCATCAACTCGGCTACCATATCCTTTAAACTAATACAGTAATTCCGGAACGAATTTGCCCACCTTGGTAAACGCTTCAGGGTCATACTTCTCTGGGTTCCATAGCACAGTGACATTGAAGGAAACGAGCGTGCAGACGAGCTGGCAAGGCAAGGCTCAGCTCTTCGATGCTCACTTGCTGCAATGGCCGATAGCCCGCTGGGTTCGGTTAAGGGACAAATACACTCATACTTGCCGAAAAAGGGCGACTCCAAATGGAGAAGGTTAACAGATTGCGTCATATCGAGGACGATATGGCCCTTCTACGACTAAAACAGAACAAACGATATACTTAATAGAACCCGCCCAGATATCGCAAGAATGACAGTCATAGGGCACTGGCCAATTTGAGACCATGCGGCTAAACTAGGGATCCCATCCCCTCAACGTCGCAGTTGCGGGAGCACATATGAGAGAGAAACCCTCTCCCATTTCATCCGGCACTAGCAAGGGCCAGATTGCGTGCGTTTGTTATACTTTTCCGCGGGGGGGGGGACGAGTCTAATGCGTGGACAAAGAAAAGGGTCGGAAGCAAATTCTGCAGTCGCCACTGCACCGAAGGTTGAAAGTCGAATGAAGAAATTTCCCCCGTGAGAGTATAACACGCAGCTGGTTAGATGCTGCCGGCTCGACCGCTCAGCTGAGGGTGGGTTCGCGGGTATTCAACTAGATTGAATCAAAAAGGGCGCCACACAATCTTTTTTTTGAGGAATTGTGAAACCTGGATAATTATCTGACGGTGTTTCTGAAAAAGCAAGAAGGTTCCGAACGAAATTATACACGGGGTTAGGTGACGTTATAAGAAACTAATTTATTGCTGCACAAAAGCAAACAGATAAACATAAAATAAAATTATTTGAGAGATATTTGGAAGATGGAAAATCTGGAATATAAAATGGCCCACTATCGCGTCTATTCCCGGAATTTACCAAAATAGCGTCGAACAAGGGGGTCGCGTGTCCCGTATATTTTATTTCCGGGATTTTCGTAACGGAATGCCAACGGATCTATTTCAACAATTCTCAATTCGGGTTCACTAACTTTAATAACTTTATCAAAAGCACTATACTTATCTTCTCTTCCTTTCCGCTATATCTCCTACGCCCTTCCTGGCGTTCTCCAATTTCTTCTAGTCACTCAGGGAGCCTAGCCTGCCGCTAACTCCTTATGACTCTGCCTGTCTGTTCGTCCTTTTTCCCCCTTTTCTGTTTTCCCGACAACTACGGGAATTCACACTTCTAATCAAAACTACAAAAAAACTCCTCGATCCAACTTTTTTTTGATTAAACTTTTCGTACACTCCGTTCGTTTCGCTGGTCAACCAAGAAGTGGTTTTTCTTTGACCACCTTTCTTTTTTTTTAACAAAACGGTCACACTCTCTCTCATTCAGCCAATAGCGGGCCCAACTTACGGCTTAATTTCTACCCCGCTCCGCTACTTTGCTGGAGTGGGTCGCCGTTTGCCGCTATTCTCTCTTTCTCAGTCTGGCGTTCATTTGTGAATTCGCTTGTAACCTGGGAAATTTCCTCGGGCCAAACGTCCCACTGAATGCATTCAGACCACACACACAATTTCCCTCGTTTGTTCGTTGCACCCTGCAACAATCAACGAGAGCGCAGACACCATATTTATTTATTAAAATTCGATCGAGGATCTGTTTCGCGGCATTTGTCCCCACGAATTAAACAAGGAAATTAAATCGAAACCCCAAGGTTGGAAAAAGGAACCCGCAGACATGGATTAGTGCTTAGGATTTCCGCTTAGGGCAATTACCGCCTAAGTGCCCATTGTGGAAGGAAGGAAGAGGTATAATAACATCGCGGATAATTACCGTCCGTTGGTATTTCGTGCAGATTTGGGGGTTGGGGAAATTTCGATAGTGTGCCATTTTTTTATTTCATGATTATTTAGGGTGGGCTCTTGGCCATCGATCTCGTTAAATCCAATCGTCGCGGTGTTTATTCTACCCATTGTTGGCTGCTAGGGTTCTCGTTTGCAGCTTGAGACCGCCTGTCTCTTTCGCGTCCCTCAGACCGTCCGTCTGGCTCCATACCTGCTTTGTTTCCTTCAAGAATGGGTGGTCGAGCAAGAGCGCTGGGTCGTAAACAACCCAGTACACTATTGCTTAACCGTTCTCCAAGAAGGCAACGGGAGGAAGAAACGTGAAGGGGCGAAGCAGTGAAGGGCTTGGATACGGGGTGTGGCGGGGAAATCTTTTTGCCGCGTTATTTTAACGCGACACGTTAGACCAACCATTTTTCGACAACCTTAGCGACATCTCGGCTACAAGGATTTAAGATCTTAACCGCTTTCTAAACCTAACAGGCTGGATCTAGAGACCATACAACAACATTCATAATAAAGGTCACACGAGTCGTGGTAACAAGAAGGCACATAAGTGCTACTTGGGTTCATGCCGAACGGCCACTTCTTCCTACCTAGTAACGTCGGGACTTACATGATCACGGTGTTGACTGTTTCATCAGTTCTAAATATTTAAAAAAAATACTATTAGCAACCAAAATGCTCAACTATTCATTTAAATGGTCAAATATTTTGTTTCTTACGATCTGAAAAGCCCTTTTGGTTTAATGTATTGGCATTGAAATCCCAACACTTACGCCCACGATTAATGTTCTAACAGAAACCGTTCGTTCACCCAAAGTCGCATATTTACATAATTTTTTTAGAAACCAATGATATGTGTAAAAAGTGTTAAAAGCTCGAAAACACGTTTTTTTACGATAATAGGATTTAAATTTACTACCAACCAAGGTTTACCAAGATTCATAACATTATTACAACAAAATATTGTTAGGCGTTAAAAAGTCATAAATTAGGTATCAGTCAACCCTCAACGACTGGCATACCAAAAAAAAAAAAAAAGAACTCACAACTTCATCACACACATTGACGCACACAATCAATAACTAAACGCAAATGGATTTCACAAGATTCGAGTTAATTTCGGGGAACCAAGGATTCACCAAACAAAGATAATTGTTTCCATGTGCATAAATACTTTGAGGGTGTTAAATTCTTTTAATTGGACAACACACCTCATAACCACACAAAGACTTCCTTTCAGTCCCCTTTCACCCTCCCCCGACCAAGAGAAGACCAATTTCGTTTTTAATCGCACGTTTTGTATCTGTTCAACAGGCATAAGCTGCCCAAGTCCCAAAACATGACCTCAACGAAGTCGGAGCAACAAATGAAAATGGAAAACTCTTCCGATCCAAGATGAGTCAAGTCACCAGCACCTTGCGCTGGTCATCCATCACACAATCAATTTGAATTGTAACGCCCGTCATGTCATGACGGTGTTAGTATGTGAGCGAAAAATAACCGGCGCAGCGGTCAGGGCATCATCTTCTGGCGGGAAGTCATCGAACCTTGATGGAACGCTTCTATCTGCCGCCGAATTGTAGTATCCACGGGTCAATGTTCGTTAAAAGTGAATACGAATCCGAATCCGAATCCGAACCCGAGAATACGAACGAACGACAAACGTTTCCTCATGCTAAATGATGACGTACCGGGGAGCTGAGGTTTTGTTCCCGTCAGCAACGTGATAACTCACGAATGTCGAATGAGGTGAATAAATAAGAAAACGAATGTGAAGAACTCGAGGCAGGTATGGGCCTAACATTAGAGATGCGAAGGGAGAATTCATTTCATTTTGAGGTAAACCCGCTTAACTTGCTCATGCAGATAAGGTACGCGCCAGGTCCGATGTTGTCAGTGTCACATCAATGCAGCAACCAACGGTTGTTTCCCAAATTTGCTGGTGATAAGTGGTGTTGGAGAGGAGAAGGTAGGGCGGACAGATGCATGAAATTTGTGTGAGACGTGAGATTTACGGCACTTCGAAGTAAGGCCCAACTGGGATTTCGGTGGGCTTAGCGTTAAGAATGAGTAAACCGTTTTTTTTTTTTTGGATTTGGTGGTTGGGTGATATTTCGTATGGTGTTTTCGATTGTTTAAAAGAAGCGCTAGGAAGCGTCTGAAATTGTGAAAACTCTTCTAAAGTCATTGGCAGCAAAAACAAACAAATACCCTTCTGGCAATTCTTTGATGAGAAATTTGCTTCAGCATTTCATTTTAGAATCCACCCGAGATGAAATTATCCAACGAATTCCCAATATTGTGCCTTGCAGAATGTTATAACGGGTGGTTAAATTTTAAGGGCCGATGTTGAATGTGAGCCACATCTAAATGTCAAGATTTTTTCAGCATTTGGTTTGACATTTCGCAATTCCAGACTCAACTCAATTTGAACCATGAAAAGATACACAATCCAGCAACTCGTTTAAGTTATTCAGGCTTATTATGAAAATGGGCGTTCAAATCAAAATGCATATCGTGCAGTTCGTGTTTTTTTTCGGTCAATTTAATCGTCCAAATATGCGTACAATCGGAAAAATAGTGCAAAAATTTGAGCAAACTGAGTCGTTAGGGGATGTGCAAACGCCAGTGCATGCTTGTACCAATCGTACTGCAGAAAGTATTGCTGCTGTTCGCGAAAGTGTGGCTGAAGAGCCGTCCACCTCAACTCGTCGTCGTGCCCAACAATTGCACCTCTCACGCTCGTCGTTGATGAACATCATGCATAAAGACTTGCATTTACAAGCTAACAAGAACTAAAGCCTCTTGACCATTTCAAGCGTCGTCAATGGTCAGAATAGTGGCAAGAAATGGCAACAGTGGATGATCAATTTTTGAAGAAAATCATCTTCAGTGATGAGATACATTTTCACCTCTAAGCAAAATTGCCACATTTGGGCGAATGACAAACCAAGAATGAATGTCGAAAAACCAATGCACCCACAAAGAGTGACTTTTTGGTGCGGTTTATAGGATGGCGGCATCACCGGGCCGTATTTTTTCCAAAATGAGGCCGGTCAGGCAGTTACTGTGAATGGTGTTTGCTATCTTGAGATGATAACGAACTTTTTATGGCCCGAATTGGAAGATATAGATGTAGACGATATGTGATTTCAACAGCATGGTGCTACTTGCCATACAGCTAACGAAAGAATGGCTCTTTTGCGCGAAAAATTCAATGGCCGTGTTATCTCACGTGATGGCGATGTCAATTGGCCGCCAAGATCATGTGATTTGACACCGTTGGACTTCTTTTTTTGGGATTATATGAAAGAAAAGGTGTTCGTCGATAACCCAGCAACAATTTAAGAGCTTTATGATGAGATAATTCGGCACGTTACCGGCACAGAACCTCAATTATGCCTCAGCGTCATCGAAAATTTGGACCATCGGATGGAGGTGTGCCGCCGTGGTCACGGCGGCCATTTGTCCGATTTTTTGTTCCATACATAATTGAACCATACCAATATTATTATAATAAAAATAAATGACAGCCATTTTTTTAATAATTCGTGTTTTATTCAAAATCAACATCGGCCCTTAAAATTTAACCACCCTTTAGTAACACATCAGCTATGTTTAACTGTCCCGGAGAACACTTACCCAAGTATCAGTCACTAACATGACATTCATTTCCATAAGAAATACCCGCGCAAATGTCAAAAGTTAGACACTGATTACCTTATCAGAGTTTATTAATACAGGGGTTGCAGAATAGTTTAGTAGCGATTTTGCAGTTCTTTCTGTGATCAGAATGAGTGGATTCTTGAGATATACCAATGCCATTAGGTTTCGCATTCCTTGCTTTTTTATGCGATTTTGACTATTACTTACCCAGTTCTTTGGTTTAACTTTGCTTTGGGTTTACTACCCAAAAGCGCAAATCCAGTTATTACGAAGCAACCAACAGCCTCGGAAAGGACTGATTTTATTGTTGAAGACCCAGCTAAATGAAAAAAGGACAACGAGGTTCGTATATGCACCTGGAATGTGAGAACAAAAAACGAGAGAGGTGCAAGCGAACAACTAGCGGAAGCCCTAAACTGCTACAAAGCAGACATTACAGCCATCCAGGAAAAACGATGGGATGGGCCGGCCAAAAAGAGGATGACAAACTGTGACATCTACCACGGACCGTGTTATAGTGAGCAGAAACAGTGTCTATTCGGATGCGGGTTTGTTATAAGTGCCAGACTTATGCAAGAAGTCTTTTGTTTCCAAGACATTAGCGAACGCATTGTAACAATCCGCATCAAGGCCAAGCCTTATATGCGCTCATGCCCCAACGGAGGAAAAAGATGATATAACCATGGATTGATTCTATAAGCTCCTCTACAAAATCTATGAGCGACTACCGAAGTACGATGTTAAGGTCGTACTTTGAGATTTTAATGCAACGGTAAGAAGAGAAGGCATCTGTTGCAGTATTGTCGGATAACATAGGCTACACGACAACACGTCTGGTAACTGACTTAGGCTAATTGACTTCGCTATGGAACGGAATGCCACTATAGCCAGCACACGGTTTCCTCAACTCGATATGCATAAGGGGACATGGCGGTCTCCAGAACAACGAACGGTCAAACAAATTGATCACATTGCGATAGACGAGAGGCATGCATCCAGTATTTTGGATGTCCGAACATTCCGAGGAGCAAACATCGACTCGGATCACGACCTTATTTCAGGCAAGGAAGGAATGCGAACATCTACCACACCACAAAAATTCAGGTAGACTGTGAAAAAATTTAATATCGAAAGACTGCATTCTCAAGAGACCGACAAGAAATTCGCGTAACGCATATCCCTTAACCTCTCGATTAAGGCTATACCACCAGCATCGAATGTCGAAGAACAATGGCAACGATGCCAACGAGCCATTAGATAAGCCGCAACTGATGTGCTAGGTTTCTCGCGCCCGCCAACAAGAAACCTCTGGTTTGATGAGGAATGCCGACGCATGCTCACAAGCAAGAACGAGGTCTACAAGGCTAAGCTGCAGGTGAAGACAAGAGCTGCCGTTGAGCTCTATAGGCAGAGAAGAAGGGAAGAACATCGTCTTTTCAGAAAGAAGAAAAAAGAGCAAGAAAAGCGCGAGATCGAGGATATAGAGAGGCGCCACTCCAGGAACGATGTTCGCAAGTTTTATCAAAGTGTAAAAGGTCAAAGCCAGCGGTACAACAGAATCCTGTGGAGATGAACAAGACAATATCGTAGTTGAGACACAGTCGATGCTGAGGATAAGGAAGAACCACTTCTGCAGACTGTTAAACGGCGATGACGAACAAAATTCTGCTGTCAGGCAGAGAGAAACATTCAATATTGGCAATGACAGCAAAAACTACCAACCACCCGACCTGAGTGAAGTGAGGATAGCAATAGCTAAACTCAAGCTTAACAAGGCTGCCGGAAATGACGGCCTTCCCGCCGAGCTTATAAAGCCGGCGGAGAACATCCACCAATTCATAAGCCAAATTTGATCAGAAGAAAGTACGCCTGAAGAATGGAACCTCAGCACTGTTTGCCCTATCCACAAACAAAGCAAGGAGACCATCTAAACTGCGCCAACTACAGAAGCATAAGTCTCTTCAACATAGCCTACGAGATCCTATCTGCCGTAATATGTGAGCGCCTGAAACCGTTTAATAACAACCAAATCGACCCTTATCGTTGTGGGCTTTGGCCAAGAAAGTCCACAACCGATCAAATTTTCACACTTTGGCAGATCCTGGAAAAAAGCCCCAGATATCCAAATCGATACCGACCACCTATTCATCGATTTCAAAGCCATATACGACAGCATTTATAGAGACAAACTATACAGAGCCATGTCTAGTTTTGTTATACCGCCCAAACTCTATTTCCCCACGGAAATAAACCCCACTTCGTTTTCGAAATGGAAACAACTCCCGCCATGGAAAAGCATTAACCCCCACCCTTGCTATTGCCATTTGAAAATATAATTCCATTCAAGTTTGGTGTGTGCAAAGTTCGAATGTGAGTGGGAGGGCATGTTGCCGCCCTGCAACCCCCTGCTTGGGTTCATTGTTGGATTTGGCATTTGCTCAAGTTTGTATGCATGAAAAGGAAATAAACCCCAAAAGCAAATGGCATTAACAGCTGTCGGACTTATTTCAATTTCCAAAAAGAAATAAGCCCCTCGGGGGCCATTTCCTTTTTATGGGAATTAAGCCCCATGGGACCTGTTTCTATGGGGGCTATTTCACTCCACCGGAAGCCGCACATCCAGGACGGAAGAGGATGTTGCAGTTTAACAAAGTAATGGCTCTTCAAACGTCATTTGGACTTGTTCGCGGATCGGCAGATCCTCAACAATTGTTAAGATGAAATCCAAAGAAACGTTGGTCATAAAATTTCTATCAGAAAGGACTGGGCTGTAAGGGGCTCAAAGGATGATCATAGAGAACTTGACTAGAGGATATATACCGGTATCACGGGAGTCAGCAGTCCCTATGAGATGACTGGTCTGTGGACTGCGTAGCATAGTGTGATTTGGAGTGAGGGTATAATGGTGGCTTTGATTACCCAAAATTATGGGATCGTATGGTACTCTTTGGTCTGTATAGAATGACAGACTTTGAAATACAGGAGGTGTTAGATAGACCTCGGCCCTTAGCAAGGATGGACTTCATTCCACGAATATTCGTGATTTTGAATTGCACCGTGATAATCTGCCCTAGCGAGGTATCCGTTGGAGCGGACAATTTTCCGCAACGCATACTTTGTCGGAGTTTCAAATTCCATTCGAGGTATGTATCATCGGAAAAAAAATCTCAGCACTACAATTAGTGAATAAATTCCGGGACGAATTTGTGACGGAAAAAATGGGAAAAATAGTTGCACTTAGCTGTCAAAAATTGCACGTAAAATTCACCTAAATGCACTTCAACGCAATTCACCGAGATGTGTTACGAAATGTCGCAGAATTATTCCGAACAGCTTCTCGGAGGAATAACTCGAAGAAAAAATCCTCCGAATCGTATAAAATTGGCGAATAATCCGCTCCAACGGATACCCTGATAAGGCTGAATGTGTCAGGTTCTAGGGTGATAACCAAAACTCTGATTCCGATATTGTGGAAAGCCTTATCTGAAAAAGGGCCGTAAGTTCAAGTTAATCATGACTTACAACTTCTGTTTCTATTAAAAAATCTTCGACAGCCTAGCTCATAGAATATAAATCCCTCCCAAACTTGTCTACAAATGTATTTGCAACTTTCTATTCAATCACTCTTTTCGAGGCGCCAATGTTATGAGTTCTACAACTTTACCATCTATCAAGTATGCAAGCCCAAATGATCCCAGCATCTGTCATCATCTCTCTAATAAGCCTACTAGGAGCATGACTTAAGTACACATAAATCTCCTGTCGAGCGGTATTCCAATCCTTAGCCCAACACAAGTCCCAAGATCAATCTTCCCAACCTGCCAGTGTATTTCAACTTTCTAAACCCGGAATATGGTTAATTAACCCAACGCCATCCAAAATGTTGAGCATCGCTCATCAGCGTCTAATACGGACGCTGCTAGTTACTGCTTCCCTTATCCCAAAGAACATCAATTCTACGTGTCAATCAAATATCGCATGTCCAACGGATTTATTCCTTCCTTATGCGCCATTATCACAGGAACCCCATGCCGGGACAAGTTGGCTCATCAATACGCGCCATCCAAACGACGACGACAGTTTCAATAATTTAAGCAGCGTATTACATTTGACAGGAATTTATGTAACGGTCCCCGCGACGTATCTGCCGCTGCGTTGGATACAACAAACGCGCGACAGGTTGTTAGCTGTGGAGATGTCCTTTTTTTTCCATCGCGGTTTTTTTTTTTTCTTACCCGTCGCTGGATATCATTTCCTGGCTAGAATTGCGTGCCGTTAGACACCTGTTCAGGTCTAACCAGTTTACACCATTAGGGTTATAACAACAGAATTTACGATTGGCCTACAAAAGTCTTCCATCAACCATCTGCGCGCGCGCAAAGAAAACGTCGGAAAATCTCGTTTCCCTCATTCATAGATTGCGAACACAAATACCAGCGTAGCGGGTTAGAGATCATGCTGAAGACGGATAAAGATAGCCTCCATCCGACTCCGACTAAGATTTATAAGAGTAGATTGGCATGTTGTTGGTAAAACAACTCCAAAGAGAACCAAGAGATACTTTTTGTATCTTATGGTTCTCTTTTGAGAATGAAGTTGGTTTCCGAGTGGTTGAAGGTGTGGGAAGAGTGAGGGAAGATCGAAGAAGCATAAACGAAACAAAACCTGAATGTACCGCTAGACATTTAACTCCTGAGAGGTCAACGAACGTACTTATAGCTATGCTGCATTAACTGTCAACCGAACATTAAGCCAGCTCCGGTGTGTTGGTGCGACGACACGGCGAATGGATGGACAAAAAAGGTGTAGAGAGGGAAAACAAAAAAGCGGGAACAACCAGAATGTACATTTACACGTTTTCAAGAACCTCTTTCTACATATTCTCCTCGCTATGGATTGATAGATACACAAAGACGACAGGCATGATCTACCATGGATGCTCTGATAGTCCGCACTAATTAGGTGTCCAATTGGATGGGTTTTCGGTGGTTCAACTTCCACTTTCTTTGGCAATGCAATACACCAACACACACACACACACACACACACATCCGTAGAAGATTTATGTAAAACCTGCATAACCCTAACCAGAATGAGGAAGTTACCAAAAACAGAAATATTTCGTTAGAACCCGTTTTGGCCGAAAAAAAAACCTCTGGCTAAGGTATAGAGGTACACATGCAAAGAGGCACAACAGCTCCAACGAAGAAGGGAAGCACGGCCGGCGCACGAAGTCGGAATAAAAACGTTTATAACTGTTGTTAGCCGAAAATACTGGCGTACACATCGCAGAGCAATGACCCTTGGTCAGGTTCGGTGTTGCTTGATGGTAGTGGTGATGGTGATGATTGTACCGTGTATCTTCTTCTTCTTTTGGATTTTGTTTGGAGTTTTTTTTTTTTTTTTTTTAATTTCATTTTCGCGCTGAGAATAAGAATCCCGGAGGGGAGGAAAGAAATTCGTAATCAAATGTGGTCACCGGTCAGAACGCAAACGACTTGGGTTTTTGGCAAGTTTGACTGAAATTTGGTGGAACGGTCTTTGGTGCAGGCTGGGCTCAGAGATGCTGGCGATGATTAAGCTTTGACCAGGTGCTGCTGCTAAGTTGTGGGTGTCATTGACACCAGCACTTTGAGTGTTTTGAAATGTGAGACAATTTCGATGGTTGGGTATTCTTGGTGCCAATATTGCTTTGGTGGGTCATAAAAATGTCGAGAGGTGTAGTAGATGCGTGTGAGGGATGATGCAGCATATACGCCTACCCGTATAATTTTGTTGTTTGTTTTTTGTAGGCACTGATCTAAAATGAAAAATAAAAATGGAAACTTGGTCATGTCTTAGGTCAAGAATCTCAGAGAGACTTTCTTAAGGGAATTTCGTTTTTTTTTTGTACTTAAAAAAATGGAAATCGGATACGAGATTTGTGGTTGGGTAGGGTTCGTTAGCCTATTCTAAACGGGGCTTGTTGTAAGTCGCAGTTTGTTAACTGTTATCGTAATATGCTAATGATATGCGCGATGAATAAAACAGTTTTGGGATCAAGAGCCTAATCAGAATGATGGTGAAATTATGCCAAACTGGGTATTGTGATTCATTGAAAGAGAAGGCGAAACGATCAATTTTCGGGAGCTGGGTTGGGTGCTATTAATAACGAAATGCCAATTGTTGGAAATTCTCAGTTGATGGTGTTAATTTTATGAAGCCTGTTAATAAAAAACGGCTGTAATCCGGTGAAGAATAAGATTAGACAACAAGGGCCTACGGGGTTTATTTTTTTCGCATGTTCTGCATGTATTTCTTCTGTTAATACTGCTGAACAAGATGTTATCTGTCGAAAGCGAGCATTTTTTTCATATTGTATGACCTATATTGACATGTAGAGGACTTGTCTGGTGGCAATATACAAATAAAGTCCACTTTCTCACTTAAGTCGAGCAACAGTCCGGAATGAACATGGGCCTCAACCAACATGCCTCTCCAATTGCCCCGGTCCTTAGCTAACTGCCTTCAGTTACGCACTCCAAGTTGGTTGAGGTCGGTTACTTCTTGTGCGCGCCACTTAAGGCGAGGTCTTCCTCTACTGCGTCCGACGTCTGGCTGGGAATCGAAGACTCTGCAACCCGGAGTATTGGTGTCCATTCGGTCTACATTCCTAGCCATCTAAGAATTCCAATGCGGAGTTTTTTTTTACCAGTGGCATGTCGCTGTACAGCTCGTATAGTTCTTGGTTGAATCTTCGTCTCCATAACCCGTCAACGCAAACGGGACCGAAGATTTTTCGAAGAACTTTCCTCTCAAATCGACCAAGGATTTCTGCAGCCGCTTTTAAGACGGTCCATGCTTCAGCGCCGTAGAGCAGGACTGCGATGATCAGGGTCTTATATAAGATCTCCTTAGTAGTTCTAGTGAGGGCTTTACTACTGAATTGTCTCGTTAGCCCGAAGAAATAGCGGTTGCAAGAGTAATTCTTCGTTTAATCTCTGACGAGATGTTGTTGTCAGAGTTAATAGCGGAGCCGAGGTAGACAAAGTCCCGTACTGCCTCAAAGTTATATCTGTCAATGGTGACGTTCTGTCCAATTCGTCGATGTTGTGTGTCCTTTCGTGTTGACAGCATATACTTCGTCTTGCCCTCATTTACTGCTAGACCCATTTTTGCCGCTTCCTTCTCTATACTAGCAAACGTGGCTATGACATCACGTTGGGTCCTAACAATGATCCAATGATGTCAATATCGTCGGCGAATGCTTGTAGTTGCACTGATTTTTGGATGCCTCTGGTGTTGGCTCGGGAGGTTCACACAATCCTCTCAAGAATAGGATTGAGGAAGTCACACGACACCGCATCACCTTGCATAAATCCTTTTTTGGTATCGAATATGTCGGTGATGTCGTTTTAGACCCTGATGGAGCAGCAAGAATTCTCCATCGTTATCCTACACAAACGGACGAGTTTCAGCGGTATACCAAACCTTGACATGGCTCTGTATAGTTCGTCTCTATAAATGCTGTCGTATGTGGCTTTGAAATCTATGAATAGGTGATGGGTACCGATTTGGAGTTATTGGGATTTTTCCAGGATCTGCCTAAGTGTAGAAATTTGATCGGTTGTGGACTTTCCTGGCCTAAGACCACATTGAAAAGTGCCGATCAGGTTGTTTATAAATAGTTTGAGGCGTCTATCTGTCGAGGCAGATAGGATCTTTTAGGCGATGTTGAGGAGGAGCTACCAAGGAGTTTGTTGCGACTGTTGCTGATCGAGGGACAGTGACGGAGAAGGTGTTAGTCGCAGATAGTATCCTGTAGGCGATGTTGAGGAGACTTATGCCTCTGTAGTTGGCGCAGTTTAGAGGGTCTCCTTTTTTTTGTGGATCGGGCGAACGATGCTGAGGGCCCATTCTTCAGGCATACTTTCATCCGACCAGATTTGGCTTATGAGTTGGTGGATGTTTACCAAGTCATCTCCATCGGCTTTATAAAGCCAAGCGGGAAGACCATAATTTGCGGCAGCCTGCTTCAGCTTGAATTTAGATATTGAAATCTTCACTTCACTCAGGTCGGGTGGTTGGCAGTTTTCGCCGTCGTTACCCATATTGAATGGGTCGTTCTGCATGAAAGCGTAATGATGTTCGTCATCGCCGCTTAACAGTGTGCAGAAGTGGTTCTTCCATAACCTCAGAATCGACTGTGTCTCAACTACGATATTGCCGAGTTCATCTCGACAGGATTCTGTTGTATCGCTGGCTTTGACGTTTTACACTTTGGTTAAACTTGCGAACATATTTCCTGGAGTGGCACCTCTCTATATCCTCGATCGCGCGCTTTTCTTGCTCTTTTTTCTTCTTTCTGAAAAGCCGATGTTCTTCCGTTCTTCCCTGCCTATAGAGCTCAACGGCAGATCTGGTCTTCACCTGCAGCTTAGCTTTGTAGGCCTCGTTCTTGGCTGTGAGCATACGTCGGCATTCCTCATGAAACCAGAGGTTTCTTTCTGGTGGGTGCGAACTCATAGAAGCAAGCCTTAGCGATATCATATTTTTCCTCCGTTAGGGCGTCAGCGCATATAAGGCTTTTATGGGCGAATTCGGCCTTGATGCGGATTGTTACAAAGCGTTCGCTTATGTCTTTGAAACATAAGACTTCTTGCCTAAGTCCTGCACTTATAACAATTCCGCATCCGAATAGTCGCTCGTTCTGCTCACTATAACACGGTCCGCAGTAGATGTCACAGCCTTTCGTCCTCTTTTTCACCAGCCCATTCCATCATATTTCGTGTAATGTCTGCTTTGCAGCAGTTTAGGGCGTCATCCAGTTGTTCGTTTGCATCTCTCCTGTTTAATGTTCTCACATTCCAGGTGCAGATACGAACGTCAAACTTTATGCAAACTTTAAATACGTGTGCAAAGCTCATTATTTTCACAATCAATGTTTGCCGTTATTTCACGGCATCAGTTTCTTACCAAAACAACACCAATTACTGCTTTTCATCGGGTCTCTACCAGCAATGACTTCAAAAATCATGTGACTCCCATGAGTAGCATTTATCAATTCCACCGTTTAGAATCGGCATGAAATTGTAGCTTCGTGATTGGATACGACCTACTTTCAACGGATACTAAGGACCGTTTTCACACTACGTTTACTCTAAGTGCTAATACGCATCCGCAGGGACGTCGAACAGTGCGCTCCGAAGAAAGAATTATCGCTGTAGAGCAAAGTATTGAAGAGGACCCGAATGAATCGATTCGCCAACGTGCACAGCAATTGGAGCTTTGTCCATCAACTTTATGGAAGATCTTGGCTTACGACCTTATAAGATCCACAGCTTGTGCTAGAATCAAAGACGCGAGACCATACAATGCTTCGTGATTTTGGTGTATGGGCCGAAACTGAGATTTGATCTCGAGGCTGATTCTCATCGCAAAATTTTGTTCAGTGATGAGGCTCACCTTTGGTGGAATGGCTACGTCAACAAGCAAAATTGCCGCATTTGGAGTGAAGAGAATCCACATGAGTCCCTTGAGACGCCATTACATCTACAAAAACTGACTGTTTGGTGTGCTCTATGGGCTGGTGGAGTCATTGGTCCACACTTCTTCCGGAAGGATGCTGGAGAGTCAGTTACTGCTGATGATCACAACCGAATATTTTGTTCCGAATTGGATGGCATGAATGCGGATGGGATCTGGTTCCAACAAGATGGGGCTACATGCCACACAGCGCACGTCACAATCGATTTATTGAAGGAAACATTCGATTAGGGCATACTTTCGCGGAATTGACCTGTCAATTGGCCACCAAGATCGTGTGATTTGACACCATTGGTTTATTTTCTTTGGGAATATGTGAAGTCGCTCGTCTAGGCCAACGAACCAAAAACGCAAGGGGGCTCGGAAGCCAACATTCGTGGCGTTATTGCCGACTACCGCCCCAAATGCTCGAATAGGTGGTTGATAATTGGACCTCTAGACTTGGCTTTATTCAAACCAGCCGCTGCTGCCACATGCCTGACGTCATGTTTAAGCGTTAATGGCATTAAATTATCCGTCCAATTATGCCAAGCTGGTGGACATTAAAAGGATTTTCTTGTGTTTTATTTCAAATTGAATTCATATACCTCTAAATAACACAACCCTTACAGCTATCCCAAATAAGGAAAAAACGGACTTTTAGTTGAAGTTAACATAGAGACAGTTGCATGTCACATCAGTCACAATCAGTGCTAAGCAAAGTTAGCACTGATCAGTGTCTTCTCAGATCATTCGACATGCAACTGTCTCTCTTGTAAAAAACGAAGCATACAAAGCTTGTCTAATACCTTGGAGATGAAGAAATAAAATGTCGCATCAACTCTTAAGGTATGCAACTTGAAAAAGCCATCATTTTAGATTTAAAAAAAAGCGACATAAACCGCTTCCCCACCCATCCCATCCCACCAAAGCGCATCAAATCAAAACAAATTCGCAGAAGATGCACGCGAAAAAAAACTCGCGAATAACTAGGTCAACGCATCAAGCGTTCCAAGTAAAATCTGCGCCTCCCAGACCTCATCCAAAAAAAAAACACCAACCAACCCATGTATCTACAAGCACTCATAGGCATCGTTTGTTGATCATGCCCCTTCCCCAAGCACTTATCCGATGTGTATCCCCAATCCCAAATGTTGTTCTCACTCATCCAAACCACTTACAGCATAGAACCGGCAAGGCGGCTATTTTCTCAACAAATATACAACTCCAGCCCCCCCACACCCACCCCCGCCCCGACTCCACATAAAGTGCTGCTCGGGGACCGATGGTTGTTGTCGTAGTCGGTCGGCTTGATCATGCCGATCATAAAGAAAACCAAACAAACACCATAAAACATATTTTATCCACAAACAGAACGCGAGAAAAAAGGGCGCACAGAGGAGACGAAAAAGACCGAAAGAGAGAGGGAGAGCACGAAATGCAAACAAAAATATTATGTCATGCTCTCGGTACCGTAGGTTCTGTCTTCTGTTGGAAGTAGCATTCTTGGGCATGATCATGGCAGTGGTACGACGACGATGACGACGTCATCAAAGTTCGCTCACCTCACCTGCTCGCCCAAACAATATCTTTCTCCCTGCCCAGGTATGGGTAGCACCGTTCGGTAGGTAAGCCACCTCAAGCGGTATCTCTTTATGCAGCCCGGTCAAATGTGTTTTTTTTTTTTTTGGCAAGAGCCAGGTCTCTGGAGAGGTAGTAGCAATCTCTCTCGGGAGCTCTTGCGAAATATCTCCTCACTGGGATCTGGTTTTACTGGACTTTGGAGACTGCCAATGGGTGCTATCCCATTCCTCAACATGGTAAATGATGGTGTGCTATGGTGTTGGTGGTTCTTTCTCCTCGCAATGACTTTCTTGAACTTGGCGAAGGTGAGAATGGTAAGAACTGAGAAAACACCCCCCGTCGACCCCTCCCCCCCTTTTCCACTCCGCTCTTAAAACGAGACAAGAATTTCGCAATCAAGCCTTGCAAGGAAGAGATTCTTGTATTCTTAGGCTTCCGATGGGGTTGGGGAAATTCACAGCCAGATCGTTGGTGGTATCGGTGTTCCTACCAAGACTGACCACACTACCAACGCATGTATTGGGAGGCAAACTAAACCCGATTAACCGTTTGTTGGGGTCTTTTAATTCCATCTATCGGGCTAATACCGTCGCGCATACACAACCGCCAGAAAAGGGAGGCTGCTCTCTCTTCGAGATTTTCATCTCATATGGGTGTTTTGCTTGCGCGTCTATAGAGGTCTCCAAGTGAAAGAACTTTCGTATTCTGATGACGAAGACGGCGACGATCACTACGACAACCACTACGACGGTGATTATGATGATGATGATGTTGAACGGCCCCGGCTGGATCCTACCGCTGAAATGTACCATTTTAGTGAGCATCTGATAGTCCGCTTGGCGAGAGGTCAGATACCTTTTTTGTGGGAGAATTTTGTATTTCTCTGTGTATAATCGTTCGGATTTTTATTCTGCGTTTGTCGTGATACCGATCTCGATACAGATTACGATTTAATTTTGAAAATTTTTTTTTCAAAACTGTGATTGGGGATTTGTTCGATTGTTAGATTTTTTTTTTGTTTGATTGTTCGATTGTGGTGTTGGATGTAATTGTGGAACAAATTCTGTCCGGTGGCTTTGTGCCGCATTGTATTGGGGGATTTAACGTATCTACGCATGTGATATGCGATTTGATAAGCTGATTTTGGTGTTTTGTGATTTTTTTTTCGTTTCCAATTTTTAATTGAATGATTTAACGGAAAGTAAATAAAGATTTACCGCCTAGTGCATTTGGGTGAGGAAAAAATATTTCGAAAGAGAAGAAAAAAAGTTTTTTTTTCAAGGGAAGAAAATATTTTATTTGAATCAATTTTACCAAAAGTGGAGTGTTTTGTGATTATGTGATTGGTAAAGTGAAACATTGATTTTTTTTTTGCAAAACTTTGCGACTTATTTTTTGGATTACATCATCTGTAAGACAGCGAAGGATTTTTTTTAAGGATACTACAATGCCGAGCACAATAAGAGGTGAGTAAGCGGATTTGTTTAGGTTTTTTTTGGGATGGGGAATGACTTAGTGATTGTATGTTAATAAATCTGATGAAATTCAAAACAAATAAAGAGCGCAGAGCAATGAACCATCATGTCAAAATTTAGTTTCCCTTATGTCACAAAAAATAGATACGAAAACAAATTTGATTGTGACAATATCCAATCGTGGGGATCATACATTTTTAAACTTTTCGGGAGTGTTGGTTTTTTTTTTTTTTAATTTTAATTTGAGAATTGAAAACTATTTTGCGAATTAGATCGATAAGAACTCAACAAACATTATTCGCAACGAAAAATTTTGAAATTTTATGCAACTGTTATTATGAGAACACCAATCATGCTACGGAAAACAGTGAGTTTTCGTTTTAGCAAAAACTAGAAATCCGTTATGAGATATTAAGTCTTAAAAAAGGTATGAACTCGTATATTAAATTTCAGTTATTGATCTCAAAACATATGAAAGATAGAAGCAGACTTGGTCGAATAAAATAAAAACCTATGAGAAGGCTACCATCCACTGCCGGATCGTTAAATAAAGGGTTTTTCAATAAGAGCGTTACAAAAGTTTTTTTTTTAAATAAAACAAAAACGGTTCAGGACATTAATGGAATTCTTTATTCCTGTAAAAGTACGTTCGATGCCATTATGTATGGAAATCGATTTCTTTTGCATGGCCACCACGGCTACGCTTGCAAAAGTCCGGACGCTGAACTCAATTTTCGACGGTTTTCAAGCATAAATCGGCCGATACTTCTGCAATTTCACGTTCGATATTCCTACGAAGTTCATCAATCGCCGCTCGCTTGTTGGCATAGACCAGAGACTTGACGCAGCCCCACAGGAAACAGTCTAACGGCGTCAAATCGCATGAGCGAGGCGGCCAAGCGACTGGATCACTTCGTGAGATAACACGTTTTCCAAACTTGGTTTCCAGTAAATTGATTGTGGCATTCGCTGTGTGGCTTGTGGCACCGTCCTGTTGGAACCACATATCCTCCAAGTCCATATCATCCAATTGGGGCCAAAAATATTCGGTTATCATTGAACGGTAGCGATTCCCATTCACAGTAACGTGCCGGTCTTGATCATCACGGAAGAAGCACGGCCCAATGACGCCGCCGGCCCATAAACCACACCAAACCGTAATTTTTTCAAGATGCAATGATGACTCATGGAGCACGTGTGGATTGCTACCTGACCAATACCGCATATTTTGTTTATTGACGAAGCCATTCAGCCAGAAATGAGCCTCATCGCTGAAGATGATTTTTCGATGAAAATCCGAATCATTTTCAAGTTGTTGCTCAGCCCAATTCACGAACAAACGACGCTTCTGGTGGTCAAGCGGCTTCAGGTCTTGCGTCGATTTAATCTTGTAAGGATGTAGGCCAAGATCATTTCGCGAAATTCGCCACAACGACGTCACAGAGATGCCCAACGCTTGAGATGATTTGGGCTTTCTTCAACTGAAGCCTCAGCAGCAGCAATATTCTCGACACTACGGGCACTTCTTTGTCTCACTGGCACGGGAACATTTTGTACTGTGCCTGTGGATTCAAAATTTTCCACTAGACGCTCAATTGTTGATCTACTAGGACGATTATGACGACCATAATTTGGACGTCGAATTTCGGTTGTAAATTTTTATAGTTTCGACTCGTTGTTGGATTGTATATCTTTCCATCATGAAATGGCAAACCTTACTGAAGAGAAATGTCAAAAGAGCGGCAAGAAATATGGCGTCGTTGGCTGTCCCTGTCGCTCAACTTTTGTAGCGTCCCGATACCTTACCCATCCTGCCCCCAAAATTGGACGTGACTAAAACCTGAATGAAAATGAAATAAAAAAAAATTTCATTGTCACCACATCTTGTGCTGATAGTTTTAGGGTCATTTTTGCAGTGACGTAGCGTGGGATGGGGCCTTCCAGGGCAACTTTATTTCATGCCGCCCCCAGTAATTTTTTCTTACTAACTACTTACATATCGGCCTCCCGACCCGTGAAGAGCCTTTGGCTTAGACATCACAGCCTTCCATCCTCCATTGTCTAGACCAAGCGCTCTAGCATCCGCGATGGCTTGGTCTTTGAAACGGGGGTTCGTTCTTCCTTGCCTTCTCGATCCTGAGAGCTGGGATTCGAAAAATCCCCTCTTTCCTCTACAGTCCGGAATGAACCTTGGCCTCAACCAACTATCTCTCCTATTAGCCCGGTCCTTAGCTGCCTCCAGTTGCGCACTCCAAGTTGGTTGAGGTTGGTTTCTACTTGTGCGCACCACTTAAGGCGAGGTCTTCCTCTACTGCGTCCGACTTCTGGTTATAAATCGAAGACTCTGGACGCCGGAGTATTGCGGTAGAAGATCCCCTTAGCTGGAGCATTATTGTCCGTTCGCTCGTTGTGGCAAAGCCAATGCAGCCGACGTGTTTTGGATTTTTGGACTACATCCACATCTTGGTATGGCTCATAGAGTTCGCGGTTGTACATTCTCCGCCATTCATCCTCCTCGCATACAGGACCAAAAATCCGCCGAAGTATTTTGCTCTCGATGGAGCCTAGTATCAGCTCTCCCTTAATGCTTATCGTCCAGGACTCGGTGCCATAGAGCAGAACTTGCAAGAAAAGGGTTGTGTAGAGCACACATTTCGTCCATCGATTAAGAAGTTTTGAACCCAGTTGTTTCGTCAAACCGAAGTAGTAGCGGTTTCCTAGGGTAATTCTGATATCCACTAGGGTGTCATTCGTGGAGTTTATGTTTACTCCGAGGTAAGTAAACTCCTTAACTACCTCGAAATTGTTGCTGTCAATAGTGACGTTTTATCCTTGGCGGTGGACAGATGCTTGTTTGTTTGTTGATAGCATGTACTTAGTCCTGTCCTTATTTACGCTTCTATCACGGGAGCGACCGATGATGTCAATATCATCCGCATAGCCCAGCAGCTGGACGGAACTGTTGAAAATATTGCCTTCAGTGTTGACATCTGCCCTTCGTATTATGTGCTCAAGTAGGAGATTGAGAAGTCACATGATATCGCGTCTCCTTGCCGAAATCCGGTGCATTTTTGGAATAGTTCGGAGGAGCTACTTTCAAACTACACGGTGCAGCTGAATCAGTTTTGCTGTGATTCCGAATTCGGCCATCGCCATATAGAGCTCCTGACGATGTATGCTATCATAAGCGGCTTTGAAGTTTATGAATAGGTTGTGAGTTTCGACTTGGAATTCGTTGGTCTTTTTAGTGGATAGTCGATCTGCCGGGCAAGAAGCCGCAGTGGTACATGCTGATTAGTGGGTTATAGACGTTCACACAGAACTTTGGATATGATGTTGTATGCGACATTTAGCAGGGATATGCCAAGTTTTCCTACTCTAGAATATCTGGAGTATCTGCTTTATTTGTCCAGCCGCATGTTCGTTGATGAGATATTATCACAAAGCTGAATGTTAAGGTTTGCAAGTCTATTTCTTCACATCTTTTATCAAACCTAGACAACCCTTGAAACGAAGCGGCGTTTCGGCATGAACCCAAGTGACTTATATTAGGATTGTTGCCGATTGTGCCGACAGCGAACATCTGTCGGCACTCTTCATAAAAAAAGGGTTTCTTGGTGGTGGCTGCGAAAAACCTAGCACATCTCGTTCAATGTGACTGACTAACCCTTGAGATTCCTAATGATGTGTTTGTCAGAGAAGCTCAAATAAGTTGCTAATTTGTCCGTTCACTGGGACTATAGACGCCTCCGTTGACTCCATTTTGTGGATTTTTCCACTGTAGTCTGGAAATGTTTTTTTTATAGGGCTGGTATTTTTTCCCTCCTACCCCACATATCTGCAGGGTAAGACGAGTTCGATGGGAGACTAGCAACTCCACACGGAGTGTAGGTTATTCTAGGTTATGACATTGAAAGACATATTCAGACCGTTGCACATCTCTCTTTCATCGAAAGTACTATGACTATCTGGAAAATTTAGAGTTGGTCCAGCATCATCGATGGAGACTGGATCAGTGGCGCGATGGTTAGTGCGATGAATTGTCGCGCAGAATGCCTGGGTTCGATTCCCAGCCGTAGCAACACATAAAATGATTTTTCACTGGTCCTCCTCTCGTGATGATCTGACAAATCATCCGAGTAGTGTCAATTGTCAAAAATAGTGTATCTCAACTTCACCGTTCGTAGTCGACATAAAACAGAAGGTCCCGCCATCGTGCAGGAAGTACACACGTACATATGAATTGTTGTGAGAAAGCTAGGCTCTGGGTAGGTACTAACGAGCCTGTTGCGTCAAGAATTGGTATTTGTCGTATCGATAGAAGCTTTACCTAACAAATCATTCGCTATATCCCACTGTCGCTCTCGAAGCTTTAGTACTGTAATGAGAATGACAGACCGAATTATAGCTGTCAGATAGGATATGCAATACCAGTAGCAAAGTGATCGGTTGCATCCCAATCTAGCAAGAATGATCGACGATTGGAGATATTCTTAAATCTTCAAAATAAATAATGCTTGGTGGCCGGTATGTTATGACGTGCATGCTACTTTCATCCGGAACAACATCTTAATATAAAAGAGTTCAACTACAAACTGGCCAAATATTTTTGCTAAATTAACCAATGGAGGTACCAGTTTCAGAGACTCTGAATTACAAAATTCGACAGAAGGTTTTTCGGAGTCTTAACATCTCCGACTAAGTAATAAATTTCCCATCATGATAACCCACAGAACTTTCAAATAGAATCCCTGTAACGTCATTATTTCATTGCGTGGATAATACCCATTGGCAACTTGTTGCCGCAATTAAATCGCAACAAAACTATGATGTTTCATATAAATTACCGCAAATTCAAACTTGGAGTTGTTTTTTGTTTTTTTTTTTTACGGAAAAATCTTTTCGCTTTGCAAAAAAGAAACCACGACACGATAAAGAAATGCCTTGAGGCAAAAATACTTTTCTCACACACATATTACCCAGACACGCAGCCTACACAAAACATAGTTCTGACAGCGGCAACAACAATTTTCCCAAATTACATGCTTTTTCTCTTGCCCCAGACGTAGTTACCGTTCTTAAACTTTCTTGGAAGTGCAAAAGTCACAATTTGAAGAATGCAGTTGCGCGCGCAGATACTTCGTCTTAGACTCGTGTACTCCTTTTAGCTTCTTGTTGTGTATTGCATCGTTGCACTTGGACACTGGTTTTGGTCTGCTCTGCGTGTGCTCCGAGCATCAGGCAGAACATACACAAAAGGGAGCGGAATGTATATCTTTCCGCGTGACATACAAGTGCGCTTCTTCTCTAAGCCCATGAGTGCCAAAGCCAGTGCCAGTGCCAGTGCCAGCACCAAGCCATGCCAAGTCAATTGAAACAACAAGGCTAAGTTAATAAATGAATCGACGAAAAGTATGGAGCATGTTTCCAACTCTATTACCCAAGGTACGCGCTGGTGGCTATTATGCGCGCAGACTTGTACGCGCACTCCTTCACCTCACCGTCACCGTCGCCATTCACCATTCACCTTCCTCGATCCCGGTGGTGTTTGTTTGCATGTCTTCTTCATGGCCGGAGAGTGTGTGTATTTTGCTGGCGAAAAAGTGGGACTAAGTTACGGGACTTTCAGGCTATTATCAAGAATCAAGAATCCAGTCTCGGGAATCATGGTTACCGTACTATTCTTGGTACTTGTTTTGGTAAATTGCTTTCGTGGTGTATTTCTGTTTACTGGTGCTGCTCCTCTATGGTTGCGGCGCGTCGTTGGTTCTCTTCATCTAAGCTCGTTAAGGTTGCCTGAGCTGGTTCGTCTTCCGATAGTCGATGGTAGAGGCAGTGATTACTGGCATTAAGTGCAGATACGTTATTGGTAGCGCACTTGATGGTGGTCGTCATCGTCGTCTTCGTCTTCATCGCTGGGCCAGCTTATGTTATTGAATGCATTTTCGCTACATCTCACCAGTCCCCACCGCATTCGAGGTGTAATGACTTGGCCAAGAGTCTTTGGTAATAAATGATTAAGTCAAGGTGCTTAAGGAGGGATTACTTGATATTGGCGTGTCGGAGCTTATCAATGCGTTTTACAGTATTAGGCGAACATAATATAGATGGTGATTGCTAATCGAGTTCTTTGGATGTTTTCTATTTATTATGGGTTGGGCGTAATGGCGGCCTGTTTTCAAAGCCATTAAGGAATCTTGTTTGAGAATTTAGTTATAAAAAAGTTGTGTACGAGAGATTTTTACAAATATTTCACTGCATGTGAAGGTTTTCTCCTTATATATATAAAAAAATTGAATTCTATGTTTGTTTGTATTTTCGAAGACTATAGGTGGCTTAACCTTTGGACCAATTTTTTGGAAATTTTAAAATGAACTATGAGCGGGGAAATCGGTTAAGGAACCACAAGTATTGGGTATTTTTTTAGAGGTATAGAACTTCGGATTAAAATAAAACACAAGAAAATCCTCTTAATTTCCATCAATTTGACTTTATTGGACGGATAATTTGATGCCATTAACGCTAAAACATGACTTCAGGCATGTGGCAGCTGTGGCTGTTTCGAATAAAGCCAAGTCTAGAGGTCCAATTGTCAACCACCTATTCGAGCATTTTGAGCGGTATGTCGGCAATAACGCCACAAATGTTGGCTTCCAAGCCCCCTAACGTTTTTGTTTTGTTGACCTAGATGAGCGACTTCACATATTCCCAAAGAAAATAATCCAATTGTGTCAAATCACACGATCTTGGTGGCCAATTGACAGGTCAATTCCGCGAAAGTATGCACTCATCGAATGTTTCCTTCAATAAATCGATTGTGACGTGCGAAGTGTGGCATGTAGCACCATCTTGTTGGAACCAGATCTGATCCGCATTCATGCCATCCAATTCGTAACAAAATATTCGGTTATCATCATCAGCAGTAACTGACTCTCCAGCATCATTCCGGAAGAAGTGTGGACCAATGACTCCACCAGCCCATAGAGCACACCAAACAGTCAGTTTTTGTAGATGTAATGGCGTCTCAAGGGACTCATGTGGATTCTCTTCACTCCAAATGCGGCAATTTTGCTTGTTGACGTAGCCATTCCACCAAAGGTGAGCCTCATCACTGAACAAAATTTTGCGATGAGAATCAGCCTCGAGATCAAATCTCAGTTTCGGCCCATACACCAAAATCACGAAGCATTGTATGGTCTCGCGGCTTTGATTCTAGCACAAGCTGGATCTTGTAAGGTCGTAAGCCAAGATCTTCCATAAAGTTGATGGACAAAGCTCCAATTTCCGTGCACGGTGGCAAATCGATTCATTCGGGTCCTCTTCAAAACTTTGCTCTACAGCGGCAATTGTTTCTTCGGTGCGCACTGTTCGACGTCTCTGCGGCTGCGCGTTATCAAATGGAGTAAACGTAGTACGACAACGATCCATGGTTAACCGAATTAATTGCTCTGATGGACGATTATGTCGACCATAAAATGGACGGAGCTTCGCGAACTGAATAATTATTTTCGAAATAAATTTTCAAGATTTGCAAGCGTTTTCATTTGTCAACTCATTCATGATGAAATGGCAAACCAAATTGGACATAAATGACATAAGAGTTGCCCGATTTGACCATAAAATTTTATCTCTATTTGAAAAACCAACCTCAACAAAACACAACCGTTAGTTGAACTGATTTTTGGAAAATTGTGCCTCTGGTGTTGGCTATGGAGTTTTGCACAATCAGCTCAAGAATCAAGTTGAAGAACTCACATGACAGCCCATCGCCTTGCCTAAATCCTTTTTAGGTATCGGAAGTGTCGTTTCCGACCCTGAAAGAGCAGCGATAATTCTCCATCGTCATCCTACACAAACGGACGAGATTCAGCGCAATACCAAAACTAGAAATGGCTCTGTATAGTTCGTCTCTTTAAATGCTGTCGTATGCGGCTTTGAAATCGATGAATAGGCGGTGGGTACCGATTTGGACTTCTTGCTTCTTTTTTCAGGATCTGCTGAAGTTTGAAAATTTTATCGGTTTTGGACTTTCCTGGCCTAAGTCCACACTGTTCAGGGCCGATCAGGTTGTTGATAAACGGTTTCGGGCGTTCACATATTAGGGCAGATAGGATCTAGTAGGTGATGTTGAGGAGACCTATGACTCTGTAGTTGGCGCAGTTCAGAAATGCCCCTTTTTTGTGGATCGGGCAAACGATGCTGAGGTTCCATTCTTCAGGCATACTTTCTTCCGACCAGATTTGGCTTATGAGTTGGTGGATGTTACTTACCAAGTCATCTCCGCCGGCTTTATAAAGCTCAGCGGGCAAGCCATCATTTCCGATAGCCTTGTTAAGCTTGAGTTTAGATATTGCTATCCTTGCTTCACTCAGGTCGAGTGGTTGGCCGTTTTCACTGCTGTTACCAATATTGAATGGTTCGGTCTGCCTGGCAGCGGAATGTTTTTCGTCATCGCCGCTTAACAGTCGGCAGAAGTTCTTCCATATCATCTGCATCGACTGTATCTCAACAGGGGTTTTTCCTTGTTCATCTCGAAAGGATTCTGTGCGAGCCTTCTATCCTTGGATTTGACGTTTTAAACTTTCGTAAAGCTGGAAACTTCGTTCCTGGAGTGGTACCTCTCCATATTCTCGATCGGGCGCTTTTCTTGCTCTTTTTTCTTCTTTCTGAAAAGCCGCATGTCTTTCCTTCTTCCTTGCCTTTAGAGCTCAATAGCAGCTCTCGTCTTCACCTACAGCTTAGCCTTGTAGGCCTCGTTCTTTGCTGCGAGCATGTGTCAGCATTCTTCATCAAACCAGGGGTTTCTCGCTGGTGGGCGCCAGACAGCTAACTTATCAGTTGCAGCTGCTCTAATGGCTTGTTGGCATCGTTGTCATTGTTCTTCGATATTCGATGCTGGTGGTATGGTATTATTCTAGAGACTTAGCGAGACTTGTTGCGCAAAGGTCTTGCCGGTGTCTTGAGATTGCAGTCCTACGACATCAAATTTTCTCACAGTATTTCTTGATTTTGTCGCGGCGTGGTGGATATCCGCATTCTTACCTCGGCTGCAACAAGGTAGTGGTCCGAGTCGATGTAAGCTTTTCGTAATGTTCGGACGCGTGCCTCTTGTCTATCGCAATGTGAGCAATTTTGATTGACCGTTCGTTGACCTGGAGACCGCCATGTCCCCTTATGGATATCGATGTGAAGAAACCATGTGCTGGCTTTATTGGCATTTCGTTCCGTCCATTACCAGACGTGTTGTCGTGTAGACTATGTTTGCCGACAATACTGCTAAAGATATCTTCTCTTCCCACCTTTGCGCTAAAATCTCCCAGCATGACTTTAACATCGTACTTCGGTAGTCGCTCGTAGGTTTTGTCAAGGAGCTCGTAGAAGCAATCCTTAGCGATGTCACCTATTTCCTCTGTTGGGCGCGATCGCATATAAGGCTGATGTTGGCGAATTTGGTCTTGATGCAGATCGTTACAATACGTTCGCAAATGTCTTGGAAGCATAAGACTTCTTGCCTAAGTCTGGCACTTATAAGAAATCAGCATCCGAATAGTCGCTGTTTCTATTCTTTATAACACGGACCGTAGTAGACGACACAGTTTGTCATCCCCGTTTTGCCCGGCCCATCCCATCGTATATGCTGGATGGCAGCAATGTCTGCTTTGTAGCAGTTAAGGGCTTCCGCTAGTTGTTCGCTTGCACCTCTCGTGTTTTATGTTCTCACATTTCTCGTGCAGATACGAACGTCGTTGTCCTTTTTTCGTTTAGCAGGGTCGTCAACAATAAAATCAGTCCTTTCCGAGGCTATTGGTTGCTTCTTAACAATGGTTATGTTCATGGTTGGTTGGGTAACCCAAAGCACAATCCCCAACCTCGAGGGCCTATTCCAACTTATTAGATACCTAGGACACGGTGCCATCAGTATCCACTACGGGATTGAGCACTGCCGTTGGCCTTTTAATCCACCCTATCTCTGTTCAAGGAGCTTGACCTACCCTTGCAATTCCTAGACAACCTGTTGTCCAAATATGTCGAAGCAGCTTGTCTAGGTTCGTCTGGGCTGCATGCCGGGTATTCGTTCCGTGCCGTTCTGACCCAACTGTTTATAGTGCTGCTGTCTTTCGGCGTGTTATCAACACTCGAGCTTATCGGTGAGCAAGGCAAATGCGGTTGGATGAGACCAGTACCTGATGGTTACCACTTGGAGGTTAAACAGAAGCAGTTGATGTGTAGTAATGGTTACAACCACTATGCACTGCCAAGTTAAAGCCAACCAGAGTCTACCCTTGTTCTACAAAATCTAACCAACCAAAGTTCTAGACCTCTAAAAAAACGCCCTCTACAAGAGCTAGTTAATGTGATAGCGACAGGGTGAAAATTTTATAAACTGAACCCTATTTCGAATCTTTGCCCATATTTTCGAAATAAATATCGAAATCCAGCATTTTTCGAAACATTTTTATACTTTGATTCCAACCAACACTGTCCTGCAAATCAATTCCTAAAACTTTCCCCACATCCTTTATCGAATACACCAACCCACATGCACAGCTTTATACCTCTCCCACCCTTTAGTCCTTTTCCTGTCCGGCTTCGTTAAAAAATTAAAGCTTACATCGCTCTCACCATACATCACACAAAGTCCTGTGTGCCTCTTCTCCACTGGAAGTCCTCGTCTATTCCGTTACATAATTCGACCCATTTTCAGTGCACTCATCCTCCTCACACTCCTCGTTTCCCGGCTTCCAGCGTACTGCACTTGGCATTTTCCTGCTACTCCATTTTCCAATAAACCAGTCCTATATAACGGCTGGAACTCGTGCCAAAATTGTGCCACACAGAGTAGTTAGATACGTATGTCACTATGTCCGTCGTTTACAATGCAAGGCGGTGAGGGAGATGGAGGACATCTTTTTGCCCCACACATGAGTTTGCGATTTTTTTTTTGTTCGTTTGTTTGTTTGTTGTTGTTGGTGGTGGTTTCCCCAATGGAATCCCCGACGACAATAACCATTTACGCTAGGGAAACCCCATAAATGTATTAATTTTCCCAGTGAATTGATAATAAGGGAAATTTATACGAGTATATGTGGGTGAGCATAAAACAAGGGATGGCCCATTTGGGGGTGAGATGGGCGCTGCTTATGGGGACCCCACTGTGGGGAGGACTTTTCTAGTGCGTGCGCATTGTTTTGTATTGGGAATTATTATGCAGAGTCATATTATCCTGCACGCAATGGTGTTTTTTTGTTTTTTTTTTTAATGCATTGACAGTACTCTCATAAAAACGGGGTGGGGGAGGTGTGTTTTTTTTTTGTTTCTATATATAGGGGGGGGGGATGGTAGTACATGCCGATTTTGTTGTTATTTGAGGAGGGTGCTGTGAGCAACACGATTAAAATCGATCGACTTAAAGTGATTATTCGATGAGCAAATTGATGAAAATTCAGGATACAATTTAATTGAACTTGTCTGTCCCTTTGATAGCATTGTTTGGTGACATGTTTTGAGAATTCTAATGAATTCTAGGAATAAGAATATTTACACACACGTATTGCAAGGAAGTTATCTTAATATTGTGAGATGAGTCTGAGAGTACAGGGTGAATTATTATGACTTGAAGCGTTGAGATGAAGAAGGAGGGTAAGTGACATTTTTTTTGGTTTTCTCCACCAATGAAGTGCCAAATGGAAACTTACACATCTGTGTGATTCGAATTTGAAGTCTTTATCAGAAGCTATTAGTTTTGAACCTCTTATATCTCGAGATAGCGTAAACGTTACGTAACCCCTTCTTCAACGCTTCACTTGTTTTTTTGTTGCATTCTAACTAAAAATAAATTAATTCGCCTGGTAGAAACCAGATTATGGCCTGGAGGAATAGTTGTGGACATATCCTTGTTAAATATTTTTTCGTGTAAATGTTGCCAGCGACTACGCTGTACATACGTGGTTCATTCGGAGCGTCTAATTTTGTTTCACTGCTTCCATCGTTGCGACCGGTATTTGCCGAGTTACACGAATAATATTGTGTTCCAAATCCTGGACCCTAGCTCCCTTATCGCCAAAGGCTGTTGCTTTCACAAAAGCCCAAAGAAAAAAGTCGAAATGCAAAAATTGTCTTCCGAAACCTGGACCCTAGCTGTTTATCGGCGAAGGCTGTTGATTTCAAATAACCACAAAGAAAAAAACTAAAAATGTAAGGTATCACCAGATCTAGGTGGCCAATTTACAGGACCAAAACGCGAAATTACCTACCCACCAAAGTTCTTCCTCAATAAAGGGATTTTTTCGCCCGCTCCGTGTGCCATAGCCCCGTCATACAGGAAACAAATATCGAGGAATTTTCGGGCTTCAATTTTCGGTAGCCAGTCTCATGGTGTGATAGCATTCGACATTGACTGCTATGTTCTATCAGGCCTCATTTTTAAAGAAATACGGACCGATGATTCCACCAGCCCATGAACCACACCAAACAGTATATTTAAGTGGTTTTAGCGGTAGTTTGGCATTCTCTTCAGATTGCTCATCTGCCCAAATGCATCAATTGCATTAATTTACATAATCGCTGAGCCAAAAGCGGACCTCATCACTGAACAAAATTAGATGCGAAAACAGCGAATCGTCTTTTCGCTGTTGCAGTCCCCATTGACTGAAATTTAAAGGTGTAATTTCAAGACTGGCGGCTTCAATTCTTAAATGAATTGGATATTGAAAGCCTTTAAAAGAAGATAAGAAAAAACCAAAGCCCATCTTTAAGCCCAGATAGTCCTTTAAAATCCGCCAAATTGTTGAATGCGGCTATCCCATAAGTTGGGATCGGCGTCGAAACGATTGCTTACGGTCTTCAGCCACACGCGCGCTCCACACTCGCCACCACAGCTTCAATAAATGTTCTCCTTACCAAGGGCTAGATGTGGTCTCTTCGAATGCAAATTATCCAGTAACGCACACTGAGACTCGAATTTTCAGATGTTAAAGACGTTAACGAAGTCGGAATGTCGATGATGTCCGAAAATTCGGAGGAGCTAACATCGACTCGGACCACTACCTTGTTGCAGCAAAGGTAAGAATGCGGATATCCACCACGCCACAACAATCCAGAAATACCGTGAAAAAATGTTATGTCGAAAGACTGCAATCGCAACAGACCGCCAAGGATTTCGAGCAACGCGTATCCCTTAACCTTTCGATTAACAACATACCACCAGCATGGAATGTCGAAGAACAATGGCAACGACGCCACCAAGCAATTAACATCAGCCGCTACTGATGCGCTAGGTATCTCGCGCCCACTATCAAGAAATTCCTGGCATTATGAGGAATACCGACAGATCCTCGCAGATAAGAACAAGACCTACAAGGCTAAGCTGCAGGTGAAGACGAGAGTTTCCATTGTGGGTGCCGTGAAATAAGGCCGAGTGAAATAACGCCGAATTCCACACTTCTACTAAGCTCACAAATGTACATCCGACCTAGCATGGAACCCAAATCTAACAGTGAGCCCATGCAGGGGGTTGCGTTGGGCAGCATGTCCCCACCCACATTGCAATATTTCAAGCACGCAAAATCGCACACGGATGTGTGCAAAGTATGATTTTCTCTCTCTGTCATGGTGAAATAACGCCGAATTTCGGAATTTGGCTTTATTTCGCGCGGCGTTAATTAATGGAACCGCCATTGAGCTCTATAGGCAAATAAGAAGGGAAGAACACAGGCTTTTCAGATATAAGAAAAAAGAGCATGAAAAGTGCGCGATCGAGGATATAGAGCGGTGTCACTCCAGGAACTACGTTCGCAAGTTTTACCAAAGTGTAAAACGTCAAAACAAAGGATACAGGGCTCGAACAGAATCCTGTCGAGATGATCAGGGAAATTTCGTATTTGAGACTCAGTCGATGCTGAGGATATGGAAGAACCACTTCTGCAGACTGTTAAACGGCGATTGCGAACTAGATTCAACTGTCAGGCAGAATGAAACATTCAATCTTGGCAATAACAGCGAAAACTGCCAACCACCCGACCTATACCAATACCTTTATGACATCACTCAACGTGATGTCATAAACTCAAGCTTAATAGGGCTGCAGGAAATGATTGCCTTTCCGCTGAGCTTTATTAAGCCGGCGGAGATGACTTGGTAAGTAACCTCCACCAACTCATAAGCCAAATCTGGTCGGAAGAAAGAATGTTTGAAGAATTTAACCTCAACATCGTTCGCCTAATTAACAAAAAAAGAGACCCTCTGAACTTCGCCAACTTTAGACCAATAAGTCTCCTCAACATTTACAAGATCCTATCTGCATCCCACACCTACTCTGTCACTGTCCCTCGAGAAGCAACAGTCGCAACAAACTCCTTGGTAGCTTCTCCTCAACATCGCCTAAAAGATCCTATCTGCCTGGAAAGATAGACGCCTCAAACCATATACCAACAACCTGATCGGCACTTTTCAATGTCACACTTCGGCAGATCCTGGAAAAACCTAAGAAGTTCAAATCGATACCCACCACCTATTCATCGATTTCAAAACCGCATACGACAGCATTTATAGAGGCGAACTGTACAGAGCCATGTCTTGTTTTGGTATTCCGCCCTAACTCGTCCGTTGGTGTAGGATGACGATGGAGAACTCTCACTGCTTTATCGGGGTCGTCAACGAGCTAACTAACAGATTTGATACCAAAAAAGGGTTTAGGCAAGGCGATGCGCTGTCAAAACTCCCGAGCCAACACAAGAGGCACGATTTTCCAAAAATTGGTGCAACTCCAAGCACACCCCGACGATATTGACATCATTGCTAGGACTCAACGTGATGTCATAGCCACGTTTGCTAATAAAAAGAAAGAAAAGAAGAAGAAGAAGAAGAAAGAAGAATGAGGGCAAGACAAAATATATGCTCTCAACACGAAAGGATACACAACATCGATGAATCGGACAAAACGTCACAATTGACAGTTATAACTTTGAGGTAGTACGGTACTTTGCCTACCTCGGCTGCGCTATTAGCCCTGACAACAACATCTGGTCAGAAATTAAACGAAGAATTACTCTTGCCAACTGGTGTTACTTCGGGCTAAGAAGGCAATTCAGTAGTAAAGCCATCACTCGAATTACTAAGGAGATCCTATATCAGACCCTACTACTACGGCGCTGAAGCATGGACTCCTATACAAGACCCTGATCATCCCAGTCCTGCTTTACGGCGCTAAAGCATGGATTGCTTCCTATACAAGGCCCTGATTATCCCAATCCTGCTTTACAGCGCTGAAGCATTGACCGTATCTAGAGCAGATGAAGAAATCCTTGGTCGATTCAAGAGGAAAATTCTTTGAAAAATCTTCAAGAATAGCTTATCTCAACTTTGCCGTTCGCAGTCGGCATAAAACGGGAGGTCTCACCATTGTGCAAGAAGTACACACGCACACATGATTGGTTCTGACAAAGCTCGGCCCTGGGAACTAACGCCAAAAGCTTTTTATTTCTTATTTTTTCTGTTAAGCTTGAGTTTGGGTATTGCTATCCTCACTTCATTCGGGTACAGGTCGAGTCGTTGGTAGTTTGAGTTATCGTCGCCTATAATGAATAGTACGCTCTGCTTGACAGTGGAAGATTGTTCGTCATCGCCGTTTAACAGTCTGCAGAAGTGGTTTCTCTGTATGCTCAGCATCAACTGTGTCTCAACTACGATATTCCCTTGTTCATTCCAACAGGATTCTGTTCTTTTTCCTCCGTCGGAGCATGAGATTATGTTGCCAAATTGGCGTTGATGCAGATCTTTGCAATGCATTCGCTGATGTCTTCAAAAAGAGCTACTGATTCTGCTGACTAAAACACGGTCCGTAGTAGATGCAACAATTTTTCTTCTCTTCTATTTGCCCGGGCTATCACATCGTATTTCTTGGATGGCAGTAATGTCTGCTTTTAAGCAGCTTATAGCTTCTGCTAGTGGTTCGGCTGCAGTTCTCCTGTTTAATATTCACTCTAGCAAAAAATTTAAGGCATAAAATTCAGAGACACATCGGTTGACGGACAGACAGATATGGATAATTCGACTCAGCTTACGATTCCGAGTCGATCCATATACTTTGAGGTATAACTGTCGATATTTTTTCTCTGTGTTGCATACTTAATATCTTTCGGTCTTTCGGTCTTTCCGTCTGTTGGTCTGTCAGTTTGTCCGTCCGTCGGTCTTGCATATTTAAAGTCTGTCCGTCATAATTAAAAATCGAGCAAGGGAGGAGCAAGTTCGTGCTCCCAAGTGGTGTAAATACTGCCGAATTTAGTCTTGATACAAATTGTCGCAATGGACTCGCCGACTTTGACAACACAAAAGTTAAGCAACTTGTTTGGCCTACCAGAAGATCGACCTTCAAGTCTTAATTTTTTAAGGAACACCTTCCCTTCCAATGGTGTAAGGTGTGCTATGATAGTTTATTACAATAGGCTTCTACGCATTTGAAAGCCCAATTGTCAAAAAGGTGTTTTCTTATATCTCTAGGTTTCTTTGAGGTCAGAGCCAAGAAGGCACAAAAGACTTTTGCTAAGTAGACTTCGAATTTTTGTTAAAGATTAAGGTGGCAGGGCGTCTTCAAGTAGTGTCAACAATAATGAAACTACCCTATGACTCAAATTCTTAGTATAAACCCTGTTCTAATAATTAAACTGAAGAGGTAAGCATGTTTAAGGCGACATACCAAACTGAACCCCTTCCTGTAAAAGAGAGATATGAGTTCAAATTTCCTAAGAACTGCTGATTTAAACGATTTTCTAACAAGGCCAAAACTTAAGAAAATCATTGCATTTATAGACCATAAATAAGTCCAAAATTTCCTGCCAATACCATCAAACACACACCATCAAACAAATTTTCCCAAATAAAATCTTTATATCCTCATAATCCTCCCAAACGGTAGTTCGTTAGCCACATCACAAATTTTATGAGTAAATAATGATCTCACTCATAAAAATTCCATCCACAAACAGATCCACGTGCTAAGGTATTAAATATTTATGCCGAATTCCCATTCTGTACAGTGCATCCCCTTTAATTCGGCAAAGGATACCTCTACCGCCAGAGAGAGAGAGAGAAATGCGCTCAATGATTCTAAATCAGCTGCTTGACAGTCCACAATAAAATCGATTCTCAGATGCTTCATATTCACTCTGGATACACACATTTCTGCTTAGGAAGCGCCACCAAACACCATCTACCACTATTATCACCTTCTGGCTTATGCACCCCCTCACATACCCTCCATCATCAACGAACTTTGCTCCCTTTCGCGCAGCATTGCACTACCATTGTCATTCGCATGTTCGTCTTCTTTCGATTCCAAAATGTGCTGGAAAAATCCAACAAAACCACCCCCATCCCCCAGTAGTGCTAACAAATTTACCCTGAACCTGAAAACACAACGAATGCAAGCCAATCCTTACACCGCACTGCGCAGGACATTCCAAAATTCCACATTTCTATGTGCACCCTTGCACACGACAAGTATACCAACATCACACCACCACCCCTTACCCCATCGTGCTATATTCCACTGACGACGACACGATGGGAAATTTGTCTATGTCTCCTGGAAGGAAATTCCTATCAAAATATCCACCGACCGACTGACTTGAAATCAACCGTGGAGAGGATACACAGCGACCGCGAGAGAGAGCGTACTGAAAATCCGCCATTCGTGTTTTCAATCATCACACACAGAGTTTTTCTTGTGTGTTTTTACCTTCATCGGTACACATCCGTGAAACAAGTGAATAAAGTGCAAAAAAAAATCCAAAAAAGACCCAAAAAAATAAATCAATCGATCAAAGTTCGAAATCGAATATCGAAAAAAAAAACACCCGTGAAATGCATTTCCCTCGAACGCCATCAGCAACAACCGTGTTCTTCACACTCGAAAACCCCTTGTCGCCGCTATTGCCCGAAACGCCATTACTTTTATCGCTGTCGTTCCTCCTATAATCACCATCATCCCGACGAGGATACCACGTACATAAATTCACAAAAAAAAAAAAACAAATCCTTCTATCGCATCGAGTGCGCATTGCATTTCCTTATTCGCCTTTAAAGTTCACTCCTATCGCTGCTGTGCGGTGTACTTTTGGTCTTTCGGTTGTGTGGTGGTGGTGTGTGTGCAAGGTGGAATTAACTTCGATAAGAAATTCCAAATATTTGTGTATTTGCAATAATTCCTTGACAAACAAAAAATATCCTCGACGACAAATCACAGAGCAATAAAAAATCAACCAAATAAAACGAAAAGCAAAACTTTTCAAAATCGATTTACATTTTGAACAAAAAAAAAAAAACTGAAAAAGATATCCTCGACTGAATTTTGTGCCGTTTTTTACCAACAAATAAAAATATCCATCTCCCACAAACATAAAACTCGTCTGCAAATTAAATTTGACAACAAAAATACAAAAAAAAAAACACGAAAAAGGGAGTAAAAATAAAAAAAAAATTTCATAAAAACATTTTTTAAAACAAGAAAAGAAATTTTTAACAAAAAGGCTGATTTTTCTCTTATTTTAATGTCGTGCATCTGTGTGTTGATTTATTTATAAACAAACAATTTCATGAAAATATCAGAAATTGTTTATTTTATACCTTTGCGCTAAATTTTAAACAAATACCTTAAATAATTCGTGAAATTCATAAAAATTTGTTAAAATTCGAAAAATATATTCGAAAAAAAAAATTAAAATACAAAAATTCGTAAAAAAAATTCGTCGCATTAACCATTGTCCATAAAACAAAAAACAGTATACCAACCAAAAATCCTTATATAATTTATTTTTACAAAAAAAAAACAAATTTTCTACATTTAAAAAAAAAAACTTTTATCCAAAGTAATCCTCGCACAAATTGATCGTTTTTCCTAAATAAAAGTAAAACAAAAAATTGCATATTGTTAGAACAAAAAAAAAAAGCTGCCCCCCTCCTCCCACCATCCCCTTGCGATTCCCATTTCCAGTTTAGTGGAAATTTATTTGGTTCATGTCCCAGCTGTAGTGGTGCGGTGCATAGATAGTTTTCCCTGCGTGTTTTGTTTGTGCGCGGTAATGACATGAATTCTTAAGCACACTCCTTGAGCAGGAAGTGGGTTTCGTGCTGGACGCTGGAAAACTCTGTGGAAAGCTCTCTACAAGCGCGAGAGAGAGAGAGAGAGAAGGAAACTGTTTACTTTTTGTGCGGTAAATTGTAATCGGAAAAATTTAATTGGAATTTTTCTTGTGTGAGATCAAACTTGTGACAGGATACTAGTGAAAACTAAACAAAGTGGCGACTTCTCGTAAAATCCAGTCGTCCGCGTCGTCGTCTTCGTCGTCGTTGTCGTCGTGCTCGTCATCATCATCGTCATCGTCGTCGTCGTCATCTTGCTCATCGTCAACACCATCGTCACCGCATACATCGACTGTTACAGCCGGCCTAGTCACGGACGAGATACAAATTTGCCATCAGTCGGCGGCGGCGTTGAAAACTGCTGCGAATTTTCGAAATAAAATTCCATCGATATCGATAATTCCGATACCGCCGGCATCGGCCACCTCAACAGTGACAACAGCGAACAAGGCTACATCGCCACCGCTTACTGCTAGTTCGACACGGTTGTATACTGTGACGCAACAACAACCACACCGACCGCAACAGCAACATCAATCCCAGCAGACGGACAAATGCAGTGCTGTGCTGAAATTTGACGTACGGGGCGGTGAACTCGTCGCCAAGTCGCACACAACAACGAGTACATCAACGTCGACAGATCTGGCGTGTACGCCACCGATTATCGTCAAGATCGAGCCGACACAATCGTTTCAGATAGTCGATGAGAATGATACGCGACTGTTGAGTCTGCCAATATCGGACTGTGATCGTGTGGGCGCGAGTTGGATTGATTTGAAGGATATCGCTGGTTTGCAGACGAACACGTTTGTCGATGTGAATTTGGATGCGTGTGTTGGTACAAGCGGTCATCAGCAACAACAGCAGCAGCAGCAACAACAACAGCAGCAGCAACAGCAAGCTGGACAGTTGCATCAACAGCAGGAACAACAGCAGGCACATCATTCGAAAGCGAGTCCTACGACTGTTGTCACCACAAGCGGTGGTATCAGGACACAGAAGTTGGCCACTGCGACGACAACCATAACATCCGCTGCGGCGACAACAACACGTGAGGGGTTATCAGGTGGACCAACATCCAGTGGAGCAATGACAGGTGAGTGGATTGAGATTTTGGTTTGAATCTGATCTGATGCCGGCTCATGAAACTGGAATTTTTAGGCCATTAGGCCTTTAGTTCCGAGCTTTCTTTTCTAGCAACCAGTTATCGAATGTTCGCACCTTCGTCTTGCTATGTCTTCGTTTGTTGGAACCAAAAATTATAAAGTCATACAGATGACGCATTGAGAACAAAAGACAACAAATTTTGCTCACCAGCTTCATGAGAGGGGCGGGCTGTGTGCACGTGCACACATGAGAAACGAGATACAAACATATCGCGGGCAGTGCCAGTACCTCCCGACATAGAAAATTATTTCTTGTATGCAGTGCGTCATCTATATGACTTTATAATCTTTGGTTGCAACCTATGTCGACAATTGAATTTATCTGTCAACATATTCTTTTGAAATACGGATTGAGTCAAGACATCGTGTGCAACCAATTACCACTTGTTCGTATCACAAAACTTCATCCCAATACCAACTTTGACGTGGTTTGCATAATACCACACTCGTTGACAAGGAAAAATGATGATATCCTCAAAAATCGTCAGCCTAAGTTTGTCACTTCTTGCTGATTCTCCAGTCTTACATCCTCGTAGGTCGTAAGCCCAAGTCCGTCGGTTCTCACAAATCCACATCCTAATGGTCGCTGATCCTCCAGTCTTATATTCTCATAGACCTTCAGCCCAAGTCTGCAATTCTAACAAATCCACATCCGAATAGTTGCTGATTCTCCAGTCTTACATCCTCATAGGTCGTAAGCCCAAGTCCGTCGGTTCTCACACATCCACATCCCAATGGTCGCTGATCCTCCAGTCTGATTCTGATTCTTCAGTCTTACATCCTCATAGATCTTGAGCCCAAGTCTGTCACTTCTCACAAATCCACATCGGAATGGTCGCTGATCCTCCAGTCTTATATTCTCATAGACCTTCAGCCTAAGTCTGCAATTTTTACAAATCAACATCCGAATAGTCGCTCATTCTTCAGTCTTACATCCTCATAGATCTTCAGCCCAAGTCTGTCACTTCTCACAAATCCACATCGGAATGTACGCTGATCCTCCAGTCTTATATTCTCATAGACCTTCACCCCAAGTCTGCAATTCTTACAAATTCACATCCGAATAGTCGCTGATTCTTCAGTCTTACATTCTCATAGGTCGTAAGCCCAAGTCCGTCGGTTCTCACAAATCCACATCCCAATGGTCGCTGATCCTCCAGTCTGATTCTGATTCTTCAGTCTTACATCCTCATAGATCTTCAGCCCAAGTCTGTCACTTCTCACAAATCCACATCGGAATGTACGCTGATCCTCCAGTCTTATATTCTCATAGACCTTCACCCCAAGCCTGCAATTCTTACAAATCCACATCCGAATAGTCTCTGATACTTCAGTCTTACATCCTCATAGATCTTCAGCCCAAGTCTGTCACTTCTCACAAATCCACATCGGAATGTACGCTGATCCTCCAGTCTTATATTCTCATAGACCTTCACCCCAAGTCTGCAATTCTTACAAATCCACATCCGAATAGTTGCTGATTCTCCAGTCTTACATCCTCATAGGTCGTAAGCCCAAGTCCGTCGGTTCTCACAAATCCACATCCCAATGTTCGCTGATCCTCCAGTCTGATTCTGATTCTTCAGTCTTACATCCTCATAGATCTTCAGCCCAAGTCTGTCACTTCTCACAAATCCACATCGGAATAGTTGTTGATTCTCCTTACAAAAATACGGTCCAGTCTTACACCCTTCTTAAGCCTGCCACTCCACGTTGTATTTACTTGATGATAGTAATGTCCGTAAAGTAACGTTATATCACGTACGTTAATGGGTCGACGCGGTAACCTTGTTGGTAAAGAATGCTACGCCACCATCAAAACCTGTCACAGATTTGAAAACGGATTCGAACTCTAGGTGCCAGGAAACCATGTCAAACTACTATAAGGCGTTGCAGGTATCAAAATGCTTTTTAAGTGAACAAGGCCACCCAGTCTATGTGTATCCTTTGATTCGTTGAATATGTTGGTAAAGGGTTCCGTCGCAGATGTAGAACACAATCACAGTGTTGGCAACATGGTCCTCCACATACGAAGTTAAAAAAGTAACGCGAATCTTTGCCTTATTATAACTTCATCACAGGCTTCAAGCTAAATGTCAATCGGCAGACCTGCTGTCGTTAATGAACTGAAGACGGTGCAGTGCAAAACTCCTGCGTTATAAAGCCCGGCGGGCTGAATTCCTGAAAAAAAGGAAATTGACCCTTCGAGGCTCTACGTTTAAGCTTTGAATACACAATTTGTCTTCATGTTTGGTGCAAACCACACCGAGCTACAGCGATATACAGAGATACACCGGGGAACTGTACGGAGGAAGGCTTTGCCAGACAAAGCACAACAATGCTGTCAATATCGTCGTCGTATGCTAGCAGTTGCACCGATTTTTGGAAGATTTCACCTCTGGTATTGGCTCGAGAGTTTTTCACAATCCCCTCAAGAATAAAACCGAAGAAGTCACATGACAGCGCATCGCCTTGCCTAAATCCTTGTGTGGTATCGAATGTGTCGGTGAGGTAGTTTCCGACTCTGATGAAGCAGCGATAATTCTCCATCGTCATCCTACACAAACGGCCGAGTTTGGGCGGTATACCAAAACTAGATATGGCTATGCATAGTTCGTCTCTATAAATGCTGTCGTATGCGGATTCGGACTTGTTGGGTTTTTTCCAGGACCTGCCAGAGTGTGAAAATTTGATCGGTTATGGACTTTCCAGGCGTAAAATCACACAGATAAGGGATTTCAGGTTATTGGTAAATGGGTTCAGGTGTTCACATGTTACGGCAGATAAAATCTTGGAGGCGATGTTAAGGTGACTTATGCCTCTGTAGTTGGCGCAGTTAGGAGGTTCTCCTTTTTTGTGGATCGGCCAAATGATGCTGAGGTTCCGTTCTTCAGACACACTTTCATCCGACCTAATGTGGCTTATGAGGTGGTGGATGTTATTGACCAAGTCATCTCCACCGCCTTTATAAAACTCGTCATTTCCGGCAGCCTTGTTAGGCTTGAGTTTAGATATTGCTATCCTCAACTCACTCAGGTCAGGTGGTTGGAATTTTCGCTGTCGCTGCCAATATTCAATGGTTCTGTCTGCCTGACAGCGGAATGTTGTTCGCCATCGCCGTTTGACGGTCATCAACTACGATATTGCCTTGCTCATCTCGAAAGGATTCTGTTCGAGTCTTGTACCCCTGGTTTTGATGTTGTACACTTTAGCAAAATTTGCTAACATCGTTCCTGGAGTGGCAACTCTCTGTACCCTCGATAGCGCGCTTTTCTTGCAGTTGAGCGTTGTAGGGCTCGTTCTTGGCTGTGAACATATGTCGGCATTCCTCACCAAACAAGGGTTTCTTGCGAGAAACCTAGCACAACAGTTGCTGCTGATTCAATGGCTTGTTGGACATTTGATGCTCCAGATTTGATGCTCGTGGTATGGTGTTTATCGAAAGGTTAAGGGATACGCATTGCGGGAAGGTCTTGGTGGTCTCTTGCGATTGCAGTCTTTCGACATAAATTTTTTTCACATCCGTGAAATCCGTATTCTTACCTTGTCTCCAACAAGGGAGCGCTAACGAGTCGACGTTAGCTCCTCGGATTGTTTGGACATCCAAAATACTGGATGTGTGCCTCTTGTGTACCGCACTGTGATCAATTTTGGTTGACCGTTCGTTGATCTGGAGACCGCCATTTCACCTTATGGATATCGAGGTGAGGAATCCGTGTGCTGGCTATAGTGGCATTTCGTTCCGTAGCGAAGTCAATTAGCCTAAATCCATTAACAGACGTGTTGTCGTGTAGGCATTGCTTGCCGATAGTACTGCTAAAGTTGACTTCTCTTCCTTCCTTTGGGTTAAAATCTCCAAATATGAAATCAGTCCTTTCCAGCTCCATACCCTTAGGAGACGGAGCTATCAACTGGCTTGACTAACCCTTAAGATTCCTGGATTACCTGTTATCCCAATATGTCGGAGCAGCTTGTTTGATTTGTCCATCCTAACTGATGGAGAAATTTGTGCATCCTTACTGACTGTAGACGCCACCAATTGGAAACATCTTGGGCATTATTCCGCCGGCGTCCGAGTAGTTTTTTTTTTTTTGTATTGGGGACCTTAGCCCTAGCTGATTTTGGTCCGCAGAGAGTTCCTATACCCGCCAGACGAGGAATCGTCCAATGTAAGTGTGAGACTAGCAACTCCACACGGACCCATGATGATGGCCAATGGATGCATGAATTTTTCTGACTCAACGCCAGTATGCTTAATTTCGAGCTGCGGAAATGAAGAGTTACAGATGTAATACCATCCGGTCCCACCGACTTGTAATGTTGAAAATTTTTAAGAGCACATACTATTCCCTTCTGTTTCGCGGTTGGAAGGATTCCAGAGGTCAGTACATGTTTTACCATTCTCTAGCAATAGCTGGTTTCCTTAAATTGACCGAAAAGTGTAATTTTTCAAGCAATTGCAACTCTACTTAAAGAAAACCTTCTCGTCTAACCATTCTCTGAGAATCCTTTTAACGACATTTTCCTGAACTTCATATCGGAACACGGTAGCCATCTTCTGGTGTTTAATTCAATTTGCAAAACAGCTCTCACACAGCTTTATAGCACCTTCCTAGCTATTTTGAACCCCAACTACAAACACACACACACACATATATATAAATTAACAACTATGCACACACAAACCTACATAAAGTGCACCTTCTTAGAATTTCCTATGGAATGACTTATCCGCAAATGAGGTGTCTTGCGTTTTATTGCCAAACACTCATCTCGAACTTTTGTTGGCAAAGTGCATTTTCCAGCATCGCCAAACAACCGCACCGCGAGTCAACGCCTATAACCTCGACAAGACGCGAATGACATCAACGTGAAAGCTATATGGAATGGCTTTGGTCGCCCTATGCAAACAAATCACCCTCTGCCTCCTCCTCATCAACCCATGGTCTTGGATCCCTATCTCTTGTCACGTCTTGGGAGTTAAACCAACCAACACCACCAGCACCGCCAGTGACAAGGTAAATTTTTATGCTTCCTAAGGCTTGGCTAGCCGCGAGCCGTTTTTTTTTTTTTAGCACCGTTTCGACTGGATACGGGAGAAATAGGTTTTTGTCGTAAAAATTCGCCATTCTCCGTCAGAATGCTTAAGCAAGCGAAGGTAATTACTTTGTCGGGTCATAAAGCGAATGCAATCAGCGAATAGCACCTTTCTTCGGTGAAGACATCCAGACCCTATGTGTTTGGAAGATGTGCCTATGCATACGTCCTAGGAAATCGATTTTCCTCCGGGGGGTCACTACGACGAACCAAAAGCCGACAGAAAAAAAAAAAACAAAAAAAGAAAATAAATCTCCACTAGGTGAGGAGGTGCAGCATATGCTGGCTTGAGGAGACTTTTCCCATAGTACGTCCATTTACTGGCTGTTCACCTCTTTTACACAACAAAACCGCTGTCGTTGTTGTTGTTGTTATGGGTTAGCTGTGCTTTCTTTACTGTTTATCGACGACGCGGCGTTCTACTTTTGCCTCATGCTTTTGGCACATTAACATTCGTTTTGCTTTGTGCGCTCTTACTTGGTCGGGTAGCTGTAACACCACCACCACTTAGCAGTGTTCCCGAAACTCCGTATTTAGCTAGCACAGCCCACTTGGCCCCAAGACACGAATGTTCTTTTCTTTTGCGTGCTTTGGCATTATTTTTCGCGTTCCTTTTCGCATCGGCTTTCGTTACTGGCACTCTTTGGGTTCTGGTGGGGCTGGCTGGAGAGAGAGCCTTTCTTGGCTCATAATTCTGTTTCTCTGCTTCTGGGCACTTTGTTGTTTTTTTTTATTTTTTTTTATTTAACCGTACGACGAACTCTAGCGGTAATTACGTCACCTACAAACTATACAGTTATGAGTGAACGAATATGACCCCCCACCCCCCCATCGTGTAGATGGACCCTTTTTGAATTGGAAATTCCTTACATGGTGCTGCTTTGCCACGGAACAGTGTGTTCCTCGGAAGTGTGGATGCGCATATAGATGGTGCGCTCTCTTAGGGTTGTTGGGTATCAGTTTGGCATGGCAAATGCGGTATGGTTCAGTCACAGCTCATGCGAAGGTGAATTCAAAGAAAAAAAAATTCTTTTGACTTGTCACACAGATACTTGTATCCGTTCGATGGTTGATGGGGCATGCGGTTATTTTTTTTTTTTTTGTGTCCATGTGTGTGCAGATACCATTTGCATATTCGTTAGAATTTTTCTGCTGCTGATTGCGATCGTCGGGGTTTATTGAAACTAATTAATCTTGCAAGTTGGATATTTGACGGACGATGACTCGGTTATTGATCATCATCCGAGGATGGAGGATTTTTTATTCAATTTTAATGCTTGGACGACGCGATGACGACGACGACAACAACGCAGACAATCGCCATGTCGATGGTATGTGCCATTTGCTGAGGAGTAGGTGCCATTTCATGCTCAGCGCTTTGACGTGCGCTCAACGGACTCATTGAGGTCAATCGCGTCTTGTGCCATTCATACGAATTATCACATTACATCTCTTGGTGTGTTGAGTAATCACTCAGAACGTGGATATGAATTAAGAAGCGGGGTTTGCTGTTGGCATTTTGAAATGCGGATTTTTTTTTTTTGTTGCTTTTTTGCAAACGATTTTGGTAAGGGGTTACCCCGCGGTTCCGTTTGGCTTCTTTTGAGATTTTTTTTAGTTCCATTTGCTTGGAGCTACTGTAAGGTGATGGCTTATATGTCCGTTGTTGTCATTTTTTTTTATGTAATTTGTTATCCGAAAAATGTGTCTTGGGGGAAATAAGGCCGGCACGGTTTTTTTTTACTGTGATTGATAAAACAGGGCACAATCAGGGCAAATGGAGGCTCATTATGAAACCATCATAGATGAAGAATTTAATTATTTTCCATCTTTGGTGTAGATAATCTGCCCTACCGATGTATCCGTCGGAGCGGACAATTTTCCGCAACGCATACTTCGTCGGAGGGTGGTTAGGTATATGTCATCGGAGATAAATCACTTCACTACAAATCGTAAATAAATTCCGCAAAGAATTTGTGTCGGAAGAAATCGGGAAAATAATTGGCTGTCGAAAATTCCATAAAAAATGCATCTGAACGCACTTCAATGCAATTCGCCGGGGTGCGTTTCAAAATGTCGGAGAAATATTGAGCACAGCTTTTCGAAGCCAAAATCCTCCGAATCGTACAAAATCGGAGAACTTTCCTCTCCGACGGATACCTTGCTAGAGCCGAATAGCTTGCAGTAAACATCATCCCGGATGTGTGCAAAGGATTCAAATTTCCAAGGTAAAGTTTGAAGACAATGTCCTGCCTCATTTGGATAAGCGAAATTCATTTGAACCTTAGCATTTAAAAAACGGTAAAGTTGTCAATAAGCCTAAGATCTGTCACAACTGCTGTGCTGGGTTTTTTTTTACTTCAGACCGCAAGAAATGCAGGGTTTGACAAGGCAAGCCGACTGATTCTTGCAACAAAATTGAGTTCTACCAAGCTCCCAATGGGTTTTACAGGCAAATGATAAGTTGAAAGGTGCGATGTGCTAAAGCGGAGAAGCTCCTGAGCACTATCGATTTGACGCGGATGAGTGGCCCGGTCCTAAGCTAACTGCAGTTGCGCCCTCCAAGTTGATTGAGGTAGGTAGGCGTGCCACTTAAGGCGAGGTCTTCCTCTGCTACGTCCGACGTCTGGCTGAATATCGAAGACTCTGTGAGCCGGGGTATAGGTGTTCATTCGTTCTACGTGTCCTAGCCATCTTAAACGTCCAATGTGGAGGGGGCATGTCACTGTTGCTGCAGTTGCGCACTCCAAGTTGATTGAGGTAGGTAGGCGTGCCACTTAAGGCGAGGTCTTCCTCTACTGCGTCCGACGGCTGGCTGAATATCGAAGACTCTGCGAGCCGGGGTATAGGTGTTCATTCGTTCTACGTGTCCTAGCCATCTTAAACGTCCAATGTGGAGGGGGCATGTCACTGTTGCTGCAGTTGCGCACTCCAAGTTGATTGAGGTAGGTAGGCGTGCCACTTAAGGCGAGGTCTTCCTCTACTGCTTCCGACGGCTGGCTGAATATCGAAGACTCTGCGAGCCGGGGTATAGGTGTTCATTCGTTCTACGTGTCCTAGCCATCTTAAACGTCCAATGTGGAGGGGGCATGCCACTGTTGCTGCAGTTGCGCGCTCCAAGTTGATTGAGGTAGGTAGCGTGCCACTTAAGGCGAGGTCTTCCTCTACTACGCCCGATGTCTGCCTGGGAATCGAAGACTCTGCGAGCCGGGGTATAGGTGTTCATTAGTTCTACGTGTCCTAGCCATCTTAAACGTCCAATGTGGAGGGGGCATGTCGCTGCTGATGCATTTGCGCACTCCAGGTTGATTGAGGTAGGTAGGCGTGCCACTTAAGGCGAGGTCTTCCTCTACTACGTCCGACGTCTGGCTGAATATCGAAGACTCTGCGAGCCGGGGTATAGGTGTTCTTTAGCTCTACGTGTCCTAGCCATCTTAAACGTCCAATGTGGAGGGGGCATGTCGCTGTTGCTGCAGTTGCGCACTCCAAGTTGATTGAGGTAGGTAGGCGTGCCACTTAAGGCGAGGTCTTCCTCTACTGCGTCCGACGTCTGGCTGGGAATTGAACACTCTTCAAGCCGGAGTATTGGTGTCCATTCGTTCTACATGTCCCAGACAGCTTAAACTTCCAATGCGGAGTTTTATGACCAAGGGCATGTTGCTGTAGAGCTCGTATAGTTCTTGGTTGAATCTTCGTCTCCATAGCTGGTCAACGCAAACGGGACCGAAGATTTTTCAAAGAATTTTCCTCTCGAATCGACCAAGGATTTCTTCATCTGCTTTTGATATGGTCCATGCTTCAGCCCCGTAGAGCAGGACTGGGATTATCAGTATCTCCTTAGTAGTTCGAGCGAGGGCTTTACTACTGAATTGCCTCCTTAGCCCGAAGAAACAGCGTTTGGCAAGAGTAATTCTTCGTTTATTTTCTGACGAGATGTTGTTATCTCGGAGCAGAGATGGACAAAGACCTGTACTTCCTTAAAGTTATATCTGTCAATGGTGAGTTCTGTCCAATTCGTCGATTTTGTGTGTCCTTTCTAGTTGACTTGGCCTTTCTCTCATTTACAGCTAATCCCATTTTTGCAGCTTTCTTCTCTATAACAACCATCGTGGCTATGACATCACGTTGAGTCCTACCAATGATGTCAATATCGTCGGCGTATGCTAGAAGTTGTACCGATTTTTGGAAAATTGTGCCTCTGGTGGTGGCTCGGGAGTTTTGCATTATGCTCTCAAGAATTAAATTGAAGTTAAGCCACATGACAGCGCATCACCTTCTTTTGTATCAAATATGTCGGTGTGGTCATTTTCGACCCTGATGGATCAGCGATAATTCTATATCGTCATCCTGCACAAACGGACGAGTTTTGGCGGTATACCCAAACTGGATATGGCTATGTATAGTTCGTCTCTATAAATGCTGTCGTATGCGGCTTTGAAAACAATGAGGTGGTGGCCATCGATTTGGACTTCTTGAGTTTTTTCCAAGAGCCGTAGTGTGAAAATTTGATCGGTGGTGGACTTTCTAGGCCTGAAACTGCACTGATAAGGGCCGATTAGGTTGTTGGTAATGGTTTCAGGCGTTCACATATTGCGGCAGTAAGGATCTTGTAGGTGATGTTGTGGAGACTCATGCCTCTGTAGTTGGCGCAGTTCGGAGCGTCTCCTTTTTTGTGGATCGGCCGAACAATTCTGAGGTTCCATTTTTCAGGCACACTTTCTTTCGACCAGGTTTGGTGCATGAGTTGGTGGTTGCTACTTACCAAGTGATCTCCGCCGGCTTTATAAAGCTCAGCGGGGAGGCCATCATTTCCGGCAGCCTCGTTATGCTTGAGATTAGATATTGTTAACCTCAATTCACTTAGGTTGGGTGGTTGGCAGTTTTCGCTGTCGTTACCAATATTGAATGGTTCGGTCTACTGCTATTGGAATATTGTTCGTCATCGCCGCTTAACAGATGGCAGAAGTAGGTCCTCTATATCCTCAGCATCGATTGTGTCTCAACTACGACATTTCCTTGTTCATATCTACAGGATCCCGTTCGTGCCTTGTATCCCTGTCCTTGAAACTTTGTCAAAGCATGGGGTGGCACCTCATTATATCCTCAATAGCATTTTTCTTCCTCTTCTTTCCGAACAGCCGGTATATTTCCCTGCTTCGTTGCCAATAAAGCTCAATGGCAGCTCGCGTCTGCACCTGCAGCTAAGCCCTGTGGGCCTTGTTCTTGGCAGCGAGCAGCTGTCAGCATTCTGTTTCAAGCTAAGGGGTGCAGTAAAGTCACCCCTTACGGCTTAATTCAGAACAAAATGGAAATTGCCCCAGGGGGGCTTATTTCCTTTTGGAAATGGAAATAAGTCCAGCAGGTGTTAATGCCTTTTGCTTGTGGGGTTTATTTGCTTTTCATGCATCCCAACTCGCACACATCCCAAATCCAACAGTAAACCCAAGTGGGGTTCATTTCCGTGGGGGTTTTTTCATTGCACCAAACTAAGGGTTCATTGCTGGTGGGCGCGAGAATCGGGAGGTTAAGGGATACGAGTTCTTCGATGGTCTTGGTGGTGGCTTGCCAATACAGTCAGGTTGGAAACCTGGTGGTGGCTTCTGATTTCAATCGTTCGACATTCATTTTTTGCACAGTATTTCTGGTTGGTTGTGGCATGATGGATAACCGCATTCCTACCTTGGCTGCAACAAGGTAGTGCTTCGAGTCGATGTTAGATCCTTGGATTGTTCGGACACGCAAAAATACTGAATCTGTGCCTCTTGTCTATCGTAATGTAATCAATTTGGTTGACCGTTAGTTGTATCAGTAGACCGTCATCTTCCCTTATGATTTGTTGATATGTTGGGTAGTTAACCCAAATCACAACATCCGAACTAGCTGGCCAGAACCAGTTTATAAAATACTCCTAGAAGACCATAGGTATCTACTACAGGATTGAGCGCTGCAGTTGGTTTTTCAGTGTCGGACGAGACCACCACCATCTCTCTTCAAGGTGCCTAAGTTACTTTTTAGAATAGATAACCTACTGTCCGAATATGTCAAGCAGCTCATTTGGGTTATTCACTTTGTCCATTCGAACTGGAACTGTAGACACCGTGCGCCGTTTATTCCATGTTAGGAGTTCTTCTGCTGTCGCCTGGAAATGGAATATTGTGCATTAGTGTGAGTACCCGTCTTACCCCCTCTCTAATCTACTGTCGCCAAGACTTTACACAGACATTGAGAACCCATCTACGGTCAAGGTACTAAGCAGTTGCCACGTGAAGGCTGAGAGTCGGAGTTGGTAAAAATCAGCTAGGTGAAAACTCAATATTTCACATAATCGCATGGCCTACCATTTGACCACTATTTCACTTTTACCAGAATCTAATCAGAGACTGACACTAAGGCTTAAAGCAAAAGCGTTTGACCATTTCCAACATCGCCGAACTAGCCTGGACTTTTCTGCAGTAGCAGTAACTGATGTTATAAGCGCTTCTGTATTTGCTTGCAGGATAAAGTTGTCCACCTCAAGCTGATATATCATGTCATCCCTATTGAGTAGAAACGACGATGATTACAAGAAACCGAAAAAAGAGAACCTTCTATGGCTATATCTGCCCATCCGGATATTGGAAAATATCCAAATCAATGTGTGTAACATTTTCAAAAACCATTTCTGCAGTCGCAAGTCTTAAACTATCATTATACCCGTCCATAAGCGACACAAATCTAAGCATATGTTGGATCGCAGCCTGAACCATCCCCCACCACTGTGCTACCACACGAGATTTCCACCCAAAAAAAAAAACCTTATAAGCCTCCAAGTCAAATTTCGCGCATAATTACACAAAGCGAATTCCGTCCACGAAATCCTTCCTTCGCGAATGTCAAAAATCAATTCGATTCCTTAAATCTCCACCACAAGGAACGAACCTATGGTAGGCATGCCAAAATTAATTCAGTTTGGCACTCGGCCAATGTAACTGTGAGGCCCACTGCACTAGTATCTACACAGTCCCCAGACTAACCTACTTACACTTTTATCTCAGATATAAATTTTCCTATGTGCGCCCAGCCAGTGTAGTGCCATTCAGTCCGTCAATAACAGGAAGCGGAAATCAAAGTTATTTCACTCTCGTCGTCGTCGTCTTTTCAATTTCAATCACAGTTATGCAGATGCATACAACACACAGACACAATACACTCTGCAGCATGTACACACACAATTGATTGATAGTCCTTGAGTAAACCATGAAACCCTTATCCTCTCCGCCTATTTTTTTGATTGAAGTTGTAATCTTCAATTAAATCACTCTCGTCTCAGTGTGGCATTTTTCGGCATCGAATATCGCGATTTCCCAATTGATGCAACTCGATTCCCATCGTACCCAACTTTGTCGATGGACGGGACAATGGAAGGATGGCGGGATACACATCTTTTCATTTTTTTTTTTAATTTTCTGCTTACGTCACAGTTAAGGATACGCATCGATGCGAGGTACAATACTGACATTCGGCAAAGCGGCGGCACTGACTAGGACTACGCTCGTCAGAAAGGACGTTGGCATTATTTTTCTTGTGCTCAGTCGAGCGATTGAATGGATAACACCATTCAACACCCTCTCTGTCATGGTGCACGAGGTTCATGTAATCCGTCCTCTTGTTAGGAATTTTTTTTTTTGTTGTTGTATGGTGGAGGAACATTTTTTTTTTTTGTTGGGAAAAAGTGTCAGTGAATGTATGTATGAGTGTGCGCTGATCAGCGAGCACCAGGTGGAAGATGAAAATCAATTCAGGTGTAATCAATATTAGGAGACACAAGGAGTCGCATGGAGTTGCGCATACTTGTCGATGGGTTACATTTTTTCAAGGACTATATGTCGGAGACATAGACTACACGACAACACGTTTGGTAAAGGACTTAGGCTAACAAAATGCCACTATAGCCAGCACGTGGTTTCCTCAACGCGATATCCATAAGGGGACATGGTGGTCTTCAGATCAACAAACGGCCAAACAAATTGATCACATTGTGTCTCTCGCAATGTGATCAATTCAGTATTTTTGGATGTCCGAGGAGCTTACATCGACATGGACCACTACCAGCCAAAGTAAGAATGCGGGTATCCAACACGCCACAACAATCCAGAAATACAGTGAAATGTCGAAAGACTGCACTCGTAAGAGGCCGCCAAGACTTTCGTATCCCTTAAGACGCGTATCCCTTAACCTCTCGATTCCCACCATACTACCAGCATCGAATGTCGAAGAGCAATGGAAACGATGCCAACAAGCCATTAGATCAGCCGCAACTGATGTGCTAGATTTATCGCGCCCACCAGCAAGAAACCCCTGGTTTGATGACATATGTTCACAGCCAAGAACGAGGCCTACAAGGTCAAGCTGCAGGTAAGGACTAGAGCTGCCATTGAGCCATTGAGAAGAAATGAATAACACCGGCCTTTCAGAAAGAAGAAAAAAGAGCAAGAAATGCGGGCGATAGAGGATGCAGAGAGGTGCCACTCCAGTAACGATGTTCGCAAGTTTTACCAAAGTTTAAAACGACACAGGCAAGGATACAAGGATCGAACAAAATCCTGTCCAGATGAGCCAGGAAACATCGTAGTTGAGACACAGTCGATGCTGACGATATTGAAGAACCACTTCTGCCGACTGTTAAACGGCGACGACGATTGACATTCAATTCAATATTGGCAACGACAGCAAAATCTGCCAACCACCCAACCTAAGTGAAGTGAGGATAACAATATCCAAACTCAAGATTAACAAGGCTGCCGGAAATGATGGCCTTCCCGCCGAGCTTTATAAAGCCGGCGGACATGACCTGGCAAGTAACATCCACCAACTCATAAGCCAAATCTGGTCGGATGAAGGTGTGCCTAAAAAATGGAACCTCAGCATCGTTTGCCAGGTCCAAAAAAAGGAGAATTTCTGAACTGCGCCAACTACAGAGGCATAAGTCTCCTCAACATCGCCTACAACATCCTATCCGCTGTAATATGTGAACGCCTGAAACCGTTTACCAACAACCTGATCGGCCCTTATCAGTGTGGTTCTAGGCTAGGAAAGTTCACAACCTATAAAATTTTCAGGATTCGGCAGAAAAAACTCAGGAAGTCCATATCGAAACCCACCACCTATTCATCGATTTCAAAGCCGCATACGACAGCATTTGTGGAGACGAACTATACGGAGCCATGTCTGGTTTTGGTATACCGCCCAAACTCGTCCGTTTGTGCAGGATGACGATGGAGAATTCTCGCTGCTCCATTAGTGTCGGAGACGACCTCACCGACACATTCGGTACCAAAAAAATGGGTTTGGGCAAGGCGATGCGCTGTCATGCGACTTCTTCCATTTGATTCTTGAGAGGATTGTGCAAAACTCCAGAGCCAACACCAGAGGCACAATTTTCTAAAAACCAGTGCAACTACTAGCATACGCCGATGATATTGACATCATTGGTTGGACTCAACGTGATGTCATAGCCACGTTTGCTAGTATAGAAAAGGAAGCGGCAAAAATGGGTCTAGCAGTAAAACTAAGTCTTGCTCTGACTTAATATATGATGTCAACACGAAAGGACACACAACATCGATAAATTGGAGAGAACGTCACGATTGACAGATATAAGTTTAAAGTAATACGGGACTTTGTCTAACTCGGCTTCGCGCTGAAAACAACGTCTCGTCACTAATTAAACTAAGAATTACTCCAGCCAACCGCTGTTCCTTTGGACTAAGGAGGCAATTTAGTACATAAGCCCTCACTTGAACTACTAAGGAGATCCAGTATAACACCCTGATCATCCCAGTCCTGCTCTACGGCTCTAAAGCATGGACCCGTCTCAAAAGCGGATGAAGAAATCAATACTTGGTCGATTCGAGAGGAAAATTCTTCGAAAAATCTTCGGTCCCGGTTGCTCTGCTGGGCTATGGAGACGAAGATTTAACCAAGAACTATACGAGCTGTACAGTGACATGCCCCTGTTTAAAAAAAATGCGCATTGGAAGTATAAGACGGCTGAGACATGTAGAACGAATGGACAACAATACTCCGGCGAGTCTTCCCAGCCAGACGTCGGACGCAGTAGAGGAATACCTCGCCTTAAGTGGCACGCCTACCTACCTCAATCAACTTGGAGTGCGCAACTGCAGCAACAGTGACATGCCCCCTCCACATTGGACGTTTAAGATGGCTAGGACACGTAGAACTAATGAACACCTATACCCCGACTCGCAGAGTCTTCGATTCCCAGGCAGACATCGGACGCAGTAGAGGAAGACCTCGCCTTAAGTGGCGCGCACAAGTAGAAACCAACCTCAAACAACTTGGAGTGCGCAACTGTAGGCAGTTAGCTAAGGCCCAGGCTATTTGGAGAGGCATGTTGTTTGAGGCCCAGGTTCATTCCGGACTGTACACGACTTAAGTATTTCGTGTTTTCAAAGAAGGTATAGCACAGTGGTTCAATGCTATGAACCGATCTAAGCATCGGCGAAGGTGTATGAAATAAGGCTGCCATGCTTGTCTTTAACCGGATTCTCAAGCCAGTAGGTACGGTAAGGTTAGTGGTTTGATGAGGTAGATGGTGTAACTCTTACCTGTTCACACACTCTCCGGCCAACATAGTCCACGTACGTGGGTCGCTCCTTCTTTCCCCCCTTTACTGTGCATTATTAGTCCCTCTCCAGTGGTCCAGAGGGATTTCGGAGAGATCCGTGAGGTAGTTTTCCTAAAGTTATTTTTCTTAGTTGACTGGGAGCGTATCCTCGTGTATTTCTTTATCACCGCAGCCCATACAAAGGCCATTACCTATAAGATGAATATTTTCAGTTTGTGACTGGTGATTAATTTGTTTTCAGTAAGTATGCCCACCAGCGTCGAAACAGAGGTGTTGTTCCTTAGAAGAAGTTTGTGGGTTCTGGCTTTATCAAACTCGGGTCAAATCATATTGGATATTTCACAGCTAGGGAGGGAGTTCCACCTGTTTTTGGGGCTATCCAAAGTTTTCTGTCCCATCCGAGATTTCAGGTAACATAGTGGTGGTTTGTGTTCGGGGATCCCACAGAGACTAACATTGCTTTGGCCGCTAAGAACTTTGAGCACTTTATTTCGATAGCCGAAATTGCTTTATTTGCAGCTTGACTTTCAAAAATAGATGCTGATATCATCTAGTCAAATCGCCAGCTTGAGGTCGCTTTTAGCTGTATTTGCTACTGCCAATCCCTATACCTGAAGAAAATTCCGACCACTATTAAAGGACTACCAACCAATGACTTGTCATTAGGAATAGTACAAGGTGGGCCAAAAGAGATCACCCTATTGGAAGATGCTCTCATTTTTTGCAAATGGCCGCCACTGTCAAATCTGTTTTTACATTTGTGGACAAGACAGATGTAGAATACAAGCGAACAAGCCATGGAGCGATACACTCCCCAAAAACGCGGAATAATCGTGTCAATTTTTGTTGCGTAACAATTCGTCTGTAGTGTTGGCAAAGCGCGAACTCCATCGCCGACTCCCCCAGCTGTCCGAAACCGACTGCGCAAACGCTGTTCCGTTTGGCCCCCAACCCTGAACAGTATGGAACCACATGGGGCGTTGCCAAGTGTGGCCGGCCGGAGCGCCCGGTATACCGAGAATATCGCCGCTGTTGAAGAGGATGTCGAGCTGTCACCGGAAACATCGACCAGAAGCCGTGCCTCGGAATTACCCATCAGCCGGTCATCCCAAAGGCGAATTTTGGTCAAAATCTTGCGCATGTTCACGTACAAAATCCAGTCCGTGCATCAGCTTCTGCCTTTCGACCGCCAAACGCGTATAAACTACGCCCAAGTCATCCTTAATCTCGAGGACGAAGTGGACGATTTTTCGACCAAAATCTTAATGAGCGATGAGGCTCATTTCCATCTCAGCGGGTACGTGAACAAGCAAAACCATCGTTTCTGTTGCGATGAAAATCCACGAGTTATGCACGAGAATCCGTTACACCCGCTCAAAGTTACTGCATGTTAAACTGTTCACGCTGGATGAGTCATCAGGCCATTTTTTTTCTAGAACGCCGCTGGTCAAACGACATCAGTGGAAGATGCGCTCTATAGGGCCATGTTAACCGAGTTTTTTTCTGCCGAATTTGGACGAATTAGGACTTCAAGACATGTGGTTCCCACAGGACGGAGCAACGGCATACACTGCGCGAGCCACAACCGATTTTCAAAAGGCGGCGACAACATCGGATGACTTCTTTTGGCCCACCTTGTGTTTGTGCATATTTTGTCAATTGCAAAAGATACATCGTCATACTGCATATGCATATCGAAAATTAAAATACCAACCAAGCCAATACCCACTCCTTAAAAATTCAAAAATATAGATACCACCAGAAGCAACCACCGACAGGCTGAAAGGACGAATTTATTTTTCTCATCTTTCTCTCTTCCCAACAAGTTCATCGTTATCCTGATTAGAATTACTTCCGCTTCTACGAATATGCGACTCAACACATTTTTGTACACCAAATCATGAACTCTCGAAACAACGCCAAACAAATGAATTACAGCGGATAAGGCTATTGTTCAGGGGCGGCCATTATTTAGGGATTCTGTCAAATATTTTGCGCATTTGGGTAAGGTACGACGTGTGATTTGGGATTTACATTGCAGTCAAGTGGACCGTAGATGTTATGTACTCCTGTTGGAATTGCTGTTCATCTGTGAAATTGAAGAGATAATCACGCAGAGTTGTCAGAAGAGGTTCAAATTATTCGAAAATATTTGACAACTTCAACTATATAATTAAATTTGTTACCAACACATCTGTAAATCAAATGAAGTCAAATCCCCTCCCTGTAGTACATATGAATACATTCCACATCTACCAGTAGTCATGTATCTTCTGAATAAATTCATCAATTAAAAAAAAAAATGGAAACTCTTCAGAACAAGACATGCAACAAAACTCCTTCATTATCTTCATTACTTCCCGAGCCGTTTCCAATCACCACCGACCCGCTCATAAATCCTCAACCCAACAAATATAAATAACATCATCATTGAGCATTCAATCATGCAATTGCAACATTAGCCAAGCAACTGCCGTTAGATTGCATAAAGCTGATAATATTCCATTTGTATATAGATACGAGTACCATATGCACAAGCTCGCCAGCTCACACATAAACACGTATGCTGTGTCCCAATCGCGCGAAGCCCGAAAGACTGCGAGTATCTGTAGCCTCTAAGAATTCTTCATAGAGATTCTTATATGTGCGGTTGTACCATCCTCATCATCATCTAAGAAGAAAATCCAAGAACCTTGCTTCTTGTGCATCCACGCCACATGCACACATCGCTATACCCCGAACCACCAGAACATATGACTGTGGCGGTGGTGGAATCGGTGGTGGTAAGAACAGCCTAACCTACATTCGTCTGAACACGAATTTCATCACAATTTTGCTGTATTCTCTTACACTAAAGGTAGACGAGAGGAGGTTTGATATTTTCTGCAGCTTTTAACGTTCTAGATAACAACCTACCGGTAAGAACTATGCATTGAGATGTTAGGACTTTTAGCGGCGCGAAACAACACAAAAAAAAACTAAAATTCGAGCGTTGTTCCGTTGGTTTGGAGGAACGTTCCATACCGAAACCGGAAGAATGTCAGGCAATAAACCTTCTTTTGACTAATTACGAAACGTGCACGATTGTTTGTTGGCAGTGAGGGCTGCTGCTATTGCGCTGTTTGATTGCAGGCAGCAAATGTTGCAAGATCTAGTAGCGATCTTGCGAGCATAATCAAGAATTTTATGCTGGCATTCTGTTTGTATCTGCGATGTGAAAAAATGGATGAAAAAATATCTGTAATTGAAATTCAGCGGTAAAAAGATTCTAGGTATATGCGGAATTAGGTTGAGTTGTAATGAAGTCGATAAGTAACTGGCGAAGTGCTCGTAATGGGTTGAAGTTGTGTGTTTTTTTGTTTGTGCTAAGCATGCATGTGAGAAGATGACATTGTGAAGGTAGGAAGATGTTGATGTTGCGTCATCGGTGTTCTTTGACTTGAATTCAGATGGCTTGTGGTGTTAAAGGAAGGAAATAGTTACCTAGTGCTTTTAGAAATCAAGATCCGGATGAGTTTTTGGAAAATATGCCAAACAAGCTCAGGAAGTCATAAGCTGAATGTGAGTCCTAATTGAAACGTTGAGAGTATTAATTTGTTAGCCTTATCATCCATTCATCCACATCATCATAAATGTATCTATGAAGCGCATAAGCATCGCCGAATATAATTTTTTTTTATTTAAAACAAAAGAGTTCAACTGAGAACTGGCAATCGTAATGATGGCGAAATTTTCGGAAATAAGGTAAAAAACATTCATGGCAACTACGTAGTCAAGTAGTTTTAGTCTCAAAAGTTTGACCGTTGGAGCGGGACATTGAAAAAATTGCCCACAAAATACTCACTTAGCTTAAACAGATGGCGTTTTTAAAACGTCAGTTTAACTCATCGTCTAGTGCAATACTCTGCCGCTCATTAGGCCTACCCTCGACTCTCAAAGATTGAAGGTGTAAAATACGAGAGATATTACTTTTAATCTACCGATCATCCTCACGATATACGGCATTTACGCAGACTTGTTCTAAGGGTGCAGTGGGCTATGGTTAATCAATTGGTTAAGACTACTAACTTGACGTTGATGCGGCAAATCAAAATAGACCACGAGCATGTTGCTTATATCCACGAAAATGCTGAATGGTTGCCTCTAATTGAGGCATGCAATCATGGATTTCGAGTTTCTTTCCTGATGTCAAAAATTATACGACGACGTAAATAACTAAAAATGGCCAACGTTTATGTAGATGCTCCCTCAGCTGCCCTAGTTATAAGCGCTGCCATTGATATCAATACAGCCCTTCAAGAGTTGCTGAAGAAGACAATGATTACTGATGCTTCGGTTTATGATATCCGTCAGGCCTTCAAAGCTCTTGATAAACGTAAAGCTGCCCTTGCTACATTGGCTGAATCATTCGAGGAGCCATTAAGCAAGAAATTGGTAACCGGTCTCTGCCATGAACATCAAATTCCATTGATCCGTGTCGATTCGCACAAGAAACTCAGCAAATGGTTAGGTCTCTGTAAGATCGGCAAAGAAGGCAAACCACGCAAGGTGTCCTTGTAATCTTGGCTGAATCATTCAAGAAGTCATTAAGCAAGAAATTGGCAACCGCTCTCTGCCATGAACATCAAATTCCATTGATCCGTGTTGATTCGCACAAGAAAGTCAGCGAATGGTTAGGTCTCTGTAAGATCGACAAAGAAGGCAAACCACGCAAGGTGTCCTTGTAATCTTGGCTGAATCATTCGAGGAGCCATTAAGCAAGAAATTGGTAACCGCTCATGAACATCAAATTCCATAGATTCGTGTTGATTCGCACAAGAAAGTCAGCAAATGGTTAGGCCTCTGCAAGATCGACAAGGAAGGTAGTGGTAGTTATCAAGGATTTCAGTGAGGAGGCAACAGCTTTGGATGTTATGATGGAATACCTCAGACAAAGCAGTCAAAGGGTTGCTTGGGATATATTTTTAATAAATTAAATCAATGGCGACATTCTACTAAGGTTAAGATTTATTTTTAATAAAAAAAAAAGAAAACAATCGTTGAGATCCTGTTGCACAAAATTGTGTCGCAAGCAATTACCGACAAACGCCGTTGTATGACTCTTGCGCGAATGGTCTCCTGGACATTCTTGAGTTGCTTCTAGAGCGAGGAAGGAGCTTCCTCTCGTTGGACACCTTGCGTGAAAAAGTAAACGTAATTCCAGGCGAGTACGCACATTACTCCTCGATTCGTAAGATTCTCTCGGATATACAAACTAAGTCGCTCATTTGCTTAGAAAATGGAACTCTAAATAATTCCGGACGAAGAAGTCATCAGAGAAATAGTTTGTCGCTGAATAGGTCTATGGAGGATCATGATCTGCCAGCGCCAGTGCTGGAAGATGCGGAAGACTAAAACCACTTTAATATCCGCTCACCTCAGAAGACGTCCAGTGCAAAGCATGAGTAGGAAATCGTCATGGAGCATCTTAATCGTCCAAATCGAATCTAGTTTTTCAGCCAGGGAAGACTAAGCACCAGAGCCACATCAAAAAAAAAGAAGTCTCCCTCTCAGGAGACTCAGGATGTGGGTGACAATTATTTGGATGACGCTCTCGGTCCAGATAGAAAGAGAAGAAAATTTGCAGGTGATACAGATCTTGAGTATGACCAATCACATACCTCAAAGGAGAACTTTACCGATTGAACAGTTTCTATAGACAGATGCATTTCAGGTTCTTCCAGAACATGGCAGTCGCAAAAACACCTACTAGAGTTGAAACTACCACGATCGACGAGTACGTATAGCACGGTCAGTGCTTCGTCACGAGAACCGAAACAGCAAGAATCCCTGGTCGACAGTGGATTCAGCGGTCTTGCAGTTAGAATTCCATCTCTAGCGAGAAATCGTCAGACGTGGTGCGACCAATTGAACAGGACTCGACTGTTTCTTATGTTTTCTATAAAAATTGTACCAGTTGGCCCGAACCACCATATCGCTTAAGATAAATGTGGAGGATGAGCAGGGTCACTGGAACAAATCCATAACACAACAACAACTAAGTATTTTCTACTCTCTCATCTCTCATCATCTGAAAGTCTGAAAAAAGTCCAAGAGTATGCAACTGTCATTGGAAGCTTCTCAAATTTGCCCTTCAGAATCGGTGTTAAACTGCCGTTTTATACTTTTTCGTCAAAAATATAACACCGCACACATAAATAATTTATGGAGCTTGGTTTGAGTTCCTATATGGCTATTGATGACAGATATTTCATGCTTTCAGACTTTGTATAGCCAGCTTCGAAATTTCTTCAACTATTTCCGTACCCAAGATGGCCACAAAATACCGTCAAAAGATCTGAAACTCTCACTTCGCTGATTATCTGATCTCACCAACATTTTAAAAAGCAGCGATCTTATCAAGACTTAACCTAGATCCCAAAAATTGTGCTTCTCCAATTAGCCCAGTTGAGGTCGGTTGAGGTCCTCTATGATCCCGGGATCGCTACTTCTAGTTGTTTAAACCAAGTGCTCTGGCATCTGCGATGAATTGGTATTTGAAACGGAGGTTCGGTCTTCCCTGCCTTCTCGAACCTAGTGGCTGAGATTTAAAGACCCTCGTACTTACTTACTTAAGTGGCGAGACGGTCCGGAATGAACCTAAGCCTCAACCAATATGCCTTTCCAATTAGCCCGGTCCTTAGCTAACTGCCTCCAGTGGCGCACTCCAAGTTGGTTGAGGTCGGAAGTCTTCCTCTACTGCGTCCGACGTCTGGCTGGGAATCGAAGAATCTGCGAGCCGGAGTATTGGTGTCCATTCTTTCTAAATGTCCTAGCCATCTTAAACGTCCAATGCGGAGATTTTTGACTAGCGGCATGTCGTTATACAGCTCGTATAGTTCTTGGCTAAATCTTCGTCTCCATAGCCCGTCAACGCAAACAGGTCCGAAGATTTTTCGAAGATTTTTTCTCTCGAATCGACCAAGTCCATTCTTCAGCAACGTAGAGCAGGACAGGGATGGTCTGGGTCTTATATAGGATCTCCTTAGTAGTTCAAGTGAGGGCTTTACTACTGAATTGGCTTCTTAGCCCGCAGAAAAAGCGGATACAAGAGTAATTCTTCGTTCAATTTCAGACGAGATGTTGTTGTCAGAGTTAATAGTGGCGCCGAGATAGACAAAGTTCCGTACTACCTCAAATGGTGACGTTCTATCCAATTCGTCGATGTTGTGTCCTTTCGTGTTGACAGCATACACCTAGTCTTGCCCTCATTTACTGCTAAACCCATATTTGCTCCTTCCTTCGCTATAATCGAAAACTTGGCTATGACTTCACCTTGGAACCTACCAATGATGTCAATGTAGTCGGGGTATGCTAGTAGTTGCACCGATTTTTGGAAAACTGTGGCTCTGGTGCTGGGTCGGGAGTTTTGCACAATCCTCTCAAGAATGATGTCAAAGAAGTCACATGACTGCGCATCGCCTTGCCTAAATCCTTTTTGGTATCGAATGTGTCCGTGAGGTCGTTTCCGACCCTGATGGAGCAGCAAGAATTATCCATCGTCATCCTACACAAACGGACGAGTTTGGGCGGTATACCAAAACTAGACATGGCTCTGTATAGTTGGTCTCTATAAATGCTGTCGTATGCGGCTTTGAAATCGATGAATAGGTGGTGGGCATCGATTTGGAATTCTTTGGTTTTTTTCAGGATCTGCAGAAGTGTGAAAATTTGATCGGTTGTGGGTTATCCTGCCCTAAAACCACACTGATAAGGTCCGATCAGGTTGTTGGTATATGGTTTGATGCGTCTATCTTTCCAGGCAGATAGGATCTTTTAGGCGATGTTGAGAAGGATCTACCAAGGAGTTTGTTGCCAGGGTTGGCTCTCGAGGGACTGTGAAAGAGTAGGTGTGGGATGCAGATAGGATCTTGTAGGCGATGTTGAGGAGACTTATGCGTCCAAAGTTGGCAAAGGTCAGAGGGTCTCTTTTTTTGTTAAGCGGGCGAACGATGTTGAGGTTCCATTCTTCGGGCATTATTTCTTCCAACCAGATTTGGCTTTTGAGTTGGTGGATGTTACTTACCAAGTCATCTCCGCCGGCTTTATAAAGCTCAGTGGGAAGGCCATCATTTCCTGCAGCCTTATTAAATTTGAGTTTAGATATTGCTATCCTCACCTCACTTGGGTCGGGTGGTTGGCAGTTTTCGCTGTTATTGCCAAGATTGAATTCTGCCTGACAGTTGAATCTTGTTCGTCATCGCCGCTTAACAGTCTGCAGAAGTGTTTCTTCCTCAGCATCGTGGGTGGCCGCGGTGTAGTGGTAATGTGTTCGTCTGTTGAGTGAAAGGTTGCGCGTTCAATCCCAACCAAAATCCATTTCACTTTTATTTAAAAAGAAATAAAAGGTCGGTGTAATACCTAAAAGTATGCACACCATCTTGAATTTCTTCAAATTTAACGAACACAAGAAAAAGTGACTCCCCGAAGCTAGTTCGGACACCACCCATGGAGTTTAAGTCTCCACTACATTCATAATCTTTCCTATCCTCTCTTTCTTCCCCTTCTCTAACGCTCGTACTATGGTAACATATAAAAGGGTATTCATAGCCCCTTGAGTGCGTGTAAATTATAAAAAAAAAAAAAGCATCGACAGGCCGACATATGCTCGTCGATGCTGAGGATTCATTCCTCATCAAACCAGGGGTTTCTCGCTAGTCGGCGCGAGAAACCTAGCACATCAGTTGCGGCTGACCTAATGGCTTGTTGGCATCGTTGCCATTGTTCTACGACATTCGATGCTGATGTATGGTGTTTGTCAATAGGTTAGGGGATACGCGTTGCACGAAGGAAGGAACCGTGTGCTGGCTGTAGTAGATTTCGTTCCGTAGCGAAATCAGTTAGCCTAAGTCCGTTACCAGATATGTTGTTGTGATGGCTATTTTTTCCGACAACACTGCTAAAGGTGTGTTTTCTTTCTACCTTTGCGTTAAAAGCTACCAGCGCGATTTTAACGTTAGTCGCCCATAGGTTTTGTCAAGGTGCTCGGAGAAGCAATCCTTAGCTATATCATTTTTTTTTTCCTCTGATGGGGCGTGAGCGCATATAAGGCTTATATTGGCGAATTTGGCCTTGATGCGGATTGTAATAATGCGTACGCTAATATCTTGGAAACACAAGACTTCTTGCCTAAGTCTGGCACTTTTAACAAAGCCGCATCCAAATAGTCGCTATTTCTGCTCATTATAAGACGGTCCGTAGTAGATGTCACAATTTTTCATCCTCTTTTTGCCCGACCCATCCCACAATATTTCCTAGATATCAGTGTTGTCTGCTTTATAGCAGCTCAGGGATTCCGCTAGTTGTTCACTTGCACCACTCCTTCTTAATGTTCTCACATTCCAGTCGGAATGTTAGCCTGGTCGTCATCAATATAATCAGTCTTTTCCGAAGCTATTAGTTGCATCGTTACAAATGTTTTTTCTTCCATTTTTGCCGCAACCTGGAGAGCCAGTTTCAATTTATTATATACCCCTTGGAAACGGGTCCATCAGTATCCTCTAATAGATTCAGTACTGTTGTTGGCCTTTCTTCTCATTCGCCTCCATCTCTGTTAAAGGCCTGACTAATCCTTGAAATTCCTAGACAACCTGTTGTCCGAATATGTCGAAACAGCTTGTCTAGGGACAGCAGGCCGGGTATTCCTTCCGTGCCATTCTGACCTGGCTGTTTATAGTTCTGCTGTTGTTCGTCTTGTTATCAACACTCGCACCTATCGTTTAGCAAGTCAAATCCGGTTGGATGAGACCAGTACCCGATGGTTACCACTTGGAGGCTCAAATAAGCACTTGATGTATAGTCAGAGTTACAACCACTGGGCATTGCCAAGTTAAAGCCAATCGGAGTCTACCCTCGTTCTACAACAATCAAACCATCACATCCGTTAATTTAGCTCACAAAACACATTCCGCAGCTGCAATCAAAATTCACGTCCAATTTTTTTTTTTTTTTTGAATTAACTACGACTAATGGATCCATTAAAATTTTCTAACACAATCCCCAGGCTATATATCTCATAACCCTAGGATTTTAAGTTGATTATAATTTTTTGATTCAACAGCCATACCCCCAACGACCTCCGTATACCATGCATGATATAAGGAGCCACCTCTCTTCATTAATTTCTATAGAAAGTATCTAGCGATTAACTTTCCCCCGATGGCATTGTATTATCGCATTTTAATAATCATATATGCAATCCGAATAATTTTGCAAACCACTTCACCACTTTTTTTTTGACATAAATCCCAACGAATATTATAAATTTTGACAGCTCTCCCATGCAATTCCGTTGAAATTCGTTAAAATTCTGCAATCGTATACAATACCGAGATACTGTTACGAAATTCGTATCTCTTCCCGTTTACGTCGCGCATCGGCAATTAAGATTTATTTGTCAAAATTATGAGAACATAATCATGTCACATACGACCTATAAAATAACCGTTTCTACTTAACAAACGGATAGACAGATAATAACTCTTAGATACATTTGGCGGTTTTCAAATTGGTTAACGCTCCTGTGACGAAATTTCGACAGCCATTTAGGCGGGCGAGGTTTACCGAAACCTTTCAACTGACGGCACGTACATTTACATCATTACACCGTTGGATAGAGAGGTATCTATGGTTTGTAAATCACTGTGACAGGTAATATCTACGCACGTATCTTTCGAAGAAAATAATGATGATGATGGTGATCCCTTCCATTGGGAATATGTATCTCTCTGCCGCGGAGTATTTACGAGAAGATTTCAATTTCAATTCGAATTTCATGTTCCTTTGGCGGTGCTTTATGCCCACTGCTTGTATGTTGTCATTTTGTAGAATTATTCCAATGGGCCGGGCTCAAGCCTTAACAGTTAAACGGGGGAAAAATGCCTTCTCTGCATCTTAATTTGTGTGGCAGCTTGTTGTCAATCCACTGTATATGTGTAACTAATTTAAAAAAAAAAAAAACCTCACAGATACTAAAGAACACAAGAGGTAGGCAAGGTAATTGCTGTTTATGGCCAAGAAAACGAGCAACAAAGTTGTTTTAACGGTTAATGTACAGGAAAAAAAAGAAGAAGATTTTATTAAGCGCAGGAGATGCGTACTTGTACATGTATCTATATACCTGCAATTACAGTTTTAATTTCTTGTATTTGTGTGCAACAATAAGCAGATGATAATCAACGGTTTGCGAGATGAAACAAGAAAATTGCATGTTCCCGAAGGAGGAGCGGGCAAAATAAAAAATTATGAAATAAATATATAGGCCAACTCATTATAGCAACGACGAAGGCGGTGCAAGTTGCAGGAATCTTATTACGTGACCAATTATTTGGAATGGATTATGTATCTGAGCACATCTATGTGTGCTTAATGTGAAATGATGATGATCTAGCATGTGCTGTTGAAAATAATAGTCGTACTAACATAAGTACTAATGAGGATACTAGCTAGTAAGTTTCTTTAATTGGTTGCAATATTGTAATAGATGTAGCGGAAGTTGTGAAAAGAAGGGAAGGCTTGGAGTTTGAATGCCAATTTTGAAGAGTATTGCTGGTATTTACTAACGTAAGTGGCGCTAAACTCCGCAATGAACCTGGGCCTCAACCAACATGGCTCTGCAATTAGCCCGGTACTTAGCTAACTGCCTCCAGGTGCGCACTCCAAGCTGGTTGAGGTCTGTTTCTACTTGTGCGCGCCATTTAAGGCGAGGGCTTCCTCTACTGCGTCCGACGTCAGGCTGTGAATCGAAGACTCTGCCAACCGGAGTATTGGAGTCCATTCGTTCTACATGTCCTAGACATCTTAAGCGTCCAATGCGGAGCTGAGGTCATTTTCTACTTGTGCGCGTCATTTAAGGCGAGGGCTTCCTCTACTGCGTCCGACGTCTGGCTGTGAATCGAAGACTCTGCCAACCGGAGTATTGGGGTCCATTCGTTCTACATGTCCTAGACATCTTAAGCGTCCAATGCGGAGCTGAAGTCATTTTCAACTTGTGCGCGTCATTTAAGGCGAGGGCTTCCTCTACTGCGTCCGACGTCTGGCTGTGAATCGAAGTCTCTGCCAACCGGAGTATTGGTGTCCATTCGTTCTACATGTCCTAGACATCTTAAGCGTCCAATGCGGAGCTGATTTTATTTTCTACTTGTGCGCGCCACTTAAGGCGAGGTCTTCCTCTACTGCGTCCGACGTCTGGCTCTGAATCGAAGTCTCTGCAAGCCGGAGTAGTAGTGTCCATTAGCTCCACATGTCCTAGCGTTCTTAAACGTCCAATGTGGAGCTTTTGACTAGGGGTATGTTGCTGTAAAGCTTGTATGGTACTTGGTTAAATCTTCGTTTCCATAGCCCGCCAACCGAAGTTTTCTTAGACGAATTTTCCACTCGAATCGACCTAGGATTTCTTCATCCGCTTTTGACGCTGTCCATGCTTCAACGCCGTAGAGCAGGACTAGAATGATCACCTCGAAGTTATATCTGTCAATGGTGACGTTCTGTCCAATCCATCGATGTTGTGTGTCCTTTCCTGTTGACAGCATGCACTTGTCTTGTTCTCATTTACTGCTAAACCGATTTTTACCGCTTCCTTCACTATACCAGCAAACGTGGCTATGACATCACGTTGAGTCCTAGCAATGATGTCAATATCCTCGGTGTATGCTAGTAGTTGCACCCATTTTTGGAAAATTGTGCCTCTGGTGTTGGCTCGGGAGTTTTGCACAATCCTCTCATGGCAGCGCATCGCCTTGCCTAAATCCTTTTTTGGTATCGAATGTGTCGGTGAGGTCGTTTCCGACCCTGATGGAGCAGCGAGACTTCTCCATCGTCATCCTACACAAACGGATGAGTTTGGGCGGTATACCAAAGCCGGACATGGCTCTGTACAGTTCGTCTCTATAAATGCTGTCGTATGCGACTTTGAAATCGATGAATAGGTCGTGGTTATTGATTTGGACTTCTTGGGTTTTTTCCAGGATCTGCCCGAGTGTGAAAATTTGATTGGTGGTGGACTTTCCTTGCCCATAGTTGTTTTTTTTTTATAGACGACTGTGTCTTATGCATTCTCATCGGCGATAATCGTTTTTTTTTAAATTACTCTATTGGCCTAACGAAATTAATTGGCAAATGGCTCCAAAGGCGTTTTTTTTAAATCGTATGGATGTTTTTTTTTTGTAATTACGCTATTGCGCTAAAAAAAATAGCGTGCAAATGGCTCAAAATACATTTTTGATGTTTTCCCAAGCTGGTGGTCTGGTCAAAGGTGTTGGTTGGCTCCTGACTACTGTTTCCATTTAACTAGCGCCTCCACTGAAATTATCCACCGTACATATTTCAATGTGACGATGCAATTCTTATCCCCACAATCCGTCTTACATGTTTCATACTAAAACCTCGTTAACAAAAAAAGTTTTAGTTCCCATTCATGCTGCATAAAACTCCAACCAAAATGTACTATGCGACCGAAAGCACGTCAAATTCTATGAAAAGAAAAAAACCCGTAAAAATTCATTCCCCAAAGTGGAAGGGTCATTACACAATAAACTGTAGGTACCGCCCATGAAAATACCATAGAACCGCGCTATGTAACAAAATGATTACACAATCTTGGGTTCTTCTCTCAGTCATAAGATTACAAAATCATCGCCCAGACAATTCTTTTACCTACCAGTCACCAGCTACCACTTCTTTTGTCATTGTCATTCTTAAAAATTTGTATTTCATAGTAAACACACAAACACACCGACCCATAGATACACAGATACACCATCAACCTCGCCGCATTGTGTGTATAGATGGGGTAACTAAAAAAAAAGCCTATGCCCGTTAGAAGTCACTGACCTCAAACGGTTTGGCATTGAAGGTCTTTACGCAATCCAAACTACGGCTACCTATCGAAAAAAAAAAAGTTAAAAAAAAAAAATCAAACAAAATACTATCTGCAGCACATGTATCTGTAGGTAATTGAAAACGACCAGATAGGTGGGGTATATCTAATCTATGAGATCAGAAGACCGCGATGACAAACCGAACAACATCACCGTTGACAGTTCTCTATATCCCCACCCAGACCTTGCTTAATATATCTTTGCCCGTTTAGCCCGTTAGAGCCGACCAACCTGCTTAATTATTATTTTTTTCGTCGCCGCAATTAGTGTCACAGTTCGTGGTAATAAGCGTGTAAATGTGCCGCGGTTTAAGTCCATGTACTGTTAGTTAGCCGGTAGATTTCAAATGCAGATACAAAAGTATCTCACATTTGTCAAAATTCGTATCTACCTAGGCCGGGAGGGTATTTTCGGACAAAACTGTAACGAATTTATGAGCTTTTCTTTTATTTCTCTTGAAAAGCTTTTATCCGTAGTGGTACCGTTACTCTTTTTTAGTCCACGTACGTGCTTTGAATGCAAAATAAGAGCGTGCACTGGTATATGCGTGTTGTGCTGGAGCAGCACAAAGTGCATGCGGTACACATTCGTAGTCGTACACGTGTTTGAAGTTTTATTTTGCCTCTCCCTCATTATCTCTCCTCTTTCGACGTCACGCATGGGAAAAACCATCCAGTGATACAGTTCTTTTCGATTACATAAACCCAACACATATGCATGGGATTCCGACACACGAGATCGAGCCTATGACTACCACTATGCCTATGCATGCGAGAAAGCTCTGCTTAATGCGCGCGCGGTATTTTTATGCTTCTTTTCTGAAGCCATTGACTTTTTATCTTCACTGTGTGTCATCGTATCAACATGTTGATAGTCACCACCATTCACTTGGATGAATGCATATCCCTTTCGAGAACAATGCACGCAATCGATTAGATAATAACGAACGACAAGATGACAGTTCTAGACAGGCGAAATGTCATTCGTTGTTTTGTCTTGCGTTGCACTAACAGTAACAACTGTCAAGTGTCAACCCCCTCATTCGTGTTTCTGCGTTCAACGAACCGGTTGTTGTGGAGTATGCGTGTAACAAAATGCGTTTTGTTCTCTTTCACCGCCAAAGAGTTCCCAAAAGAGAAACAAATCCAATTCCACTTCACACGTCATTCGGCAAACAGCTGATTTATGCTAGCAGCATGTTGATAACATACAACTACTACTAGCAACACACGAAAATAAATGAATTTCAACGAATCGAAGAAAACCCATGCCGCGGGGAAGAGGAACATGTAAGAGCGAGAGAAAAAAAAAACACAGAAAACCATGAAATACATTGTATCTGTGGAATGGTGGAATACAACGAACTCAATCCTATTTTGAGGCAGTCTTTAGCCGTACTCCGTTTTGAGCGTATCGCGGGAATGTTGTTGACGTTCGTTTTGTAGATACTTTTCTTTAACTATTTTATAATTTTTTTCTCTGATTTCCCATTGTTGTTGCGTTTCGTTGGTCTAGTGGTGGAGTTGTATCCATGAAGTAATTTTTTTTTTATTGTGTCCCATTCGAAGATATCTAACACGGTTTTGAGTTAACAAAACAACTGGAAAGCAAAATCAATTCCTTTCTTCAGCTGGAGAGGAGAGAGATACTTTTTTTTTGTTTGTTCGTTCTTTCTTTTCTCGTCTTCTTTGGATGTGCAAGGATAACAAGTTGTGCATGTGCATATAAAAAAATCGGGAGTGTGCGGAAAGTGATGTAACGTTTAAAATATAAAAAAAAAAAACAAAGAAAAGAAGAAGAAAAAAAGAGATTTGCGCGCTTTTGTAATACCGTTAAATAATATCGAACCAAAGGATAAAAAAAACGAAAATATTCATTCGATTGCGTGGTGTAATTGTAATTTGTTGACCAAAAAAAAAAAAAAAATTCAAAGTGCAATTATTTTGTAAAAAACAAAATTTTATTCAAAATAAAGGGGCAATGCCTAGAAATATTTCAAACGAAGGAAAAAAGTGACAAAAGTGACAAACAAGATAAACAAAGTTTTCCATCATTTTATTGGATTAATCAACCAACACAAGGATATTACCCAGACCATTACCCATTGGATTATAAATGGATGTTAACCATCCTCTAAAGTTTGGAAAAGGTTGTTATAAGAAAGATTTTTTTTTTGCAAATGTAGGGTGTCCAAGTTGTGGTTTTTTTTTGGAATGATATCGGAATGAAGTAGAGAGAGGATTTTTAAGAAGATTTGCTTTTTTTTTTGAAAGGAAATATGTGTCCTGGGTAGAATATGTAAACAAGGCGAAAGGGATTCCTAATTGGATTTTGTTCTAATAGGCGTTTCCGTGTCTATGTAGATAGATTGACATTTAATTAGATTTTTGTTTTTAATTTAGGTTGGGTGGGATTTTAATAATAAATTTGTTGAAACCTAAAAAGGCTTCGTAGTAAATTAGAAATTAATGAGTAGATATGTACCAACATAGGTAGAATAAAACTTTAACGGGTGTTTTTTTTTTAGAAAATTAAAATGTTGACTTTGAAAGGTCTTCGACTTCTAAGTATTCGTTGAATAAAAATCTATCAAAGTAGTTAACAATAATTTTTAAAACAAGCTTTAGATGTTCTATTACATGAAAAGTCTAAGTATGTAGGTACATACTTCTCGATTTTAATTGAAATAAATTCCTTAAAATAACAAAAAGGTTTCGCTTTAGATAATTGTAAATGGCGATTCGTAGAACGCCCGAAGCATCATTAAATATCTTACTTTCATCCTGATCAATCCATATCTATTCCATTATCTTGCTATTCTTTTTCTATTCTTCTGTCCCTCCTTTCAAATAATTAAAAAAAAAGGTCACACGTTGGGCGCCAGATTGATTTCTGTCGAAATACTTACCTAGAATTCTTAGATCCATTTCCTGCAACGAATCCATAATCTATCTCATGCTTTGAATGTGTCAACAACATATCGATTAGCGACTTCGAATGCTACATAGAAACACATTTTGTAGTTAATGCCTTTCCTCCAAAAAAAAAATTGAAAAAAAATCATAGTGTCATAATACAAATTGGAGCAATTTGGCCTTATGGGACTTTCACAAAGACTCATAAGACCAAGTTTATGGGTTTGGTTTTATGACGCTTGGCCTTATGTCACGACACCACTTCAATTATGACGAAGTACTTCCTTAGATACCTAAGGCCTATGTATTTCTTGAAAAGAATCAATAATCTGCTTGAGAGGCGATTTGGGACGGCGAATGCTACATAGAAACACTTTTTGCAATTACTGTCTTTCCTTTAAGAAGATTTCAAAAAAAAATAGTCTCACGTTGGGAGCCAGTTTCAATAGGTGCCGTGACGTAAGGCCAAGCGTAATAATGCCATAATTATAAATTTTTCACTATGTCGCTTTATACAAGTGGCATAAGAACAAATTCTAGCATTTGGCATAACGACACTTCGATAAACCGACATTAGGCCAAATGAGGAAAGTGACATAAAGCCAAATGGAGCTCATATCAAATTTTATATTCACATATTAGGTAAGCAAATATAAACTGCAATCGAATGTGTCACAAAGCCTTATTGGCCTTTTGATGCTTCATCAAAATGTCATAATGCCAATTGCTGGAATTTGGCCTTACGTCACTTTCACAAGCGTCATAAGACCAAATTTATAGATTTGGCCTTATAAGCCTTGGCCTTATGTCATGGCGCTGCCGTTTCAATTATAAAGAATTACTTTCTTAGACATCTAAGGCCTAGCTATTTCTTGAAACGAGTCAGTAATCTGCGATTCTGGACATCGAAACATTTTCTGCAGTTACTGCTCTTTCTTGAATAAAATTAAAAAAAAAAAGTCACTCATTGGGAGCCAGTTTGAATGACGTCTCATTACTTCCTTTGAACTCCAAGGCCTAGGATTTTCTTGAAAGGAATCAGTAATCTGCTTCATGGGCGATTCGGGGCGCTGAATTCCACATGGAAACACTTTTTTCAGTTACTGCATTTCCATTAATAAGAATTTAGGTGATGTCGAATTACTTCCTTCGACATCCAAGACCTAGGTATTACTTGAAACGAATCAATGGCGATTCCGGACGGCGAATTCCACATGGAAACGCATTTTGCAATTACTGCCCTTTCTTCAATAAGATTTTTAAAAATATAAGTCCCACCTTGGGAACCAGTTTGAGTACTTCCTTAGAAATCTAAGGCCTTGGTATATCTTGAAACAAATCGGTAATCTGCTTCAATGGCGATTCTGGACATCGAAAACTGTATAGTAACACTTTTTGCAGTTATTGCCCGTTGATTTTTTTTTTTTTTAAAACATCTCACATTGAGAGCCCGTTTAAATGATGTTGCATCACTTCCTTAAAACTCCAAGGCCTAGTTTTTCTTGAAAAAAATCAGTAATCTGCTCAATGGCGATTCTGGACATCGAATGCTACATAGAAACACTTCTTGTATTTACTGCTTTTCAATTAATAAGAATAAGTCTATCGTTGGGAGCCCGTTTAGGCGATGTCGAATTACTTCCATAGATGTCTAAGGCCTAGGAATTTCTTGAAAAGAATCAGTAATCTGCTTCAATGGTGACTCGTAACGGCGAATTCTATATAGGAACACTTTTTGCAGTTTCTCGCTTTTCTTTGATAAGATTTTCGAAAAAAAAATTGTCTCACGTTGGGAGCCAATTTGAATACTTCCTTCGAAATCTAAGGCACTTCTCTAAATCTTAGATATTTCTTGAATCAAATTAATAATCTGCTTCAACAGCGATTCGGGACGGCGAATGTTTCATAGAAACACTTTTTGCAGTTTCTGCCCTTCATTTAGTAAGAATTTTTTTTTTAAATAAGCCTCACGATGGAAGACAGTTAGAAAGATGTCGAATTACTTCCGTAGAACTCCAAGACCTAGGTACTTCTTGAAAGGAATCAGTAATCTGCTTCAATGGCGATTCTGGACACCGAATGCTATATAGAAAAACTTCTTATAGTTACTGCTTTTCCATTAATAAGAATTTTACAAAAATAAGTCTATCATTGGGAGCCCGTTTAGGTGATGTCGAACTCCTTTCGTAGACATCCATGGTCTCGAAACAAATAAGTGATCTGCTTCCATGGCGATTCTGGACAACGAATGCTACATAGTAACACTTTTTGCTGGTTTTGTCCTGAGATTTAGAAAAAATGAGTCTCACATTGGGCGCCAATTGGATAGATTTGGAATATCTGCTTTAAATGTCCAAGAAGACACGTTTCCTTAAGCGAAAATTAAAAAAATCTGTTTAATATTCAAAATTTATCAAAAAAGTAGTTCTGTGTCGAATACCTACGTTGGGCGCCAATTAAAAAAATCTGTTTAATGGCATATAACTATTAGACAATAAATTGCTATTTTGCTGTTAGTAAGGTTTTTCTTTTCACATCATATCTTGATGTGAATTATGTCCTTTGATACGCCTTTCGACACATTTAACATTCTGACAATGCAGATCAATCTCTCAATACTGCTTCAGCTCGACTTGAATTAATAATTTGAACAGCAAACTCAATTTCTATGATAAATGAGGTTCATTATCACATCCTATGATCGACTTCAGAGTTATTATGAATCATGAAGATATCCATCTACAAATTCATTGACAGTCTACACCTAAATCTTCCTCATTCGCCAATCTTGACCATGTCACCAGTGCCTCACCATATGTCTACCGCAAACCTGAGGTCTAAATGTTTTTGCGAACCTGCCAATACCCACGAATTACTTAACCTGTGGACGCACCCTATTGATTACCAATTCTAATCGCAACTTGAAGAAAACATTCGAACAATTACTGCGCCAATTTGTTGGGCACCAAGTGCATCCAAAGTGCTGTCGTACCTTCGTTTGCGAATTTTTTTTCATCAACTTCACGAATGCGTTTCCATTTTAATTGCATGGATATTACAAAATGACTAATTGACGAGTATACGCGGTTAATTGCGAATGCCATTTGTTTAGCATTTACCATGCATACAAAGGGTACAAACGGGGTGGTGACAATTAGATACATTATTTCAGTCATACCTAGGGTTTTATGATATTTACTTGGAACCGATTGATGGTGAGCCTTATATTGGCTGTGTTCCGGATTTAAGTTATACGAAGCTAACTTTGCCGATGTACTATTCTCATTGGTCAATTTACCACGTCACGTGACTAAAAATGCTCGATTAACCAATGAGAATAGTGCATCGGCAAAACTAACTTCGTATAACTTAAATCCGGAACACGGCCAATATGAGGTTCACTATCAATCTGTTCCAAGTGCATCGGCAAACATGGGATAACTTGGGAAATCTAGAACCCGGAACACGGCCATTATTTGATGTTGTGGCGGCCATGCATGCAGGAAGAAATGATCTGAAATAATTTATGCCTACTTGCCATTTTTAAAAAAATTTGCTCAAGATTGTGGCACCTATCTAAAATTCAGATACTTTTTCATGAATTTCTTAACCAGTCATGAAGGTCATAAAGGTAGTGTCCTTCCTATTAAATTTCATCAAAAAGGGTCGTTGTAAAAGGAACTCCTTCTTCAAATAACCATTTAAGGCATTTTTAACCAACAAACACGTATCTAAATGTATCTACAACCCGATGCATGCTCTATTTTTGTCAGAATACAAAAGAGTATTGTTCAGTGGTGCATAGCCACAGAAAAGATACGTCCTTTCCTTAGATACACCATCCTAAATGCGTTTAAATTTCTCTCAAAAAAAAAAAAAAAAATCAATATCCAACTCCAAAACCAAGTCGGAAGTCCTCTTTAACTACAAACTAACAACAGTCTGAGCTGCGACAGTCTTCCTACACAATTAACCAGATTTCCATCAACCCTTTGAGCCATAGCCAAGCTACTCACAATCGCACTCACACACATTCTAACTTCAACTAGAATCTACCGGTTCGACGTAGCTTTGTTTATTCTTTCTAACTAAAAATGCTCCCATAGATTAGCACCCTCATTCTATTTCGTTTAGTTTTTGTCTCCCCTAGCCCCCTACCAGAACCCCATATACTCCTTTAAGTGACTGAACGGAGACGACTGTGTATGAGCACCCATAGATACGACAAAGCCGAGCGCACAAATCCAATGTCCCATATACCCGTTGACTTATATTTTTGCTCGGCTGCATGATTGCATGCCAACGAACGGGCCAATCCACACGCCAATACACATCTATACCATTGAGGCCGCATAACGCTAACACCATCACACATAGTGACAACGACTACAACGACGCGACGACGACACACGACGAGACATCAATAACAATCAACAGCGCAACCAACCATCAGTAGCTGCAGCAACAACATGGCACAGATTAGGACGACGAACAAACTGCACAAACACACACACACACACTCATGCAAACATTCGTCGCATAAGAAGAAGCTAGGAATGTATTTTTGGGGAGGCTATCCCAAAGGCTTACGCTTCCCCAAAAAAAAAAGGAAATTCCTCTCGCTGCATCTGTTCTAGAAGGAATGTCGTGTGTGCGAATGGTAGTCCAAGATACTTTTCCCAATGTTTATACGGGGGGGGCTTGAACATCCCCGAAATAGAAAATTAAACAATGCAAAGGAAGTTGGAAGGATCTTCCCCCCAAAAAGAAAAAACAAAAAACCTGGAGTCCTTCCAAGGGGGAATACAAAAATCACACTCCAACGACATTGCAGTGTTGCATTCCTGTGGCTTCGCCACATGCAATTTCTGTGTGTCTGCCTACTATTTAGGTTGCCGTGGGTTTCCATTTTCTTTTTTTTTAATTTTCTCCCGGCCCCAGATCTTTGACCCACCAATGGATGTGTCTGCATCTGTTACCACCTCCGCATTTAGTTGATTGGAATTACAATTTGCCGGTTCGTTGTACAAAAGCTCGAGATTACTTTGTTCACCCGTTTCGAGAGGGTGCTGTGGGGGGTCGGGGATCAACATTGGGGGGCTGTTGTATGCGGTTGTTTGCCGAAGTAGCTACAGAGGAGAATTGGTATGGATTTAACAGCCTTTAAGGTAGTTTAGTGCTGTCTATATGGGTTGTAAAAATGTACGGTTGCGATGAATTGAGCTGTCTGAAGGGATGTGACTTCTGACGGGCTTGGGTATCGATTTTCGAAGGAATTATTTGGTCGTTTTGGGGAAATTGTAAGGCGGCTATTTCGGGTGGTATTGAAGTTAAATTTTTTCATGTCGATTTCACTTTAAACGGTTTTCGAAAGCTCGAAATTGGTTGGGTTATTTTTAATGGGTCTGGAACAGAGTCGTCTTGAGGGTGTATCTACGTTATTATTTGGTAGAGGTAAGGGTTGGTGTTGGATGTGGAAAGGTTACCAGGATTTGTATTTTATTCTGGGGAACTTAGAATGTCAGTAAGACGTAATGGAGTGGTATCAAATGACCTTAAAATAATTGTATCCCAGGATGAACAACGTGGGTTTGGTGGCTTACTTCAGTTTTACTCAATTTTACTAAGGGCGGTGTTCAAATCCCGAATGTAAAGAAGTATCAACCAAAGTGAACGCAAGACTTACATTAAACAAAATGCGGGTTTTTAGAGTTGAATTTCCTTTTTTTAAAGCATAAAATACATCGGATTAGGGTTTTATATGACATATTGGGGATATGGCCTCTAATGCTTCGATGATATATGCATTGTTTTGACGAAATTTTGAACCACATTTTCTGATAAATATTTGCGAATTTGGTTGATGTAGTGTTGGATTTTGTACTTATTGCCAAAGGCCTTTGGTCATATAACCCCATAGAAAGAAATTTTGTAGTAAATCACAAGATCTATGGTCTGTCGAGGTTATATTTTCGCTGATAAAACAGTTATTTACTAAAAATGTCGACAATTTGGACATACCTACTTTCAAAAATCATTGAAAACTTGATAAAAAAATAGTCGGCTTATAAAAAAACTCGTATCACCAAAAAATTCAATGACCGGGAGTAGGTATAATTCAGATTTAAGAACTCAGACACGTAACAAACTCATTTGTTTCGCCCGAACATTTCAGAAATGTGTCCACGTTTGTACGTTTAACGCAATTGTATTCGGATATTCAGAATTCAGACACCTAACGAACACAGTTGTTTGGCTCGAACATTTCAGAAATGTGTCCAAAGCTCGTTTCTTATGTTTAACGCAAGTCTACACGGATATTAAGAATTCAGACACCTAACGAACTCATTTGTTACGCTCGAACATTTCAGAATGGACTTAGTGGTGAGATGATTAGTGCCATGAACTGCCGCGCAGAAGGTCTGGGTTCGACTGCCAGCCGTAGCAACACCTAAATAAATTTTCATTGGTTTCTCCTCTCGTAATAATCTGACAAATCATCCGAAGTCATTCGAAGTCGGCAGAAAACAGGAGGTCATGCCATCGTGCAAGAAGTGCACACGCGCACATGAATGGTTGTGAGAAAGCTCGGCTCTAGGTACTTACGAGCCGCTTGCGCCAAATATTTGTGTTTTCATTTGAACATTTCAGAAATGTGTCACACGGATATTCAGAATTCAGACACCTAACGAACTCATATGTTACGCTCGAACATTCAGAAATCTGTCATTAATGTCATTTATTACGTTTAACGCAAGTCTACATGGTTATCCGGAATTCAGACACGTAACGAAGTCATTCGTCACTCGAACATTTCAGGAATGTGCCCAAAATTCGTTTTTTATGTTTAACGCAAGTCTATACGGATATTTAGAGTTCAGACACGTAACGAACTCATTTTTTTCGATCACACATTTCAGAAATTTGTCTAAAATTCGTTTCTTCCGTGTAACGCAAGTGTACACCGATATTTAGAATTTAGACAAGTAATGAACTCCTTTGTTTCGCTCGAACATTTTAGAAATGTTTCCGAAATTCGTTTATAATGGTTGGCGCAAGCCCACTCGGGTGTTCCGAAAACATTCATTCACCCACTGAAGAGAATTAAGACGTGTAACCAGCTCATTTGTTTCGCTTAAATATTTTAGAAATGTTTATTACGTTAAAAACAAATATTCGGATGTACCAAAACATTCTTCCACTACTAACGGGAATTAAGACTCTTAACGAACTCATTTGTTTCTTCCGAACATGTGAGAATTTACCCAAAATTCGTTTATTACTAAAAGAAATTCAGGCGCCTAACGAACTCATTTTTTTTGCTCGAACATTTCAAAAATATATCCAAACTTCGTTTATTACGTTCAACGCAAGTGTACTCGAATATGCCAAAAACACTCATCCACAAGACGAGAATTCGTACTCGTAACAAACATTTTTGTTTTGCTCGAACACTTGAGAAATGTTTCCAAAATTCTTTAATTATATTTGGCGCAAGTCTACTCGGGCTTACCAAAAACATTCTTCCACATACAAACGGAAATCAAGACTCGTAACGAACTCATTTGTTTCGGCCGAACATTCGAGGAATTCATCCAAAATTCGTTTATTACTAAAGAGAATTCAGACCCGTAGCGAACTCAATTGTTTCGCTCGAACATTTAATAAACTTCTAATCGGATACACAAAAATTCAGGGAAGAGAAGTCAGATGCGTCACAAAATCATTTATTTCGACCGAACGTTTTAGAAAGGTCTAAACTTAATTGCATTAAATTTTTTTATTTCTACTTTGACGGTCAACATTTTAATGCAACACCCAGTTATGTTCTAAGCTTTGATTTCAAATCAGTTATCACTCAGAAGGTCTTCAAGTGTGCGTTCTTATAAATGGACTCATACCAAAGCCGAGCAACCTGTAAGAGGAAAGTTCTTCCAAATTCTATTTCTCCTTCTCAGGACCACCATTCTTAACACATCAATAACATGCCTTCAAAAAATATAGTAAGGCTACTCATAAACCTTAGGTACGGTCAAAGTAAAAAAAAAATCAAAGTGCGTGTCTGATTTCGAATACTTTTCACAAATTTGGAGTGTACGTGCTTAAATGTTGGGTGCCATATTTAGAGTGAAGATACACCGTCTCTGCGCATGGTATATTAATCATTGACTGGACATTTTTTTCCTTTTAACTATTTTTTCCAAACCTTTAGCTATTGTCTGAGGATTGGATTTGGAAAAACAATTATATTGAACAAGAAAAGGAGGGATTTTACAAATTTCAATATTTGAAGAACAACCATTTGGAGAAGTACTTGGGAAGCGTTGAATGCGTTGATGTATGCTAAACTTCGTTATGACTATAACAGCCAATATTTGTGCGTGAAATGTGTCATAAATTTTACTAAATGCCTTCTGAAATGAAATATTTGGCATACAGGGCCGAAAACCTAGCTTCTTCCTTCATTAATGTCTGCGAAGAAGCTTCCTTAAATGTCTTCTAATGAGAACTAAAATTCGCTTTATTTATTTTTTTTTTTGGCTCAGACTCAATAGTGTAGCAGTAGCAGAATAGAAAGAGAAAGAGATATAGACCATCGTCTACTCAAGAGGGGTTGGTTAATGGCCATACTGCTGGAAGATATCAAAAAGAGAAGTTTTTGGAGTTTATATTATATATGAGAACTATTTGTTGTTATTTCGTCTGAATTTCATACTAAAATGGAAAGAATACCCATTTTGAAATGTATGTTGAATCCACTGGCAAAAATCTTACGAGTTCCAAACTCGCATGGGCCTTCGTGGGCTCTTTTCGACCCTCGGCATCATGTTAATCTCATTTGAGCCATTTTTCGTTAACGTATCTACGCCATCCAAAGCCCTTTTTAATAACAAAAGGTGCTATCTCCTCGTTTTCGATTACTTTCTAGATTCCAGATCTGCCAAATAAAAAAACGACCCACTTCCCCCCAACCTCACTATCTTCAAATTCCTTCGAAAAATACTTTCGCTGCGATGAAATCCTCTCAACTTTAAAACAAGCACGAAAAATGGAAGCCCCTTTAGTGAAATACTTGTAAGTCCTTGCCAAGGAAAAACTAACACACATATCAACTTTTTTTCTTCTCATTTTGTTTGTTTCTTCTTCATCGGCTCTTTCAAGTTAATGCATACACATTCACTTCCTTTTTCCTTTGCCAGCCAAGAAAAGCACTCCATTTCACGTCCTCCATGTGTACTTTAAACCAAAAAAAAAAAAAAGGATTCCCGATGCACAGCAGCAAAAAAAAAAAAACGCCAAACTAAAACGGAACACAAATATATGCTTCCTGGAATTTTATATGCGCATTCCACCTATCACCCAGTCGAAACTATGTCCTGCATACCCACCCACCTGTCCCAGATCAAGTGTACATGAATGGAAATGGAGTCATTCATAAAAGTACACACATATAAGATTGCATCATACTTGCCCTGGTTAAGGGACATAGGATAGACACTAGGTATACTGCGGTCGGGGGGGGCTTCGGCATGCTAGGGCCAAGGAACTATGTGTTTTGTATAGATTCCCTTTTGTTTCGCCTGATTTCACATAGTTGCGAGCTGAAGTACGATTAATGTCTTGCTCTAGGATATATGCTCGGATACTATACCTACGACGGTATAAATAAGGTGAATGGGAGGAAGAGGTCCTTTTTTTTTTCTTAAGTATATGGGTATGCAGGACATTGGCTAGAGGGCCATTGGCAGACAGAATATTGTTTTTAATTTGAAAGAAGAGGAAGTAGGGGATCCTTTTGTGCAGGATTGGTGGGTAGTTTCACCAACAAAAGTCCGAAAAGGACTACAGCGATAGGGCAGATTGATGAACAGGAAATTCACTGCGTCGTATTAGTGGAGAAATAATTTCCTTTAGTGCTTTTTGAATTTTTATTATACAACTCGAGGTGCCTTTAAAAAAAAGGAATACGTTGTGAATAAAATCGTAAGGATTATCGCATTTCGGGGTGTGGTTTTTGGGATTGGGGAATTATGCAAACAGTTTTAAAAATTATTAATCAATAGACCAGTTGGGTACAGAGAAAGCTGGTCATTACATGGATAAGTATGATGGCCTTACATATGTATCTAAATGTTCTAAAACAAAGTCTTTAAGGAAGATTTTATGAAACTGCCTTTAAAAGACATAACGCAAGGATTTGACTTACTACAAATCCAAAAAAAATTACTCACCAGTAGGACATTTTGGTAGGGAGAAAGCTGGTCATTACATAACCAAGTATAACAAATCGTATAAGGACGATTTTTTGCAAGGGCCTTTAAAGACATAACGCAAGTATTTGACTTACGCGAAAAACAAAAAATCCAAAAAAAAAAATTATACACCAGTAGGACATTTTGGTAGTGAGAAAGCTGGTCATTACATAACTAAGTATTCTGACCTTAGATACGTATCGAAATGTTCTAAATCAAAGTGTAAAACCACAATTTTCTGCAAGGACCCTTAAAAAACAAACCGCGTGTATTCAACATACAAAAAAAAAACTAAAAATCCACCACCTGACATCCGATATCATTCGAAAAACCCACAGTTTACCACCCCAATCCCCATCGCAACTCTATCACTCACATACCCAAATAAATCTCTTCCAGGAATGTAATGGATTTTCAACCAGGATAACGTGAAAAGTGCATTTCTCAAAATCACAACCAAAATCATAACCTATCTATACACACATGTACCCAGTCATACTACGAAAAAATATAAAAAAATTAAATTAAATCTCTAAATGCAAATGCCGCCTAAGTTTATAATAAATATCCGCCGCTTGCATCTGTCATCGGATGGCTGTCAACATAAAACTATCTTCACAAGTGATAAATTACGAAAAATAAAATGCAAGTGCTGGTGAAAGTAATCATTTTCAAATGCCAAACTTTATTCAATCATCAAACAATATTCACCCGACAAGTGGAACAATGAAACCGAATTTTTACCATTCGCATTGTTTACGTTGAAGACAGATAGAGAGAGATAGATAAAAAAAAAAATTTTTTTATTGTTAAAATTTTATTTTTATTTTAATTTTAATTTAAAATTAATTTCGACCATGAAATAAAAAATAAAAAAATTAAATAAAGTGTCTTAGCGGATGTTAAACATAAAAATAAAATTTATTACCGATGTATACCCATCAGTACCTTTGAAACAATAGTTAAACTGTGATATCCATTAAAAAAAAAATTAAATATACATCAACATCTTTACATACAAATGAAAAATTATTATTATTTTATACTTAGTGTAAAATATAACCAAAAATAAAAAAATTATTAAAGTTAGCTTTAGCCGTTCACTGAGTGAATTAAAATTTAAAAAAAAATATATAAATCGGGATTAATATCCGATTTAAAAGCGGGTAGCTGTTGAAAGCCGTCGAAGATACTATAATGTACACGTCACGAATGTTTGACATGTGGAGTAGTGTCACATCCAAATTGGAAGCGCACGCAAATACATTGGTTCAAACGAATGTACAATCACCAACACAGAATAATTCAAGTGGATCAATTAAAGGTAAATAAAAACATTTTTTTGTTTGATAAGAGGACGGGTTGGGAATAGGGCACATAATCGTTCAGTCGGATTGAGTTGCACCAAAGAGTATAGAACTACATAGAGTGTGCATCACATACAACGAAAATTTTCTATGAGGAGTACTGATATTGATACCCTAATGTGTACATCGCTATCCCCAGCCTCAAACAACAGCATAGACGACGCATACGATCGACGAAATTTACCCGTGGCACTTACTGCCAGAGTCTGAAACGGCTACAAAATTTTAATCTGTGATGCGGACTTTATGTAGTTTTATACTCTTTGGTTGCAGTTTTACCTGTATTTTGATTTTTTTTTAAGTTTAATAAAATTTTCAACACAATTAGATCATCTTCACGCAAAAACTTGCTATCACTTTGAAATGTGCTTCTAAAAAAAAAAAAGTAACGAGTTACTCGTTAGTTTAATTTTTCCTATTCCTACCAAACGACGCGGTGGTTTTTTAAGTTCATTCTGATAAATTAAAATTCAAGGCGGGTAATAATTTATTCCACTCTAAATTTTCTTTTTCAACAACTAGGAACGAGTTCGTTAGTTGCACCTTTCCCATGCCGCGAAGTTTTTTTTTAAGTTTTTTTCTAAATAAATGAAATAAAATTCAGGGTGGCTAGTAATTTTGTCCAATCTTAATGTGATTTTTAAACAAATAGGAACGAGTTACATGTTAGTTGCATTTCATCCCCGTTCTTGCGGATTTGTCAAACGATTCCTGCGGATTTGTCAAAATCTAATGCAACTAAATTACGACTTTGTGTTCCATATACCTGATATATAACAACAACGGATTTCCTCTAAGTAACTCGCTAGAAAAGTCTAAGTATGCAGCTATGTACTCCAGGGCGTATGATGAAGACATGGCTAGATGCCATGTTTTATGTTGCAAGTGACTGCTATTTTATAAATTTTTTCAAACAGATTACCTTATGATGGTTTAACTCAGTAGCAGCTTTGAAAGCGCTTTTAAAAAAAAAGTAATGAGTTACTCGTTAGTTTGATCCTATCGGTTCCCACCATCCAACGCATTGTAATTTTAGGTCCATGTGGTTATGTGAAAATTCAAGGAGGCTAAATTTAAACTTACTATCGAATAACTTATCCAACTCAGAATGTACGTCTTTGAAAAAAAAAAGTAACGAGTAACACGTTAGTTGCATCGCTTATTCAGAGTGAGTTTTGTTATCTGGCCACCCTTGAAAGTACCCCGTTTAGGGTGTATAGTTTGTTTTAAATAGGTAAAATCGGCAGCTACTAAACGAGTAGATCTGACAAACCAGCATCTCGACTCATCCATCTCGACTATGCCAGATACAGATTTGGCATAAGACTATTGGTTCCGTCATTGAAGCACAAACGTATCCATGAATTATTTTGATAAAATGCTTAACCCTGTTGTGTCTACAATTTGTAGTTTGCAACTTCTGGACTAATGGATACAAACGTATCCATGAATTATTTTGATAAAATGCTTAACCCTGTTGTGCCTACAATTTGTAATTTGCAACTTCTGGGTTTTCCCAACACTAACGCTAGCAAGTCGTATCCAAGATTGAGACGCATTGAGAACAAAAAACAGAAACCTTTGCTCACTGGCTTCATAGTGCGGGCTAGCGTTGTGCACGTGCATACATGAGAAACGAGATCCAAACATATGGCGGGCTATGCCAGTACGACCCGTACAATTTTTCTTGTATGCTGTGCGTCATCTGTATGACTTTATAATCTTTGGTCGTAGTCTCCAACCACTCATAGTTAATATTTTGGAACCCCCTTTCATTTGCAAACGTTCGATCTTTATATTTCGATGAAACAGCTACAATTTTTTTGATTTTACTAGGACAGTTTTGTTTTACATTGTTCTCTCTACCTTGTTTCAATATATCAGTTCGACTTATCAAACCCTTTGAGATTTCCAAAAAAAAAACGGTACGTGCTTCCCAGACCCCAGTTATGTTACTTTGCTATCTCTCTCTGGTTTCAATAGCCCGTTCCATATATGGATCACTTGAGATCACCGACCTGTCCATGAATCGAAAGTGATCCCTTACGATAAAAGTTATAGCGGAAAACAATTTTTTTATACGAAAAATTTGATATCGATTTCAGAGTAAATTCACACCAAATCCGGGTTTCAAATGTCAAGTCTCCGGGTATTAGTAGGAATTTTGCTTGCCGCTTTAACTAGGAACCTAAGAGAAGCGAAATTCGTTTTTAATTTGCTTACACTAAATTTTGTTGGATTAAGCTCGGCACACTTTCTGACAGAAGTTTCTGAAGTTTTCGACGTTTCATGAAAGGAATTCGTCAAAAATATCTATGTGCTGTGAAATAAGGAAATGCTGAGTTGGGCAACGGAGAAAATTCGCACAGAGATTTGCTAATTTAGTTCAGTGGCACTACAGTCAGGAACAATCTTTGGCCTGAAATAACATGCCTCTCGAATTAGCCCGGTCCTTAGCTAACTGTCTCTAGTTGCGCACTCCAAGTTGGTTGAGATCGGTTTCTACATGTGCGCGCCGCCACATAAGGCGAGGTCTTCCTCTACTGCGTCCAACGTCTGGCTGGGAATCCAAGACTCTGCGAGCCGGAGTATTGGTGTCCGTCCATTCGTTCAACATATCTGTCTTAATCGTCAAATGCGGAGGTTTTCGATCAGGAGCATGTCGCTGTGCAGCTCGTATAGTTGTTGGTTGAATCTTCGTCTCCATAGCCCGTCAACGCAAACGGGACTGAAGATTTTTCGAAGAATTTTCCTCTCGAATCGACCAAGGATTTCTTCATCCGCTTGTGAGACGGTCCATGCTTCAGCGCCGTAGAGCAGGACTGGGATGATCAGGGTCTTATATAGGATTTCCTTAGAAGTTCGAGTGTGGGTGTTACTACTAAATTGCTGGCTTATCCCGAAGAAACAGCGGTTGGCAAGAGTAATTCTTCGTTTAATTTCTGACGAGATGTGTTGTCAAAGCTTATAGCGAAGCCGAGGTAGACAAAGTCCCGCAATACCTCAAAGTTATATCAGTCAGTGGTGACGTTCCATCTAATTCGTCGATGTTGTGTCTTCTTTCGTCTTAGTCTTGCCCTCATTTCCTGCTAAACCCATTTCTGCCCCTTCCTACTCTATACTTCCAATCGTGGCTTTGACATCACGTTGAGTCCTGCCAATGATATCAACATCGTCGTCGTATGCAAGTAGTTGCACAGATTTTTTAGAAAACTGTGCCTCTGGTGTTGGCTCTGGAGTTTTGCACAATCCTATCAAGAATCAATTTCAAGAAGTCACATGACAGCGCATCGTCTTGCCTAAATCCTTTTTGGTATCGAATGTGTCGGTGATGTCGTTTCAGACCCTGATGGAGCAGCGAGAATTCTTCATCCTACACAAAACGGATGAGTATGGGCGGTATACCAAAACTAGGCATGGCTCTGTATAGTTCGTCTCTATAAATGCTGTTGTATGCGGCTTTGGAATGGATGAATAGGTGGTGGGTATCGATTTGGACTTTTGGGTTTTTCCCAGGATCTACCGAAGTGTTACCTCGGTAGGACTTTCCTGGCCTAAAACTACACTGATAAGGGCCGATTAGATTGTTGGTAAATGGTTTCCGCCGTTCACATAATACGGTAGAGATGATCTTGTAGGCGATGTTAGGGATACTTATGCCTCTGTAGTTGGGGAGTTTGGAGGGTAACCTTTGTGGTTGATAGCAAACGATGCTGAGATTCCATTATTCAGGCATACTTTAATCCGACCAGATTTGGCTTATGAGTTGGTGTATGCTACTCACCATCTCCGCCGACTTTATAAAGCGCAGCGGGCATTCCAGCATTTCTGGCAGCTTTGTCCATCTTGAGTTAAGATATTGCTGTCCTTACTTCACTTAGGTCTGGTGTTTGGCAGTTTTTCTGTCGTTGCGAATATGCATGGTTCGTTGTGCCTGCCAGCGAAATGTCGTTGGTCATCGCCGTTTAACAGTCTGCTGAAGTGGTTCTTCCATATCCTCAGCATCGACTGTGTCTCAACTACGATATTTCCTTGTTCATCTCGACAGGATTCTGTTCGAGCCTGGTATCCTTAGCATTGACGTTTTTCACTTTGGTAAAACTTGTGAACATCGGTCCTGGAGTGGCACCTCTCTATATCCTCGATAGCGCGCTATTCTTGCTCTTTTTTCTTCTCTCTGAAAAGCCAGTGTTCTTCCCTTCTTCTTTGCCTATAGAGCTCAATGGTAGCTCTGGTCTTCACTTTCAGCTTAGCCTTTTCATTCTCTTTTTTCTTCTCATTGGTTTTCCGTCCATTCTTCTGTGCCTATGAAGCTCAATTTCAGCTCCCGTCTTCACCTACATCTAAGCCTTTTAGGCCTCGTTCTAGCATCTGTCGGTATTCCTCATCTAACCAGGGGTTTCTTGCTGGTTTGGGCGAGAAACCAATCACATCAGTTGCGGCTGATCTAATGGATTGTTGGCATCGTTGCCATTGTTCTTCGATATTCGACTCTGGTGGTATGGTGCTTATCGAGAAGTTAAGGTATACGTGTTGCGCAAAAGGTCTTGACGGTCTCTTGCGACTGCAGTCTTTCGAAATATTTTTTTTTTACAGTGTTTCTGGATTGTTGTGGCGTGGTGGATAACCGCATTCTTACTTGGGCTTCTCTCGATTCCTACAGTGTATGTATAGCGAATGTAAATCTTCACTAGGTTTTTTTTTTTTTTGTTAACTCAGAGTTAAATTGTTGAGATATCTACCTGACCAAAGCTTATGAGTTAACTCGGAGCTAAAAAGTAAATATGTGGCATTAGCCGGCTATACTAAGTGTCAAGCCCAGCTGCTGCAATAATTAGAGCGTGCAATGTTTTTTTTTGCTACAAACTCGGAGTTAGTTAACTGACTGAAAAACACCTTCCTCGAGTAATGTCAATTTTAGGTCTTGAACAAAGTTGATCTCGTTCAAGCCCTAGTTAAGTCGATGTTAGTCTCTAGGACGACCTCACAATAGCTCTTTGCTTCTAATGCTCATGCAACTAGAATTTTTCAGATTCTCTTCCATGGTACATACCTGCCTTAATGCAACGACTCATCGCGATAGATACAACCTCCCAGTATCAATCAAAATCAAATAAAACTTCAAAATCCTGAGTCATGACATTTTCATCGGACCCTCACCCAAAACTATTACCCTGCTTTGTGCCTTATCTATCAAGACCGTGGCACATATCTATTCCTAATGTCCCTAGACTTGTTTGGTTTTCGAAAACCACTAGCGATAAAGCTATTAGACGCAACGAACTAAATAAAAAAAAAAGAAACACCACCAAAGTCGGTAGTTATCTATAATACCTCCGCTATAGCCTGTCGTTTTGTGTCCTATCGCCTATATCTATGGTCTACGCTTCTCAAAACCACGATAAGCCTAATAAAAGTTTTGGTAAGCGCAGCGTAATCATTTTTATTTCACTTTTTTCCTCATTTTTTTCGATTTTCTATTTCCCTCTGTGTTTTTCATTAATAGTTTTCCAATCCAAAGGCGTCTCTAAAAATAACTGTTTTTCCTATTTTTCCATAGGGTCTAGCTAGGTTTGTTTTTTTTTTTCTCTCAAACTTTTCGAGTGTATAATTAAAATGCGAACAATGCTATCCAAAGCAACTGCAAAATGTACTTTCGTCGTGTTTATTTTTTTTTTGTTGTATTTTTGTTGTTAGTATTCGCCTCCCTTTCTCTATTAAATTCTATATGAATGTATGTGCGTCGCTGTTAGTCATGTGTAATCAAACAAACGAAGAAAAAGTTTATTCCCCCCAGAGCCCCAAAAACCTAGCAACAAAAAATTAAAAAAAAAAAAAAAAAACTAAACACCAACACTATTACCCACCGCCCTCTGTTGGTTGATTAAAACTCATGCCACCCCTCAACCGATGAAACCCCGCATTCCTTGTGTACAATACCCCAACCACACATCGAAATTCAAGTCTCGCAACGCAACTATACGAACCACGAGTGTATCTATACATGCAATGTATACAATTTCTTCTAGTCACGTCAAATGTGCGTACGATACGAAACCCCGCGCTGGTATGTGTGTGTGTGTCAAGATGACTGCGTGTGTGGGGAAGGGGCAAACTATTTTCGGCGGTCATTCACCCCAATATAGCATTAGAGGAAAGTATCTCAGCATTTTGTTGCCACAGCTCGTGCTACGTAATCGGGAATCGTATTGAAGTTTCAAACAAGAAAAAAAAAAACAAATGCCTCACACACACACACACACCCCCATTGTGCGTTCGTGTGTACACAAACACAATATACCTACACACCGTGCGTCGTGCTTAGATTTTAGACCCGCTACGGGCCTATAATAAATAATCAAAATAGTCATAGTGTGCGTTTTCGTTTGTTAGATTTTTGTATCTCGAATCTCGTCTCGATGTGGACTTTGAGGGTTTCTTTAGATCTCCTCTCTATCTATGTGTTCTTTGGTTCCACCAGACGCCAGCTAGCCGGCAGTACGTGGATTCCGTTCTTTTGTAGCGTTTTTCTAAATTTATTTATTTTATTTCTCTCTCTCGAAACGACTGTAGATACACAAGTTCAGTTGATTAGGATTTGCTATGCGTGTGTGTGCGGGATTTGTCTTTATGTGTAACTGCAGTCTAACACGAAAAGGGATGAGTTAGGGCCCCCTTAGTTCTGTTTTTGATTTCTTACACCCTCATTATAATTATAATTATCATACGAATAATTAATGAAAAAAAAAAAACGAACGACTAATTCACGCATTGTGCGAGACGTATGCTTGTGTTCACTTGACCGATAAGCTGGCACACATAAACCTCAAAAATAACGCGTCTAAAGTGTCAAAAAATAAAAAAAAAATCATTTCAAACGGTGATTAGATGTTTAATTCTGTTTGTAATGGTTGGAAGTTTAATAAACTTTTTTGGATGCAGTTGTATCGACCCGACGTATATGTGGTGTTTATCGCTTTGCGTGAAGAAATTTGATTTATGGCCTTTGCCCGGAAACAGGAAAGCCATAGGAGTAGTCCAAGTGCAGTATGTACATAATCTGAAGCAAGCGAGACAATCATATCTGTAATAGAAATTTTTTTTTCAGACTCCTTTGCCGCTCTGACCTTTAAGGTTTAATAAATCATCTCCGTGCGTACTAAACGTAGATAATTTTTGGTGGTTTAAGTGTTTTACAGGGTTCAGTGAGTTCATAAAGCCGGTTTCCGATTTTACTGCAACAATGTGTCTTGGTTTTTTCAGGCAAAGAATGTTTGATTTCGAAGAAAATACCTTACGACCGGTAAGAGTGTTTTTATCAGCTGAAATTATGACGAGGCAGTAAAATCCACAACTTGAGAAAGGAAGTGCATTACAATAGGAATAGTTGTGTACCTAAAAAATTACAATTCTCATATTTAATTGTGGTACATATTTAATAACATAGATATGTATGATGTTCTGTGTATATGTGCTGTTTTAAGTTGCATGCCGTATTTTTCCTCTAATGTTCAGAATTTAAAAACACGGAAAGGCACAAATACTGACAACAACTCAATGGCTGATGGGATCTTGGTCATAATTTGGAAAATTTTCGAACAAATCGTCCTATTTTTGGGCAATTTCTGAACTGATTGCACTTGATTTTGCCGAAAATATGTAGGGACTGCTAAAAGGCGGGTCATCAGCGAAAATCATGGCATATGACTCTCAAAACTAAAGACAAAATGTTCATAAAAATTCAAACAGTTCCGAGTCCCAATAAATCATCATTCCAACATTTTTTTGTGAAATTAAGTTACCTAAACGCAAACCGTCCTATATGCCACTTTAAGTAGACCAACTTTCACGTCGCATCTTCTTCCACTTCTCAGCAACTTCCGCCACTCATACAATCAAATCCTGATCGCAACCTAGTGCTTATTCTGCCTGACCAAAATTTTTCAATTTTTTGACCAAACTGATTAAGTTTTGGACGACATTTGTGCGTACTAACACATTTTTCGACATGTAAAAGATGTTTTGACGTCGAAAAACATAACGGGCCTCTTAAAAATGAGTCTCAAGACGGAAATTGTATTCAAATTGAAAATGCCCTGAACCACAAAACTACCCATTTACCATATATTTGTGAAGTTGAATAACATAGATACAGGGCGGTTCAAAAACACTCACCTGAAGTTATTCTGCTATATTTTCCAAAATTATAGCAAAAACGATGGAATGCTAAGCCCGGTTCCATTGTCCAAAGCTGGAAAATATCAACACCTATGTTTTCTTTTTTTGTCATTTCCCCAATTCTTGGGAAAGTCCAACATGACAAACCTCCAAAAGTTTTGGAATACTTACCAAGAATGGTGCAGTAGACAGACATTACTGCCACCAAGAAATACGTTGGGATGGGCCTGACAAAAGGAGGATGAAAAACTATGATATACCACCTGACAAAAGGAGGATGGAAAAGTATGATATACCACCCACTATAACGATACTCATCAAGACCGAAATCGAAAATATAATCCTTACATGCACTCACCCTCCGAGGAAGAAAAATGATGGCAATGCTATGCACAGTTGCCATCAGCCCCGGGACAAAACTTATGAGCGACTACCGAAATACGATTTTAAAATCATGGAGATTTTAACAAAAAGGTAGGAAGAGGGCATCTTTAGCACCATTGTCGGAAATCACAGCCAACATTACAGAGCCCAAGACTGTCAAAGGAATAAGGTGAATTGACTTCGCTACGCGGAACGAAATAGCACTTTAGCCAGCATACCACATTCTCCCATCGATGTCCATAACGCGGTACATGGCGATCTCCAGATCAGCAATGGGTCCATCAAAAGAATCACATTGCGGTAGACAAGAGGCACGAATCCAAGAGGCACCAACATTCCGAGAAGATTTCATCGACTCGAACCATTACCATGTTGAAGCCAAGGTTAGAATGAGGATACCCACCACCCCACAGCCAAGACTGCAATTAAAAGAGATCACCAAATCCTTTGCAGATCGCGTATCCCTTAACCTCTGGATTACCACCAGCATTTCATGTCGAAAATGAATGGCAACGATGCCAAACAAGTCATTAGACCCGACCAGCAAGAAACCCAAGGTTCGATGAAGAGTGTCCGCAGCTAAAAATGAGCCTTATAAGAAAGTAAAGCTTCAGGAGAAGACAAGAGCTGACATTGAGCTTAGTTTGCAAAGAAGCAGTGCAGATCGCCGGCTCTTCAGAAAGAAGAAAAAAGCGCGCGATCAAAGAAATAGAAAGGTATGAACAATCCATTCAGGTGATATGTTTGCAAGACTTAGCAAAGTGTACAGAATCAAACTCATGGACACAAGGCGCACATCCAGGGATACAAGGAGAAAAGTCCAGTCGAAATGAACAAGGAGAGATCGTAGTTGAGACACAGTAGATGCTAAGCATATGTAAAACCACTTTTGCAGACTGTAAAACGGGGATGACGAACAATATCCCGCTGTCAGGCAGACTGTACCATTAAATATTGGCGACGACAGCGAAACTACCAACCATCCGACATATATCAATACCTATAGCATCATCTAAACTTGCGGAAAAGACGACCGTCCTACCGAGCTTTAAAAAGCAGGCGGAGATGACTGGGTAAGTAAAATCCACCAACTCATACGCCAAATCTGCTCTGATGAAAGTATGCCTGAAGAATGGAACCTCACCATCGATTGCTTCTGAATCGCGCGAACTGAAGAGGCATAAGTCTCCTCCACAAGAACCTGTCTGCTATGTTTTGTGAACGCCTGAATTCGTTTACCAGCAACCTGAGTTTTTGAAAAGTTGTCGAAGGACACCCAAAATTTTTACTGATGAGTTATTCCTTTAGAAAATTGTTGCGGGTATTCGACGATACCCGATACCCATGAATGGAGAAAATTTTTAGAAGCTGCTTAATACAAATCCACGTACCTTACTAGTACGATATATCGATGTCTATACCGAAGGTAGGAAAACGCGGCCACAGCGCGCCTACCTCAAGGGCAGATCAACGGAAACAGCTCTCCACGAGGTGTTGCGAATAATCGAAAAATCCTTACACTTTAAGGAATATACTCTGGCACTCTTCTTAGACATATTGGGAGCTATCTAGAACGTCCTCACTGGATCTATATTTGAATCTCTTATCGAGCCAGGTATTCAAAAATCTATAAGCCAATGGATAGCCTCCATGCTCGCCACACGAATTATTCAGGCAAAACACAGTCGTTCCTCTATGGTTAAATCATAGAGGAACGCCACAAGGCGGCGTCATCTCTCCTCTACTCTGGCTAATGGTTATGAACGAAATTCTTGTTGAATTAGACGAGGAACGGGTCAAAGCTGTCACGTATGCGGATGACGTGGTGATACTTGTGTCAGGAAAAAACCCCTCCGTTAAAAGTGAAATCATGGGGGGCTGCTGTAGACAAAGTTAGCACCTTGCAGGTTGTGGCCTCGGGGTTAACCCGCGCAACACGGAATTGGTGCTATTCACTACCAAATCCAAAGTACTCGATTTCACGCTCCCTCGTCTTAATGGCCAACCACTCATACTATCTTCCAGGCTAGGTATAATGCTTGACCCAAAACTTAACTGGAAACACAACATCTAACATAAATTAACGAAGGCAGGTCTTCTATGCTTGCAGAAAAACCTTTGGAAAAACTACTAAACTCAACTAAAGAGGAATGTGTTCATGTACACAGACGTGGTACGTCTTATTCTCAAATACGGCTCACAAGTATGATGGCCCGCATGGATTAAAGGCTACAACCTAGCAAAACTAAAAAGGCTGCAACGAACAGCCAGTATAGGCACCACGGGCGCACTGAGGCGATAATCACGCAGCATTGGCCAATTGAAGCCCATGCGGCCAAACAAGGGATCCCATACAACCCTCAATGCCGCAGTTTTTGGCAACGCAAATAAGAGAGAAACCCCCTCCCATTTTATTTGCCAATGTCCGGCACTAGTAAGAGCCAAATTGCGTGCGTTAGACCAACCATTCTTCGACAACCTTTGCGACATCTCGGTTAAAAGGATACAAGATCTTATCGGTATCCTGGATCTATATGGCCGCTAGAATCACATCCCCAACAACAATCATAATAAAGGTCACACGAGTCGTGGTAACAAAAAGGCACATGAGTTCCACTTGGGTTAACGCCGAACCGACACTTCTACCTACCTACCAAGATCACCTTCCGTTAGTGACACGTTTTATGCCATACTTTCCTCCTATCATACATTAAACTAACTCCTGCTAGCCGTATCTTTTCCAAATACCTTAACACACACCTTCAAACAAAAATGCAAATCCTGATTGCAATTCAATGGCTCATTCAATCCGGCTGACAATTTTCGATTCCATCAATGTAATGACCTCCAAAGAGCTGTCTGTTCCATGGGCCTTTCATCTCAACAACAAATCCATTATCATCAAGCAGAAAGTTGAAAAGCAAAATAATTGCATGATTGTCTCCTTCTAACTGCAGTCGGCACTGTCATATCTTTATACTCCTTCATGTACAATTCTTCACTTTGAGTGGCTCTAATAAATCATTTGTTCCTCAGAATGCAATGTATAGATACAAAAAAAAATGGAAAAACAATTTATTGTTGCACGCCATTAGAACAGCATTTTCTCTTTATCATCATAAGAAAGAAAATCTGCAACTAGAAAATAGCGGCAATTGAATTGAGTTCGAAGCTAATGAATAAAAATTATAATCACCATCAGAAGACGTAACAAGTCAGTGTGGATGCTATTGCAACCACCACCACTATAATTATCTACCACTATCACATCATCTCAAAACAATTACAAAATGAATTAATCCTCCGGTTTATCCCTCGAGGATTACCACCATTCAGAGGGTAATTAATTCACTTGAGAAGGGCTTTCTCGCAGAGACCCATTCAAAACCTTAATACGATTGGTTGGCAAGTCGTAAGACATCAACCAACCAACTATTCAAGTTTGTCTCACATGTTATAACGGTTGATATCTTATCCTTTCTTGTATTCACCATACACCCTCCCACCTCTCGCATTGGTAATAAATTTCAATAATAATCCATGGCTGCATTAGGTATTCACCATGCGAAGGAGCAGAGTATCTGTGAACTTGGAAATTGGATTTTTGTTTGGGGAGCAAGGAGGTTGCCGTGTGTAATTACACACACACACATAAGGAAACGAAAAAAAGGAGGGAGAGGAGGAAAAAAGTCTCGTAAATTATCATCCAAAAAATTTTAACTGTTATTCTTGACTAGTTCGTGATAAATGAATCGTGAGATACATGTTAATTTTTTTTTTTTTTTTTTGGGGATGAAAAGATTTGTTCGTGTATCGTGTATCTACGTGGTGTATCTAAGGGGTGAAGAGTACACTTTATGTTTAACATTTGTAATTGCGATATGCAGATTGAGGTTGGGTTTGTGGTGGATTGATAAATTGGTATGAGGTGGCCAGTTTCTGGCTGAATTTGGGAGAGTTTTGATTTTCATGGTTTAAGAGGGAATTTAATGCGATTTACTTAGACACCATCTGTCTGGCCGGTTTCCGACTGGATTTGGGAGAGTTTCGGTGTTCATGGCTTAAGGGGAAATTCAACGCGATTTACTTCTAACACATTATATCAGGAAACCTCGTCAAATTGTGTGTTGACAAAGAAATTAACTTTTTTTTTTTAAATTGTTTTTTAAAGAAAAATAAATTCACGCCTATACACAGACATACAGATTCAACATACAATTAAAACAAAGTCAACCGTTTTTTGTGTACATTTCGTGCTGTCGATAGTAGATGATAAAGGGTGGTTAAATTTTAAGGGCCGATGTTGATTTCGAATAAAAGACAAATTATTTAGGAAATTATTGTCATTTATATTTATTATGATAACATTAGTATGGTTCAATTATGTACGGAACAAAATATAGGTGAAATGGAGTGCCGCGACCTCAGCAGCACACCTCCATCCGATGGTCAAAATGTTCGATGACGCTGAGGCATAATTGAGGTTCTATGCCGTTAATGTGCCGAATTATCTCATCATTTAGTTCTTGAATTGTTGCTGACTTATCGACGTATACCTTTTCTTTCAAATAACCCCAAAGAGAAAAGTCCAACGGTGTCAAATCACATGATCTTGGCGGAAAATTGACTTCGCCGAAACGTGAGATAACATGGCCATTGAATGTGTTGCGAAAAAGAGCCATGGTTTCGTTATCTGTGTGGCAAGTGGCACCGTCCCGTTGATACCACATATCGTCCACATCCATATCTTCCAATTCGGGCCATAAAAAGTTCGTTATCATCTAACCATAGCGAACACCATTCACAGTAACTGGCTGATCGGCCTCATTTTGGAAAAAAAAATACGGCCCGATGTTGCCGCCAGCCCATAAACCGCACCAAACCGTCACTCTTTGTGGGTGCATTGGTTTTTCGACAGACACGCTTGGATTGTCATTCGCCCAAATGTGGCAATTCTGGTTATTGACGAATCCACTGAGGTGAAAATGTGCCTCATCACTGAAGATGATTTTCTTCGAAAATAGATCATCCACTGTTGGCATTTCTTGCCACTATTCTGACCATTGACGTCGCTTGAAATGGTCAAGAGGCTTTAGTTCTTAAGTCAATTGCACCTTGTAAGCTTGCAAGTCTTTATGCAAAATGTTCATCAACGATGAGCGTGAGAGGTGCAATTGTTGGGTACGACGACGAGTTGAGGTGGACGGCCTTTCAGCCATACTATCGCGAACAGCAGCAATATTTTCTGCAGCACAAGCTGTACGATCATGCGCTGGTGTTTTCACATCTTCTACAGTCTCGGATTGCTTAGAATTTTGCACGATTTGGTTGATTAAATTGACCGAAAAAAACACGAATTGCACGATATGCATTTTGATTTGAATGCCGATTTTCATAGTAAGCCTGAATAACTTTATCGCGTTGCTCGATGGTGTATCTCTCTATGGTTTAAAATGAGTTGAGTCTGAAATTGAGAAACGTCAAATCAAATGCAGAAAAGAGCTTGACGTTAAGGCGTGTTTCACATTCAACATTGGCCCTTAAAATTTAACCACCCATTACATTTCAATAATTTACCCAAAACCGTTATATTGATTCACCTTTCACAAATGTTTTTGTTGTCAGACAACCACATAGAAGTATGTAGATACTGCTTGTATAAATTTTCTTCAATAGGATTAATAACATGTCATATAGATACACCTGATATTCCTACCAAACTATACAACCTTTATCTTATCATTTTGGAGAAGATTTGCCCACTTAATTAAAGAGATTCACATCAAATAGCATGTGTCGAATTATGTTGATATAACGCTGATACATTCGACATACAGTCTGGGTTAAACCTGGGTCTCAAAGATCATGCGTAGAACTTATCTGAAGAGGTAATTTTTTTTTATAATCTGCACGCACTCAAGTTGCCTGTGGTTCAGTTGAAGAAATAAGCATTAGAGTTAGGAAATATAAACGCAAATATATCAAGCATACAGATCCAGCATACAGATCCAGCAAACAGTTACAAAGGTGTTCACTAAGCGCTAGAGATGACTGTGTTGCATCTATCATTTAGGTGGGATTCTATAACTTTGAGGATCGGAATGTTGCTGTTCATTTCCTAACTAAAATGTTGAGGTTTGACAAAGAAATCACTGCATATCGAACATACAGATCCAACATACAATAAAAATGAGTTCACTTGGCGTAAGAGGTCCTCGATTACATCCATCACCTGTATGGGAATATATAACTCTGAGGGTCATAAAATTGTTTTCCATTTGCTCAAGACATCAAAACTCCAATGCGAGAGTTTGAAGAGGTCTAAGTCACTACATATCGAACATACAAATCCAACATACAATTAAAAAAGTGTCCACCTAGGACTAGAGGATCCTCTGTTGCATATGTCATTTGGTTGGGAATCCATTAATGGTCTGAATATTGCTGTCCATTTGGTCTAGATATTCAAAATCCAATGTGAAGGTTTGAGTCTCCACTTTTCTCTGCTGCATTTTTCGCCTGGATCCACAACTTTGATGGTCGGAATACTGCTTTCTATTTTCTCTAGATATCCAAACATCAATGTGTAGATTTGACGTGGTCTATCAACAAATTTGACGGTCGGAATACTGCTTTTTTACTTTCTCTAGATATCCAAACATGAATGTGGAGATCTGACGAGGTCTATACCTATGTCTATGTTCGTAAAATTCGCCTAAAAAGACTATAAACGAAAACTGAACCGATTGTGTTAATAAAAATAAGTTTCGCTAAAAACGACCAAAGACTTATTCATCAGCTTTTGATAAAATCCATGGCTCAAGACTGATCAGGGTCTTGCATGTACAAATCATTAAGAGCTTTTCACTGTCATAACATTCGCAAAAGTTTGATTATCAACCAAACCTGTCTGACTATCAACTAAACCTGCCACTAGAAGACATTCATGATCGGCATTCAATTTTAGGTCTCTTTTGCAGGATCAGAAATATAACACCGCTCATCCATATGGCTGGAGAAGCTTTAAGACCCCTTGTAGATTATTTATGCTTAATGGTTAGAGCAGAAGGGTGTTAACTCATCCATGCTTAGACCAAAATTTAGTCCAATGAGTTAACCTTTCGGTGCAAGCAATATTTTTAGGTCTTTTCGAAACAAAATTTCAAGACATGCAGTTACCATCTTTTTTTGCCAGCATACTAACACAAGAATACGATTTTGTAAGAAGCCGCTCAGAATCGTCTTTAAATTATAGGTCTCTCTTCCTAGGACCAGAATTTGATCCGCTGAGCTAACTTTTTGGTACAAGAAATTGTTTGAAGTCATTGCGATACGAATTGGCAGGACTTGCAGATACCATCTGTTTTCCAGCATACTAAGACAAGAACAGGACTTTGCAACAAGCCGCTCAGAATCGTCTTTAAATTACAGGTCTTTCTGTCTAACACCAGAATTTGATCCGTTGAGCTAACTTTTTGGTACAAGAAATTGTTTGAAGTCATTGCGATACGAATTGGCAGGATTTGCAGATACCATCTGTTTCTCAGCATACTAAGTCGAGAATATAGCCGCTAAGAATCGGCGTTAAGTTGTAGGTCCCTCTCGTTGGACTGGAGATGTTAGATCGTAAAACGACTTTAGGATGGAAGTGACTTATATTTTTAAAATGAATAGTCCGGACCTTGCCATGAACACCAAAGAGTCCTGACTAAGGTAAATCTGTTAGGTTACTAACTATTGACAAAAGGTTTGACCAGAATTTGGTATCCCTTCGGTAACCCCCTTATTATCCCCATTGAAGATATTTTGCGGATTAAAATCGAAATGACTTGGAGACACCAGCCGTTTGTCAGAAGTTGAGAATTCGTCCTCCGAAAAGCTGTTTGGTGTCAGCCATGTTGTATGTTACCTCGATCAGGCTTTATAGAAAGTCCGGACTAAGGTAAATCTGTTGGTTTACTAGCTGTTGACAAAAAGGTGTGACCAGAAATTGGTCCATTCAAATACCCCTTCGATAACCCCCCTAATATCTCTTGAAGACATTGTGCGCATAAAACTCGAAAAGACTTGGAGACACCAGGCGTAAATTTTATGTTCCCACGATGAGCATGACTTCAGGGGTGGGTCTTAAATCCTTAATGGGATGCAGGTGCATGCTAATTTTATAATAAGTACCAGGTGCTTGAATCAGATAGACGTGATCGGGTTTTATAGATTTACCGGGCTTGAGCATGGTTTGGATATGTCAACTACCAGCTGTAAGCCAGAATGCTTACGTCAGAATTTGTGAACTTATTTTTGACTATCAACATAAATCGATTGGACCTACAGATACAAGCTCTTTGGGAGTACGCTGAGACTGGTGGTTAGTAGCTGTTCGCCACCTTGCTCACAAGAATTTGTACGTTTCTGATAAAGTTTTGGTCCTGGAAATTGAATTCGAAAAATCTACTAACCTCGCAAATACATTGCAGTTATTCGTCAGACTGCTAAGAATAGGTTGCGATCTGTGGGAAGACATTTGATATCAGCGACAAGTTAAAGGTAACACACTTTGGACCAAAAATATTATTTTGAACATGGAAATAACTGGTAGCTTTTAAACCCTTTGTGGGCTATTACTGCCTGCAATTAAGTTTGATAATGCGCATATGCTCGAGTCAAAACCAACCCAATTGGGCTTCAGAGATACAATGGGCTTAGACATGGTTAGGTTTCGGTGACAACCACCTGCTCTTTAAAAACTTGCAAGTTATTTAAATTGACATTATTTCAAGCTACGGATATGATATGACAGAACTTGCAGATACCAGCTCATTGCCAGTACCTATATATTATAAACCAGTGGTTACGGACAGCTCATCAACTCGGTGAAAACCTTTCTATAGTAAGAGGTTATTCCTGTTGAAGTCATTTCAAAAAATTACAAGACTTGCAGAAGACAGCTGTTCGCCACCACGTTTCAACTTAACTTTGATCAGCCTTGACTACGGACAACCAATAGAAGTCATTTCTAGGTATAGGTAGGTTCCTATAGAGCTCATTTGGAACAGTTTGCCATGAGTTCTGTTGACTCTTATTCGCGAGTTTATACACTCGATGGATGGGTCTAATTTTCTGTATCTGTGCTGGCCTTTAGCTACTTCCAATGCTGCAAAATCCTAATTTCTCTCTATTCAGGGTCTTGAGGTTAAACGATTTTCGTATTCGACATTGTATCGCAAATCACGAAAACGTATCGAAATCGTTCTAACGTATGGATTACGAGTAAGAAGGTGTCCTACCTGAGCGAAAGATGGACAAAACTGCACTTCTACTCCGTCATATATCAGGAAAGTGTGGTTTTTGAGCAGTTTGTGAAGAATTAAACAACTTTTTTGAAATCTCTGATTAATTCCGACTCATATAAAAAAAAAGTTTCCAGAGGACGGCTTTACTCTATAAATCTGTTTTGTGTGATTTCTTATTTTTCAAGCGGATTTGAGTCTAGTTAAGCCCAAAAAATATCTCAACGTACCTTGTCAGGTTTCTGTTCAAAATTGTGAAGTCAAGGTATAACCATTTAATGGCCCATGTAACAACATAAGAGAGTGGTTCCTCGCAAGATACATCTCAAACATCTGCTCAAAACAGTGAAGTCAAGGACCATTTCCTGGTCCAGGGAACCACATAAAGAAGAAATCCGGCTCAATTCTATTATTCTATGTCAGACTTCTCTAAACAATCCAAACAATTTCCATTCGAATCGATAAGCAATAAACTCGATGCAAACATCCATTCAAACCATAGAAAACTAAACAAACAGGCCAACAAACGGATAATTGCTTTGCAGACAATCACACAACATAATGCACCACTCAAAGGCAACTAACCCATTCGAACGTTTTTTTTTTTCGTCGTTTTATTACTTTTGAAGTGCATCGCGCTTATTCTGCAGTACAATAACCGATGCATAGCAATCTATGCACTTTACGACGACGAGCCCACTTACAATTCGTAGTCATTATCGAACACCACAAAACAACAACAACAATGCAAAAAAATCCAAAGATACCACAGCGGCAAAAAAAAACAACCGAAGACTGCATAAAATTCTTTGCAAATCACTTGATTTGCATATTTCAAGTGTAGGCCAACTTTGGCGAATGTGTCGGAATGGTAGGACCTCAATTTTTTTTTCGGATTGACAAGCAAACCGAAAGAACAGAAGAGAAACAAAAAAGAAAACATTCCAACAGACAAAAGAAGTTTGATGTACAAAAAAAAATGCCTACACCGCATCGAGTCGTAAACTTTTAAAACCACAACATACCATCGGTTGTTAATCTTTAGATGGACTTGGGCTGGTAAAGGGCTATTGTTTGGTTGGAAGTGGCTTAGTTTTGGTTTAATGATATTTCGGGCCTTTTGTTTGAAGGAATTAATCGTCTAATTCATCAGCTTATCAGTATTTTATTAGGAAACTTTAAATCTACCATTTGAGTTTCTTATGTCGGTCTCAAAGCATCTTTCCATATATATTGTCGACAATTTTTCCTTATTGCTCCAAATTCAGAAACTGTAATATTTATTCCTTGCACTTTGACTCCAATAAAACTACATCTCCGGGTAATAAATGCAAGCACTTCATCAGAAACATTTGAAGAGACCCATGTTGAAATTCTGATGTCGGTCTCAAGGCATTTTTTCACATATTTCGTAAATTTTTTTTGCAGAATTGATCCAAATTCACAAACAACAGGACTAGGACGATAGGCCTTGCACTTTGATTCAAAAAAAAAAACCAATCCCATGTTAATAAATCCAAGCGCGGCACCAGAAACATATAAGTTGATTCTTGTTGAGTCTTTGATATCGGTCGCCAGGTAGCTTTCAATATATTTCGTGGTAATTTTTCGATAAATTATCAAAATTCTTAAACTAAAATATTTTGGGGCTAAATGCCTTGCACTCGATAAAAACCACATCTCAGGGTAATAAATTGAAGCACTTCAGCAGAAATATTCAAACAGACCCTTGTTTGGTTTCTGATGTCGGTCTGAAGGCATCTTTCCATATATATTCGTGTAAAATTTTTGAAAAATTATCCAAAATCGCAAACAACAATATTTAGGCCTGAATGCCTCGCACTAAGACGCCACAAAAAATACTTCCTAGGGTTATAAATCCAAGCACTTCATCAGAAACATTTAGTTAGATTCTGATGTCGGCCTCAAGGCAACTTTTCATACATTTCGTAAACATTTTTCGATAAATGGTAAAAATTCACAAACTTCAATATTTAGGCCTACATTCTTTGTACTAAGACTCGATAGAAACCACATCTCGGGGTAATAAATTGAAGCACTTTACCAGAATCATTCAAACAGACCCTTGTTAAGTTTCTGATGTCAGTCTGAAGGCATCTTTTCATATATTTAGTGAAAACTTTTCAAAAAATTATCCAAAATCACAAACAACAATACTATGGCCAATGCCTGGCACTAAGACTCCACAAAAAAACACTTCCTTGGGTTATAAATCCAAGCATTTCACCAGAAACATTTAAATAGACGATTGTTGAGATTCTGATTTCGGTCTCAAGGTAACTTTCAATACATTTCGTCATAATTTTTGGAAAAATGGTAAAAATTTACAAACTATAATATTAAGGCTTATGCGCCTTGTACTAAAACTCGATAAAAACCACATCTCGGCGTAATCATTTCAAGAACTTCACTAAAAACATTCAAACAGACCCTTGTTTGGGTTCTGATGTCGGTTTGAAGGCATCATTCCACATATTTCTTAAAAACTTTTCAAAAAATTATCCCAAATCACAAACAACCATATTTAAGTCTAATTGCCTTGCACTTAGACTCCACAAAAAATACTTCCTAGTGTTATAAAACCAAGCACTTCACCAGAAACATTTAAATAAGCCATTGTTGAGATTCTGATGTCGCTCTCAAGGTAACTTTCAATATATTTGGTGATAATTTTTGGGAAAATGGTAAAAATTTACTAACTACAATACCAAGGCCTATATGTGTTGCAATTTGACTTCATAAAAACCACATCCCAGGGTAATAAATCCAAGCACTTCACCATAAACATTTAAATAAACCCTTGTTGAGATTCTAATGTCGGTGTCAAGACAACTTTCAATTTATTTCGTGAAAACTTTTTGACCAATAGTCCAAATTCACAAACTACAATATTAAGGCATATATTCCTTGCAATTTGACTTCATAAAAACAACACCCCATTGTAACAAATGCTATCACTTCATCAGAAATATTTATTTCAACCCTTGATGATAATCTGATTTCAGTTTATCCTCAGTATCCTTGCATATATTTCGTGGAAGCTTTTACATAATTGATCCAAATTCACAAACTACAATACTTAGGCCTGTTCAACTTCCACTTAGACTACATAAAAACCACATCCGTAATAAATCCAAACACTTGCCACGTCGCAAGTATCTATTACATGTTAAGCACAATATTCGCATCCATTTACCCCCTACAGCATGTCTACTTCTCAAAACATGTCAAATTAATCCAAAACTAAACTCGGTACAGGTGTAATTATACCTGACCAAAAATTCTACTTAGAATTAAATGCGAATAGCCGATACCTAATGTCATACCAAAACAGCACGATAGTAGATATTCGTTTGTATACGTAACCGATGCAGATTGATTTGAAAAACTTTCAATTCCAGTCAATGTTTGTTTTTTCTAGCCTGAGGTTGTTTTTTCCGTTTTTTCTTAATTACTATCGAGAAAAACTCAACATGTCCTTGGGGCTACTCTAGAGGCTTGAACTTACATAGATGGCGATTTATTTTCATTTCGATGAGAATACAAAGAACGAACGCCTAAAAACGCCAAAGTCCAGTTAAAACTCGTTACCGAAGTGTAACCTGTGGCTCTGTGATACCTTCTATAGTGTTTTTTTTTTTTTAATAAAAAAAACACATAACCACTCATGAAATGGTCAAAGTTTTACAAACTTAGAATCGAATAAAAAAAACAACCGTCATTATAAGAAATTTGTGTCAATGCGAAATTTAACCACTGCAGGTTGCAATATTCATACCTGCGTGTGGTTGGTCTTGCTAACCAAAAAAAAAAAAAGAAAAAATCCGGCAACGTCCGTTGATATTTTATTTTTCTCTGACGACTTTTTTTATCATTTAGCAAATAAATTTACAGCCCAATAATAAATGCTTGAATTTATTAACTTGGCACTTGCTGTTTTAGGTTTTCGGTTTTTCTGTAACCAGCAAGTTACCACACGCATTTAAGACTCCATAGATACCAAATTTCTGCAGACCTGTCACAATCGTGTGTATCGCTCACAAAGCAAATTCAATAATAAATTGGAAAAGTATCTTTTATAAATGCAAAGGAATAACCGTTCGGACAGCATTACTATATCTCTATACATTCGATTGGGTATTTTGTTGATTTACCAGTTTTCTTGTCGTTTTATTGAATTGCCAGCATCTCTCCGGAGGTTTGTTGGTTTGCGATGAAATTACGTAAAACAATTTTTTATAGCAAAGTCATCCCATGGGTAGTTTTACGCACCCGCACCATAAGTTGCAAATTGCCTTAGATACTTTGGGGCATTAACAGATACACACTCAAGGAAACATGAGATACAAACTCGTGAAACTACAGATCAAATGCCATGTAAATATCAAATCAAATGGTTTCGATTCGAAGCGCTGAATTGAAAGGTGAGTAATGATCTAATGACGGTGTAATTGGATGGGGTATTAACGAATGCAAGATCAGTGATCGTGATAAGTTTGAAGCGAGGAGATGTTATGCGTTTGATTGGTGAACATGTGTATTCTAATGTTGGTGAGGAATTTAAGAATTTTTAATCAGTCGTGTGATCGTTGGCAGAAGCAATGGTTGTAGGTTTCGAAATTGAGAACATCGGTAGTGATCACCTTCACGACATGTCGAGCTATTCATAGATTTTAAGCTGATTTTTGGGTATGAAAGTTTTCATAAGCACCGTACGTAATGATCCATGCCATGATCAGTAAATTTCATCAATATAGGATCACTGGATTTATTATGTTTATGTTTCTTATCAATGCAAACAATTTTCTGAAACAATGGTCCAAATGTTTAAACGATCAGATGAACCTTTTAGGGACGATCACCCTTAAATATTTAGGTTTCTTATAAATGCAAAAAAAAAATCTGAAACAATGGTCCAAATGTTGAAATGATCAGATGAATCGGTCAGGGACGATCAACCTACATATGGGCTACTCATATTATGTGTGATTTTTAAACATAACGATCTACAAAGTACTATATCGATCGGTAAATGCCAATCACTATCTATGTTGACGAGTTACTAAATGATCGCATGAATACTGTTGAGCTATTCAAAAAATTCAAAATTATTTTCTTATATGGGGATTTATATGTAATCAAACGCACATAATGATCTAGCAGTGATTAGTAAATCCGATCGGTGTGGGTAACCATAAATGTTAGCGAGTTTGTCAACAATTTCAAAGACAAATCTTATGCTTTGGTTCCTTTTAAATGTAAATGATGATGTGATGATCAGTCGATGTGATCAGGAATGATCAACTGCCACGTTGCCACGTAAGTCACTGAAATGCGATGAGTTATTGGATTTTGTTTTTAGGTACTGTGATTTGAAAATGTGATCTTGAACAGTGGATTTGATTAACACCTATATTGTGACACGTCAATATGGGTATTGATCAAATCCATCTGAATATCACATTTTCAGCCTCTATAATTTTGTTGCTGTTCAGAAATATTTAACTTAATGCCTTCTTACATCTTGATCCACGTGACGATCAGTGAGGAATGCCATCAATGTTGACAAGCTTCTCAAAAACTTAGAATACAGATTCTATGGTTGTTGTTTTTTTATTAAAATAAAAACCGTCTTCTTGGATCATGAAACAAAAGATTTGACGATCAGTAGTTCCAATCAGGAACGATCAGTATCACCCTAAGGATAGGCCACTGAAAAATATTCATTTGATGTTTGAATTTTGTAAATGTGACGGTCAGTAAATTCGACCAGCAATGGTTTTCCTTTCTGTTGCTACTCCAAAAAGTATATACGGTATGAATTGATTTTTAAAAAAAAAGCTAACGATCACTTCCCTATATGTACAGCCTTTCAAACAAATGGCCGTAACTTGACTATAGTGCGGTTTTTACACAATGGCCAATGCAAAGATCAGTATCGATCATAACCTTTTTGACGAGAAGTCCTTACAATATAGAACATTTATTCTACCAATTACATGTACAAGAATTCTCCAAAAGATATGATCGTGATCGATCACCTTTCAATTCTACCCATTTGGTTTCTTCTAAGCAGGAAATTTGAGCACTATCTACCTATCTATGTTGCAGAGCTACTATACAATTATTTGCATACTTGTATGGTGCCACATTGATCCTCTAAAAGATCGGTATATACGATTAGTGAGGATCGCCAATAATGTTGGCTATCTTTTGAACAGTTGAGAAGATTCATTCCATGCTTAGTTTCCTTTTTAAAAATAAGAATAGTCCAAACATCAAATGATCAGTAGATACGATCAGTGACGATATCCCTACAAGTGGGCAACAAAAAATTAATGTTGTATAAGGAGTTTTCGAACAGTCTTCTGCAAATTGCAATATTGCCGAGCATACCAAAAAAACCACATCCTATGGGTGGATTTCTTATACATATGCACCATACATGATGCTCTCAAAACATGTGAAGATCAGTAGATCTAACCATCATCCATATTGATGACGTTCTGAAATATTTCGCAAAAGGATTCTATTTCTAGTAATTGGTACGACCATGGCGACATAAGCTTCATGATCAACAGATTCGATTATTGACGATCACCATTCATGTTGGTTAGTCCAAAAAATCTGGTGATCTTTAGAGACAACCACAATCGATCCTTCTATATCTAACTGCCTCAAAAAAGTGATATCCTGATCAAATTTTTTTAACGCAGTTGTGATGTTAGGCATTTTTTATTAAACCCAGATGATGTTAAAAGATCTTGGATTTGTATGAGAAACAACCACTGTGTACGAACCTGAGTTTTGTGTCATCACGATCAGGACTTAAGATGTATTGGACGATCAGAGTTTATTTATATTCCTCGTTGATCCACTTCTCATTGGGTAAATGAAAAAAAAGTGTATTGTCGAATTTTTCAAAAAGTGGTTCCTTGTGAAACATACATAATGTGAAATGAAATTTGATGATAGCAGACGCGATCATAATTCCTATTAGCGTGCTATTGAAGTCTTTCTAAGATCCAAGAGTTTGGTTCAAACGCTTGACGATGGATACATTCTTTGAAGATCACCCCTGCTTCTCAAACATTGGATTCTATGATTCTATGCTAATAATGTGCAAATGAATTTGATGACAGCAGATGCGATCATCATTCATATTGGCAAGCTACTGAAGTCTTTCTAAAATTCAAGAATTTGGTTCAAACAAAGTTTGACGGTTGTTACATTCTTTGAAGATCACCCCTGCTTCTCAAACATTGGATTCTTTGTTAGTGGGTGAGTTAGGAGTAACAACGATTCTAACCCCAATTGGGGCAGCCCCTGGCAATTTCTGTCTGGAAATTTTTACCGATTATCAATTAAATGATCGAAACTACAACAACAAATTTTGTTCAAACAACACTATTTGGTTAGAACATTGCGGACATTCTATGATTCTTCTGAAAAAAGCGCAAATTTTTATCAATGGCAACAAAATCTGATATTCGCTAGCTAGATCCAATTAGAAATGATCACCTAACATAAGTTTGACGATCTATAGATTCATCGAAGTTAACCATTTATATATCCAACCATTGAATTCTATAATTTTATGCTTGCATTTTATTTTGATTAATGGCCACTAAATCTGATGTTTGCTATCTGGATCCAATCATTAACGATCACCTTACATGTGGTTTACTCAAAAAAATCATAAGTTGTTTGGATATTATTTATGCCGAGGATCAAGAAATGCGCTCTTGCTGAGTTCTTAGCAATCGTATCGGATCATACCACTAGGAAAAGACACGATCGCTCTTAAAGTTGAGCTCATGGCTCATATTTATTTTATTACATAGATCAGTTTTTATATACACTATTCTCACACATATTGGTTACACAAATACGATGATCATTTGATCACATCAGTAACGATCACTACTACCACAAAGTGGTATTCTCTCATCGGGTTTTTTACGGATCGTGGAAACCCATAAAAATGTAACCAGTTGTTCCTTATATGAGTGTAGTTGTTTGGCAGTGGTGAAAAATATTTGACGATCAGTTTTCTGTGATACAAAAATGCGTTGGTCCGTAATTCACATTCCCAGATTAATAGATGAGATTAATGACGATCACTTTTTATGGCATAGAAATCCGATGATTCCTAAATCAGACCTGTGACGATCATATGGTAAATGAGCATCCCAGACTATTAGGTTAGATTGATGATGATAACTTGTAGTGATACAGAAATTAAATGATCGCTTGGTCCGATCTGTGGTGATCATATTGTAATTCAACATCTCAGGTCATTCAGTTAGTTGGGTGACGATCGCTTTTCAAGACTCAGAAATGATATGATCTGATTTGATCAAGTAAGATTGGTTTTGATCATAGGGCAGTTCATTATCTTTGCAATATGATCAATTATTAGATAAGATCGGCTTTTAAGGCACGTAGTGTGGTGATCACTTTTTGTGATACAGAAATGAAATTATCACTAGGTCCAGTCTATTTATTTAGTTTTTTTTATTTTTGTTTATGAAATGATCTCTAGGTCTGATCTGTGTTGATCTTATTGCATTCCAACATTTCGGTTTTCAAGACCCATAAATGCGATGATCACTAGATCAGATCAGTTTTGATCAGATGGCTATTCACCATCGCTAATTATCGGTCGGTTGTAAATGCACAGAAATTTTTTGATCATTAGATCGGATCGGTGATCCACCAACATACAATCTACAACAATTCAAACGCAAAGTCAATAAACATCTACAAGCATCACTTCAGAGCGTTTTTTTTTTTTTGACAATTATGGGATCGCCGCGATCCGATCGCCTTAGCCAAGGAAAGTTTTAAAAAAAAGTGAGGATCATATCAGGCTAGTAGGCTCCATCAGTGCATGATGATCTCATATTAGCATCAGTGGTAGATCGCTTTTCCTGATGATTAGATTCTCATGAATTTGGGAACACAAACATTCCAGTGGTAAAACGAAAGGGGCCTACAATGCAATGACGATTCCAATCAACAAGTCTCAGAAGCGTCTTAAGAAAATTTTATCTTCGGAGTTTGTCAAACTTTTGCAAGAAGTTGGTCACTGAACAAAACTTAAGCTATTACTACTTTCGGGATTTCAAACATTGGTCCTTAGTAAATGATCGTGGCGCCACGAATTAATCCACTTGGGTTTCAGATAGTGGTCCTAAGAAGTGGTGATCAGTTGAACAGATCAACGAGAATCCATTATTCGAATTGGTATTGTGTGCATCAAAAAATTTAAAACAGCAAATAGTTGTCATGTTTATTGATCGAAAAAGTCTGTAGATCAGACTAGTAAAAGTCTGTAGATCAGGCTAGTAACGATCTTTAATGCAACTTGGACTGTTGTTCAGAAATCTGACGATCAGAAATTGGATTTGAAATTGGAAGTTTCTTTACTTTAAACAAATGTAACACATGGAATCATAGTAGATTACACTCCCGACGCAAAAATCTGAAAGACCTTACGGTCTTGGAACAAATTTTGACAGTCGGAATTGTATGGAAGTGACAGTTCGCTGGACACATTAGCATATGATGCTAAGCAAATCACAAAGAACGTCCTTTTAAAGGATTTTCTATGTCTATTCTTAGTTGGTTGCAAATTCGTATTGAGAAAAAAACGTACCTATGGAAATAATTGTCTGTTTCCTGGCAGATTCTAAAAAAAAGTATCTAAGTGCAAATAACATCAAATTAAAGGTATCTACCTGATATCAGGAAAAGTGAAACATTCCTCGCTGTTGCCTGAATATATGTATCTCCCCACATTCCCTTTAAAGAAAACAATTTCCTGAAAATTTATGAAAACCAAAAAACTTCTCTCAACCTTTTGATTGCGAGTACAACGCACCCTGGCGTTTAAATATGCATTAAAGTACTTAAAGCCTAAAGTGCTGTAAATGTAAAAACAGTCTTCATTACAATCTTTGACGTCATTTACAAGGAACAAGTGAGACAGACGACAAGGAGAACTCTACCGCAATCCCTATAAAAATCCATTAAACCCAGTTACACAACATGTACGTTCTACCGTTATGCCGCGGCACACATTTCCCCCGTCAGCCAAAGAAATCCATCATGGAACAGAACTGCAGTAGAAAAGAACTGGGAAACATACGGGACTCTCCGCCATCAGAAACTGTGTTTTGCCGCCCCTTGTATGCCCTCCCCCCTCTAACGCAGACAAACTTACTGACTACTAACTGCACTTGCACATATAGAACTGAGAATAGCCCCAAAAGCATTGGCATGGTTGAAAGAATAGAGCTTAAGGCACCTACATACATTGCAGGTCCCACTATCTCCTCATCCAATACGGTATGAGGAACGCGCACATACGTACAGCGTGTATCTATGGTAGTGCAAACGAAGCCTAAAGAATATATAAAACTAGGCAGTGGAGTAGTAGTCATGTCTACGTGTTGTCTTTGGCTTGCCCGATTAAAAAGTCCATCCACGTACCCACAGCTACGGTACATTACGCGAGGGAATGCGCGCTATGAATATATACGCTGGTTTCATACATAATTACGAGCGCGCATATACTTATGCCGACTCTACCGCCAGCCGCCGCCGTGCCATGCCGATGGCATGCAAAATAGTGACACAAACAAGGCCCCTCAGTCCGCCCACCCCCCATTCCGTCGTAGATACGTTAGAGTCTCTCTCAAAAGAAAGCCAAAGATAACGTTATGAGTTTCCTTAGACCCGTCGTAATTGGGGTTCGTTTTCTTCTCATCCCCCATCCGAATTGGTGTCAACCCAAGACTAGGGTGGACGCATCCCATGGAAATGACCGCGCTTCCTTGAAGATGCAATTTCCAGCATTTTAATTAAAAAAAAAAAAATGCTGGAACCTCTGAGACTGGCCATTTGGCGCTACCCACACCCCCTCCCCCACAGGGGATCTATGACAGATGAAAAGATCTGCAGCTGCAGCAGAAGAACACGATAGAAGCTAAAACTCGCTGCTAGCCACCGACCAAACGACGACGGAAAGTTGAATGTGCGCGAATCTGCTGCCGCAGAATGGATGTGAATGCGGGACGATATGTTAAGAACTCGCAAAGGGGGGCGCCTGTAGGGTTGACATCCAACCTCTCTCGCTCTCTATGCAGTTGACTGACATAACAATGCCTCTAATAGTTTTGACCCAATTCCTGGCGTTTATGTATTAACGATTAGAACGTACATTCTTCCGCTATACAGATCTTCTTCATGTGTATGTATCTGTGTGTGTATCTTCTAGCGAATTGAGAATATTTGCAGCTTTTTTTTTTTACAAATTTACAGATGTTTCCGGTACACACATAGAGAGAAATGAATTTCTACTCTAAGGGTTGACGGAATTAGATGACCCATATGCGACAGATGACAGATGACACTAAACTTGCCTGTCAAAGTGCGCGACGTCACATTTTAATTATAAACGTCAGTTAAATGCGAAGAAGTTTTTTTTTTTAATTATTTACCGTTTGTGTGCGTATTTTTTTGGAGAAAGCATTTCTTGCAAAAAAATAAACCTTCGTAATGGAACGAAAATGAAAGGCAAAACTTTTTCTTTTTTTTTGACGGCTCTTCGTTAACAATTTCAAGCGACTTTCATGTACCCCTTCCAACTGCCATTCATGCTGGAGTGGGCTGTTGCCGAAAATATCTCAATACAATTCGGAATTTCTACCAATTGATACCTTTTAACGAAAATGGTAAAACAAAACCAACAATCAAAGTAAATTGTTAACTTTTACTCGTTTTTTTCCTCGTTTGACTGAACAGCTGAACGCTGACGAAAATCAGTTTTGTCATAAGGCGAGTGCCGGAGAGGGGGATTTCTTTATTTCCGTATACTATTGGCTATGGATCGGTAGATAAATTGAAAGTCTGTTTAATTGGTCACATCATTTAAGACGTTTAACAGGCGGCAAGAGTCGTTGGGGAACGTGTTGAATTGCCTCTGCTTTGTATCTGTATCTACACATGTTTACTGTGGATTGAAGTTTAATTTTTTTTATATTTTGGTGTCTGATTTAGGGGCATACCCTTATTCATAAAGGTTTTTTTTCCGGGGACTGGTGGAAATCCTCATAGACACGATGAGCACATGCCCAGAGTAGTATGAGAATTGTATCTGTATTGCAACTAAGTTATGCGACTTATCTAGCAATTTATTTTATAACGAGTGTATATAACTGTTTGTTGATAACACGACAAAACACAGCAATGCTATAATCAGCCAGGTCAGAATGGCACGGAATGAATACCCGGACTGCTGTCCCTGGCGAATCTAGGCAAGCTGCTTCGGCATATTCGGAACACATGTTGTCTAGGAATTTCAAGGGTTAGTCAGGCACTTTAAACATAGATGGTGGCCGATGATCCGAACAGGAGAGGTGCAATCGAACAACTAGCACAAGCACATAGCTGCTACAAAGCAGATATTACTGCCATCCAGGAAATACGATGGGATGGGTCGTGCAAAAAGAGGATGAAAAACCGTGACATCTACTACGGACCGTGTTATAGTGAGCAGAAACAGCGAATATTCGGATCTGGATTTTATATAAGTGCCAGACTTAGGCAAGAAGTCTTATGTTTCCAAGACATTAACGAACGCATTGTAACAATCCGCATCAACGCCAAATTCGCCAACATAAGCCTTATTGGTTCTATGAGCTTCTTGACCAAACCTATGAGCGACTACCGAAGTACGATGTCAAAATCGTGCTGGGAGATTTTAACCCAAAGGTAGGAAGAGAAGACATCTTAAGCAGTATTACCGGAAAACGTAGCCTACACGACAACACGTCTGGTAACGGACTTATACTAATTGGCTTGGCTACGGAACGGAATGCCACGATTTCCTCACCTCGATATCCATGAGGGGACATGGCGATCTCCAGATCAACAAACGATCACAAGTGACCAAATTGATCACATTGCAATAGACAAGAGGCACGCATCCAGCATTTTGGATGTCCGAACATTCCGAGGAGCTAATATCGACTCGGACCACTACACTGTTGCAGCCAAGGTAAGAATGCGGATATCCACCACACCACAATAATCCAGAAATACTGTGAAACAATTTAATGTCGAAAGACTGTTTTCGCAAGAGACCGCCAAGAACTTCGCGCAACGCGTATCCCTTAACCTCTCGATTAACACCATACCACCAGCATCGAATGTCGAAGAACAGTGGCAATGATGCCAACAAGACATTAGATCAGCCGCAACTGATGTGCTAGGTTTCTCGCGCCCACCAGCAAGAAAGTCCTGGTTTGATGAGTAATGCCAACAGATGCTCGCAGGCAAGAAGGAGGCCTACAAGGCTAAGCTGCAGGTGAAGACGAAAGCTGCCATTGAGCTGTATAGGCAGAGATGAAGGGAAGAACACCAGCTTTTCAGAAAGAAGAAAAAAGAGCAAGAAAAGCGGGGCTACAGTCCGGAATGAACCTGGGCCTCAAACAACATGCTTCTCAAATAAGCCCGGTCCTTAGCTAACTGCCTCCAGCTGCGCACTCCAAGTTGGTTGAGGTCACTTAAGGCAAGGTATTGCTCTACTCTTTTTTTTTACTTAAAACGCCCCCAAAAGTGGGGGATTTAGGACTGTCTAAATGTCTTGGTCACAAACTTTTTCAAAATTCCTTACCACTTTGCCAAAAATAACGTTTGTCTTAAAAGTGGGCGTGGCAGTGGGCGGATTTTAAAAATTTGTACACTTGTTCTCATCCTCCGATACAGAGTCTGTATGCCAAATTTCAAGACTCTAGCACAAAATTTAAGGCCCGAAAATCGGTGACACACAGACGGACTGTTGGACGGACGGACAGCCAGACATGGCTAGATCGACTCAGCTAGTGATTCTGAGTCGATACATATACTTTGAGGTATATCTTGCGAAATTATTTCTCTATGTTACAAAATTGATGTCAAAACGTATACACCCCTATGGGAAAGGGTTTAAAGACAACTTTCCGACAAAATTCCGAAACATGGCAACTCTATCGTCGACTCTTAGCTGTTGCATAACACCCAATCCCTATTTAATTTAATCAGCTCAGCAGATGCAAAAGTATCTCATCATCATCAGCACAAGGCGTGAGTGTATTCGCCACGACATATCCAACGCCAAACCCGAATGTGATGTGCGACACACAAGTAGGCAGAGGGGAAGGTTATGACGATGACGCGATGGTGTTGATTTTCTCTAGATGATATAGGTACCTCACAAAACGGGATACACGAACGAGCATATCAAAACAGAAATCACAAAAATAGCGCCGCACTCTCCCCAACAAAGTACCAACACACACACACACTCAGAAGAATCCCAATGCTCAATGGCTATGCCACTGCAACTGCAATGGCGCACACACGGTGTGTGGGAGGCAAGGAGGCAAATGGCTTACAAACATCGAGGTGAGAAGGAATCGACTAAAAATAGCGCGCGCAAACATGCACGCTGCGCATATATAAAAAAAAAAACGGACACTCTGATAAGAATGAGCGAAACGCAAGGAGGACAACGAAAAAAAAAAAACAAAATGACTCCAGTCAGAGCAGAGTAGAAATAGCGGTCTAGAGAGAGGAAAGAAAGAAATGATTAAGGAGAGAAGAAGCGGCTCAAGTAACACACATTTAACGCAAGGTGTTCCCGCATCATGCACCGTTATAACTGTAATTTTCATTATTTATTTACTGATTTCTTTCTGGTGTTGTTGTTCCTTCCCCCACCCACCCCTATTTGTTTGTTATGCCCATTTTGTGTGTGTGTTTGCAGTGTTTTGTTGCATTTCTCTCCAACATTTGTATGTTGGTACTCGTTCTTCTGTTTTTTTTTTTTTTTTTTTGCGGGAATGTTGGGTGCACAGTTCTGCTTTTTGTGTGCTACGTTCGGATAATCACCTGGAATATGGGGGATGGGCTCGTTAACTTGGAATCGAGAATGGGATGTGCGATGGTAGGCAGGTTAGATTGGGTATCTGTAAACATTGCGCCCGGGGAGTAAAGCTGCACCATTCACGGTAAAAGGAATGATGCAACGGGCTTTAAAGATTTTCGCAGTTAAAGCATGTCATGTCAACAGCAATAATACACGAGATAACCAAGTCATAAACGCGTGATGGAATGTTGACGGGAGGTGTTGAACTGTGGAGTGTTGAAAGGTTGGTATATATCTAACTACCTGTAGCTGGGGTTGAAGGATCAAGCCGATGGATGGACGGGAGGTTGTAAGTTATAGTTGGAGGTTGGAAAGAAAATGGATGTAAAAATGAAAGGTGGGTCCAGGAGTATTTTTTTTTTCTGGTTAAAGAAAGGCCCAAGGCCTAATTCAAGGAGAACTTCTAATTTAAAAAAAAAAACTGTTTTGTTCTATTTGATTTTTACAGTAAATACATGTATCTCGAGAGGTTAGGTTAGGTTTAATGGGCTGTTAACACTCAGGTGAGTCGTCAAATTGGCATAGGCCTACGTGGATCCATAGCGATACGCTTTGTATCTCGCAAAATTGCCACCTTCAAGATTTGCTTTGACAATCACCAGACATTAGGCTATTAAGGGCAAGGGCCACCTGATTGAACGATCTGCTTTTCTTTTATTTAATGGATTTGGAAACGAATATCGCCATTACCAGAAGAATCAGCAATTTGACCGCATGATCCTTTTTGGCTGGTACCAGTTTTATTTAATGGCGGACAAATATCTCCAAACTCATAAGAACGACCGTTCTTATAGCTTCTGGCTCGCTATTCGTAGAACGATTGCATTTTTCGCTGCTACCACTTGTTCGCATCGTTTATTGAATCGTATAACTCTTGGAAGCTGGTTTCTTGTAATGAAATGGTTGACGAATACCTCCATAGGCAGACAAATTGAATCTATTGCTACATCTGACCGCAGATATTGGCATCTCTATGCGTACTAAAAATCATAATGAACCTTATCTCGTAGGTTATGTTTGGTTATATGACGATGGGGTCAAGCTTGTTTAGACAATCAATGGACCACAGCGATACCTTTTGATATGTAGATGTACCTGAATAGATAGAATTCTAATGGAGTAGTTGGTTATACTTATGACATGTCGGTTTGTGCAAATTCTTCTGTCTCGGTGAGGTATTTACTCCATCCCGAGATACTGCAGAAGCGAACAATCTGCATTGGGGTAGGTGCTAGATCCCTGAGGTCTTTAAAGCAAAAGTTTTCTAGTAATTTCCAACGACTATTCCTCGTTGGCAACCTTCTCGATGTCAGAGTCGCGTCACTTCCTAAAGAGTTGCTGTGTGTGTTTATACCCTATCCCATAGGGGTATATTAGTTTTGACATCAATTTTGTAACATAGAGAAATAATTTCGCTAGATATACCTCAAAGTTTATGGATCGACTCTGAATCGCTAGTCGAGTCGATCTAGCCATGTCTGTCTGTAAGTCCGTCCGTCCGTCTGTGTGTCACCGATTTTCGGGCATTAAATTTTGAGCTAGAGTTTGGATTTGGTATATAGACTTTCTATCCGACATACAGATACGTTCCTCCATCCAGTGACACGTAACTACCCAGATATTTGAACTCCTCCCATCTCAAGATAATCTGCAGTTTTTGAGCCCGTCTAGTGTGCATGATTTTGGTCTTGTTGGCATTAATCCTTAAGGCAGCCACCTTCCCATTCTGTTGCAATGAATGACTCAGTTGGTTAAGGGCACCAATGTTTTTTTTTTTTTTGCCAGGAAACAGATATCATCAGCGTAGTCCAAATGGCTTAGCTTATCAAATGGGCTCCAGTGAATATCAAGTCTCTCGTTTGTTCCCACCATGGCAGTCATTACATCATCAATTGCAGGTAATAACAGGACAGACAGAACTTCTCAAGAGATCTCAAGTTGCCCTCACGCTTAACGCGATCGAAGGCCTTTCTAAAGCCGACGATCATGAGGAAAAGAAATGATTGGTACTCCGACGATTATTTAAGGACGAATCGCAGTGGCAGTCGAAGCATGATCGACGTGCTCAGTGGTGCAATGGTTAGTACGATGAACTGCCGCACAGAAGGTCTGGATCCGATTCTCAGCCGCAGCAACACCAACATATTTTTTGACTGGCCCTCCTTTCATGATGTTGTATCCGAGTAGTATCAATTGTCTCAAATTCGCCTTTCGGAGTCTTCATAAAACAAAGGGTCCCCCGAACGTGCGAGTACACATGCACACATAAATGCTTGTGAGAATGATCGGCCATGGGTACTAACGAGCCAAAAATTTGTTCTTTGTATGATCGACCACTGCGAAATCCAGCTTGGTGCCTCTCGAGCGTCGACTCAATCCTAGACTTAATCCTTTCGAGGATGATAGTTGCCATCATTTTGGAAAAGCAGACAAAATGGTGATACCACTCCAGTTGTTGCAGTTCCTAAGATCCCCTTTCTTAGGTATCTTGACAATATCTCCGTCCTTCTATTCCCTGGAAAAGATTTCATTATCCCAAACATCCTGAACAAGTGGAAACAAGATACAGACCGCTGTCTATGGACCGTCTTTCAAAAACTCGGCAGGTAAACATACCTTAGACGAACGGATCACCTGAAAGATCGGGAAATCTTTTTGATCTGTTGTTTCAGGATATATGTAGCTAAGTTTGCTTCACAAACTCTTTTCACCTACAGCCAAGGTGACATCCAACTTATACGTGAGCTTTGGTGTTTCGAATGGGCAACTTGACATTCCTTCAATACGTTAGGCTCTGAGCGTGGCAAATGGTTTTGTAGACGACAACGACCACCGACCTTGGTGATGATTTAAATCAACTTAATGTTGTCGCCCTAGCAGTCACAGCCATTAATGCTGATTGACTGTGACACTTGATGACAATTTTGCGGTCAAAGTGATCATCGGGATCTGCACAATTGTGCGATCATCGAGGAAATTCTCTGCGATCACTTTCAACTGATTGACGGTGAACTGCGGAAGCAATTAAAAGCCACCGGCGATACAAATGGTATGTATGCCTCGAATTGAGGCGCCCCCATGATGTGAGCCCTTATAGAGTTACGAAAATTATTAGATGGGTTGGGGAAATGTAGACACAGGCCGCTGCGTCTGGATCTCGGCAGGTACTCCACTCAGACCAGCTGCCTTGTTATACCTTAGAAGTAGCTCCGCTTTCAGGAACTAGGCGGGTATGCCATAAAGTCCATCTGCCTTGTTATACCTTTGAAGTAGATCAGCTTTCAGGAACTCGTCAGGTATGCCATTCAGTCCAGCTGCCTTGTTATACCTTAGAAGTAGGTCCGCTTTCAGGAACTAGGCGGGTATGCCATACAGTCCAGCTGCCTTGTTATACCTTAGAAGTAGGTCCGCTTACAGGAACTCGGCTGGTATGCCATTCAGTCCAGCTGCCTTGTTATACCTTAGAAGGAGATCAGCTTTCAGGAACTCGGCAGGTATGACATTCAGCCCAAATGCATTGTTATACCTTAGAAGTAGGTCCGCTTTCACGAACTAGGCGGGTATGCCATACAGTCCAGCTGCCTTGTTATACCTTAGAAGTAGGTCCGCTTACAGGAACTCGGCTGGTATGCCATTCAGTCCAGCTGCCTTGTTATACCTTAGAAGGAGATCAGCTTTCAGGAACTCGGCAGGTATGACATTCAGCCCAAATGCATTGTTATACCTTAGAAGTGGGTCCGCTTTCAGGAACTAGGCGGGTATGCTATACAGTCCAGCTGCCTTGTTATACCTTAGAAGTAGGTCCGCTTACATGTACTCGGCTGGTATGCCATTCAGCCCAGCTACCTTGTTATACCTTAGAAGTAGGTCCGCTTACAGGAACTCGGCTGGTATGCCATTCAGTCCAGCTGCCTTGTTATACCTTAGAAGGAGATCAGCTTTCAGGAACTCGGCAGGTATGACATTCAGCCCAAATGCATTGTTATACCTTAGAAGTGGGTCCGCTTTCAGGAACTAGGCGGGTATGCTATACAGTCCAGCTGCCTTGTTATACCTTAGAAGTAGGTCCGCTTACATGTACTCGGCTGGTATGCCATTCAGTCCAGCTACCTTGTTATACCTTAGAAGTAGCTCCGCTTTCAGGAACTAGGCGGGTATGCCATAAAGTCCATCTGCCTTGTTATACCTTTGAAGTAGATCAGCTTTCAGGAACTCGTCAGGTATGCCATTCAGTCCAGCTGCCTTGTTATACCTTAGAAGTAGGTCCGCTTTCAGGAACTAGGCGGGTATGCCATACAGTCCAGCTGCCTTGTTATACCTTAGAAGTAGGTCCGCTTACAGGAACTCGGCTGGTATGCCATTCAGTCCAGCTGCCTTGTTATACCTTAGAAGGAGATCAGCTTTCAGGAACTCGGCAGGTATGACATTCAGCCCAAATGCATTGTTATACCTTAGAAGTAGGTCCGCTTTCAGGAACTAGGCGGGTATGCCATACAGTCCAGCTGCCTTGTTATACCTTAGAAGTAGGTCCGCTTTAAGGAATTCGACAAGTATGCCATTCAGTCCAGCTGCCTTGTTATACCTTAGAAGGAGATCAGCTTTCAGGAACTCGGCAGGTATGACATTCAGCCCAAATGCGTTGTTATACCTTAGAAGTAGGTCCGCTTTCAGGAACTAGGCGGGTATGCCATACAGTCCAGCTGCCTTGTTATACCTTAGAAGTAGATCAGCTTTCAGGAACTCGTAAGGTATGCCATTCAGCCCAGCTGTCAGTTATACCTCAGAAGTAAGATCACGGTTCTTACTTCTTCACTCGTTTGGGGGATTGATTTCAACTTCCCTAGAAGACCTACATATGCCCAGCAGTTGATGATTTGCATTTGCACTCTGTTCATCATTTAGCAGAGCACAAAAATACTTCTTCTCCCTTCGCAGTTGGTCTTCTAGTGACACTAAAATGCATCTCGTCTTTATATAATTTAAGCCCACGCCCACTTTTTGAGACAGTTTTACTAAAACAGCATTTGTACACCCAATTTCATAGCAAAGGCCATAGAAAAACGTTTTCTTGTGTCGAACCATGCATTTTGATAAATCATCCGAAAATGCAGTGACAATGTCAGTATTCTATAGTCCATCCCCATAAAGTCTTTAGCCACGCCCACTTTTTGAAAATTTTAATAAAAATGAAATTCTACATCTCATTCATGAAAAGTTCTCTATACGAAAACAACTCTGCCTCCAAAGATCCACAACCTTCGTCAGTAGAAAATGGCGACATCTGTCGACATTTTGACATCTAAAGAACCATTTTGTAAAATTCTTGCAAATTAATTTAATTGCAACACAAAATGATTGCAACAAAGCCAACGCAACTCCCGCTCAAATAAAACAAAAAAAATAACCCTTGCAACTGTTTCATCACCATTCATAAACATTAAGTTTTCGTTTCGCAACATTTCATTAATCCATTGTTTTACCGTTTCCTTCTAATTACAGGTATGTAACACACAAAAACGCTAGAAAAAGAAACGCCGCCATGTTCGTTCTAACGAACCCTGCCATAGTTCACATGATGATAATATAAGAACCTCCGGCATAATTATTCTCCTCAAAGTGATTAACGTGAGTATAATACACATGCATGCATGCACATAGATACGCGTTAGCAACATGAATTGAAAAGTGACACATGTTTCACCTACTCCCTGATGATGGCGTGTAGAGTTACCGGCACGTCCATGAACCCCAAACGTACCGAACTTTGGACGACAACGACAACGACGACTTGCTGTACAAATGCAATTAGACGAAATCAAGATGCGAGCTCCCTCTGTGTGTAATACTATGCACATAATTGCACATGCACGAACCGTCACCTATACAAACACAGCATGTACCGCGTTTGCATATCTCTGGTTGTGCAAAATGTATTTGCCAGGCTTTTACTATGGCGAAGAGGAAAAGCGCGTGCACACCAATCACTCTGCCGTGTAATTAACCGATGAGTGTTTGAAGGAGCATTGTGCAATATTGCAACTGCAATTGCAATCCGCAATTTGCAACTCAATCTGGTAGATACACAGAAACACAAACATGCTGTTTGTCGGATTGTCGCAAAATGCGAAACCGAAACAAATATGAAACCCTCCCCTTAGTCCGTCACCAACTTATGACAACTGATGTCTGTTTGACAGTTTGACAAGTTGAGAAACCGGCCAAAGTGGCGTCGCGTCGCGTCAGTTATATATGCGCAAAAGAAAAAAACGAAAAAAAAGTCAAGACCTAGACTCCATGGTTGGCTTGTTAGTTCTTGGCTATTTGACAGGCGATCGCTTCCCATTGTGTGGAGCGCACTTTTCCACACGCGTATTTGGAAACTCCATCCCATTGTCTGGCTTGTGTAAACCATTTCGACAAGTTGCCAATATTAGCGCGGCTCACATTCGATTTATTGCAAGTTGTGCAACAATCGGCGCGCGCTCGTGTCCGTCTCTAAATCGATTGGCCAACACGCATAAAGTTGGCACAAAAGCGTTCGCAAACAACACATATCTACAACTCCTGAGAGTGTATCTCATTTTCGAAACTTTCAACTAATTTATGCGCATAAAATTAAAAAAAAAAACAAACAAATACGCTTTGGAGACTTATGCAGCCGTTTTAGCTGTCAGCTAGCCCAGCTAACCAGCATATAATGCTAATTAACTGACCTGCATTGCGTGAAAGAACACACTTCCACCGAAAGTCGCAGGTTGCAGTAAGGTGCGCATTCTAAAATGCCCCCTCTCCCGACAATCCATTAGGGACTTAGAATGGTTGAAGACCTGGGCTACAGTATAATTGCAAATAAGCTGTAGTTCGTGTTTGACACGACCGACGAGTTGGAATGATGGAAGACAGATGTTTGTACACAAGTGCACGATGGTGGTGGGGTTTGAGCCCACCCTGTGCGCTCTGTGTGTGAAAAGATACGTGCGACTCTGGAGTAAGTGGAGTGTGTAAATGAAAGACGATTTTGTCATCTGGGTGAATCTTTTGGAATTAACCGTTGACTTGTTGACGTTTGCAGTGTCGTTTCCGGGAGATTACCTAGGCTTAGTAGTAAAAGGTGATTTAGCTGGGGGTAGCAGTTTTTTTTCTGTCGGTAAGACCATGTAAAGCCTTACGGATAGACAGCTTTGAGAGATAATAAAAATTTGTTGGGAATTTTGGTATTTACATATAGTGGTTGTATCTACAGCAAGAGCGCAAGCACCAAAAGATGTGTTTACTGACCGGAAGACGAACGGATCACCTGAAAGGGTCGGAAATCTAGTCGATTATTGATACAGGAAAGATTCTCCACAGTCCTTGTTTATTTTACCACTCGTGGTTGTAACTGCACCAAGAACTCATGCACCCTAAGGTGTGTTCATTGGCTAGAAGAAGAACGGGTCACCTGAAAGGGCCCGAAATCTATTTGTTTATTAAAAGAGGAAAGGTTCGTCCATAAAATTGGGCAGTCCTTTTGAATTTTACTACTCGTTGTTGTAACTGCACCAAGAACTCATGCACCCTAAGGTATGTTTACTGACCACAAGACGAAGGGATCGTCTGAAACGGTTGGGGATCTAGTTTTTTATTGAAACAGGCAAGGTTCTTCACATTCTTAGTAAATTTTACCACTCGTGGTTGTATCTGCAGCAAGACTCATGCACCTTACGGTATGGTTACTGACCAGAAGGCGAGCGGATCACCTGGAAGGTTCGAAAATCTAAGTATTTGTTGATACAGGAAAGGTTCTTCACAGTCTTAATAAATTTTACCACTCATGGTTATACCTGCACCCAGAACTCATGCACCCTAAGGTGTGTTTTCTGACCAGAAGGCGAGCGGATCACCTGAAAGGGTCGAAAATCTAGGTATTTGTTGATAGAGGAAAGTTTAAGTAAATTTTACCACTAATGGTTGTATCTGCATCAAGACTCATGCACCCTAAGGTGTGTTTATTGACCAGAAGACGAACGGGTCACCTGAAATGGCCGGAACTCTAGGTTTATTGGAAGAGGAAAGGTTCCTTCTCAAAATTTTGCAGTCCTTTTGAATTTTACCACTCGTGGTTGTACCTGCACCAAGACTCATGCGCCCTTAGGTGTGTTAACTGACCACAAGACGAACGGATCACATGAAAGATCAGGAAATCGTTTTATTCTGTTGCTTCAGGATTTATACAGCAATGTTTGCTTCACAAAATTTTGTCAACCTCAGGCACATTGACAACCAACTAATACTTGAGCTTTGGCTTTGGTGGTTCGTAAAGGCCAACTCTCAAGGCTCTGAGCGCTGCTCATGATTTTGGCGACGACAACGACCACCGACCATAGTGACGGTTATAATCATACTAAAGTTATCGTTCTAGGCTTCGACGTTAGCAATGTTCAGGACCGCAACGATGGCCATTAAAGCTGATTGGGAGTGACACTTGATGACAATTTTGCTTTCCAAATTTGGTCATCGGGATCTTCCAATCAACAAAGAAGTGCTCAGCGATCGCTTTCAACTGATAGACGGTGCACTGCGGAAGCAATTTGAGTCATATAACGGCGCAGATTCCACATTTGAGCTTATGGAATCGCTGTACCACAAATTGAAAGGTGACGCCATGACATTATCTAAGGGGCGACGTTTTATGTGATGAGGTAGTGATTCCATCGTCGCTGCAACATCCATTAGAATCTTTTAGATCAGATATGATCCACTTAATCCGACTTTACATAGATCTCTCTCAGTCTTTCAGCACACGTCCTTAACCTCAAAAAATGTCCATTCCCGCCTGGTCTGCCTTCCGTTTTGTGCATCTTAGGGGGGGTTTTTTGCCTTCGTCGCCAATGTCGAAGGTCCGTTAATGGTCGATGAGAGTACGCTTATGTCCGAAAAATAGGGCCAGTTCCTAGCTTTTACTTCTTCTTCCACAATGGCGGGACCTCCTGTTTTTATGCCGAAGTCGAACGGCTAAGTTAAGATAAGCTTTTCTTGAAAATTGATACCACTCGGATGATTTGTTAGATCCGCACGATAGGAGAGCAAGTGAAAATCATTTAGGTGTTCTGGGTATCGAATAGTCTTCCTTCTGGGTATCGAATCGTCTTCATCGCCTTACGATCGTGTTACCATCGCTCTACTAAGCCCCTCTTCTGTCCATATGCTTTAAATCTTCTAATTTAGATGAGGCTTTAAAACAGAATCCCGCCCAGCTATTTCTGTCGACTGCTGCTACATACCAGTTTTGCGCACAAGGTTGTCCGACTTAAATTTTCAAATACTTTATCGTGGAACCCTTCTGTAGATGTTTATGTGCTACGGAATTGATAACAGAATTGGTCGGACGCTCCTATCCTGCTTGACTTTCTTGGTACTCACAGCTTAGATTGCTTCATACTTAGATAAGTAGAGCCGTAGTCCGGAATTAAACGCGGGCACAACCGATATATCCTTCCAATCAACCCGATCCTTAAGAGCCGCCCAGAATGCATATCTGTATCGGAGGCTCTTAGCTGAGTCAAAAGTTAAAAAACAAGGCAAGCCGTAACACAATGTCTATCTTCTTGAATCTGTAGCTTGAAGATGAAATGTTTCTCTCTTTTGACAGCGAAACAAGATACCAGCTACACATACGAATTCTGGACGGCCCTTTAGCTAAATGCCTACAGTTGCACACTTCAACTGGGTTGTGGACGCTCAAGGAATTTCGAGGACTTCCTGTACTGCATCTGACATCTTACTGATACCCAAGGACTATGCTAGTTGAAATTTTGGTGTCTATTCGCTCTTCATGCCCAGGCCATCTTAAACGTCCAATTAGGAATCTTTTAAGCAGCTGCTGTACAGCTTGTATAGCTAGCTTTATGGGTAAGGTAATTTAAGATAAGATGAAAATCGAAGACTCTGCTGGCCGAAGTGTTGGAATGTACCTATGTATCTTAGCCATCCATTCCAAAGGTTTTTGACTCGTGCTTTGTTACTGATTTGATGATACCAGTTGATAGCTAGTCATATAACTAAAAACCGCCAGATAAGTTTTCATTGACGTTCCTTGCAGGAAACCTTACGACAACTGTCAACGCAATCGAGACCGAAGATTTGAGATTTTTTGTAGGATGATAAGGTTTTATCATAGGCTAGAGCACAGATACTAGTAAACAAAAAACTATACAGCAGATGACGAGGATGTATTCCGATACTTCGGCCCGATACTTCTATCCAGTCGAAATGAGCTTTATCGCTCGTAATGATTCGTTTGCCAATTTTCAAATCTTTATGCAAACAACTTCATTCGCCCAAAAATGGCAACCAAATAAAATCGACCTGTAAAATAAAATTCTCCTGTTCCCCGCAACTGCATCGCACAAGACTCAAAAGCTAAACATCCATTCTTTGGCCCTGACGCCTCGACTACCATAACGATTGTAGTCAAACCATTCAAGTTCTAACGTCTTAATTTAAGCTTTCCAGCACTCTTATACAAACTTCCATGTAAACATGTAATTCAAGACTTCAAGACCCCCTTTCACAGAATCTGCAATCTCCATCGCGCCCATCTACCATCAGATATGCAGATACAACGTACAAATGATTAAATTTTGCAAATTCATTCGAACAGTAATTATCCACAGTAATTAGACAACTTCCACTACAAAGTAGATACACCCAACTACCCCCCCTTGTCGCATCTTCAAGACGTCCTAATCAAATTAAAAAAATAAAATCAACTTACAACAATAAACCGCGTCTTGACTCCATCGCAGCGACGACAACGGCCAGTCACAGTTATCCCAATCTGTGTGTGGACATTTGTCGAAAACAAAACCCCACACACACAGATACTTGTATTACAAATGGTTATCCATCATGCACAGAAGCTCGTAGTTGTCGGTCGCCATATGACTCTTCAGAAGCTTACACCAGGCACAGAGGGGATGGAAAGAACGCCAAGCTAAGCAAAAAAAAACGAAACGACACACAAAAAACTGCATTCATAGAGTTGCATAGATCCAAAGTACGTATAGCTTGATATAGTGGTGGTGGTGGTGGTGTTAGTTGTAGTTGTAGAGAGCCGAGAGCCGCGCCGCGCCATAGCTTTTATAGCCAACTAATAAGTAGGACAAAGTTGAATAGACGAGCCAAGGACGGGTATTTAAAAAGCGAAGCGAAACGAAAGAGTGCAAAATATATACAAACAAACAAACAAACAACACACAGATACACAACAACAGTGGTATGGTATGGCTAGCGCGCACTAACTTAGCTCATGCTAGGATAGAACAAAATGCGCTCTATGGCTCTATGTGCGGCACAAACAGCCAGCGCATATAGGCTAGGAGGGTGGTGGTGCACCAAGAACCGACATCGAATGCACTCGGTCTTTGGTCGTCTAAGTAGTGCGCTGCAAAGTGAGGGGTGGCGGATGGATGGATGGATGCATTTCTGGGAGGAACTATTTTTTTTTCTCTAACCAGCTAGAATCATTATAGCACACATACAGAGAGAGTATCTATGTGTTGTCGGGATGCATAGGCCTTTGCCAGGTTTAGGTGATTGGATACCAGGCGGTGTGGCTGGGGAGTGGGGCCAGCCAAAGACCGGGTGAAGAAGCCATCGTGTTATCGGGAAAATTAAAGAGGAACGGAGTTTTTTTTTTGCTGTCTTCGAGGAGAATCTTTAGAAAAAAAAATTAGGATTGCCCTGGTGGATATTTCTTCCGTTCGTTTTTTTTTTGTCCTGTTCTGTGTAACGGAATTCTCTGTTATCATTATTTCATTTTTTTTTTTCAATTTTTTATGTCTTGCATTGTTTTGCTGCATTCTTTAGATACAAATGCATCTTTTTTGTTGCATGTGCGTATGTCATTTGGATGTGACATAGAAATGCTTTAAAGCATTATGTTGGCGAGGGTGTGTGTGTTGGTGATGGGGATACATTCTTGTATAATTCGTATAAATGTGATTGAGGAGTGTAGCCTGCATAGAAAGGCGGTGAGACTTTCGTTAGAGTGGAGTTATTGTTTCGAGAAACAAAAATTGCGATTGTAAGAGATGCATGACACAATGATTCTATTCATAGAGAGAATTTTTTTGTTTGTTTGGTAAATGTCAGGCCAATGAGGAATGGTGGGACAGGGGGGTCTTTTTACCGTGCTTGTATATGAGAGGTTGATGGTTGTTATCGCTTTAAAGTGACGATTTCGATGCCATCACCAGTTTTAAGACCTAGGTAAGGTATGCAAGAGGAGCCTACCATGGGTACTAGGTATGATCACGAGGAATTCCTAAAGGAGGATCTTGCATTTCGTTCACTGAGCAAGTGGACTCAAATTTACTCACCAAAATGCGACTAGTCCGCTCGGTAGGACGATTATGAGGACCCGAACAGAACAACCATTTAAAAAAATCAATTTTTGCCATAACGATTTGGTAAGACAGACTGAATAAATGACAGCCAATTTGACAGATGTAGCTTCAATGGTATGGCGGTATGGCTGTCAGCTGTCAAACTTCAGAAGTTCCTATTGGAAAACCCTTTATATAATATAGGCCTGTCTTTAACTACCATGTAGGACTAATCGTAGGGATTTTTCAAACTGCCGGCTCTAATAGTAATAAGCGGCCTAGCTTTTTTGAAGAAAGTCGAAGTATTGTTGCGGGCTTTTGCTTCGAAAATAGTCTTGTGCATTGTGATACCACTATGATCACGAGGAGTTCCTAGAGGAAGATCTTGCGTTTCCTTCCCTGAACTAGTAGACTCAAATTTGCTAATCACAAATGCGTATGGTCCTCTCGGTAAGACGATTATGGGGACAAGAACAGAACACCCATTTTGAAAAAATCAATTTTCGACGGTGTGTTTTGGTAAGACAGAATGAATAAATGACAGATGACAGATGTACCTGTAACAGTATGGCCGCTGTCAGCTATCAAAGTTCGGAAGTCCCTATTGGAAAACTCTTAATAATAATAGAAGGCCTTTAACTTCCATGTGAATGGTGTTTTTTTTTAGAACTTCGTATAGAATTTCGAATTGAAATAAAGCACAAGAAAATCGCTTAATTGTCCATCAATTTGGCTTTGTTGGAAGGATAATTTTATGCCATTAATGTCTTAATCTGATTTCGGGCATGTGGCCGCTGTGGCTGGTTCGAATAAAGCCAAGTCTAGAGGTCCAATTTTCAACAACTTTTTCGAGCATTTGGGGCGGTATGACGGCAATAAAGCCACGAATGTTGGCTTCCAAGTCCCCTAACGTTTCTGGTTTGTTGGCGTAGACGAGCGACTTCACTAATCCCCCAAAGAAAACAATGCAGTGGTGTCAAATCACAAGATCTTAATGGCCAATTGACAGGTCTATTCCGCGAAATTATGCGCTCATCGAATGTTTCCTTCAATAAATCGATTGTGACGTGCGGTGTGTGGCATGTATCCATCCTGTTGGAACCACATCTCATCCTCATTCATGCCATCTAATTTGGGAACAAAATAGTCGGTTACCATGGCTCTAAACCGGTCTCCATTAAGGGTAACTGACTCTCCAGCTTAATTTCGGAAGAAGTATGGCCCAATGACTCGCCCAGCCCATAGAGCACACCAAATATTCATTTTTTGTGGATGTAATGGCATCTCATGGGTCTCTTGTTGATTCTCTTCACTCCAAATGCGGCAATTTTGCTTGTTGACGTAGCCATTCCACCAAAGGTGAGCCTCATCACTGAACAAAATTTTGCGATGAGAATCAGCCTCGAGATCAAATCTCAGTTTCGGCCCATACACCAAAATCACGAAGCATTGCTTGGTCTCGCGGCCTTATTTTTTGCACAAGGTGGATCTTGTAAGATCGTACGCCAAGATCTTTGCGGAAAATCTTTCATAATATTGATGGACAAAGCTCCAACTGCTGTGCACGGTGGCGAATCGATTCATTCGGGTCCTCTTCAATACTTTGCTCTACAGCGGCAATTTTTTCTTCAGTGCGCACTGTTCGAGGTGTCTGCGGATGCGTAAACGTAGTGCGAAAACGATCCATGGTTAACCGAATTAATTGCTCTGATGTCGACCATAAAATGGACGGAGCTTGCGGTAAACTTCGCGAACTGAACCATTTTTTCGAAATAAATTTTCATGGTTTGTAAGCGTCGTTCATTTGTCAACTCATTCATGAATAAATGGCAAACCAAATTGAACATAAATGACATTAGAGTTGCCCGTTTTGACCACGAAACGTCAGTTTTATCTCTGTTCGAAAAACCAACCTCTAAAAAAACACCCTTTAGTACGAATCGTAGGGATTTTTCGAACTGCCGGCTTTAACGGTAATAAGCGGCCTAGCTTTTTTTTTTTGAAGAAAAGTATCGAAGTATCAAAGTATTGTTGCATGCTTACCCTTCATCTCTTCGAAAAACAGCCTGTGCCTTCTGTATGTAACGGGTGGTTAAATTTGAAGGGCCGATGTTGAATGTGAACCACGCCTAAACGTCAAGTTTTTTTCTGCATTTCATTTGACATTTCTCAATTTCAGATTAACAAATTTTAACCATGGAAAGATGCACAATATAGCAACGCGTTAAAGTTATTCAGGATTATTTTGAAAATGGGCGTTCAAATCGAAATGCATATCGTGCTCTTCGGGATTTTTTCGGTAAATTTAATCGTCCAAATGTGCGTACAATTGGAAAAATCGAGCAAAAATTTGAGCAAGCTGCGTCTTTAGGAGATGTGAAAACAGCAGTGCATGATCGTACAGCTTGTGCTGCAGAAAATATTGCTGCTGTTCGCGATAGTATGGCTGAAGAGCCGTCCACCTCAACTCGTCGCCCAACAATTGCACCAATCACGCTCGTCATTGATGAACATTTTGCATAAAGACTTGCAAGCTTACAAGGTGCAATTGACTTAAGAACTAAAGCCTCTTGACCATTTCAAGCGTCGTCAATGGTCAGAATGGTGGCAAGAAATGGCAACAGTGGATGATCAATTTTCGAAGAACATCAACTTCAGTGATGAGGCACATTTTCACCTCAGTGGATTCGTCAATAAGCAGAATTGCCGCTTTTAGGTGAATAGTTATCCAAGAGTGATTGTCAAAAAACCAATGCACCCACAAAGAGTGACTGTTTGGTGCGGTTTATGGGCTGGCGGCATCCTCGGGCCGTATTTTTTTTCCAAAATGAGGCCGATCAGCCAGTTACTGTGAATAATGTTCGCTATGGTTAGATGATAACGAACTTTTTATGGCCCGAATTGGAAGATATGGATGTGGACGATATGTGGTATCAACGGGAAGGTGCCACTTGCCACACAGATAACGAAACCATGGCTCTTTTTCGCAACACATTCAATGGCCATGTTATCTCACGTTTCGGCGAAGTCAATTTTCCGCCAAGATCATGTGATTTGACACCGTTGGACTTTTTTCCTTGGGGTTATTTGAAAGAAAAGGTGTACGTCGACAAACCAGCAACAATTCAAGAGCTAAATGATGAGATAATTCGGCACATTAACGGCATAGAACCTCAATTATGCCTCGCCATCATCGATAATTTAGACCATGGGATGGAGGTGTTCCGCCGAGGTCGCGGCGGCCATTTGGCCGACATTTTGTTCCATACATAATTGAATCATACCAATATTATCATAATGAAAAGAAATGACACTAATTTCCTAAATAATTTGTGTTTTATTCAAAATCAACATCGGCCCTTAAAATTTAACCACTCTTCGTATTCAAAGGTTAAATATAAGGACTGACGGTTTAATCTATAAAGGGTTATTATAACACTTGCTTTATATTTTGACAGTAACGTGCCTAAATCCTGTAGCAGGCGTTAAAAAACTTTTGGTAAAATCCCTGTAAAGTTTCTGTGACATTTTATCGTTAGGCTATACCTGGCGTTAAAAGCTTTATCAACAGGTCCAAATGGTTTTTTTAAAGCCTTCATGGCTTTGTGTAGAACATTTGTTCACAGTGTACATACAGCTCTTCTGACCTAACGCATGGCATATCCCAATTTATTGGATCTTAGAAAGCGCTTAAGCCCTTTAGTTGAATTTCTTGGTTCTCCCTTTAAGTGGATCAACTCAAAATAATATTTTTAGAGATTGATTGGCTTTATAAAAAAAAAGTCTACCCTTGTAAGCATACATATAGTATATCGAAAAAAATTTCGACCTTTAGAAGCGCTACTTACCAGAATTTGTTGATTCCCCCTTTAAGTGGATCAACTCAAAATAATATTTTTAGAGATTGATTGGTTTAAAAAAAAAAAAATTCTACCCTTGTAACCATACATATAGTATATCGAAAAAAATTTGGACCTTTAGAAGCGCTACTTACCAGAATTTGTTGATTCCCCCTTTAAGTGGATCAACTCAAAATAATATTTTTAGAGATTGATTGGCTTTATAAAAAAAAGTCTACCCTTGTAACCATACATATAGTATATCGAAAAAAATTTGGACCTTTAGAAGCGCTACGTACCAGAATTTGTTGATTCCCCCTTTAAGTGGATCAACTCAAAATAATATTTTTAGAGATTGATTGGCTTTATAAAAAAAAAGTCTACCCTTGTAACCATACATATAGTATATCGAAAAAAAATTGGTCCTTTAGAAGCGCTACTTACCAGAATTTGTTGATTCCCCCTTTAAGTGGATCAACTCAAAATAATATTTTTAGAGATTGATTGGCTTTATAAAAAAAAAGTCTACCCTTGTAACCATACATATAGTATATCGAAAAAAATTTGGACCTTTAGAAGCGCTACGTACCAGAATTTGTTGATTCCCCCTTTAAGTGGATCGACTTAAAATAATATGTTTAGAGATTGATTGGCTTTATAAAAAAAAAGTCTACCGTTGTAACCATACATATTGTATATCGAAAAAAATTTCGACCTTTAGAAGCTCTACTTACCAGAATTTGTTGATTCCCCCTTTAAGTGGATCAACTCAAAATAATGGTTTCAAAGATTGGTTCACCTAGTAAAAAATATCCACACTGTGTATATACAGTACATGTAAGTTCACCTAACAGAATAAATATTACATCGCAATAATTTGGATGTTTGGAAGCCCCTTCTTACAGAATTTGTTAGGTTCCTCATTAAGTGGGTCAGTTCATAACAATATTTATCGATATTGGACTTTCTATTTAGGAGGATCGCTAATTTTTGGTTAAATCTAACTTACCTACTGAGCAAATTCGAACTAATTGCCACTGCAGTTCGGGATGAACCTGGGCCGCATCCAACATCCCTCTCCAGTTAGACCGCTCATTGGGGAATTGCCTCCAGTTGTGCATTTAAAGTCGGTTGAGATCAGGTTTTACTAGTCACTTAAGGCGAGGTCTTTCTATACAGCATGTATCATCTGGTTGGGAATCGAAATATCTTCAGGGTGTGTCTGGTCTTAGCCACCCTAGTTATATATCCTGAATCAACTATAAAATGAGAAATTGAGATAAGGGGGAGGCCTAACATTTGAAAAGCCTCGCAATTGAGGCCGCATTTTTTGCATAAATGAGGAGACCTAAAAAATATATGCCGATTCCGAATGGAAAATTTATAGCTTCGCATGGCAGTTTTCTACTTCTGAATAATTGTCAGACTTTAAGAGGTGGGCAGTCAAATCAAAACGTTTAGGTGATGTTACCGGCGAGATCTGATATTCGGTTTGTAGTCCAAAACGCTAATCACTGGCCTACTGCACTAACTTGACCTCTCCTAATACCATACCTCGGTAAATCAGTCTAAACGAAGACTTTCTTCATAACTTTCATCACCAAAGACTCACACTTTAGGTCGTTCAAATGAAAAAAAAATTATAAGGTGATCTGACTAGCGGTATCTGGCAGTATTCTAACATAGGAACCACTCACTCCATACATGCACCCACATGACACATCTCCCAATATGCAGACTTTCTTCACAAACCGCCATAGATACACTTGGAAGCTATAGAAGCCTTCCTCGCAAAGATCTCCACTAACTCTGACTCACTGCATTCGTGCGGCACCTCCTTGCATCACCCCAAAAACGTCTCAAAATCTTCCATTGCAATTTTCAACAAATCTTTATGTCACCTTTTACTGCAATCCCATTTATAATACCCGCCTACACAACCCACAAACGACCACAAAAAACCCCCTCCTCCTCATTACGATAAGCGAATAATTGCAACCAAAAACGACTGCAGTGTCAGAGGTTAATTCCCCGACCTACTTAACTAGAACTCCTCTTGAAACAATACTACCAGACAAAAGCAGTTCCAACCAATTGGCAACAATGTGCTGCAAGAAGCACTTAACTCAAGTTAAACGATTTCTTCCCAAAATTGCAATTGCAGCCCGTCCATCCCCAGCCAGTCTATAATTACCAAGATTTTTGCGAAATCCGCCGCAAACTTCTTCTCGCTTCTTGCTCCATTTTTACTTTCAAATCCAATTTACATTCAAATTAGTTTCGTTCACCAGATAGCAGATACTAGATACAGATAGGCTGAAATTAAAAATGTTGCAAACCATAAAAATCCGCTGAAAAATTTTTAAGTCCATCCCCCTCCCCATCTGCAGCATGATGATGCATAATTAGCACGTCTGCCATCTGCAGGCGGTCGGACTAGGAACGTCCAAACATCAATCAAGTTCCGTCAAACCACCCGACTAACTTCTAAATAGACAAACTGTCACGAGTTAAACCAAAGGAGTATAGGAGGTGCGGGAGGCGAGGCACCTAGATAACAAACCCCCCACGTAGCGGGTGCAATTCATTCAAATCCAATCCGCATCCGAACCATCCAACCGACACAGATCGGACTCGCCGCGTATCTGTGAGCTTCAATCAATCTGAATTCTATGGATTTTCTAAAAATGTCGTCACAGCTTCATTCTGTCGTTTTGTTTGTTGAAATTCTTTCATGTGGGGGTAGTGGTTAGTTACCCCACAGATATACTCGGTCGACAAAGCTTCAATGTTTGGGTGAATGATTGCGCAATATGTTTGTAGTGTACACCGAGTAGATACTTAAAAAAAAAAATCAGAAAACTATTTACGATTGCTTGAAACCGCTTTCGATTTTTATTGCACTTAATACAACGCGCAGTTTAAATAGCGCCCGCTTTCCCCATTCTCTGGCTAGATAATAATAGCAACAACAAAAATAATGCCGTTACTAAAAATATCTTTTTCTAGTCGGTAGTGCATCTTGAAAGTGAATTTCATTAGAACCGAGACGCAGGCCAAGCGAAGACGCCACCACTTGGTGGGGAAAGTGTTTGAGATGCTTTATCTCAAGGTGACTCCGTTGACGATGTACTCCAATTGCATTGGTTTCGGACGGTTTGTGAGACGTAAAGCCGTAAAAACTGCGTAATGCATTTTTGAGTTTATTTTTAGACTTATTTTCGCAAATAATTTGTATCTCGGGTGTTATCACAGGCAAGTGGAATTTGAGTTTAAGTTGCGAATGATTAAGGGGAGCTTGGGTGTTGATGGCGGGTCAAAGGAGGTTTGGCACGAACTTCAATGAAGTTAGAGGCAATTAGAAAGAAAGCGAAGATACATACTTAAGTAAGGGCTGGGTACAAATGTTAGGTATGTCCCTTGATACATGCGAATTATCAATCAAACTGGATGCGATCAAGAAAGCAAACCCGTAATGGATAAACGGCACAGCCTGTTTAATATTTAGGCAACTCTGGGCAAAATGTAAACAAAAACCCTCTCCTCGCTCGAGAGCAACAAAACAAACATCCGTACCATCATCGGTGTCCTCACAGGACACTGCCGACATACAAAAACCTTAGAGCTCTTTAGCAGTGATTTCTGCAGAATCTTCTCACCTACTCTGCCCTTGTCCAGCTCTCTCCAACAAATGAAAAATCCACATAGGTGGATGCTACTTCTTTGACAATCTGGGTGAGCTGGTTAATATGAATTTCAGAATCCTCATCCGCTTTATAGTTACCTGGGAATGGTTCACTTAGGCATTTAGAAAATTCGAAAGATCCACATGCTATCACAACGCCTCGCGCATCATGTGCTCTAAGGCTCTTAAACTCCCACTGACATTCTACAGCCTGGTTAAGAATCGAATCCTCTGATTGTAAGAAGACCCCGAATTGGCTGAGGTAGATCCCTACTTGCAAGCTGCATCATAGGCTGCTAAACTCTTCCGATATTCTGGAGCCTGGATAAGTATCGAACACTGCGATTGTAAGAAGACCCCAAATTGGTTGAGGTAGATCCCTACTTGAAAGCTGCATATTAGGCTGCTAAACTCTTCCGATATTCTGAAGTCTGGTTAACAATCGCATCTTGCAATTCAAGGTAGACCCCAAAGGCTTATAAACTTCCTCCGGCATTCCGGAGCCTGGTTAAGAATCAAATCTTGCGATTGTAAAAAGACCTTAAATTGGTTGAGGTAGATCCCTACTTGCAACCTGCATATTAGGCTGCTAAACTCCTCCGATATTCTGAAGTCTGGTTAACAATCGCATCTTGCAATTCAAGGCAGACCCCAAAGGCTTCTAAACTTCCTCCGGCATTCCGGAGCTTGGTTAAGAATCGAATCTTGCGATTGTAAAAAAACCTTAAATTGGTTGAGGTAAATCCCTACTTGTAAGAAGATTGCAAATTGGTTGAGGTAGATCTTTACTTGTATGCTTATCTAAGGCTTCTAAACTCTTCCGATACTCTGAAGGCTGGTTAGGAATCGAATCATGCAATCCTGGAAGACTCGTAAGGCTTCGAAACTCCCCCCGACATTCTGAAGTTTTGCGATTGTAAGTAGACTCCAAGTTGTGGTCGTACCATCCCTTCCACCGACATTCTGGATCCTTGTTAAGAATCGAATCTTGCTATTATACGAAGACTCCAAATTGGCTGAAGTAGATCCTACTTGTAAGCTTCATCTAAGGCTTCTAAACTCCCTCCGATATTCTGAAGCCTGGATAAGAATCAAATCTTACAATTGTAAGAAGACTCAAAACTTTTTCAGGTAGATCCCTACTTGAAAGGTCAGTTTAAGGCTTCTAAGCTCCTCCGACATTCTGGAGCCTGACTAAGTATCGACTCATTCAAATGTTGGGAGACTCATAAGTCTTCTAAACACCCTCCGACATTCTGGACCATGGATAAGATAAGATTGTTGGGAGATTCTCAATTGTGTTGTGGTAGATTCCTACATGTAAGCTCCATGTAAGGCCTTTCAACTCCTCCGACATTCTGGAGCCTCAAGTAGCGAATCTTGCGATTGTAAGTAGACCCGAAGTTGTGGTAGTACCATCCCTACCTACGACATTCTGGATCTTTGGTAAGAATCGAATCTTGCAATTGTACGAAGACTTTAAACTGGTTGGGGTAGATCCATACTTGTAAGCTCCATCTAAGGATCTCAACTCCTCCGACATTCTGGAGCCTGAATAAGTAGCGAATCTTGCAATTTTAAGTAGACTCGAATTTGTGGTAATGCCATCCCTCCTTTCGAAATTCTTGATCCCTATTAGGAATCAGTTCTTGCGATTGTACGAAGACTCCAAGCTGGTTGAGGCAGATCCCTACTTTTTAAGCTCCATCTGAGGCTTCTAAACTCCTCCGACATTCTGGACCCTGGATAGGATTCAAATCTTGCGATTGTTGGGAGTCTCCTAATTAGTTGTGGTAGGGTTTTACTTGTAAGCCCCATCTAAGGATCTCAACTCCTCCGACATTCCGAAGCCTGGTTAAGAATCGAATTTTGTGATTGTAAGAAGACTCAAAATTGGTTATTGTAAACTCAATCTAAAGCTTCTAAGCTCCTAAGACATTCTGAAGCCTGATTTGCAATCGAATCCTGCGATTGATCCATACTTTTAAGCTCCACCTAAGGCTTATAGACTCCTCCGACATTCTGGACCCTGGATAAGAATCAAATCTCGCGATTATAAAGAGACTCTTAAACTCCTTCCGACGTTTTGGACCCTGGACAGGATACAGGTGGTCGAATTTGAATACCGTGGTTACATTTTAAAGGGTGGTTGTTAGCTTTCGAACGGATTTTTTAATTTATAGACGGGCGCAACTTCAGCCTGATGTCTGGTCAGTAGCTACGCATAGCAACAATTTTGAAATTCAAAATGGCTGCTTCATTCAAACGGTGGTCGAATTTAACGTCTAAATTATGAACTTAGAACTATAAATGGCGGGTTAATGATTCTTAACTCCCATACCCGCTAGATGAGCTACTAAGCGGACGTTTATGGCTTCGCTCGGCGCCTGGATATCCCTTCTGTTAGTCTGCCCTTAGGTCATATGGATCCAGTTTAGCAGAAGGGTTCCTCCTGCCTAGATATAGGGTGTTTAACGTTTTAAATTATGACGTAGTTCAGTTCGATTTTGTTTCATAATTTTGACATCTGAATTTTGACAGCTTATTTTCCAGAGGAAGTTGGGCTCTGTTTAGTGAACACTCAAGTCTATCGTGATCGACCAAGTGAGCCTAACCAAGTTTTTGTTGACAGATTTATTGAGGTAGGAAGACAACTACACACCTAAGGTCAGTAGACGGTGGTTAAATTAGAGGTCTGTGCACAAGTCGGGATTCCAAAAAATTTAGCTTTTGGCAGGGTTTTAGGACAGAGTGTATGAATTAGTTATCAATACTTTGAAATTCAAATGGCGACCAAATTTTAATGACAGCTCCAATTTGAATAACGCATTCTGACATTTTTTTATCGAATTCGACAGAAACTTTAATGCATGCCTGATCCTTGGTTAGGGGATTACATGACGTTGGCGTTCAATTTTACCGGCTATATAATCAAAATCAAAATTCTTAATGTCAGTTTCAAGTTTGTTGATAAATCCGATTCGATCTAAGCTCGACTTGAATGTCCATATTTAGACGTAGATAGATAGATTTTATTTTGGGCGATTGCAAATCAGCTGTCAAATTCAATGTCTGTGTTATCAAAGGGCTGTTGCATGTAGTCAAATCCGATTTGAAGTAAAGTCGATATTTGATAGATTTTTGGTTTTAGGATTGCAAAATAGTGGTTGAATCTAACGGCTTGCGAGATTGTGGACAAATTCCATTTGACGTCTGTGTAATCAAATTGTAAATGTCATCTACAAGATTGTCGAAACCGATTGGGCCTATCCTCGACTCGAAAGTTGATATTTGGTAGATCTTATGGTGGCCAATTGCGAAACAGGTGTCTATGTTTGGAAGAATTTTAGTCGAATTTAGCGTCTGTACAGTCAAAATTTCGAAACGCTGTTACAAGGTTGTGCACTAATTCGATTCGACCTAAACTTTATATTTGGTAGATCTCAGGGATTCGGAATGCTAAATATCGGTCGAATTTAACGTATGTGCAGCAAAACTTATAAAATGCCATTCCAGGGTTATGGACGAATACCAGGCGACCTTATCCGGACTTGAAAGTCGATATTTGGTTGATCTTATGGTGGCCAATAGCGAAACAGGAGTCTATGTTTGGAAGACTTTTAGTCGAATTTAGCGTCTGTACAGTCAAAATTTCGAAACGCTGTTATAAGGTTGTGCACTAATTCGATTCGACCTAAACTCAATATTTGGTAGATCCTAGGTTTTCGAACTACGAAAGTTATAATGGACCTATAAGGTCCATTCCATGGTTATGGAGGTCGACCTTATCTGGCCTTGAAGGTCAGTATTTTGTAGATCTTAGCAGATCTGTATAATCAGAATTGAAAAGGGCTGTTGGAAGATTATGGACCATTCGTATTCGACTTAATCTTGATAGTAGGTAGATCGAGAAATTTCGGATTACGAAATGGCGGTCAAATTAAATGTTTGTGCAAAAAAAAATTTAAAATGCCTTTTCCAAGATTGTGGACGAATTCGGTTAGACTTAAACTCGGTATTTGGTAGATTTTTGGTTGCTAAATCGGGGTGTTATCGGTTTCAACGGATGTGTAGTCCAAATGTGGTACAAAGAGTGACTACAAGGTGGTGGTATGATCCAATTCTACCTAAACTCTGAATTTACTAGACGTTTGGTTACAATTTGGTCAAATCGCAGAACACTAAATTCAGTTTGTGAATCTAAAAAATGCACTGAAATGTATCTACGGCCCAGTTTAGATGCTAAGCTGATCTGCCATTTTAATAAGACTCAGGCGGTGGATATGAGTGAACTCTTTTGTTAGTGAAATCGACTGCAGATACAACATTTCAACTAAGCTCTCCCGGAAGCATCGTTAGTAATGCATATATCAGCATAAGGCCTCTTATAACTTTGGCACACTGATGGTATCAAAATTATAGTAAACGGATGTACTATCTATGTGTCATGAAATACCACGCTAACGCCACGCGAGCAGCATGATATCTGCTTGGCTTGTTAGGCGTTAAATGTATTTCTTTGCTGCTGAATTATTGCAATCTTCGACAGATATCTGACTGCAAACGATAGATACCTCCTTAGGATTATACTTCTCTAACCGTCATTATCTTGTTGTAATGAGTAGGAAGACTTAAAAGTATAGACATACCTCCGTTGATCATCTGCCACCAACCCATTTTTATTTTTAGATTCATTTATATCGGCAGTGATTCCTGAGAGATCATAGATATACTCCGACGACGGAATCTTTGATGCTTTAGATGGAGTCTCTCCCGATAGAAAACTTGTTGAATGTTTCCAGTTTTTCACCACGTAAGTGTGGCCTTCTTAAATCCATCCACATTGTTGGTCCTAAAATCAGGAGTAGAAGACTCAGCAGCGGACTGTTCTATGCATCTCGCACCACGTCATTACTCTTGCTTCCTATATTCCTTTCCGTGGAAACAAAAATTAAATCTGGACATGCAGGGTCCAAGCTTCTCCATTAACTTGTCTGTATGGAGATAAATGTTTGCCTCCATTCCGTGGCGTGGCCAGTTTGCAAGAACCAAGTCACAATCAGCTTAGCCTTTAACTAGCTTTCTGTCGGATTGCACTTGGAGTTAGCTTGGGACGCACTTCATTATATCGTTGTCACTTTCAACTAGAATGGAAGTCTCCTAATTTTGCATATATGCTCCCGACCCTTGCTGTCACCAACCGACTGGGATAATCTGATTGAATTAAACGGTTTATCTCGGCATATTGATCCGAATTTCCAATACTTCGTAACTTTGCCAGTTGGAAATAAATCGTATCATCCACTCACTCACGCTGGATGAAACTTCTTTAGATACCCTAGAGCATGCTTTTATCAGACCAGTCATCACAAATAAAAAAAAAAAAATTTGGCGTAACAGTCTTGTTTGTACCCAGGGCCGATCTTTCTCACAACCATTCATGTGTACCTACTTCTCGCACGATGGCGGGACCTCCTGTTTTATGCCGACTCCTGTTTTATGCCGAACGGCGAATTTGAGAAGTTTTTCTTGATTTGTCAGATCATCACGAGAGGAGGGCCAGTGAAAAACCATTTAGGTGTTGCTACGGCTGGGAATCGAACCCAAACATTCTGCGCGGCAGTTCATCGCACTAACCATCGCACCACTGAGCTCAGCCATCACGCTGCCTAAAATTTGTCGGAGACTGACGCATCCTCCCATCGTGGATCAACCGCTTGCCCCGTTCGCTAATGTCTCGGTAGTTAACGCTGAGATAGCATTCCTTTCTTGAACTAACGCTAACTTCCGTACTGACTTAAGTGGCGCCGCAGTCCACTATTAATCTGGGCCTCAACCAATATGCCTTTCCAATTAGGCCGGTCCTTAGCAAACTTCCTTCAAGTTGGTTGAATTGGGTTTCTACTTATGCGCCACTGATGCTACGTCCGACGTCTGGCTGGAAATCAAAGACTCGGTGAGCCGGAGTATTGGTGACCATTCGGTCTACATATCCTAGCCAGCGCAGAGACATAACTTCCTGGCTGGGAATCAAAGGCTCGGTGAGCCGGAGTATTGATGTCCATTCGGTCTACATATCCTAGCCGGCGCAGGGACATAAGTTTCTGAGACATATGTTTCGGGGACTTATGTCAATGCGCGTATTTTTTACCAGGTCTATGTCGCTGTACAGCACGAGTTGATAAGGTGCGATATAAGAGTGATATCCATGTATCTGTCATTGGGATATTTAGCCCCGAAGACGGCCATCATAATGGGTCTATATTGTCCTGAGTGTGATGAAGGAAGACGTACACCGCCAACCCCATCAACCCACTAACCTAAGTAAACCTAACCTAATCCACGAAGGTCAGGCTGTTATCATTATTTCTCTTCCAACGTGCCTTCGAATCTGTTCAGCAGAGCTGTGGGCTTTCTTGCAGTAGCATTTTATTTACTCGTATCCTACCTAATCCTAGCCGTAATGTTTCCATGTAGGATGCCGCTAAATTGAACCAGACGGAGCCCGACGTGAGCACTGATTGGCCTTACAAGGGCTACCCTTGAGTCAAGTTTACTGATTTAAACGAGTCTTCTTGCCAAAGAGTAACCCCTATTGGACCTGGGTTACCTTCTAAATTTTTGTTTTGGTTCAAGCCAGCTGGTTCAAGCCAACTGTGATTCACTGCCCAATGATGGCTTTTCGCTAGAAACCCTAAAAATGAGGCTCGGAACCAAATTAATTCCGTATTTTGAAAGTTTATCTTCAATTCCCAATGATCGCAATATCCCTTAAGGTGATCGTAGTCACGCAACAATAGGGCGTTAGAGACCACGATTGTCAGTTCTGATCTGTGTGCCACCAGATCATCGGTGTAAGCTTTAGCGTTTCTAGGCGCCATTTCCTTGCCTGTGATCAAAATCATCCCGCTAGAGTATGTGGATATACCTCGACTTGACTCGTCAGCCACCAGATCGTTTGCATGTCTAAGGAAACCTACAAGATCAATTGTAAAAAAGTTGAACGACATCGGGGAGTTCACCGCCTCTTGTTACTTGACCACCTTAAGCATATTATAAGTACCTTCCACCATGAAAAGAATCCGTAAATGTGATAAGTCCCGCCAGGAACTATGTGCACTGATAATAAAGTCTATTGCCTCAACAAAAGGCGTACTTTAAGATACCAACATGTGCTCAAAGCAAACTATCTGTGGCAGTATCATTTCCAACGTATCTATCCACTTAGTTTCCTAATTGATCACCTGCCTCTATTAACCTTTTCCCCATCACTCAAGCCATTAATCTTTCGCCGAAATCACCTTTCAAAAATTAAAATCAATAGCCAGCCGATGAAGCTGTCTAAATCACCAATTCTCTCGATTTGTATCTACCAACTGCATTGAATGATCAGACAGACAGTTCAATTAATTTCCATCAACGATAAATTCCCCCACTTTTAGTTAATCAAAAGCTGATATCTACCTTCAGATATCTACATACACACAAATGTAACAACATACCCACATAATCCTTGAAAGCACAATCCATTCATTACTGAAAATCCATTAATCCACCTGACGACTGGGATTAACTCTGAAAACTTTCAAAAGCCCAACCAATTCCCTTCATCGACAGACCCTTTCCACACCTCAAAAACATCAAAGACACCTCAACCCAGCCTACCTACCTTCTCTGCGAAAAAACATCGCATGAATAAAACAAAACAAAATCAACCTCTCTAGATACTCAATCATTCTGCGCGCAATTATGCGTTCGCATTTCACCTCTATGCACAGTAACATATTGAAACAATTAAAGCGGACAACCCACAAATTCAACACACACTCACACTCCCAAAAAAAAACCGTAAAACGCACGCACAAAAACGAAACAACCGTACGATATACATACGTGTGCAAAATCGTAGCAGCAAAAATGAACGCTAAAACAAGTGTAGTTCGTCGTCTATACCCGCAGATACATATCTATCTCATGCACAGGCACACGCACAAACCGAATGAAAATAGTTATAAAGTATCTCCTACTAGTGGAAGAAGTATCTAATAAAAAAAATTGCTTCATAAATCCAGAGACGAACCATCGTATCTCAAACTAAAAAAAAAAATCGGATAGAGGCAGAGTGCCAGCACAGAAGTATCTAAAACAGAAGAGAAACAAACTTGTGGTTGTATCTCTATGTCTCTATACAAAGCATAGAGGAAAGAAGACAAAAAAAATTTAAAAAAAAAAACGATGAAAAGAAATAAAGAGAAATACCCAACTGACTCCACTTCTTTACCGTTCGCATCACGGCTCCGTAAGTGGGTCAACGCGAGGTAGGGTCATTGCACTATGCATGCTATAATATCATTCTCGCCCGTCCTCCTTGTGTCGTGTATCCGTAGATTTAAATAATGCACTAGTAATCGGTTTCCATGTGTGTTGGAAATCAGAGCCGCACTCATACCGAATGACAGTGTGAAACGGACCAATAAAAATAGAAAATTAACGGCGAAAGATACGAGCGAAGTAGAAGAGTTCTCTTTTCACCGCCTTAGCTCAGATACTCTCTTTTTTTATGTCATATTCTCTCATTTGGATGTGTGTTGTGTGGTAGTGCTAGATACATGTTGCTGGCAACAAACATTCTAAAGTGCGTAGGAAAAGATACGCACACAAGTGGTAGTGCGATATGTGGACATAAGACAAGTGCGTTTCCGATTGGAAAAATGCACTACAATGGGATCGTAGTTTTTTTTTTATTATTTTCCTGATAAGAAATTGAGTTTTGTTTATGTTTTTTTTTTTCATTTTATTGGATTGACACGTCGTTATATGGTGTTTCGACAAATAAATTGTTTCCCCTCTCCCGACATTTAGGTTCTTTTATTGCAATCTGTAAGTCTGAACGATGCGGTTTATTGTCGGTGCAATAAAAAAATCGTCGATAGGTGGATGGAATCGTAAATCATAAGTTTTCTTGGAATTTGTTTTTTTTTTTCTTTGAGACCCCGTGTATCTGAGGATCATTCATTGAAAGTGTTGGGCTTAATCAAGTGATCGTAAATGATCGTAAAGATGACATAAGTGTGAGGTTTGATCGAGCCGTAGGCATTTGACTTTGTCATCGAAGGAGTTTTTTTTTAGTCTGTCAACATTCTTTAAAAATCAAATATTTAGCATGTATCTGCGATCATTTCAGAGCGCTCTTTTAGTCTTATAAGTTCGCCTTACTTTAGGAAAGCTAATCTAAAAAATCTCGATCTATTTGAACACTTTGCGAAGAAGGAAATTCGTGTAAGTAAAATAGTTTCAAACCTTCAAATGATCACTGGCACGATCGCATTTTTTTTTTTTGTAAATTTCGGGAAGCTACCCACAGGTTGGTTGATAAGATACATTCGTGCAAGTGACCCTAATTTGAATTTTGCTCTGCTGCGATCATTTTGAACTTTTTGCGAAAAAGGCAATCCCTGTAAGTAAAATATTTTCAAAGCTTCGAAGGATCACTGGCACGATCGCATTTATTCAACTACTCATGCATTTTTGGTTAATTTCGGGAAGCTGCCCACTAATTAGTTGAACAAATACATTCGTGCAAGTGGCCCTAATTTGAATTTTGATCAGTCTCGATATTTTTGAACTTTTTTGCGAAGAAGTAAATTAATCTAAGTAAACGATTTTCAAATCTTCAAAGGATCACTGGCATGATCTCATTTTTTTTTGTAAATTTTAGAAACTAAACCACAAGTTTGTTGCAAAAATACGTTCGTGCAAGTGGCCCTAAGTTGAATTTTCCTTTACCTCGATTTTTTTTTGAACATGTCACTGCCACGATCGCATTGGTAAGCACAATTGCAGCTATTGTTTTCTCGATTTCTTGGTAAGTCATATTTTGACAAAATTTCCTTCACCATCCGTATTTCCCTCCCATAAAAATCAAAAAACCAATTCCTCCTCAAATCAATGCCGATCAGTTGTTTTGTTTTTTTAGTTTCGCATCTTAAGCTAACCGCCACATTGTTGTGTCATCGTGTCAATGCCAAGAAGATCCGATAAGATGTGCTATTTTGCATAAAGGCGGGACTAGCCTTACACCTTACGTTTGGATGAAGATTGTTGTGAAATCTGACAGTAGAGATTTTTTCTATGGACTGGTGGAGATATTGTATCTTCTCTCTGTGGTATGTGCATTGCAAATGAATCAGGGTTCGATGTATGTTGTATCTAAAGGTGGCAAACGTGATGTTATTTCGATTGTACCTTCTATGATTGATTTGACAAGTATTTGGATTGAACAATAAAGCCTGCAAAGTTGATCTGGTGGGGGAAAGCATTTTAAGGCGGTTTTTGAAGATCGTCGATTAGTTTTCCTCTGGTTGTTGGAATATTCATTTTCAAAACGAGATAGTTGGGAGCTAGCACTTTTTTTTTAGTTTCGATCAACAATCCAGTATCCGATGGTTGCCATTGGGATGCAAAATAAGTTTCACGGATGGCTAGATAAAGTTGCAGGGAGTAGACGTTGTCAATGTTGACTTCGATTCGTGTCTGTCTTTGGAATGCAAATTCCATTATCTAGATTGCACCTATGGATAAACGAGATCAATATCTTAATTCGATCAGATCAGATTTAGCGTTGTAGCATGCTACAACAAAACGGGTTTGCAGGTAGAGACATTAATCCTTAATACACCCTTTTCGGACTAGCTGATAATGTACTTCTATTTCTAAAGAGTTCATCATTATTTGAAAGCATCTAAAAAATCATATGTCCAGGCCACCAGAATAGCTAGGTGGATGTGAAATTGCTTTTCTATCTGTTGTTGATCTAGCGATGTTTTTTAGTTTGATATGACCAAATAAAAATTTAAAATTTTAAAAATTTCGATAAAACCGACAACTAAAGACTACAAATGTGCCTGTTATAGGCTTAGTAAAAGCGAAATATCACAAATTTATTGAAAAGCATGAAGATATACTAATAGATTACAAAATACTACCGCTAATACAAATATTTAAAAAAAAAACAGCTCAATTTGGTTTGTGTTCTAGCTAAATAAATTGTCTATGAGAGCTTTTTTGTTAACTAAGATGATCTGAGAGGTCATCCGAGTAGTATCAATTGTCATCATTGTCATCATTGTCATCATGCTTATCTCAATTCCGACGTTCGAATTCTGTATAAAAAAGGAGATCCCAACGTGCGTCGCGTAAGAAGTAGACATGCATTTACCTAGATGAATTGCCATCTAGTAAGAAGTAGACACGCATACATGAATCATTTTAAAATCGGTAGGCCCTGAGTTCCAACGAGTCTGTTGCGCCAATTTTTAAAATCTACTTAGCATCTAATTCGTTTTCAAGCAGTACTCCCCCAGAGCAACTGCTTTGATGTTGTAAACAATTTTGGATACAAGCGCCATTTTGATAAAACCTTTTTAGCCTTGAAATATCAATACACATTTGCAGTCACGTTGTTACAAATGCAGCATTAAAAAACTTAAAAATCGCTTCCCAAATGACCATTTTGGTAAGAATATGATTGTTATGGTTCGTGTTCTAGCTAAATAATTTGTCTTTGATAAGTTTTCCTAATATAAGGAAAAACATAAAGTCAAACTGATTTCTGATCGCCAACGAAATATTGTGCCCGTTGAATATCATCAAAATGTTAATTTTGACGAAACTCCAACTCGAACCTTAAGTTTCCTTTTCCTTCAGCCGTTCAAGGTCATTTCAAAATCATAAATGACCCTTAACACCACCATATTGCCTAGTAAGATTCTAGACTAGCCACCAACAACACAATGCTAACGCCCGATCCCAAAAATTGTTTCCCTTGAGTTAACTTTTAGCATTCCCTTGGAAAAAGCTTTCAGGACACGATGCATTTTACCCAGGGATGAAAAAAAGCCTCAACCAACATGCCTCTCCAATTAGCCCGGTCCTTAGCTAACTGCCTCCAGTTTCGCACTCCAAGTTGGTTGAGGTTGGTTTCTAATTCTGCGCGCCACTTAAGGCGAGGTCTTCCTCTACTGCGTCCGACGTCTGGCAGGGAATCGAGAATTCTGCGAGTATTGGTGTCAATTCGTTCTACATGTCCTAGTTATCTTAAACTTCAACGAGGACTTTTTTGACCAGGGGCATGTCGCTGTACAGCTTGTACAGTTCTTGGTTGAATCTTCGTCTCCATAGCCCGGCGACGCAAACGGAATCGAAGATTTTTCGAAGAAATTTCCCCTCGAAGCGACCAAGCATTTCTTCTTCCGGTTTTGAGACGGTCATGCTTCAGCGCCGTAGAGCAGGACTGGGATGATCAGGGTCTTATATAGGATCTCCTTAGTAGTTCGAGTGAGGCCTTTAATACTGAATTGCCTTCTGGCTGGCAAGAGTAATTCTTCGCTTAATTTGAGACGACCTCAAAGTTATGAATGTCAATGGTGACGTTCTGTCCAATCAGTCGATATTTTATGTCCTTTCATGTTGACAGCATCAACCTGGGATTACCCTCCTCTAGTCCTAAAACCATTTTTGCCGCTTCCTTCTCAATGCTAGCAACGGTGGCTAAGGCATTACGTAGAGTCCTACCTAGTTGCATTGATTTTTTGAAAATTGTGCCTCTGGAGATTCTGTTCGAGCCTTCTATCCTTGGCTTTGACGTTGTACACTTTGGTCAAACTTGCGAACATCGTTCCTGGCGTGGCATCTCTCTATATCCTCGCTCGCGCGTTTTTCTTTTATTTTTTTATATTTTTTCTTAAAATCCGATGTTCTTCCCTTCTTCTCTGTCTTCAAAGTTCAATGGCAGCTCTCGTATTCACCTGCAGCTTAGTCTTGTTGGCCTCGTTCTTGGATGCGAGCATATGTCGGCATTCCTCATCAAACCAAGGGTTTCTCGACAAGGGGCGCGAGAAACCTAGCACATCAGTTGCGGCCATTGTTCTTCGAGATTCGATGCTGGTGGTATGGTGTTAATCGAGAGGTTGAGGGATCCGCGTTGCGCGAAGGTCTTGGCGGTCTCTTGCACTTACAGTCAGTCGACATCAAATTTTTTTCACAGCATTTCTGGATTGTTGTGGTGTAGTGGATATCCGCATTCTTACCTTGGCTGCAACAAGGTAATAGTCCGAGTCGATGTTAGCTCCTCCGAATGTTCGGACATCCAAAATACTGGATGCGTGCCTCTTTTCTATCGCAATGTGATCAATTTGGTTGACCATTCGTTGACGTGGAGACCGCCATGTCCCCTCATGGATATCGAGGTGTGGAAACCATGTGCTGGCTATAGTGGCACAACGTTCCGTAGCGAAGTCAATTAGCCTAAGTCCGTTACCAGACGAGTTGTCGTTAAGGCTATGTTTTCCGGCAATACTGCTAAAGACGTCTTCTCTTCCTACCTATCTCGCGGCACGATTTTATGATTGTACTTCGGAAGTCGCTCTTAGGATTTGTCAAGGAGCTCATAGAAGCAGTCCTCAGCTATCTCATCTTTTTCCTCCGTTGAGGCTTGTGCGCATATAAGCCTTATGTTTGCGAATTTGGCCTCGATGCGGATCGATACAATGCGTTCGCTTATGTCTTGGAAACATAAGACTTCTTGCCTAAGTCTGACACTTATAACAAATCCGCATCCGAAAAGTCGCTATTTCTGTCCACTATAACAAGGTCCGTAGTAGATGTCACAGTTTTTCATCCCCTTTTTACCGGCCTTTCGCATCGTATTTCCTTGATGGCAGTAATGACTGCATTGTAGCAGTTTAGGGATTCCGCTAGGTGTTCGCTTGCACCTCTCCTGTTTAATGATCTTACATTCCAGGTGTAGATACGAACGTCGTTGTCCTTTTTTCGTTCAGCAATAAAATCCGTCCTTTCCGAGGCTATTGGTTGCTTCGTAACATTTTAGTTTTTCCATGGTTGGGTAGATAACCCAAAGCACAACCCCCAACCTGGAGGGCCAGTTCCAATTTATTAGATACCCCTTGGACACGTATCCACTACGGGATTGAGCGCTGCCGTTGGTCTTTGGGTTCATCCGCCACCATCACTGTTCAAGAGGCCTGACTTACCCTTGACAACCTGTTGTTCGAATATGTCGAAACAGCTTGTCGAGGATTGTTGAGGACAGCAGGCCGGGTTTTCATTTCGTGCCGTTCTGACCTGGCTGTTTATAGTGCTGCTGTTTTTCGTCTTGTTATCAACGCTCGCGCTTATAGTTTAGCAAGTAAAATTCGGTTGGATGAGACCAGTACCAGATGGTTATCACTTGGAGGATACAAATAAGCACTTGATGTGTAGTTCGAGTTACAACCACTGGGCATTGTCAACTTAAAGCCAATCAGAGTCTAACCTAGCTCTATAACACCCAACCAAAGACCGTATCTGATCAGGTTAAACAATTTTGTATTGAAAGGTTTCACGATGAGGGTTCCACACCAATCCTAGAACCTTACATTGCGATTCACTAACACTACAACTCCTGCGAACAACCTACAAAAATGAAATTGCACCGTTTGGGTAGTCTCCCTATAAAATACGAGGTTACCAATTCGATAAAAATCCCCAACTCCGAAAATGCACATAAATCTCTCACTCTCAAGTCATTCATTTCATTTCAGAATATTCCATCTGAATGCCCACAAAAAATATCCCGACCATCATCTATTTCCATCCGATATCGAACTCCTAGGCGAAGAATTAAGATAAATTATCTATAATCCAAGATCTACAAGAATACGGGATAGGGTGCATAAGAAAATTGGAAACAAATTAATTTAATTGCTAGCTAACAACAGACGAAAAAATTAATTACAAGAGAAATCTTAAGAAAAACACACGAAGATACTTTTTTGGACAACTCCGCGCATAATTTTTTTACGAACCGTGGAAGGAAGAAATTTAAAATTTTAACGGACGATTGGCTTTCATCCGAGTCGTATCCACTTTGCGTCATGTCGATTATATAATTAACCGTTAATTTACATCACAAATGTCTTGATAACTTCAAATCTACAACCATTTACATATTTCTAGATACATTTCAATGTTAAGTTGCAATTTTGTTGTTAGTGTATGCTGGTGGGGTTTTCGACGGTTCATTTCACTTTTTTTTTTTTTTTGGGGTGGTAATGGTAGGTTGTTGCTGTAGATGTTAGTTGCTTTCATTTGTTTCAAGCTGGAAATTATGCTGAAATATTGTTTCATAAGAGGACGAAGCAATAAATATAAAATTTCGATGAATTTGTTATTAGCAATTTTTTTTTTGTTTTTGCTGATTATGTAGTTTTAAGTCGAATTTTTTGTATCTATTGGTGAAGTTTATGCATCACTTTGTGTGTTCATTGAACTCGAGTGACTTTGATGGCGACGTTTGAAAAGAAAGTTTCAAAAAATGTTAATAGATACTAGTGATAGATATTCATGGAAATTATAAAGTAGAAACAAAAAATTGGTGGTCAAAGTCTTTTTAGAGTAAGTCCACGTAATACACATAAATCTGAGCAATTTTTAAGGAAATTTACAACTAAATGAGAATGGAGACATATTATCTTTGCAAGGTCAGATTTTGCAGATACGTGTTCGATAATCAAGTTTGGATACAACTGAAATGAATATAAAATATCTGCCCATACGGGGCTACAAACTCAGCTACGCCCTTCATTTGCGCATGCGAATTATTTAACTTTTCGTTGGATTATGCTCAAATCTGCAAACCTCGTAGATAAAAGTTTTTTAAGGCTCGTGAAATGAAAATGAAATATCCGCCCATACAGGGGATCACAATCAGCTACTCCCTTCATTTGTGAAATGAAAATGAAATATCTGCCCATACAGGGGATCACAATCAGCTCCTCCCTTCATTTGTATGCGAAGTTTTTAACTTTTCGTTGGATAACGCTAAAATCTGCAAATCTCGTGGATTATAGTTGTTTGAGGCTCGTTAGGACATAGGTTTTAACACTTTTCACAACCATTCATGTGTTCGTGTGTCCGTCTAACAACCTTGTGAGACCTCTAGCCGAATTCGTTGAGGTGTGTTTTTTGTATGAAAATTGGTACTTATACGAGGATTTGTCAGATCATCGCGCTCAAAATATTGATCTCCAATCGGAAGACTGCCTTCTTAGTGCTGAGATATGGTGATACCCATTTCTCTCGAAGTGGTACGATTTAAAAAGTAAAAGTTGTGTCGGTTGTCCAGGGACGTGTGCAGAATTATCTTTAGGATCGAAGTGTTGGTCATAAAGCTTCAAGCAAGAAAGTGGATGAACACACCGAGTTCGACTTCGAAATAATTCCGTCAAAGGTATAAAGGAGTCGTAAAAATTACCAAAAATATTTTAAAAGACTACATCGAAGACTGCCAAACTGATAACCACCCGACCTGAGTGAAGTCAGGATAGCAATATCTGAACTCACGCTTATTAAGGCTGCCGGAAATGACGGCCTTCCCGCTGAGCATTATAAAGCCGGCGGAGATGACTTGGTAGGTAGCATCCACCAACTCAAAAGCCAAATCAGGTCGGATGAAAGTATCCCTGAAGAATGGAACCTCAGCACCGTTGGCCCGATCCACAAAAAAGGAGACCCGCTGAACTGCGACAACTACAGGAGCCATAGTCTCCTTCCCGCTGAGCATTATAAAGCCGGCGGAGATGACTTGGTAGGTAGCATCCACCAACTCAAAAGCCAAATATGGCCGGATGAAAATATCCCTGAAGAATGGAACCTCAGCACCGTTGGCCCGATCCACAAAAAAGGAGACCCGCTGAACTGCGACAACTACAGGGGCCTAAGTCTCCTCAACATCGCCGAAATCCTATCTGCCGTAGTATCTGAACGCCTGAAATCGTTTATCAACAACCTGATCGGCCCTTATCACTGTAGTCTTAGTCCAGGAAAGTCCACAACCGATCACATTCACACACTTCCGCAGATCCACACTTCCGCAGATCCTTGAAAAAACCCAAGAAGTCCAAATCGATACATGTTACCTGTTCATCGAATTCAAAGCCGCATACGACAGCATTTATAGAGACGAATTATACAGAGACATGTCTAGTTTTGGTATACCGCCCAAACTCGTCCGTCTGTGTAGGATGACGGTGCAGAAATCTCGCTGCTTCATCAGAATCGGAAACAACCTCACCGACACATTCGATACCAGAAAAGGATTTAGGCAAGGCGATGCGCTGTCATGTGACTTAACTTCAATTTGATTCCTGAGAGGATTGTGCAAAACTCCAGAGCCAACACCAGAGGCATGATTTTCCAAAAATCGGTGCTACTACTAGCATACGCTGACGATATTGACATCATTGGTGTTGTCATAGCTACGATTGAAAGCATAGAGTAGGAAGGGGCAGAAATGGGTTTAGGAGAAATGAGGGCAAGACTAAGTATATGCTGTCAACACGAAAGGTCACACAACATCGACGAATTGGATAGAGCGTCACCAATGACAGATACAACGGGACTTTGTCAACCTTGGCTCCGCTTTCATCTCTGACAATAACATCTCGTCAGAAATTAAACGAAGAATTGCACTTGCCAACCGCTGTTTCTTCGGGCTAAGAAGGCAATTTAGTAGTAAAGCCCTCACTCGAACTACTAAGGAGATCTTATATAAGTCCCTGATCATCCCAGTCCTGCTCTATATGGCGCTGAAGCATGGACCGTCTTAAAAGCGGATGAAGAAATCCTTATTCGATTTGAGGCGAAAATTCTTCGAAAAATCTTCGGTCCCGTTTGCGTTGACAGGCTATGGAGACGAAGATTCAACCAAGAACTATACGAGCTGCACAACGACATGCCACTGGTCAAAAAAAAACTCCGCATTGGATTTCTTTGATGGCTAGGAATGTAGAACGAATGGACACCAATACTCCGGCTCGCAGATTCTTCGATTCCAGCCAGACGTCAGACGCAGTAGAGGAAGACCTCTTTAAGTGGCTCGCATAAGAACAAACCGACCTCAACCAACTTAGAGTGTGAAACTCGAGGTAGTTAGCTAAGGACCGGGCTTGTTGGAGAGGCACGTTGGTTGAAGCCCAGGTTCACTCCGGACTGTAGCGCCACTTTGGTGAGTTAGTAAGTAGGTTTTAGGAAAAGAAACAGTTAAGCGGAGCTCTATTGACTATATTTTCGAATACCTTCCGTGCATTCGGCAGAAGACCCCGTTTGGTTTGTCCTTGTCCTTTTTAGAGAAGTGATGTTCCGCTGCCGGACGCTACAAACCATAGTACAAAGAGGAGACGAAATAGAAACGCGTTATATCTCATTTTTCCACAACCCTATTCTTTTCTCTTTTTCGTTACACTTTTTCATTTCATGAAATCCAATTCACACCGTCCCAAAAGTTTCACGTCGAAAAAATGTTATTTCTTGGACAGGACTTAGCGTTGTCACGTTAAGGCCGATCATCACTTATTGAGACTCGGCCTGCCTTTGGTTATCTAGTTAGTGATGCTGGCAGCACCTACACCACACTACCGATGCTATTCTTAGCAGAATTTTTAAGGGAAGTTTAACTTGTTTTTCTCGAAAGTGACCAAGGTGACTTGGTTCTGTAGATTAATTCATATTTATCAAAATTAACTGTAACCGCAGTATTCTTAAGCTTGTCACCACATACAGCTTATGAGTGATTGCATTATGAAAACATGGTATTTCAGAGCTCCCCCACTATTGCCCATCCAGACAAAATGGTATTCTATTGCATATTTTATGACCTTCCATACATTAAGATTGAAAATTAAAAATTTCTTCCCTTCATAACAAATTGTTCACCAACTAGATACGTCATTTTGTTCAAACTGTCATATCGGATGGAACTTGAAAAAAACATCGCAAACAAATTACGTCACACACACTTACTTATATTTAACGACTTTCCACTTCAAAACAGATTCCCGCAACTGAAAAGATTTTTTTTTTATTTTTCATGAGATCCATTATCCGCCCATCCCAAGGGTAATCTATTTCTTTCCATTTGCATAAAATTATGTGCGAGGATAAAAAAAAAACTTTTACCAACTATTTCCATAACAAAATTTCAGTCTCCGACATCCTGCACTACACACAATAACTCATCCTCTGTATGCAAACAAATTAATGACAAGGATTCGCAGGATTCGCAGGATTCGCTCTTAATTACTTCCCCGCATGTCATTAATTCTGTTCCTGAAATTGATTTCTCTATCGTCAGACGATAGGAAATCCCTTAATATCAGGAAACAAGATCATTGTACTCAAAATGCGGATGTGTCAGTGCCTCCTAGGAAAGGACATAGACCCGGAGCAAAAAAGTAGCGGAACATTTTTTTATTGTTTTTGCCGATCATTTCCATGACAAGAAACGATTTAATTTTGGTTGCCATGCCCTTCCATCGGCATGCCGCCATGCCATAATCCATTGCGTGAGTATCTATTTATCTGTAATTGTGTTGTAAGGGAATTTTGAATACGCGCCTTACAGCACACAATGCCGTGGCAAGTTTACGCACATTTGGCTGCTTGATATACGCACAAAGATTGTCGGATTTTCAGCTTCAGCCTGAAATGCTTAATGGAAAAATGTTCGGGAGTTTTGGGCGGTCATTGAACCCGGACAAACGGCCGGCCAGACGTGAGAGGAAGGAAGATGTGAAGGCACACAATAAAGCTGTTGGCGGTTATTGAATACAGTTAGCTGTTAGGAATGTGTTGGTTCGTTGTTGACTCACGAAAAGTCGGTTGGATTGGGTATTTAGCAAAGAGCGACAGTTAATGAAAGTTGAAGCGATTTGATTGTGTTTGGGGGGGTTGTGGCGGGGGGGTTGTGTATTTTGGACTAGGGCAGTAACCTCATAAGAACTAGAAAACAGGACCCTATTGGATGAGGTTTTTCTTTCTATTTATTTTTAGGTTCCTGCTTAGTAGGTCGAAAAAATCGTTCAGTGACCTCTGGTAATCCATCATTTGAAATTCGGAGGGTAGGTAGGGTCTTGGTACTGAAAGTTGCGTTTGGTAAGGATATAATGTTACAAGATTGGAGAGTGGTCAATGATGGAGGGAAAGGTCATTGCACCGTGCACGATGGGAAATGGAGACGTTAATGGTAAAATAACGATTATTGTGATAACCAGAGCCTTATCGGAGTTCAGGACGAAATGAGGTTAATGATTGCTGAGGAGACCTAACATTATCAGGAAAAAGAATGGGATTTGTCAGGAGAGTGGGAACCAATAATCAGTTGATATGACAGGATGAGTTTTGACGTTGTATCTGGTGTTGTTTACCTTTGCAGGGATTGGATATTTTTCAAATACAATAGACCAAGGTAAAGGGGTTGCTTTAAGTACTAGTTGTGCTGAGGCATTTATTTTTCAAATATATATCTGGTCTTGAGACTTTGTTCCTATAGGCCATTTGCACCAATGGATCTATTTAACTAGCCAGTGGATACAAATTGAATATTTTGCCGAAACAGTCTTCTTAGAACCCGACCTATTCTTACAAGCATTCATGCACGATGGTGGTACCTGTAGTTTTTTGTCGTATCCGCACGATTGAGTTGAGATAAGTTTTTCTACTTAGTCTATACATTAGCTGTCAGATACTCTCGAGAGAAGGGCCAGGGAAAAACGACTACTAGAAAGCAGTGGCAGCGATTTAAAATAAACCATCGATTGGATAATTCAATGAAGGGAGGCTGCATCAATGGCATTCGGCTTAACCCTGTAGCCTTTGGGATTTACGTAGCCCTTACCCAAAAAAAACTAATATACGGTAACATGATTATTTTTAGAATCTTAGTGTCTCAAGAACAGATATCATCCCTTATGACCCATCTGAATGTACAATGGATTACAATGACAAACTTTGTGGTGTCAGGTTGGGTACAGAGAAGAGTTGGTGAAGGAGAAATTTACTCAAGCAGATCTATACCTATTTCGTAAGGCTACATCAATCGCAGCCGGCTGGGCCCTACAGCCTTTGGACCTTAGTTAGCCTTAATCCAAAAAATCGAGAGGTATGATATAGGCGGCAGGTTTAAAGGGTGAATTTATGGTTACGTGAATCAGGTCATACTTTCACGGCCTGTGTTCCAGGTAGAGCAGTCTAGTTTTGACCAAATTTCGTCCATATCACGGATTTAATATTCAGATGTTAAAACATCTTCGTTCGATACTTGTTTTTGAAGAAAAAATGGAACAATGATTCTACAAGCCCATTACCAACATCAAACTCTTGTTTTGTCAGAATATTTTGGCAGTACTTACCACATCGAATTATTCTTCCAAACCAAAAGCTGCCAATTTCGATTTTCCACTAACCCATTAAGCCGGCAATAAGCCTTATTGTTGCAGTAAATTTTTGTCGGAAATTTTTTGCGCATTTTTCAACGCATAAATGAAAAAATAAAACATAATTAAGCCGGTGTGCCTTAATGTCCGAAATTGATTTTAAACACTGAATCCGTATTGGTCATTTAACTCATTTTTCTGTTTTTTCATACAAAAAAAAACATTTTAAGACATGGCCTATGGCCTATTAAGAAAAAAACCTTTTCAAAATCTGCCCTAATACAACTTTGGAAAACATTTTAAAGATTACCTTAGTATCTACCGAAAGTCTCTTTGTAACTCGCCAAGGAAGGATCTTGACAGTTTGGCCCATCTAACCCCTTAAATCACCTGGGCTCGACGGCGTTTAGAAGATCATGCTGCAGATCTTATAGGCTTTCCTGGAGGTAATTGAGAGTATTGAAAAATTCCTTTACTATAAAGACTGCAACTAATCCTAGGTAAGGTACAGAAGGTGGTGAAAGCCATTTTAGCCAATCGATAGTATACTCGATAAGATCTGTAATTACTCAGTTGAAACTAGGCAAGAGCAGCCCAATGAGATATTCTAACAGAGAAGCACATCAGGGTGGAGTCACGTCCCCTCTATTGTGGCCTCTGTTCGTTGGATTTTGTAGTGCTCTGGACTACTATGCGTGGAGTGACTCTAGAAAGCCTTAAAACCTTAAGTCTGACAAACATGCAAAAGTATAAAACTATCATCAGAAGCTTCTTAAATTTAGCCGCTCCGAATCGGATAGGAACTAGGTCTGAGGGTATGAATAGGCCGTGCAAATCAATTTGTTGGGAACCCTTTCAGAACCACTTTTTTATACGAAACACAAGTTTTTGAAAAACTCATCTACTTGTGAGTGAAATTCGAAGCCATGAAAAGGCCGTGCTGAAAATAACTTTATTACACTCGTTCGTGAGCAAATCGATTTGTTGGGAACCCTGTCAGAACCGCTTTTTCTAGAAGAAAAACACGTTATTGAACAATCCAACAATTTATGAGTGAAATTAGAAGCATGAGATCATATTCAACGTGTAATATGAGGACCACATGAGGGTGTTATCAGAGGGTAGATGTTTTTCAAAACAGAATCGGCAAGAAGTCTGTTCCTTGGGGTATTCCAGCGTTGGGAGTTTTCACAATTCATATATGTTATATTGATCGGGTGTTTCAAAACCTCGTACACAATTTTATGAAAATATTGCCAACACCAAAATACCACATAAGGTCCATAAGGTTCTCGTAGCGATAGGGCGAATAGCGATCTAATGTGATATCTCGCCGAAAAGTTAAACCAATCAATCAACCGTGGCACTCTTTCACATTTCTGTCAATTAATCCACCTTGATGTAGAAAAAAAGATCGTTGCACTTGATATTTCAAAGGCATTTGACAGGGTTTCGCATGGATCCCTTTTGTCGAAAATACTTGCATTCGGTATCGATGATACTCTTCGTCTATAGGTTAGAGACTGCCACTCGAAATGATTCATCCAAGTTGGCTTTGATGGTTTCAAGTCTGCTACTCACCAAATAAATGCTGGTGTTCCACAAGGCTCCAGATGTCTCCAATAGGAGACTCAACCATAGCAAACTCTATAGTCTCGCTCGAACATAGGAATGTCTTCTGTCTTATGAATGTAGAGATTGATTCCTAAATCGAAACCGACAAACAGTCAGGTGCTGCAAAACCATCAGTGCAACTACTATACAGAAGAAAGCGATAAAACTGATAGGAGACTCAATCGTAGCAAACTCCATAGTCTCTCTCGAACATCATAGGAATGTCTCCTGTCTTATGAATGTAGAGATTCATTCCTAAATCGAAACCGACAAACAGTCAGGTGCTGGAAATCCATCATTGCAACTACTATACAGAAGAAAGCGATAAAACTGATAGGAGACTCAATCGTAGCAAACTCCATAGTCTCTCTCGAACATCATAGGAATGTCTCCTGTCTTATGAATGTAGAGATTGATTCCTAAATCGAAACCGACAAACAGTCAGGTGCTGCAAATCCATCATTGCAACTACTATACAGAAGAAAGCGATAAAACTTATAGGAGACTCAATCGTAGCAAACTCCATAGTCTCGCTCGAATATAGGAATGTCTCCTGTCTGACAAATATAGAGATTCGATGCTAAGCCGAACAACACAAATGTGGTATTCTGTACCGCGCTTTTTGCCACGCCTCTTTTATCTCCTCTTTTTTCATAATGCCTGCGCTGTGCGCAAATGCTATAAGGGTATTCATACACCCTTTAGCGCTTATCTTTTTACCATGGACAACTAAAAATGTTCGGTTTCAATATTTTGACAAATGTACTATCTATAGATACATCTTTCACGGGATAGATATCCTTTCGTCTTTTTAAATATATAAGGTCAACAAATTCATTATTCTCAAGCAGACATTCGCCTTCTTCTTGTATATAGCTATAGACCTTCCCAATCTCCCTCCAAAATAATTCTCAAAAGAAATGTCCATACAAATACAACATTTGACAAATGGATTCCCATTTACACATTAACATTCAAGACTGACAATGTTGTTCTTAAAAAAATACCAAAAACTTACATACGGCATCTCAATCAGCAGAAGTCATTCCAATTTGCTGCTTCCGTCATGTCATTAACTTACACACAAGAAAATTAAAAAAAAAAACGAGGAGCAAGGCATTTACCAACCATGAATCGTTCGAAAAAATAACAAACTGTCATCGAAGAATTTTTTGTTCAAAATTTCCATTTTTTTTGCGGCAAATTTCCATTTAATTTCGGCGCTAAGTAAACAACTCAAAAAAATTCAAAAATGTTAAAATATGCAAAGGAGCCCCACAGTGCAGACGCCACCGCGGCTGAAGCATCCCATCATCATTCCTCAGTTAGCAAGCAGAATTACCACCACCACCACCATTACCATTACCATTACCATCACCAGCAGTTGCTGGTAGTTTGCGGCTCAATAAGGATCTTGAAAATTTTACCCACATACGCAAATTCGTAGTTTATGAGGACCACTCTGTTGATAAGAGGGCGGAGGAGGTATCTCAATAACGATGTAAGCGCCATAACGACGATGCCTTACACTTTTCAGAGAGGATTCTCTTTTTTTTTTTGTTGGTTGGGCACGGGTCTCTTCTTTGTAACATATAAAATAAAAAAAAAAATTTAAAGGGAGTGCCAAAACGATTTCTTGCAAAAATTTAAACGCAAGTGCGGTTAATTTAATCCCCTCGCCAAAGTATCTTGTACGTGCGACACACATCCAGAACGGTATAATGAGTGACGAGTGGTTGTGTTGTTTTTGTATCTTTCGGGAGTAAAGAGATTCATAAATCAGCATTATGTCTGCCAAATGGCAATCCTCATATGCAGGTTTTAAAAGATCCATATATGCACGGAAAGAAGGAAAAAAAAATCCTTAATCGGGGGTTGATTTATTGCAATCAATTAGACGAGTGAAATGTCATTTGTCTTGAGGTGATTCAGTGGGGCAATCAATGAGAGGTTTTTGCTTCACTTTTGTGGTCCTTAAATGAATTGGCTGATAATTGGGCACACAGCTATTTGACAGTTTCGACTTATTTGGGTGAAAGTTTTGAAAGGGGTCGCATCTAATTGGGGAAAGGTTAGGAAAAGAGGTTCGAGAGTACTTGTGAGTATTTTTAAGGAACAGTATCGAGAGGAGTGGCTGGAGTTTGATGGGTTTGTTAAGTCGGTAAAGAAATGTGAGGTAGGAGTATGGCATGCAGCAATGAACCTCTCCCGTTTAACCCAAACTTAGCTATTAACCGTCAGTGGCGTATTTCAACTTGGTTGAGGACGGTTTTACTTGTAAACGCATCTCACGGCGAGGTTTTCCCCTACTTCGTCAAGCATCTGTGGACCGAAGACTATACTGCTTGGAGAATATGTTTCCATTCGGTATACATGCCCTTGCCAAGAGAAGGTTTTATTTTTGCTGTACGTTATGTTCATCCTTCAATCTTTGACTCTATAGTACCACGACTCATACTTCAGTGGCTTCAGTAGCCTAGTGGTTAGTGCGTTGGACTATTAAGCCCCCCGTGGTGCCTGGTTTTAATTCTTATAATGCCAACTTTCTTACTTAAGTGGCGTTACTGTCCGGAATGAAGCTGAGCCTCCATCAGCACGCATTTCCAATTAGTCCGGTTATTAGCTAACTGCCTCCCGTTGTGAACTCCAAGTTGGTTGAGGTCGGTTTTGTACTTGTGCGCGTGACTTAAGTCGAGGTCTTCCTCTACTGCGTCCGACGTCTGGCTGGGAATCGAAGACTCTGCGGCGCAGAGTATTGGTGTCCATTCCTTCTACATGTCCTAGCCATCTTGAATCAATGCGTAGTTTATTGTCCAGGGGCATGTCGCTGTATATCTCTTATAGTTTTTGGTTAAATCTTCGTCTCCATAGCCCGTCAAGGCAAACGGGACCGAAGATTTTTCGACGAATTTTCCTAAAGAATCGACAAGGATTTCATCATCCACTTTTGATTCGGTCCATGAATCCATCCCATGAACTGGGATGATCAGGGTCTTATCTAGGATTTCCTTAGTAGTTCAAGTGAGGGCTTTGCTACTAAATTGCGTTCTTAGCCTGAAGAAACATCGAGATGTTGCTGTCGGAGTTAATGGCGGAGCGAATTTCCTACATCCATTTCTGACACTGACGTAGAGCAGGAAGAGAAACAACGGTTGGTAAGAGTGATTCTTCGTTTTTCTTCTGACGACATGCTGTTGTCAGAGTTGTCAGAATTGTCACAGTTATACCTGTCATTTTGACGTTCTGTCCAATGTCGGTGTCCTTCGAGTTGACTTGGTCTTTCTCCTATTTACCACTTAACCTATTTTTGCCACTTCCTTCTCTTTTTGAAGTCTCAGGGGAACCTTTTCTCCTAGAGTTCCTATTTTTCCTAATCCTCAGATCGTAAACTTGCAGGATTTGATTCTACTACGGATTAGCTGGCGTTAGAGAAGCTGTCATCCTCATCGAGAAGTTGTTCCTCCATAGACCCATTTTTGCTTATTCCTTCTCTATACTAGCAAACGTGGCTATGACATCACGTTGAGTCCTGCCAATGATGTCAATATCGTCGGCATATGCATCGATTTTTGTAAAATTGTACCTCTGGTGTTGGCTCGAGAGTTTTGCACAATCCTCTCAAGAATGATTGAATAAGTCACATGAGAGCGCATCGCCCTGCCTAAATCCTTTTTTGGTATCGAATGTGTCGGTGAGGTCGATTCCGAACCTGATGGAGAACCAGTGAGAATTCTCCATCGTCATCCTACACAAACGGACTATTTTGGGCGGTATACCAAAACTAGACATGGCTCTGTATAGTTCGTCTCTATAAATGCTGTCGTACGCGGCTTTGACATCGATGAACAGGTGGTGGGTATCGATTTGGACTTCTTGGGCTTTTTTTCAGGATCTGCCGAAGTGATAAAATTTTATTGGTTGTTAACTTTCGTGGCCTAAAACCACACAGAGGGCCGATCAGGTTGTCGGTCAACGGTTTCATGGGTTCACATATTACGGCGGATAGGATCTTGTAGGTAATGTTGAGGAGACTTATGCCTCTGTAGATCAGGGTCTCATTTTTTTTCGATCGGGCAAACGATGCTAAGGTTCCATTGTTCAAGCATACTTTCATCCGTAAAAATGTTGGTTATGAGCTGGTGGATGTTACTTACCAAGTCATTTCCACCGAATTTATAAAGCTCAATGCCTTCGTATTAGGTTTAGATATTGCTACCCAGGCTTCAATTGGGTCAGGTGGTTGAGAGTTTTCGCCACTACTGAATGTTTCGTTCTGCCCTACACCGGAAAATTGTTCTTCATCGCCGTTTAATAATCTGCAGAAGTCGTTCTTCCATATCCTCAGCATCGACTGTATCTCAACTATGATATTTCCTTGATCAGGATTCTCGTCGAGCCTTGTATCCCTGGCTTCGACATTTTACGCTTTAATAAAACTTGCGACCATCCTTCTGGAAATGGCATCTCTCTCTAGCCTCAATCGCGCGCTATTCTTACTATTCTTCTACCTAAAAAGCTGGTGTTCTTCCCACCTTCTTCTCCGATAGTGCTTAATGGAATTTTGCGTCTTCACCAGCAACTTAGCCTTGTGGGCGTCGTTCTTGACTGCGAGCATCTGTCGGCATTCTTCATCAAACCAAGGGTCTCTTGCTGTTGGGCTTGAGAAAAGCCCTTCTTTTCATCTAGATAAAAGGGGTCCACTACAAAATTCAGAAAATCTTGTAAATCCGAGTATCTATATCATCCGAGTGTATCAATTGTCAAGAAAAGCTTATCGCAAATCGCCGTTCGTAGTCTGCACAGAACTGGAGGTCCCGCCATCGTGCCAGAAATACACACGCACACATGAATGGTTGTGAGAAAGCTCGGCACTGGGTACTAACGAGCCTGTTGCGCCGAAGATTTGTTTTTTTTTTTTTTTATAAATCCAAACTCATAAATAAATTTCGCCCATTGCTAAGGAGAAATGCAGAATTTAAAAGACTTCTCATTAAGCCGTATCTTGAAAGGCTTAGGACTTTCTGTTCCTCCCGATAATGCAATAAATCCACCCCGGAAACAGACAAATTTACACACCTGATCGCAGATACTTCCAACTTTGTATCTTCATTAGCTTAAGTCCTTAAAATCTTCCAAATAATGGAACAGATAGAAAGAGATGCAGACAAGCGTGAAAATCTGATCGCAGATACATCCAACGTATTTTGAAAAGCTTAGGACTTTCTTATCCTCCCGATAATGCAATAAATCCACCCCGAAAACAGACAAATTTACACAACTGATCGCAGATACTTCCAACGTTGTATCTTCATTAGCTTAGAACAGATCCAAAGAGATGCAGACAAGCGTGTAAATCTGATCGTAGATACTTCCAACGTTGTATCTTCATTAGCTTAAGTCCTTTAAATCTTCCAAATAATAGAACAGATCCAAAGAGATGCAGACAAGCGTATAAATCTGATCGCAGATACTTCCAACTTTGTATCTTCATTAGCTTAAGTCCTTAAAATCTTCCAAATAATGGAACAGATAGAAAGAGATGCAGACAAGCGTGTAAATCTGATCGTAGATACTCCCAACTTTGTATCTTCATTAGCCAAGTTCCTTAAAATCTTCCGTATAAGCCGTATCTTTAAAGGCTTAGGACCTTCTTATCCTCCCGATAATGCAATAAATCCACCCCGAAAACAGACAAATTTACACACCTGATCGCAGATACTTCCAACTTTGTATCTTCTTAAGCTAAGGTCCTGAAAATCTTCCAGATAACGCAACAAATCCAAAAAAAAATACAGACAAGCGTATAAATCTCATCACAGACACTTCAAAAAATTGTATCTTTACCTCTAAATCAGATATCCTTAATAAATTTGCCTAAATCCAGTTCACCTCAACTTTCTCCCGCGAAAACCTCCCATAGCTCATCACCTACCTTTGTAACCTTCCGCCCGTCTATATCCGACATGCTCCTCAATTGCAATTGCGATTACAACACAATTCACACAAAATTCACCACCACTTACAACCAAATTGCAACTGCAAAAATAATTTCAACTAATTTATCTACAAGTGCAAGCGCAGAGTGCATACCGTCAAGGACGCGCTTGTACAAAAGTTTCGTGTCGCCTTTACCTTGTCAAAAAGTTCCAAGTTGCAGTCATATCTGTCTCTCTCTCTCTCTCTCTCTCTTTCTATCTATCTATGACAAATACACCAACAAAATCCAAAAGTTGGTTTTCCTTTTGTTTCTTCTTGGATTTGAAGTCTTTTTTTGAAAGCTAAATCCCATTCTACAGACCCTCGCAAACCAAGTCCACCAATTCAACTAATGATCTCATGAATAATTCATAGATAGGTGTTACTCAAAGCCAAAGAGATACAAAATGCATTAATAAACACCAGCAAAATTAAATAAAGCTAAATCGTGTTTCAGCTATTAATAAAAATGTCAAAAGCTTTCTTTGTGTTGGTGAACTCGCACACATCCAAACGTCGGGGATCATGTAACAACAAGTGTTTGTCGAATCGACGCCAACAATTACTTCATTTATGTACATGGATAGGTTTTTTCGTCATGATAACTGGCAATAGATACAAGATGGAGTGTACCTACTGCACTGGTAGTCTCGTGTATCTGTGTTACTTTGGTGTGGTGTATCGCTTTGAGATAGTTTTGAATTACAGCTGCACTGGTGTTTGGATGTGGATTTCATTGAAAAGTTCGTTGACTACGACAACTTATGATGATGACGGAGCAGTGTTTGGAAAACACCTTTTGGCGTTAACCAAGGTATGCAGTGAATACTTTGCTGCAGTGCTGCACAGGCACAGGTGAACTACTCGTTACTGCAAAAGATGAATAGTTCAAGCTCGCCGCAATGATAAGAGGAATTACCTGGTGTGTAGTTTTTCGTTTAAAACAAGCGATTAATTTTGTAATCATCTGTAGAAGGTTAATACGGGTTAATTGATATAAAAAAAATTAAATAATATGCAGTGGAGGGCAATTTAAATTCCACACTGATGGTGGATCTTTAGGGCTCCTCGGTTGCAGAAAAAACCTTGTTTGAAGGTGACACAGAATGTATTGCGGTCTTTGGTGTGGATGTTTGCGATGAAATGGTGGAATATATACCGGGTGACCCATATAAAACTGAAGGGGATGTAATTGTCGTTTATTTTTGCAGGCGAATACAAGGTTTGCCAATGCATTTTTCGTGATTTCATGAATGATGCGACGTTTTTGAGTCCTACAGAGATGTTGGTCATTAGTTGTGGGACAGATGCAGCCACTCATTCAGGAATAGCTTTACCGAAAGGACGTCAGATGCTAACAACTTTCTTACTTAAGTGGCGCTACAGTCCGGAATGAACCTGGGGCTCAACCAACATGCCTCTCCAATTAGCCCGCTCCGTAGCTAACCACCTCCAGTTGCGCACTTAAAGTTGGTTGAGGTTGGTTTCTACTTGTGCGAGGCAATTAAGACGAGGTCTTCATCTACAGCGTCCGACGTCTGACTGGGAATCGAAGACTCTGCGACCCGGATTATTGGTGTACATTCCTTCTACATGTCCTCGCCATCTTAAACCAAACCAATGCGAAGTTGGGGCATGTCGCTGTACACGAGCTGTACAGCGACGTGCTATACGAGCTATAGCTCTTGGTTGAATCGTCATCTCCATAGCCCGTCAAGGCAAACGGAGCGAAGATTTTTCGAAGAATTTTCCCCTTGAATTGACCAAGGATTTCTTCATCCGCTTTTGAGACGGTCCATTCCTCAGCGCCGTAGAGCAGGACTGGGATGGTCAGGGTCTGAATAGTTCGAGTGAGGGCTTTACTAGTGAACTGCCTTCTTAGCCCGAAGCAACCGCTGTTACTTCGTTTAATTTCTGACGAGATGTTGTTGTCAGAGCTAATAGCGGAGCCGAGATAGACAAAGTCCCGTACTACCTCATAGTTATATCTGTCAATGGTGACGTTCTGACCAATTCTTCGATGTTTTGTGTCCTTTCGTATTGACAGCTTAGTCTTGCTCTCATTTACTGCTAAGCCGCTCCTGTATCTATACTAGCAAGCGTGGCTATAATATGACGTTGGATCCTACCAATGATGTGAATATTGTCGTCCTATGCTAGTAGTTGCACCGATCTTTGGAAAAATCATGCCTCTGGTGTTGGCTCGAGAGTTTTGCACAATCCTCTCAAGAATCAAATTGAAGTAAAGTCACATGACAGCGCATCGCCTTGCCTAAATCCTTTTTTGTTATCGAATGTGTCGTTGAGGTCGTTTCCGACCCTGATGGAGCAGCAAGAATTATCCATCGTCATCCTACACAAACGGACGAGTTTGGGCGGTATACCATAACTAGTCATGGCTCTGTATAGTTCGTCTCTATAAATGCTGTCGTATGCGGCTCTGAAATCGATGAATAGGTGGTGGGATTTTTTTCCAGGACCGAAGTGCGAAAATTTGATTGGTTGTGGACTTTCCTGGCCTAAAACCACACTGATAAGGGCCGATCAGGTTGTTAATAAGCGATGCTGGGGTTCCATTCTTCTGGCATACTTTCCTCCGACCAGATTTGGCTTATGAGTTGGTGGATGTTTCTTACCAAGTCATCTCCACCGGCTTTATAAAGCTCAGGCGGGAAACCCTCCATATCCGGCACCCTTGTTAAGCTTGAGTTTATATATTGCTATCCTCACTTCACTTAGGTTGGGTGGTTGGCAGTTTTCGCTGTAGTCGCCTGTGTTGAATAGTTCGTTCTGCCTAACAGCGGAATGTTGTTCGTCATCGGCGTTTAAGACTCTGCGGAAGGGGTTCTTCCATATCCTCAGCATCGACTATGTCTCAACTACGATATTTCCTTTTTAATCTCGACAGGATTCCATTCGAGCCTTGTATCCTTGGCTTTGAAGTTTTACACTTTGGTAAAACTTGCGAACATCGTTCCTGGAGTGGCACCTTTCTATAGCCCAGATCGCGCGCTTTTCTTGTGTTTTTTTTTTTGTCTTCTTTTTGAAAAGCCGGTTTCCTTCCCTTCTTCTCTGCCTATATAGCTCAATGGAAGTTCTCGTCTTCACCTGCGACTTAGCCTTGTAGGCCTCGTTCTTGGCTGCAAGCATCTGTCGGCATTTCTCATCAAACCAGAGGTTTCTTGTTAGTAGGGCGCAAGAAACCTAGGATATCAGTTGCGGCTGATCAACAGCTGATGAACATTCGATGCTGGTGGTATGGTGTTTTTCGAGAGGTTTAGGGATACACGTCGCGCGAAGGTCTTGGCGGTCTCTTAAGATTGCAGTCTTACGATATTAAATTGTTTAACAGTATTTCTGGATTGTTGTGGCGTGGTGGATATCCGCATTCTTACCTTCGCTGCTACAAGGTAGTGGTCCGAGTCGATGTTAGCTCCTCCGAATGTTCGGACATCCAAAACACTGGATGCGTGCCTCTTGTCTATCGCTATGTGATCAAATTGGTTGACCATTCGTTGATCTGGAGACCGCCATGTCCCCTTATGGATACAGAGGTGAGGAAACCGTGTGCTGGCTATAGTGGCATTTCGTTCCGTAGCGAAGTCAAGTAGCCTAAGTCCGTTACCAGACATGTTTTCGCGTAGGCTATGTTTTCCGACAGTACTGCTAAAGATGTCTCCCCTTCCTACTTTTGCGTTAAATCTCCCAGCACCATTTTAACATCGTACTTCGGTAGTCGGTCATAGGTTTTGTCAAGGAGATCGTGGAAGCAATCTCTAGCTGTATCATCTTTTTCCTCAATCATATAATTGTGTTTGCCTTAATGTGGATTGTTACAATGAGTTCGCTAATGTCTTTGAAACATAAGACGTCTTGCTTAAGTCTGGCACTTTTAACAAATCCGCATTCGAATAGTCGCTGTTTCTGCTCACCATCGTATTTCCTGGATGGCAGTAATGTCTGCTTTGTAGCAGTGTTGGTCTTCCGCTGGTTGTTCGCTTGAAGTTCTCCTTCTTAATGCTCCCACGTTTCATGTGTAGCAACGAACGCCGGTGTCCTTTGTTCGTTTTTCAGGGTCGTCAACAATAAAATACGTCCTTTCCGTCCTTTTAACGAATCCGCATCCGAATAGTCGCTGTTTCTGCTCACCATCGTATTTCCTGGATGGCAGTAATGTCTACTTTGTAGCAGTGTTGGGCTTCCGCTGGTTCTTTGCTTTAACTTCTCCTTCTTAATGCTCCCACGTTTCATGTGTGGGTAGTTAGCACAAGCCATAACCTGGAGGGCCAGTTCCAATTTAGTAGATACCCCTAGGACACGGGACCATCAGTATCCACTACGGGACTGAGCGCTGCCGTTGGACTTTAGGTTTATCCGCCACCATCTCTGTTCAAGGGGCCGGACTAACCGTCGAAAGTCCTGGACAACCTGTTGTCCGAATATGTCGAAGCAGCTTGTCTAGGTTCGCCTGGGACAGCAGGCCAGGTATTTATTTCGTGTCATACCGACCTGGCTGGTTATAGTGTTGCTGTTTTACGTCGTGCTGTCATCATTCGCGCTTATAGTTTAGCAAGTCAAATCCGGTTGGATGAGACCAGTATCCGATAGTTACCACTTGGAGGTTAAAAATAAACACTTGGTGTGTAGTCAGAGTTACAACCACTGAGTATTGCGGGACGTTCCTTGCAGAAGCAAAAAAGAGTAAATCTCCGGGAAAATCCGTATGAATGGCAATTCTATGTTAAACCCATTTTTGGCGCTTCCTTCTCTATACTAGCAAACGTCACTATGACCAAAGTTTATGAAGTCATACAGATGACGCATTGAGAACAAAAAACAGAAACATTTTCACACCCGCTTCATGGTACGGGCGGGCTCGGATCTTGCATCTCGTTTCTCATGTGTGCACGTGCACTCCGTGCACACGAGATCCAAATATATGGCCGGCTGTGCCAGTACGACCCGCCGTAGAAAATGTTTCTTGTATGCAGTGCGTCATCTGTATGACTGTATGGCTTTATAATCGTTGCTATGACATAACGTTGACATCACGTTTTCCCTGCTCTGGCTTTCAAATGTAGTCTTCAGCTTAAACGTGGTTTTAAATAGAGCCCCCATTCAATGGATTCTTACAGCTAAAAAAATTATAAAAAAAATATCTCAACACCCAGCACCACCGTCAACAGTAAGTGAAAATGAAAATCCATTACACTTTCATCCGAAAACATCCTCAATCTTCCTCCCGTATCTATAGACACTCCCTCACCGCATCACCCTGTCAATCTTGTGTCTACCCAAAGTACCCTTCCGAAAAATATGGAAAACCATTGAACTTGGTCCATCCCACGACCATATGCGACAAAAAATACCCTCTCAAGCCATTCTCGAAAAAAAAAACATTTTTTCAAAAAAAAAAAAAACCAAAAAAAAACAAAAAAAAATCGTTAAATAATGAAAAAAAGTGAAAGCGATGATGTTGTCGATGATGGCAATGGCGATATGGCGGCAATGATGATGAAGATTAGTCGTGTTGCGCTGAGGCACTGTTACGTGCTGTGGTATTGGTTTGGTTGGTTCCTAACCAAAAAGGCGAAGCGCTATTTTCGGAAGCTTTCTTTCACTTTACACACAACGGAACGCACCGAGATAGTAGCGTCAGACAATACAGTGACAACGAATTGCCGAAAATAGAAAATCCACCACCGCTGGCATAGCCATCCGCTGTGAAACGTTTCATTTTCGTTGCGTGCTTACGCCGTCGCACGTCAAAATTTTCTTCAAAGCCCTACGTCTTGTCATTTATTGTGTGTGGGAGGGAGATAGACAGGCTCAACAAATTTGAAGTTTCTTTTGTTGCCGTCCGTCTGTCATAATAATTTTTTTTTTGTTGGTTCGTGGATTTTTTTTTTGTTTACAGTCGATATCTCGCTACTGTGTGGTGTCCGTGTGAGAGATCTTTACAATATTACGTACCCGTAGATACGCATTTTATAATTTTTTTTTGTAAAAAAAAGTTTTCTTAAGTGAGTTCGAATTCGAATTTCAAGCCGAGTATTGTTTCCTTTTGCTTAAAGTGACTTCCTTCCTGGTGTGTGCCAAAATACAAACCATTTACCCTATTGTTTGACAAACAAAAAATTGACCAACGAAATGTGGATTGATTGCGTTTTAGGTGAGTGAAACTGAAATAGGTTTGGTGTTTTTTTTTTTGCGTTGAAAAGTGAAATCTTTTACATTTTTTTTTGTTCGTGTGGTTGTTTTATTGTTGAATCGGTTATAAAGTGGTGATTTATGGTTTGAGTTGGGCTTTGTTTTTTTTTTTACTGAAACTCCAACCTTTGGAATGGATTTTTCTAGTTGGGAATAAGTGAAAGACTTTCGAGAGGATTTAATAGCCTCATGAAAGCATCTTCATAATGAAAGTGGCTTGTGTTCAAGAAGTCTGATTCATTTTAGGGTTATGTTTGCAATTGTTGTTAGTGACATAAGGTCGGGAGTGTCTCGTAGGTGATGCTTTCACGAAAGTTGGAGACATTCCTTTAGAATTTTGTGTGGTGGATGGGGAAATCAGATTGTAAGCAAATTCCAAGGCGGTGACGAGTGAGCAAGGAATTCAAATATGCTTAGGGGATACTAACTTACTTAAGTCTGGCACTTATAACAGATGCACATTCGAATTGTCGCTTTTTCTGCTCACCATAACATGGACTGTAGTAGATGTCGCAGTTTTTCATCGTCTTTTTTCCATACCCATCCAATTGTATTTTCTGGAGGGCAGTAATATCTGCTTTTTAACAACTTAGGGCTCCCGATAGTTGTTTGGCTGCACATTCTCCACACGATATCATGGGTTTTTATGATGTTTTTGCTCGACACATCCCATTGTTTTACGCGGGAGGCAGTAATGTCTCCTTTTAAGCAACACCATCGGCTTTATTAGCTGCACCATCCCCTGTTGAGTTCTCTCACATTCAAGCTGCAGATACAAATGTCGTTTTCCTTTTTTTTACGTTTAGCAAGATCGTCAACGGGCTCATAGGCCCGCTGGTTATTGCAATGAACTGCCGCTCAGAAGGTCTGGATGCGATTACCAGCCGTAAGCCGAAAGCATTTACCAACAAGCTGATCGGCCCTCATGAATGTGGTCTTAGGCAACGAAAGTTAACAACCGATCAAATTTTCACACATCGGCAGATCTTGGAAACAAATCCCAAGAAATCCAAATCAATACCCACCACCTATTCATCGATTTCAAAGGCGCATACGACAGCATTTATAGAGAAGAACTTTACAGAGCCATATCTAGTTTTGGTTTACCGCCCAAATTCGTCCGTTTGTGTAGGCTGACGATGGAGAATTCTTGCTGCTCCATCAAGGTTGGAAACTACCTCACCGACACATTCGATACCAAAAAATGATTTAGGCAATGCGATGCGCTGTCATGCCACTTAACTTCCATTCGATTCTTGAGAAGATTGTGCAAAACTCCCGAGCAAAAATTTGTGCAACTAAAAGCATATGCCGACGATATTGACATCATTGGCAGGACTCAACGTGATGTCATAGCCACGTTTGTTAGTATAGAGAAGGAAGCGGCAAAAAATGGTTTAGCAGTAAATGAGGCATGATGACAACACGAAAGGACACACAACATCAACGAATTGGATAGAACGTCACCAATGACAGATACAACGGGACTTCGTCTACCTTGGCTCCGCTTTCAACTCTGACAACAACATCTCGTCAGAAATTAAACGAAGAATTACTCTTGCCAACCGCTGTTTCTTCGGGCTAAGAAGGCAATTTAGTGGTTAAGCCCTCACTAGAACTACCAAGGAGATCCTATATAGGATCCTGATCATCCCGTTCCTGCTCTACGCCGCTGAAGCATGGCCCGTATTAAAAGCGGATGAAGAAATCCTTGGTCGATTTGAGAGGAAAATTCTTCGATCCCGTTTGCGTTGACGGGTAGATGTCCCAGTTTTTCATCCTGTTATTGCCCGGCCCGTCCCATTGTATTTCCTGAATGGCAGTAATGTCTGGTCTGTAGCTGTTTAATGTTCTCACATTCCAGGTGCAGATACGAACCTCGTTGTCCTTTTTTCGTTTAGTAGGGTCGTCAACAGTAAAATCTGTTCCTTCCAAGGCTATTGGTTGCATGGTAGCACATGCAAACACGCTAGGTACCTTTAAAAATATTGGTATGACTTCAAGACGGACCCATTATTCGTCCCAAAGGAGTTGTCACTGGCCGTCTTGAAAGCTGTGTTAACTTAAGATCAGTAAGCTCTCGAATTATCATAAACGAGAACAACAATTCAAATAAAGTGTAGATGGGTGGGTTTGGTTATCTTTGATAAGCATATCTCGTCATAAACCAAACCAACGAAGCGATCCGCTGTTTCCCTTACTCGAAGCCTAAGGAGATCCGACATAAGACCCTTGTCATCCCAGTCATGCTTTACAGCGCCGAATCATGGACCGTTTTTAAAGTGGATGAAGAAATTCTTGGCCATTTAGAGCGAAAAATTCATCGGAGAAATTCCGGTCCCTTTCGGGTTAAAGGCCAAAAACTTTACGAGATGGATAGGGTCATAGACCTGATCAACAAAAGCCACATTATAGCAAAAGCTGGCTAGATAATGTAGAGGGAATGGACATCAATATTAAGCCAAGCGGAGTCATCGATTCCCAGTCAGTAGACGAAGAAATCGCCGTTAGTGGTGCGCACAAGTAGAAATCGACTTCAGCCAACCTGAAGTTCGATAACCTGGAAACAGTTACTACGGACAGGAAGCCATGTTGATTGAGGACCAGGTTCTTCCCGGACGAAGGTAAGTAAAGTAAGGTTGATTGGTTTTCTGTGGTTTTTGACCCGTAAGGGTTTCTGTATCATTTGTCACAATGGGTCTGATGTGATGAGGAACCACCTCATCAACCCACCAACCTAAGGTTGGTTGCTCGATGGTTTACATGCTGTTCGTTGCTCCGGCTAATTTAAACCCATTGCGATGCTTGTTTGAGACGTTCACGTCCGTTTAGTTTTAGAAAAAGTGTGGGCTCCTAACGTTAGGCGATCCTCTCGTACTATTAGTTTTATTAATTCTCTATCTAGATCCCCATTCTCCATTTATTAACTTTGCTTCGATCATTTTCGAAAGTTTTGATAGTAATTTTCAATCAACACGACCAAACCAGTATCTATAGATACAAATTCTAAAACACTCATTCTGATATTCAATCAACAACTTCCCCTTATGCTCATTCATAGCATAACCCCTCCCAACAATTTGTTTTAGCACCTTAAACACGTTACCATATCCAGTCCTTCCACTCGACATAGGCTGCATGTGTATCTACAATCATTTTGCAATGTTTTTCCTTTACAAACAAACAATAGTTCTATCAACCGACAGATGCTAATGACGTCTAACTGACTCAATCAATGTAAGACCTGTTGAGGTAGGTCATACCGCGCGACTACCCTGACTGCCTCTTACCACTACCAATCCAATCAGCCATTCTATTCTAACTTCCACCATACAAATTTGCAAAAAAAAATAAACAAATGTATCTAAATGCGGAATGACACAAAACCACACATGCACACATTTATACATTCATCAAGAAAAGGAAAAAAAAAAACAAAAACTTGCGCATTCATCCGCTTGTAATTTAGATAAACAATTGCTGTGCCGTTTTGTACCCCTCTCATGCCCTGTGGGGCCATCTCTTTATACGTGTAGGAGGCATCTTTGCATCGAACCGACCCAACGTCTATAGCCGTTCGCAAATGATGCAAATTTAACTTTCGCTTCGTTTCAATGCGTGTGCGAGATACATTTTTATAGACGCCACTGCGACAGTTTTTTTGTTCCTTTCGTTTGAATGCGACAAAACTATCCATCTACCACCCACTCGCAGACTTGTGGGGTTATATTAAAAATTTTGTTTTTGTATCCACGTTGTGTTTTTTTTTTTGTATGTTTCGTGCGTGAATTTAATTTTAATTAAAATGTTCAACATTAAGCTTAACGGTTGGTTTAAATAATTCTCTTGATGTAAAGCGCGTGAATGTCGTTAAATGAGGACCCTCCATCCGGACCACCTGTGCTTGCATGTTTCACATCGTTATTATCCGTAAATTTTAGTCGAATTACAAAATGTTCACAACAACATCCGAAAATACACACAGAAAAAAATGGTGGATAACACAAAAGCAAACAACAGATGAAATTTGTTGTTAATATGTTGCGCAATCGTTTTGCGCTAACCTCCAATGTAGGTGTGTGCCAATATGCACGCACACAAATCGCAAAAACATGCAACAAAAACAAATTAATCGCGAGTAGGTATATTCACAGCTGCATCGTTTGAATTGTACAGTGGGTGTGGAAAGTCTTCCGATACTTTGGAAATTAGTTTTTATAGTTGGAAGATGGTTTTTATATTAAATTTAATTTTTTAGTTTAATAATTTTATATACATGTACAAAAATAATTTAGAAACATCTTAAAATTTAAATGAATAAAAAGTTTTTTTTTTAATTTCAAGCTGAAATATTCAAATAAAAATTTTTTTTCGTGTGTGCGTACCTCTTGCACGATGTAGGGACCTCCTGTTTTATGTTGAATCCGAACGGCTAAGTTGAGATAAGCTATTCTTGACAATTGATACTACTGATGATATGATGATTTGTCAGATCATCACGAGAGGAGGGCCAGTAAAAAATCATTAGGTGTTGCTACGGCTGGGAATCGAACCCGACCATCTGCGCGGTAGTTCATCGCACTTACTAAAGCGCCACAGTTTAATGTGAATCACGTTTTACATTATCAACAAGTGTCAAGTCTTCAGTGGTCTCTATATTTTCGAGAAGAATGAGGAATGGGTCAAATGTAGCAACCTCCTGCATAAAGTAGCAATGATGCCTTTGAACGCAATAACTCATTACTGGCTTTTCAATTGGACCGATTTTTTTAAAATTTATGTAAGCAACTAACCTATGCAAGGGATTTCCAAACGTTGGAATATTACTAACTCACTTAAGTGGCGCTACAGTCCGCAATGCTGGCATTGTGGGGAACGTCCAAACGTGAATACAATTAAAATAGAAAATCAACATGCCTTATGCCTTTCCAATTAGTCCGGTCCCCAGCTTATTGCATGCTTCCATACTTTGGCATTTTGAGAAGATTTGGAATGATCAGGTTCTTACATTGGATCTGTTCATATTACGAGTGAGGATTTAACTACTAGATAGCCCTCTTAACCCGAAGATCTGTGACCAAATGTTGTTGTCAGAGGTAATAGCTTAGCCGCAGAAGACAAAGTCCCGCACTTCCATAAAATACATCTTTGCGTAATGACAGCATAAATTTAATCTAACCCTCATTTACTGCTAACAGTTTTACTGTAAGCAGTAAGCAGTTAGTTTTACTTACTGTAAAACTAGCAAAAGTGGCTGTGACATCGCGTTAAGTCCGACCAATGATGTCAATATCTTCGGCGAATGCTAGTACTTGCACCGCTTTATGAAAAATTTTGCATCTGCTGTTGGCTCGAGAGTTTTGCACAGTCCTCTCAAGAAGGATGACAAGAATGTCGCATGACTTTGCATCGCCATGTAAAAATCCTTTTAAGCATCGAATGTGTAGGCGAGGTCGAAGTGTCCATCGTCATCCTGCATAGGCGGACAAGTTTGAGCGGTATACCAAAACCAGACATGGCTTTGTATATGTCGTCCCTATAAGTGGTGTCGTATGCGGCTTTGAAAAAGTAGCACGGGGAGGTATCGATTTGGACTTCATGAGTTTTTTCCATTACCTACCGAAGTGTGTAGATTTGATCAGCTTTGGGCTTTCCTGGCATTAAAGGGCCGACCAGGTTGAAGGCAAACGTCAGATAATCTTCCAGAGGAGACTTATGCCTCTGTAGTGGGCGCAGTTCGGAGGGTGTCCTTTTTTGTCGTTCGGGCAAACGATGATGAAGTTCTGTTCTACAGGCATACTTTCATCCGATCAGATTTGGCTTTTGTATGAGGCCGTGGATGTCACTTAAAAAGTTATCTACGCCGGCTTTATAAAGCTCAGTGGGAAGGCCGTAAGTCTCAGGAAGGCCTTCTTAAACTTGAGTTGAGATATTACTATGCTCACTTCGGTGCAGTGAAATAATTCCCACGGAAATAAGCTCCATGGGGCTTATTTCTCAAATAAAAACCCCCATGTGGCTTATTTCCTTTTCGAAATGGAAATAAGCCCAGCAACGAAAAATCAATAACCCCCGCCGGTGTTATTGCCATTTGAAATTGGAATTATATTCAAGTTTGGTTCATGATAAGTTTGAATGTGAGTCGGGGGGCATGCTGCCCCCCCTGCAAACCTCACTTTTGGATTTAGGATGTGTGCGAGTTTGGATGCATGAAAATGAAATAAACCCCACAAGCAAAAGGCATTACCAGCAGCGGGACTTATTTCCTTTTCCAAAAAGAAATAAGCCCTTCAGTGGCCATTACCTCTTTGTTGGGAATTAAGCCCCATGGGGCTTATTTTTGTGTGAAGGTTATTTCACAGCACCCTCACTTCATTAAGGCCGTGTTTTTGGTTGATTTCGCAGTCGTTGCCATGTTAAATAGTGTGTTCCGCTTGACAACGGAAAATTGTTCGTCACCGACGTTTAACAGTCTGCAGAAGTGGTTCTTCAACATCCTCAACATCTTCTGTTTCTCAACTACTTTCCTTGTTCATCTCCACAGATTCTGTTCGAACCTTGTATCCCTGGCATTTGTAAAACTTATGAACACATTTCCTGGAGTGGCACCACTCTATATCCTCGATAGCGCGATTATCTTGCTCTCGTCTCTGAAAAGCCGGTGTTTTGCCTCAATCTCCGCCTACAAACCTCACAGGTATCTTACGTTATCAAGTGCAACTTATCCTTGTAGGCCACTTTTGGGACTTTGAGTGTCTGTCGACATTTTTCATTAAACCGGGGGTTTCTTGCTGGTGGACGTGAGGAACCTTTAGCAAATTCGCAATAGTAGCGGCTGATTTAATTGCTTGTTGGCGTTAATATTCTTCTCCTTCGAATTAAGGTTCTGTTGGTATGATGTTATTCGAGAGGTTAAGGGATACGCGTTCTGCAAAAGATTTTCGACATCACATATTTTCACCGATTTGTTGTAGCGTGGTGGATATCCGCATTCTTACCATGCCTGCAACAAGTTAGTTATCCGAGTCGATGTTAGCCCCTCGGAATGCTTAGACAACCAAAGTACGGGATGCATGCCTACTTTCTATAGCAATGTGATCAATTTGAATGACCGTTCGATATTTTGGAGACCGCCATGTCCCCTGGTTGATCATTTTCGGAACAAGAATGGTCGGAAATGCGCCTGCTTAGGCAGTAACAATTATTGGTTTTCGTTATCGTGACATGATAACCCAGTTTTAAGTGCCCTAAATTAGAGGATATGGATGTGCCCAAAAGGCGGTGCCACATGCCATACAGCCATCGAAAGAATTCATTTCCTGCATGGGTCACTTAATGATTGTGTAATCGGGCGTTTTTGCGATCAGAACTGACCATCCCGACCTTGCGATCTAACGCCAATTGGACTTGTTTTCCTTTTAGAATTTTTTGAAGTCAAAAGTCCATGCAAACAAACCCACGATCGCCAACGCCTTGAAAGATGACATTGGATGGTGAATTAATGAAATTCATTCGCACTTATACGAAACGGTTATAGACAATTTCAATCAAAAAATCGGGGGAATAAAATCATAGCATGATGAAGGCAGAGGAAAAATAGGAACAACTACTTACTTACTAAAGTGGCGCTACAGTCCGGAATGAACCTACACCTCAACCAACATGCCTCTCCAATTAGCCCGGTCCTTAGCTAACTGCCTCCAGTTGCGCACTCCAAGTTGGTTTAGGCCGGTTTCTACTTGTGCGCCTCACTAAAGGCGAGGTCTTCCTCTACTGCGTCCGATGTCTGCCTGGGAATCAAAAACTATGCGAGCCGGGGTATTAGTGTCCAAATAGCATCTACATGTCCTAGCCGTTTTAAACGTCCAATGCAGAGTTTTTTGACCAGGGGCATGTCGCTGTAAAGCTCGTATAGATCTTGGTTGAATCTTCGTCTCTATAGCCCGTCAACGCAAACGGGACCGAAGATTTTTCGAAGGATTTTCTTCTCAAATCGACCGAGGATTTCCTCAATCGCTTTTGATTGCTTCAGTGCCGTAGAGCAGGACTGGGTTGATCGGGGTCTGATATAGGATTTCCTTAGCAGTTCGAGTGAGGGATAGAGGACTAATTGTCAGCCTCTCAGTTCATTCAATTAAGCGAATTAAACTCTCAAACCAAGACCTTAGTGGTAGGCACTTGGCTCACTAGGAACGGGGTGAAATTGTAACCCCGTTCCTATAACCCGGTTAGGTTATAAAAATTGTCTTAAATAATCATACAGAGAACTGAACGTTCAACTGGCGGCACTATTAGAAGGAATCTGATGAGGACTATTGGTAATGTCCGAAATAGCTATAATTCTAACCAAAATAGTGGTGTCTGTGCACAAGTTGTTGTTTTCGATCATTCAAAGAGTGCGCCACCAAATCCGTGGCGGTCATTTACCTGACGTGCTTTTTCCATACATAACCCCAATCTGTATACTCTACGTTTAAAAAAAATGAAGCTTTCAAAATACATTTTGCGTTAACTATAGGGTACCCTTCCTTATTTTTTTATTAACATCGTTTTCTATAAACATTCAACCGTCTCTAAATTTTTAAGATTGCCGACTTATTAAAAAAAAAAAACATTTCCCCCATGGCGCAAAACTTTCACCATCGACTGTAAACTGCCTGAAACAAGATGCAAACAAACGACGACAACAAAAACATAACACATTGGCAAAGTGCAATTGCAATTTGTTCGTGTGCAGCATTGAAAAAGCTCACACTCTGCTCACCGACTCACCGACTCACCGACTGACTTATCGAGCACCGTGAAGAACGTTCATTTACCCCTAGTTGGCGCACGATGAGCGGGTCGATTATGAAATTGCGTTTTAATGTGTTTATTTACTACCCCCCCTAGCTCTTGCTCTCTTATGAAAAATACACCACAATCCATGAGATACATACGTGTTTGTTCGGATTGGATAGCTTAAGTAATAAAAAATTACAAAAAATTGTTTAAAAAAAAAAACATTTGCCAATTTGTTGTTTGTGTGTTTTATTAGATTGAATATGTTTGAATAGAAATTAGATAAAATGTTTTTTTTATGTTTTAAAATTTAAATTTTTTTTTGCATATTATATGCGAAACGACGACATCATCTGGCACCGTAGTGCCTCATTTATGTAACGCAACAGAGTTGTAGTAATGAAAAATGTAAATTTTTTGACTTTTGTTGTTGTTGTTCAGCTAATGGTGGATGATGGCTTTTTGTGAATGTCTATTTGGCAAGTTGTGCGAACAGGATGTCATATTCAAATGCATATCTACTGCCCGAGGGAATTTTTTTTTTTTGTTAACCTATCCAAATGCATATATAACGCAGTTATTGATTAATAACTGTCAAGGAGGATTATGCGAATTTTTTGCATATTTAAGTGCAAAATATTGGGAAAAAACAATTTCCATTTAAATGTGATAGATATTAGATACAATAGATTGCATCGACAGATACTAATTGATTTTTTTTCTTCTTTCAGGTATGTACTCGAATTGAGGTTATAAATGATTGTTTTGGATGAATTGTGATCGGTGAGTTTTCTAATAAATATGGGGGGATGCTGTCAACTGACATTCTGAAAAAGGAACAAATTTTGTCGATAATTGCAATGGATGCGGACGGCAATGGAGTGCCAATTAGTGTCATCATTCTTGTTTCAGTCAATACATGTGATGTACTCATAGTATCTGTGCATTCTTTAATGAAAAATATTTGCAAGGAGGTATGATAGATACTCACACTTCTAACCGATTTTATGAATTTCTGCATAATAAAGTCTTTTTGCATCAATGGGGTTAGGAGGGGCTCAGTTGGACGATGGTCAGTGCAATGAATTGCCGCAATGATTTTCTGTGTTTGATTACCAGCCGCAGAAATTCGGTTTTGACATGTATATGTCACATGTCAAAACCGAATTTACACTCGACGCAAGTTTTTCTGCATCAAATTGCTTTATTGTACGCCATTTGTAAAATGCATTATATACATTTTACAAATGGCGTCGATTTTTTTTTAGTTTAGTTTAGTTTTTTATTCATACAGTTTTTAAATTTAATACAATTTGATACAGACCTGCGAAGCCATATATATGGCTTATCTGCAGGTGATTGTGTTATTAAATTTTTTATCTAGTCATCAAAATGAGCAATTGTATTCAATACGAGTTATTTAACTATATAATTTTGTTACTTTACATTAGATTTCAAGAGCTGTGGTAGCTGCTACATTCCTTCCGCTCTTCTTCTGGTGTTAAAGGCATGATTTATTGGTATCCGGAATCGTTGATCATCATAATACTCAATCGCTGCAGTCATTTTTAGAACCCATTTAGAACCCCCACGCTGCTTGCTGTTGTTTGTGCATCTCTTGTTGATATCAGTTTAATTGCCCGATCTTGAATGTTTTGCAATTTTTGAATATGTGTCTGCGCCGCCCCTCCCCAAGCTAGTATGCCGTATCTAAGTCTGGATTCAATTAACGCGTGGTATACCTGCTTTTGCACGCATGCTGTTGATTTGTGTTGCAGACAAGCAAACGCAAATAGTGACCCTCTTAGCTTGTTCCTCAGATCGTTGATGTGCGGCTCCCAGAGAAAATTGTTGTCAACAGTGATACCTAAGTACTTATACGTAGACACTACTTCTATAAGTTCTGTGTTCACCTGGTTCGAGCATTTGAATGTGTTAAGCCTGATTTCTGTTGCCGGGTATTGAGGACTGCGAATGTGCATTACTTTTGTTTTTGATGCATTCAACACAAGTCCATTGTCATGGCACCACTTCCCTATTTCATTGAACTCGTTCTGCATCATCCTCGTTGCCTCGTTTATATCCTTGCGATATACAACTATTGCGGTGTCGTCTGCGTATGCGAATGGAACACTTTTCTTCAGGCATTTCAGCATTCCGTTTGTGTATAGTATGAAGAGTAGAGGACCGAGCTTAGAACCTTGCGGAACCCCAAACTGGACCCCATATTCGGTGCTGCAGCAGTTCTTAATTTTGACACGATAGGTCCTCCCTGTCAGATAGTCCCTTAACCACTCCATCAGGTTTCCTCGTAATCCCATCCCTTCTAGGGTATTTGTTAACTTGTTGTGATCGAGGGTGTCAAATGCTTTGCTGAAGTCTTAAAATAAGACAAGGACATGGTGTCTTGTGGCAAGGTTGCTGTTGACTATATTCGAAAAATCTGCAAGAAGTTTATTTGTGGATTTTCCCTTCTGGAACCCGTATTGGTTTTTGCATATTAGATTCTTGTTCTCAACAAATTTCCATATACGATCAGATACTATTTGCTCCAATGCCTTCTCTATGACTGGCAGTATTGCTATCGGACGATAATTCGCTATATCTTTTTTGGCTCCTCCCTTGTAGATTGGTCTAACAAGTGCCTCTTTGAGCTTTTTTGGTATTGTCGAGGTTTCGAGACTTACATTAAGGAGCTTGGTGATTATAGGGGCAAAGATGTCGGCATTTGTTTTAAGATCAATTGCTCTAATACCATCCGCTCCTGGCGCTTTTTGGACATTTAGCTGGATTAATAAGTTCGATACCTCTATAGGGTCAGTTTCTCCCAAGTAAATAGAGCTCCTCACTGCTTCGGGTTGATGATTTGATGCTTCTTTGTTGCACGTGTGGATGATGGATGATGATGATGCTGCTTGCTGCGAAAAGATGTGTCCAAAATCCTCTACTAACACTATAATATCAATGCCAGCTGTAAAGTTCTTTACAATAGTGGCATCTAATGACGGTTTTTTTCGTCCCAGTAGTTCGTTGACTAACGCCCAAGTTTTTCTAGGATCGTATATACTTTGCTCGAACTTTTCTCTGTAGTACTGATCTTTATTCATCGATATTTTTTTTGTTAACTTGGTTACGTAGTCTCTTGTACTCGACTTCGTATGTTAAGTTATTTCGATTGCTTTTCCATCTACGATTAAAGTCTGTCTCTATGTTTACAAATCTCAATTATGTCACTAGAAATCCATTCGGCATTTCTACGTCGAGCTTTCTGTTTGTGAATAACTGTCGATTTTTCATAGATTTTGGCCATTTTTTTCAGCTAACGAGTTGAAAACTTGATTGGTGTCATTTTGTTGCAATATATGTTCCCAATTCGTTGTTCTGATCAGCTGATTTACTTTGCTACTTTTAATAACTGAGAGCTCAGGTTGTTCGCTTTCAGTTTTACCCGCATCATACACTCCATATAGGGTGCTGTAGTGATCGGATATGTCACTTTCAATTACAGCCGAAAATATTTTCACATGTCAAAACCGAATTGACACTTGATAAATTTTATAAATGGCGAATCAGCAATGGAACGCTAAATCAGACACTTTGTCTGTAATTTTGTGGCAAAGTGGAATTCGTGGGCGTTTTTCCGACCTTTCCTCGATCCCAATGTTCGTCTTATGTGGCGTTTAGTCGTGGAACTTTAGGAATACTGGGCTAATCTAGCCCTTTAAAGTCCGATATCGTATCATTCGAATTAAAATATCATTTCAGTAGGTATAAAGGGTGTTTTTTTTTTTAGAGCTTGGCTTTTCGAATAGAGATAAAACTGTCATTTATTGGTCAAATCGGGCATCTCTGATGTCATTTATGTTCAGTTTGGTTTGCCATTTAATCATGAACAGGTTGACAAATGAACAACGCTTGCAAATCATGCAAATTTTATTTCGAAAGTAATGGTTGAGTTCGCGAAGCTTACCGCAAGCTCCGTCCATTTTATGGTCCATCAGAGCAATTAATTCGGTTAACCATGGATCGCTTTCGCACTTCGTTTACTTCATGTGATAATACGCATCTGCAGAGACGCAGTACAGTGCGCACCGAAGAAACGAATGCCGCTGTAGAGCAAAGTGTTGAAGAGGACCCGAATGAATTGATTTGCCACGGTGCACGGAAATTGGAGCTTTTTCCATCAACTTTATGAAAGATTTTACGCAAAGATCTTGGCTTACGATATTACAAGATATAGCTTCTGCAAGAATTAAAGCCGCGAGACCATGCAATGCGTCGTGATTTTGGTGTATTGGCCGAAAATGACTTTGATCTCAATGCTGATTTTCATCGCAAAATTTTGCTCAGTGATGGCGCTCACTTTTGGTTGAATGGCTACGTCAACAAGCAAAATTGCCGCATTTGGAGTGACGAGAATCCACATGAGACCCTTGAGACGCCATAACATCCACAGAAACTGACTCTTTGGTGTGCTCTATGGGCTGTTGGAGTCATTGGGCCACACTTCTTCCGAAATGATGCTGGAGAGTCAGTTACCGTCAATGGAGACCGATTTCATTGTTCCCAAATTGGATGGCATGAATGTGGATGAGATGTGGTTCCAACAAGACGGCGCTTCATGCCACACAACGCACGTCACAATCGATTTTTTGAGGGAAACATTCGATGAGCGCATAATTTCGCGGAATGGGCCTGTCAATTACACACAAAGATCGTGTGATTTGACACCATTAGATTATTTTCTTGGGGTATATGTGAAGTCGCTCGTCTACGCCAACAAACTAGAAACGTTAGGGGACTTTGAAGCCAACATTCGTGGCGTTATTGCCGTCATACCGCCCCAAATGATCGAAAAAGTGGTTGAAAATTTTACCTCTAGACTTGGCTTTATTCGAAAGAGCCGCGGCGCCCACATGCCCGAAATCATATTTAGACATTAATGGCATAAAATTATCCTTCCAACAAAGCCAAATTGATGGACATTAAAACAATTTTTTGTGTATTATTGCAATTTGAAGTTCTATACCTCTAAAAAGAACACCCTTTAGCTATGCCAAATAGAGGAGTGAGAAGGCTAAAGTGGAGCCATATATCGGGATGAACCTTTGACTCAACCAACAACCCACTTCAATTAGCTCGATCTTTAGCTTTCTGCAAATCAAGCAAATCAAGGAAAATAAAATAAAAAAAAACTATCGATGGCACGCCACTGGATGATTTTTCTAGTCAGGTAATAGCAGGTGCCATAAGAAAGGAAGGAGAAAACTTAAGTGGCGCAACATATCGGGATTAGCCCTAAGTATCTGCACATCGAGTTTCTTTGTTTTTTCTTAGAAATTTGTCCCGTTACAGAATAACCATATCCATAGCAGCTGATTTTGAAAATTGATTATGTAAGGCCTTACCAATCATTGGCTACGATTACACCGTAGACTATATTTGAGCCTGCACTAAATGTCTTAGTCTCAGACTTTTCTGTCCAAACCGTACAGGACAAAGTGCGGGACTAACGAGATCTTCTTCACTAGACATTTCTTGCATTGATGCATTGACGTGAATGGTGTTTTCCCAAGATCAGTCTAATTTTTAACGATTTTTGCTGTGAATCTGGGGCCAAATATAAAAAATCTTCACAGCTACTGGGGGCAGAAGAAAAGTTAAATTTGTTATGCTCAAGGTCGTCTAAATTAATGGACTGACCTTAAAACGTTAGTTCTTGTTCGAGATGTTTACACCATTGACACTTACACCAAGTGTAGGATTAGTCGCGGTTATTGCCCGCGGTATTATGGTAGCTATTGCAACCAAACGCTATTTGCAATAAAAAAAAAAAGTCTAAAGCGATCGGCTCGTGTAGATGCCACGCTTTTTATTTTTTTCAAAATTCGTCTCACTGCTTTAGAACATTCAATGCCCTAGCCCTAGTCAATTTATGACGACAACCACTGCCAATCATTACGACTCCACGGTATTCATAATAGAAAGCCGGAAGGAATCGGCTTATATGTTCGCCACGCCACTGGAGGGTGAAACTTGTTTTTCAAAATTCCTCTCATTACTGAATAACCGCTGCAGCCGCTGATTTTCTCAAGACTTATTATGACATGTACTGCCAATCACGACCTAACACTATTCATAGTAAAATTCTTCGTTTTTTTTTTTAATGACTTCCCATCCCCATGCAATCAATCACAAATTCTCCACTCTTCATTCCTCTTATAACCCGTTATATTTGTACACGCCATCCTAACTCCCCAAAATATTGTCCAAATAGAAAATTCGAATGTATTTTGCACCCCATAGATACAGTTGGAATGAGGGTGTAGATACATTTCGCTAAAATTCAAATTCAATTGCAAATGATCATAAAGCAAGGACATTTCGGCATTTTATTATGAAAACCCAAAAGCTTATGATGATTTCCAATTGAATTCCAATTTTAGTAAAATGTATCTACTCCCTCCATCGGTATCTATGGGGTGCAAAATACATCCAAAATAAAAAAATAAAACACAGATAATATAAAAATTCATGTGCTCGCCGTATTACATCACGTTTGACATTTTCGCATCACAGCGACATCTTCATGTCAGCGCATATCTATCTCACCCCACCTCCTGCTCGACACCATGAATTTCTAAAAATATCTATACGTTTATTTATTTTGTTGTTCGTTTGTATTTATTATTCTTTCGGGTTGTTGCCCTGAGATAGATATACACACAGGGCAGCGTTATACGCTCGACGTACTCTATTCGGTTGCGTCGGTCGTCTTATCGGAAACACACTTTTGCGCTTCGCCTGATAACAGGGGGTGTAGCTACACAGGGTATTGGCGATAGGTTATGTAAATACCGTTTGAGTGTGGGAAAAAGCTTTTCGCAACGGGAAAAAATTAAAAAAAAAAAAAAAAAACTTGACGACTTGTTGTATCCCGGGGGGTGCACTTTCACTTGAAATTTTTATTGCTATCTGTCGTCATAATATCGCACAGATATGGCTGGCGGTGGTGGTGCAGTGCATGTGTGTGTGTGGTGTTATTTTAGGGGTGAGTATCTAACTCTACTGTCGTGGTCAGTGTACTGTGACACAACAAAATCACGCTGAACACAGGTATTCTCCGTTCGTTAACATAGAAAAGTGTGTGTTCCCACAGAGGACCAGGCACACATAACGGCGAAAGAGGACATGATAATTTATTTCTCTCATCGGTCGTGCCATGTTTGGGTCGTGTATTGTGTGTTTGTGTGTAAAAAAGGGAACATCGACCCCAACCGAATCAGCTGACGACGACGACGTGCTGCTTCTGATAAGAGTGCCAGTTGCTGGTGATGGTGGTGGTGCGCTGTTGTATATGTCAGACAACCCAAACCGCATTCATTAGATACACCACATAGCGCATGAACACAAAATATGTAAATATACATATGTCGCCCCCCCCCCCCCCCCCCCCCCCTCCCACAAAACTATGTACAAGTGAATTTTAAATGACAACTCATGTTCGGCCTGTCAGTATATGGGTGTTATCATGAAAAATACACGTGTCGCACGATCCAGCTCTCCGGGGATACATTATAGTCGGTGGTATGGTGAAATCCGCACCTTTTGTTGCGGACGGACTGTGCATATATTTGTAAAGCGATATCCTGAAAGGAGAACCCACCACCGCAGATGAGTGCTCGTGGGGGTTTCTAATGATGGGTTGTGTTACACAAGTCTCTCTGTGAAGGTGGTTCTTCTAATAAAATAGATAAAATGAAGGAGTGCCGGTAATTGGTGGGAAAATAGGACTCCTGGGGCCAGGAACTCAATTGTGCGTTAATGCAATTTAATTTTAAAGGGTTTTTCAATGAAAGGGGTTGTGTTTGTGGTTGGACATGGACTTGGATTGGATACCCTTTAAACAGGGACTTTGGAAATGGGGTGCGGTAGGATATCTTTTTAAGATTTAATTATGTTTTCTTGTCGTTCAAGGGTTGATGGACGTTCTGTGCTGGCAATTAGAGTAAATTTGATAATATTTTGGATGGGACACGAACCCAGAGTTTGTTGCGTGTGGAAGAAAAGGATTCAAGTTTTGACTATCTGTCGACATCAACACGAATTTTGTTGGGTAATTACACGAATTCTTGTATCATGCATTCCCATGTAAATACTTTTCACCTTTCGTGTATGATAAGTGGACTTAGTCCATCACGGAATTCATATATTCGATGGAACCATTGGAGTCCCATAGTAGTTAGAACCTGAGATTGAAACTAGAGTAAGGTTTGTTCAAAAATTATACCGGCAACTTCCAAAATGGAGAATGAGAGATCCATGTTACTGATCCTCATGTCTGATCGTATAAAAATGTATCGTGAGATCAACATTTCTTCCAAATCAAAACTTTAGGAGGATCTTACGATCTTTTTATCATCGTTGAGTCTAATAAATGTCTCGGTGCGATAAAAAGTCTAGCTGGACCTTGCGATCTTTGATCATCGTTGAGTCTAACAGAAGTCTCGGTGCGTTCAAATTTTTAGGTGGATCTTGCGATCTTTGATCATCGTTGAGTGCGCTCAAAATTTTAGGTGGATCTTGCGATCTTTGATAATCGTTGAGTCTAATAGAAGTCTCGGTGCGATAAAAAATCTAGGTGGACCTTACGATCTTTGATCATCGTTAACAAAAGTCTGTATACGCCATCAATATTTTAGAAGGATTTTAAGAATGTAAGGTGAATCTGATGATCTTTGCATCGTCGAGTCTCTATTCAGGTGGACCTTAGGATCGTTGATCATCGTTCAGACTTATAATAGTATCGATGCAATCAAAGGTCGATCTAACGATCTTTGATCATGGTTGTGTCTAATAAAAGTCTAGATGTGACCAAAAATCTAGGTAGACCTTACGATTTTTGATCATCGTTAAGTCTAACAGAAGTCTCGGTGCGATCAAAATCTTAAATGAATTGGACGATCTTATGATCATTGTTGAGTCCAACAGAATTCTTGGTTTAGGTGGATCTTAGGATCGTTGATCATGGTTGAGTCTAGGTAATAGAAGTCTCGGTGCGATCAAAAACCTAGGTGAAAACTACGTTCTTTGATTATCGTTGAGTCTAATAGAAGTCTCGGTGCGATCAATATTTTAGGTGAATCTGATGATCTCTTAATCATCGTTGGGTTACGGAAATACTCCCGTAAACGTATCCCACCAGTCGCCAGATTCTATTTATTTGTTGGCCAACCCGTACCGACAGTCCTTTTCATCCGTGATTTGGGTGTAATCTGTGGCAGAGAACAAAATTTCAACTTTTATATGGATTACATCACCAATGTAGCCAACTTCGCGCTTGGATTTGTAAAACGTGGGTCAATGGTATACTCAAACCCATATGTCATCAAAACTCCTATTTTCATATTTTTGATAGACCTTTTGCTGGAATATGTTAGCGAGGTTTGGGTGCCTTATCACTATGCCCATATCCTACGAATTAAGAGTGTCTAACGCAGATTCATCCGTTTTGCGCAGACTCCCCTCGGTAGACCGTTTATCAAGCTTTCTAGCCCGTCTGTTTCGAATGATCGTAAATGGTGCATTCGATGTTGTCTTCCAAGGCTGGATTATAGCGGATTCCTACTATGCCCCAATGATTTGAAATACTCCTCACGGAAAATAGTTAAACGTCATCAATCTACACGATCAAAGAGACAAGGTCATTCCTCCTATATAGATCATCATGGTCAGCCATTGGATCTAAAGCTCCAGATCATCTGCGCGGCAGTTCCACTAAGCCCGTCTTCGCATGGACCTAGTTTCGAGAATTAATGAAGACCCTAGCTAAACGGAAACTGACCTTCATGATAAAGGAATAGATCAGAGAATAGCATGCGTGTTTGGCTTGTATGTGGTCCATACCAGCGATATTAAAAGACCTCAGCCTTATCAGTAAGAATAATGTCTGTCCAGACCTATAAAGGTAGATCATATTTATATTTATTTCTCACAGGTAGTGCGAACCTATAACATTATTCGATGCCATCCAAGATGCCAAAATTGTTCGAAAGCTCGATATTTCCTAGCAGTCTACACTGAGTAAAGGGTCGTACATTTTAATATAAAAATTAAAGCACACACGTACGCATAAATGGTTGTCAGGAACAACGGCCCTGGGCACAACCGGCCCTTATCCGTCAAAAATGTATGCATATAACTGCAAAGAAACCTTCTCAGGACCTGCGTTTTGGAGTTCCAAATGTTTGATCACTGTTTCAAGATTTTGACAGTTGACGCTCAAGAGGGTCTTTAACCTAGCATAAGCCTACATTGCTCTTTTGGTGATACCCTTTAATTAGAGAGATTAATTGACAAGGTGCTTGGTTAGTCTGACGTACTGCAGCTCAAAAGGCCTGAAAACGGTTCCCAACCGTGACAATACCAATTTATGTTGTCGCTAACCTGATCTCCGGTTAGTAGCAAACCTTCTCAACTATTTAAAAGGCTATCGTTCTGTCTGTTCACACTTCTATTATTGGCGCCCAACGACGGACCTGCAAAACAAGATGAAAAAGTAATTTTGTAAATGCATTGCATAAATACCTAACTGTTTTAAGATTTTGACATTAGACGCTCAAGAGGGTCTTCATCCTAGCATAGGCCTAGATTGGATTTTGCCGATACCCTTTAATTAGAGGGAATAATGACAAGGTGAACTGCAGCTGGAAAGGCCTGATACGATTCGTAACCATAACAACACCAATTAATGTGTTTCGCTGACCTAATCTGCAAGTAGTATCTCAACTATTTAAGAGGCTATCCTTCAGTCAGTGGTTTATACATCTAAAATTGGCGCCCAACGACGGGCCTGCAAAAAAGAATTAAAAAGTATTTTTGTGTTTTGCAAACGTTATCTTATTATGACTAAATTGATCCCTTTTACATAATTTAAAGCAAAATTGAAACAAAAATCGGTAGCATTTCAGTGCTGCCAACTCAGTGCAATTATATTTTTTTATAATTTACAAAAAACAATTATACCTCGATTATTTGTAGGTACTATCCCACCTTCTCCCAAATGAAGCCCAGGCCTGGCGCTGGCATTCTCCCTCAATAACAATAACCTAAAAGAACGAGATGAATGAAAGAAAAAACAGCACTTTGTCCACCACATCCCCACCCGCCACGAATGTGCACACCTATGCACCTCTCATACAATCAGCCTCACTCCGATTCGGGCCACCCTAAATTCCCACGTTTCAGTCTGTTATCCTCCATTAAGCTCGAAAATACGAGAGGCAAAACAAAGTGTGATTAACAAGAACAAAACCATTGCATTGCAACGAAACGTAGCGCCGCCACTCTCTGATCTGAACGACACGTCCAACCACCAACAAAAAAAAAAAAACTCACACAATCCAACAACAAAAACAGCAAACGAGACAGCATCTCGAATTGACTCCCCCTTTGGGGTGCATGAAAATCTGTTTGGTGCTCACTTGTATCCGCATCCTTAGCTCGCCAACCCCTCTGGATCCAGAAGTGGTATAGTATGCTGTGCGCCATACTATTATTCAGTATGATTTAAATTTTTTTTTATTGCTTGCCTCTATGTTCTTCTCTGCCTTGTGCACCCATATCTACGTCATCGTCATCGCTTATGCAGTTCAACTCTGAAATTATTTATTAAAATGTATTCACATCCAGACATACCTACACTCTCCACAAATGCATACCGTAGTCCGAAAAGTACGTCTCAGACATACATCCAGCATCACATCGCATCTATCTCTCGCGTTGCACATTCCTATATGCACACGAGTCCACTATGCAGCCACAGCAGCATCAAACAAACACATAGATACATGTATCTAGTAGCAGCAAAAAAACTAACGAAGAACGAAAAAAAATAGCCAACAGGAGAAAAATTAAAAAAAAAAACATCCCAGAACACTACATAGATTCAGGCAAACACATAAAACAATCCCACGTCAAGCGGTTGTTCTTGTATATAAAACAAGAAGGCACGAGAATATGTGCCAATGGCCTCAACGACACCGGCAAACAGGCTCGATAACTATTTACTATAGATGTATCTATGAGCATATGGTGAGCAATGTTTCGCCCAGTTTATTCGCCTTCCGAGGATGATGCTCTCCCTGTTCTCTTGCTATGCACATATTAGCTTTACGATGCATGATATAGCAGGAGATATAGCCTGGCTATCCGTTTGGCTTGATGGGTTAGATACTCTTTGAAAAAAATTATAGTTGGGGAATGTATCTCATTGATGGTAAGAGAGGATTCTCTTTTTTTTTGTGATGGGATTGTGAATGCTCTTCTTTTGATAAGTTTTTGTTAGAGGTATCCCTTAAAATGTGAAAAAGCTTTGTTGAAGCTTTTTTGTGAAATTGAAAGCTTAAAGGCGGACATGGTTTAGTTTTGAAGAGAGATATGGAAGTGTTACTTGCTGGCTGTTGTTTGGAATTTAGAGAGGGTTAGGCATTATTTTAATATGGACTTACAGGGCACATAGACCACTCATGCATGCAGGTGGAATCACATGCATTCACAAGATAGATACTGCAGAGTTTGGATTTATGGTTTTTAGAGGAAACACGCTATAAATTCATACCGTGAAGTTTTTATTCATATGCCAATTACTGACTTACAGTATTATGTAACAATGTACTCCTGGAGGTATTTTTTTCTACGTAACTGACATTTTCCCAAGCACACCGCGCATTCATAACACACCGCAAATTCATGCTTCCGCAAATAAGAAAATATCAAACCATTTTCAAATTGCATGCACAATCACACAATCGACACCATGTACTCTCATTTTGCAAACGCAATCGCTATGTTGCGCATGCAGGCATGGACAGTCTGTGGACCCCATTATGTTGCTCCTAGATCTGTTAGTATTTTGCACTCTGGCTGGCTCTGCAGAAAGAACCCGTGTTTTATTTTAAATTTGGATATTGAATGTAAATCTAGTACATTATTCTACTGCCCATCACTGTCAATAAGTTAAGAAATAGAATTCAAGTTTAAACGGGTCTAAAAGGACATAGGCAAAGGTGCTATGCATAGGGAGTCACCAATGACCATATGACATCAACTCCACAAACAAAAAGATTCATCCAAGTGCATGACCTCTGCCCCTTTGTCATCCATATATGTATATGTCATCCATATGACTCAGGGACACAGGACCCCGCAAGCCAGTCCGGGCAACTACGAGGCAAGGGTGTCCACAGGAAAGGAACGAAACTGGGGCTCAAACAACATGCCTCTCCAATCAGCCCGGTGCTTAGTTAACTGCCTCCAGCTGCGCACTTTAAGTTGGTTGAGGTCGATTTCTACTTGTGCGCGCCACTTAAGGCGAGGTCTTCCTCTACTGCATCCGACGTCTGGCGAGGAATCAAAGAATCTGCGAGCGGAAGTATTGCTGTCCATTCGTTCTACATGTCCTAGCCATCTTAAACGTCTTATGTGGAGGTTTTTGACCAGGAGCATGTCGCTGTACAGCTCGTATAGTTCTTGGTTGAATCTTCGTCTCCATAGCTCGTCAACGCAAATGGGACAGAAGATTCAACGCCGTAGAACAGAACTGGGATGATCAAGATCTTATAAAGGATCTCCATAGGAGTTCGAGTGAGGGCTTTACTTCTACATTGCCTCCATAGATCGAAGAAACAGCGGTTGGTAAGAGTAATTCTTCGTTTAAATTCTGACGACATGTTGTTCTCTGAGTTAATAGCGGAGCCAAGATAAGGAAAAGTCCCATACTACCTTAAAGTTATATCTGTCAAGAGTGACGTTCAGTCCATTTCGTCGATGTTGTGTGCTTGACAGTATATACTTAGTCTTACCCTCATTTACTGCAAAACCAATTTTTGCCGCTTCCTTCTCTATACTAGCAAACGTGGCTATGACATCACGTTGAGTCCTACCAACAATTATAAAGTCATACAGATGATGCATTGAGAACAAAAAACAGAAACTTTTGCTCACCAGCTTCATGGTACGTGCACGCCACGTGCACACATGAGATACGAGATCCAAACATATGGCGGGCTGTACCAGTAAGAACGATTTTTCTTGTATGCAGTGAGTCATCTCTATGACTTTATAATTTGATGGAGCACCGAGAATTCACCATCGTCATCATACACAAACGGTCGAGTTTGGGTGGTACATATACTAAAACGAGCCATGGCTCTGTATAGTTTGGTGGATGAATAGGTGGTGGGTATCGATTTGGACTTCTTGGATTTTTTCCATGACCTGCCGAAGTGTGAAAATTTTATCAGTTTTGGACTTTCCATGCCTAAAATCACACTGGTAAGCGTCGATCAGGTTGTTGGTAAACGGTTTTAGACGTTCACAAAACCAGCAAAGGTTGCCTTGGCGAAGTTACCCAAAGTACCAGTGGAGCCACGTGCCGAGGTGTAACAATACTCAATACCAGCCATGGGCAACTGCTTCTTGGTAGTTGGCGCAGTTCAGAGGGTTTCCTTTTTTGTAAATTGGGCAAACGATGCTGAGGTTCTATTCTGCAGGCACACTTTCATACGATCAGATTTGGCTTATGAGTTGGTGGATGTTACTTACCAAGTCATCTCCGCCGGCTTTGTAAAGCTCAGCGATATGGCTGTCATTGCCGCAGCCTTATTCAGAGTTTAGATATTGCCATCCTCACCTCACTCAGGTCGGGTGGTTGGTAGTTTTCGCTGTCGTCGCCCATATTAAATGGTTCGTTCTGCCTGACAGCGTAATATTTTTCGTCATCGCCGATTGGCAGTCTGCAGAAGAGGTTCTTCTATATCCTCAGTATCGACTGTGTTTCAACTACGATACTTTCTTGGTCATCTCGACAAGATTCTGTTCGAGCCTTGAATCCTTGGCTTTGAGGTTTCACACTTTGGTACAACTTGCGAACGCCATTTCTGGAGTAGCACCTCTCTATATTCTTGATCGCACTTTTTTCTTGCTCTGTTTTTTTTATTTCTAAAAGGCCGGTATTCTTCCCTTCTTCTCTGCCTAAAGAGCTGAATGGCAGCTGTCGTTTTCACTTGCAGCCTAGCCTCTTAAGACTCGTTCTTGGGTGCGAGCATCTGTCGGGATTCCTCATCAAACCAACGGTTTCTTGTTGGTGGGCGCGAGAAACCTAGCACATCAGTTGCGGCTGTTCTAATGGCTGGTTGGCAGCGTTGCCATTGTTCTTCGACATTCGTGGTCTGGTGTTCTCTTGCGAGAAGAGGTCTGGCGGTCTCTTGCGATTGCAGTCTTTCGATATAAAATTTTTGCACAGTCGTTCTGGATTGTTGGCGTTTTTGATATCCGCATTCTTACCTTGATACTATAGATACAGATACTTTAGTATCTGTGTTTTAATTATTCGATCCCACTTGTCAGAAGAAAATTATTTTGAGCATCCAATCTGTTATAAAAAAAAAACCTATTACCGACACTATTTTATACAATCGTCTTCACGGCAATCGTTTTTTTTTTTAAATTACCCGACAGGTAAATGCTTACGAATCGGGTTGAGTATCTTTTCTGGTTGTTTATATAAATTCATTCCCTAAATTAATGTTAACATTGACAAGTAAAGTACCCAAAGCTTATTCTCTTCTACCAACATCTTAAGACTCTTCTCTCGCTGGCTAAGCCTTTTCTTCAAAATGGTTCTGAAAGAGCAACATTTTCTAAGAGTTTCCCTCACAGTTTCCCATGAGGTATGACGAGAAGAGTGCATAAATTGCAAACTCCCCTATCAAACAACGGTTGTTTCGAAGCATATAGGAAGTAAACGAATTTCTCTTCACCAAACGGTAATCGTTCACTCTTTCAGGGTGCTCCCAAGATTCATTGACCAAACCGTGTTGTTGTTGATGTATCTCCCCCTTGAAAGAGTTCAATAAACAAACCGCCTGAAGAGAGTCGATTTTATCCAAAAACACCTTCTTGTGGGAGTATGAAGAATTTTTCATACAATAGGGGGCCCAACAAAAAAAAAATTGATTCCCATTAGGTACGAACCAGGCTCACTCTCAACCACCACTACTGCAGATACCTCACCTCTACACTTCAGGGGGGAGTGCAAAACACAAATTCATAAAACATGCCAACAGAGCCGGCCTGGCATACATGAAGCACGACAAAATCCCCAAACGAACGAATGAAAAAAAAAAATAAAGTATCCGTCAGATACGACGAATAAACCGAATAAAGTGTATAAAATGTATAAAATGGAATAAAATGACTAAATGCGAGAAAAAAAGTGGAAATGGTGCGGTGCGGAGCGGTATTTGTTCCTCTCTGCATCGGGAGGAAGAAGAAGCAAAATCGCCCGTTTGGATGGATTGGATGGATGGTGGGTTGGCTGGTTAGTTGGTACGGTCGTGTGGAGACCAGGCTCTGCTGCTTTTGTATAGCGTTCTATGGCTACAGAGCGCGCACGAAACTGAAAGAGGCGCTCTTAAAGCACCACACATACTCTATACACTCGGTGACTCCGTCGGTTCGGTTGTTTGGTTGGTTCGTCGTCGTCGGCGGTGGTTTCTCGCTTCATCCGAACGTTCGTTCACATTTCCTTCTTCTTAGATAGATGCCCCCGTGTCGGCTCGTCTTTAAAAAAAAACACATTTTGTTCCGGGAATCATTAGAACGGGAAATTCAGAAATAAAAAATCGCGATTTGTATCTAAATATCTTTCCGATATTATTTTTTTTTTTTGCATATTTTTGCATTTTTTTTCTCTTTTTTTTTTGAAGGATATTACAACGATTCCCGGTGGGTTGAACGGGCGGACGTGTGATGGAATTCCTGTTCCAGACTCGTTGCGATATTTTGTTGGCGTAATTTTTTTTTTATAAAATTTTTATGTTTACCAAAAGTGTATCTTAAATGTTTGTGCTGTATCTCCAGAGATATCCAATGCAGTTGTCACACATAAATTTGCAATAAAAAAGTGCTCCGGTATTATATAACAACAATGTGTGTGTTTGTGTGCGGCCAAGTGACATTTAATTAAAAAAAAAAATAAAAAAAAAAGTTGTCTTACAAGAAAACGTGTAAAGTCATCTCTGTTATTGAAAATCTGTTGCCCCAAAAGCGAAATAGATACGCCAAATCTCTAATTCTCTTTGGAGGAGAAACAACAACAAACGTTACATGTCCATCTACACACAACAACAACAACAAGAAACGAAAAATAGAGAATTCTTTTCTAAGAATGAAGGGAATAAAAAAAAATTATTATTATGTATTGTGTTATAGTAAAGTTCATTGACACTTTCTCCCGTCATGACGGTTCTGACGGTTTTATATTTATACAGTTAGAACACACATTTCTGTCTCTATGGTGTATGGGATACCCAACAACAACAAAAGCAACAACAACGACGACGACGACAGCGAACAAAAAAAAAACAAAAAACGGGGAAAATATAAAAACATAGACCAGAGGAAGAGGCAGAGGCATAGCCATAGCCAAAAGACCCATCATAGAGCCGCATAGAGCTTCAGCTAGAGCTACATTGTCCACCGCTCTCTTTGGGTGTTCTACTATGTTGTTGGTTCATCTATTGTGGAGGTGCGCTTCTCTTTGCGATTTTCCCTCTCACTTGATTTTAGTTGGGGAGAAAATAGTTTTGTTCTATCGCCGTTAGATACATTTGTATCTTTTAGTTGTTTTTGTTGAGTTTTTTTTAGTTTTTTTTTGCTAGGAAGCTTAGGCGGCTATCTGACAGCTAATGCTTCCGTTAGTGGGAGGTAGTGGTGTCGGTGTGTGAGTGGGTTTTTTTTTCTGTGCAAATTTTATCAGAGGATAACACTTCTATTTGAAGGAATTGGAGATTTAAAGAGAAAGGCGTTTGTTTTGATAGAAGATTGTTTTTTTTTTGTGCAAGTGGATTAATTCATTAAAGGGATTAAAGTGATGGGTTGCTTTTGGAATGGTATATTGGAGCAGATGTGCAGTCAATGCGATGAGATAGAATCGATTAAAATCTGAAATGTGGGGGTTGTTTCCTGAAAAGAATTGTGATTTCTCGTAGAAATGTTGTGTTTTTGGGTGTGAGAAATGCACTTTTTCCAGTGGAATATAAAAAAAAGTCTGGAAACTGAAAAACAACGATGATTCAGTACATAAAACAAATGCCTCTTGATATAAGGAAACCATTTATTTGCTGATGTCATGTTGAAAATGCAATTTTTAGTACGTTAAGCTTGGTTTTAAGATTAATAGACATCCAAGCTTTTTCCTTAAGTGGCGCCCAATGAAAGTCACCAAAAAAAAATGTTAAGTGAGGATTTGTTTTGTAGGAAATGCAATTTGTACTACATCAAGCTCGGTTTTGATGTTTACAGTCATCTACGTTTTTTCGAACTGGTGCCCAGTGGATGTCACAAATAACAAAATTAAATTATGTTTGGTTTCGTAGAAAATGCAATTTGTACTGCGCTAAGCTCGGTTTTAATGTTTACAGTCATCTACGATTTCCCCTCAACTGGCGCCCATTGGATGTCACAAACAAAAATGTTTATTTGATGTACTGCATCAAGTTTTTCTCTTACCTGGCGCCCAATTGAAGACACTAATAAAAAAATTCAAATTATGTTTGGTTTCGTAGAAAATGCAATTTGTACTTTGCCAAGCTTGGTTTTAAGGTTTATAGTCATCTATGTTTTTCCCTGGCGCCAAACGAAAGTCACAACAAAAATGAGAAGACTACAGTCCGGTGTGATACGCTATCCCATTCTATCCTTAAAATGAATATCACCGAAATGTGTGCTTTATGGCGATAAAATATAGAAAATAAAATTTTGTCACAGCATATCTATTGTTCAGACAGTTTTTCAAAATCTTGTATTTTTCGACAAAAAAATCACGAGTTTCATGAGCATATGGTATGGCGTAGGGTACTTATATAAATGGTTTTTGTAGAAAAACGCCATCAAAAAGCGGGCGTGGGTTAAAATGATGTATATGCGAAATGTTGCTATTGCATCAAGAGTTTTTTTCTAATATGTTAAAATTTGACCGAAAAACGTTTTTTTTGTACTAAAAACGCCCCCAAATGTGGGCGTGTATAGACAAAATATAATCTTAATATCTTGTTCACAAACTTTTCCCTCATTCTTTACCATTTGGCCAAAGAGAACGTTTTCAAATATACTTTCAAGAACCAAGTGGTGGCTTACCAACAAAAAAAAAACCTTGGAGACGGACCATAACAATTTTGTCTTAAAGTGGTCCATCACAGAAATGTTTACGTTTAAAAGGAAATCGTTTCGTAACTGATTAGGTTGCTGCAAGAAGTTCAATTTGTGCATCGTCAAGCTTAGTGTCATTAAGGTGTTGCAACGGCTGGGAATCGAACCCAGACCTTCTGCGCGGTAACGGCTAAAATTTCTTTAAAAATCACTTATGGAACAAGAAGTGGCCATGCAAACCATTGCATTAATTTCGAGTCTTTTAAGTAAATTTTGATAAAACTTTCAAACAATGACGCCACTTTTTGAATACGATTTAACCCAAATAACCATTTTTTCCATTTCGATTTAGTAATCTCCAAAAAGCCATTATTAGCCTGTTAAGTATTCATTAGTGGCCTTATTTGTAGATCATACAACTGGCGCCCAGCATCAGGCCACATGAGACCAATTTCCATTTCAATTTATGGATCTCCAAAACGCCCTATTAGGCTTGTTTAATATTCATTGGTATCCATTTTCCAGATCACATAACTGGCGCCCAGCATCAGGCCGCCTAAGGCCTCTTTATTCGTATGATAAATTCGATTTTGGATTATTAAAAACCAGCCTTCGTCAGAATCTTTTACCGATCATTTTACTCATAATGGTATTCAACAAAAATACGCAGACATGTTCTCGTTTAATTTGGTGCTCACTAACAGGCCAAACACAAACGTTTTCTAATAACGTCAATATTTGATCCATGAAGCCAACAGGGTGACAAGTAAGGATGCATAAAATGAAGGGTTGGATAGATGAAGATGGGTTAGTTTGGACTTTTGTAATGTCAGATTCGTAAATAATAGGAATTTATGGAGTGAAGGGGTGATCACTATTATCGAGATTATTATTATTATATCACTGAAAGAGATCAAAAAGATTACATTCTGACATGCAAGGATTCACAAAATGTCAAAGTTTGTTTTCTTTTATGCAGATAATCCCCTTGACGATTTAGATGAACAGGATTATAAGAACATATTCATGAGGGTGCATTAGATATTTGAGGGGAAGGGCTATGATCCGCCTTGTTTGAGGTTTTGATCTTGTGGATAGACTCATGTGCATTTTCATAATAAAACTAGGCCCCAAAGTTCAGTTAAAACGTGTCAAACGAAATATTCATCGTTTTCGAGTTATTCAGCAATTTTTTTTTTACTCATTTCCCAAATCCAATATCGCTGGATTTATTAGGTGAACCATTATCAGTGATCATGTCACACTTTAGAACATTGAGAGCTTTTTATCATGAATGACTTACGACCCGTGAAATATGAAAGAGCATCCATTTAAAAATGCATTCGTCATTTTAAAACTAAACTGGCGCCCAACGCCTGGACACTTAGAATGCATTTCTAAACAACTAATCAGCATTTCAAAATTTTTGCTGATGAGCAAGTATATCGCTTGCAAAACAACTTGTTTCCAGTATTAGAAGATCTATAATTTCGGAAGTCAACAACGGACACAGATAGTATCCGTTTGAAACGTTTTACACTCGAAATAGCTATTGAAGTTATTTATTTGAAAGAATCTATCAAAGCAGAACTGTTGTCTTGAACAAATCAAGTTTGTATTTGGTTGATAATATCACAGTTCCAAAATCGATGCAAAACAAAGACCTTTTAACTCATTGAAAGTAATCGTAAGTCCTTTCCCTAAAAATTGAAGCATTCTGTCATTTAATAAGGTCTCGTTTCTTAAAAATAATTCTTTTCCCTAAAAAGTTAAGCATTATGTCCTTTTATAAGGGGTCGCGTTATTTAAAAATATCTTTTTGGGCAATGGTGAGCCAAAAATGGCGCCCAACGATGGGGCAATGTAAATGATCAGTACATGATCGTTTCCAACGCACGAATAGCTCTGTAAAGGATTTCAACTGTTATTTCGTGTGCTTTTATTGTAAGAGTCTCATGATAGTCAACAGTCAACATAAAAAAAAACAGCTTCATAGAATATGTGTACAAAGCCTTCCCTGAAATTGTTTCTCATGATTGTTTGTCAGGCTTTCGCAAGAGTTGGATCAGTGAAAAAATGTTGGGTGTTGTCAGTTTCGGTATTTGAAACAGTCACCCTGCGCTTAGTAGTCTAATGAACTAATCACTAGGCAACTGCACCCACAAACGGCACATAGTTTCTGAAATTTTTGGCCAAACAAATGTCTATCAAAAATTTGTTCAAATGCAGAATATACTATCAATCTGGGAATGTTTTCATGGATAGAGCTCAACAATAGAGTTAACCAAAAGGTTTGTCTTTTAACACTCAAAGAGATTGTACCTTCAAAAAGGCATGGCTCCTAAGACCAAACTGCTGCCCAATTACAGATTCTTTTAGGTTATGTCACACGAAATTCGATACCATCTGCTCCTTAGAAAAATCACGGAACTTAATTTTAAAACTCGCGAATTGTACATATAATCTTTCAAATATGCACTCTTAAAGTATGCATACTTCAAAAGAGCACGTCGTTTATTTTAAACTGGCGCCCAGTGAAAGGACCCATTCCACAATTCAGAATTCAGTTTGGTAATTTTGCTTTTGGTTAGTGGGATTCGTAGGTTCCTAAGTACCTTTATTTATAAAACTCAAATTTACATAAATTGCATCGTAAAAAATCTTTAAAACTGGCGCCCAATGATAGGATCCGTTGATATTACCTACGCAAATGCTAAAACGTATATAAAGAAACATCTTGCCACACACACAGCGTCCCATTCCATTATCAAAATTGTATCTTCTCCACTTTTACTTTTCTTGAGAGCTTCGGTGACATTCCAAAATCTCACACTTGAAACTTGAACCCATCTTCCCACCACCCATTTACAACCGCATAGCCATTTCACCATTCATCATTCACCCAAACCCTACCACACATAAATTATTCAACGAAAAACCGCTCCCGAGCCCCAAAGCGCTTAACAAGTTCATTGTCCGCACTAGCTTCAGGTAATACTCGTCCAAACTGTAAATCCGTCAGTTTAGTGCCGTCCAGATAATCGTTTTTCATCGCCTTAGCAATTCGGTGTGCCGCAACTAATTGATTTTCTATGCAGTGTCAGCACGGTAGGGTCACCACCACAAACGTCATATACAAGGAGTGCGGGGTGTCCGTGTCCGTTAATAGGTGGTACGCCACCTTATTAAGCCAACACCGCATAAAATCATGTAAGCGGGTCACCATTCATTCGTTTCTTGACCTAACCAAATGACTGTCAAGTCAAAGCCGCACATTCGACTCAATCCGCTAAACGGCTATTAACGACAATAATTTTCGATGAAAATCGTTTGTCTTTCGATTTTTGTCTATTCATCGAAATTCGATACCCAATGCAACAGTAAACATCAATCAATTTCGGGGCAAGACAGACCAGTGGCTTGACTGGCCAATTGTAGTTGCGGATAGTCGTCAAAACGGATCGCACCGTTTCTTGTTGTTGTTGTTCAGTGCGGATCGGTTTGTGGTTTCTTGTTCTCGAGTCTGATTGCAATTGCAGTGCGCGAGATTTAAGCAACGAAAATGTGGATTGCCAAAGTGCTAACAAGAACCGTGTATCCAACATAAGATAGATCGATCGCGTCGACACAATTGAATTTTTTTGACAGAGAGAACAATCCAACTGTTATACCGGAATGTGATGGATACGGATTTTTCGGAGTTTTTCAATCAAAATTGGTCTCAACAGACAGCGACTCACGGCGGCATTAATACTAATCACAATAATGGGATTAAACTTGAACCGTCGACATTTTTAGCGCACCCTCATCAGGCGCACCAGCATTCCCATCATCATCATCATCAGTCACAGCAGTCGCCTCAGCAACATTATCAGTTCGGCTCACCGGGTTCTGCCTTAATCCTTCAGCATCATCATCATCATCATCAGCAACAACCACAAAATGCAACACGTGCCTTGTTCGAATCGCCACAATTTAGTCGAACGACTAGCTCGTCGACAAATGGTATTACCTCGACACAGCGGACTAATCCCCTGGACATAAAAGCAGCCGCAGCAACATCATCAACGGCATCGGTGAGTAGTAACAATTCGCCGATGTCACCGGTTTCAAGTAGTGCTGCTGTAGCTGCAGCTGCTGCTCTTCGCCTACCCATGGATACGACAATATCGAGAAATTGCAGCAGCAATGGACATTCTCATCATAGTGCACATCATCCCAGTCATCTGCATCATCCGGCGCAGGCGCAACATCATTCACAGCATCATGTAGCGGCTGCGCATTCGTTGGTAGCCGCCATGCATCAACAACAACAGCAGCATCCCCAACACATCCCGCATCACCATCACCTGCCTTATCATCATCACCATCATAGCCATCATGCGGGATTTTTCGGTGCTGGTTGCGGGAGTAGTTGTGGGTGTGTCGCTGCCGCCGCCACCACACCAGCTATAAGCAGCAGTCAGGGTTGTGCGAATAATAATTGCGGGACCAGTTGTAGTAGCTCTGGCTGCAGCAGTAAAACGTTGTGCCCGTCATTTACGGACTCTGTTGACAGTACAACGCCGCCACCGCCTTCGTCTAGTTCTACTTCGTCATTATTTATTAGTAGTAACGCAATTGATCAGGATAAAAAGACTGCGAATTCAATAAGAGGTGAGTTTTTTTTTTTATTTGTTGTTGTATGGATGTCAGTGGTTCCAAATTTTGAAAGAGTAAATCGGGGCCCAAATCGCGTAGTTCCACAAATGATCGCCGTCGGGATCATTTTTTTGGGCTATCAAGACCCCCGATTTGGAAAGGCAAGTGTTTTATGTTACTCGTGAAAAAGCCTGAAAGCTAGCAATTAATTTGAATTCACAAAATAGCGTGGAAAAACATAATAAATCTAAGCATGAGTTGCAATTTCTTCTATGCCAACCCATTATGGTAGATTTTTGAAAAATGTGTTTGTAAATGGCCCCAACATCTGCAGTAGAAAACCCTTTTCTGATAAATATTTTGCAGCATAATTTACATCACAACCCTGCATTTAAATTTAACAATATATTTCTCACACTATGGTTTTTCTCACACCGATAGATGGCGTCACAATCATTCAACTCAATAACCTCGTTTTTCTTGTTAAAAACACCAATGCGGCAAAATAATAAATTCCCCATTTTAGAGACTGAATGAAGGCTCATTTTAAAGGATTTTTGAAAGCTCACATGTATTTGGATTTGTTATGTAAAAATTGAACATTTTCTGTACTATTTAGGTATCATAGATACATACAGATGGCGCCCTTAGGCATATGTTTGCAACAAAAACTATTTAAAGTTTTATTTCAATTATCTGCACATGACTGATTAATTTTAAAGTTGGAATTATTTTGTTTTATATTCAAAATACACACCTTTATGGTGATATGTAATAAAAATTCAAAATGGCGAGCATAAATGGCCAACAAATTTTGATTTGTTATGGTCTGACATTAAATTCGATTAAGTTAAACAATTTCTTTAATAAACAAACCGTGAAAAGACTTTTTTTTAAACATAACTTTCATTATTCACGTTAGTTATTTGATTTGTTGTTAAAATAAACGCAATATTGACAGGTCATAGTTTTAAAGATACCAATAGATGGCGTAACGTGTATGTATGACGAATAAAAGTCATATAACTCTGCGTTTAAACATCTCACATATTTAATTGACTTGCAATTTGGCACATACATTGTACACATAACTTATTCATCAAAATCCATAATGACTGTTTCATACAAATGGTGGCCGAATTTAACGTCAAAATTATTTAGTTAGAACTATAAATGGTGGGTTAAGGATAAGCTGCGTTTTTACCTTCGCCTCTAGTGCTTGGGTACCCCCTTCTGTTAGTCTACCCTTTAGTCATATGGATGTCAAATATTTTGTTTTCTTCCGTGGGCTGGTGGAAATCTTCATTGACACGATGAGCACGCGCCCAAAGAAGTGTGATATTTGTACTCAATAAACTTGTATTGCAACTAAGTACGCCACTTGTCTAGTAATTTTTTTTTGTTTGGCAGGTAACTCTCCTTTGAGAGTTTCTGGTTTTTCGGCAATTATTAGCGCGGTTCGTTATTATCGGGCCAAATCCAAGGGCTTAGCTCTTTGAGACGCCGCAAAAAATTTGTTTCGCCAAGAATTTGAGGACCGTTGTATGACGGTGTCCTAATAAACTTTTTTTATGTTTGCGTGCCAGTTTTTTTTTTTGTCATCTTTAACCGCGGGAATACCCAGATCTCTGCGTAGATCTTCATTCCTTATATACCACGGCGCATTGACGAATGATCTTCACATTTAATTTTCAAAAGTTTGTAAAATATTTAGATTCGTTTCACTGGTACAACCCCATAGTTGGAAACCGTATGTCCAGACCGGCTTTAGCACTTGCAGCAGCTAGTTATCAAGGTTAAGCTTTGAAATTTTTTGGAGTAACCAGTACAGTTGTCTGTACTTATTTTTAAGTTCTTGGCATTTCGTTTTTACATGCGACTTCCATTTTAATTTTGCATCGAGTATCATTCCGAGATATTCAGCTTTATTTGCAAAAGGGACACGAACCGTATTGAGAAATACGGGAAAATTGTTTGTCCGTTTATACGAAAAATCTAAATGAATCGATTTGCTCTCGTTAAGTGCAATCCGCCAGGATTTTGTCCATTCATTTACCTCGTTAAGAGCGTTTTGAAATTTCATATTTGTTTCCTCTATTGTTGTGCCAACTGCTAGTATAGCTGTATCGTCAGCAAACGTGGCAACTATTGTATCGTTTGTTTGTGGGATTTGTAAATTGGAGGAACAAGAATGGTCCAACGACGCTTCCTTGGGGTACTCCTGCCAATGTTTCTTTGAACTCTGAATATTCGTTTCCAAGCTTCACACGGGAATCTATGCTCAAGATACGACACGAGGATTTTATATAATTTTTCAGGCAGAACTTGTCTTGAAGGCGTTTTTTGCCAAACCTTGTCAAAAGTTTGCGACACGTCAAGAAATACGGCTGAGCAACTTTTATTTTCATCGAAATCTTTCTCAATAACATCAGTAAACCGATGTACTTGGTCCACAGTCGAATGTTTGCTTCTAAGCCCAAATCGATGGTCTCAGGTAAAAGGTATTTCTGATCAATAATGGGGTGTAAGCGACCGAGTAATATCCTTTTAAAAACTCTTGAAATTATTGGAAGAAGTGAAATAGGTCTGTAAGATTTTATTTCATTCGGTGATTTTCCTGGCTTGTCAAGAAAAGCTTATCTCAAATTCGCCGTTCGGAGTCGGCAGAAAACAGGAGGTCCCACCATCGTGCAAGAATTACACACGCAGACATGATTGGTTGTGAGAAAGCTCGGCCCTGGGTATTAACGAGCCTGTTGCGCCAAAAATTTGTTTTTTTTTTTAATTTCCCGGCTTGAGAATCATAATCACTTCCGCGACTTGTCTTGATATGTACTCTAGTCTGATGCCGCATTTACAATGTACAGAAGTTGTCAAAGAGAGATGATTGCAGAAGGGATCTTTCTACCTAAATACATCCAGGCCTATTGCGAATAAATTTTTCCTGTAATTTTTCCCTTGTCAGCAATTTTTATCAGATTGCTGAATGGGAACACTTTCCCTGAAAAATTTGTTCGCTTCAGCCCTGATTGCTGCGTTTAAAATATTTTAGTAGTTCAGTTTGATTTTGTTTAATAATTTTGACAGATGCATTTTGACAGATGCCTTTTGATAGCTAAATTTCCAGAGGAAGTTGGGGTCCGTTCATTAAAGTCATGACAATCTGGTGATCGACGAAGTAAACGTTATCAAGTTGTTGCTGATAGATTTCTTGAGGTGGAAGAACCATTACAGATCTTAGGTCAGTAGTTGGTGGTTAAATTATAATTCCGTGCCAAAATCGTGGTTTTATGAAATTTTGTTTGTGGCAGCTCGATTCGACTTAAAGTTGAAGACTGATCGATTTTATGACACTTATATGAAACAGTTATCGATACATTAAGATTCAAATAGCGATCAACTCTTAATGGCGCCCCAATATGTTTAACTAATTCTGCTATTTTTGATCAGATTCGAGAGGACAGATCCTTAACTTGGGGTTTGGAAGACTTCTAACGTCTATTTAAACAAAATCATAAACGACTGCTTCAATTTTGTTGACAAATCCGATTCGAGCTCAACTTGAAGGTCCATACTTGGTAGATTTTGTTATTGACGATTGCGAAAAAGCAGTCGAATTTAATATCTGTGTTATCAAAGGGTTGTTGCATGATTGTAACCGAATTTGAAAAGACCTAAAATCGATATTTGATAGATCTTGGATTTTTGGATTGCAAAATAGCGTTTGAATTTAACGGCTTGCAAGATTGTCCACGAATTCGATTCGATCTGTAGTCTATATTTCATTGATCTTAAGTTTCTGGACTACGAAGCAGCTCTCGAATATCAGATCTGAGCAATAAATATTACAAATGGATGTTTCAAGGTTGTGAACGAAAACGATAGGACCTAGACTCAATATTTGGCCGATATTTTGTTTGCAGATTGCGAAACGGGTATGGTCTTTCCAAACGTCCGTGTAATAAAAATTGTAGATGCCGGCTACAAGATTGTTTACTAAATTGATTCGACCTATACTCGATAAAAGTCGATATTTCGTAGATCTTATGTTGCCAATTGCGAAACATCAGTCTACATGTGGAAGGGTTTTAGTTGAATATAAGGTCTGTGCCATCAAAATTGCAAAAGGCGGTTACATGGGTGCGCACGAATTCGATTCGACCTAAACTCAATATTTGAGAGGTTCTTAGGTTTTCCGACGGACTACGAAATAGCGGTCAATATTAACGTATGTATAAACCAAAGGATTTTAGTTTAAATAAAAAAAGGACGTTCCAGTGTTTCGGACGAAACTGAATCGACCTAAACTTGACTTGAAAGTCGATATATGGTAGACATAAGCAAAGAGTATAGAACTTCAGAGAGTGCGCATCTCATACATTGCAAGTTTTCTGTGTAGGGTACTGATATACCCAGCATCAAACAACAGCATAGATGACGCATACGATCGACGAAATTCCCTCTTCGCACTTACCGCCCGCGTCTAAAACGGCTAAAAAAATGTTAGCTGTGATGCGTACTCTGTAGTTTTATACTCTTTGATATAAGTCGATCAGTATCCGATTCGACCTAAACTCGATTTTAGATTTTCAAATTACGAAACAAAGGTCGAAAGTAAATATAACAAATGGCTCTTTCGATTGAGGAAGATTTCGGATGGATATAAACTTATATTCTGTGCAACCGAAAATATATAAAATGGCGGTTGTGAACAAATCCCATTTGGTCAAACTAAAATTCAGTAGTCGTTCGATTTATATTACGAAATGGCGCGACGCACGGTCGAATTTAATGTATGTGAAGCCCAAATTACAAAATTCTGTTCCGATGTTGGTAGAGCTAAGCCGATCTATGTAATCCAAATTACAAAAGGGCTGTTCTAAGATTCTGAACGATTCCAATTCGACAAAATATCGATACTATTGAGCTTAGATTTAAGGATAACGAAATGGCGGTAAAATTAAATGTCTGCCCCAGGACAGTTAAAATGGTCTGTTCCAAAATTGTTGACGCATTCGATTAGACTTAAGCTCGATATTTGGTAAATTTTTGGTCGCGAAATTGCACGACTGTCGAACTTAGTGGATATGTAGTCCAAATGTAGTACAAAATGCGATTAAAGGTTGTCTGGTCGATTTTTTGACAAAAAAAAATGGCGGTAACAAAATTTTGGCCTGATTCGACTTTACTCGTCTGGTAGGTTTTTTGACAGTTGGTTAAGAATTTACCATCAAAGCTTAAAATTTCAAAACTTCTTTTTCCATGGGGTGGACAAATTTTGTTCCATGGAGCGATCGCACTCAAATTCGAGATCTTAAAGTAAAAATGTACCAACCAACTCGCCGTTTTAAAACAGGAATTTCAAAACATCGTCTTCCATGGGGTGGACAAATTGTGTTCCATGGAACGATCACACCCAAAATCGAGATCTTAAAGTGGAAATGGACCTACTGGCGTAGGTTTCTGGACAGTTGGTTACGAATTGGGTGTCAAATCTTGGAATTTCAAAACATCGTCTTCCATGGGGTGGACAAATTGTGTTCCATGTAACGATCACACTCAAAATCGAGATCTTAAAGTGGAAATGGGCCAACCTTCTCACCGTCTTAAAGCAGGAATCACAACCAGTGTAGGTTTCTGCACAGTTAGTTAAGAATTTTTCGTCAAATCTTGGAATTTCAAAACATCGTCTTCCATGGGGTGGACAAATTTTATTCCATGGAACGATCGCACTCAAAATCGAGATCTTAAAGTAAAAATGGACCAACCATCTCGCCGTCTTAAAACAGGAATCACAACTAGCGTAGGTTTCTGGACAATTGGTTACGAATTTGGTGTCAAAGCTTGGATTTTCAAAACTTCGTCTTCCATGGGGTGGACAAATTTTGTTCCACGGAACGATCGCACCCAAATTCGAGATCTTAAAGTGAAAATGGACCAACCATCTCGCCGTTTTAAAACAGGAATCACAACCAGTGTAGGTTTCTGCACAGTTAGTTAAGAATTTTTCGTCAAATCTTGGAATTTCAAAACATCGTCTTCCATGGGGTGGACAAATTGTGTTCCATGGAACGATCACACCCAAAATCGAGATCTTAAAGTAAAAATGGACCAACCATCTCGCCGTTTTAAAACAGGAATCACAACCAGCATAGGTTTTTGGACAGTTGGTTACGAATTTGGTGTCAAAGCTTGAAAATTCGAAATTGCTGCCTGGTAGGATCCAACTAAAATTCGAGATCTAAGAGTGAAAAACAACCAATCATCGCCCCCAACCGCCATAATTGGTTAAAATCCCAAGTCATCGATGAGATTCTTCGAAAATGCAACTTAATGGATGAATAATCCATCTCCAGTGTTGTCAATCTTCATCACACACATGACCCGCCGAAACCCGCCATCCTGCCAACGCATATGTAGTCTCGTTAAATTTGTTTACACAGCAGTGCCAGAGAAAAAAGCAGTCTTTCGCGAAATTCGTCGTTTTCCTTAAACGAAATTCCCTAGCAAAGGGGTCTCTGTATTCTGTTTACATCTCGCATGTGTGCGCGCAACAATCACAAACAATTCTCTCGAGTCTTTAACCTCGTTTCGTAATATGTGTTCCCAAGTATTAATAATAATAAAAGATATTTAACCAGCGAGTAACTGTAAAAGTGCCAGTGTGCAGAGACGTATTACACTATACCTGGCGAATTGTATTTTGCAATTGTACAATGTAAGGCAACCTCCCTCCCCGCGCCGGATTGTACTGAGGTCGCGACATGGTATTCCAATGTTCCATAGTGCCGGCGCACGTCCTCCAACCGCCCCTGTCGAACATGTATGCAGTTTGTATCTTCGTGTGTAGATACAATTTTTTTTTTTTTTTTATGAGAGTGGGAAAGTCATTAACCTCGAGATTCATATTTTGTGCTTTTCTTTCGTTTTTCGTTCTGTTTGCAGCCCCCAAGCCCTCCGATTTTGTTTCTTAAAAATTAAGTGCAAGGCACGTGGTTAAGGATGATGGTGGCAGAAGGGGGCGGTGAGCTCGGGAAATGTATGCAATTGCATTCAATTTAATTTGGGGGCTGCAAAACGGTCGTTGTCGTCATTGTTTCTCCTTTGGGAATCCGTGCTCTCCTGACCGCACAGGTGTCTTTTTTTTTCGTCGAACATCATTCGAACATCGGCTTTAGCTTCAATTGAACTGCGTGCGATTGATTAAATTGATTTCAGATTGTGGTGGTGGTGGGGGCAAGTCATCCTCGCACACATCCACGCTTCATATTTGCTGATTGTTTGGATGTGGATTTGATTTTTTTTTCGGGGTGTCAATGCACCCGCATGAGTAATATTGCATTTTTGAGTGCACTGCGATTTTCCAATTTGGGGCCGAAGTCACGTTCGGTAAATATGATGAAATTATGCATATCATTCGCGGTATGGATACGAAGTTATTTTTCGACAACGATGAGGTGGCCGAATGTTTGTTTATAAGTTTGGGATGGTATGGGTTTGTTTTTGGGATTCCAGAGGTTTTTAAACATTAGAAAAGCAATTAAGTAGAGGAGAATGACACAGTGGAATAGTTTTTTTTTGATTAATGAGTTCCCAAAATATACACCGCAAGGGGTAGGCGGGGATATTTTTGAAAGATTGATTTGGTGGTTCTATGAATTATTGTTCGCAGTTGATGTATCTACAGCAAATTGTAGCCGTCATTTGATTTTCAATGGAGTAGATACTCGTTGGATTTATCGGAGAGTGTGTGCTTTACGATTTATTGAAGGATTCATTGGGCAGTGCCAACTGGAAATTAGCACGTATTCGATTTGAAAAGTTAGTTTGTTGTTAAGATAAGGAAATGGGTTCACGGCTGTTCAGGGGCAAGTCATAGAAATTGGGTGATTACTAGTTTCTTATTTAGATGGTGATTCTGTGAGGATATGAGAAAGCTACGACTTTACCCATTTCCACCCATATTTATCATAAATGTCTTCAAAAAGTGGGCTTTTCGTATTACGAAAACTACAAAGCAATATTCTCTAAATATCTTCTTCAAACTTGACATTTCATTTCGTTCACTACGAAAACTACAGAGCAATATTCTCTCAATATCTTGATCAAACATGACGGTTCATGCATTATAACATCGGTTCGCAAACAACGTCACAATCTTGAAATTTGAAACCTATTTATGTAAAAATGTATCTGCTTGTACGTTTTATTGAAGTATCGCAACTAAATTGTATTCTGGATATCCAATATCCAATAATGTTCCATTCATTTGGTTAAATTTTCATAAAAATCAGTCATAAAATAACACTGTCACCGGTATCACCAAAACTGTGTTTCTGAATTTTATTTTACGAAGACTAATCTTAACTTCGAACATCAAAGAAGAACGAGGTAAAATTTTCGAAATAACCGAAGACTACAGAAAAATTATTGTCTGTGCGTAAAATCACCAAAGAATCCATTAAGCATGTTAAACTCGTAAAATTTTACTATCTTCGAATATTCGAACATGTTCAAATGGTTTATGAAATATTTTTTTTCAACTGACCTCGTCAATGATGCTTAAAGCAAGTCAAACATGAAAAGATTTGTTATATTTGAATTTTCGAAGAAGTTTAAATGCTTTAGAAAATGTTTTTTTTTTAATTTTTTGAAGTATTTTAACATCTTCAAAAGTTCGAACATGTTAAAATGCGTTATGAAATGATTTTTTTCAATTGACCTGGTCGATGATGCATTAAGCAAGTCAGTTCGAATTTTCGAACATTTTAAAATGCTTTATGAAATGATTTATGTCAATTTACCTGGTCAATGATGCATTAAGCAAGTCAAACATGTAAAGATTTGTTATGTTCGAACTTTCGAAAATGTTAAATGCTTTAGAAATTTTTGTTCGATTGACCTGGATAAAAAGGTTTGCCAAATGCAGGAAAATGTTTTCTCGGTGTGTGTCTACTCAACTACAAGACAACAGATTTGAATTTTACCAATAAATCGAAAGTGGTTCATCCGCTTGAGGTCCGAGCGGTATTTATTCTCAAATATTCTGTAGTCGGAATTTTCGAATTTCCTAAAGATAAATCTGCTGATGTGATAAGCCAGGTCTGCTTTTACATGTTGACTCTTGAGTCACGACTTTTCTCGAAGTTCTCTTTGTTAATTATCTTTCGTGATGCTCTCGTTCTTAAACTGCGACTTTTCGTCTTGACTCAATTTTGACGTTCCTCTTTTATACTGCTACTTTTTTTCTCAAGAGTCTTCGTGCAAAAGCAGACGTAGCGAAACTGACTCTCCAAGCAACGAAATTATTAGAAGCAACATAACGATAAAACGAAGGAAGAGAAAAAAAACGTCAAAAAGAGTTGCTGAAAAATTTACACAGAGCCATCGTGTAAAAGCAGACTAGCATGTCAAAGTTGAATAAAATTTGTTGTTTTCGAAGATGTTTGAGTGGTTATGAAGAGAATTTTAATCAATTCAGCAGGTCAAATCAATGAGAAACTTAAAAAACTGCCATAAACGTAAGTCTATCCAAGATATATACCAGGGAATTGCAAGGCAGATTCGAATATAGGAAATTCGACAGATACACGTGGTACCATAACGGACTCTTATGGTCTAAGTATGCAGGCGCATCGCCTGCAGCTACTACAACCTAACCTACCTAGTCTAAGTCTATCCAATCAGAAGACAATGGTTTTGAATTTAGTCGCTATCAGCCAAAAAGTTCGCGAAGTGATATTCTTCCAAAAAAGAATTGGAACCCACGTTTAACACTAACCACCACGTACGTGGTGGCATTTTCGAGATTAGACCCAGGGATCTGGCGGGCACTGCGCCAATGCACTGTTAATATGACTGGCCTCCAAAGCTTTGAGAAAGTCAAACGTAAAAAAGACAAATTGCTATGTTCGAATTTTCGGAGATAAACAAATTTATTGAAAAACGATTTTTATCAATCGACTTGCAAGAATGATTACAGAGCTGGTGCCTTCATTTAGTTGGAAATATAAACATCGAGAATCTTTTCAAGTACAGCGCATTTTATCTAGATGTCGCTAGTTGAGTGAAGTTGTGGAGTAGTGTGTTTAATGCGCATACTAGCATAACTAGAATTAATCGACTTCCTTGAATTCTTTGTTATGCGATTTGAGCAATACAAATGTATTACTCAATGTTACAAAATTTTTATCTAGATGGCGCTGTGTAGGTAAAGGACAATATCGATAATATTGAAATTGTAGAGAACCTCAGGCCTATAGCGAATAACTTTTCACGGAATTTTTCCCTTGCCAGCAATGTAGATCAGATCGCTGAATCGCCTATCACGAAAAAAATTTCCCAGGAAACGGTTCCCGTTCACCAATCTGATCTACATTGCTGTCAAGGGAAAAATTTACGGAAAAATTTACTCATGATAGGCCTGACTATGTTTTTCAATAAGTGGGTGAATTTCAAAAATGTCTGCGTTTGTACTCCCATAGGTTCAGAAATTGTTGGAATTGTTCAGAATTTCATCATTCAAATTTAAAATGAATGAAGCAAAATTCGGAGACATACTGATGGGCGAATAGGCAGATAGACATGACTATATTGACTCAGCTTTCGATCCTGATTCCAACCATATACTTAACGATATTTCGCTAGAATTTCTTTCATTGATACAAACAATTAGTCAAAACTAGACTACCTCTGTAGTATAAGGTCAACAAATCAGTCCCGGTCTAATGGTTGCGTTACAAAGTTACAACTAGTTTTTTTCACTTTGTTACCTCTTGCGGAGCTTCTCAAGCGGTGTTAACATGAAGGTCGCGTTTATGTTTGTGGCAAAAAAAAAACTCAGACACACAAATGATAGAACAAGCTAGGTTTGAGGACCTGTATAGGCTTTTAATGCCAGGTATTTCATTTTGTGGACCTTGACAAGTCTACAATTAGGAAGGAAGATCAAACAAAATAAGAACATGCCCTTGTAAAATTAAAAAAACTGTATTTCAATCTTACATTTCACATATCAAAGGGTCTTGTTAAAATCCAGGGTCTTGCTATACCCACAAGGAATCGACCAAAAATTTTGTCCACTGGTCACTACGTCCTACCAACAATAATCCCGAAGAGCCTACTTACATCTTATATATGATAAAACGTAAACCAAGACCAACCTTTGCGCGTATCAATTGAAAACAAAAAAACAAAACAAATTCTGATGAAAGCTGGCATTTTTATGAGTTATATGATGAATGAGCACTTAGGATGCTTTTGAAAGCTGTCTACCAAATTGCCAACAAACCTTGACTTATGATAAATTTGTAACCAGTGCGCGTATCATTTGAAAACTTCGTGGACTTCGCATATTTATAGCGAACATCATGAATGGACATTCAGAATAGTTTTGTCCAATCGTAACCAGGATTCTTTCAGTGGGCGTATCACTTGAAAACTTCATGAACTTCGCATATTTATAGCGAACATCATGAATCGGTATTCAGAATAGTTTTGTCCATCTGATAATTTGTAGAAAGAATTCTGTCATTAAAACTTTATAGACTTTGCATGTGTTTTAGTTAGCACTCACTATAGTTTTTATATCTGTTAATGAACGGATTCTTTCAAAATATTGAGGTTCTCACTGCGCGCCTATCACATGAAAACTACAAAAAACCTCCTAAGTCAACATTTATTTACTTTGCGAAAAGCAAGGGTTCGCACAAAAAAGCAATACAAAGCAAATATTAAATAAATTTTAGAAAAATATAATTTGAAAAACTTAGTCCTAAATATATTTTTATGCCAAAAAAAAACATGTTCCTCCAAAATTGTCCAAAAATCTTACAAAACCGAAATAGTTGTCAATATCGTAACTACCAATTTCGCTTCTATAAAGCACTATCGAACATATTTCACTCCCAGCAATATTACCTGTAAGAAGTCTTATGGAAAAACATTTGGCGCACTTTGAGGAAGCTGTTTACTTCTGTAAGACTTCTTTAAGTACTTCTAAAAAGCCTTACAGAAAGCAATTTATTTGTTGTAAAAGGCTTTATAGAAGGAAATCACAAGCTTAGCAAAAATCCTTTCAATTCTTTATTATTATTTAAACCCAATTCGTTATTATGGAAATATGAAATTCAATGCAAATAATTATGAAAATTCTTATCTTACTGGGATTCGAACTTGCGGTCTGTTGCACGGTAGACCAACACGTTATCCACTAGGCTGTACTCTGGAACTTGAATATGTACAGTCAGTACAACGAAGTACTTGAATCGTGTTGACTCATTTTACGATAGTTTCCCGATCTTTTTACCTGTTCCCGCTCTTTAAATTTAGCTTTTTTAAGCCTTCGTTCGTTAGCTCTATACGTGTTTTGCTTTGCAATAACTTCTTGCGAAGTTCTACCGAAACATCTTAAAGTTTGTTACATGAACACAAATGAATGTGAAGTCAGTACAACGAAGTACTTGAATCGTGTTGACTCATTTTACGATAGTTTCCCGATCTTTTTACCTTTTCCCGCTCTTTAAATTTAGCTTTTTTAAGCCTTCGTTCGTTAGCTCTATACGTGTTTTGCTTTGCAATAACTTCTTGCGAAGTTCTACCGAAACATCTTAAAGTTTGTTACATGAACACAAATGAATGTGAAGTCAGTACAACGAAGTACTTGAATCGTGTTGACTCATTTTACGATATTTTCCCGATCTTTTTACCTGTTCCCGCTCTTTAAATTTAGCTTTTTTAAGCCTTCGTTCGTTAGCTCTATACGTGTTTTGCTTTGCAATAACTTCTTGCGAAGTTCTACCGAAACATCTTAAAGTTTGTTACATGAACACAAATGAATGTGAAGTCAGTACAACGAAGTACTTGAATCGTGTTGACTCATTTTACGATAGTTTCCCGATCTTTTTACCTTTTCCCGCTCTTTAAATTTAGCTTTTTTAAGCCTTCGTTCGTTAGCTCTATACGTGTTTTGCTTTGCAATAACTTCTTGCGAAGTTCTACCGAAACATCTTAAAGTTTGTTACATGAACACAAATGAATGTGAAGTCAGTACAACGAAGTACTTGAATCGTGTTGACTCATTTTACGATATTTTCCCGATCTTTTTACCTGTTCCCGCTCTTTAAATTTAGCTTTTTTAAGCCTTCGTTCGTTAGCTCTATACGTGTTTTGCTTTGCAATAACTTCTTGCGAAGTTCTACCGAAACATCTTAACGTTTGTTACATGAACACAAATGAATGTACAGTCAGTACAACGAAGTACTTGAATCGTGTTGACTCATTTTACGATAGTTTACCGATCTTTTCACCTTTTCCCGATTTGTTAACCTTAGCTTTTTTAACTTAAAATAACCTTACAGAGGTTATACCATCACAACTTCGGTTATGCTATTGAAATTCCCTGCATAATGTCTTAAACACAATCGACTGCAAAAATTCTCAACCTCCGCGCATAAGTACTATAAAAGGCCTACAGAAATAATTGCTTGTGGAAATTAGATTTTATTGCCTTATAGAGGAATAATCGTAAGTTGGGTACTCTTAACCCATTAGGACTTTTTTTTACCAATATCTATAAAACTTTGTAATGTGGTTGCTTCTATCCAAGATCAGCATTAAGAATACTCTTTGTCCTATGAAAGGTTCTTACAAAATAGAAAATTAGATTACATTTGCATAGAGTATCAATGTCAGAAGTGTACTAGTAGTGGCATCTATGGTCGTCATAAAGTCATGGTATATAATGAAACCTTTGCTATACTATGCAGTGATTTAAGTCTGTGTGGGCGCGTATCACATTAAACTCTTAAAGACTTGTCTTATATACTGGATCAGTCTTAAACTTAAGGGCCGCTCAGAATGTATATCTGTAGCTGGTATCTTGTATCGCTGTCAAAAGTGGGATACATCTCTTGCATGAAGTTGACCTCCATTCAACTTCAAGCCACAGATTCACGAAGATACACATTGTGTAAGCGCTTATGGCTTTCTTTGTTTTTAACTTCTGAATCAGCTACACGCGTCAGCTACAAATATGCATTATGAGCGACCCTTTAAGCCCAAGTCGAGGTAACAACTGACAAATAAAAAAAAATCCCGCAGAACTTCACAGCTAGATCATAAAGAAAGCAATCAAGTTGTAGGACTTTAAACGTACCTATCAAGTTGCCCCCCGATACGGAATAAAGAAAATGTCCTCTCTACTTAAAAACATATGAAAAGACTTCAATCCGTATATATCTAGCTAAACTATTTCTCTATGTTACAAACTATGTATCAAAACGAATATACCCCTATGGGATAGAATATAAAAATCAGACAATTTTAAAAGACAAGACCCATAGATACATTTTTTTTTTTTTGGTTAAAAATTCCCTCGCACCTATGCTTACGGAGATATCTACTCTTCCATTTGAGCTGTCCATTTGGTGTCACTTCAAACATTGATCTAGTTCTGCTTGGAAAGTAAAAGCTATACCAACAGCGCCCGATCTAATGACACGACGTCCATTAGCTCATGATCAAAGCGTTGGTGGTAGATCACTTTGCCATGCACGATCTTGCTTTCGATCTTGCATTCTGAACGACAGTGCAACACCCACTCAACCAAGAGTATCTCTGTTAAGAGAAAATCGCTTCTCTTACTTGCCCGCCCAACCCCTCTCTCAGTTGGTTCGCTCTTCCATCCCATCTTGATTGATGCGATTACTTCATAGATCGAGTAATTTTTTTGCGCGCGCAATTGCGCGACGACTACACCACTTGCACACGCGTCCCCGACCGACGCCGCCATCATCCCAAGGAGTACCCCTATCGTCAGGTTATTGACTTTTTGAACCACATTTCGCCTGATCGTTTACACATTCGCCGAGAACTCGATCAAGAGAAGAAGGCGCGCGACTGGGAATGCGAATGTGTAGATACGCGACAGCATGACGACGCTACTGCCGATCGTTCTATACGAGAGATGACTGACTCTGTGTAGTTGTTGTTGTTCGTTCCTCTGAATGGGGGAGGAGGTAATGAACTCGCTACCCAGAAGTAGCAGCGCGCACCATTACGAATTCTATACGTAATTACACCGCGTATGTTTGTGTATTCTGTGGATATAGTCTCATTTCAGATAAGATGTATCTTTTCATTTTTGCGAATTTATTTGCATTCTGTAGATACAACCGGCGGACAGATAGGGTAAATATTGATCACAGGAGAGAGTTCCAGTTTTAGTTCCGTGTGTGCAGCCCTCATACCTGGTGTGTTGATTCAATCATATTGTACAAGTCATTGACTTTGCACGTAAGGGCTTACATAATAAGGTCAACAAGGAGACATGCAAAATCGGGTAGCCTGGACACGCAAACCTAGACCCAATTTGACTAAGTTCTCTTGGCAGCTACCAGTTCGTCTCTCCCTCCATTAGTCACCCCCCTGCAGCACTTACCGCCGGCCGCCATGACTTATCGCATTTTCCTCCTTAGAAAAATAGTTCTCTAGTGCTTGGGTATTTATTTTTCTAATTTGCTTTGGCTGATAAGACCTCCCTCCGTCCCGATGTCGGCTTCGTCGATGGCCGGCGCACTATGTTGACTCAAACTATTCGAGTGCATTCAACTTTCGTTTTTCAAAATGCTTTCACTTTTATTTTGTCGATGAGTAGAAAAATAATCAAAACGAAAACACTTGGCGTTCTAAAGCTGATAAAGGTTTTTTTTTTTTTTTTAAGTGCAAACAGAACGGATTGGGAGTGGTGAAATAGATTATTCATTACAGCGGTGGGGAAAATCAACTCCTCCCTACTCAAATTGACTTAACGTTTGTTGTTCTACAAGTTGACCTAAATTTTGTGTAAATTCGTGTGCGTAGTTTACTTTCGCAAAAAAAAAAAAAAAAAACCTGTAAAAAGTGCCAAAATATCAATTAGACAGACATCCAACCGAATATGTGAGACATATGTTCAAACAGAACTGGCATACATTAATTTTTATGAATCACAGAGTAAAACATTTGAGTGTGAACATTTTTATTTTCTCAAAATTTTTCTGACACATGACAACGGACATATTACATTGGGTGTGCTAACTGACAAAAAACAAGTCAGGTGAGGTTGGAGTGAGATGTTGCTAAAAATATAAAACCACCTTTCCACCAAGGGAAGAAGTATTTCTATTTAAAAGTTTTATGTGTCATGATTTTTGTTGATTTTAGACACTAAAAATGAAGGATGCACCCGTCGACATTAAGCCTTCATCTTGAAGTCGAAAGTTAGCTTGAGCTAGGAAATTCTACATACATGACTGTTGGCAGGAATGCGTTTGTTATGTACACCATCTGACAGCCTACACATGACAAAATTAATTTTTGCGCGTATCACTTGAAAGTTATTTTTTGTAACTCGATAAATTTTTAACTTATTTCCTGGACTGGCATTAAGAATGATTTCTCTCCCAGAAATAAAGGATTCTGGCCAAAATAATTATCCTGCATATGAAAAAATTTATATTTGCGCGTACTTACTTAAGTGGCGCTATAGTCCGGAATGAACCTGGGTCTCAACCAACATGCCTCTCCAATCAGCCCGGTCATAAGCTAACTGCCTCCAGTTGCGCACTATAAGTTGGTTGAGGTCGGTTTTTACTTGTGCGCACCACTTGAGGCACCACGTCTGGCTGGGAATCGAAGACTCTGCGAGCCGGAGTATTAGTGTCCATTCGTTCTACATGTCCTAGCCATCTTAAACGTCCAATGCGGAGTTTTTTGACCAGGGGCATGTCGCTGTACAGCTTGTATAGTTCTGGGTGGAATCTTCGTCTCCATAGCAAAACGGGACTAAAGATTTTTCGAAGAATGTTCCTCTCGAATCGACCGAGGATTTCTTCATCCGCTTTTAATTCGGTCTATGCTTCAGCTAGAGCAGGACTGGGAGGATCAGGGTCTTATATAAGATCTCCTTAGTAGTTCGAGTGAGGGCTTTACTACTGAATTGCCTTCTTAGCCCGAAGAAACAGCGGTTGGTAAGAGTAATTCTTCGTTTAAGTTCTGACGAGATGCTGTTGTCATTAACTCTGACAACAAATTCTCGTCACAAATTAAACGAGGAGCCGAGGAGCGGAGCCGAGATAGACAAAGTCTCATACCACCTCAAAGTTATATCTGCCAATGGTGACGTTCTGTCCAGTTCGTTGATGTTGTGTTTCCTTTCGTGTTGACAGCAGATACTTCGTCTTGTCCTCATTTCTTGCTACACCCATTTCTGCCGCTTCCTTCTCTATATTAGCAAACTTGGCTTTGACATCACGTTTTACCAATGATGTCAATATCGTCGTCGTATGCTAGTAGTTGCACCGATTCTTGGAAAATTGTGCCTCTGGTGTTGGCTCGGGAGTTTTGCACAATCCTCTCAAGAATCAGATTTAAGAAGTCACATTACGGCGGATCGCCTTGCCTTTATCCTTTTTTGGTATCAAATTTGTCGGTGAGGTCGTTTCCGACCCCGATGGAGCAGCGAGAATTCTCTATCGTCATCCTACACAAACTGACGAGTTTGGGCGGTATACCAAAACTAGACATGGCTCTGTACAGTTCGTCTCTATAAATGCTGTCGTATGCGGCTTTGAAATCGATGAATAGGTGGTGGGTATCGATTTGGACGTCTTGAGTTTTTTCCAGGATCTGCCGAAGTGTGAAGATTTGATCGGTTGTGGACTTTGCTGGCCTAAAACCACACTGATAAGGGCCGATTAGGTTATTGGTAAACGGTTTCAGGCGTTCACATATTGCGGCAGATAGGCTCCTGTAGTTGGCGCTGTTCGGAGCGTCTCTTTTTTTGTCGATCGGGCAAACGATGCTGAGGTTCCATTCTTCAGGCATACTTTCTTCCGACCAGATTCGGCTTATGAGTTGGTGGATGTTACTTACCAAGTCATCTCCGCCGGCTTTATAAAGCTCGGTGGGAAGGCCGTCATTTCCGGCAGCCATATTAAGCGTGAGTTTAGATATTGCTATCCTCACGTCACTCAGGTCGGGTGGTTGCCATTTTTTGCTGTGGGCGCCTGTGTTGAATGGTTTGGTCTGCCTGACAGCGGAATGTTGTTCGTCACCGATTGACTGTCTGCAGAAGTGGTTCTTCCATATCCTCAGCATCGACTGTGTCTCAACTACGATATTTCCTTGTTTATCTCGACAGGAATCTGTTCGAGTCTTGTATCCTTGACTTTTACGTTTTACACTTTGGTAAAACTTGCGAACGTCGTTCCTGGAGTGGCAGCTCTCTATATCCTCGATCGCGCGATTTTCTTGCTCTTTTTTTTGTTTCTGAAAAGCCGGTTTCCTTCCCTTCTTCTCAATGGCAGCTCTCGTCTTCACCTGCAACTTAGCCTTGTAGGCCTAGTTCTTGGCTGCGAGCATCTGTCGGCATTACTCATCAAACCAGAGGTTTCTTGCTGGTGGGCGCGAGAAACCTAGCACATCAGTTGCGGCTGATCGAATGGCTTGTTGACATCGATGCTGGTGGTATGGTGTTAATCGAGAGGTTAAGAGATTGGCGTTGCGCGAATGTCTTGGCGGTCTTTTTTGATTGCAGTCTTTCGACATAACATTTTTTTACAGTATTTCTGGATTGTTGTGGCGTGGTGGATATCCGCATTCTTACCTTGGCTGTAACAATGTAGTGGTCCGAGTCGATATTAGCTCCTCGGAATGTTTGGACATCTAAAATACTGGATGCGTGCCTCTTGTCTATCGCTATGTGATCAATTTGGTTGACCGTTCGTTGAGACCGCCATGTCCCCTTATGGATATCGAGGTGAGGAAACCGTGTGCTGGCTATAGTGGCATTTCGTTTCGTAGCGAAGTCAATTAGCCTAAGTCCGTTAACAGACATGTTGTCGCGTAGGCTATGTTTTCCGACACTACTGCTAAAGATGTCTTCTCTTCCTACCTTTGCGCTGAATTGGTTGCTTCGGTAGTCGCTCATAGGTTTTGTCAAGGAGCTCGTAGAAGCAATCCTTAGCTATATCATCTTTTTCATAAGTGGGCGTGAGCGCATGTTACGCTTATGTTGGCGAATTGGGCCTTGATACAGATCGTTACAATGCGTTCGCTAATGTCTTGGAAACATAAGACTTCTTGCATAATTCTAGCACTTATAACAAATCCGCTTCCGAATATTCGCTATTTCTGCTCATTATAACACGGTCCGTAGTAGACGGCACAGTTTTTCATCCTCTTTTTGCCCGGCCCATCCCATCGTATATCCTGGATGGCAGTAGAGTCTGCTTTGTAGCAGTTAAGGGCTTCCCCTAGTTGTTCGCTTGCACCTCTCCTGTTTAATGTTCTAACATTCCAGGTGCAGATACGAACGTCGTTGTCCTTTTTTCGTTTAGCCGGGTTGTCAACAATAAAATCAATCCTTTCCGAGGCTATTGGTTGCTCCGTAACATTTAAGTTTTTTCATGGTTGGGTAGTTTACCCAAAGCATAAGCCGCAACCTGGAGGGCCAGTTATAATTTATTAGATACCCCTGGGACACGGGGCCATCAGTATCCACTACGGGATTGAGCGCTGCCGTTGGGCTTTCGGTTCACCCGCCACCATCACTGTTCAAGGGGCCTTGAAATTCCTAGACAACCTGTTGTTGCCGCTGTTTTTCTTTTTGTTATCAACCCTCGCACTTATCGTTTAGCAAGTAAAATCCGGTTGGATGAGATTAATACCCGATGGTTACGACTTTGGTTTACTATAAGCACTTGATGTGTAGTCAGAGTTACAATCACTGGGCATTGCCAAGTTAAAGCCAATCAGAGTATACCCTCGTTCTACCAACACCCAGGGTAGGGTATCACCTACAGCTACAACTTTACTCCGTTCGATTACAATTCTGAAATCAACTCGGTAAGCATGAAAGTGTATCTGTATCAACGAGTTTCTGGATTCAATGGCGGGAGATGACAGCGGGTCTTTCACGGTAGTTTATTATGCAATATAGATGGCGCTGAACATATTTATCTACAACTTTGTGGCGCAAAAGGAGACAACCTTCTCCTCACAATCATTCATGTGTGCGTGCATACTTCTTGTACGATGGCAGGAACTCCTGTTTTATGCCGAATTCGAACGGCAGATTTGAAATGAGTTTTTTTTGTTTGACAATTCCATCTGACAGATCTTGCGCAGAAAAAACTCCTGAACCTTAAGAGGAAAACTTTTGGCAGTATATTCCGATTGTGAAATTTATATCACGAAAGAGAGTATTTTTCGCAATTCCCTGTCTAAGGGGAACGGATTTATCTATCTAACCATTGAGTTGCTGCTTGAAATAACCAGAAAATGCCTGAATAATTCAGCTTATCACTGCTTAGTTGAATCAAGTACTGACCCCAAGCAGGGGAAATTAGAGATCAAATCTTACAAATATCTCTAAAACCCTAACCGAAAAATGGTTTAGTAGGTTTAAAGATAAACAAAGTTTTTAGAAAATCTCTCAATGAATTTTACCATTAACCAGAACCCCGTTGTTGTTGTAAAACTTAGCGCTGCTCAAAACAGTCCATACAATCATCTCCAGAAATTTTGCTTCGCTCGGTATCACATGATGCAACAATCACTTGTCCATGGAGCAACGACGACGTTACGAGAACTTTGGCATGGCACGTGTATGTCAAAAGTCAAGGGCCGTGCAGAATGCGTATCTGGAGCTAGTATCTTGTATTGCTGTCAAAAGAGAGATACGTATCTTGCATGAAGTTGCCCTCTATAAAATTTCAAACTACAGGTTCACGAAGATGCACAATGTGAAAGCGCTTACGGGTTGCCTTGTTTTTAACTTTAGACTCAGATTCAAGCTTCAGCTACAGATACGCATTCTGGGCGGCCCTTAAGAATATCATGTTTGGAATTTCAGTGTGTCTTATGAACCACACTAACAACAACATCTTATGAAAAGGTTGCCTTATAAGCCCACCAGCTGTCATTGGGATCACAAATGACAGAATCGAGATCGGGTGGTGGACGATTTTGGTACGGAGGAGAGTCTGTGATAATCGACGGTGAGGTAAAAATATTTTCGTAGTCGACATAAAACAGGAGGTCCCGCCATCGTGCGGGATTAAAAGAACCTAGCGGGAAAGTGGTTTGAAAGATGAAAAGAAAAAGTGGAGGAATTTTGTACGGAGGAGAGTCGGTGACGACCGATTGGTTAGGTAGAAATTTTTACGAGTAGATTTGTAAAATTTTTAAAAATTTTTAAAAATGTTATGAAGAAAAGGCTACCACCAACCACATATAGAGGTCGTATGTTGTAGGATTCGTGTATATAGGAGATTCGGTGATGATCCTAACCCCTCAGGTAGATATTTTATTTAGACTGTAGATATGTAAGAAGATCCAAAAAAAAATTTGGAAATGTTGTCATCCTAGTCGGGTGGGTACGAAAGTTGAACGATTTTTTAATGATCAACCTGAATAAAAGTCGAGTTTGAAGAGAGGCTTTGATGAAATTATGGGCATGAAACGTCGATATTGAATGAAACAGTTGAAATTTAAATTTATCGAAGACCACCATATGTAAAATTTAGTGAAATAAAAGTTTTTAAATGCGTTCTCATAGACTTCCAGGTCAATACAAACTATTTCTGTCACCGTTTCGAACACGACTCAGAATACAAATGCTACCACGTACACCTGACACCACCGTTTGAAGGTGTCGACCCTCTTTTCTAAGGCAGTCAAATACAATTTGTTACAATTAATAACAATTCACAAGTATCTACATAATTAAATATCCCAAAGTAGTATCGTACACATAATACAATTTAATTCGAACCAATTTTGAATCAAAATCCAATTACATGCGATGTTGCCTATAATTACCTCTTTATACACGCAATTGTTGTGGTTTCCTAACAATGAAAATTCGACATAATAATTCCTTTTAATTTTTTTTTTTTGAAAATTTCCCACGGTACATGGGCCTAAACGCAAACATTCAATTTCCATTATTTTGTGTTTCTATCCAGGAATTTTATTTTGTTTTTTTGTTTGAGTTAATTTTTTGTTGACTCTTTGTCATCATCGTCATCGATACCGGGGTGAACGGACCTACTGCTGACTGAAGCCGAAAAAGAGAGACCTATGTTTTCTGAATACATGAACAGAAAGAATCGTTGATAAGGCACCATCTACAGCGATTGTTGTCTTTCGCTAGTAGTTTTTTTTTTTTTTGGATTTTTGATTAGAATTGAACTTTGCGATTAGCAGGTTGATGGGTGAGTTGGTTGGAATGGAATTCAATTATTTTGGCGTGATTCAACAGAAACGACTTTGATATCTTGAGAAAGTTGAATTTTGAGTTTTTGTTCAACGTACTTGGGAGGTAGGTATTTTTATATGCACTCAGAAAAAAACAAAAACGATTTGGGAATGTTTTTCTAGTTTGGTCGATATTTTCGTCTAAATTTCGGCACAATGTCAAACTTATGATGGGGTAGTCTGAAAGCGTATTCAATTTGCATTTGATTACTAAAATCACGTTTCTATATTTTTCTGTTCCAGCATCCATAGATACATATTTGCCCACACTTTGACAAATAGAGTAAATTTCCATTTTCAATATTTTCGTCCATAATAGACAGTAAAAACAACTTTTCAAAATTTACTAACAAGACATTCATCCCTATCGAGGTATCCATTCGGATGAAATTTGTTCCAGAAGTATCCGCTCCGAATAGCATTTCGGACATGTCTTCCGATAATATGTAACGCACGTGATCGCACATCGGCAATATGCGTTAAGTCGACAATTTTTGACAGATATGCGTTGAATTTCATGATAAGTTGTCTGACGAAATTTTGCTGCTTTTTTATTTTGTCCCGCAACGGATACCTCGAAAGAAAATTAAGTTCCAATTGGAACTGACTTTCGTTTCTAAGAATATTCCAAAGGGATACCTCGATGGGGGTTAATGTCTTGTTAGTCGATTTTGAAAAGTTGGCTGTACTGTCGGTTATGGACGAATATTTTTCAAATTTGATTGAACCCTATATTCAGCGTTTTCCCTTATGAAAATCCACTCAAAGATACACATACCCCCATGGCTATTGTCAGACATTTTTCCATTAGATCTTCGTGTTTACTTCTTTCAACATCTTGTTGGCATAATCAGCTTTTTTTAAGTCTTTACCTGAACTTGATCTTTGTCTTGGTCTGTAGTTCTAGTTTTCCATTTCTGGTATCAAATCTCGGTCTGTTATCGGCCTTCTTCGTTGAACCTTCCAGAGTCTTTACTTTTGTTTATCATGAGGAGACACGACTTGCTGAGTTGGTATCTCTACCTTAAGAAAGGTCCACGCAGTCACAGCATTTCCGGGATTATAAAACTGTAAGACCCAGATAAGCTTTACTCCGATTTTGCGCATGTTAGTTAGCCAAATATAGGCTCATGATTACCGAGTAATCTGGCGATAGTGCAGCTATGAGACTTGAATCAACTTAACCCTGTGTATTGGATGTTGATCCGCAAAATGCAGGCTTGTGGTTGACAATGAATTTCATTGGCTAGATCATGCTGAAGACTTAAACTCGTCTAGTCGTCCCGAGTATGGACAAAGCAACTGTCGAAGAACAGCTTCGATAGCTGGAATCACCTTACGACTTAATTTCAATCGAAGCATTTTACAGGTTCATCTAGATTATTCAGCAAGTCTAGCATTACCATCTCACACAGTTTGGCCTCAAGAGGACGCTTGTAGAGGTTGTTCTACATTATTCAGCAAGTCTTGCATGACCATCTCACACAGTTTGGCCTCAAGAGCACGCTTGATTCATCTCAATCGAAGCATTGTTGAGGTTCTCCTAGATTATCCAGGAAATCTATCATCACCATCTCACACAGTTTGGCTTCACTAGGACGCTTGATTCCCGGAATGCGTAGGATATACTTAGGGATGACTTGTGCATCACAGATTTTCCGGCAATCAGGCGTCCACCTTTCGATAATTGCAACTCGAAGTTTGAAGTCTAAAGTCTAACAACCGCACGGTATTGAAGCTTGACATTGGCCTTCAACAAAGTAAATGGCAGACGTTTAGAACTTTGTCCACTTTGAGGCGATAGTATGGAAATCCTGAGACCTATTACGCTTCACAGATTCAGACCTCTGCCGTTCTATCTTACCAGACAACAAATGTAATGAAGAACTGCTCATCTTATTATCATGGTTATCTTGGTCTTCTTGGTTTATCACAACCGTTCTCCTATATTTGGCCAATCGCTTAATTGAGGGCTGCATTTCGAAGAATGTGACAGGCTCTCTGATACCGTGCTTGAGGATACAATTGGCTTTTGGTACCTGTGTGAGACCTTGGACGATTCTATTAGAGTGTTTCTTGACCTAGAAGATTATGATGTTCTGGATGCACATCGCCTAAATAGGCTTGGACGTTATAGGCGCTACGCAATGCCCTCACAATCCACAACGCCAATAGCTTCATTGGATGTTAGACAGTTAAATGTCTGCGAGTGTACTGACTGCACAACGAGTTTCGATAAAGAACTGCCACTACTAGTGGCTTTTTCATCTTTGATAACCATCTCTTGGAAACAGGCTATTAACTCGAGGAACAGCTTCGAGAACTGGTATCGATTCAAATGAAGTGGTAATGGGCACTTCATTTGAATCGAATCTTGATCTAGAAGACCCTCTTCGAGATTGTCCAGCAAAGCATCCATCAACATCTCAAACAGTTTGGCCCTAATCTGTTCTCAGGCATCCTACATCTTGCTGCAGTCAATTTTCCGCTATCTGTTGCCATTCTTCAACTTTGACTGGGCTCACCAAAAATACCAAATACTGTCGATAGTGCTCAGTGGCGCCACTCTCATGGTGGTCTGAAAAATCATGCGATTGGTATCAAGTGCTTATCCTACCTAAGCCGTTCGGATTCGGCATAAAACCGGATGTCGCACTATCGAGCAAGAAGTGAAACTCACCTATGAATGGATGTGAGGAAAAGCTGTTTGACCTGCGAACTAACGATCCTGTTGCCGACAGAATATCTTTAATGTTAGGAGCTTCTAGTAAAAGACCTCATAATTCTTCGCTTTCATTAATCCAAAGTAGACACTAGACAAGACTTCTATAAAGCTGTTAGTTACGATCCGGTCATCGAAAGCAAGCACAGCGGCGAGTAGAAAACTAGGTTGGCGTTGACGTTGCCCAGATCATTTAGATTGTTGTAGAAGTATTCACCTAGGTTTGGCTTTTCTGACTTGCGGGGGTCTGGACACAAGCCACCTAGGTTTGGCTTTTCTGACTTGCGGGGGTCTGGACACACGCCATCTAGTTTTGGCTTTTCTGACTTATGAGAGAGTGGAATACATATCGCATGCTTCTGATTATAACCCCGTTGATATAAAAATAAAGAAACCAGGAAAAGTGTGGCTGGTCTCCTTTTTTAAAAATTTCATTGGACCGTTTCGAGATTGACTTTTAAGGACCAGTTTATCATAGGTAGGTATAAGTACAAAAAGAATAAAAAAAGCATCGACCTGTAGCATAAAACGCACTCCGTACAACCTCAAGCCGTCGTTTTCCCACGAAATCCCCTATTAGATACGCAATTCTCTAAATTCCTTGTTAGGAGTCAGGGTCGGGCCACAGTGGCATCTTCAGTGGAGGTGAGGAGGGCATAGCACGCTTGTGGTTGCTCAGCTAAGCACGTCGGACGGGGTAGTTCTCCTGCTCGACAAATATATCGTTTTTGCCAAAATATCAAGAAAAAAAAAATGGAGGAAGGAAGCTACTTAACTTTGACTGCAGACGGCCAATTAAACAGGAAAGAAGAGCAAGAAAAGAAAGACACTGCTCATGACTTGCTCCACTATCGATAAGAACTAGGAAAACACTTCGTGTAGCTAAACGTTCGTAAAGAAAATCCGCGTGAGCCCTAACTGCAGTGTATCGGTTCCTGGTATTTCTCTAGGTTCGCTAGGTCCATCAAGATATGCCTTGTTGTTGCTGGCAAGAGATGGATATCCCACGACACTACCTATTGCTGTCAACCTGGCCGCACTATGAGTGATACAAAATACAAATTTTTGGCGCAACATGTTCGTTAGTACCCAGGGCCGAGCTTTCTCACAACCGTTCATGTGGGCGTTTGTACTTCTAGAACGATGGCGGCACCTCCTATTATATGCCGACTCCGAACGGCGAATCTGATATAAACTTTTCTTCACAATTCACACTACTCGGATGATTTGTCAGATCAGAGAGGAGGGCCAGTGAAGTTTAGGTGTTGATACGGCTGGGAATCGAACACAGCCTTCTGCGCGGCAGTTCATCGTACCAACCATCGCGCCACTATGAGTGATAGCCCCTGAAATTTTGCTCTCCAGTCAAAAATAGTTAAAATAAGTACTTCACGTCATGTCTTGTCTGTTAGGTCAATCGCTTTCGTTGACATCATTTCAATTCCGAGTCTCTCTGAAAAACGACGGCCTTCCCGAAAACCGTTCAGAAATTCAGACCATTGATGATCTTTCCGTGGTTTTTTCGTCAAAACACCAATTGCTGCTGGTACAATAATTAACCATTAAAGGGCATTCACTTACTCACTCAAGGTCATATGATTCTGCATCATTTGAATCCTTCTAATAGGTACCTACCCCCAAATACAAGAGCAAATAGGGTTAGTTTACATTTTTGGGCATTTTCGTGTATATCTCGAACTTTTGTAAGACTCGTAAAGAGTGACTATAAGTTTTCTCTTTAAATCAAAATCGCAGATACCCATTGACCCGGAGAATGTCTACGAGATTTACTGTACCATTCATAAAGTTTCCTTTGAGAGTTCATAAAATTACGAAATACTGAGGGGAAAATATTCAAACCTAACCAACTAACAATTATTCCTCTATAAGGCAATAACATTTAATTTCCATAAGCAATTATTTCCATAAGCCTTATATAGTACTTGTGCGCGGAGGTTGATCATTTTTGCAGCCGATTGTTTGGGTGTTTTAGTCTTTATGCTGGAAAATTCACAAGCATAATCGAAGTTGTGATGGTAAAACCTCTGTAAGGTTGTTTTCAAACTTCCGTAGATGTGTGTACATGTAATATAGTACATAAGATGTTTCGGTAGAACTTCGCAAGAAATTATTTCGAAGCAAATCATGTTCTTTGTCAGCACTTTCGTATATATTTCGACAGTTTATCAAACTTCTGAAGACTGACTCATAAAGGCACCTTCATATAACATATTACCAAAGAGTATAGAACTACATAGAGTACGCATCACAGCTACAAATTTTGAAGCCGTTTCAGACCAGGGTGGTAGGGGAAATTTCGTCGATCGTATGTGTCGGCTATGCTGTTTGTTGATGGGGTAGCAATGTGAACACTGGGGTATCAATATCAGTACCACACATAGAAAATTTTCGTTGTATGAGATGCGCACTCTATGCAGTTCTATACTCTTTGGTATTACCAACCTCAAGTTGCTATTTTCCTATCGGAACTCCTTTGTAGATTCACCGGTACGATACATATCAAATTGATTTGATACCAGTTCCCAACTTTCGTTGGCTTTCACATTAAATTAGCAAATAGTCTAGAGAAACTATCGGACTTTTTAAATACGCTGTCAAAGACCTTAGGATTCTTAATTTGTTTGTAGCCTTTTAATAAATACTTGTCACCCAAAAACAAATGCAAATATGGTTGGTTCACATTTGTTTTAATTTTTGTTGTAAAAAAAAGTTGTTTTGTTGTAAAGAACGACTTTGAAAGTCACCCTCTTTCTCCATATAATTATGACCTCAAGTAGTCATTTTCACCTCGAAACACCCTCGCAGATATGTACTCTCCGGATCAATGAATACTCGTCACCCAAAAACAAAGACAAATACAGTTAGTTTTTAAATATTTTACCCAATTTTCAAAGGACGACTTCAAGAGATGCCTTCTCTAGACATATATTTACAACCTCAAGTGGTCTCTTTACTCCTCGAACCACGGGAAGCCCTCTTAGATACGTATTCCCCTGAACATATCAACGCGATTTATAAACATTTTCCAACTTTCGTTGGAATTTTCGTCAAATTATCAAAAACTGACGAAAAACTCTGAATATGATGTCAAAGACCTCATGATTCTACATTTTTTGAAACGTTCCCTTTTGAACCAGCACTGCGGATGGCGTTCCACCTTCAAATACAAGGGCATAGATGAATTTCTTCACATTTTCAACTTTTTTTGACATTTTCGTTTCAACAATTTGACACCTTGTCCGATTTGTAAATAACGACTTTAAAAGTCGCCCACTTTCTACATATAACTAGGACCTCAACTAGTCATTTTCACCTGGAAACACCTGGAATAAATACTCGTCACCCAAAAACAAAGACAAATACGTTTAGTTCCGTTGTATTTCCGTAATCAACTAATTTTCAAAGGGCGACTTTAAAAGACCTCAAGTGGCCTCTTTTTTCTTCAAACCACGGGAAGCCCTCTTAGATACGTAATCCCCTGAACATATCAACGCGGTTTCTTACCATTTTCGAACTTTTGTTGGCATTTTCGTAAAATTATCAAATACTGACGAAAAACTATGAATACGATGTCAAAGATCTAATGATTCCAGATTTTTTGAAACGTTCCCTTTTCAACTAACAATGCGTATGTCGTTCCATCTTCAAATACAAGGGCATCGATGAATTTCTTCAAATTTTCAACTTTTTACGATATTTTCGTCAACATTTTGACAACAACTTCGCGGATATTCGAAGTAGAGCTGTAGCAAACCGTATGTATGCGTTGATGAGTAACGGTTATTCGATTCCACTCGAAAACCGAATCGTTACTGCCAAGATTCGTTATACCACATGTTTCGTTACTCGCATCAAATTTGTTATTCGTATTTGTAAAGGGTATTCCACTAGAAGCACCGAATCGTTACCTCCAACTAAGTTTCGTTACTTTCACATGTTTCGTTACTAGCATCAAATTTGTTACTCGTATGTGTGTCAGTGTGTGCTTACGATAGATTTTTCTGATGAGTTATTCACCCGTTAAGAACGTGGAAGTGACTCCATGGTGTGCTGACGTATCTTGGTCTCCGAGTAGTGACAGTGATTAGGTACATACGAAAATACGAAAGTAACGAATTCTTTGTAACGGGTAGTCAGTGGAAAAGTACCGAATCGATACGCGATTTCATTTTGTCGTTACTTTTACAGCTGTAATGCGAAGTGATTCCTAACTATTCACCTTCTTTCGTTGGGCTTTACATCAAATAAAATTGAATGCGCTAGAGAAACTATCTGACTTATGAAATACACTTTCAAAGACCTTAGGATTCATAATTTTTGCGAAGTATTCCAATAAAAGCACGGTTCCAAAAACAAGGCAAATGGGTAAGTAAAAATTTTTCAAAAATATTCGACATTTTCGTCACTATTTCGACACTTTATCACACTAATAAAGAGTGACGTAAAAAGAAGCCTTCAATTCACACATACATACCACCTCAAGTTGTCATTTTCCCCTCGAAACCGCCCCACAGATACGCCTCCCCTCGATCAATATCAACGAGATTTATTACCATTCTTCAACTTTTGTCGAAATACGAAATTCTGTCGACACAATATCCGACTTAAAAAGCTGTAAAAGACCTCATAACTCAGCATCTCATTACAACCATTCGTCGGTACTTCACCTTTGAAGGCCTCCCTTACAGATACCCCTCCAAACTCATATTCCCTCTCAAACAATAGCAATCAACTTCATATGACACAAACCCAACAAATCTCTGCATATTACGAAATTTTATCTTCAATCTTAATTCTCCCAAGCATTGATCCAATTTCTAGCCGGAGAACCATTACCGGAAATTTCCGTTTCGTTGTTGCGCACTTTTTTTCCCGCAATTGTCATTTTGGTCGGTCTAACGACGAATCCAATCAAGCGGAAGTTCGCATAGTTAATCTGATAATAATTCTGCGCCTATTTCGGGTGCATGGCATTCTTTGGATTTGTCATCATGACAGCTTTGTCATACGGCAAAATGGCCTCTGCACACACTATAAGAACTAAAACCACCGAACCGGTACATAATGTATCTGCAACTAGTATATGTGAGAACATCATCCTGACCTATGCGAACATAAATTGCAATGCGACTGCAAATGCAACGCATATGGGAAGTTGTGTTGTCGTGCAAGTAGTATCTCGTACTAGACGATGTTTTACTACAGAATGCAGTTGTTTCGTTGTTGTTGTTGTTTTTTTTTGTCATGTTGCACTCGCCGCAATTACATAATGTAGATCCGCTGCTCCACATTCAATTGAAACGTTTTGCTCTTTTGCCAGAGGGAAAATTGAATTAAAATAAGAGCGCAGCTGAATGGGTACTTGGTGAGGGGCAGGGCGGCGGTAAGGCCGACGGAGCCGGTGGGGCTTGGAGAAAGCTTTGTGGAAAATGATTTAATTTTCCCCAAAGAACATTTTTCAGAAGAGGATTTTCGTGAAGTTTGCGAGTATGTGCAAACACATGTACGACGGGGATGGTGTGAACAAATTCTTGCAGTACGTGGTGAATTAAAATGAATTACGATTGACATGACGATGGTTTGGCGTTTTATTTTTTTTTCCTTTTTCTGATGCTGGGTGGATAATGGGACTTAAAAACCGTCTTAATGATGAAAATTCTTGCCAAAGTTTCTCTCATTTTCTTTAATGGATTCTTGAAGTTGACAGAGTTATTGACGGGTGCAGTTGTGCTAGGAAATGTGACGACTGGTTCGGTTTTGATTGGTGGTGGTGAAAAATGAAAAATGAAAAGTTTTTGACTCTTTAATTGGGAGCCGAGTGTTTAAAAATTTAACCTGTTAGTCGAACCAGGCCGAGACTTAAACTGAGGCTTATTCCGTTTGTAGACCTATCCATACCTTTGCCGGAAGGTGTTTTTCAATTTTGAGGCCAGGAAAACTCTTTTTTTTTTTTGTTTTAAAATAATTTGTACGACTTAAAAACACAAAAGTGGAATTAATGAAATTTTAATCTTTCATCTCTAAGTCTGATTAAACTGAAAATATTTAGCAGTACCACCCAACTAACAATTATTTCTCTATAGGGCATTGAGATTTAATTTCCACAAGCAATTATTTCTGTAGGACTTATATAGTACTTGTGCGCGGAGGTTGAGTATCTTTGCAGTCGATTGCTTGGCTAAAAGCCTGTTGAAGACATAATACAGGAAAAAAAAATCACACAAACACAACCGAAGTAATGATGGTATAGCCTCTGTAAGGTTGCTTTTAAGCTTCTGGAGATGTGTGTACCTACATGTACCATACGTTAAGATGTTTCTTAACGGCGCTTTTTAAGACACTATGCAGGAATAAAAATTCACACAAGCATTACCCAAGTTATGAAGGTATAACCGAACCGAAGTAATGATGGTATAGCCTCTGTAAGGTTGCCTTTAAGCTTCTGGAGATGTCTGTACCTACATGTACCATACGCTAAGATGTTTCTTAACGGCGCTTTTTAAGACACTATGCAGGAATAAAAATTTACACAAGCATTACCCTAGTTATGAAAGTATAACCTCTGTAAGGTTGTTTTTAAGCTTCCTACATGTACCATGCGTAAAGATATTTCTTAACGGTGCTATTTAAAACGGTGTGCAGGAAAAATAATGCACACAATCACAAACGAAGTTATTTTGGTATAACCTCTGTAAGGTTGCTTTTAAGCTTCTAGAGATGTGTGTACCTACATGTACCATACGTTAAGATGTTTCTTAACGTTGCTTCAGCGCGGTCGAGCGGGACTGGGATGATCAGCGTCTTATAAAGGATCTCCTTAGTAGTTTGAGTGAGCGCTTTACTACTGATTTGCCCTCTTAGAAACAGCGTTTTGCCAGATAAAATTTCCGACGAGATGTTGTTGTCAGAGTTAATAGTGGCTCCGAGGTAGACAAAGTCCCTTACTACCTGAAAGTTATATCTGTCAATGTTGACATTCTGTCCAATTCGTCGATGTTGTGTGTTCTTTCGTGTTGACAGCTTAGTCTTGCTCTCATTTACTGCTAAGCCGATTTTTGCCGCTCCTCTATCTATACTAGCAAGCGTGGCTATAATATCACGTTGGGTCCTACCAATGATGTGAAATTCGTCGTCCTATGATAGTAAATTGTGCCTCTGGCGTTGGCTCGTTTGCACATTCCTCTCAAGAATCAAATTGAGAAGTCGACAGCGCATCGCCTTGCCTAAATCATTTTCTGTATCGAATGTGTTGGTGAGTACCCTGATGTAGCAGCAGGAATTCTCCGTCTTCATCCTTCACAAACGGATGAGCTTGGGCGGTATACCCTGGACATGGCTCCGTATAGTTCGTCTTTATAAATGCTGTCGTATGGTGGGTATCGATTTGGACTTCCTGGGTTTTTTCCAGGATCTGCCGAAGTGTAAAATTAAGATCGGTTGTGGGCTTTCCTGGCCAAAAACCACACTGATAAGTGCCGATCAGGTTGTTGGTAAACGGTTTCAGGCGTTCACATATTATCGCAGATAGGATCTTGTAGGCGATATTGAGGAGACTTATGCCTCTGTAGTTGGCGGAAAAGTTGGTTGGAAACGGTTCTCATTCTTAACTGACTAAGGCCTGGGCTAGCGGAGGGTACCTTCTTGTGTTTCTTCATCACCGCAGCCTTTAGAGAGCTCATCATCTATAAGTCGCATTTTCAGTTTGTGGCAAGTTTTGTCCAGTAAGTTGCGTCCAGTTAGAATCCCTACTAGAATCGAAACAGATTTCCAGTTTCTTTGAAGCAGTTAATGGGTTCTGGCTTTGTTATACTCAGGTCACATCATTTTGAAAGTTACACAGATGGGAGGGAGTTCCACTTTTTTTTTGCAATATTCAGTATGTTCTGTCCCACCCGAGATTTGAGATCACATAGGTTGTGGTTTGACAGACTGGTTTGCCTGGTTTGCCAAGAACCTCTAGCACTTTACGACAACGCTTCACAAGCTTGGATTTTATTTCGACAGCGGAGATGGCTTTCATTGCAGCCTGACTGTCAATAAAGATGGTGACATCATCTGGTAGTATCGCCAGCATTGACGTCCCTTTTGGCTGCCTCTGCTACTGCCAATAATTCGGCCTGGAAGACACTTCTGTGCTCAGGGACACAAAAAGTGATGTTTAGCTTTAGTGCCTCTGAAACACTCCAACTCCAACGCCTACATCCATTTTTAAGCCATCAGTGTAGATGGATATGGTTTTGGTGCCCAGTTCGTCCCTCTCCCACTTCTTTCTGCTTGGAAAGATGCAGGAGAATGGTCTTTGAAAGTCATGATGAGGCAGCATGTAGTCAGAGGATACAGCTGAGCCCAAATATCTGCGTACAGCTGGGGCATGTCCTCCTGAGTTCGTTTTCCATCAGTTGAGCTGGCTGATTCTTAGACTCTTTTGGCTGCAGAATCTTGCATGAAGTGGTCTATCGGTAGCGGGTTAAGGATGGTTTCCAATCCTGTTGTTGGTGTGGTTCTTATTGCGCTGGTAGCGCCAGCACATGCTATTTTTTGTATGTTTTCCAGATGGTTGACTTTCTTTGTGGACTACCACCAGACAAGCCCTCCATTATAGCGGTCCTAAGTCTGATCCCTATGGGACTACTGAAGTGAATGTGTTATATTTTAACTCTCCATGATTATAGTTCTTCAGCCACCTATTGCTGAAGAAGTTGGTTACTTACCGCAGCGAGTACGATGACGTATCCATCTTCCAGTGATCTTCCAACGCACAACCAGCTGGCAGGCTTAAAGGCGTTTTTAACTTCCAGCGTTACTACCACACAGATCTCCCTAGTGCCGTGTAGCCATATTTTCTCCTTCGAGGTCCCTTTCTGTGATATCGATATCGTTTCTCTGAAAATAAATTTGTGGTCTGAGAGGGCTCCTGACAGGGCTTCTGCTACTCCTGCTTCGCCTATTTTACTGCATGCATTTAGTAGCATCCTCCTCCTCCATAGTAAAAAGTGGAAAATATCTCATTGTAGCTGGTCTTTGGAGGGAAAAGATGCGTTAATATGGTTCTCAGCAGTATTGGAGCGGTCCCTTTAATTTCATCTCTTTAATTTCGTCATCACCAATTTGTATTTCCAGTCCCATGTGTTAATGTCGGCTACTTGATAGGGATATTTGCAACACGTGGTTCTGCTCTCCCTGGTGCCTGTACCTTAGTGGCATTTCGTCAACTTGAAGATGTCCCTGTGCTGTTGCAAGTTTGTACTCCTTATTGAAGGCTGAACTCTACGCTGAGCTTGTAGACCTTCATTTTACAGCATCCCTCATACACTCGTTCCACCAATAACATAGTAGTGCTTTCCAGCTTTCTGCTCTTCTAGGCATCGATGCATCACAAGTCGTTGTAATGGTGCCTATGCAACTGTGCGCGAGAGTATCAGCTGTTCGACTCAGATTTGGATCTTAGTTCAACATCACTTCGAATGCGAGAGATCCGTAAGAGGAACACACCCATAATTTTGCGCGACGCAGGCATATAGAAAGCACGCGCTATTAAAAACTTAAGCCTTGGAGTATGCGATTCTTAAAAAAGACCAAAGCGGCAGAAGATGACACGCAACCCTTTACGCGGATGCAAATAATAAAAAAAAAGTCTCATTCAAGCACAGGCAAAGTTGACCTGTGTATTGTAAAAATAGAAATGACGAACGAATGTCATTTACCCAGTATGCAAATTTGTCGAACTAATCTTTCCTTGCCATCGTCATTGTCATATTTTTCTCTCAAATGATGCAAACTTAAATCGCCCCAAGTTGCTCGTATGTCAACTCTGACATCCTTCCCAGATCATTCATTTCCTAGACACAAACTTGTCAAAAATCTCATCACAAAACTTGATTAATGGCGGTCTGATGTTTCCATCACCACCATAGTCTACTATCATCCTGAACAATCATATCCCTTTATACGCACATCATCTATCAACTTTATGAAAAAAAAAAAAAAAAAATTTCGTCATTATCGTCAACAATCTCGGAGGCATCAACCCACCTCCACAGATCCACACATGCCTATTATCACACGTCAGTCATCCATAAACATCAGCGATTTGTCATCGCCCCAAGTCCATTCACATCAGTGAATGTGAAATTCTTAAAATTCGACGGAAGATTTAAGTATTTTTGGCACACCCACCTCTAAACCCTCCCCCTTGTAAAATTTAAATATTTTCCAACCCCCAGCCCTCCAACTACCCCTAGCAAACAGACTTTCATTTGCTTTTCAGCGATCGCCAACAAAAGGAAAAGTCCAACGACCTTTGCCGGAAGTGGGCCAATTCCATTTGTTGACACCTACACAGTACCGCCCTTCTAGAAGTTACTTTTCCTTGGCGGTGTATCTCACGCACACCTATAGACAGGTTCGATGCCCTTGACGAATTTAGCAAAGAAATCTCTAAATAGCCGCGTAAATCCAAAACCTAAAACTGCTCTAACGCGCGCTCTAGCTCCTACGTTGGTTCGTCGACCCTAATCGAGCCTAAATTCCCTCTTGAGTGTGTGTTTGTGCGAGGTCGTTCATTCGCCTAGGTCAATGAATTTTTGTGACGAAAGAAAAAGCGTGCCACCCGGGATAATTGGAGTTTATGTTGACAACTTAATCCGGCAGTGGTGTGTACTGAAAACCGTTCATTCATGTCAATAACCTCCCGGTGTGTATGTGTGTGTGTGTTTGTATCTGCTACTCGAAAACGACTCATCGTGTGATGTGACAGATGGAAAGGTTTCCCATGACTTTTCTTCTTCTTCATCGGTCTGACTTCCCTAATCGATTAAATCGTATATAAATGCCATCCTCATGGCTTGGCCCAGCCCTGCCCGCCTCCATCCCAAGTGGGTGGACAAAATTAATTGAATGTTTACCTTAGGTGTATCTATAGTGAGTGGTTGGATGTGTAAGTGTGTATTTGTATCAATTTGAGAGGAAGACAAATTTTGTGAAAATATTTGCTTTCGGAGGAAATTGGAAATTTCGCCTCAAATCACTTTGTATCTGTGTATCTTTTGGGTGAAAAAAAAATCTCTAATTTGACATTTAAGTGACATTTACCTAACGTTGGTGTTTTTTTCTTTTTTTTCTCGTTTCAGCCCAAATTGAAATAATTCCATGCAAGGTATGCGGTGATAAATCATCGGGTGTACATTATGGTGTTATCACATGTGAAGGCTGCAAAGGTTTCTTTCGCCGATCTCAGAGTTCTGTTGTGAACTATCAGTGTCCACGTAACAAACAATGTGTCGTCGATCGTGTTAATCGTAATCGATGTCAGTATTGCAGACTGCAAAAGTGCCTCAAATTAGGAATGAGTCGTGATGGTGAGTATTAGATACTTTTTTTCGTTTTTTTTTTTTTTTTTGTTGAACAATTTTTGTTATTCTGAGATGTTGATTTCATAATTCACGAGTGCTAGACAACTGCACAAGTCATGCAATTGAGATGGCAAACAAAAAAAAATTGAGAGAGATATTCTATCTTTCTATCTCGTGGTGAATTGATAGATGGAGAAGTACAAGATACATAGTTGCCAATGGAAAAGGTCTTTGGAGTGAATTTATTGAATTGGTTTTGTGTTGTGCTGGGTAGTAGTAATGCTGTATCCCCGTAGATGGTTATAAGATTATGTGCTTTTGATGGAGTTGTTTCGGAGAGAGATACATCCATTTGGCAGAGGCAGATATACGAGTCATAGCATGGCATTCTGAACTTGTCTGTTCTTTTTTTGGAATTCGCTTAGTTGGTGGGAGATTTGAAATTTTAACCATGGGAATGGTACCTATGAGTGGTGCAAGAGTTCTCGATAGACCGAAGATGTTGGTCAGTGGAATAGCAATTGCACGGGGAGTTGACGATTCAGGAAATTACTTCTTAGACGTTGGAAAAAATATATATGTCTGACATTAAGCATTCGTACAGCACCTAAAACCTAGCTTTTTCCCCCATTTGGGTGCTCGAATTTATTATTTTGGACTTCGACTTTGAGCGATGTCATATTTTAAAGAATGCCCCAAGTATATAGGTCGATTCAGAATTGCAAGTGGAGAGGAAATTATATGTTAGACGTCAATGTCATACCAAAACCGAACATCTGATTTCAAGTTATAAGTCTGCAAACATATTTAGTTCGTTATGTTTGTGAGTCATAGCTCCAGCTGGATCTTTATCAGCTTTGATGGGACAATCTAGAACTGTATGTGATGCAATGGTACTAATTTTTAGAGATTTTTATTTTATGGAACAGAGACACATATTGCGTAAGATTCGTTCAAAACGGACAATTCGGTTTCAATTTATAAGCTCGCAAACAAATTTAATTCGTTTTGCTTATGATTCCTGCATTAATGAATGACTGCTCAGCTTCGATGGTCCATTCTAGGAGTGTGTGTGTAGGAATCGAGCTCTTTTCGGAGGACTGTTATTTTGAGAGGCTGGCGCTCATATTGAAAAAGAATCGTCCAAAACGAAACTGCTCAGCTGCGATTTACCAATCTAGGAGTCTGTAGGACGTAATGGAACTGTTTTTTTGAGATTATTATTTTGAGAGGCTTACGTTCATATTGTGAAAAAATCGTTCAAAACGGACAAACTGATTTGCAGTTATAAGCCCGCAAACATATTTAGTTCGATTTGTTCCTATAATTTATGAAGAACTGCTCAGCTTTGATGGACCATTCGAGGAGGCTGTATGATGAATGGAGTGCAAAATATTATTTCGAGTAGCTGTGAAATATAATATTTAGGCTGACGTTCATATTGTGAAAAAATCGTTCAAAACGGACAAACTGATTTGCAGTTATAAGCCCGCAAACATATTTAGTTCGATTTGTTCCTATAATTTATGAAGAACTGCTCAGCTTTGATGGACCATTCGAGGAGGCTGTATGATGAATGGAGTGCAAAATATTATTTCGAGTAGCTGTGAAATATAATATTTAGGCTGACGTTCATATTGTGAAAAAATCGTTCAAAACGGACAAACTGATTTGCAGTTATAAGCCCGCAAACATATTTAGTTCGATTTGTTCCTATAATTTATGAAGAACTGCTCAGCTTTGATGGACCATTCGAGGAGGCTGTATGATGAATGGAGTGCAAAATATTATTTCGAGTAGCTGTGAAATATAATATTTAGGCTGACGTTCATATTGTGAAAAATTCGTCCAAAACGGATAATCTGATTTCATGTTATGATTATGAGTGCACAAACATATTAAATTCGTTTTGTTTGTGATCCCATGAAGAACTACTCAGTTTCGATGGACCAGTCCATGAGTCTGTGTGACGTAATGGAAATATTCTTTGGAGGTTGTAATTTCGAGAGACTGACGTTCCAATTGAGAAAAATTTGTTCGAAACGGACAATCTGATTTGAAGTTATAAGCCTGCAAACATTCAATTTTGTTGTTGTTTGAAAGTTCTTTCAAAGTAAAAAGCTAGGGGTTTTGATGTGAAGATAAATTATTATCTAAGTCCAAAGTATATCACAGCTTAAGATATTAGTTCTTTGTGGAACCTTAGACTCATTTGGTAAAGGCTTAAGCAAAATCAGAAAATGGAGTTTCTAGTTGTTAGTCTTCAAACAGAATAAGTCCCCTTGTTTGTAAGCTAATTGTTTGTAATAGATTCCTTAGCATTGATTGGCAATTACTTGGACTGATGCTTACACATTGGATCACAACTTTAAAAGGTGGATAGTTTGTGAGGTAAGATTTACCAAGGCCAAATAAGTAGATTTTGTGTCATATGTCTTCAAACATTGCATGATCGATTTATTGGGAGCATATCGCCTGAAATTGGCTGTTCAATTGGTTGGAAAGCTGGCTAAAGCACATGTAGACTAGTAGACTAGACGATTACAGGTGTCTAGGACTGGAATTAGTTTCATGAGAAGGAAAAAATGCGATAGCTGTCGCCATGCATACTATCCAGAATATGTGAGGATTGCTTATATCTGTGAACAGTTTTTTTTTGACGGTTAAAGGTCTATGAAAAAAGATGCCTCCATTTCGCTGATTGAAGTTCTGTGGGATCGTGCTTATTGTTGTTTCAGTTCCAAGCGAATGGGAAGACTCGTTTTGAAGGCAAAATCCTTTTGCAACAAAAAAAAAACAATGGAACGAACTTACAGCCAGAAAAATAATTTTCACCAATTCGCAATCTGCATCAGGCCAAGAGCAGTGTGAACAAAAATCTGCAAGCATCATCTCAGGGCCCTCTTGAATCGAAACAGATCCGCCTCACCACTGAAAAGTTAAAAAAAAAAGGTTCGTAGGTCCGTTTGGAATTATAAAAGTTAGGATCTAGGGTGAAGCTTTTTTTCACTCCCCTAATCACCACATATTGCACGGTTGCGAGACCTACAGCTTTATGCCGAATCGAAATGACTTAGCTGAGATAAACTTTTTATAACAATTGCTACTACCTGAATGATTTGTTAAAACGAGGTCCAGCTTGGTGTTGGAGCAACGCAGGTATTTCAAAGCGGTAGATGGGTCCAGTGTTCAGATTTATCTGTTAACCTTTGGATGCTCAGCTGTGTCAGTTTGGATGTTTGCAGACATTTTTCTTTCATACATAAAACTGGGATGCGACTTTTGGAGTTGATATATGTAGCTAGATGCATTAAATAACCACCAAAAAAACTAATTTTTGCCGCAACAGTGTGTGTACTTCTTGCACGATGGCGGGACCTCCTGTTTTATGACGACCGAACGGCGAAGTTGAGATAAGCTATTCTTAGAAACTGATACTACTCGGATGATTTGTCATAACATCGCGAGAGGGGGGCTACTGAAAAATCATTTTAGGTGTTGCTAAGGCTGGGAATCGAACCCAGACCTTCTGCGCGGCGGTTCATCACACTAACCATCGCGCCACTCAGCCCGTCAACGCTCAAATCTTGTTGAAGTCCTTATCCAATTCATCATAGCTCTAGAATCCTAATGTGTTCCTTAAAAAAAACAGATAAAGTTCAGATAAAGGACAGATGAGGACTGCCGAACTTTGACAGCTTGTAGCGGCCATATTGTTGAAGCTACGTCTGTCAAATTGGCTGTCATTTATTCAGTTTGTTCTGCCAAATTACCTTTTTCATCAAAATGGGTGTTCTGTTCGCGCAACGAGAGGACTATTCGTAGTGTGGTGGATAAATTTGAGTCCACTGGTTCGGTAATCGATATACCAATACCCGTACGTCTAAAATATTGCCGCTGTCCGTGAGAGTTTGCAGAAGAAGCCACGTCTGTCGGTTTCACATCGCTCACAAAAATTCGGCCTTTCGCAGACCACAATTTGGCGAATTTTGAGTCATGGCATGAGCGTGTATCCGTACAAATTTCAACTGACCCACGATCTGATGATAAACGACCATAGACAACGACTTGCGTTCGCTGAATGGGCTCTTTAGCAGTTGCAAGCTGACCCTAATTTTCATCGAAAAATCATCTTCAGCGATGTGGCTTATTTCTGGGTGGATTGGTACGTCAACAAACAAAACTGTCGATTTTAAGGCGATACCAAACAACATGAAGCCAAGAGCGTCCCGAAAAGGTCACTGTTTGATGTGGTTTTTGGTCTGGTGGCATTATCAATGTTGCCAACACCCTGAAATCCTGCTTAAAAGGCAGCTACCCCCACACTTGCTACGTGAGAGACCGCAATTGATTCTCAAGACTCACCTAACACATCAACCCCTCCCACCACATGATAACATTTAATACACCCATCAACCAGTAATCACCTCGAAAAGGTTTCGTCTTCTCCACGACATGGAACTCCGATTTGGCAATCTACCTACCGCGGCAAACCTAAACAAGTGGCCACTTGGATTTATCCTTCAACTGCAAACTTTTCTACTTATCAGCACTTTTGCTAAAGTGCATCGTTTCATCAATCAATTCACCTTCTTAGGTATTGAGCCGCGCTGTCTGCGCACTTGCGCTCCACTCTACCTTCAACGAAATTTCAAATGCAAAGTATCTATCTCCCAATAGATAGTCGGGACTAAGAAGATGCTGCATCTTGTTAATTCCGTCACTTTGATTAACGATTATCCGAACAAACAATACACACCACGTGATTGCTTTTTAATGATAAACAACAACAACAACAACAAAAACAACGACTCAAGCGATGGTGCTTAGCGATGGTTCGGATTACGAAATCTCTAATTATTGGTGTGCAGTCTTGTAGTCTTGCAAATTCGAAGGAGGAGGCAGAGATGAACATCAGCCGCAATGGATTGACGGTTAACAAATTTCGGATTTGTTCGGTCGTTTTTTTTTTCTGTTTTTTTGTAGTAAGGATCCGCCCCGGACTATGGAGAACTTTACAACAATGAACTATGATTCATTTTTGCAAAAGATACAGATTGGTACGGGTGTAGATACTTTGTTTTGTAATAAATTAATGTTCAGGATCTATTGTTTTATGGCTGAACCTTCTGACAGCAAGGTGGGTTGTTGGTTTAGATTTTCTGCTTAGCCTGCCATGAAATGCAACAAGTATCTATCGACCTTTTGGGTGGTGGAAGCGAGTTGTATGTGTCTATGACGGTAGTTGGAGTATTTCTTCTGTCATGTGTAGGAGTTTGAACCTGACTATGCATTTATCTAATGATAACTTTCAAAAAAGGGAGATATGAAGAAGCTATTTTGTGATTCCATTTCTTGTAAAGCCTACTTAATTTAATATTTCTATTCCTTCACACAGACTCCTCTAATGTCCCATCGATGCTGAGCAGTCCTCACAAACAAAACGATTGAACTATGTTTGCGGACCTATAACTTGTTATCAGATTTTAGGTTTTCAACGAATTCAATCAGAATATCTGCTTCGATCTATCAGTATAACAATTTCAAAAAAAAAAAATTATTACGTCACATAGACTCCTGGAATTGTCCATCAAAGCTTAGACGGATCCATTTGAACTACGACTCACAAACAAAACGGTTGAAATTTGTTTGCGGATGTACAACATGAAATCAGTTTGTTAGTTTTGGACGAATCTTTCACAATATGAACGTCAGCCTCTCGAAATAAAAATCCCAAAATAATAATGGCTCCATTATATCACATTGACTCCGAGAATGGTCCATCAAAGCTCAGTAGTCCTTTATGTAATACAGGCTCACAAACAAAACGATCTATTTATGTTTGCGTACTTATAACTTGAAATCAAATTGCTGATTTTAGACGAATCTATCATAATACCAACGTCATTCCATCAGAAGAACTATCTACAAAAAAAAATCTCAGAATGGTCCAACAAAGCAGAGTAGTCCTTCATAAACTATGGGCTCGCAAACAAACGATTTATTTTTGTTTGCGGACTTATAACATGAAATCTGATTGTTAGTTTTGGGCAAATCTTTCACAATACGAATGTTAGCCTCTCTAATTAACAATTCCGAAATAAAAACGGCTCCATTAAATCACAGACTCCTAGAATGGTTCATCGTAGCTGAGCATTCCTTCATAAACTATGGGCTCACAAACAAAACGATTTATTTTTGTTTGCGGACTTATAACTTGAGATCGGCTCAAATGATTTTGCTGAATCTTTTACATTATGAACATAATCCCATAAACAAACTGTTTTCATGACCTCGAAGTTTAGTTAACGCACCATTAATGCTGGGCTTTTTATTTAAAAAAAAATTGCGGCTAAACAAAACGTTTCTGTATGTTTGCAGGCTTGTAGAATAAAGTAGCATTGACCGAGGATGTTTAATCTTTTACGTAACGAGTCTCAGCCCCGTAAACTGTGAAAGTCTAAGTCATGAAAACCTTTCGAAGTTTGTAAATTGTAACATCAAAGCAGGGATTCCTTATATAAATCTAGAAGGGATGCAAACAAAACGCTTCTCCATGTTTGCAGAGTTGTTAGTTGTTGGGGCATTAGCTGAAGGTGTTTAATCCTTCACTTTATTAGGCTCAGGCCCACCAACTTTCGAACTCCAATTCCCAATATAAGTGCGACACTCAGGAATTGTCATAACAAAAGCTGTAGACGCTTCTATCAACCTAGAGAGGATACAAATGAAACGATTCTTAGTATTCCGACTTTAAAGTTAAACTAGCATACATCTATGTTGAGGACGTTTTAAGACAGAATATTAGTCTCACGAACTGTCGTTATTCAAGTCTCAAAATTATTTCGACTCTTAGTAAAGGGCAAACCAAAGCTTAACTGCCAAACAAAACAATTGTAGAATGTTTGCCGACAGGTGACTTTAAAGTGCAGATTTGTACTACGCAGATGATGAATATTTTAGAGGCCAAGTCTTAATCATACAGACATTCAATCTCCAAAATCGTGGTTCATTTGGTAATCTTGAATTTTGGTAATTGTAACATAAAAGCCGTGAAATACTTTTTAGTCAATAGGCTGACAAACAAATCAATTTTTGTATGTTTGCGAGCTCCTTTTCCGATTTTTATGAATCATTCTCGTCACAAGCATCACCTTCTGAAATACCCAGTTCACAATTTTAAAGCCTCTCTCGAAACCTCGATTTTTAATAATAATCCTAATCGAGAAATATTTCTTAAACCATGATCACACAAACAAATCAGTTTTCGTATGTTTGGGAACTGGTATGTATCTGAAAAATGCCTTATCCGATTTCTATGAATCATCCTCGTCACAAGTATCAATCTCGGAAATAACCAATTCACAAATTTAAATCCTTTGTTGCAATCTCGACTTTAAGATGAAGTCCTATACAAAGAAAAGATTATCTCAAGAAACATGCTTCCAAACAAATCGATCCTTACGTGTTTGTTGGTTGATAAAATTAGCCAGGCTTTTCCAAATTTGATGAAATTGCGAGTTTCATTTCTGTGAACCACAAGTCGAAGACAGGTTGGCCATCTATTTTCCAGCATTCAGGGGAATCGTATTGTCAAAACTCAATACTCTGTTTGTTCTATGTGCCTCAAACAAATAGAAATTTATATGTTTGAACGAATATAACTTTAATTGGTCTTAACCGATTTTGATGAATTTTGCAGGACCTAATTAGAGGCATTCAGTCTATAAAACTTCAGCTTATATTACAACCAGGACATCAAATTATAGCACTCCCATTTCTCAAGTAATACATCTGATTCCAAAAAAGCGATCATAATATGTTTGTTGGTTGATAGGGCTAGACAGACTTGACCGATTTTGATGAAAATTTCACAGCATAGAATTCATTTCATGTACTACGAATTTGCATTAAGATGAGGAATATGTTTATAAAAATTGTGAGTTATCATCTTGACAAAAGTATGAACTCTGCATTACTTTACGTGATTCAAACAAAAAGGTTTTAATATGTTTGTGATGGAATAACTTGAAACAATCTTAGCCGATTTTGATGAATTTTTCAGGAGGCAAGTAATACTTTTAAAAAGTCAATCTTTATAACGGAAGCCTTGGCATAGGGACTTTAAGGTATAAGTAGCCTCATGTAATTAAAAGATTACCTCAGATTATGTACCTTCTTCCAAACAAATCAATCATAATTGGTGAGCTTGTAAGTTGATAAGTTTAGACAGACTCTTATTTTGATAAAATTTTAAAGGCTCAATATTCATTCTGCGGACTTCAAATCTGCAGAATGCTAATCCATATTTTCATCAGTACTCTGAGCTATCATCTTGTCAAAAGTAAAAACTCTGCTCTACTTAACTCACTGCAAACAAAAATGTTTGAGGGGTCATAACTTGAACCTGTCTTAACCGATTTTGATGAATCCTTCACCAAAAAGGTTTCAATATCAGGCAATTTTAGTTAAAAACTTTTGAGATATAGTGTAATCTACGGTCTTCGATACCCAGCAAGTCCGGTCGGGCGCAACATAGAAAGACCTTGAAACTGTCTTAACAAATTTTGATGAATCGCTTACCCTGATTGTGCCAGGTAGTTTCATTCACCACCTTTTATCAGGCAGTCAATTCTATGGTCTTATATACCCAGTCGAACGTCGGGCGCAACAAAGAAAGGACCTCACCTAAACCAACTGGAAGTCCACAATTAAAAGAAGTTAGCTAGGGAACGGGGTAATTGGAGATCTATGCTCTTTAATTTCTAAGTTTCTTAAGGATGGTATGGTTAAACGTATGTAGGGTCGAGGGATTGTAGCAACATTTTGTTTTCCAAACGTTGGTTGAGACTTTTTGCAGAGATCCAGGGATTCGGTCACATTGAAGGCACCAAATGTGTCATGAGAAAGGCTTTGTTAGAGGAAAAAATTAAGTCTGGCGGAACCATCTACAGGCAATCTTCCATTATCAATGGACAAAAAAACAAACAATAAACGAGCTTATAGGAGGGTGGCATTCGGTCACATTTTTATCACCAAAGTCGTCCTGAGAAAGTCACTGTTAAAGGGCACTCTTTGATCTGACCGTACCATAGGTCTACAGGCAATCTGTCATTATTAATGTGACAGGAAGAGAAAATAAACGAGCTCAGAGTGAGGGCGGTATTCGGTCACATTTAAGGCACCAAGACGTCCTGAAAAAGTCACAGCTAGAGGGCAAACTTTGGTCTGGCGGAACCATAGGTCTGCTTTTCTAAAACGAAACTGATTTGCCATAACCGTCAGTGCTACAGGTCGGTGATAGGCAACTTCTTGGATCTAAACATTATCATATGGATACTGACGACCTTTTGGATATATGTGCCATACATCACATACTGCGATGGACATTCTGCATGACCTATTTGATGGCTTGTTTAAATCGTGCTACGTCGACAAGAACCTTAGTCTCATAAAAATTCGGTCCAAATGGTTGATCCTTCAAAAGACTATTTGTGGTCTCAACCTAGATAAATATTTTAAGACATGAGTCCTGATGCAATTAATTCCACAGACTAGGAATCAAAGTTATCGTTACGCATAGTGTAGCAAACCTTCCTTAGGTGATAGGCTTTTAAATCATAAGCGTGGTTTTTAAATAAAAACGAAGTCGAAAATTGGAGAAAACTTCCTAAAAATCCAGCTTCAGGTCTTAAGCCTTCACAAAAAAAAAAATATTTTCAGTATTTTCGATCTCGAATTTGATGAAAATTTTAAGACATTCGTCTTCAGATTGTATTCTGCCGCGTGTTTAGGCTTTGGGTAAACGCTTTCACTACACTCAATGCAGCAAAGCATTCTAACTCCTTAAAATAAGAATTCTGTCTCAGGTCTTGAGCCTTCGAAAGAAAATTTGTATTTGTGATCACAAACTTGATGAAAATTTTAAGACTTTCGTCTTCAGATTGTATTCTGCCGCGTGTTTAGGCTTTGGGTAAACGCTTTCACTACACTCAATGCAGCAAAGCATTCTAACTCCTTAAAATAAGAATTCTGTCTCAGGTCTTAAGCCTTCGAAAGAAAATTTGTATTTGTGATCTCAAAGTTGATTAAAATTGTAAGACATTCGTCTTCAGATTATATTCTGCCGCGTGTTTAGGCTTTGGGTCAAGGATATCATTACATATCACACAGCAAAGCATTCTTACTCCTTAAAATAAAAATTCTGTCTCAGGTCTTGAGCCTTCGAAAGAAAAATTGTATTTGTAATCACAAACTTGATGAAAAATTTAAGACTTTCGTCTTCAGATTGTATTCTGTCGCGTGTTTAGGCTTTGGGCCAATGCTATCATTACAGATAATGGAGCAAAGCATTCTAACTCCTTAAAATAAGAATTCTGTCTCAGGTCTTAAGCCTTCGAAAGAAAATTTGTATTTGTGATCTCAAAGTTGATTAAAATTGTAAGACATTCGTCTTCAGATTATATTCTGCCGCGTGTTTAGGCTTTGGGTCAAGGATATCATTACATATCACACAGCAAAGCATTCTTACTCCTTAAAATAAAAATTCTGTCTCAGGTCTTGAGCCTTCGAAAGAAAAATTGAATTTGTAATCACAAACTTGATGAAAATTTTAAGACTTTCGTCTTCAGATTGTATTCTGTCGCGTGTTTAGGCTTTGGGTCAATGCTGTCATTACAGATAATGCAGCAAAGCATTCTAACTCCTTAAAATAAGAATTCTGTCTCAGGTCTTGAGCCTTCGAAAGAAAAATTTGTATTTGTGATCTCAAACTTGATTTAAATTTTTAGTATGAAGACTCACACACACTATTGCGTCCACAGACTATGAGTCAAAGCTATCTTTACGCATAATGTAGCAAACCTGCCATCGATGATAAACTTCCAAATCATGAGCGTGGTTTTTAAATAAAATCGAAGCCGAAATGTGCAAGAGCCACCTTTGATTTTCACTTTGGGGACAAAAATATTTACCTCCAACTTTGTATCTTAAACGTCTCCGTTTAGACAACCCCAATGCAAGCCTAAATCACATGTGCCTCGCCCATTCACCGCCCCTAAAAAATCGCAATCGATTCATCAGCAACACAAACCCGAACTCAATAGCTCCTACACCTACACCCTCCCATAAGAAACATAATGCCCACCTTTTGTCTCAAGCCTGGAACCATCAATGGCGCTTCCCGAAACCGCCTTAGTTGTGTGGTGAGATAGTCCCACGCGCATACAAATCACGCTCCCTGATTGCATATAAACGAGCATTGCGGGGGGGGGCCTCCACCAATGTGTGAGAAGCCTTTTATTCATCTCGAACCTGAACACTGAATAGGATATAGAGATGCGATGTTCCCACACTCATTTCGCCTCCGGTCTATTGAAAGGACCTCATCCGGTTGCATATCACTCACACACACATACACATTCACTCACAATATAGTTTGCCCTCAAGATGGATTCCGCTTTATATTTTTCTTGTTTCCTTTTCCCATAGTCCTCGCACTAGGCCTTTCTCGAGCCAGTTCAACGAACCAACCGACCAAAGGAGGAGTAAAGGAGACAACAAAAAAAAAACAGAGGATCCTATTTTTTGAGATAGTTTTTCTTTTCAAACATTTTTGTCTGTTTTCCCTCAAACCTTTCACAAAGGCGATGGCAAAAGATATCCTTTAAGTGCTATTGGGAAATCTGCGATGCGCGAGATTTGTTGTTAACCCTTGGAAAGGATTTTTTTTTTCAATTTTGTGGTATTACCCTTCAATAGGACGATGACGATGAAGAAGAAGAGAACACAGGAAATGTTTTCCGTTTCATTGAATTAAGGAAAATTCCCGAGGTTTTCCATTTTTTTTCTTCCTTTCGGGTTTGTTTTGTGTATATTATCCTTCAAGTTGATTTAATATTTCATAGTTTCACACTGTTTCCTGTTTGGCTTTATGTCCTTGCGGTGGTTGGTGGGGGGCGGGTGACTTTAGATGTTGAAAAGGTGCTTGTCAGGCTCAGTAATGATTAAAAAGTAAATGCAAGGAGTACAAGTCCCTTCTTCGCTGTTGAATAGTTAGGCATAATGAAGGAGTTTCGTTGGTGTTGAAACAGTTTTTGTTTCGTCCCTACGTGCATTGCAAGTTTTCTTCAGATTTCTGTTGTAGATGGAAGGGATGGTATTCTGTTGCGTGTGATGTAATACCAACACACATCCACACACAAAGGATACATTTGAACTGTGACACATTATGAATACGCGCGTTGTAAATGTCATTATAGCTGGAACTCCGTTTTAATGAACATTCATTCATACACTATGCATATATGCGTTCCAAAGGATGTTGGACGGAATGCAAGGACTTTTATTGATTTTTCAACAAGAAAAAAACTGGTTGAGGGTGAAATTTACCTTAGGTGTAAATAATTGACAGATGTATCTTTAATTTAAGCAAATTTTGTAGATTGTTGCAGTTTGTCGGGGGGAGAAGTTAGGTCGGTCTCGTAGTATCTGCAACTGGTACACGTGTAGCTGAAATATCAGGAGGTGAACGACCGGGATGGAGGAGCACGTGGTGTTGTGTATACTCAACCTAGTTTTGGATTACATTCGAGTTGTTTTGTGTACACGCGTTAAGATACTTTCAACAGTCGTTAGTGGGTGTTTGGGATTAGGAGGAAATGGACGAGGGATTGATGGATTATTGTGCTTCATGGGGCAATGTTTGAGTTAAATCTAAGGAAGAGGTCAATGATTGGATTTGTATGTTCAGAATTCGCTTAATTTGAGCTGAACTTAATGTTTGTTTTACTCAATTCGGGGGAATGGTTACAGAATTCTCAGTTGAATGCTAATCCCATTTAGTTGCTATAGTAACACCCTCTTCAGGTTCCAGGTTAAGCTCCTGATGAAAACAGAATCATCCCCAAAAGATCAGAAACAAAAAGCGTGGGTAACTTCAAACATAACCCGTCGCAACAGCAGCACCTCTAGTTCTTTCCGCATGAGTGAACTTGATTTTGGTTTACTACTTGTACTGGTGTATACTTTTAGGCGATATGTGAAAACTTCAAGTTCTGTGGTATATGTTCATATCTTCGTATCCTTGATCATAACAGTCTTTGGGAAAATCATAAAGAGGACTGCAAACTGATCGGCAGTAGACATAATCGAAGCTTGTGATGCCGGATCTGTCATCGATTACTGAGAAGCACGGATGAATAGTAAGCAAAACTTTATAAAAGTTTCTCTTGAACATAACAGTCTTTTGAAAAATCATAAAGAGGGCTGCAAACTGATCGGCCGTAGACATAATCGAAGCTTGTGATGCCGGATCTGTCATCGATTACTGAGAAGCACGGATGAATATTAAGCAAAACTTAACAAAAGTTTTTCTTAAACTCAATCGGGCTTGCCTAAGGAGAAACTTAATTGCTTCGGGCTTAATAGTTACGAAGTCCTTTATACTAAAAACATCAGTAGTGACGAGTATTTAATTACTCAAGTAGGGCTACAGTCCAGGATAAACTTGGGCCTCAAAAACATATCAACTGCGGATCATTAGCTTACATTTGGATGCCCTTAAGTCACACCAGTGTTCTTGGATCACAACTATATGTTCTCAGAGTTTTGTCAGTCCGGAAAAAAGGGCAGCGGAAGCCGCTTTAGAGTGGTGAAGGTTAATCTGTAAGAGTTTCATCATTGGAAGCGGGCATTACCACTGTGTTGTTCGTGTACGTCGTTACAAACTGATGCTTGAAGGTCCTTTTCTGCCAGCCTATCGGTAATACCAACCAAGTCTAGGTCGCTAAGTACTAAAGAGCGTAGCGTTGTGGGGTCCTGGATATCTACTCTGGTCAATGTCCTCTATCTTGTCGTCGACAATCGGTTGAGGTGGTGCAATTGTAGGGTGGGGCGATTTGTCGCTCCTAAAAACGTTCAAGAGAAAGGACATGGACCTGATAATTCCTGACATTATCAGGTTCAGAAATCCCCTTCTTCCACCACATAATCGCTAGCTTCATAGCCAGCAGTTCCCTGTCATAGGTGCTATAATTTTGCTTTGATCGGTATTCTCGCACGCCTTCGAGGGCGGTTAGGGATCATGTTCATCTCCACAACCTCCAGTTGTGCTCCTGGCCAAACCTCCCCTGCACTGGACACTGCTACCTTGATGGTGGGATTCCTTGATCGGGATTCTCGCACGACTACGAGAGTGGTTAGGAATGATGTCCGCCTCCAGTTGTGCTCCCGCCCTTGATGGTCGTATCGGTCGTATCGGTCGTATCGGTCGGCCGGGATTCTCGCACGATTACGATGGTGGTTAGGAATCTGCTCCATTTGAGCTACCTCTAGTTGTGCTCCTAGCTAAACTTACCCTGCCTGGACCTTGTTATCTTAAAAAGATCTTTGGACCTCTTATCTTCACATGTAATCCTATTTATATGCCCCTGATAGAGCACTAGATCGCGGACTTGCCGCTCCTCGCGTAGTCTTCTAAATCCCTCCACCTTCCTTCATTTTTCCGGTGTAATGTTTCCATCCGTTTTATTGGCGTCAGTTACCGCGAATTCCAGACATTCATTCAACATCTGACTAAAATTTCTGCCAGGAGTTCTGAGTTGCGAGGCATTTGCTGTTTTTTTCTTTTTGGGGCTCCACGTTAAGTCGTCCGGTGGCAAGTCTCAGCCCAACCTTCCTCCATTTTTGGGTATTGTCACTTACTGCGGCTACCGTGAATTCCAGACGTCCTTTCATTATCTGTATAAACTTTCTGTCAGATGTTCTGAATTGGGAGGGATTAGCCCTATTTTTCTTTTTTGGCGCTCCTCCACCGACCTTTGTCTTTTGGACGCGATGTCCTCGGAGGAACTGGCGAAACGTTGAAACTGTTCCTTGGCCCAGGTCGCAGAAGAATTTTAGTAAGTGCCCGTCTATCCTTGTAAGCAGCTTTAGCACGGTGGGCTTACTAGGAGCTGGAAGACGGTTGTTCTGGTAGTGATTAAAGGGGGACCATCTGCTGCCTTCCAAAAATTCCAAACAAATTTTTGCGATGGAACGCATCTATCCATGGCCATATAAAGGCAGATACCTACTTTGGCATACACTTCTCTTTCGTTTGGACCAGGTTTTCAGAAATGGCTTACGTAAAGTTTGCTCAGATGAGTCAGAGAAAGACTAAAGGTCGTCCCGGTCTCTTCGCTTTGGGTCGGATCAGGTTCCAAAAACAATGTCATTTTCGATGGCACGGATGCGCATTCAGCCATAGAGGTAGGGCTTAACTGGACAGAAAAATCTTTTACGTTTGTACCAGGTTTTCTCAAAGTCTTTACGTTAGAGGCGGTGGTTTTATAAGAAGAGGTGACCAAAATGATGGACCAATGTTTGGGTGGAAGAAGTGGGTAAATCATTCTTGGTAGAGGCGGGGCATTAACGCGGTGTCAGCCGAACAACCGCTTGATCGTTTAAGGTTTAAAATAAGCGGGATGGAATACCCCTGCAACACTAGGGCTTGGTTTCGGACTAGGCTTTAGAGCAATCGTATTACCCGTTTATTCCTTCGGAGTTTATATACCTTTCCGCAGTTGCTGGCTTGGCTCAGATCAGGTTTTTCCAAAGCTATTTTTGCCTTGGCTTATTCAACGCTTCAAGATGTCACCCTGAGGTGCTTTAAGGTGTGCTTTAATTGTATGTTGAATCTTTAGTGCCCTTTTTATTTTTTTGATGTTAATTGGACTTACGAGTACCGGAGAAAACTGGTACACATTCACAGGGATCCGCATTATTCAGGCAAGGCAGGGTTTTGGAGGTTGCCTACCATCCGGATACTCCTTTATTGTATGAGAATTTGGTAGTGCCCAAACGGGCTCAGTTGCGCAATGGTTAGTGCGATGATCTGCCGCGCAGAAGGTCTGTGTACGATTCCCAGCCGTAGCAACACATTAAATGATTTTTCACTCTCCATCTTCTCTAGAAATGATCTTTCGAAACGTTCAATTCAAGTTGTTTTGGACGGATTCAAGTCTGCAACTCACCAAATAAATGCTGGTGTCCCACAAGGCTCAGTTTTGTCTCTGATTCTCTTTCCAATTTTCATCAATGATCTCCTGTCTGCAACTTCTAGTCCAATTCGTTTCTTCGCTGATGACAGTACTCTCAGCTTCTCATATTCATTTTCAGGTCCACGTCCCTCATCTTCGAACGTGGAATCTAAACGACAACATATGTTAAGCTCATTGAATTCCGACCTTGACAGCGTAATCAAATGGGGTAAATCTAACAGAGTAGAATTCAATGCTTCCAAAACACAATGCTGTCTTCTGTCGTTAAAGAGAAACCAAAATCTAGAGCCATTATCAATGAATGGCACTTACGTCGAAGAAACCGAAAAACTTTCCATACTAGGTGTGTAAGTAACGACTTACGTTCGAACGACCACATATTCCAAGTCGCTAAAAACACAGCGAAATGTCTGGGTTTCCTTAATCGATGTAAAAAATATTTCACCCCTTCTGATCTATATAAAGCGTTTATACGCCCTAAATTTGAGTTTAACGCCCACATCTGGTCGGGTGCACCAAAAACAACATTGCACCTCCTAGATAGGATTCAAACGCGTGCGAAAAAACTTATAGGAGACATTAGAATATCGAACTCTTTAGTTTCGCTTGAACACCGTCTAAATATCTCCTGCCTTACATTGTTTTATCGCTATTTTAACAACTAGTGCTCAAATGAAATAGCCAGCTGCATTCCCCCCATTCAACATTTCAGCCGCAATAGTCGTTACGCTATGAATGCAAATCAGTTTACCCTCAAGCCTATCTTCGAAAAAACGCTGAAGTCTAGAGATTCGTACCTAAACCGAACAACACGAAAGTGGAATGCTCTACCAATCTCTGTTTTTCCTTTCCATTGTAACTTACAGGCATTTAAAACCAATGTGCATCGGTATCTCCTTTCTTCTTCCTTCCCGAATTTCCTTAACGCCCGCACTGTGCCTAAAAATATAACCCCTTGAGTGCGTGCAAAATTTAAAAAAAAAGATCGGAGTAGTATCATCAAATCATCCTTGTCAAGAATAGCAGATCTCAACTTCGCCGTTCGGAGTCGGCATAAAACAGGAGTTCCCGCCATCGTGCAAGAAGTACACACGCACACACCAATGGTTGTAAAGAAACTAGGCTCCGGGTACTAACGAGCCTGTTGCTCCAAAAATTTATATTTTTGTATTTGGTAGATCCCTCAGCCGGGTCGATTATCGGTCGTTTAACACCTAAATTCAGCAATTTAGTTAATTTTGGCCCGCAGGTGGTATCGCGTATGGTATTTCCACCAGCCCTGTGAGTATACCGTCCGTAAGGCGTACACACACACAGAGCCCACTATCCAACGCTTGGGGAATCGTCCAATGGGAGAATAACTAAACTCCATAGAAGTTGATGTTTGATACTTATGAGATTAACGTCACAGACCCGCGCTTAATGGTCCAACCCACTAACCACTAGGCCCATTATATGCGATCTGTAGTATACCAGTGATAAAACAATTGTTGCTCCCTATATCTAATAGCGGTAAGCAATGTCCTTTCACTCATTGTTTAGCATTAATTTAGCAAAGACAACTGTTTATAGCGACATCTATGTTTCCTTGATATTTGCTTTATTTTCTCATAGAAAGCATGATTCATATGTTGGGTTTTTTAACCTCATTTTATTGACAACGTCTTTTAAAGGCTGTCTTACTTTTGTGGACAAAGCTGTAAACTTTACTTATAAAATCCTGATAGCCTAGCTAATGATCTTGTTATCGTATGGGTTATGGCTATGATATGATCTGATAACTTAGATCATAACCCTAACAACTTACTGAATTCCTACTAGTACATGTGTGGCCTTAATTATTTTGGCAGATGGTATAAAAAACCGAAGCTAGCAGATTCTATGCCAATGCCTAAATGAGATAACGTTTATATATGCTTCTTTGCCCAAGATAACAAGCTATCTATGTTGGAGACTGTTCCAATGCCTTTTTTTTAATCTTAAGAAATATCTTTGAGATATCTGGTTCTGTTTTCGTTTTTGCAAAATGATATGAGATAAGGAGGACACTAACTACTTTAAATGAATTGAATCTAGAGAACTTCTTGCAATATCAAGCACCCTATAAGGTCTGATTTTCATAATTTGTATTAATAAAGTATTCAGTGAAATTCGTTAGCTAATACATTTCACATTAACGAGCACTTAGCATAGACAACTTTATATAGCGACATCTACTGCAATAATTTGTTACCATTTCATGAGTACTTTTTCCATTCCGATCATGCCTTCGAAATTAAGTCTTCTTTCAACGAGGTTTTAGAAATGCAGACTCGTTCGTGTTAGGAAATCCACCCACCTGATTCCCCAAAAAAAAATGCGCATACCATGGTGGACTTATAAATGGAAGAGTCTTGTTGGAGTCCTGTTTAGCAAAGACAACTTTATATAGCGACATCTACTGCAATAATTTGTTACCATTTCATGAATACTTTTTCCATTCCGATCATGCCTTCGAAATTAAGTTTTCTTTCAACTAGGTTTTAGAAATGCAGACTCGTTAGTGTTAGGAGCTCCACCCACCTAATTCCCAAAAAAAAAAATGTACATACCATGGTGGACTTATAAATGGAAGAGTCTTGTTGGAGTCCTGTTTAGCAAAGACAACTTTTTGTAGCGACATCTATTGTGGGAAGGCAAAGGCATTTCAGGAAAATACATGTTTATTGTGACTAAGATATTGAAATTGAATGGCCCATCATAAGAAGCCTTCAGAATTCAGCTTTTATATCTTTGATGGGTTCATAGAAAGAGATTGGGTAGCGGGGTACCATGCTAGGCCCAATTCATAGCTTTTACAACCGCGTTTTGGAAAATGAAATTTCAGAATCTGTATAAAATGTATCAACAAAATTTTGTTAAAAATACAACTTCACCCAACTGCAGACCTACAGTTTGAGGCTTGGTAACCAAATAACAACTAATTTGTGAGTTAAGACAATTCTGCTGGTGATGTATCTCAAATCATTCTTTCTAGAGTAGTACCCGAAAAAAAATTAAATGTTTTCAGGGCCACAAACCTAGCGTCTTCCTTAATTTGTGTTTACGAAATTATGATTTTTGCCACAATGAAGAGGACTTCCTGTTCAACGCCTAATTCGAACGGCAAATTCAAAAAGCTTTTCATGACAGTTTTGCTCTTGTCAGACTTTTGCAAGACGTGGAGCAGCGAAAAAAAGCTTTTGTGTAACAGAATAAGAAAAAATGATATATGTACCAAACGATGCCTACAGGGCTCCAAGCATAGCTTCTTCATTTATTTGAGAATGGGACCTCAATTTAAATGCCGATTCGTCAAATTTGAATATTTGTAAGACCATCGCAATAGGTGGGGCAATGAAAAAAAAAGAGTAAGTGTCGCTACTCTTGGGATTTAAATCAGGGACCCTTAGCATTCCTACGCCACTGCCCCCATGGAGATTTGTGGGTATATTCACTTCTTCCATTTGTATCCTAAGTTCTCCCATAGCGTATAGTGTACACTGTCATCACAAACACCAATCAAAGTTTGCTATCTTTTATCTTCTTTATCTACGAGGCTTTGAGTTTCGTTATTGCTGGCAAAGTGGCAAGATTTACCAATGCGACGGGATATTTCGTAAATCCGATCTATGTCTGGTATTCTAGGGACTAATCCATCCTCAAGTGAAGCCATATAATGACGATCCATGCCTCAAGAACAATATGTCGTGACCTTACCTCGTAAAAGGCTCGCAATATATTATTCTTGAAGTAGATCAGGACATACCCCAAGTGATGCAAAATTCAAGTCCTATTTATCAAGCTTAAGTTGTTTAATGATACAATTGCAATATGAAGCTCTTATGGCCGTTTGCTGATACTCTCCCTTAGCTCTTAAGTTATATGTACTTATTGCTAGCCAAAACGGTGTCATAAAGTGGTCATTATCAAAAATGTTAAGATAGGCTACACTCCGGTTTGAATCTAGGCCTCAACTATTAAGATTTTCCGTTAAACAGTGTATAACTCCCTGCCATAAGAGTATCAGAAAACGGCTCTTAAGCTCTTATTTAAGTTGCATCCGGTTTGAACCTAGGCCTCAACAATTACGACTCTACGTTGAACGGTGTATAACTCGCTGCCATAAGTTGTGCTCTTCATAATGGTTTGGATCAGCTTCTACTTATGGGCGCCAGTTAATGAGATCTAACAGCTAACATCTGGCTGTGAACCAACGCCTCTGTGGGGCGAAATGTATGCACCTGTTAACTGGTGGATAACTTGCTGCTATCAGTTGCGATCTTCGAACTTTTTTTTTTTAATTATGGCACAACAGGCTCGTTAGTACCCAGGGCCTAGATTTTTTCTCACAACCATTCATGTGTGCGTGTGAAGCTTTTCATGACAATTGATACTACTCGCATGATTTGTTTTTGTTTTTCTTTGCGAATTTTAGAAGATGCCTTCCTCAACTGCTAAGAATCAAAGCTTTTGCCAAGTCTGTGTTCAGTGTAAACGTTCGCGGTTCGGCTTTTTCGTCTTCAAAGGAAGTCAACGCAAACGTGGCTGAAGATTTTTCTAATAATTGTTTGTTAGGTTTCACCAAGTCTATGTACAGTGTGAACGTTCGCGATTCGGCTTGTTTGTCCCAAGCGGACGTTAACGTGCCTGAAGATTTTTCAAATAATTGTTTGCTAGAAATAGAATCAAAGCTTTCGCCAAGACTATGTACAGTGTAAACGTTTGCGATTCGGCATGTTCGTCTCCAGAGGACGTCAACGAAGACGTGGCTGAAGATTTTTCAAATAATAGTTTGCTAGTAACAGCCAAGCGTCGTAGAAAAAGACTGTGAATAATCAGGGTTCTATATAGGACCTCGGTAGTAATAAAAATAATGACTTTGTTAATAAACGGACTTTTTAGTCAAAAGAACCGACGATTGTGAGAGTATTTTTCCTTTAATAAGGCATATATGCTCTGCGTCCAGTAAATTACATACTTTTTTTCTAAACCCACTGCGAAACCCAAGGCTAACCAGGTACTCAGAGCGAAATAGTTTCGAACTTCGCTCTGGATCTCTGACCAAGTTCTTTTCCATCTGGCTAAATTACTTTAAGAAGCTTAAAACACGTTTGAAGATCGATTATAATGAAGCCTGCTTTCAGCTAAATAGATTTTAAACGAAACCACATGAACACGCATAAATTCTTCAAACAATTCAGCAAAGACAACATGTTAGCTTAGCTAAGACACAATTTTATAGCGACATCTACACTCGAAACGAATAATCATTTAAACTTTTTTCTTGTTTATTGTTTTTATCTTCATCCACTAACCTTTCTACAATTTTTCTCTCTCTCTTTTCAGCCGTAAAATTCGGTCGAATGTCGAAGAAACAACGTGAAAAAGTCGAAGACGAAGTGCGATTTCATCGAGCGCAAATGCGCGCCCAAAGTGATGCTGCACCCGACAGTTCAGTGTTCGATACACAAACGCCGTCAAGTAGTGATCAATTACATCACAGTTATAATGGGTATACAATAGTTTCAATATTAATCATTTAACTAATTTACATTTCATTATTATGTTCTTCACATGCATACACTTATTAATGAAATATTTTCTCTATTTTTTTTTATTATTATATCCGCAAACAAACAAAAAAACACCAAAACAAAAACTCCCCTATTTTCTTCTATTTTCAAAAAAAAAACCGAAATCAAAATTGTTGTTAAAATTTGCCCTCCATCCTCAACCATTAAAAAAAAAATCGCGAAATACAAAAATTTCCTAGCTATGGATATCCAAACAATGAAGTTGGCTACGGAAGTCCTTACGGCTACTCAGCATCAGTGACGCCCCAACAGACAATGGCCTATGATATATCAGCGGACTACGTGGACAGTACAACATTCGAGCCCAGAAGTACAATGATTGACTCAGATTTCATTGGTCACGGTGAGTAGTTTACTCTTAGATACTTTTTTTTTTTTCTATTGTACAAAGTTTCATAAAATCACCAACAAAAATGGGGGCCAAATGCAGAGGAGAGATACATTTCCCTGCATTTGGTCGAAATCTTTCATTTCGTAACTAACAATTCGTAAAAAAAAAGAAAAAATCAATCAATTGGCACAATTCATTTGGTTCATGTATAAAAAAAAAGAAAATCGAAAACAGGGCTTAACTATTCGTAATTTTAGTGAACAGTATTGATAAACCCTTTATCCCTGAAATCGAATATCCTTGTAGCACCCCGATTTGTTGCCAATTCATCTACGCATTTCCTGTTTTTGTATATTTAATTCACTTTTTCTTTAGAAATTTATTCTGTTTGTAATAATATTTACACGTTCATATATTTAACCGCATTTTGTTTGTATTTATATTCATTTTCATATCCAATGTATCTGCGAGTGGAGGACTCGTGTGGGCCATCTGAATGTTGATCTCGTTGCAAGGTGTATTCGTAGGAAGGGATATAGGAAGTGGAAAAAAGGGATTCGGCAAAAAAAAATCGAAACGATAAGCAGAATCAAAGTCTTAAAAAAATGATTATGCCTACGTTCTAGATAGATTTTTATAGTGAAGGATGTAACGCCTCTATTTTTGAAATTAATTTCCTTACGAATGACCTATCACTAGTCTAACAACCTTAACTAATTTAGAAGCAACTAGAGAACATTTGGCCATCTACAGTTGACTTGTATCTATACGCCCCATAGCCACAAAACGTTTCCTTAAATAAACCTTTTTTTTTAATAACTTTTGCCATATTGTCATCATCACAATGAAGGTGATATTTATTTTTTAAATGTTGTTCCTAAGTTTTTCAAATCTTTTAAATCTAAAGTTTTGTAGAGTTTTTCTATTATTAGCCAAGACAATATTTCTATATATAGCCACATCTGCTTTAAGAGGTCTTGACACTATCCATTGCACACTAACTAAGAAATATTGCAAGTACACCTCTATAGCACTTTTTGATCCACAGTTTTTTAAATCCGTCGTTTTTAAAATTTTAATCTACTACCTTTTTAGTTGTTTGTTTAGCCAAGACAACATTTAGCAAAGACAACTTTGTATCTATGAAATCTTGGCACAAAAAACTCTTCAAACTTTTTACAGCAATTTTACAAATGAATTTTAAGAGTATTCTGATAATATTGACTCGTCAAACCTCTTGCCAACTTTTATTCTAATGTTTGTCTAAAAAAAATCGGAACTTTATATTGGTTACCCATTTGAATACATCGTCGTCTTGAATCCATCGTTTTTATGATTGAATTTGACAGAATTGCCTTTTTTAGCGGAGACAATATTTAGCAAAGACAATTTGCGACATGATATGCTTTTATAGGCCTTGACATTTTACTTTGCATTCAAGTGCATTTTCAGTTCATTGTAACCTGTCGAAGTGTGTGTTAAATTTTGTACTTATTTCATTTTTCTTATTTTTTAGCGGAGACAAAATTTAGCAAAGATAATTTGTATACATTAGAGAGCAGACAACTATTCACAGCGACATAAATCTGCTTGTATGTGCCTTGACACTTTACTTTGCATTTTTAGTTCTCTGTAACTTGTCGAACTTTGTGCCAAATTTTGTAGTTCTCTAATTTTTGTTGTTTTTTAGCCGAGACATTATTTAGCAAAGACAATTTGTGTATACTAGAGTTCAGACAACTACTCAAAGCGACATTAATATGCTTTTATATGCCTTGACATTTTACAATGCATGCAAGTGCATTTTTTAATCATTCTGACCTGTCGAACTGTGTGCCACATTTTGTACTTTTTTCGTTCTTTGCATTTTTTAGCCGAGACAATATATAGCAAAGACAATTTGTATACACTAGTGCGCAGAAAACTATTCACAGCGACATAAATCTACTGTTATGGGCATTGACACTTGACTTTGCATTTTTGGTTTATTCTGACTTGTCAAACTGTGTGCCAAATTTTGTACTTTTTTCATGTTTCTTATATTTTAGCCAGGACAATATTTAGCAAGGACAATTTGTATACACTAGAGTGCAGAAAACTATCCACATTGACATAAATCTACTTTTATGTGCCTTGACACTTTACTTTGCATTTTTAATTTATTCTGACCTTACGAATTATGTGCCAAATTTTGTTCTTATATCACTCGTCTTATTTTTTAGTAGAGAAAATAATTAGGAAACACAATTTGAATATACTAGGACGTAGACAACTATTCACAGCGACATTAGTCTTCTTTTATGGGCCTCAACACTTTTACCTATCGAACTCTGTGTCAAATTTTGCTCTTATATCACTCAAATGTTTCGGAAGTAAGTCTTGGTTACTAGTTTGAATATATCGTCTTGTTAAGTTCATCGTTTTAACAGTTAAATCTGTATATTTTCTGGAGGCTTCTGTCAAATCTGTTGTTATAATTCGTAAGTGATACCAAATCAAGATGGCAATTTACACAGAGCATGATATGAACCTGTCAAACTCTTTGTCGAATTGTTTTCTTATAAAAGGGTTTCCATTAAAAACGGGTCGATGTTGATAGTCTGCGGCGGCCGAGTTGTTTTGTCGGCTTCTGTCAAATCTGTTGTTTATTCTTCTGTCAGTGATACCCACTTAAGATGACAATTTATACAGAGCATGATTTGAGCCTGTCAAACTCTTTGTCGAACTGTATTCTTATAAAGGAGTTTTCATTAAAGACGGGTCGATGTGGATAATCTGTGGCGGCCATGTTGTTTTGGCGGCTTCGCTCAAATGTGCTGTTTAATATTCGGTCAGCGATATCAACTGTAGATTGAAACATGATATGAACCTGTCAAACCCTTTGTCGAATTGAATTCTTTTAAGAGGTTTCCAATAATGACGACTCGATATTGACGATATCATTTTGGCGGCTTCGCTCAAATCTGCTGTTTATTACTCAGTCAGTGATACCAAATCAATATGGCAATTCCACAAAACATGATATTTACCTGTCAAACCTGTGTTCTCATAAAAGTGTTCTCATAAAAATAAAAACTGGTCGATGGTAGATGTTAACAGTCTGTGGCAGTCATGTTATTTAAGTGTCTTCTGTCAAATATATTTTTTTAATTATCCGGTCAGTGATAGCAAATAAAGATAACAATTTACACGATTGTGCAGCACATTCAAATGTTAATATATATACATGGTTAAATATACGCTCTATACAATTGCAATGTGAAGCTTTTAATTGCTTACTTAAGCTGCGCTACAAGCCGGTTTGAATCTTAACGTCAACCAATATGATATTCCTGTTAAAAGTCTCATAACCTGTTGTCATCAGTTGTGCACTTCATACATGGTTTCGATCGGTTTTTACTTTTGGGCGCCAGTTAATATGTGGCTGTAAATCGAAGTCTCTGCGGGCCGAAATATTTTTTATCAGAATGGGCGCTCGCTATGGCAATTCTTGCGCCTATATTATGAAAGACGTGTTGGCACTATTAAGTCGATTCTCCACCATTTGTTGTGTAAAATTAAGACGAGCCAGGTCGGTCGACAAAATCGTCGCTGCCTGCGACAGGTTTTAGGAAAACCCTAACCCGTCGATTCCTTGGCATTAATAAGAAGTTGTCTTTCGCAGACTGAAATTTTGCGAAGGGACAAGCCTGTATCTGTATAAAATCGAATTAGTCCAGGAGCTCAAAGTTAATGAGCACAGTCGATGTCTGTTCCGAAACTTGGCTTTGACTGCGTTTAATTTAGGCTCGAAAATCAAATTTAGTGGAGAAGCACATTTAATGATGAATAGCTATGTTATATGCAAACTTTCTGTAAATGGGACGACCTACACCAGGTAATGCAAACTAATGGTGTTAAACTTGTTTGCCTACACTCTGTTGGAATAAGTGCATAACTAACGCCATCTATACCCACACCTTTGCTATTGCTGTTGAAATGACGAATTTCTTACCTTACCTTAATGAAATTAATTGGCAACGTTAACACCGGGACTATATTTGAGCAGGTACTAAATATTTTAGTCTTAGACTTTTCTGTTTCGGAATAAGTGCAGAACTAACGATATCTGTGCTTCATTAGACATCTCTGCATTGCCGTGAAATGTCAAATTGACTTTCGAAATGGATTACCAAAGAAAAATTAATTACTCTGACCCAACCCACACTACCTATATCAGGTAATGCATCCATAAAAAGTTATTGCTTGGTGAGGATTTTAGGCAGGTTTTCGACATCTTTGTCTGACAAACATTGAAGAGCATGACACTCTCATGAGAAGCTTCTCAAATTTGCCGTACGTAGTCAACATTAAGCAGGTGTTCATTGTGGCAAATATATAACTTCGCAAACAAAAAAGAACTGAGAATCTAGGTTTGCGGCCCGGGATGGACCGTCAATGCCAGATGCTTAACTTTTTTGGGTCATTAGTCCGTACTTTATCGAAAACTACCTTGGTGAAGGCATCATCTTGAAGGGCATGCGCTATAGATCAATGGTAACCACTTTTTGTTAAACGACATGGACGTGGAGAACATGTGGTTTTAGCAGGATGGCGATTTGTGACACACAACGCCATAATGAACATTCTTCATGAACGAATTGAGGTTACGGTAATCTCTCGCTTAATGCCGGGGTTTTCAGTTCTGAGTAAGCTCCCCGAGTTTCTCGATTTAACTTGAGGTTAATACTGACAATAAAACTGAGCCTTAGACTAATAACTGTTCGACTTTTCCCGGTCTCTGGACATAGGATAGGTTTTCACTACTGTAAAAGTGGACTTAGATCATATCCGTATCATTCCTACGAGACATTCTTGGTTCCGTAGCAAGACTTAAATGATTTTTCACTGGCCCTCCTCTAGTGATGATCTGACAAATCATCCGAGTAGTGTCAGTTGTCAAGAATAGCTTATCTGAACTTCGCCGTTCCGAGTCGGTATAAAACAGGATTTCGCGACATCGTGCAAGAAGTATACACGCACACATGAATGGTTGTAAGAAAGCTAGGCCCTAGGTTCTAACGAGCCTGTAGCGCCACAATTTTTTTTTTGTTATTTTTAGTTCCTTTCTTAACGTCGATACTAATATTGAGTAGATAGGTTATGTTGAGTGATATATTACTAACTGGAGACGTTTTTTAAACATCTCCTGAAGCTTGCTTTTTGTATAAGACGTATTAAGCTTCGTGGAAGAGGGTTTCAACGACTTTCATTTCTTTTAGAGTGAATCAACACTAATTTTGTGGTTGGACACTTAATTTTTGACTTCTTCCTGGTAAACCTGTGGACCAAATATTTCGACCATGCCTGTAATTGGCTGAAATCAACCTTAAATATCAGTTAACGGCTTCATTTCATTATACGTTTGTCAAAGCCAATGATAGGTAGTTGTAATGACACCAATCAAGGCTATGATTTCCGAAGAAATATTCTCAATACTTACTTATGTACTCAAGTGGCGCTTGAGTACATCATCAACCTGAACATCAACCAATATGATTCTCCAATTGGCCAGGTACTTACCTAACGATAGGGTAATCTTCTCAATTGTACACGAAATTCAAGTGGTCTTTATAAATTAGCACAGTTCAGCATTCAGTACCTAAAAGCAAATGTTTTCGAACTTTATTATGCATCCCCAGGTGGGTCCGCTCTCTATAGTTACCACCTGTCAGTTTCTACACTACTTTACAATTTTAGATTTACCTTTTCAAATTTCGTTCCTAACAACAATGGCTAGATCATGCCTTATCCGGTCTTATAAACCTTTTTTAGTTGAATTGATAGGAAACTATCTGCCCTAGCGGGGTACCCGTTGGAGCGAACAGTTTCCCGCAACGCATACTTTATTGGAGGTTCAAATTCCATTCGAGGTATTTGTCTTCGGAGAAAAATCCCTTCACCACAATTCGTAAATAAATTCCGCAAAGAATTTTAGCCGAAGGAAATCGGAAAAAAAATTTCACTTAGCTGTCAAAAATTGAACGAAAAATGCATCTGAACGCACTTCAACGTAATTCTCGGCAGTGCGTTACAAAATGTCGGAGAAATATTTCGAACAGCTTTTCGAAAGAATACCTCGAAGATAAAATCCTCCGAATCGTACAATATCGAAGGATTTTCCGTTTGGACAAATACCTCGCAAGGGCCTTATATCTACTGAATACGCCGACGCTTAATGTAGAAAGGTACTACCCTGTTCTAATGAAAGATTAGCAACGTTTAGCTTCTTGACATTTATGTAAACCCAATACATAAGAAAGACAGTTTAGCAAAGACACATTCAAATAGCGCCACCTGCTTTTGAAATCAAATACTTAATTTTCGAGAAACAGAACTACGATGAAGATAATCTTTTGTTCGAAATATCTTCTTCTTAAGCTTGTGCATAAAAATATCGCGTAGATAACTAATATGGTCCACTCAAGCCCTCCAGCTATACAATTTACCCAACAAACCACATTCTTCAATCCATTTTGCACCTACAAAGAGTTGACTTTTAACGTTTTTTTTGATTAAAAATTCATAGCTTGCGTTACATCACTCATTTCATAATCAATTTGTTAAATTCATAACCACAATTTGTTTTTCGCAAGTATGTTGTATCTTCCAACACAGAGCGATTGATTGGTATCCTTCTGATCCGTGAAAAAAAAAAAACAATATACGGCAACACTTACCAGTGCAACCATCTCGAATCACAAAACAAGAGTATCTGTGATTGTAGGGCTAAACAGAAAAAGGAAAATATTTTCATTTTGTTTTTGTAATTTTTTTTTTATTTTTAAAAATTTCACCTACCTTCCCCCGAAAAAAAAAACAATAGGGCAGCCCTGCTCAAAATTTGATCCCAAAATTTGTACTCCTTTATCAAAAAAAAAAAAAAAAAATACAAAGCAACAAAAAAAAATGAAAAAGCACACACATAAAAACCATGACACCCCCTTTTAGGCAATAACTCACTAAGGCGCGGCACACCATCGGACTGTTGCCATACCGATTCGAATCCGAGCACCGGTGGTAGCGGTGGCATCGGTAGCGCGACTAGCAATAATAATAGCAACAATGGGCTTGCTGATGTCTGTGGGAGTAGTGTTGTTGTTAGTGGAACTGTTACTGGCGTTCATACAAATCATCCAGATCACCATCAGAATCAGACGCAGCCAGCAGCTAGTCAGCCACAAGCACAGCCACCGCCACATCATCATCCATCACCACATCCTGCATCACAATCCACAACCACAACGACCAGCAACAGTCAGCTGCTACAGCAACAGCCACAACCACAACAACAGCAGCAACAACCACAACCACAACATCAGCATCAGCAACAGCCCTTGTCGCAACAATCTGCCGCCGGTACGGCAACATCGCAAATGACTCAAGTTAGTTTCATTGACGATGATAGTTCCTGTGATTCGAGATGGGGTAAGGAGATGTCTCTGTGATGATGAGAGAGCGGTTGTAGACTGATGATGGAAATCTTTTTTTTCTTTTTTTTTGTGTTCATTTTATTTTTTTTTTTTTGTCAAAAATCTCCTTTCTCTCTCATATAACAAATAAAAAATGAAAAAAATTGGCCATTTGAAAAAAAAAATTACGTATGTCGAGATCTACTCGTTACTTTTTGAAACGTTCGTTTGTTTTAGTCTTTATATGCATGCTCAGTCGACAGTTTTGTTACATATTCGCTTTTCGTTTCGATTTTCATTTCATTTAGAACCGTTGTAGATGCTTTCCTATTCCATTTTGTTTCCTTTTCTTAAAAAAAAAAATTTACTTACTAATTTTTTGAAACTATTTCGTTACAGCCGACGGCGATATTAACGATGTCCTGATAAAGACCCTGGCGGAAGCTCATGCAAACACAAACACAAAGTTGGAAATTGTTCATGAGATGTTCAGAAAGCCACAGGTAAGTTGAACAACAAAAAATGAATTCAATCCCTTTTTCACAGACACACTTTTTTTTTCAAAACTATTGCATATGCAAACAAATGCTTTTTTTTTTAATCAATTAATACAAATCCTGGGTACTTCGAAGCAGGAAGTCATTTTGCTGTCAGTATTGACTGCTGTCACTCACTCAGATGTGTTCAGTAAAATGGGTGCCAAAACACAAGAGAATAATGGATGCGTTCAAAGCCTGGCAACATATTTTTTTAATTTTTTTTGTAGTGCATAACTTTTTTTTTGTGGGACGGAATAAATGTTGGTAAGGATTTAATTGTTTTCTTCATTTAGCCGATCATTTTTAGTACGATAATCCCGGGTTAATTTCGACGACCAAAAATGCAAATTATTTGATGCATTTAACAAGAGAATTACATAAATCTCGTCTTGTAAGGGGTGGTTGAATTTTAAGGGCCGATGTTGATTTTGAATAAAAGACAAATTATTTAGGAAATAACTGTCATTTCTTTTGATAATGATAATATTGGTATGTTTCAATTATGTATGGAACAAAATATCGCCCAAATCGCCGCCACGACCTGGGCGGCACGCTTGCATCCAATGGTCCAAATTTTCGATGAAGCTGACGCATAATTGAGGTTGTATGCGGTTAATGTGCCGAATTATCTCATCCTTAAGCTCTTGAATTGTTGCTGGCTTATCGATGTACACATTTTCTTTCAAACATTTTCTTTCAAACATTTTCTTTCTAAATAAAAAAGTGCAACGGTGTCAAATCACATGATCTTGGCGGCCAATTGATAACACGGCCATTGAATTTGTCGCGCAAAAGAGCCATTGTTTCGTTAGCTGTGTGGCAAGTGGTACCATCCTGTTGAAACCACATATCTCCCACATCCATATCTTCCAAATCGGGCCATAAAAAGTTCGTTATCATCTCATGTTAGCGAACACCATTCACAGTAACTGTCTGAAGGGCCTCATTTTGGAAAAAAAAATACGGCCCGATGATGCCGCCAGCCCATAAACCGCACCAAACAGTCACTCTTTGTGGGTGCAATGGTTTTTCGACAATCACTCTTGGATTATCATTCGCCTTAATGCGACAATTCTGATTATTGACGAATCCACTGAGGTGAAAATGTGCCACATCACTGAAGATGATTTTCTTCGAAAATTGATCATCCACTGTTGCCATTTCTTGCCACCATTCTGACGATTGACGACGCTTGAAATGGTGAAGAGGCTTTAGGTCTTGAGTCAATTGCACCTTGTAAGCGTGTAAATGCAAGTCTTTATGCAAAATGTTCATCAACGACGAGCGTGAGAGGTGCAATTGTTGGGCACGACGACGAGTTGAGGTGGACGGTCCTTCAGCTCGCGCACATCAGCAATATTTTCTGCAGTACGAGCTGTACGAGCATGCACTGGTGTTTTCACATCTTCTACAGACCCGGTTTGCTCAAATTTTTGCACGATTTTTCTGATTGTACGCACATTTTTACGATCAAATCGACCGAAAAAATCACGATGAGCACGATATGCATTTTGATTTGAACGCCCATTTTCATAATAATCCTGAATAACTTTAACGTCTTGCTAGATTATGTATCTTTCCATGGTTCAAATTTATTAGTCTGACATTGAGAAATGTCAAATGAAATGCAGAAAAAAACTTGACGTTTAGGTGTGGTGTACGTTCAACATCGGCCCTTAAAATTTAACCACCCGTTAGCATTGAAAAATCAGTTAAGGAAATTCCACATTTTTAGGAGCGTTTTTTTTTTTGTTTTTTGCCGAACTTCGTCTATATAAATTTCGTGAAGCATTATCAAGTCTGACACCCGTTGAAAGGATGGTAAGCGTGCTGCGTTTGCTTACCGGATACGTTACCGGCAGCCATATGTTATCAATTTCTACAACCAGTATCGGTATGGCTGCGTTCATGGCTACGCGTATTCGCGTCGAGCGACGCGATTTCATTCGCTACTAGCGATCAGTAAGTTTTAGCGAAAACGTGAATTCAGCCATCGCTAGCGACTGTCAGCGACGTGAGCGACAAGAATCTGCAGTTTGAAAAATTTGAACTTTTTGATTGAATCGCTCATACAAAATGGAGAAATTTATTGAAGTTTGTTGAAACCGTTGCAGACGGGCGTGCAAGTAGGGAAATTTACCTACACATGTAATTGATAAAAGTGCCGGTTGCCGCTGGGATGTACACTTTTCTAGAGGACGTTGGATTATTCCCCATAGGCGGCAATCAATACACCGATCTTCTAGTCGAGTTCGTTTGCCAGGGGTTCTATAAAACTTATCGCTTGGATCCCAAAGAAAGTCGGCGTTCAATGGCAAAAATCTACACAGCTTCCGCGAACTGTAAGCACATCCTAACCGCCTTGCCATGAAACCAAATCTACATCAACTAGCTGATGGATGGTGTCGATTTTAGTAGGCTATTGTCTCGTGCTCGGTATGAGATGCTCATCCAGCCGGAAATAAACAATTTCATGGTGAAAATCAACGAAGCCGTAGAGAAATTGTATGCGGATAACAAGACTACTGTTAAGCAGATCGTTGGGATTGTTTTGATAGCCGCTACCATGAAAATACCCAAGATTCAGGTGGCTATAAGCAGCCGGTTTCCCGATGATAAGCCTAACTCAAGCCATGCCGCTGATGAGGTTGTAGGAATCGGGTGTGCTCGTCAAGCAACCTTTTTGATTGATCCCGAGGGACAGGACTTGAACGATAAAGCGGTCTGCCTATTCATACAAAGCGATTCCAAAATTTGGCACGGAAAGGCAGTCGATAAGAGTACGGTTATTCTAAAGAAAGGATCCCTTGTGACGACTGGCGTAGTTAAGGTGGATAAGGACGAGAAATATACCAGTACGGGTGATGGCAAGAAGATCGAAGTATTTCATCTAAAGGGTGAGGCTAAGGCCCCAGTTATAGCTATCATTGAACAACTTCATTGGAACATAACCTATGATGGAATTGAAATGTCACCTCCATAGCTTCTTATAGGAATTATTGGAAAATTCCATTTCAGTTCGCTGGAATGGCAATCATTACTTCACTAAAATCAATCTTGATCAGTAAAAAATAAGACGTGACTTTCTGCGAAAACTATAATTAGAAATCTTAATGCTTTTGGATAATCATGTTCTAAAGTTATTCAGCTTTGTTTTGACACCAACTCGCTAATGGTTGAATTTATAAAAAGGCCCCAAGAAGTAAAAGAAAATTTCATATGAGGGTTTTCAATGATAGCTATAACTGGGCCCTTACATCCAATGATTGTAAAGTCATACAGATGACGCACTGCATATAAGAAAAAATGGTTCTATGGCGGGTTGTACTGGCATAGCCCAATATATGTTTGGATCTCGTATATCATGGGTGTACAAACCGACAGCCCGTACCATGAAGATTGTTATCAAAAGTTTCCCTTTTTTGTTCTCTATGCGTCAACTGTATGGCTTTCTAATCATTGATAACAACACAACCATTCAGAATTGTTTTACCGAACTTAAAATGGGAATACTTAATAAAAGTGCTGCCAAGTATTGTAACTGAAGTATTTCCCAATTAAAGTGTTGCCAATTCGTGTTTAAATTGGAAATTTGTTTCCGAAATAATTTTTTGTAATATGCAAAGTAAACTGTTTTTGTAGGCGAATTTCAAACGACTGGACATACCTCAAGCGGGGCATCGAACTTGCCTAACTGGTACTGACCAGAAAAGTTAAAATCCTTCATATAACTAATAGCCAATAGTGAATGCTGAATTTGTTCGGTGATCTTAAAAAAAAATTTTAAGATCATTGATTGATGACTGAAATTCAAAAAGGTGTAGTGGGAAAAATATTTTTTTTTTGCAAAGTTTCCAAAAGTATCTTGGCAAATGTTTGGTAGAAAGGTTAAGTAAATTCATAAGCATATTGGTGAATAATAGTGGGCATTTTTTCATATCGTTCAGGTAGCCAAATTCTTCAGGCTTGTGTGGTGGTGTTGATCATTGTTACATGAGGGAGTAAGGCATGCTTCATAGAAACACCAAAGGGAAAATACAAAAGATTGTCTAAAAATTTATTGGCATTTTAGATGCTGGTTGCAGAACCACTCCTTGCTAGCTCATCAGCAATTTCATTATCACCCTGAGTTCAGTGATTCTGCAAAGAAACGTTCGCTCCTCAACAGCGTTTCACAAGCTTAGCTTTTATTAAGACCGCAGTGATTGCTTTAATTGAAACCTGGCTATCAATAATAAGCTCCTGACCGGGATCCATTTCTGATTTGATGACTTGTCAAAACTTATGAGCCCATCATGAAAGTAAGAGTGAGAGGAAGAAGGTTGCTCATCAAATTCATTTCACTAAGTTTGGCATTAGCCTTTTTGTCATGCGTGGCCTCGATTAGAAATCTTTACAAGTTCTCTCTTGAAACGTGTCTGTAAATTACTAAAAATTTGTAGGACTATTCCAGTAATCAATATCATTTACGCCCTAAACTTGGGTTCAGCATCAACATTACCGCCTAATCATTTGCACCAAAATCATCTTTCAGTTAAACGACAGATTATGCATACACAAAAAAAAACTTATAGGAGACATAGGTGTAGCGAACTTTCCAGTTTCGCACGAACATCCGACTAGTTCAAGGAAGATAACGAGTTGATATCATTCAACCAATAAATATCCGTTTCCTGATTGGTGTATTTTCTTATAGGATATACAGCTGGGCTAAATTTAATTGGTCTGGAAAATTTAATTTTAGAAAAAGTTTCGAATAAAGTTTCTGTCTGGTAAATTAAAAAAAAAACGCATATTCAAATAGATGCCGCAGCAAATAGAAAATCCATATTTGTTAAATATATTTGAAAGGGAAAGATAGTAAAGAAAAATGTAAAAAGGCCAAATAAAGTAATAAATGTGTCAGATAAACTCAAATTGGAGCATCTAACTTATAACATTTTTTTTTCAACAACAATTTATTTTCATCAACAGGACGTAACGCGAATACTTTATTATAAAAATCTCGGCCAAGAGGAACTTTGGCTAGACTGTGCTGACAAGCTAACACAAATGATACAAAACATAATCGAATTTGCTAAACTGATACCTGGTTTTATGCGGCTAAGTCAGGACGATCAGGTATGTTTCCCTATATCCTTCATCCTCAAAATTCAATTTTTTAATAATTAATTTTTTTTTTCAAAAGATCCTTTTATTAAAAACTGGATCGTTTGAGTTGGCGATCGTACGTATGTCACGCCTATTGGATCTCTCACAGAATGCCGTATTATATGGTGATGTATTGCTGCCGCAAGAAGCCTTCTACACTTCCGATTCGTATGAGATGCGATTAGTGTCGTGTATCTTTGAGACAGCAAAATCAATTGCTGAACTTAAACTGACTGAGACCGAATTGGCTTTATATCAAAGTTTAGTGCTGTTGTGGCCGGGTAAGTATATTAGTAAGTGATGATTGTCTGGATATTGGTTTTGTACTAACAGTAGAATTTTTGTCTCAATATTTTCTAATTAAGAACGAAATGGGGTACGAGGAAATACAGAAATCCAGAGGCTTTTCAATCTGAGTATGAATGCAATCAGGCAAGAAATTGAAGCCAATCATGCACCATTGAAGGGTGATGTGACAGTACTTGATACGCTGTTAAATAAAATACCAACCTTTCGGTGAGTTTACAAAAAAGTTGAATTAATTAAAAAACAACAAAAAAAGAATCCAACAGATGGCGTTATTATCTTATGATTATATTTTAATGTCCTCCCCCCTCAGTGAACTGTCATTAATGCACATGGATGCGCTGAGTAAATTCAAACAGGAACACACAAATCTGGTATTCCCAGCATTGTACAAAGAATTATTCTCAATAGAATCACCGCAGGACCTCACATAACAGCAAGCCGCACCACCAACAGCTGCAGTTATAATCGCAGCCTCACCACAGGATTGAAAAAAAAAAACAAAAAAAAAATTGAAAATATTAAAAATCAATTTTTATTATAAAACATTTAAAAAAAACCTAAACAATAACAAAACACACAAAAGTAATATATTTAACAGTAAAACTAAAAATACAAAAGTTTATACATTTTTTTAATAAACAAAAAAAACAACAATTATTCTTTAAGTGAATTAAATTACAAGCAGCGTTACCAACAAAGCAAAAATAAAATACAACAAAAGTATGTAATAGTCTTAAAAGATTCTCATCAAATTTAACTCACGCATACACGCAGTTTTAAAACAGAAAAAAAAAATAACCATAGAACAAAAATATAAACAGTTTTTAGCAATATTCTCTCCAAACTACATTACATACATTTATATAAACATTAAAAAAAAAACCAAGACTTAAACAAAAAACAAAACAAAAAATCAGCTAACAAAAGAAACTCACACAAATTACGAAAAAAAAACAAAAACAAAATACAAACACCTTTTTGAGACTTAACCTAAAATATAAATTTAAAAATAAAACAACAAAAAAAAATGAAATGCATTTCGGAAAACACAATAAAGAAAATTTTTCCAATTTTCTTTTCTCTTCTTATGCTTTAAATGATTTTTTTAAAAATAGTTTTCAAAACTAAAACTTACACGATGGAAAGAAAAAACAAAAATCACAAACATTTCGTAAAACACACACAATTTTAGAAAAAAAAAAAAACATTTAAAAATTTAAAATTACGTTTTTTTTTCGCGAAGAGACTTTAGGTAAATTAAATGACTGTTTTAGGATAGAAATGTATTTTTTTTTATTTTTTAGAATATATGTAAAAAAAAATCACAATGGAAGAAATTACAAAAAAAAAAAAATAATTATCACAACCAAACACACATACACAATTGTAATATATTATACATGTCTAAATATTGATAAAGAAATCAAACTTTTTCATAGACAATGACACATTGTACGATGGGAGGGTGGAGGGTGGTTGGAGGTGGTTCTTAGTTTTACTTAAATGCAAAAAAAGAAGCCCCTAGCAGGCTTATTTTGGACGCTAGTTACGAAAGTCTTTATTTTTTATCATACAAACATTAATTGCTGTCATTTAAATCCCACTCTAAGCGGATATGTTTATTGTGAGTCTTAACATTTGACAAACACTAATTGTCCCATCACCGGGCGCCACTTTGGCAAATATAAGTTTTCCTCTTACAGAAATGGAATAGTCGTACATAATCGATCGTAATAAGAAGAAACCTTCAAAAAAAATACACTCCTCAAGGATTCCATTTACTGTTGGATATCCGTTTATTAAAAACCCCATCACCGGGCGCCACTTAAAACAAACAAAAATCCGGGTTGATATAAAGTCCTGCCTTTAATCATTTTTTGTCTTCGATTTGAACCTTTCTGAACTGAAAATCATTTTTTTTCACTTTGAGCATTTGAAGGTATTTTCTAACCTCACTGAATTTTTTAATGAAACCAAACAGATCTGATTGATAGGGTCCGGTTGAGACTTAATTTAATGCATATATCTGCTACTATTTGCTACAAAATCTAGTTGAACGAGATCTTTTTATGAAGATTTCCAAGAATATCACTTGACCCAGGTCTGATTGTAAGGGTACGGTTGAGACAGAACTTAATACATATATCCGCTACTATTTTCTACAAAATCTAGTTGTACGAGCACTTTTTTTTGAAGATTTCCAAGAATATCACTTGATCCAACCATTTATGGTGCTGAAATAATTCAATTTTGGGAATCCGGCAAAACCTGAATTTACGAAAGGAACAGCTGCGCAACTTCAACACATTTGGAAGCTCTTATTGGTTCTTTTTTAATAATTTCCCTATGACCGAACCAATTAAGGTGCTGGAATAATCTGATTTGGAGTATCCTGCAAAATCTGAATTTACTAAATATGGCAACAATTGCGCGACTTCCATACTTTTGACTGCTTACGGTCTCATTGTTGGGTGCCACTTAAATTAAAATTAAAATTAAATTAAATTATCCGGGTACTGGATACCGAATATATTTTGACGTTTGTGATCTGTGAAAGCAGATATTTTGAGACAATTATAGTTTTGTATCCGTGTACTGGATACCAAATATATTTTGACGTTTGTGATCTGTGAAAGCAGATATTTAATGAAAATTTTAAGTTTCTATCCCCGGTACTGGATACCGATTTTATTTTGACGTTTGCAATCTGTGAAAGCAGATATTAAGGAGAAAATACGCTTTACATTTAAAGACAACATCGTTAGCACAGATTATTTCTTAGAAATTATGTGACTACAATCGATGAGTTGATCAAAAAAAAATTCCGAAACAAGTTGAATTTGTGTGAGGAAAACATGCGACATGGCAAAACATCAAGTCTCTCAACGATTGAAAATCCTTTTACTTCTTAACAGAAAAGACAAAACCAAATATTTTCTTCGTCCTATAACCGGGCGCTTCGAGTTTGATTTGTTGTTGCTTGCACCTTTGCGTTGGTTGTAGATTTTCCAAGTTAAGGATTTAAGTAATAGACTTAACGTTCAAATCTGTGACCTCTACGCGTGATCTGTGACCTATAATACAATTTATTTGAATATTTAAATGGTTTCTTGCTAAAACGCTCATTTATGGTTGAATACAGCAGATTCTAGTGAATTTGAAATACCCACATAGAGAATCGTAATTTAGTGTTAAATCGAGCAAATACGCCACAAACATATTACCTATTTAGGTCATAGATTGGCATTAGAATTATTTGTGTGCCTCTCATTGGGCGCCACTTGGAACAGTTTTTAAAAGTTAATTAATGTAATGGGAAATACGTTCCTGAGGTTCATTATTTAGACGTAACAGAGACAGATAATAAGGGTAACCGGGAATTCTTTTTCCCATGGATTTTTTCCAATTCAGGAATGAAAATGGATTTCGTGGAAAAAATCCCGACAACCCTAAATCATTAACTTATGTCAACACCCAACCATTTGCGAAGGAGAGTATTGATATCTTGTGATATCCACAAGGATAAATGCATCAGACTTAAGCGAATTTGAAGTACCCACATAGAATATCGTAGATTTAGTGTTAAATTGAGTAAATACAGAGCCAGTTATCAAGGATCTGTAGACTTTTATCTAGAAAGGCTCATAGAGCAAAATACCATTAATTTGAAAACATCAACTGTGGAGTTCTAAAAAAAATGTCCCCCATTTGATCACGTAGAAAATAATTTTTCGACCGATCACTGATCTTAAGTCAAGGGTCCCTTGAAGATTATTGAATAGATATTCTCTTATTCATAATGAAGAAAAATTATTGGTTATTGTCGATCATTTAAGAAAAAATACGCCCATTCGGGCCAATGATCCATGAGTTAAAAGTTGATCATTTAAAAAGCAAGCTTATGATCGATCACTGATCTAGATCTTTAGTCAAGGGTCATTTTAACCATCAACAAATATAATGATCATTGTCGATCACTCACAAAAAAAGCTTATGATCGTCTTTCGATCCTCAGTCAATGGTCAATATTTGCTCGAAAAAGGAAGATCGCTCATACAGATTTGTAGAATCTTTTCCATATCGATCATGTCCAATAAATGGTATTCATAGATTCTGATCGAATTGTAGATCACCTGATGGCTCAGTCGGTTTAGGAGATCTACGTGAGGAATTATTTGCACTGAGGAAATCGCTGATAGAGATTTTAACATCTATCATGTTTAATGAAAGATATTCATAGCTAATGATCGAGTTTTAGATTTTTGTAGATTTTCGAATATATTTGTTCGATCATGAGAGGTGCATCAACGTTATCAACGTTTTCGTTATCAATTTCGCGGGTAGTCATCAAGAAGTAGGACTTTGCATCATAACAAGTTGCTGCCTTTTTTATGTCTAGGATCAGTCAACATTTGGAGTAGGTAATCTGTATTTTAAAGGAATTTCAAAAGAATTCTTTAAGTACAGGCACTAGTCTTAGAGAGTTTTAGAAATATATCCATTGTCTATCAGGTCAAAATTAAGTCTATGTAGTCTATGTAATTGAAAGTGAAAATGATTGCCGTCAATATTAGACTTTACGGATTTCAAAGTGGTCCCTCAAAGTACTGACCAAGATAGAGCGATACTGCATCACTGATCAGCCTGTATTTTGAACTGAGTTGCAATGTAAAATGTTATCCCAAATGCTGTCTCTACGCCTTAATGCCAGCTTGAAAATGTATCAAAATGGTCTTCAAATCTCATTTGAATGTTGAATTCAAACTGGCCCCCCCTTTTACTTTTTTCGACATTATGAGAAGTACATCTACCAACCAAAAAACTGTGATAAACCACTTAATGTGCTATAACCCTTCGAATATGAACTTAGAGACTGAAAATACAGCAACATCACTTGAATCTTGAGAAGGCTTAGTCTATTTTTTTTTATCATTGAAAAATACAATCCCTTCTGCTGTTCAAGGCGTATTTTGCCTTTAGGTATAAGAATGATGGTACATTTTTAACAGAATGTCTTCTCAGTCGTGAAAAATTAAAATTGGAAGAACCAAGGGGTCCATTTAAACATTTAAGCATTAATAAGGATAAAGGAGTTATCGACTCTAAGTAGTTTTCCTATTCTTATGATCTGGCATTGATATTATTCAAAAGAAATGTGTACCGTAGGAAAATGGGACTTCATTTTATTATTATGAACTCTTTCACTTTTGATTGTAGAACACTAACAAAAAGGAAATTTAGTCTAGTAACACCAGATTCCAGTTATCGCTGAGGAAAAAAATAAGAAATAAGAACGCCCAGTGGAACTCTAGCTTTAAGCGATAAATTTTCAGACGTCACATCTGTATGAATATTCGATTATTACTTATATCATAAGAACAAGTCGTTGAAATTGATTTTTCCGACTCCATTTTTCTCCTCCTCCTCATTTTTTTATGAATATTCGATCCTTACTGATATCATAAGAACAATTCGTTGTATATGATTAATCATTTTTAAGTTTTACATGAGGAGTTGTAAACTATTAATTTCCAACATACCAACCTTTTGTAAAAAGTAGATTATCATGCAAAACTTCAAATCATTATTTTAAACACGATTCGGATTCCTTTAGTTCAGTTCAATTGGTTTTTTTCTAATCAAAGACTGATTTTGAATTTTCTGTTCTTTATCTGCTACTTCGAGATTTGTCTAAGCCTTATCACATAACAATGCCAAGCTGCACTTAATTAATAGAAACATAAGGGAGAAAATGTTATCTTTAAGATTCAGGATTAAACCTTATCGCCTCCATTTTAAAGTCGAATTATCTTGTGACGGCTAACGGTCTCATCGTTAGGCGCCACGGCGAGACAATATTGTCTGAAAGAGCTTGTCCTTCTTACTGACAACTTGCATAAACCATTACATAACTTTATCGACCTCCATTTTAAAGTCGAAATTAAAAAAAAAAAACGATTATTCACAGTAGACGTCTTGCACTTAAGGGTCCCTTCGCTGCCTGGGCTAAGGTCTTTTGGTTCAATGGCACCACATTCTCTGCGAAAGGAAACTTTTTCCGTCAAAACAACAGCTTCCTTACTTTGCAGCTTGAAATAATGATGAATTCCCTTCGTGTTACATACAAACTATGCATATAAACTCTCTAAGCAGAATGGTCCCTGCTTACTCCGGAAAATCTCCGTTTTGCAAAGTGAGCTGCCGTACTCTTAACTTACCTAGATCTCCGTGATCATTCTACTCCTAATCAGAGATCGCTCAAAAGCTTAGCAACTAAGTTTTGGATGCCTCAGACTCGACTGTGGGTCATAATACAATAATCAAGCCCTTTTGTCGAAAATGTGTGCATTTGCAATCGATGAAAAACTTATTTTATGGATTAGAAATTATCTTTCGAAACGTTCAGTTCAAGTTGCTTTGGACGGATTCAAGTCTGCAACTCAACAAATTAATGCTGGCGTCCCTCAAGGCTCAGTTTTGTCTCCGACCCTCCTTCTCATTTTCATCAATGATCTCCTGTCTGCAACTTTTAATCCAATTCGTTCCTTTGCTGATGACAGTACTCTCAGCTTCTTATATTCGTTTTCAGGTCCACGTCACGTCCCGTCGAACGTGGAATCTAAAGGACAACATATGTTAAGCTCATTGAATTCCGACCTTGACAGCGTAATCAAATGGGGTAAATCTAACAGAATAGAATTCAATGCTTCCAACACAATACTGTCTTCTGTCATTAAAGAGAAACCAAAATCTAGAGCCATTATCCATGAACGGCACTTACGTCGAAGAAGCCGAAAAACTTTCCATGCTAGGTATGTGTGTAAGTAACGACTTACGTTCAAACGACCACATATTCCAAGTCGCTAAAAACACAGCGAAATTTCTGGGTTTCCTTAATCGATGTAAAAAATATTTCACCCCTTCTGATCTATATAAAGCGTTTATACGCCCTAAATTTGAGTTCAACGCCCACATCTGGTCGGGTGCACCAAAAACAATACTGAACCTCCTGGATAGGATTAAAACGATTGCGAAAAAGCTTATAGGAGACATTAGAATATCGAACTCTTTGGTTTCGCTTGAACACCGTCGAAATATCTCTTGCCTTACATTGTTTTATCGCTATTTTAACAACTAGTGCTTAAATGAAATAGCCAGCTGCATTCCCCCCATTCCACATTTCAGCCGCAATAGTCGTTACGCTATGAATGCAAATCAGTTTACCCTTAAGCCTATCTTCGATAAAACGCTGAAATATAGAGATTCTTACCTAAACCGAACAACACGAAAGTGGAATGCTCTACCAAACTCTGTTTTCTCTTTCCATTTTAACTTACAAGCATTTAAATCCAATGTGCATCGGTATCTCCTTTCTTCTTATCCCGGATTTCCTTAACGCCCGCACTGTGCTAAAACATATAACCCCCTGAGTGCGCGTAAATAAAATTACAAAAAAAAATACAGCGCTCCTGCCAAACTTCCTGGCGAAGTGCTTAATCTGTTTATAAAGGCCCTTCCTTACAGTTCAAATAAAAGCTCTCCCTCCGGCCCTCAAGGAGTCAAACTCTGATTTCCAGAACCGGTCATATTCTCTTTGGTAAAAATAAAAATCCTCCAAACCGCCGAATATTCTTCCCTATCCACTGTCGTACAAAACCAACAAACCCTCCCCCCACATATACACACATTTTACGTTATACATATATTTTTCTTTTAATTTTTTGTATTGGAAAATCGGTTAGAATTAGGTACTAATTATAAATATTTGATAAATAATTTGTTATTACATTTAAAAAAAGAAAGAAAAAAAAAAGAAACAACAATAATTGAGGCATGGTTCGATAGCGAAAATGTTAAAAAATAAATTAAAAACTTATTATTAAAAAAAAAACACATATATTTGCCTTAAAAGAAATTTAATTCTAAGTTTTATTCATTATTTTTTAGTTGTAAATTCAATATTATATATTCGTGTAAAAATGTTAAAAAAGAAAACAATATTTTTTAATTGATAATTATTATTCTCTATAATTTAATTAATTGTTGTGTTCGTATGTCGGTAATGCAGAATGAAAAATAAATATATATTTTATTTTTTATGAAATAATAAATAAATGAAATATTTATGTTTGTGTAGTTAACAAAAGTTTCATTATTATATATATTTTTTTTAATTAGATAATTTTTTTTATTATTTTACCAGATTTGTAGCTAAATCGATGAAATGAAAAACAGAAATATAATGAAATGTTTGTATTATTTAAAAGTTTAATAGTTAAATGAAAATATATATATATACATACACACATTTTTACTATTTTTATTTACAAACATTTAAAAAAAAAACAGAAAATTCTTTTTCTATTTTTTTTACTTGTTATAAAGTTATACACTTGAGGTTTTGCGAACAAATGAAAAATGTAGAAACACCATTTTCTACGACCTCTTTAGACAGTCTTGCAGTTTTTTTTTTAGTAGAAAATGGAAATGTTTTGTACATCTCGCTGTAGAGGTGTACACAAATGCAATATAACACACTTGATATCTATAAAAAAAATAAAATTGTTTGCTATATAAAATCAATAAAACAAAAACTCTTGAATTTATTTATTTTTTTGCGCATTTTTTTTGTTTTATTTATGGGTTTTATTGACTTGTTAATTATTTTTAAAATGTTTCTTTAATACAACTAGTTGCAAATCCCATTTTTAATTTTTATATTTAATTTTTTAATGTAATGTATAGTTTAAAAAAAAAATATTTTATTATCGAATAACACAATAAAAGAGAAAAGATTTTTTTTATATATATATATATATATTATATACACAAGCATATTTTTAATCGGAATTGTTATTTAGATTTTAGTAGATATCATATATTGTATCTATATATGTATACACATTTTTAATTTAGTATTTAGTTTACTCTTCCGAGACTTAAGCTTGATTGAATAAAGTAAAACAATATAAGGAAAATAACAAAAAAATTTATTAAAATTGATAATTAAATTGAATTGTAGGTAATGTTATAATTATTAAAAAAAACAACAGTGAAGCGGATAGTTATAAACAAACAAAACACAAGAGAAACGATATAATAATATAAAGCAATTTATTTTATAAACTTTAGACATTTTGGTTTTATTTTTTATTTTATGGTTTTTTCTTTATTTTATTTTTTTTTTAATTTAAACTTTTACAGATAATCATGTTTTTGATAGGATACCCATTTTTTGTGATATTTGAAACCCGAATTTTATGAAATATGGACCAAATGAAGGGACAAGTTCCGTAATCAAATTTAGGCCGCTTTTAAATTTTAGTAACGGTTGATATTTTAAGCGCACGTCGAATAAAACACTCAAATTTGCATCAAATACTCAAAATTTTTATTGTAATCGATAAATAGGCCTTTGCCATTGACGTTTTAAAGACAACTTCATGTAAATGTTGTCCGCGGCTCAGTTTCAAATGTTCCATTCCGAAGGTCTAATTATGCGTCACTTTTTCGAATATTTCGGCCTGTATTCCACGATTTACGCGTTTTATGTTATCCTGTAAGACTTCAATCGTGTTCGGCTTGTCCACATAGACCAACGACTTTACATAGCCCCACAAGAAATAATCAAGAGGCGTTAAATCGCTGGATCTTGTCAGCCAACTCACAGGGCCATTTCGAGAGATAAGCTGCGCACCAAATTCATCCTTCAGGGTCACGCAGGTGGTCATGGTTCAGAGGACTAGTTGAATGGTAAGCCAAATGCTGCGAGTTCAATCTCCAGCTTCGGCAGCATTCTTTTGCTACAAAAATCGCCAGCTTACCTGAGGCCACCTGTGCGATAATATGAGGCAATATAAATCTATGTCTCCTCCTCTGTGCCACTTAGGTTTTATGTTATTTTTCTTTCCTTCTATGTGTCTATCTGTCTCTCTCTGTTGTATTAATGTCTTGTCTGTCCCAGCCAATGGCCTAAGTCGCCTGTGCTATTATGTGTCTGTAGTTCGTTGCATTCATGTCCGAAGTACTGTGATGTCAATATCAATATCATCCTTCAACATTTCCGTTGTTTCACTAGCTGTGTGGCATGTGGCACCGTATTGATATTGAAGTACTGTGATGTCAATATCAATATCATCCTTCAACATTTCCATTGTTTCACTAGCTGTGTGGCATGTGGCACCGTATTGATGAAACCACATGTCAACCAAGTTCAACTCAGCCAAGTGGAGCAAAAAAAGTCGCGTATCATGGCTCGACATCGTTCGCCCTTGACGGAATTGTTTCTTCCACGGTCGTCTTTGAAGAAAAATGGACCGATGATGCCACCAGCCCGTAAACCACACCAGACTGTCGTTTTTTCGGAATGCATCGGTAATTCTTGTATGGCATGTGGCTGTTCATCACTCCAGATGCGACAGTTTTACTTACTTACGTATCCGTTGAGCCAGAAATGAGCCTCATCGCTGAACACAATTTTTCGATAAAACAGCGGATTTTCATGGAGCTGTTCTAAGACCTATGACGGGCTCAATGGCGCGACGGTTAGTGCGATGAACTGCTGCGCAGTAGGTCTGGGTTTGATTCCCAGCCGTAGCAACACCTAAATGATTTTTCACTGGCCCTCCTCTCGTGATGATCTGACAAATCATCCGAGTAGTATTAATTGTCAAGAAAACCTCATCTCAAATTCGCTTCTCGAAGTTGGCATAAAACAGGAGGTCCCACCATCGTGCAGGAAATACGCACGTACACATGAATGGTTGTGAGAAAGCTCGGCCCTGGGTACTAACGAGCCTGTTGCCCCAAAAATTTGTTTTATTTATTTGTCATAAGACCCATTCACTAAAAATTAGACATTGTGGTAGGTAATTCGGCTTGAATTCTTGCAGTTGAATTGTATAGGCTTTCAACCAAAATCGACACGTAAAATTTTTCGTGTTGTTAAGGAACACATGCCCAATTGCTGAGAACGGCGAAGAATTGACATTTCACGATTTTCATCACAATTGGACGGTACGACGGCAATATTCACATGCGAGTTGATGGTTTAATGTCAAACAAAGTAAATTTGGTGATAACATTACGAATTGTTAATTCACCAGATCGATTATGACGACCGTAATATGGTCGTAACAAACGGTGCACATTTTTCCCAGAGCACCAATTTTGATAATAAATTTCAATAATTTGCAATCGTTGCTCGTTTGTAAAGGCTGAACTATAATAGAAGATGGTTGCGGACGACCATTTCCATTACATGCAATTTGTATTGTACGACCATAATAGCTTTTCGCTTCGATTCGTTCAGTTTTCGTTCACTTGCTCACTTGCAAAAAAGCGAATTCATTCGCTCTTTCCCTTTCTTTTGTTCTTTCATACGAAAATTTGACATTTCACTTCAACAGCTGCGTACATTAAAGTTTATAAGTTCATAAGCAAAACGACTTCCACTCTGACAATCGCTTTCGTTCACAAAAGTCTATTATGGGCAACTTAAGTAATTTTCAGTACTGAAGGAAACTTAACGTAGAATTTTGACATTAGCTTCCGATTGTTTCCTAGTATTATAGTTCAGCCTTTAGATTTGAATTAAGAAACTCAAACTTAACTCCACCATAATTAATATAATTTACACATCTCTGCGCGAATGTACATCCCGCAGCTGTCACAACCCGATTTACTTATTTTCTGCGCACTTCCTGGTAAAGTTCTTTCAAACCATCTAAACTAGCTCACCGTTGCAATCATCACCTCCCATCGCTAATCAAGTTGTAACCAACATTTTGTTCCTACCAATTTCGCATGTAATCCCACCTTAAAGGCAGCAAACATCCATCAAAAATTCCAAGAATCACACACAACACACAAGAGCCTAGTCAAGTCTTTCCATGATTAAATTGCAGAGTATACTGAAAGCTTTTTACTTTGACAGATGACGTTTGGACGCCATTACTAACCAGTAATGACAACCAGAAAACCTTATCTTTTGAAAAATCACCCGATAGTAATAATCGCTTTCACAATATTCGATTATTAAAAGTTTTCTTCATGAAGTTTTAGAAAATATGTTGCACTGATTTTAATTTTAACTCTCACATTAATTTTTCTTCTTGGGCGTGTTTTTTTAAAGGGTTGAGAGGTTTATTTATTAAACTTCTGTGCTAGCACGTAACTTGAAATAATCGAGTTTGATCGAAACAATCGACGGTTGGTAGCACATATTTTGGTTCAATCGATTATCCTCGATTGTACCGACAGATTTGGCAGCACCTAACTTTGAACATGACGTTTGAAACAAAAAAAAAAATCACTCGATAGAAAATAGTTGTCGTCTGAAGAAATTTTATTCAAAATAAAATCGAACATAAGCTAAATATGTCCACCAACAAAAATAAAATGAAATTTTAACCATTTTTATGAATGGACATCAAGATTTTGCTAAAGTGATACCTAAAATTGCGCTAGGAAAAAACAGCAGCCGCTTTCTCTGTGAGGGTATTCCACAAAAAGATATCAAAGATTGGTTTCCAGGTCAAAACTAAGCTTGCGCTCATTGGACAAGCATCTCCAGCGTCCTCTTAAAACGCAAATATTTCCTTCAACTTACCTTCTGGCTCTTTAATTTCGTAACCCCCACTGGCTAGAAGACTCAGTTCTGCACAAAGATTTAATACTGGTGGAACTGATGTGCTTCTTATGTTCCTTGGCAAATTTAGTGAGTTAAATATCAGCAGGAAACATTCTTTGCTGACCCTAAACTGCTGCACAAAGCTAAGGAAAGAATATCAATTTTACAATTTGTCGATATTATTATTTTTTGAACACTCACACATTTGCTTTTATCTCTGAACGTCTCCTGTCAATTTTAGTATTAGATCGTTCTTTATCCTTACTTTCCGTCTCAAAGTCCAAAAATACACATTTGACACTTCGCATTATAGTTCACAATGACAATTTTATGTACAAATCACAACCAAACTCGTTTCAAGTGACATGCTGCCAAAAAACATTTGTTTCGAGCTGCAGGGCGATCAAGAATTCTCGATTGTGTCAAGTTACGGGCTAGCATCCCTGGCAACACGGTTCTTGTTCTCAATTTGACAGTTGAAAGATGGTTTGCGCTTATGAATAATCTTGAACTTATTTATCTACTACTTAATTTATGGGAGGTCCGCCATCTCTGGGTGAAAAATAACACACAACTTCCTTAATGATTCAGCAAATCAGGAGACCCCTAAAGCATCAAGGGTGTCGTACAGTTTTCGCAAAAAAGATATCAAAATGTTATTTTAATAGAAAATACCGATTTTTAAAGGGAAAGCTATTTTTTTTATTGATTCATAGAGAACACAGATTGGTTTTATGTATGGAATAGCACATCAGATTAATGGCCGTCAAGGCTTTGCTGCTATTTTTCTGAAATTCATGAATGCACCGCCCGATATGTTCTTTTTGCATAGACCTTTGAATTAAAAAAAAAACCCTCAAGAAAATAGTCCAATGGCGTTAGATCGCGATATTTTGATGGCCAATTCTGATCGCAAAAACGGCCGATAACAGGATTAGCAAATGGCTCATGTGGTAATTGAATTGTTTTTCTTTCTGTATAACATGTGGCAACCTCTTGTTGCAACCACCCTAAAAACAGGGTTATCGTTGCACGAGAACTTATTTAATAAATCACTAAAGTGGCGCAACAGTCCTGAATGAACCTGGGCCTCAACCAGCATGGCTCCCCAATTTGTCACGTCCTGAGCTAACAGCCTCCAGTTGCGCACTCCAAGTTGATTGAGGTCGGTTTCTAATTGTGCGCGCCATTTAAGGCGTGGTCTTCCTCAACGGGCCCTACGTTGGCTGGGTCAACGTAGCATAAAACAAGAGGTCCCACCATCGTGCAAGAAGTACAGACGCACACGTATGAGAAACCTCAGCCCTGGGTACTAACGAACCTGCTTTTATCTCGACAGGATTCTGTTCGAGTCTTGTAGCCTTGGCTTTGACGTTTAACAGTTTGGTAAAACTTGCGAACATCGTTCCTGGAGTGGCACCTCTCTATATCCTCGATCGCGCGCTTTTCTTGCTCTGTTTTCTTTTTTCTGAATAGCCGGTGTTCTTCCCTTCTTCTTTGCCTATAAAGCTCAATGGCAATTCTCTTCTTCACCTGCAGCTTATCTTTGTAGGCCTAGTTCTTGGCTGCAAGCATTTGTCGGAATTGTTCATCAAACCATGGGTTTCTTGCTGGTGGGCGCGAGAAACCTAGCACATCAGTTGCGGCTGTTCTAGTGGCTTTTTGGCATCATTGCCATTGTTTCCAAAGTATCGAAACAGGATGTTTTGACAATCTCAATAGCTATATTTCCTCTTCATAATAATTTTTTGCCACGCCCACTTTTTGTTGGCTTCTTCAACAAAAAACTTTTTTCGGTAAAATTTTGAAGTATTCGAGAAAAACCTATGATGCAAAATCATTGCATATGGTAACATTAATATTTCTTCAATACATAATTTTAACGCACGCCCACTTTTTGGAGGCGTTTTCCTACATAAACCATTCGTATACCCTTCATGTGCAGGAGAAAAACGTTGTTTTCTGTAGAACCATAAAGGATTTTGCTAAAACTGTGATAAACAAAATGTCGTGTCAACACCATTTTTAATATTTCATTGCCATGAAGCCCACATTTTGGGGATATTATTATAAGGATTCTGATGGGATGTTGTATTGAACGGTTTGACATTTGCAATTATATTCAGAAAGATTTGGCGTTTTACCTTACTTTACCACATTTTTCAGTTGTACACTAAAATCCGGAACACGGCCATTCTATTAGCGTTAACGGCTTGCCTGACCTTTAAATTTTGACAGCTCGGGATTACGTTACAAGCTATTTGTCGAAATGAGTTGATATTTGTAGGGACAACCCTATTTTTTTGTGTTTTTTGTGTCTTTCAAAAAATAATTTGTTAACCATCAAAAGCAAGTGGAAGCTTAGCATATCAGTACCTACACTATAGAAAAAGTAAATTTAAAAGATTTTTGAATATGAAAAAGGGCGCCCTTTTTTTATCGATGTGCGATTTTGACAGCTCGGAATATTGCTAAAAGCTACAGAAACAAATATTCTATGCTTTAATTTTTGAGTTTCTATCAACAACTTTGGACATACCTGAACATTCTTAATTTTATTATATTTTATCTATTTTTTCTTACATTTTTATTAGTTTTTTAGTTACCCTCTAATGTACTGAGAAAAAATAAACAAATACGCACACAGAAAACAAGACCAACATTTTTCAAAATCCACAACAGTTTTTATTGTTGTTTGGAAGAAATATTTCTCAAATTTACCACACGATTTTATTTAATGCTTCATAAGCCTGCCTCAATTTTATTATTTCTTTCTAATTTAAAAAAAAAACTCTAAAATTATATAAATGTATGGGTGCATTTCAAAAATATACCTTTAAACATCTAAAACAAAAAACAAATATTAAATCAAATATATTACAACTAAAAAAAAATAATAAAACGCATTTAAATCTATAAATTGGTTGAAAATATCAACTTAAAAAAATGAATTTCAAAAAAAAAAAAAAAGATTACGAGATGCTATATATTATACATACTTATATAACAAAAAAAAAAACAAATATATATATATATGAATTAATTGCCTTACAGAATATTATTATATACATAATTCATAATAATTAAAAAAATATATATATATATATTTAACTATTTATTATAAGAAAATTAATTTTATTATTAAAAAAAAAAAAACAAGTATCTGGTCGAGCGTCGTCATATTATACTCTCTCGTAGCGAAAAACAAACAACAACCAAACTTATATATAAATAACGTAGCTAATTTGTTTGTCATTTTAGTTGAGTTTTCTTTTTTATTTTCTTATAATTTGTTTTTTACTAAATCAATTATTTAATTTTACTCTCTACAAATAGAAAAATGCAAACAAACAAAAATTAAAAATAGAAAAATTTCGTTAAATGCATGAATTTATTAAAACAGAAAATAAATTAAATAAATTATGTATATACGTCGTGACTATATACACGCATACAAAGTAAATGAAATATATATATACATATATATATTGAAACAGAAAAAAATATCAAACTGTTGAGAATAGACGAATGAATGAAGATCATATATACACACATATATATGAACATTATACAATTAGTTAAATTAATTTGTTGATTAAATATATACTTATACAGATTTATATATACAGAAAAAAAATATTTAATACAAAAAAAAACGCAAAAAAAAGAAACAAAACGTGAAACAAAAGATAATTATCACATAAATCAAATATTTATTAGCAAATTGAAACAAATGAAAGTATACAAATAGATCTTATATATACAAAAAGAACACAAACAAAAAAATTAACTCACACTCTCACATTAGACACCCACAGAATTTTTTTTCCTTTTTCTTTTCTTTTTTTTTTTGTATTTGTTGTTAAATTGGTCATAGGCAGTCGGACTTTTAGTGTTGATAAAACAAAATAAAAAATTAAATAGTCATTGCGTTATGGTTATATTATGGTTCTTTGTAGTAAAAAATAGCAAATATAGTAAAAGATATGCAAAATTAAACTCATGAACAAATACGTCTTTTTGCAGAAGAACACGCAATGATAAGAACAACCGCTGATTACAGTTGAGGCACTGAGAGCAGTAGTAGCGTAACCCCAAGTTGCAACAATTGAGATATTATTGGTTAAAAATTTTACAAAAAATAAATCCGCATTGTTTGATTTATTTTTTAAACAAAAAACTGAAAAACGAAACGTATAACACTTTTGTATCGAATAAAAAATATTTTTATTCGTCATGATGGTGAAATAAACTCAAAATTGAGAAAATTATGGTAACGCCACTCCTGCTCTCAATGCCTCAATTTTTGTTGTTGTTTGAAACACTCTTATACTACAGTTCCTCCTCTATCAAGTAGTCCTCCAACCTTTTTGGCTTCATCTTCATCCTCGATGTGCGTGTTAGTTCTGGGGTCGAATCACCACATCAGTTACCGAGTGAGTGAAATGCATACGTTATCGAATGATCGAAAGGGTGTTTTTGTTCAAGGTATTGAACTTCAAATTGAAATAAAACACAAGAAAATCGTTTTAATTTAAATCAATTTCGTTTTATTGGAAGGCTAATTTTATGCTATTAATGTTTAAATATGACTTCGGGCATGTGGCCGCTGCAGCTGGTTGGAATAAAGCTAATTCTAGAGGTCCAATTTTTAACCACTTTTTCGAGCATTTGGGGCCGTATGTCGCCAATAACGCGACAAATGTTTGCTTCCAAGTTCCCTAACGTTTCTGGTTTATTGGCGTAGACGAGCGACATCACATATCCCCAAAGAAAATAATCCAATGGTGTCCAATCACACGATCTTGGTGGCCAATTGACAGCTAAGTCTAGAGGTCCAATTTTTAACCACTTTTTCGAGCATTAGGGGCCGTATGTCGCCAATAACGACATAACGGACTACGCCGCTTTACGACAATGTGCGTTTATTGAAGTGGAACCTCTTTTGGAACGGCGTGATGGATTTTATGAAACGAAAAAGTGTAACGAAAAAGACACAGCACAGCGATAAATTTATTGATAGGATTTAGGTTGTAAGAGAATGAGATAAGACTCGTCAGTTTCACTTTTATCGAATGTGAACTCACACCAGATTTTATTTTATATATTACCTCTAGTAAGCGAACCTATAATGCTCCAGAAGGGGCCTGAGATACTGATGTAGATGTTTACCGTTCTTGAACAGCTGAAGATTGTATACTAGGGGAAAAACATCTTTGGAAGTTCATTCAATTGATAGCTTTTTCTCTAAAAACAACACTTTTGGTACTGCTTTTTTCGTGTGTCTTTTCCGCCGTTGAACTGCAATGAGCCTAGGGATGATGTCTCTAAGCTCCTACGAGCACTTTCCGTTGTGATATCTGTAATAAAAAAAACAGATTTCCTGCAAGTCTTCTGGCAAACATTTTTCTTTGACAAATCGTTCCATACAGCATTTGAGGAAGTCCGAATTCTGTCAATTTGGCTAGCAAAACCCTGTGCCAAACTCAATCGAAATATCCAGGGAAGCAGATCCACTGCATCACATGATTTACCATGTCATATGTTCAACAATGGGTTACATAACTTAGCAGGTCTCCAGTTGAGTGTTGCTTTCGGAACTCATATTGTTCATCATTTTCTTAATTACTTGTATAGCGTTCCGGACTGTAACGACCCAGGGCTAAAACCAATATGCCTCTCCAATTAGCACGGTCCTTAGCTAACTGCCTCCAGTTGCGCAATCCAAGTTGGTTTAGGTCAGTTTCTACTTGTGCGCGCCACTTAATGCGAGGTCTTCCTCTATTGCGTCCGACGTCTGACCCCAGTCAATCGAAGATTCTGCCAGCCGGAGTATTGGTGTCCATTCGTTCTACAAGTCCTAGCCATTTTAAACGTCCAATGCAGGGTTTTTTTTTAGCCAGGGGCATGTACAGCTGTACAGCTCGTGTAGTTCTTGGTCGAATCTTCGTCTCCAGAGCCCGTCAACGCAAAGGGGACCGAAGATTTTTCGAAGAATTTTCCACTCAAGCCAAACAACGTTTCTTCATCCGATTTTGAGACGGTCCATGCTTCAGCGCCGTATGATCAGGGTCTTATATAGGATCTCCTTATTAGTTCGAGTGAGGCATTTACTACTAAACTGCTTTTTTAGCCTGTTTCTTCGGGTTTGCGGTTGGCAAGAGTAATTCCTCGTTAAATCTCGTTTCTGACGAGATGTTTTTGTCAGAGCTAATAGCGGTGTCGAGGTAGACAAAGTCCCGTACTGCCTCAAAGTTATATCGGTCAATGGTGACGTTCTGTCCAAGTCGTCGATGTTGTGTGTCCCTTCGTGTTGACAGCATATACGTAGTCTTACCCTCATTTACTGCTAAACTCATTTTTGCCGCTTCCTTCTCTTTCCTAGCAAACGTGCCTATCACATCCCGTTGAGTCCTACCAATGATGTCAATATCTCCAATATTCCAGCGTTTATACTGAATTTTTCTGGGGAAAACTTCCAACTTCTTGCAGAAATCTGTCTTTAAGAAAGCGCTCCACCCAGCGGCATTCAGCATTTTAGTCTGTATGCTGTCAATTTGGCTAGCAAAGCTCTATGCCAAACTCGATCAAAATATCCAAGCTGTCCATGATTTTGCATCGCATATATCAAAAGATGGGTTTCATACCTTAGGAGGTCCCCCGTTGAGCGTTGCTTTCGGAACCCACATTGCCGATCAGTTATTAAGATCATTATTGTGCACAAGAAATAAAGTGGATGAAAGCATCGATCCTTCAGTTACCCCAGCGTTTATAGCGAATTTCTGAAGGAACCCCATCCGGAACTTCTTGCAGAATTGTGTCTTTAAGAAAGCGCTCCACCCAGCGGCGAGCAGCATTTGAGACTGTATGCTGTCAATTTGGCTATCAAAGCTCTATGCCAAGCTCAGTACAGAAGTAGGTCTGAAGTTTTCTGTCATGGATTTTCTTCCTTTTATGGTATTCTCTGCTCTTGTCCTGCTTTCTCCAACGAAAGAAAACTCCATCTAGGTGACAACTTCATTGAAAATCTAGGTGAGCAGTTGAGCTGGCTAATATTAATGTCAGTAAACATCTCCGTATTATACAAAGTTAGCTTGGAATAGTTCACTTAGGAAATCAAATATTAAGAAGAGTCGACTGATCCACGTACGAATTGGAATTCCTTCAAGTCCAGCGGCTTTTTACATTCCAAATAGTTCACAATACGTTTGTTTTTTCGAGGTCGAAATACATTAACCATTGTCGATGGTATGGTGCCTATGGCCGTATATATAACAGAATTATTCCACAGTCCTTTAATTGTTTAGTTTGTTTGTTATTGAATGTTCCCTATATATCAAAGAACACTGCTAACTTACACATTTTGTAAGATAGGCAATGAATATTGTCTTTCAGACCTGAGAGACTTCACAACAATTTGTTATTTTCAAATATTCCTGCTTAATACTTATTGCAAATAATTTTTTTTTCTTTTCTAAGAGTCCAACAGCTTTGTTTTTTCTAATAATTCCTATTCAATTCATTTAAATTTCTCACACATCCACTCGAAACTCAAGGCCCATTCACAATGTACAATAATTTTAAACGCATTCTTTTTTTATCACCCCATTTCCATCCTACAATTAAGTTAAGTCCCCATATAATAAGTTCACAAATAAAACAAAAAAATCGTTGTAAATAGTAACCCCCTTCTCATTTTCACTCTAGTTCTTAAAAAAACAAAAAAAAAAACTCGTTAAACCTTAGCTTGACCACGTAAGAAAAAAAAAAGAATTTCCATTTTTCCCCCAAGAATGAAATATGCATTTTTTATCTAATTAGGGAATTTTTATACTTTGTTTATTTTTTAACTAAAAAAAAATGTTTTTTCTATAGTAAAACAAAAAAAACATAACAAATAATTAATAGAAAAAAAAAACCAAACATAATGTTCTTATGTTACAAAGAAAAACACGTTCGAATATTAAATAAAAAAAAATAATTTAAAAGAATTTTTTATATAAACAAAATAAGAAAACAAATAAAAAAAACGAAAAAAAAAATAAACTTAAGTATAAATAAAAAAGTTCTTCTGTAAATATAAAATAAATTAATATTTTTAACTGTTGATTTTATTTTGAATTTCGTTAATTTATTATTTACAAACATTTGTACACTTTTTATTACATGATTATTAATATTATGAAGAAAATTTTGGTTAAATAAACTTAAAACTATATATATACATAAATAAGTAAACCAACAAAAATAACAGTGTCCTTATTGACTTATTTCGCAATAAATTTAGGCAATCGGTTCGTATTTGTTTTTTTAATTGTTAATCATTAAACAAAAAAACCATACAAAGTAATATGATTCAATTTTGTTATAAAAAAAATTAAAAAAAAAAACCAAAAGAATTTACTGAGTAAATAGAAATACAAAAACAATATACATAAATAAACAAGACAAAAATATATATGCAAAGATAAATTATATTTAATTTTCGTTTTTTTATTATTATTTCGGATATAAATAGTGAAATTCACTTTTTAATTAAAAAACAATTTTCATTATTATATCTAACATTTAAGCAGATTATAATAAAAACCAAACAAAAAATAAAAGCAAACAAAGAGAAAATATGAAGATAATAAGAGTCTATAGTAAATCGCATAAAAGAAATGATTTGAAAGGTACAGAGAAAAAAAAGAATGAAAATAAAGTATAATTGAAAAAAAAAAACGTTTATGAGTTTTTTTTTTATTTAATGAAACTATGTAGAGACTCTTAAGACACTCTGTATAAATTATATTTGTCATGTCATCTTGTCCATCCTTACACAATCCCTCTGGTGTCAGGTAGTAAGGGGTTAAGTCAAAAAATCTCGTTTTCGGATATTTGTTGGACTTAAGTTAAAATTTTGTTTTCTCTTTCGTTTGGTCCTATGGGCATAAGTCTAGCGTAACATCTTCCTATAGATATTTTTTTATACAAAGGGTATAAGTCAGTTTGGTATTAAGGGTGTAAGTGGACTTAAGTGCTTTGTATTTATACCAATTTTATATTTTGAAATAATTAAGTTGCTCCTAAGGGCTTAAGTCATCTTATGCCTTTAGTACCAAAAAGAATTGGAAAAATCTTGTCAAAAGAGAGAGACATAAGTCTCCGAGTGCTACCATGTAAATCAAATTGGGTTGAGATGCATGTGAATTAACGTTTACCCAAGCATAAGAATTTATCTTAAATACTAAAAAATGAATCGAAAACTTTAAAAATTCTCATTTGACGCTTACTGCGATGAACTACATGTGGCATGAAGGTCAAGCTGCCAGAGGAGGCAACGAAATTGCTTCATGTTTATACCAACATCTGAAAAGCCTACCAGATACTGTATCTGAAGTCACGTTCTACTCCGACACATGTGGGGGACAAAATAAGAACAGTCACGTTGCTGCAATGTTTATACTAGCCCAAACAGAATTCCGACAATTGGTAATAAACCACAAATTTTTAATTCCAGGACACACTCACATGGAGTGTGATATAGATCACTCTATGATTGAGAAGCAAAAAAAAAATGCAAACACCGGTATACCACCCGCATGATTGGTACCAATTAGTGCGGAGCACAGGGAAAAGGAAACAATTCAGGGTGCATGAAATGCAGCAGGACGAATTTTTAGATTTTGCCGCTTTACTTAAAACAGCTTTAGTGTCCCGACAAAAAAAATGAGGCTGGGGAACAGTTCTCCTGGCACAATGTTCAATGGCTGCAGTATAAGGAGAAAGGTCTAGTCAAATACAAAAAATTCCTTAAACGAGTCAGAGGAACTTAAAGTTTTAAGCTTCCTCAGACGGGGAAAATCTAAAAATATGAAAGATCCGCTAAAAAGAAAATACAACCATTTGAATCCGATATCCGCTGAGAAAAAACGGGATTTGTGCTCACTGCTTACCTTAGTTCCACCTCTTTTCCACGATTTTTATAACGATAACGATTTGTTGGAAGAAGAAAATGACAACATATAACAATTGAATAAGATACCTACCTAATACTTTTCCTTATTATTTATTTAAATTAATTTAATGTTTCCAAATGAATTAAAATGAACTATTAATGTAAACAAAGATTTGTTTTCTCGACTTAAGTCCTTAGTAAAAACTTAATTTTAACAGGTAATCTTCAATCTTCAATCTCATTTTGTGGAAAACTGCTATTCCTGACTTAATCCCTTCCTACCTGACACCAGAGAATTGGACAGTTTAAGAAAATATCGACGACAACTTACCTGTTTGATTGAGGAATTTACTCATGCCTATCGAGAATTAATTTTCCTGGAAACTGTTCCCATTTAGCTTTCTGATTTACATTGCTGACAAGAGAAAAGTTCCCGGGAAAATTTGTTCGCGATTAACCTGACTGTCGAAAATAAAAAACTTGTTAACACATCCCTCACTCGAAAAAGAGTTACATCCCTGCACCTTCACAGCAACTTCTCTTTGTGTTGACACTTGTGAAATTCTTTTTTTGTTTACTAAAAGTCATAAAGCCTAGGAAAGGATTGATTTTATTGTTAATGACCGTGATAAATGAAAAAAGGACAACGGCGTTCGTATCTGCACTTGGAATGCGAGAGCATTAAACAGGAGAGGTGCAAGCGAAAAACTGGCGGAAGCCATAAACTGCTACGAAGCAGGAAATAGGTACAATGGAATGGGCCGAGCAAAAGAGGATGAAAAACTGACATTTACTACGGACAGTGTAAAAGTGAGCAGAAACAGCGACTATTCGTATGCGGATTTGTTATAAGCGCCATACTTAGGGAAGAAATCCAGTCCGAAGTAACAATCCACATCAAGGCCAAACACGCCAAACGTAAGCCTTATATGCGCTCACGCCCCGAAGAAGGAAAAATATGATATAGCTAAGGATTGCTTTTACGAGCTCCTTGACAAAACCTGTGAACGACTACCGAAGTACGATGTTAAAATCGTTCTAGGAGATCTTAACGCAAAGGTAGGAAGAGAAGACGTCATTAGCGGTATTGTCGGAAAACATAGTCTACATGAAAACATGTTTGGTAACGGACTCAGGCCAATTGACTTCGCTATAGAACGAAATGCGAATATAGCTAGCAGACTGTGTCCTCACCTCGATATTCATAAGTGGACATGGCGGTATCCAGATCAACGAACGATCAACCAAATTGATCACATTGCGATAGACACGAGGCATGCATCCAGTATTTTGGATGTCCGAACATTCGGAGGAGCTAACATCGACTCGGATCACTACATTGTTGCAGCCAAGCTAAGAATGCGGATATCCAGCACGCCACAACAATCCAGAAATACTGTGAAAACATTTGATGTCGAGAGACTGCAATCGCAAGAGACCGCCAAGACCATCGCGGAACGTGAACCATACCACCAGCAGCGAATGTCGAAGAACAATGGCAACGATACCAACAAGCCATTAGATCAGCGGCAACTGATGTGCTAGGTTTCTAGCACCCACCAAGAGGAAAACCCTTGGTTTGATGAGGAATACCAACATATGCTCGCAGACAAGAACGAGGCCTACAAGGCTTAGATGCAGGAGAAGACGAGAGTTGCCAATGAGCTCTATAGGCAGAGAAGAAAGGAAGAACACCGGCTTTTCAGAAAAAAAGAAAAAAGAGCAAGAAACGCGCACGGTCGAAGATATAGAGAGGTGCCACTCCAGGAACGATGATCGCAAGTTTTACCAAAGTGTCCAACGTCAAAGCCAAGGCTACAAGGCTCGAACAGAATAATGTCAAGACGAATAGGGAAATATCGCAGTTGAGAGACAGTTGATGCTGAGGATATAGAAGAACCACTTCTACAAACTTTTAAACGGCGATGACGTACAACATTCCGCTGTCAGGCAGACCGAACCATTCCAAATTGGCAACGACAGCGAAAACTTCCAACCACCTGACCTGAGTGAAGTGAGGGTAGTGATAACTAATCTCAAGCTTAACAAAGCTGCTGAAAGTGACGGCATTCCCACTGACGGATATGACTTGGTAAGTAACATCCACCAACTCATAAGCCAAATCTCGTCGGATAAAAGTATGCCTGATGAATGGAACCTCAGCATCGTTTGCCCGAGCCACAAAAAATAAGGCCCACAGAACTGCGCCAACTACAGAGGCATAAGTTTCCTCAACATTGCCAACATTGCCTACAAGATCCTATCTGCCGTAATATGTGAACGCCTAAAACCGTTAACCAACAACATGATCGGCCCAAGATCCTATCTGCCGTAATATTTGAACGTCAAAACCGTTTACCAATAACCTGATCGGCCCTTATGTGAACGTCTTAACCGTTTACCTATAAACTTATCGGCCCTTATCAGTATGGTTTTAGGTCAGGAAAATCCACAACAAATCAAATCTTCACCTTTCAGTGCTTCCTGGAAAATACCCAAGAAGTCAAAATCGGTTCCCACCACCTATTCATCGATTTCAAAGCCGCATAGCATAGCATTTCAAGAGACGAACTATTCAGCGCCGTGTCTAGTTTTGGTATAAGAGACGAACTATTCACCGCCATGTCTAGTTTTGATATACGGCGCAAACTAGTCTAGGCCTGAACTAGTGCAGGACGTCGATGGAGTATTATCCTTGTTCTGTTCAAGGGCCTTACTATCCCTAGAGATTCCTAGATGACCTGTTGTCCGAGTTTGTCGAAGCAGCTCATTTAGGTTATTCACTTTGTCTATCCTTACTGGGACTGTAGACACAACCATTGACTCCTTCTGGAATGGAATATTCACATTGGTGTGAGTACACTCTTCCTCCAGCTCTCATCTGCTGCCGCCAAGACTTTACAAGGAATTGAGAACCTATCTACGTGTAAGGCGCTCAGCGATAGCCATGGGAAGAATGAGAGTCGGAATGAGTAGGCATCAGCTAGTTCGAAACTCAAGGTTTGATATAATCGGATTGCCTACCAGTTGACGACCTACTGCTACAAGTAACTTATTACTGGTTGCTGGATGCCATCACAAAAGGAAACCGTAGATGAGCAAATGGAGCAATAAGTCCCATATGCGAAAACTCTAGGACTCGTCAACAAAAACTACTGCATAAGTTGTTTGGATTCGGGCGAGGAGAAGGGTATACCCTTCCTTTGCTGTCTATGCCCAGCGTTCTCTGAAAATAAAAGACTTTATCTAGCAGTCCTTTTTTAAGCAATGTGAAGCGATGTCCTATGAATTCTTCAACATCATTCTTGAAAGGAATATGCGAAATTCCAGAGTCAGAGGCACAATCTTCCATAAACCGGCCTACTAGCTAGCATACCACGACGATATTCAAACTTAGCGAGGTAATCATGGGAGCGGAAAATTATTCGATTTTGTACGATTCGGAGGATTTTAGCTTCGAGGTATTGTTCCGAAAAGCTTTTCAAAATATTTCTGCGACATATTGTAACGCATCCCGGCGAATTGCACTGAAGTGCGTTCAGGTGCATTTTTCGTGAAATTTTTGACAGCTAAGTGCAATTCTTCTTCCGATTTTGTCCGACACAAATTCTTGGCGGAGTAAAATAACGAATTGTGGTGAAGTGATTTTTGTTCCGATGACACATACCTCATATGGAATTCTAACCTCCGACGAAGTATGCACTGCGGAAATTTGTCCGCTAAGACGGATACCTCGCTAGAGCAGATTGACTCAACGAGATGGAATAGCCACGTTGGCTAGTACACAGATGGAAGCGGCAAAAATTAACCAAAAATGGTTCAGCAGTAAATGGGGGTTAGACCAAGTATATGCTGTCAACACGAAAGGACACACAAAATCGACCAATTGGACAGAACATCATCATGGACAGATACAACTTTGATGTTGTAAGGGACTTTGTCCAACTTGGCCAACTATTCTCTGACAACATCTTGTCAGAAATAAAACGAAGTAAAGGGTTTTTCAATAAGAGCGCAACAAAAGTTTTTTTTTAAATAAAACAAAAACGGTTTGGATATTAATGAAATTCTTTATTCCTGTGAAAGTACGTTCGATGCCATTATGTATGGAACTCGATTTCTTTTGCATGGCATCCACGGGCAAGCTTGCAGAAGTCCAGACGCTGAACCCAATTTTCGACGGTTTTCAAGCATAAATCTGCCGATACTGCTGCAATTTCACGTTCGATATTCGTACGAAGTTCATCAATCGTTGCTGGCTTGTTGGGATAGACTATGGACTTGAGGTAGCCCGACAGGAAATAGTCTAACGGCGTCAAACCGCACGACCGAGGCGGCCCAGTGACTGGACCATTTCGTGAGATAACAGGTTCTCCAAACTTGGTTTCCAATAAATTGATTGTGGCATTCGCTGTGTGGCTTGTGGCGCCGTCCTGTTGGAATCACATATCCTCCAAGTCCATATCATCCAATTGGGGCCAAAAATATTCAGTTATCATTGAACGGTAGCGATTCCCATTCACAGTAACATGCCGGTCTTGATCATCACGGAAGAAGTACGGCCCAATGACACCGCCGGCCCATAAACCACACCAAAGCGTAATTTTCTCGGGATGCAATGATGACTCATGGAGTACGTGTGGACTGCTGCCTGACCAATACCGCATATTTTGTTTATTGACGAAGCCATTCAGCCAGAAATTAGCCTCATCGCTGAAGATGATTTTTCGATGAAAATCCGAATCATTTTCAAGTTGTTGCTCAGCGCAATTCACGAACATACGACGCTTCTGGTGGTCAAGCGGCTTCAGTTCTTGCGTCAATTTAATCTTTTAAGGATGTAGGCCAAGATCTTTTCGCAAAATTCGCCACAACGACGTCACAGAGATGCCCAACGCTTGAGAACGACGTGTGAGAGACACATTTGGGCTTTCTTCAACTGAACCCTCAGCGGCAGCAATATTCTCGACACTACGGACACTTCTTTGTCTCACTGGCACGGGAATATTTTGTACTGTGCCTGTAGATTCAAATCTGTTCACTAGACGCTCAATTGTTGATATGCTAGGACGATTATGACGACCATAAATTGGACGTAGCGCTCTTAACGTTGAGGCCACTGACCCCGAATTTCGGTTGTAAATTTTAATAATTTCGACTAATTGTTGGACCGCATAGCTTTCCATCATGAAATGGCAAACCTTACTGAAGAGAAATGTCAAAAGAGCGGCAAGAAATATGGCGTCGTTTGCTGTCCCTGACGCTCACCTTTTGTAGCGTCCCTGTTGAAAAACCCGATATAACTCTTGCCAGGCGGTATTTCTTCGGGCTTAGAAGGCAATTCAGTAGTAAAGTTCTCACTCGAACTACTAAGGATATCCTATATAAGATTCTGAACATCCCAGTCCTACTCTATGGCGCTGAAGCATGGACCGTCTCAAAAGCGGATGAAGGAATCCTCATAAAGCTGAAAAAGCTCGGCGAATTTGGCGCTCCCATTTGCAGACTAATTTGAATGAAAAATTGTGAGGTGGAAGTCTCATTGCCACTTTTGACAACACACGTTATACACTCCAAGAGTTATGAAGCACATATAGCAGTGGTTTACTTATGATAAGTCTGGTGGGCTTTATAAAGTGTCGCTCTACCCATAAGGTGTCGACAATTTTCTCAATACAAACCATTCATGCGCCAGTGCACTGTATTTCTGGTTTGTTCCATTCCTGATATACAATGGGACAGTATGGAGGCAGCATAGTGTCATGGCCCTGGCCCGCCTTGAAAGAAAAATGGGTCTCTGGTATTATCTTATTGGCCTCTTCCCACTTGGACAGAGTCCGATTGAGAACATCGGTAGAAGACTTATCGATTGGGGATTGTTCGGATTGGAGTCGCCCTTTCCCCATTTTGGAAGAGGATGAACCACCGAAGTCTTCCACCGCAGAAAGTTATTCATTTGACCACTAAATCTTTGGAAATTAACGCCACGTTGTTATACCATTTACTCCCACTGTCTTATTTTTCTTTATTGGATCGAAGTTGGTCTGGAGTTCTTCTTTCGAGATTAACAAGGGACTTGACTCACTTCACTCGGCGAAGATGACGTTTGCCATAGTCCAACACATTCACCATTAGGTAACTGCAGCCAACTTAAAAGCCAAAGAATTTATAAAACTAGTGGGGATTGTGAACAAATTCAAAACGGATTTCGAAAAGTCATCCACCCATTGACTCATTAATTCACTTTCATCCAAAAGATGACATCAGGACATGCAAAACTTTCCAATTAAAATGTTCCCCAGTCGCCTCCAAGCAATGAGTCATTTAGACAAACGTTCTTAAAACTCGATAACGGTTAGTATGACTAATTCCAGCAGACCCATGAATATTCATTGAGATATTAACAAACTCACCTCTGTCGATCTGCTTGGATTCCAAACGTTGAAGTTCATTAAAGTTCACCTGTGCAATTCGCCAAAAACATCTCTTACGTAAGAAGTTGCAATTCCAACAAATTTGGTAACGATTGCTACCAATAATTTCGACTCTTTCTCCAAACATCGAGTTGACAATCAAATACCATGCGTACATATAAAACCACAAGGTCACCATGACATGACAAACACCTCATATCTCACGCCAGTATGACACAACCTGACAGCAGTACTACTCTTCGGGGAAGTGCACACATCTCAGTCAACCGTGACCATGGAGTTACCAGCTACCGCGCCTGGTCGTATGAAGCTTCCACGAAAAGCCATCACTAAAAGGAAGTAACGACCTCTAAGCAATTGGGTCTGGCGTCTAATTACGGCCTCATTACAATTAAGGTCCAATCAAAAGTACATTTTACTCCAAGTGCGTGGTGATCGCGGGCTGTAGGGCTGTTGAGTCATTATCTGGTGAACGGCTTTCTAGTTCTGCTTCTTGAGATAGAATGCGACGTTAAGGTTTGTAGACGCTTTCGTGCAAGAACCTTAAACCACTCATCATCAAATTAAAGCCACTAAAGCGCAAAATGTTTTCGTATTCCTCATGTATGACTATTTATCTGACTTAGAACGTGTGGTTCTTGGACTGGAAGGTGCTGGCGAATGAATTCGTTGCGAGGTGGTTAAGAGGTGGTTAAGAGGTGGCTCTAGTTAATGAGTTAAGTGTCGACGATTTTGTTTTATTTGCTGGTAACATGAAGTCCGGCGAGAGTAATAAACTCCAGGGAATGTCCCCTACAAGTTAGTCAAGGTTGTAATTCGTCTGAAAAGGGTATCCCAATGTAGCTGTTCTGATTCAGCATAAAAATCGCGCAAGTAAATTGTATTCACACATAAAAGGCTGCGAGTAATTAAAGGTCTGACAAGACTTGAGCAGAACACCTCCCCAGATTTTTGGAAGAGTATTGTAACGATTGACGAAAGACAAGAAGCAACACTGTAAGAATTCCTGGTAGCCTGCTGCTTTCAGCAGAAATCATGGACTTGGCCCTCCAGGTTTATGGCTGTGCCTAAAGTGTTTAATGACCTCTTGTTACAAAGCAACCAAGAGCCTCGAAAGTAAAGGATTTTACTGTTGGCGATCATCTTAAACGAGAAAGGAGAAGGGCCTTAACATATACCTGCATTTGACGCTCAACAGGTGCAGTCAAACAATTACCGTAAGCTGTTGAAACACAGACATTCAACAGCCACGTTGTTTGGCTGAGAATCGAACAGAGCAGACGAGGTACAGAAAGTCCGGTACTACCTCAAGGTTATATCTATCAATGTTGACTTTCTGTCCAATTCGTTGATGTTGTGTATCCTATCGTGTTGACCGCATGTGCTTTGCAAACCTTCAATATCTTCGACGTATGCTATTAGTTGGACCGATTTATGAAAGACTGCGCCTCTGGTGTTCGTTCGGGAGTTTTGCACAATCCTCAGAAGAATGGTTTTACAGGAGTCAAAACCAAAACTCAACTCTATATAGTTCGTCAATATAAATGCGGTCATATGCGGCTTCGAATTGGTGGTGGGTATGGATTTGAACTTATTGGGTTTTTTTTCCAGGATCTGCCAAAGTGTGATGATTTGATCAGTTGGGGACTTTCCTGGTCGCCAATATTAAATGGTCCGTTCTACCTGATGGGGTATTGCTCGTCATCGGGGTTAATCAATCTGTAAAATTGTTGCTTCCATATCCTAGGTATCGACTAGGTCTCAACTACGATATTTCCCTTTGTATCGGGTTTTTCAACAGGGACGCTACAAAAGTTGAGCGACAGGGACAGTAAACGACGCCATATTTCTTGAAGCTCCTTTGACATTTCTCTTCAGTAAGGTTCGCCATTTCATGATAGAAAGCTATGCGATCCAACAACGAGTCGAAATTATTAAAATTTACAACCGAAATTCGGAGTCAGTGGCCTCAACGTGAAGAGCGCTACGTCCAATTTATGGTCATCATAATCGTCCTAGCAGATCAACAATTGAGCATCTAGTGGAAAAATCCACAGGCACAGTACAAAATGTTCCCGTGCCAGTGAGACAAAGAAGTGCCCGTAGTGTCGAGAATATTGCTGCCGCTGAGGCTTCACTTGAAGAAATCCCAAATGTGTCTCTCACACGTCGTTCTCAAGCGTTGGGCATCTCTGTGAAGTCGTTGTGGTGAATTTTGCGAAAAGATCTTGGCCTACATCCTTACAAGATTAAATTGACGCAAGAACTGAAGGCGCTTGACCACCAGAAGCGTCGTATGTTCGTGAATCGCGCTGAGCAACAACTGGAAATTGATTCGGATTTTCATCGAAAAATCATCTTCAGCGATGAGGCTCATTTCTGGCTGAATGGCTTCGTCAATAAACAAAATATGCGGTATTGGTCAGGCAGCAATCCACACGTACTCCATTAGTCAACATTGCCATTTTTGTAGCGACGATTTATCTTGTCGTTGGGTCGGTGCTGGCATGCAAGTTCCCTCTATAGCTCGTCGGTGGGTGTGGGACTTGACCCTTTTTAAATCGCAACAAAAAAATTTCCATGCCAGTCTTCTACGTCTAGGTGTGATGACGCTTGCGAGAAATTTTCCTACCCTCCCTACCATGGTTATTTTACTCGCCTCAATAACCCCGTATGTTGCCTTCCTTCACTTCCTAATTTTTTGCCGCCATTATCGCCCTTCCCTATCCTAACCGACTATTTTTGTCCTCAATTGGTTGATATGGACTTGGAGGACATGTAGTTCCAACAGGACGCCCCCACAAGCCACACAGCGAATGCCACAATCAATTTATTGGAAACCAAGTTTGGAGAACGTGTTATCTCACGAAATGGCCCAGTCACTTGGCCGCCTCGGTCGTGCGATTTGACGCCGTTAGACTATTTCCTGTGAGGCTACGTCAAGTCTATGGTCTATGCCAACAAGCCAGCTACGATTGATGAACTTCGTACGAATATCGAACGTGAAATTGCAGCAGTATCGGCCGATTTATGCTTGAAAACCGCCAAAAATTGGGTTCAGCGTCTGGACTTCTGCAAGCGTGCCCGTGGTGGCCATGCAAAAGTAATCGAGTTCCATACATAATGGCATCGAACGTACTTTCACAGGAATAATTTCATTGATATCCAAAACCGTTTTTGCTTTATTTAAAAAAAAACTTTTGTAGCGCTCTTGTTGAAAAACCCTTTATCTCGACAGGATTCTGTTGGAGCATTGTATCTCTGGCCTTGACGTTTTACACTGTGGTAAAGCTTGCGAATAACATTCCTAGAGTTTTATTTTCTTCTTTCTGAAAAGCAGGTGTTCTTCTCTACTTCCTTGCCCACATAGCTCAATGGCAGCTCTCGTCTTCATCTTCAGCTTTGCCTTATATGCCTCATATTTGGCATGTAAACATTATTCAAGATCCTTCAAGGAGCTCAGAGAAGGAGTACTATATCTTCATTAGTCGTCGTTGGTCCATGATCGCATATAAGGCTTATTTTGGCGAATTTGGCTTCGATGCGGGTTTTTACAATGAATTCGCTAATGTCTTGAATACAAAAGACATCCAACTTTTTATTTAGGCCATGTGCCAATTGCGTTAAAATTTAAGCCAGTGGATAATTTTTGACATTCGTATGGTAAATAGAAACTTCAAAATGTTAGCCTGTTCAACAGCTCGCTTTCCAGTTTTTTTCTGGTATCGCTAAAAGCATAGGGCTTTGGGGTCCTAAACAGAATCGTTTTGGTATTTTGGAAACTGATCTTCAATTTCCATCATTGCAATATCCCTTAATGTGATCGAAGTTACTCTGCAAAAGTATGTTGATGAACCCGATTTTTGGACATGATCTCTACGCCACTAGATCATCTGCGTACGCTATAGCGTTTCTGAAAGAATCTACAAGATCACTTGTATAAATGTTAAACAATATTGGGGAGTTCACCGCCCCCTGTTGTAGACCGTTTTTTTAATTTCAAAGACTTTACACGAAATTAAGTCGTCACATTTGACAACGAACTTCTTTCCCATAAGCATTTCATAAATCATATATTACGCATGCCCAGTCTGGTCAGCTTGTAGAAAGGCCCCTCTTACCACAGGGTATAGAAGGCCTTCTCATAGTCAACCAACCATTAAATCAACTTTACGCAAGATCTGCCGAACAAAATAGCTGCTGTCCGTGAGACATGCCCAGTCTGGTCAGCTTGTAGAAAGGCCCCTCTTACCACAGGGTATAGAAGGCCCAGTCTGGTCAGCTTGTAGAAAGGCCCCTCTAACCACGCGGTATAGAAGGCCTTCTCAAAGTCAACCAACCATTAAATCAACTTTACGCAAGATCTGCCGAACAAAATAGCCGCTGTCCGTGAGACTGTGCAGGAGAAACCGAGGCAGTCGATTTCGCGTCCCTCACAAAAACTCGCCATTTTGCCAGACCACAACTTGGCAAATTTTGGATTGCGGCTTGAGCCTTCAACTGTAGAAAATTCAGCTGACGCATAAGATGAAGGTAAACGACCATAGGCAACAACTTTTGCTGAAAAGTCCCAGGAGCAGTTGGAACATGACCTTAGTTTTCATCAAATAGGCCCGTTCCTGGATGAATTGGTAATTTTACAAACGAAATTGTCGAATTTGGAATGATACCAATGCACATGAGATCCAAAAACGTCCAATGCATCGCGAAAAATTCACTATTCGGTGTGGATCTAGGGCTGAAAGAGCCATCGATCCATATTCCATTGAGAGCGACGTTTGGTAGACCACCACCGTCAAGTCAGCTTCACCAACCCCAAGTGCTTTCAACGGTGTTCACACAGCTCAATTCACATTGAAAATTCTGCACCAGCGATTCATGGAAATGGTCATCTCACATTGAGTTGATGAGAGCTGGCTATCGAGATCATGCGATTTGACTCCGATAGAGTCTTGTGAGGTTTTCTGAAGTCTCAGGTCTATAAGATCTGTTCCATAGTAACGAACAGATGGTGGAAAGCTATAACATAAATTTATACAGTCAAAACCTTTAGGAGAACGTGCTCCAGTTAATATTTGGCAAATCCATCACTCCATGATATTGTGAACTTGTTCATGCTTTTTAATTGCATACCTTCTGTTCTGTTTCATAATTTTCTTAAACTTGTTCGCCCTAGATACAACCACCATAAATGTTCATCCGAAAAACTTCTCACTTTGATTGCCTTCCATTAACCGCCTTCTTTCACCGGAAACTGCCATCAAATTGGTTAATGTTCCCCCGGTTTGAACACTTTTCGCGAGATCCATTCTTTTCAATTCGCACAACCTACTTACCTCAGGTTTATGTTTACCTATTCCTAGTGATAAACCAAATTTTTTGTTGTTATCATTCCATTTATCTGATCGCCACATTGCCACTCTAATTCATCGGCAACTCTCATCAAGTGCAAATCCATTTCGATCCAAGAGTCCCGGTCGTCTATCGTACTGCCATCACACCACTAGCACTCCATGCCAGAGGAAGTTCATTAGCTTCGTTCTAAAGTAGATCATGATTCCCAGACACGCGGCTCCAACTCGAATCCACTCAACTCTGGCAAGTTCTCACTTGTGTTGGGTGTTAAACGCCTGACAGCACGAGTGAACCTCGAAAAGGGAAAAGGGTGAGTGTGCAATTTGCACACTCCCACTAGATACATATTCTCCACACTATAGATACATTCATCATGTATCTGAGTACTAAGTACTCAGTGCCATGCTCTGCTCAAAGCACCGTGGCCAACAATGCTCATTCAATCGTCCGATGACATTCTAGGTGGTGATGTACTAAAGTGTGAGCTTGAAACTTTGAAATTCTCCGAACAACGAGGGAAATGCTCGTCGGAAAACAAACAGCGAGACCGATGTTCATCTAATCCAAACTCAGCCGGAATCCGAACATCTAAATCAGAGTTTGGCGCGCGGTGTTGACGTTATTCAGTGCTGTTAGCTAAGTGAGTACGGACGGGTTGGACACGTTACAGTGGGGACAGTAAATAAGTGTTTTTCTGTTTTTTTCATCTAATTTTTGTTTGCTGTCGAAAATGCAATTTTAAACTGTCAATTGTTTGTCGAAATTTACAAAAAAAAAAGTGTTTTGCATTGGAAAATTATTTAAAAAAACAATTTTTAACAACAAAAAGTGCACTCAAAGTGAATGTAAATGAAAAAAAAATTTTTTTTGTATGTCTCGCAGCTTTGATTGGTCTATTAAGCGTTTTCGAGCATTTAGAACGTTACGAAGGTTCTGCGGATACAAAAGAGCGGGGAATTTTTTTTTTTGTTGGTTGCTTGCATTGAATGCGTTTTGGATCTAGATAATTTCTCTGAGGTGCAATTAGTGTTCAACTGTAGTGTTTATTAGTTACATCATGCGTGCTGGTGGTAAGGAAAAAGGGGACCAATTTTTCTGGTCAATTGAGCTATTTGAAGACATGCCTTTAGAAAGGGCTTTCTATGCAATTTTTGAGTGAAGAAGCATGACACATATTGCGGGTTTTAATTGTCATCTATCTCTGATTTAATTATGAGCTATAAATCCGATGGTTAGTGGTAAACGTGGTTAGAAGTATCTTGTGGATAATTAAAACCGTTTTTTTTTTAACGTTTGGCGGTTAAAGTGATAAAAATAATTATTATAGGTTCCTGTGTAGTGGCTATTATTTGATGATTTACCTTATGTATGGTGTCCCAGTTAAGAAGGTCAATATGAGAGATGGGCAATCCTGAAATTTCAGCGAGTAAAATTTATATGTTTACAGAGTTGTTAGCTTTGGGGGCTTCAACTCCTAGTCGTTAGACTAATCAGGAATTCATTTTTCAAGTTTGGTGCGTTTTTTTTTATGTAAAATGATTATAAACTGACTGCAGGTCTTTTAATTTAATATCGCAGTTGTTCGACCCTCCTGAAATTTTGTTAACTTTTGTCGGTAGTTTTTTGTTACTATTTCAACAGTTTGTCCTACAGAAAGTATAAAAAATTGACCAGCAGAGGGAGCTAGAGTGATATATTACTGGACCTAGGACACTACCTAGAGGTAAAGCATCTTAAATCTCTCCTAATGCTGTGGCGTAGGTTATTTGAATTTAATTCTAAAAAATCACAGTAGAAAATATGACTCTAGAATTTTTTAAATATTGCTAACTGCAGTTGCTTTTGTAATATTTGGATCAATCATTTGCGTCATATGTACTTTGTATCGCCTGTATTGTCTATATTAACATTTCTGCCAGACCATATAAGGATCTATATTAGCTTTCTGTCAAGCTGCAGTCTGTTAAACTTAGCCTCATTAAGTGGAAAACTTCCATTTCGAGAAGTATCAGGTTTTCTTTTTTTAAAGCTTCTTGCCGTATCAAAAAATTAAGAAAAGTTCTCTGTTTTAACTGTGGAATATAATTTAGTGCCCATGAGTGGATACTGTTTTGAAAGTTTTTCCATGGTGCTCAAATGGTTCTTCATCATGTTTCGAAAAAGTCCCGTTCTACCTCAAAGTTATATCTGTCAATGGTTACGTTATGTCCAATTCTTTGATGTTGTGTGTCCTTTCGTATTGACAGCATATACTTCATCTTGTCCTTATTTACTGCTAAACCCATTTTTGCCGCTTCCTTCTCTATACTAGCAAACGTGGCTATTACATCACGTTGGGTCCTACCAATGATGTCAATATCGTCGGCGTATGTAGTTGCACCGATTTTTGGAAAATTGTGCCTCTGGTGTTGGTTCAGGAGTTTCGCACAATAATCTCAAGAATCAGATTTAAGAAGTCACATTACAGCGGATCGCCTTGCCTTAATCCTTTTTTTGGTATCGAATGTGTCGGTGAGGTCGTTTCCGACCCCGATGGAGCAGCGAGAATTCTCTATCGTCATCCTACACAAACTGTCGAGTTTGGGCGGTATACCAAAACTAGATGTGGCTCTGTATAGTTCGTCTCTATAAATGCTGTCGTATGCGGCTTTGAAATCGATAAATAGGCGGTGGGTATCGACTTGGACTTTTTCCGGGTTTCGGGTTTTTTCCATGATCTGCCAAAGTGCGAAAATTTGATCGGTTGTGGATTTTCCTGGCCTAAAACCACACTGATAAGGGTCGATCAGATTGTTTGTAAACGGTTTCAGTCGTTCACATATTACGGTAGACAATATCTTGTACGCGGTGTTGAGGAGACTTTTGCCTCAGTGGTTGGCGCAGTTTAGAGGGTCTCCTTTTTTTATTTTTTAGCACCGCAGCGCAGATATAATGACTCTAAGAAAAGACGGCATCTGTCAAAGTATTAAAATTCTTACCGCCCACCGTTCTAAGGACGTGTTTATGTGCCACTTCAACAGCTACTTCCTCAACGCTCACTATCGAATCAAGGGCTCTGAATTTGAGTTCATGTTCTAAGCTTTTCAGACATCAAAACTTGCGCCGATTCAAATTTTATTGGACGGCAGTACCTGGTTGAACATTATCTGGGATTTTGCCATATTATGTCTGTTCGTTCCAAGATGTCATAAACCAATTGGCGGGTTACTACAGTACTTGTGAAGACACCTGAAGCATCAGCATCTATTGCGACAGATTTCAGCTTTTAAGAACTCAGGCCTGAACTTCCATCCAATCCCCACCAGCAATTCAAACACAAATTGCTTATTTGCTAAATTTTGAAAATTTAAATTGATTTCTCTTTTCGGGAAGCATTTTTTTTCGATTTGGACAAACTTTTTAAGAGGGAAATCTTTCAGGGTCTTTGGCTCTGCTATACTTCGTCTGCCGAGTTCGTTGTTTTTCTTTGGGGTACACATTTTATCATTAATTGTGAGCTGAGGTGAACGCACCAACTCCTTTACTAACTAAAAATTCTGCTGCAACTGGATGACCCGCTGCTCTAAAATCAACCTTTGTCGGATATCCCTATACCATAGGGGTAAATTAGTTTTGAAATTAAGTTTGTAAAATAGATAAATAATTTAGCTAGGTACCGATTCCTCAAAGTACAAAGAATCAGAATCTGCTGAGTCGATCTAGCCATGTCTGTCGTTCCGGTCGCCCGTCTGCATGTCAACGATTTTTGGGCCTTAAATTTTGAACAAGAGTGATGACATTGGTCATATAGACCGTCAGTCTGACGTCTGGCAGAACAAGTGTAAATATTTGAAATTTTTAAAATCCGCACTTTTCATTTTTGATCAAACGATGAAGACTTTTGAAAAGGTGTCTAACCCAAATATTTAGTCCATCTCAATATCTATATTTCGTCTATATAAAGGTTCAAGCCATGTACAGATTTGTGGGCGCTTTCTATGGCCACGCCCATAATTTTTGGGCCCTCAAAACGACCCAAGGGAAAACAATAATAAAAAACATATGAGAAGGCTGCTTCAATCCGCTCTACGAATGATGCAGTTCCCTTCGTCTTTGCTTAATGGCAGCTCTCGTCTGCAGCTTTGCATTGTAAGCCTCATTTATGGCTGCGGGGATCTGCAGCCCTTCCTCATTAAATCAAGGGTTTCTTGCTGCAACATCAGTTTAGGCGCATCTTATGACTTACTGACTTCTTCGTCGTTGGTCTTCAACATTAGATGCTGGTGGTATAATGTTAATCGAAAGGTTACGTCATACGCTTTGCCGGTTTGTTGCGATTGAAATTTTTCGAAATAATATATCGACTCGGAATAGCTAGCTGAATCGATCTCGCCATGTCTGTTTGTCCGCAGCCTTCTGCTCATCACCGATTTCAAGCTTTAAGTTTTGAGCTAGGGCAATGAAATTTGGTGTATAGGCTCCATGCCCATGCCTACAGCACAAGTGTTACCATTTTCAAAATCCGCCTACTGGAACGCCCACTTTTCGAAAAAAAAAACTCTTCTTTGGTCAAACTGTAAGGAAGCTTAAAAAAGGTGTCTGATATCAGATATTTAGCCACGACCAGTTTTTGGAGGCGATTTCTTGTACTTGTTCCATTGCCCCATAGCCACAGCATAACGCCATAGACTAAGATAATGAAATTTGGAATATAAGGTCGTTGCCCATCCTTCCAGTAGAAGTTTACAAATTTTCAAAATCCGCACACTGCACACTTTTTAGAAAAACGTCGTTCTTGTTCACGGACTTTTAAAAAAGCGCCTAAAAAATATTTAGGTAATGACGGTTTTTAGGTTTTATCCATAAAATTCGTTCATACTTACCTTTTCTTATGTTACTTACTTAACAAGCTCCCGACTTGCTGTGGGTCTTTGTCTGAGGCAAGCCAACCTTCCATCCTCTTTGATCCTTAAAATGTTGCTGCAAGTTATTCAGTTCAAGCGTTCTGGCATCCATGATCGTTTGATCCGTAAAACGAAGGTTCAGTCTTCATTGTCGATATTAAAAGATTCTCTTGGCTAGAGGATTGTTATTCATTCGCTGTCTTTGTGTTTTGGACCTTTTGTACTATTCGACTATCTGCTTATTGTCCAGCACTGGGTGCATTAAAGTAGGGCTGCAATTAATAGGGTTTGGTAGAGTATACATTTGGACTTTCGGGTTGAGAGTCTTAACCCAATTTTATTTCACTAAATCGAAATAGCATCGGCTTCCTAGAATCAGTCTTCAAATACAAATGCAAATTTTTGTAGCAACAGGCTCGTTCGGTTTTCTCACAACAATTCATGTGTATGTGTACGTCTTGCACGATGGGGAGACCTCATTTTTCATGCCGATTCTGAACGGCTTAGTTGAGATAAGCTTTTCTTGAAAATTGATACTTCTCAGACAGATGAGTTGTCAAATAAGCTTTCCTTGACAGTTGATACTACTCCGACATATGAGTTGTCAGATAAGCTTTCCTTGACAGTTGAAACTGCTCAGACATTTTTTATGCCGATTCTGAACGGCTAACTTGAGATTAGCTTTCCTTGAAAGTTGATACTAGATACTTGACAGTTGAAACTGCTTAGCCTTTTTTTTTTCGATTCTGAACGGCTAAGTTGAGATAAGCTTTCCTGGACAGTTGATACTACTCCCACAGATGAGTTGTCAAAAAAGCTTTCCTTGGCAGTTGAAACTGCTCAGACATTTTTTATGCCCATTCTGAACTGCTTATTTGAGATAAGCTTTCCTTGAAAGTTGATACTACTCCCACAGATGAGTTGTCAAAAAAGCTTTCCTTGACAATTGATACTACTCAGGCATATGAGTGGTCAGATAAGCTTTCCTTGACAGTTGAAACTGCTAAGACATTTTTGTTGAGATAAGCTCTCCTTGAAAGTTGATACTATTCCTACAAATGAGTTGTCAGATAAGCTTTCCCTGACAGTTGAAACTGCTTAGACATTTTTTATGCCGATTCTGAACGGCTGATTTGAGATAAGCTTTCCTGGACAGTTGATACTACTCAGACCGATGAGTTGTCAGATCAGCAAGAGGGGTTCTGTACGGCAGTTCATCACACTAACCATCTCGCCACTTAGCTCGTCAGTCTTTGTATTTTATATATACTCTTCTGGAAGACCCTTTTGTGGTCCAGGAGGCGAAATTTATTTCTTACCTGGAATTATTCAACAGCTACTTTCATCTTCGAACCGTCCCTTCAAGTTAATATCGGTGTCACATTCGGTCTCTCCGACCCCCATTTGCATAGGAGGCATGACACTGATTTTTGAACGTTAGGGTGGGACATCATGTAGTCAAAGATTACATCACGACCTAAATATCTGTCCTTAACCCTTATCCTAAATATCTGAGCTTTAATCCATTTTCCTGCAACTAACCAGGGTATTCATTCCGTAATTTGTAAAACGATTATCGTTGACGATAGTGTACGAGACTTGCTAGGCACGTAGCTTGCACATGCTAAATATTGCATGTGTGCACATGTAGTTAAATAAATTACACGGTAGGTACCCAGAAAGTCTACTTCACTATCGTCAACCATTATCGTTTTAAAAGTTGCGGAGTGAGTGCCCAGATAAATTCGCATCAGGGCGGTATTTTTAGCAGTACTTAGTACTAGGCTACTGGACTCACCTTAGTAGTCCTTAAAACATGTCCCTTGGAATATCCATTATATACAGAATGGAAAGCTCTTATTGGTAAGGCGAAGAAGTTCTGTTTATTAAGGACTGATGCTGAGCCCACATATTTTTGTCCACTCATTCACCCGAAGAGGTCATGATTAACTCTGCCAATTTTCAAAAGTTGGTCAGAAGTCGTTATTATTGGGAACATAGTTCACAACTTACCTGAGATAACTTCGCCTTCTGGAGTGCCTCTTGATGCGGTAACCTTGAGATGTAAATTTTCTAGTTTCGCATATATTTTCCTGTGGATAGTCATACTCTCAATGATATTGGCCACACAGGTCTATACTTCTCATGTGGGAAAGTAAAATTGTTTTATGTGAGACCTATGAGTGACTCGCTACGCCTTCGTTTTGAAGTCTTCAATTGAACGGCTTCACTTACATCGGACACCCTCACGTGCAGGTCCCTAATTTTTGAACAGCAATTTTAAATGCCAGCTGTCAACCTTACCACCTTTAAAAAGCTAACAAAGAACAGTCTGCACAGCCGATTTACCACAAAATTATGTGACGTCACTTCCAGCAGTCATCCATTCTATAGATCTAAAGATTATGCTCCCGTAATCTCCCTAATAAGGCCTCATAAAGTTTTAATATGCTCTCCAGCTAAGTGACTTAGTCTCTCGACATACGCCTCACTAACTCGTACGTTAACCGAACTATTTTTAGAACATTTGTCATGCCCCAACTTACAGAAGCTTCAGTCATTCCAAAGACCAGAACAATAATTTTAAATTAAAACAAAAGAGAAAAAAATGAATAATTTCCACTTGAGAAATTAATTAAATTACCAATGGTAATGTAACCCAGGTGTACCCAACATCCAAGCCCACTGCGAGGTCTTGTGACGGCATCTATAACTTTTGTTCGTTTTGTTTGCATGGAATAGGTCATGGGAACTCCGTAGCAAATTTCTAAGAGTCCACGAGAAGTCTTCTTCTCCCGGCGGGCAAAATGTGACGCTCGCAAAAAAAAAAAAGTGGTACACTCAACTTTCATCTTCAAAATGTAGACGGAACCGTTTTTTTTTTTTTTTTTAGGTTGAAATTCTAATTTTTTTTCTCAAGTCTTTCTTTGGGCTCGTCTTCGAGTTGGAGATGGCCCAACGAGAGACACCAACAATTAGTGAAATTATCGACAGCGCATTTCATTCGAGAACGCTTCTTTCGTCAATCAAAGTGAGGAGCTGACTAGTCTGTGGTAGCTGTTTGCGAGACAGCTACGTAGTAATCGGTTCTTCAGGTCGTAAAATTTTAAAAATTTTTCATAGAAACCTATGCGCGCTGGTAATTTTATTATTAAGTGTGAAAATTTGTGAACTTTCTGAGGTCAAAAGACGCAGTGTGACGACCTCACCATACAAACCATGAACTGTGCAATTGTTTTAGTGATCGTTTTTATAGCCCAAGTGTCAGCTTTAAGTGTGGATAACCAGCTTGTGAACGCACGAAATGGTAAGTGAATTTGACAATTGACAGCAAAAATAAACATTTTTGACATTTTGTGAGCTTATACGAGATCCTCTGAACCAAACTAATAAATTCACTCGCGAACTTGACATCTTTTTATGTGGGCGTGAGGTCATTTATGGTGGAACCTTTTTGCTGATGGTGTAGCCACCTAACTTAGTGACGACTTTTGCAAAACAAAGGGAATGCAAAATATATTAGCATAACGCGTTTTCGACCATACCCAACGTTGAGCTGGTGTTTTGTTCTGAAATTAAAATTCAGCTCGAGGCAGGGAGGGCGCGGAAGTTCATCGATACAGTCGAGTGGATTTTCAGAATAAACTTGCGATGAATTCAATTTGACGAGAGTTTGTTGTGGTTTTGGGTTTTAAACGTTAATCGCCCAGAAAGTGCGACACCATAAGATTTGGAAACGTCACTCAAAGATGATATCGTAAGTTACGATCTTTGTTATCATCAGCCTAATGAGGGGGGAAATTGCTTAAAAGTTGCAAAGGTATATTTCAATGTTGTCGTAGGACAGATCGCGAACCTATAAAAGTTTCAATTCATCTGGATTTTGTTGTAAATTAGAGGAGGAACTTGTGGTTCTGTTTTTGTGCAACGACGCGTTCAGCTGGCTTACTAACTAGACGCGATTTATTTCGTTCAACAGCAGTATGGGTATCAGCGATAGTTTCAATGTCACTTTGACAATGCGGGTCCCCGCAAGGGGATTGGTTCTTAAATATGTACCAAGGTTTTTCGTTTTTTTTTTGGGGGGGTGTTGATATATTCCAAAAAAGGGGTGTCAGTTGGAGTTTTCAGCTGTAATAAATATGGAGTTCTAGACGGTTTATGAATAACATTTGACAATTATATTTATTTGACATTTGACATTGACATTTGGGAATATTTCGAAAGGTCAATCAGACCATAATTCATAATGCATGTGACGCAGAGCACACCTCCTGGAAGTCATTTGGGGTTAGGTTCAACGGGAGAAATGGTAATCAACATTCTCAAGGTCTAGGCTTTGACCTTTTAAATGCCAATGGGGTAATGATTTAAGATTTTTAAATTTGTGATACTTTAAGCCTCTATTTAGGGGAACAACTTTTGATTTTCCTACAAATTTCCTATAGTCCACCAACAGTTGTTAAATGTTTTTAAATAGCTTCAACGGATAGTCAGGCCCCTCGAACAGTGATAGTGGCTGTTGAGCCGAAAGGCCAACGGCAGCGCTCAATCCAGTAGTGGATACTGATGCCATGTGTCCTAAGGTTAACCAATAAATTAGAACTGGCCTTCCAGGTTGGCGACTTCAGAGCGACATCGATAGCAAATACAAATGAAATACAAATTGTTGGCGAAACAAGCTAGTTAGTGTGTACTTCTAGCACGATGTCGGGACCTCCTGATTTATGCCGACTCCAAACGGCAAATTCTAGATAAGCTTTTGTTGACAATTCGGATGATTTATCAGATCATCACGAGAGGAGGGCCAGTGAAAAATTTAGGTGAACCCAAATCTTCTGTGAGGCAGTTCACCAACCATCGTGCCACTGAGCCCGTCATCTGTAGCAGATCGTTGGTTGTTTTGCGAAACTTCTCAAATTGGCTCTATAGGCATACCCGTTCGTGGATAGCAAAAGACTACACACGGTCCGCTCGCATCCTTATACCAGAAAACGTCCGTTTTAGTAGCACGTGAATCTGTGGACTTCTCTTTATATTCGTTTGCTAATTGAACCATTCCGAGATGATCAGAGGGCAGCCTTGGATTTAAAAAAAAAATGGATTCCAGAGATTTAATTGCCGCTTGGCTGTCACTGAAGATGTTAACATGCTTCGTGTATATTACATTCCCTTGCAGCCAGGACAAGGCTTCTTTTATTGCCATGATTTTATGTTTATTTTCCGCATAGAAAATGCTACAATGATCGGGAAGGCGAAAGGATAAGCATACGTTAAGCATCTCGGAGATTTTGTTTTAGACCCATCCAAAATAGATACTTCACCAAATTTGCCCATGGAGGAACGCCACAGGGTGGCGTCATCTCTCCTCAACTATGGCTTATGGTTATGAACAAAAATTTAGTTAAATTAGACTTGGAACGGCTCAAAGTTGTCGCATATAGTGTCAGGAAAATTCCCCTCCGTGATAAAAGAAATAATGGGGTCTGATCTTGACAAGTTTAGCACCTGGGCTGCAAGTTGCGTACTCTGCGCAAGCCACAGCAAAACGAGATTGGTGCTAACCACCACCAAAACCAAAATACCCGACTTCACCCCCCTCGCCCCCCTCGTCATAATGGCCAACCACTCACAGTATCATCCAGCGATAGCTTTTAAGGTATCATGCTTGACCTAAAACTTTACTGGAAACACAACATCAAAGGCGTGTGTTGCATTGTATGCTTTGGAAAGAAGTGGGGACTTCAACCTAAGAAGACCTCGTGGATGTACACGGCAGTGTTACGGCCAATTCTCACATAAGGCTTACTAGCATGGTGGCCCGCATTGAGTAAAGGCTACAACCTCACAAAACTAAAAAGGCTGCAAAGAACAGCCAGTACGGGCACCACGGGCGCACTGAGGTCAATGGATGCCCTTAATGTGCTATTGTATCTCTTGCCTCTTGACCTACACATTTAAAATACCGCTTCATGCAGCTTAGTAAGACTCAGGGATGCTGGAATGCAAGTCCGTATGGCCACAGTAATATTCTGGACTCGTTGCCTGGGTACAGTGACATTGAAGAAACGACCGTGCACACTAGCTGGCCAGACAAGGCTCAGCTCTTCACGGCTCACTTGCAGCAAGGGTCCGTATCCCGCTAGGTGCGGTTAAGGGACGATACACTCATAAAAATAAAAATAAAAATAAATTTATAGCGCAACAGGCTTTTTAGTACCCAGGACCTAGCTTTTTTCTCACAACCATTCATGTGTGCGTGTGTACTTCTTTGCACGATGGCGGGACCTCCTGTTTTATGCCGAATCCGAACGGCTAAGTTGAAATAAGCTATTCATGACAATCGATACTACTCGGATGATTTGTCAGATCATCAGGAGAGCCAGTGAAAAATCATTTAGGTGTTGCTACGGCTGGGAGTCGAACCCAGACCTACTGCGCGGCAGTTCAACGCACTAACCATCGTGCCGCAGAGCCCGATACACTCATACTTCCTGAAAAAGGCCGACTCCAAATGGAGAAGGTTGACAAATTGCGTTATATCGAGGACGATATGGCCCCCCTACGACAAAAACAGCACAAACGATCGACTTAACAGAACCCGCCTAGAAATATCAAGAATTACGGCGATAGTCAGACGGGGAACTGGCCACTTGGAGACCATACGGTCAAACTAGGGATCCCATATAACCCTCAATGCCGCAGTTGCGGTAACACAAATGAGAGAGAAATCCTCTCCCATTTCATCTGCAAATGTCCGGCACTAGCAAGAGCCATATTGCGTGCGTTAGACAAACCATTTCTCTAAGACCTTAGCGGCAACTCAGGTAAAAGGATACAAGATCATATCCGTTTTCTAAACCTCACAGGCTAGAGACCATCTGTATATCCACAGCAAGAATCGTAATAAAGGTCACAAGAGTCGGGGTAACAAAAAGGCACATAAGTGCTACTTGAGTTCATGCCGAACCGCCACTTCTAACTACCTAGACTTATCCGTGTAGATGAAAATCGAGCTATTGTCTCCGATCATACCCAACTCCCATTCAAGGCGACTGCGAATGGTGGACTTGAAGTTGTGCTCAAAACTTAAAAAAAAAAAACTAAAAGTGTTTTAGAATCCTTGTATGTTCGCCTTGAGTTGGTGCTGTAAAAGCTTCGGTCTATTTGCCTTAAAAATCTAGAGGTACTAGGTGTAGGATAGCGTCTAGGGCTACGTAGGCGGTTGTTCTTAGAGGTGCGGTTAGAGGCTCTTTCTAAAGCTGACCACCAGACTAAGACACCATACAGGAATACGGGTGCAATGATGAACACGTGAATCCATTTCTTTCCGATTGCCTTTTTGCAAGTCTATAAGGCTTTCTTTACACTTTTTTGGATATTGGCTTTCCAGTTTAGTCTCCTCTCCACAACCAGATCCAGATACTTAGCTAATTCTGCGAACTTGTGTAAATTAAGAAGAATCAATGTGCGGTACTTCGTATATCCTTCTAAAAAGTACCAACTCGGTGTGTTAAGGGTTCGCGCCGAGTTCTCATCTGGCGGCCTATTTCGAGAGTACTCAGCGTACTACTGTCATGAAAGGCTGCTTAAGTTTTCTTTTAAGCAGGGGTCCTCTTCTTTGTGCAAAAACTAATAACATCGCACATACAAATACATACATACATACAAGGGAGAAGCTACGTTTGAGGCCATGTATGGGTTGTGAGTGCCAGATATATTATTTCATGGCAGAGTCTTCTAACATTTAAAATCTGTAAAAAATGTCGTATGGTTTTCTTCTTTGCGTCTCTGATCCTGTCCTTCGTATTTTCATAATCGCGATGATATCCGTCCTGTCCCACGCGAGGACGAATTCCAGGTTTTGAGTACCGAAGCGCGAGTCAGTAAGCCATTCTTCGATAATAAGCTTCCAGTTGTTCATTCTCCACAGTTCGAAGGTTCAATCACCCTTGTCCTAGCGTAGAATTGTTATGAAACTGAAAAAAGATGAAATACTTGGAATCACCATGACAGATAACTGTTTACCCAAATACAACATCAGCCAAAACTCCAGGGTTACATTTTCAAATCGTCAGAATTGGGAACAGAATAAACCAACGATTCTCATGTATGGTACACAGATGGATCAAAAACAAACAAGCAATTTACCCATAACCCCTTGCCTGGATGTCCCAGTGTCAGTATCCTTGGACTTTTCGGCCACCATTTCTGTTCAAGAGGCCAATCGTATGCTTGTTTTATTTGAAGTATCATTCTTAGAACGAATAGCTGGGAAGTTGTCCTTCTGTCTATGAAAAAAAAAGTTGAACCAGTTTATACCACGGAAACTTATCTGATATCCTTAGAGCTCTCTTCATTATTAAGGAGGTCCACGCAATCTACGTTTTATGGAACTCCAAATTCTTATTAAGCTCCTTCCATTCAAGGTGCAAGCTTTTCGCACCTTTCTGTGCAGATTTTGAGAAACTGATGTTCCCATATGTTGATCAGTCAATTAAAAGTTCAGCCTCCAACCTATAGCATCTCAAACGCCTAAATCTTCCAAAATATCAATAAACTGCGAAGATTTTTGGAATGTGTTGTGTTGTGATGTTCAAGGCCTCAAATATGTCTGTAAACTTTATAGTGTTGTCAAAAATGTCAGTCTCCTTCCCTAGAAAAAGTCTCATGCCCTTTGACTGCCTTTCTTCAACACGAACTCACCCCACAACACTTTTTCAAAATCAATTTCACACAAAATTATGCAACTTCTCAACGACCTTATCGATCCTCTTCCGGCATGATCACCGCCACTTAAATCCGCCATTTAACCCAACAGTCAATTACCTTTGCAAACCAATTTGCTAAATGATTTCCAATTCCATTTCAGATTGTTTCGAGCGAATCGCTTTGGAGGCGATGCTTCCCTTCGAGAAGACCTTTCGCACCGAAGACACCAACTCGCTGACTTCATGCAAAGAGATGTGCATCAGAGCTGGCGATAATTGTCAAGCGATTTCCTTTGGGTAAGTTGATTGCTTTCCACTTCCCAGTCGATGATTTATTTTGTCTTTCCCTTTCAGTGTCCATCGACGTGGAAATGGCACCTGCCAGCTGTCATCAGAGAAAATCGACTCAACGGGGTCACGCCCACCCGGAACGATCTTCGATCCAGACTTTGATTTATACTCACGGAAGACAAACTGTTTTGACCTGCAAGACAACACGATACCAATGGCAGATACATATGAACACGTCTCGATGCCAGATAATGGTCCGATTAGACCAAGTTCGGTAGCAGGATCACCGATTTTAATTGTTGATCCATCACCGTCCGTTGGACCTGTGCAGAACGATGGAGATCGGTTGCCACCACCGACACCGAGTGATGTGTTCAGTACGAGTTATCCAGCTGCTGATGGGAATAAGAGATTCCCTCCGACTAGAGGACCAACCACCACCTATGGGAGTGGAGATCATGATGGTGACCGATGGACGACTACGGGAGGTGATAAACTGTTCTTCTCACATGATGGGTATCCGCTGTATAAGTACCCGATGTTGTATGAGCAGAATTATCCCGCTCCAAATCAAGAGGTTTACTATCCCGGTGGATATGCACAGAATGTTCCCAGTCTTGGTGATCGATATAAGCCAAACTATCCACCAGGAGAAGATCACCAGGCTCCGGATTCCCCACGACCTATATTCGGACTGGGTTATGGGAATGGGTACAGCTATGGGAAGCCGGTGAAATATGACACAGGCCCTCGTCCAACTCAGGATACGCAGGTTTTCTCTCATCTTCCCGATAGTCGGCCAACATCTTCTGATCCTGGATACACAAGACCGATGCAAGGTGTCACAAGACCGGACTATGATCATACAACTTCTTCGTACTTTCCCCGACCTGGAAATGGAAATGGAAACGGAAATGGAGGCTTGATGGGAGGTCCAATCGGCGCTACGAACAGACCAAATGACGGATTGGATTTTACAAATCGACCAGATCCTGCATACGGTAGTAGTCAACCTACCCAAGGTAGCAACGGTGGAGGATATGGTATGTCTACTGGACCAACGAGGCCACCGAAGAATGATGGTGGCCGGCCGGGATATGATTATGTATCCCATGGACAAGGTGGGTCTGGACATAGAATCCAAAATGAATCAGGACAGGGATACAACGATGATAAGCGAATTTCAACATTCTTCAATCCTGATGATTACATGCAAGGCAATCGGAAAAGTAAGGGATGGATGGAGATGTTTGAAAACTGTTTTGTTATCCTTTTAAAACATGCAAACTAAGGATTCATGCACTTTGATTGGTAGATGTTGAATTGCACTCTATTTTATGAACACCCTGGAGTTGTATCCTAGTAGATATTAAGGACTGCTTTTTGAACATTCCCCGGTAAGGCTTCAGCTCAATTATTAAGGCCTTATCCTCGATAAGGCAAATCATTTAGTTCATCCGTACTGTGGCTCGAATGTGGGATTCGCTGGTTTGACTTTTGAAAGTCTAGCCTTCGTGTTTCAGACTATTTGTGCACATAGGCTAATAAAATGGCGGTGTTATTGCATAAACGTCTGACAAGAATTCCAGGGCCTTTGTCGTCATTTTGCGATGACAGATTCATAAGACTTTTTAAAGACAGTTTGCTTGACGTGAAGGCTTTTTAGGACTTTCAATCATCTTATTCGATAACATTTTGTGATGACATGTGTCTTCCACCATTATGTCGGCCATGTGAAGATTATATGTAAGATAATGTAGACAGCGTTCAGGAGCATGGTACACAATGGCTTACATAACTTTCGAGCTTTCCTCTCAGTTTACGTCCATTTCCGTCACAGAGCTACTAGAGTTTCCACGTCACTTTATCGAATCTAGTCCCATGTTAGGTTCATTCCGGACTGTAGCGCCACCTAAGTAAGTAAGTTAGTCCCATTCGATGACTAATGGAGCCACTACAGCAAATGTTCTCACCTAATGATCAATCCCAGATATTTCAAGTCTTCCCATGTGGAAAGGTCATTTTCATATAAATAAACGTCTGGCATAAACTAAAGTGCAACAAAATATCGACAGCACTGGACCTCTACTCTTCACGATAAATATTACCTAGTCCTCTTCAAAGTCTCCACCGATAACTCGGGTACTTGTTGCATGGCCATAGATAGCGGATCCCCGCTTATGCTGGATCCATGGTCACCATTTTGATGTTTTGGAAAATTTCATAATGATATGCTTGTCAGAACAGGCCTCACACCTAGCTTCTTCCTGCATTGCATACAAGTGCGGAGTTCTTTTTTTTTACCACCAGAAATGAGACCTCCAGCTCAATGCCAGTTCTCGAGTAACCACCAGCTTAATGCCAGTTCTCGAGTAAGGCACGACAGTAAGCCTTGTTCAAAAACTTAGCTGATTTTCCGGAATCATTGTTGTAGCATGGGGCTAATCTCGGCTGTGTTCCAGCTTAATGCCAGTTCTCGAGCAAGAGACGACAGAAAGCCTTGTTCGAAAACGGAAATGATTTTCATAATAATTGTTGAGGCATGGGGCTAATCTCAGCTGTGTTCCATAATACCCTTTAGATGACTTAATCTATCTCACTCTATATATTAAAATTAAGGAGTAGACGGTTAGTCCGCTTCCCCAGGTCTTAGGGGAAGCGCTGAATCACTTGCTTTATTATACAGCCAAGACCTGGGAATGGGCTAAATTTGGTTATCTACCTTCCTTTATCGTTTTTTTTTCACGATCCAATATCGTCTTGCTAAATCGGAAGAGTTCATAAGCATTTTAGATGCATCCGTCTTAGATTAGCAGCTTGTATCTCGCGACACGATGGAGGCGGTACAAAAAAGGTCTACCATCCCTTTTCTAACTCCTACTCTCAAGAATCGATGCAATGAAAGGCTACAAGGGGTATAAATTCCGACAAAAGCGTACTCTCCACGTTTGTATTATTGGAGCGGTAAGTCACGAAGACCCACCTGTTATCGCTAGACATCATGCTGGGAACGTGCCTTCGAATCAAAAGGAAATAAAAAATTCTATTTAGCCGAGTCGTGTAGTACCACCTTGTTGCGGTAATATTTTATGTACCTGGGCCGAATCGGAGACAGCGTCTTTGAAGCAGCCAGGGTAGTCATTCCGTAGATTTTAAAACGATAATCGTTGACGATAGTTAAAATGATAGCGTCTACGTTAGACAACGGTTCTGCATGCTATCAAATGATGACCAAATTCTTGCAATTTATTCTGGTATCGCTAGAAGAATGATGCCTTAACCAAGGACCTTCTGAAGGGAACTTTAAATCATCGCCATGTCCCTTTATGTGATCAAAATTACAAAACCAGAGTACAGTGATGACCTAGATTGTCGGACATTATCTTACGCCACTGGATCATTTACGGACGGTATAGCGTCCGTAAATTCGATCTACAAGATCCCTTGCATAGTTGGATACTGGCTTTGCAAGTCAGTTTCTCATTCAAAACCAGACCCAGGTACAAGACTGATTCTGCTAACTTAAGACTAAGGCCATTAAATTTAGGGCGCCAATGTGCGTGACTCTGAACCCAATAAGTCTCAATTTTTTTTTTTCAGAAATCGATGAATATTTTCACTTCAGTGTTTGAAAGCCTTTTAATCTGCAAACTAAGGATCTATGCATCGTGGTCCCTGTTCCGATTAGAATTTCGAACAGAACTTCCAGAGAAATTTATCGCACATGATCGTGGGGCGACACATTGCATTTCTTTCGAAGTTGTCCTACGAAAAACTGTTGCGGAACTCTCCGAACGATTGTAAGCACGGATACCTCATAGGCAAAGTGAGTTCCGCAAGGAACCGATTTTCGTTTCGGAAATACTTCGAACGGATGCCTCGACAACGTTGATTAATTCCTCTCGCTCTAAATTCGTTCCAAAGTTAATTACGTTAAGTGCCGCTATTGTCCAGATGAACCCGTGCCATAACCAACAGGGTTTTGCAAATAGTCTGTTCCATTAATAAGTGGCTCCCGTTTTGCTCCTTTATCCAGGCTGTGACACCGCGTTCAGTCTGACTAATACTGTCAATGCCATACAATTCCAAGGGATGTATGGGAGGTTGTGCCCCTTTTGAGCCTTTGAGAAGCTCCCGAGCATTTTTCTTTCCTGTTAATATGGCTTGCCATTCGTCGAAAAACCAGCCATTTGGTTTTGATGTGGACAGCATGGGATTAATTGGGAGATTCAGGGATGCGCGGTTACAAAATCTAATGGCCATGAAGGAAGCAACTGTGATTACAAGAACTGTCCGGAATTAACCTGGGCCTCAACCAACATGCCTCTGCAATTAGCCCGGTCCATAGCTAATTACCTCCAGTTGCGCACTCCAAGTTGGTTGAGGTCGGATTTTACTTGTGCGCACCACTTAAGGCGAGGTCTTCCTCTACTTCGTCCGACGTTTGGCTGGGAATCGAAGACTCTGCGATTCGGAGTATTGGTGTCCATTCGTTCTACATGTCCTAGCCATCTTAAACGTCCAACGCGGAGTATTTTGACCAGAGGCATGTCGCTGTACAGCTCGTATAGTTCTTGGTTGAATCTTCATCTTCATAGTCCGTCAACGCAAACGGACCGAAGATTTTTCGAAAAATTTTCCTCTCAAATCGACTTAGGATTTGTTCATCCGCTTTTGAGACGTTCCATGCTTCAGCGCCGTAGAGCAGAACTGGGATGATCAGGGTCTTATATAGGATCTCCTTGTTAGTTCGAGTGAGGGCTCTACTACTGAATTGCCTTGTAAGCCTGAAGGAACAGCGGTTGGTAAGAGTAATTCTTCGTTTAATTTCTGACGAGATGTTGTTGTCAGAGTTAATAGCGGAACCGAGATAGACAAAGTCCCGTACTATCTCAAACTTATATCTGTCAATGGTTACGTTCTGTCCAATTCGTTGAACTTGTGTGTCCTTTCGTATTGACAGCATATACTTCGTCTTGCCCTTATTTACTGCTACGCCCATTTTTGCCGCTTCCTTCTCTATACTAGAAAACGTGGCTATGACATCACGTTGGGTCCTACCAATGATGTCAATATCGTCAGCGTATGCTAGTAGTTGCACCGATTATTGGAAAATTGTGCCTCTGATGTTGGTTCGGGAGTTTTGCACAATCCTCTCAAGAATCAGATTTAAGAAGTCATACCACAGTGCATTGATTTGTCGAAATCCTTTTTTCGTATCGAATGTGTCGGTGAGGTCGTTCCCGACCCTGATGGAGTAGCGAGAATTCTCCATCGTCATACTATTTGGGCGTCATGAGTTTGGGCGGTATACTAAAACTAGAAATGGCTCTGTATAGTTCATCTCTATATTCGGCTTTGAAATCTATGAATAGGTGGTGGGTATCGATTTGGACTTCTTGGTTTTTTTTCCCAGGATCTGTCGAAGTGTGAAAATTTGATCGGTTGTGGACTTTCCTGGCGTAAAACCACACTGTTAAGGGCCGATCAGGATGTTTAATAAACGGCTTTAGGCGTTCACATATTACGGTAGATAGGATCTTGTTGGCGAGAAGTTAGCGAGGTTCAGAGGGTCTTCTTTTTTGTGGATCGGGCATTCGATCCTGAGGTTCCATTCTACCATTCTTCAGGCGTAATCCGACCAGATTTGGCTTATGAGTTGGTGGATGTTACTTACCAAGACATCAACGCCGGCTTTATAAAGCTCGGCGGGAAGGCCGTCACATCCGGCAGCCTTATTAAGCGTCAGTTTAGATATTGCTATCCTCACTTCACTCAAATCGGGTGGTTGGCAGCTTTCGCTTTCGTTGCCAATATTGAATGGTTCGTTCTGCCTGACAGCGTAATGTTGTTCGTCATCGCCGTTTAACAGTCTGCAGAAGTGGTTCTTCCATATCCTCAGCATAGACTGTGTCTCAACTACGATATTTCCTTGTTCATCTCGACAGGATTCTGTTCGAGCCTTGTATCCTTGGCTTTGACGTTTTAAAATTTTCTTCCTCTTTTTTCTTCTTTTTAAAAAGCCGGTGTTCTTCCCTTCTTCCCTGCCTATAGAGCTCAACGGCAGCTCGCGTCTTAACCTGCAGCTTAGCCTTGTAGGCCTCGTCCTTGGCTGCGAGCATCTGTCGGCATTCCTCATCAAACCAGGGGTTTCTTGCTGGTGGGCGCGAGAAACCTAGCACATCAGTTGCGGCTGATCTAATGGCTTGTTGGCATCGTTGCCATGGTTCTTCGACATTCGATGCTGGTGGTATGGTGTTAATCGAGAGGTTGAGGGATCCGCGTTGCGCGAATGTCTTGGCGGTCTTTTTTGATTGCAGTCTTTCGACATTAAATTTTTTTACAGTATTTCTGGATTGTTGTGGCGTAGTGGATATCCGCATTCTAACCTTGGCTGCAACAAGGTAGTGGTCCGAGTCGATGTTGGCTCATCCGAATGTTCGGACATCCAAAATACTGGATGCGTGGCGCTTGTCTATCGCTATGTGATCAATTTGATTGACCGTTCGTTGATCTGAAGACCGCCATGTCCCCTTATGGATATCGTGGTGAGGAAACCGTGTGCTGGCTATAGTGGCATTTCGTTCCGTAGCGAAGTCAATTAGCCTAAGTCCGTTACCAGACGTGTTGTCGTGTAGGCTATGGTTTTCGACAATACTGCTAAAGATGTCTTCTCTTCCTACCTTTGCGTTAAAATCTTCCAGCACGATTTTAACATCGTACTTCGGCAGTCGCTCATAGGTTTTGTGAAGGAGCTCATAGAAGGAGTCCTTAGCTATATCATCTTTTTCCTCCGTTGGGGCGTGAATGCATATAAGGATAATGTTGGCGAATTTGGCCTTGATGTGGATCGTTACAATGCGTTCGCTAATGTTTTGGAACATAAGACTTCTTGCCTAAGTCTGGCACTTATAACAAATCCGCATCCGAATAGTCACTGTTTCTACTCACTATAACACGGTCCGTAGTAGATGTCACAGTTTTTCATCTTCTTTTTGCACGGCCCATTCCATCGTATTTCCTGGATGGCAGTAATGTCTGCTTTGTAGCAGTTTAGGGCTTCCGCTAGTTGTTCGCTTGCACCTCTCCTGTTTAATGTTCTCACATTTCAGGTGCAGATACGAACGTTGTCCGAATATGTCGAAGTAGCTTGTCTATGTTCGTCTGGGACAGCACGCCGGGTATTCATTCCGTTCCATTCTGACCTTGCTGTTTATAGTGCTGCTGTTTTTCTTTTTGTAATCAACCCTCGCACTTATCGTTTAGCAAGTAAAATCCGGTTGGATGAGATCAATTCCAGATCTGATCACAAAATCGATCCCTGATCTGCTCCAGATGTTACTTCCTTCCTTCGTGAGCCTTCTGTGGTCTCGTAGATCAGCTCGCGATCCCTTTTTTTCCTTGGGCTCGTGGAAATCTTTATAGACACGTTCAGCACGTGCCCAAAGTAGTGTGAGATTTTTGCTCACGAAAACCACCACACTTTATACCCTATCACATGGGGGTATATTAGTTTTGATACATAGTTTGTAACGTAGAGAAATAATTGAGCTAGGTATACCTCAAAGTATATGGATCGACTCAAAATCGATAGCTGATTTTGTGTTTGTATTGCAACTAAGTATGCGACCTATCTAGCAATTTGTTATCACGAGGTAACTCTCCTATGGGAGTTGCTGCTTTTTCCGAAATAAATAGTGCTTCCGATCCCTGAGATAGTCCTTCACCGAATACAGGTTGGGCCAAGAGAAGTCATCCGATGTTATTTGGCCTTCAGAATATCGTATGTGGCTCGTGTGCCGTTGCTCCGTCCTGTTGGATCCACATGTCCTCTAGTCCTAATTCGCCCAATTGCTGCAAAAAAAACTCCGTTAACATGGCCCTAGAGAGCGCACCGTCCACTGTTGTCGTTTGACCAACGGCGTTCTCGAAAAAAAAATGACCCGATGACTCCTCCAGCGTGAACAGCGCACCATGCAGTAACCTTGAGCGCTTGTATTGGCTCCTCGTGCAATACTCGTGGGCTTTCAGTGTACCAGAAGCGATAGAATTGCTTATTCACGTACCCCCTGAGGTGGAAATGAGCCTCATCGCTCATTATGATTTTGGTCGAAAAATCGTCCACTTCGAAAAATCGTCCACTTCGATTATTTCGTGTTCTTGGGGAGTGTATCGCTCCATGGCTTGTTCACTTGCATTCTACATGCGTCTAGTCCACAAACGTCAAAACAGATTTCACATTGGCGGCCATTTGCAAAAATAAGAGCATCTTCCGATAGGGTGTTCGCTTTTGGTCCATTTTGTATAATAGATATTGTGAAGGACATCATCATGCACTCCTGGATTGAGCGCTGCCGTTGGTCTTTCGACTGATCCACCAACATTTCGCTTCAAATTGCCTGAATTAGCCTTCAGATTCCTCGATGACCTGTTGTCCGAATATGTCGAGCAGCAGGTTATACAATTTGTCCACCTTTACTGGTTCTGTAAATGGTCGACTCCATCTTGTGAGTTCTTTCGCTGGAATGGAATATGTGCATAGCCTTAGTGCAGTTTATAAATCTCAAACACCAGATTTAACCGCCATAAAATGTCGCCTTAACAGTGATCGGTTCTATCATTTTACGTGAAAAGGTTTTAGAGTGCACTTAGTTCCACGGATTTTTTTTTATTAAGTTGTATCCTTTTTCTTTAATTGTAGTTTTTAATTAATTAGTGAAATATTATACATTCCTCCAATTTTATTTATTGCAGTGGGGCAAGTCGACCGTTATCCTGCTAATCCAGGAAAAGGTGAGTTAAACGTTGATCCAGACGTATATCTAAAATATTTACCACCTTCCAGCAGTTGAGAGGTTGATGCTAGGACTAGTTACCAAGTGCAGATAACGTAGTTAATGAAAATCTAAAACATAAATCGAAATTTATTTCTTTTCCAAAAAAAAAAATAACCATATGACGAAACATTTCCGTAGTGACACTACAGTGCTTAGACAAAAGCTTGGCATTATTCTAAATCCAAGAATGGCATCCTATTCATATTTTGCTCAGCAACTAAAACTAATTTTTTTTTTGCAATTCCGTCATAAATTAACCATGAGCTCATCATCATCGTAATCACCGAGCAAAAAGTTCATTAACACACTCAAACCATATTTCCGAATAAGTCGCTCATAACTAACATTTGCATATGAATGCATGTCCATCGCATGATGAAATGAATCAAAAAAAAAAAAAACTAAAACGCTTTTAATTTTAATTTCTCCCTTAGAGCGTTAATTAAATAATTATTCACGTTAACAGATGTTGTGACGAATTCCACTATCAACAACAAAATGGTTGACACACCCAGCCACCGCAATGAACGTTTTATGTAAACGTTTTACGCATAGACCTGATATTACCAATCTGACCCACATTCCCTGATGTTCAATTGGGCTTTCCAAACAATATAACCAAAGGTACATCGAATGTTGTATTATTAACAACTAATGCTCAACGGAAGCTTCCAACCAACTACAAAAAAAAAAAAACCTCCCGAACATGTCTGATTAGATTTTGAGATTGGTTCTCACATTTTGCTCGCATGCTGTGCAAGCTTAGGGTGTATTAATCCACAATGCCGGCTTGTCAGCTTTAACATGGAGCTCGAATGGTGTACTCATCGGTCGGCTAATTAGAGCAAAGCCAAATTAAAATGTCGGCCAACTGCAGTTCTGCGAAGTTCATGACATTTAAATAAATTTATGGCGTTTGCATGCGACGTTGGATGGCTGCATTTTCGAACACACCATATGCGTTCGAATATTAAACTTTTCTATGTGTCATTTAGGGATCATTAGATCTTTAGAATTCTTAAAGAGAGAACCAGGATTCATATGATTTTCTGTTGAGTGATCAAAATGTCACCCCAAAAAAACACTCGAGGATGTATAGTCGGCATTAGTCAGACCACTTGTTTCTCAGAACGCTAGAAGATCATTGCGGATCTTAAAACCCAACGAACCGAAGCAAACAATAACGAGAATAAATTATATTTATGAAGAGTATTTTACCAAGTCTATAAAAATAAAAAACAAAACCCCTTGGCACAAGTTTATGACGTTTTAAAACAAAAAAACATACTCGTCTATGAATATTCATCTACGCTTCCTTCAAAATGCGACAAATAAAACATGTTTGCGCGAACTTGTATTAATGAAATCGAAAGGCATAACATCAAACAAACCCTCAAACACACATACACACGTCCTGTCAGTTAAACATCATAACATGCTAGAATTTTGTAGGGTTATGTCATTACCGTCACACATGACTGTCATCCATGGCAATGAAATAAAAACAAAACATCGTTCCAACACATAACACGACATTATTGCAGAGATTTTTCCCTCCCAATTGGAAACACTGATTCGACTGTTGATGCTAATTAAGTTGCTTAGGTGTTTTTGTTTTTCTTTTTTTTGACAAGATTTACTGATTAGGGAAGAAAAATCTACTCCCCTTGACATCGGACTCGCAAATAAGTCTTGTCTCGTTTTCGCTGTGAGAATATCTTAATATATTGTCTATGGGCTTTTAATGACTTGAGAAGTCTAGCCTTCTCTGAGATAGATAAATCAGTCAAGCAAGGTAGGTTGCTATAGATGGGGGGCCAATTTTGTCGAGAGGTTTGAGTTTGTTCATAGAACAATGGCTACGTTTACACCGGGGACAATAGCCGAGACTAAGCCTACATATGGCTAAGTCTCATCGGTGTAAACACATGGAACAAGGACTAACTTGTTAAGGTCAGTCTACTTTGTGGGTATCTATTTGGGTTTTCAGCTTTTAAGATGTTCACGTGAAGTTTAGCATCTGTCAGTTGATATATGCATGTTTGGAGGTGGGAACTTCCATTAGCCTCTTATCATTTTAGGGCGCATATAATTTTGACAAATCTTACCATTCATTCTTATTTGGCAAAGTGCACGACAAACAAAAGTTTAGTTAGGTTTTGTTAGGACATTGACGTAGTCAAACTGTCAGCTATTTGGGTTCTAAAAGTTTGACAGTTTGACAGCGCAGTTTCCTGTAATGTCCGAGTCCCCGGAACCTAACATAATGTGACATTGTGCTCCTCTTTACAGACTTGCGGAAGTCTTTAAATACCATTGACTTAAGGGTCTTTAAACATCTGCAAGCATCAATTCAAGGCGCTTCTGGGACATTTAAGGCTCTTCTTTCAAGAGAAAGGTTTAAAAAAAGGGATGTAATCGCAGCTTAAGAATTCAACAATAGGTGATATCGAATTATTCTGCAATCAGCTTCCTTTTGAACAGCCATGGCTTTGAAGACGGTGCATTGGTAAGGCAGAATGATGGACAATTTTCCAGATCACTGTAGAGTGTTGACAGCTCAAACTAATTTAGATCCATGCTCAGAGGAATGCGTAGTTGACTGCTAAGCCAAACGCTGCGGGTTCATGCCCCAGCTTCGGCAGCATTCTTTTTCTACATAAATCGCCCGATTATATGAGGCTACCTGTGCTATAATATGAGGCAACACAAATCTATGTCTCCTCCTCTGTACCACGTAGGTTTGTGTTATATGTCTATCCTTCTCTGTGTCTATCTGTCTCTCTCTCTCTGTTGTATTAATGTCTTCCTCTGTCCCAGACGAAGGCCTCAGTCGCCAGTGCTGTTGCGTGTCTGTATTCGTTGCATTCATGTGCGAAGTACTGTGATGTCAATGTCAATTTAGATCCATTTCCAGTCGTTTCTGACAAAAATTTGTATTCCAGATTTAAGTCCGTTGCGGTAGGTTTACATGTAATGTAAGCCTCAAGAATTGTATCCTCCTTAACCTCATACTGAAATTGTCATTGCGAGCGATTTCAATGCACACAATTCTTCGTGGCTTCAACATTCTGGAGAGTCAACACCCAAACAAAGGAATGTTTAGATCTTTGCTGAGGTAAATAACCAAACCCACCTTGCAAATGAGCCAACACGAAATCCGGGCATTCATAGACAAGCCGCTAACACTCTGGACTTGTTTCTAACCTCTCACCCTAATAAATTGACTATAAATCGCCTACAGGCATGTCAGACTACTGCATCACATCAGCTAATTTCTCGTACTCCAGCCAGCATACAGAATAAACCCCTAACAACACTTTGTGGCAATACGAGAAAGCCAAAGGTCTTAACGGTTTCTTTAAGACTTTTAACTGGTCACTATGATTCCTCTATAGCGACGTGGATGCTACTGCTGATGCGATAAGGAACACCGTTCTCCTGGGTATGAAATCATTTTTCACTCACCGGGTAGAGAGCATTAAGCCTAAAGTAAACGGGTGGTATGACTCGACCTGTAAAGAGGGTGAAAGAGCTATGTTTTCGGTCATACAAGATCAATCCTACTGAAGAAAACCGATTAAATTTTAAACGAGCCAGAAACGCTTGTCAAATTCTTGCACGGCCAAAAGTTGAGGCAAAATATTCTACTATGTCCCAAAACTTTAGGACGTTTGTAAAAAAGCATTACAAACCCGACCTCATGTTCCATCCCAACGTACGCTTACAATGAAATTCCTGCTGTCACCTTTTTTTTTTTACTTTTTAATTCATTTTTTATTTACTTAAAATATTAACTTAATACTAGACAAAAATGCTTAAATCTAACTTATCAATAACATATCTACTTAATCTAACTTATCGGCCCATAGCGGGCGCTGTAAGCTTATAACTAACATTTTTCTTTTGCTTTTCAGCCTGAATTTGTCATTTGTTTCTTATTACTAATATAAAGACGTTTAATTGATTTTTCAAAGAAAAAATTAAAACTTTGAACAGTAACCATTTTTTTTTGTTTTATATAAAAACTTAATCTAGACTAAAACTAACTTAAACTACTTAATACTAGTTAAACCTAACTAACACTACTTAAGACTACATAACTACTTAAACCTAACTTAGTTATAATCGGGGTGGCAAGCACTCGTTGCATATGCCCCGAGGGTTTGCCATCCCGATTGCGTCATTGGGTCCAGCAAGCATTTATGCAACCATATTAAATAAAATATGGTGCATAAGCCCAGCCCCAGACCTTGTACCTAAATTTAATTTACTTAAGTACTAAGGAGTGGACTAAAAGTCCGCAAAGACCTGAGGAACTGCAGAAATACTTTCCTCGTTTAGCCACCAAAACTCGGTGCGCTGCTTTTCAGCGTCGGTCCTATCGCGATCCGATACCGCCGTGCTAAAGCGGAGGAGCTCCGGAGCATTGTCGACGTGCCCATCGCGGACTAGCCGCTTGTCCCGCGCGTCACGGTAGCGATGGTATAAAACCGGGATACCGTTCCTGTCTTGTATTAACCCTAACGAATCGATATAAATGAATGCCTCTGGTGGAATAAAGCCGGACATGAGCGCACTCTCCATGTACATTTCATTGGGGTAATAAGCCCCAAAGATCAGGCTGTTGTCGCTACTCATCGCCCTTGAAGCGTGCCTTCGAGTCACCTTAATTAGGAAATTGTCAATTCTATTCAACTGAGCCCCATTGTATAGAACCTCGTTGCGATAATATTTTATGTACTCGGAGTCCGGCGTTCGGTACAATCCTAAGCAGGATCGGAGACAACGCCTCTCAAACAGCCGTATCCTTTCCATGTAGGATGGTGATACATTAAACCACACGGGACAACCGTAAGCGATGATCGGCCTTATGAGGGCCATGTAGCAAATGACTTTCACCCTTGAATCAAGTTGACTGCTATGAAACAATCTTCTTGTCAGAGCATAAGCCCCCCTAGCCCTGGCCAGACAAGCATCCACATTTTTATTAAAATATAGAAACTTGTCAAGCCAGATGCCAAGGTATTTGACTTCACTTCTCACCGCCAACGGCCGTCCATGCTGTCCCAGGATACACAATTTTTTCCAGTTTTTTCTGGTATCGTAAGAAGCCCTCTGCACTGGGGTCCTGAATAGAATTGTTTCGGTTTTTTGGAAATTGATCCTCAATTTCCAATCATCGCAATATCCCTTAATGTGATCGAAGTCACGTTGCAAAAGTGTGTTGATGACCTCGATTTTCGGACCTGATCTGTACGCCACTAGATCATCTGCGTACGCTATAGCGTGACTGAGGGAACCTACAAGATCACTTGTATAAATGTTAAACAATATCGGGGAGTTAACCGCCCCCTGTTGTAAACCGTTTTTAATTTCAAAGACTTTACTCGAAGTTACATTGCCACATTTGACAACGAACTTCTTTCCCATAAGCATTTCATAAATCATATATAGCATGGGTTTACGCATGCCCAGTCTGGTCAGCTTGTAGAAAAGCCCCTCTAACCATACGGTGTCGAAGGCCTTCTCAAAGTCAACCAGACAGGCCCCTGTGCACTGTTTTTTGGACTTATTCCATTGAATGTCGGACACTAGTTTCGATGCGGCATGAATGGTGTCATGCCTCGCTCGAAAACCAAACTGATTTTCCGGAATAATTTTGTTTTCCTCGACCCACTTAAGCAGAGCCCTATTGACTATTTTCTCAAATACCTTGCTTACATTCGGCAGAAGGCTTATTGACCGAAGATTAGCTGGGTTTGTTTTGTCCTTGCCCTTTTTGGGGATAGGATGTACCACCGCCGTTTTCCAGTGCACCGGATAATGTGCATTATTCAGTGCATTGTTAAACAGCGTGGTGAAAATAGCGACTGCTTCCACTGGCAGGTGTCTCAATACGACGTTTGGGACACCGTCCTCTCCCGCCGACTTTTTATTTTTCAGTGATACGAAGATGTCCAGGAGTTCATCTTTTTGAACGAACAGCATCATGCTATTGGCGACTATGCCATTTGAAGGGTTTTCGTCATTGAATACGGTAAAACCGTTATTCTCAGATCGCCAAGCTTGGAGTTCGGTACGTAGATGAAAGTGATTCAGAAAGGCTCTCTCCTCAATATCGCGATTTGGGCGAACAGGACTGTTCACCGTATACACGGTCTCGAAGATAGCGCCTATCGAATTCGCCTTCTCTTGAGGATCTTCGATCGTGAAAAATCCTGCTGTCACCTCTCAAGACAAAGCCAATATGCTCGCTGCTCAGTTTGCAGCCAGTTCCACTTTGCCAGATTGTGCCCAGTCTTCTCCTGTACTTGAGAACGTAGAAGATTCTATGGGAATAATTCACTTCCTTACTCGAACAGAAGCAAGAGTGTTACTAGATCTTAACATTCACAAATCATCTGATCCGGATGGTAACTCCCCCATAATTCTGAAGACGTGTTCTTCCAAACAGGCAAAACCACTGCGTAAGCTTTTCTATCTGTCCTATTCATCAGGACGCTTCCCGAGGAGATGGAAAAGGCGAATCTTCTCTGTCAAACTACCGACCGAATGCACTTACGTCCCTTCCTTCTAAGGTCATAGAAACTCTGATATACCGTCAGCTTATGAAAATAAAGGGTGTCTCTTCAGACGGATAGAAATTCGAATTGAAACAGAACACAAAAATGTCCAATTGTCCTTTTTAAATTACATCGATTTGGCTTTATTGGAAGGATAATTGTATGTGATTCGTGTTTAAATATGATTTCGGGCATGTGGCCGCCACGGCTAGTTCGAATACAGCCAAGTCTAGAGGTCCAATTTTCAACCACTTTTTCGAGCATTTGAGGCTATATGCCGGCAATAACGCCACGAATGGCTTTCAAGTCCCCTAACGTTTCTGATTTGATGGCGTAGACGAGCGAGTTTACATATCCCCAAAGAAAACAATCCAATGGTGTCAAATCGCACGATCTTGGTGGCCAATTGACAGGTCCATTCCGCGAAATTATACGCTCATCGAATGTTTCCTTCAATAAATCGATTGTGACGTGCGCTGTGTAGCATGTAGCGCCATCTTGTTGGATAAATAAAATTTTCACCCGCCGGAATTTCTCGAAATTCGTCCAGGGCATATTCCAGCATCTCCCTGTATTTGTTACCATTAAAAGGGATTTTTCCATGGAATCCAAACGCACCCCAAACAATCACGCTTCCGGAGTGCCGGCTCATTTTCACTGCTTTGTAGTCTCGCAAATCACGCCAATAAAAACTGAAACCGTCTGGACCGTCTAAATTAATTCTTTTTCCATCAGAAAAAATAACTGATTCCCACTCCCGGTTCCATGTCATGTGGACTCTGGCGAACCTTAGTCTGGCCTCCTTATGATGCAGCTGCAAAAGCGGCTTTTAAAGGGTGATCCATTTCGAGGTTCCCTACTTTTTTAAAGAAAAAAACACAGAAAATTCAAATTTCATGGAGAATGTTTATTATCATTTGAAAGAACATTCTTTGGCATTTATTTTTTGAAGATTATGTCTAACAAATGTTGGCCGTTGCTACGTCGCAGATGGTCCATCCGTTGAGTCCAATTTTCGATCAGTCGTTCGAGCATTTCGACTGGTAACTGGCGAATGACATGCGTGATGTTTTCCTCCAAGGCCTGAATCGAAGCGGGTTTGTCGGCATAAGCTTTTGACTTTACATATCCCCACAGGAAAAAGTCTAACGGTGTGATATCACACGATCTTGGTGGCCAATCGACCGGCCCAAAACGTGAAATTATGTGCTCACCGAAATGTTCTCTCATTAAGTCCATTGATTGATGTGATGTGTGGGAAGTGGCGCCGTCTTGCTGAAACCAAATGTCGCCGAGATCACGAGCTTCAATTTCAGGCATCAAATAGTCGGTTATCTTGGCACGATAACGGTCGCCATTGACGGTTACGTTCGCACCGGCATAATTTTTAAAGAAATATGGACCGATGATTCCACCGGCCCACAAACCACACCAAACCGTTGTTTTTTCTGGATGAAGTGGCAGTTCTTCAATCTCTTCAGGTTGCTCTTCGTCCCAAATGCGGCAATTTCGTTTGTTTACATACCCATTGAGCCAGAAATGGGCCTCATCGCTAAACGAAATTCGCCTCGAAAACGTCGGATCTTCTTGGAACTTTTCAAGAGCCCATAGAGCGAAGCGATGTCGCTTGGGAAGGTCGAGCGGCTTCAGTTGTTGCACAAGCTGTATTTTGTACGCTTTCAATTTAAGATCTTGACGTAAAATGCGCCAAGTCGTTCCATAAGTCAGTCCGAGTTGCTGCGAACGGCGCCGAATCGACTCTCTACGGTCTTCGTGTACACTCTCAGCTACGGCCGCTATATTTTCTTCACAGCGTGCTGGACGTGGTCTATTCGGTCGAATATTATCCAATTATGAATGCTGCGTCTCAAAATGGGTGATGGTGTTGCGAATAGTACGCTCAGTAGGCCGATTATGTTGTCCATAAGTTGAGCGAAGTGCACGAAACACATTCCTCACAGAACGTGAATTTTCATAATAAAGTTGAACAATTTGTAAACGTTGTTCACGCGTAAGTCTTTCCATTATGAAATGCCAAACAATACTAAACAAAAATAACATGACAGCATGACACGACTCACACGTGATCTGTCAAAAAAGGCTATTGAAAAAAGTATCTCTACTTGGATCACCCGTTACATCATTTTTGTGTATCGAAGGTTGGTCCTTTCCTTAATAATAATAATGTTGGACTGTAATAAATTTAACTGCTTATTCTACCTTGCGCATAGATGTCACTACAAATTCAACTTAATTGGTATACTAACTGGTATAATAGCGCGGATTTTTTCTTTGCCTCTCGTCATGGTTATTGTTCACGGTGAAAACGGAGACATTGGTGCTGATCTTGGGAGTTCTGCATTTATTCATGTACGGTGTAAACAGACAATTTCTGAGACTAAAATATTCAGTACCAGACCAAATATAGTCCACGGTGTAAACGTAGCCAATTGCAGGTACAAAAGTGGTCGAAGGGAGCTTCCTTGCGGTACACCTGTCGATATTTCTTTGAACTCCGAATATTCGATAAGATACACCAAGAGGATTTTATATAATTGTTCAGGCAGAACTTGTCTTCATTTGTTTTCGAACAGGAAAATAGATCTTGCTGACGATGAGATTCTTGTCATCCATTCTTAGACAACTGACAATAAAGTCTCGAATCTATCTCTACTTATTACTGTCATATATCTCGTGCTGCCAAATGAACTATCAAACAATTTAACGGTAGATAAATGGTGTTATCGTTCATTGCAGCACTTAGAGTAAGTATTCCGATAAAGGCTTTGATTTCAGTATAGGATTTGTATCTCTTAACGTCGAAGAAGTCCTACTATCAGTACATTTTATTGACATCTCCACGTTTGTCCACTGAACGAGCTCTTGAATGATATCATTCGTGAAAAATAACTCAAAACATAAAAGTGGCTCCAAAATATTTCGACTCATTCATGTGGGACCTCTATTAGAGCGAATAATATTGATCGCAGATGTTCTGCTATGACTTTGACCTTCAGAAGTGGCCTCAACCTGCCATTTTTTGGCCTCTGATTACTTTTTGAGCGGGGTTTTCAGATTTCGAGGTGTCAATTAAGTCTTCCTCCTCTTCTATTACTTCATCTACAAGGTGGCGCAAAAATAACCTTCCGATGTTTTTTGGCTGTAATATAAAAAAAAACTGAAAAACTTTGATTCTTCTTGTGGATTATTTTTATTTGTTCTTTTAATTTTTTTTTACATCAAGTCATGTAAATGGCCGCCGCCACAGTTGATTGTCATTTGAGCCCTTTTTATGGCATTTTCCATCACTACGGCCAAAACTTCCGGCGATAGGTCCTCACATTCTTGACGGATATTGTCTTTAAGAGCTGCAAGAGTCTGAGGCTTGTTGACATAAACCCGCGACTTCAAAAAGCCACACAAAAAGAAGTCTGGAGCGGTCAAATCAGGCGATCTTGCTGGCCAGTGCAAATCGCCAAAACGGGAGATTAGGCGCCCGGGAAATGCATCCTTCAGCATATCGGTTGTGGCATGTGCAGTGTGTGCCGTTGCACCGTCCTGTTGGAACCACATGTTTTCCAATCCCAATTCATCAAGTTGCGGCAAAAAGAACTCGTTGATCATTGCTCTGTAGAGCTCACCATTCACAGTAACCGTTTAGCCCGCGACGTCTTCGAAGAAAAAAGGTCCGATGACTCCTCCAGCGAAAACAGCACACCATACAGTGACTTTGAGCGGATGTAATGGCTCTTCGTGGGTTACACGCGGATTTTCAGTGCCCCAGAAGCGTAAATTTTGCTTATTTACGTACCCGCTAAGATGGAAATGGGCCTCATCACTCATGATTATTTTTGATGAAAAATCATCTTCCTCTTGGTGGTGATTAAGGATGGCTTGAGCGTATGTTAGACGCGATTGGCGGTCAGCAGCTAACAGCTGATGCACTGTCTGGACTTTGTACGGAAACATCTTCAAATCGTGTACCAAAATTCGCTGTAAAGACCGTCGACTGATGCCCATTTGCGTGGCACGTCGTCTGGTCGATGTCGACGGCGCGACAGTGGGGCAAGATACCCCAAAAACCGGAAACAATTCATGTGATGGGCTAGCTATACTGAAAAATATTTTTTTATGTAAGAATCTTTTATTAGTGCATAGAAAGACCATATTTGACTTTTTAAAGTTATTTTTATTGTTTAACTTATGATTTTTTTTTTTTAAATTGAAAAAAAAAAATCAGTTCCGATTTTTTTTTGTTATTCATATTTTTAAATTACAAATTATAATTAATATTACAACAAGTGAATACACACACCAACAAATAACTAAAATTCAGATTCATCTGATAGACAATCACTCTCACTTTCATCGCTGTTCTCAGAACAAAAAACATTAGGAGCAATGATTAAATCGAAAACTTCTTTAGGAAATGATTTAACCTGTTTTTTAGGCAATTGCCTGTAGCTTGTTATTAGCGGATCTGATGTTATTAACATTAAATTGAAAACATCTTCATTGCATTTTTGCCGGGAACATTTCCTTGAAAAGCTTTCTCGATATTTTTTGAAGTCTTTGTTCCTGGCTTCCTGCGCTTCTTCAGAGATTTGGCCTATTGGAAGAAGAGCAGCAGAAATAACATCTGGACCATGGATTAGTAGCTTGTGTACAGTTGGAGGCATATAATACCACGGATAAATATTGACAAAGTATTTGGCAGTATCCAGTGCAAATACTCTTGAAATGGCTACCAATACAACATGCAGTTTTTCAATCAATGTCTTATCGACACCCAAGATTTCAGATGCCACATCTGCGTTGCTAAAAAATCGCCTAGCAGTGTTGCCATCATTGGAGTTCCCAAAGCCAGGCTTAGGTTGATCAACAATGAGACCCATTCGATCTCTGAACTTTTTTTGTATTCGAGCCTTATTTGATGCTACAACATCTTTATCCTCTTGATGAACTCTCCATCTTTTTACTGGAAGCTTATAGCCCACATGCAAAAGGCACTCAAAAACTCGAATCCAACAGTACAGCACTGACAAGCCAAACTGCAATGCACTGGGATTGTAGGGTTTTAACAGCAGCTCTTCAATATTATTAAAGTCCTTGGAACATGCACCGCAGATATAACAACGCTGAGATGAGACGGTATCTGTCAAAGCGTTACAAACTTTTCCGTCCACCATTGTAAAGGCGAGTTTATGTGCCACTTCAACAACCTTTTCTTCAACGCTAACTTTTGAATGGCAAAGACTCTGAATTTGAGCATCTATTCTGAGCTTTTCAGATACCGAAACTTGAGCTGATTCTTTCGTATATACAAATTTTATTGGACGGCAGTACCTGGTTGAAGAAGGTCTAGGATTTTGCCATATTACAGCTTTTTCTTCTGAGCTCTCACAAACCAATTGGAGGGGTACCACAGAACTTATGAATACACTAGAATCATCAGCATCCTTTCCAACATATCTCTGCTTGTATGAACTGTGCCCAGAACTACCATCAAAGCCCCACTTAGAAATCAAACACAAATTGCTTAATTGCTCATCTTTTTGAGCTAATATCAAACGTTCCACAGTATGATTCATCAAAGCTTGAACTGTCACTTCAGCTGATGTATCTGTTACAGTCATGTCTTCTCTTTTCGGATAGCACGTTTTTTTTGCAGTTTGAACAACTTTGTATGAAGGAAATCTTTCAGGGTCTTTGGCTCTAATAACTTCATATTGGTGTCTTGTGAGCTTGGCCTCGACTACGGTTGACATCTGACATCTGTCGAGTTCGTTGTTGTTCTTTATGGAACACATTTTTATAATTAATTGCACGCTGAGGTGAACGCACTAGGTCCTCTACTAATTTTGATGCAACTGGATGACCTGCTGCTCGTAGATTTACCTTTGTCGCAAATCCTAATTGCGAAGTTGACAGCTCTTTTCGCATTGCTTCAGTTTTGAATCGTTTGCTTCTATCGCTGCTTTCTTCAAACGGCTTTTCTGGGCGGCCGCCTCGCTGTTTTGGCGGAGTTGCTTTATCCAAGAGTTTGAAGGCTATTGATGTATGCAACCAAATCTCATTTTCTTTTTTAAAACGAATTTCATTCCTAGCAGATTTTAACCACTTTTCTCTAAATCTTATTCTAAATTGCGAAATTGTATGCTGGAGTTCTTTAACATTTATATTGTGGTGGGCTTCAAGGTGTATCTACAAAAAATTAAATTTTTGTTCTAGGGTTTGAAGCCCCGATTCCTTCATAAGGTTAAACAACTCCATCCTTGTATAAAACACAACATTTGAATGCGAACCTACACAAAAATAAGAACTTTTTAAGAATATGTGTGAATTAATACACCACATTTGTTGAAATGGTGGATTAGGAAAAACTGAATTAAAAAAAAATGGTGTACATATGAGCACCCGTTTTATTTTGTATACACAAGAAGTCAAGCTATATTGACAAATAAATATCTCCGTGTGGAAACGTGTGGAAATCTACTTTTGCTTTAGCTATTTACGAAATTATCTTTAATATTTTTGAAATTTGAATGCATCTACAGAAACAAAAAAAACAAAAATTGCTTTTATAATTTTTGCATAAAACTAAATCCACATAGTAAGTACATACTTGAAGCTATCGATTCCATATTATTTTTTAACTTTCACGAGATTAAAAGAAAAATTACAGATACGCAAACACGCGCCAATTGAACTACTTGTTAAGACACGGTGCAAGAAGAATTACAGTGTTACTTTCAATTAGCTCGTTCTAAGTGAAAAAGCAAGAAAAAAAATATAACTGTTTTTGCAAAAAATGCACTGGAATGTATTATAACGGAAAAACAACTTTGTGTACTCATCTCACTCAATTCATTTTTTGAGTTTATTCCGACTCCATCATATGAGCAGCCCCACTGTGCGACGCTTCCATGACATCTTCGGCTACAGCAGCAATGTTCTCTGCAGAACGGCTACTCCGGGGTCTGCCACGCCTGGCAGCATCTCGTGTTGTGCCAGTCTCTTCGAGGCGAGCGGCTAAACGTCGTAGTGTTTCACCAGTAGGCGTTGGCGGGCTAGAAAATCTGCGACGAAATTCACGTTGTGCCAAAGTCACCGACCGACTATTGCTCAAATAGATAGTCACCAATATTTCGCGTTCTGGAGCAGTGTAGCGTAACACTGTTTTTTAGCGTCTATTTCGCATGTGTTTACTACACAAATGTCAAAACAGAACTGACATTAGGGGCCAATCGCAAAATTTATAGCATTTTCTGATAGGAGGATTACTTTTGCGCCACCTTGTATGTACTCGTCGTCAATTTCACTATGAACATAATCTTCACCTGCATGATCCTCATCCTCAACCTCGCTGTCACTGTCAGCATGCAACTTCGTCTTCTTGAATCAAAAGAGTGACAATTTCTTCGTCTTTCAACAGAACTTGTCTTCATTTGTACTTAATGCCTTTATGCCACAACTTGTCGACAGCTTGCGACACATCAAGAAATACGGCTGAGCAAATTTTCTTTTCCTCAAAAACTTTCACAATTACCTTAGTAGTTCGATGTACTTTGTCAACGGTCGAAGGTTTACTTCTAAACCTGAATCGATGGTCAGATGAAATGCGTTTTTGAACGACATTGGGGTGTAATCGGCTTAGTAAAATGTGCTCAAAAACTTTTAAAATTCTTAGAAGAAGTGTAATGGTGTGTAAGATATTTTTCATTCGGTGATATTCCTGGATCTAGAACCATAATCACTGCCATGACTTTCCACTGGCTTGGTGTGTGTTCGTTTTAAAAAGTTCTCCCGTAATTAGGTCATAACCCGTGGCCTTTTTAGGCTTTTGGTACTGTATTTCGGGTTTAAGACCGGCAACACTTGTTTACATCCTGATACGCTATTTTCGACTGTAGTGTCGAATATGTTTATGTTTTTATTTTGCGCTGGATCATCAAAAGGCCAAAATGTTTCCCCAAGATGTGTGGCAAAAACAAAAGCTCCTTCCTTTTTGCTTTTTGGCAAAGCGTTTTGAAATTCCCAAATTCCCTATACGACCAAAAGTTGAGGCAAAAAATTCCCAGAGGTAATAAAAACTTTTTGTCATTTGTCAAAAATATGAAGAATTCGGTCTCATCATCAGTTTCGACGCTCATTCACAATGACATTCTAGCTGTCAGCTCTACAGCCAGTTCTACATTTGCCAGATTGTGTTCAGTATCCTCCTGAATTTGAGAACGTAAATCATTCTATGGGACAAGTTCACTTTCGTACTCGTACAGCTGCAAGAGTTTTATTTGATCTTAACATTCACAAGTCCGCTGGTGCAGATGCTATTTCCCTCATTATTCTGAAGAGGTGTTGTTCTACGCTAGCAAAACCACTGTGTAAGCTTTTTTTTCTATCCTACTCATCAGGTCTCTTTCCGAGTAGATGGAGAACTGCATTTGTCCAGCCTGTACCGAAAAAAGGCGAATCTTTTTCTCTCTCTAACTACCAACCACTTAATTCCCTTCTTTCCAGGGTCATGGAAACGCTGATAATTCGTCAGCTTATGAAAAATCTCGAAACACGAAAACTTCTTAATGACCGGCAGTATGGTTTTCACAGCAACAGGTTCACTGGTGATTTGATGACATATCTCGCCGAAAGGTGGAACCAATCAATCGGTGGAGGAAGTAAGATTGTTGCACTTGATATTTCAAAGGCATTTGACAGGGTTTGGCATCAAGCCCTTTTGTCGAAAATGCGTGCATTTGGAATCGATGAAAAACTTCTTCTATGGACTAGAAATGATCTTTCGAAACGTTCAATTCAAGTTGTTTTGGACGGATTGAAATCTGCAACTCACCAAATAAATGCTGGTGTCCCACAAGGCTCAGTTTTGTCTCCGATTCTCTTTCCAATTTTCATCAATGATCTCCTGTCTGCAACTTCTAGTCCAATTCGTTTCTTCGCTGATGACAGTACTCTCAGCTTCTCATATTCATTTTCAGGTCCACGTCCCTCATCTTCGAACGTGGAATCTAAAGGACAACATATGTTAAGCTCATTGAATTCCGACCTTGACAGCGTAATCAAATGGGGTAAATCTAACAGAGTAGAATTCAATGCTTCCAAAACACAATGCTGTCTTCTGTCGTTAAAGAGAAACCAAAATCTAGAGCCATTAACCATGAATGGCACTATCGTCGAAGAAACCGAAAAACGTTCCATGCTAGGTATGTGTGTTAGTAACAACTTACGTTGGAACGACCACATATTCCAAGTCGCTAAAAACACAGCGAAATGTCTAGGTTTCCTCAATTGATGTAAAAAAACAGTTCACCCCTTCTTATCCGCCCACAATATATAAAGAGTTTATACGCCCTAAAATTGAGTTTAACGCCCAAATCTGGTCGGGTGCACCAAACACAACATTGCACCTCCTAGATAGGATTCAAACGCGTGCGAAAAAACTTACAGGAGACATTAGAATATCGAACTCTTTAGTTTCGCTTGAACACCGTCTAAATATCTCCTGCCTTACATTGTTTTATCGCTATTTTAACAACTAGTGCTCAAATGAAATAGCCAGCTGCATTCCTCCCATTCAATAACGTTTTGTTGGCCTTTTTTAGGCTTTGCTGATACTTTTACGAGCCTTTTTGTATAAAGTAGTCATACAGGACCGACTTTACAACTAACCAAGCATTTGCTAGGACATAAATCTAACTAACCCAAGGCCAAAATCGAACTAGATACCAAAACATCTTGCAACTAGGTCAACATGTCATTGCCCTTCTATCCATAAAACAAATCTCAACTTTAAAAAAAAAAAAAAACAACATTTAATGCTTCATAGCTTCACTGCAAGTCCAATAACCTGGATTTAGAACAAATATGACTTTAACATGCCAAAGCTCAACAAAAGTATCTACCTAAACCATCAGCCGTCGCCAACTGTACTCCCACCGATAAACGGCGATTATACTAACCACCAGAGTTTCGTTGAATCTGCACTGTGAAGGCTTAACCGATTACGCACGTAAACTAGCTTTTGTCACACATTCTCTGGTTCTAGTGACCAATTTGTGGATCACAAACTGATCATCGATTATGTGCAGCGACATGGTTCCAAAGTCGTTCGCTGCGTAACATCAATCATGGAGCATCCTGCCGGAGTGATTTGCATGTACGTGCTCTCAAATTAATACCGTTAAAGCGCACTCACTGAATTAGCACGGCTTCTCGGTGTATGATTGTCCTAAAAGGTCACTCAGACACATTGTTGCGCCAGACAATTCGGTGCAGCATATCGGGCCTGAAAAGATAAATTGCTTCATTGTACGCTCAGATACTTAGAATCCGCATCCGTGATGCAGACATCCAAAAAAACCACCACAACAACAGCGAATGTAAAATTTGCATAAAGTTCTTAGCTTTGGACGGTACTATTACCAAATGCGCCAAAACGAATCTGACGGATGAAGTGCATTGGGTAACTCGGAAAGACGGAAACACGTATTGTATGGAAATGTGGATTTTTTGCATTTGGCTCTGCTCTATGATTACGGATAAGAATGCTGAAGTAACGTTTAGAAAAATTAACAGTTGTAATCGGATATGATATTGAATTCATGTTGCTAGATGGCGCTGTGATTATTAAGCGTTAAGGTGTATGAATAGTATGGTGTGGGAGGCGTTTGGACCATTGTATGGTGTTTTTCTGTTTTTTTTTTTGTTTTTTTTTGTTTTTTTTTTTCTATAAAGGTTGGGTTTGGTAAAATTTCCCACCACATGGAGGGTATTTAGAAGGCTTTGCAGTTTGGCTGACTGTTGCAAATCGCATTGTTCTTGCTACGGACACAAATCCGTTCTAGTTTGAGATATTTCCAGACAGAGTGACGATAATCTAGAGATTATCGAAACAGACTTTCTGACGGATTAGGTTTGTGTAATGTTGATATGACATGGACTTCTTGTCTGGATTTTCTTTTATCTAGATGAGTTTTTTTTTAAGTTAAAGGCAAGATACTATCGAAATCGCTGGTTATGAATTGGTAAGGAGTATGTGAACCAACATCTAAACGTCAAGTTTTTTCTGCATTCCGTTATCGAGCAATCAATCGAGCAACGCGTTAAAGTTCTTCAGGCTTATTATGAAAATGGGCGTTTAAATCAAAATGCATATCGTGCACTTCGTGACTTTTTCGATCAATTCAATCGTCCAAATGTGCGTACAATCGAAAAGATCGTGCAAAAATTTGAGAAAACCGGGTCTGTAGGAGATGTGAGAATTCAAGCGCCTGGTCGTACTGCTCGTACTGCAGAAAATATTGCTGCTGAAGAGCCGTTCACCTCAACTCCTCGTCGTGCCCAAAAATTGCACCTCTCACGCTCGTCGTTGATGAACATTTTGCATAAAGACTTGCATTTACACGCTAACAAGGTGCAATTGACTCAAGACCTAAAGCCTCTTCACCATTTCAAGCGTCGTCAATGGTCAGAATGGTGGCAAGAAATGGCAACAGTGGATGATCAATTTTCGAAGAAAATCATCTTCAGTGATGAGGCAAATTTTCACCTCAGTGGATTCATTAATAAGCCGAATTGCCGCATTTAGGCGAATGATAATCCAAGAGTGATTCTCGAAAAACCATTGCACCCACAAAGAGTGACTGTTTGGTGCGGTTTATGGGCTGGCGGCATCATCGGGCCGTATTTTTTCCAAAATGAGGCCGGTCAGGCAGTTACTGTGAATGGTGTTCGCTATCGTGAGATGATAACTTTTTATGGCCCGAATTGGAAGATATGGATGTGGACGATATGTGGTGCCACTTGCCACACATCTAACGAAACAATGGCTCTTTTGCGCGACAAATTCATTGGCCGTGTTATCTTACGTGGTGGCGATGTCAATTGGCCGCCAAGATCATGTGATTTGAGACCGTTGGACTTTTTTTTTTGGGATTATTTGAAAGAAAAGGTGTACGTCGATTAGCCAGCAACAATTCAAGAGCTAAAGGATGAGATAATTCATCACATTAACGGCATAGAACCTCAATTATACCTCAGCGTCATCGAAAATTTGGACCATCGGATGGAGGTGTGCTGGCGAGGTCGCGGAAGCCATTTGGCCGATATTTTTTTGTATGCATAATTGAACCATACCATTATTATCATAATAAAAATAAATGACAATAATTTCCAATATAATTCAATTTTATTCAAAATTAACATCGGCCCTTAAAATTTAACCACCCTTTTTTTGGTCGTATAAAAATAAGTTCAGTTATCTTAGCCTTACGGCGGACGTATGACTTGTATGTCTTCTGTGATAATTCCTAAAGCTATGCAATATATACAATATTGCTATTAAAAATAGGTTCCGTCGCTTCAAAAGCTATAACTGGAAGAGCATACCTGTCTTAAAAATCATCTGCACCAGTTAAGTCAAAGCATTTGGTGAACACCTTTTTATGATAATTTGACTCTTTTCGACGAAACACCTTATTATCCTGTGCACATCTTCCTATGGGCTCAACAAGGTTACGATGTGTGCTTCGGTTGACTACTCATCTAACCGCCATTGGACAAAAAACAGTAGATCGTGAATGTCGATGTTGAATTCCTGCATTGTATCTACTTATGACTGCCTAGAATAGACTTGTCTTTAAGCCCAACTAACAATTTTGCTTCGATAAAACACTATCGAAGCTATTTTTCAATTTTCCAATAAAAAATTGGCCCACTTTTAGGAAGCTATTGACTTTTATAAGACTTCTTTTAATACTTTTAATAAGCCTTATGTTGTCTGCATATAAAGGCCTTACCGAATCAAAATATAGGCTTTTCGAAAATATTTGCAAGTCTTCTCGAAGTTGAAAACTAACAATATTTCTTTATTTTTATATTTTTAATATTTTTTTTGTATTAATTTCAATCTTTTATAAATATTATGAAAGTATAAAATTCAATGGAATTAATTATAAAAACTCTTATCTTGTTGGGATTCAAACTCGGGTTCTCTGGCACGGTAGTCTTACGCGCCATCCACTTGGCTGTACGTCAACGAAGTATGTACTTGATTCGTATTGACTCATTCTCCAGAAGGTTCCCGATCTTTTCACCACTTTCCCGATTTGTTGCACCTTTTCCCCGATCGTTAAACCTTAGATTTTTTAAGCCTTCATTCGTAGGCTCTATGCATGCTATGCTTTGGATTCACTCCGTGCGAAGTTCACCCACCGGAACGTCTTAATGTATGGTATATGTGCACACACCTCCGGAAGCTTAAAAAAACCTAACAGAGGTTTTGCCATCGTAACTTGGGTTATGCTTGTGAATTTTCCTGAATAACGTCCCAAACAATCGACTGCAAAAATGCTGAACCTCCGCGCACAAGTACTATGTAAGGCCTACAGAAATAACCGCTTGTGGAAATTAAATGTTATTGTCTGATAGAGGAAGGATTGTTAGTTGGGAATCGCTATATCCAATCGTATTCCGTTGATTACTCACTTACTTTCTTAAGTAGGGCTACAGTCCAATGAACGTCGGCTTCAAACAACATGCTCCTCCAATTAGCCCGGTCATTAGCTAACTGCCTCCAGTTGCGCACTCCAAGTTTGTTGAGGTCGGTTTTTACTTGTGCTCATCACTTAAGGCGAGGTCTTCGTCTACGGCGTCCGATGTCTGGTTAGGAATCGAAGATTCTACAAGCGAGATTATTGCTATCCAACCGCTCTACCTGTCCGAGCTGTCTTAAAAGTCCAAAGCGGATTTTTTTTTTGAATAGCTTGTATAGCCATGGTTGAATCTTTTTCTCAATAGCCCGTCGCCACTTGAGAATTTCTGAGGCAACCGATGGGGGAATCCTGTCAGTTCCAGTAGCTTCCTCACAGTTGTGAAGGTGTACCTTATTGTCCGAGGTCGAAATTTTAAACAAGTTATCCAAGAGTGAACGAGGCAAGAGTGGAAGGCATCCATTGATCCGTGTAGAAGGTTCAGAGTCCTGCAAAAATGTTAACGGATAAGTCCTTTTTCCTTTGTGTTACAGATTATTACCCTCAATTGTTAAATTACGTTTTGCCATTTACCAATCATGCGCATAAGTAACCTAATCATACCCGTAGTATGCCAATTATTGTCTTGTTTAAAGCATTCTCTGCGTTTTTTTTTAATTGAATCTGCGAGCGCCTTGACACATTCTTTTTCGCTTCAACTATTTACTTGTTCGCACTGTTTATTGAATCTCTGCGCGTACAGTGTATAGATAGGACATATTAATGTGTCATCCTGTAGCATCCGCCTTGAATGCGAAAAGTTTGAGTCATAAAACAACGGATGTCACTAGTTCCTCATTGATTCTAGCATCTAGCGTTCTCTAGCGTCCTAAGTCAACTTTTTTATATGCACATGGACCACGAATAAACAGGAGCTTGTGAGTGCTTATAGTCAGCGGAGAAAATTTTTGATCCATTGTTGATTTTGCGAAGAATTTTGAGCCCCAATTGATCAAAAATACAAAAACAAACAGCAAAAGGCTCGTTACTACCCAGGGCCGAGCTTTCTCGCAACCATTCATGTGTTTGTTGTGTTTGGCGAGACCTTCTGTTTTATGCCGATTCCAAACGGCGAATTATAAGCTTTTCTTGACAAGTGATACTACTCGAATGATTTGGCATATCATCACGAGAGGAGGGCCAGTGAAAAATCATTTAGGTGTTGCTACGGTTGGGAATCGAACCCAGATCTTCTGCGCGGCAGTTCACCGTACTAACAATCGCGCCACTGAGCCCGTCAAGGATTTTGCTGTACTCCGACTCTGGTGTTCTGTCTATTCTAGGCAGCGTCTTAGATACTGCCTATCGAACACCCAAATCATTTCCATTTTAGACCACATCAGGCACCCATAAGCATTCATTCACCTGATAAGGGCTCGTGGAGACGCGCTCAAGCGGTGTTTATACCGAAGGTAGGTAAACGCGTACACGAGACGGCAAAGGACTTCAGACCAATCAATCTAACCTCCTTTGAACTAAAAACCGTAGAGCGCGTTCTACATATCCACATGCGAAGTTCTTTGGAAGAATCTTCGCTATCCAAATCACAGCACGCCTACCTCAAAGGCTGATCCACGGAAACGGCTCTCCACGAGGTTGTGCGGACAAACACTCAAACACTCTATCCTCCTTCTTAGACATAGTGGGAGCTTTCAACAACACCCTCACTGGTGCTATTCTTGAATCACTGATCAAGGTGGGTCTTAAGGAATCTATTAGCCAATGGTTAGTGTCTATGCTGGGAACACGAATTATTCAGGCAACGCTTGTCAACAGTGATTTTACCAAATTCGCTCATAGAGGAACGCCACAGGGCGGCGCCATCTCCCTACTCTACTTTGGCTAATGGTTACGAATAAAATTCTAATTAATCTAGACGAGGTGACGTGGTGTCAGGAAAATGTCCGTCCGTGGTAAGCGAAATCATGGGGGCTGCCCTGTACAAGACTAGCACCTGAGCGGCAAGTTAGGACTTCGGTATAAGCCCGAGCAATATGTAATTGTTGCACCAAAACCAAAATACCCGAATTCACTCTCCGCCGTCTATATGGCCAACCACTCACGCTATCTTCCAGCGCTGTGTATTTGGGTATCATGCTTGACATCGAACACAGAGTAAGGAAGGCGCGTCTTCCCTATACAAAATACTGATTTTTGTCGCAACAGGCTCGTTACCCAGGTCCAAGATTTCGCACAACCATACATGTGTGCGTGTGTATTTCTTGCACGATGGCGGGACCTCCTGTTCCCTTGTTTACTTGCAGCAAAACCTTAGGAAATAATTGGGGGGCTTCAACAAAGATGACCTTGTGGATGTACACAGTTGTAGTACGTCCAATTCACACATATGGGTCACTAGTAAGGTGGCCCGCGTTGATTAAAGGCTACAACCTCACAAAACTAAGAAGGCTGCAAAGAACAGCCAGTATAGGAACCCTGAGCGCAATTAGGTCGGCGACAACGGATGCCCTTACTGTGCTAATGCATCTCTTGCTTATCAACCTACACATTAAAGATACTGTGAGACTGTAAAACCGTATAGCCACAGTAATATCCTGGATGCTCACGTTTCCACATTTCCAACTGTCACCTTTACGAGCTGTCAAGACGGTTGCTGTAAAACATAAAAAAAGATCTTCTTGTCTGGGGAAGCGTTTCCCTAACTCTAGTCAAATCAGAATCGACGTGGCTACCGAAATATATATCCCTTGAGAATATATAGTTTCAGGTTTCTGAATTTTGTCGAAGTCCCGAATAACCTCCACAGTAGAGGCTGTTCTACAATAAGATCGTCCACATACGCAATTGCCTGAGTTAGACTACCAATCATATCGCTGATGTAAATGCTGAAGAGGATCGGGGAGTTTACCGGTCCCTGTTGCAGACAATTTTTGATTAATTTTGTCGAATTCCAGCTGCAAAAGACTTCTAATAACCTCCACCGTATAGGCCGCGATAAGATCGTCCACATACGCTGGTGTAAGTGCTGAAGAGGATCGGGAAGTTTACCGCTCCCTTTTGCAGACAATTTTTGATTAATTTTGTCTATGTCCCGCTGCAGAAGACTTCTAATAACGTTCACCGTAGAGGCTATTCTGCGATAAGATCGTCCACATACGTAATTGCCTTAGTTAGACTACTTATCGTATCGCTGGTGTAAGTGCTGGAGTCGACCGGCGATCTTACGGCTCCCTGTTGCAGAAAATTTTTAAGGAATTTTGTCGAATTCCCGCTGCAAAAGACTTCTAATAACCTCCACCGTATATGCCGCGATAAGATCGTCCACATATGCTGGTGTAAGTGCTGAAGAGGATCGGGAAGTTTACCGCCCCCTTTTGCAGACAATTTTTGATTATTTTTTTCGAATTCCCGCTGCAGAAGACTTCTAATAACGTTCACCGTAGAGGCTATTCTGCGATTAGATCGTCCACATACGTAATTGCCTTAGTTAGACTACTTATCTTATCGCTGGTGTAAATGCTGAAGAGGATCGGCGAGTTTACCGCTCCCTGTTGCAGACAATTTTTAATGAATTTTGTCGAATTCCCGCTGCAGAAGACTTCTAATAACATTCACCGTAGAGGCTGTTCTGCGATAAGATCGTCAACATACGTAATTGCCTTAGTTAGACTACTTATCGTATCGCTGGTGTAAGTGCTGGAACCGATCGGCGAGTTTACCGCTCCCTGTTGCAGAAAATTTTTAATGAAAAATTCTCAGGTACAAGTTTCATTGCCACTTTTGACAACAAATGTTCAACACTCAGCATGTCATGGAGCATATATCCAAAGATTATAAAGTCATACAGATGACGCACTGCATACAAGAAAATTGGTTCTATGGCGTGTCGTACTGGCACCACCCGCCTTATGTTTGGATATCGTTTCTTATGTGTGCACGTGCACACCGCCCGCCCGCAACTTGAAGCTGATAATCAAAAGTTTCTGCTTTTTGTTCTGAATGCGTCATCTGTATGACTTTAAAATTGTTCGCAGTACTTATGTGTAAAGTCTGATTTATATAGTGGCCCTCGCCCTATAACCATGAGGTGTCGAAAGGATTCTCTAAATCAATCAGATATGCACCATCAGACTTTGTTTCATTGTTTATCAGAGGCCAGTTTTCTGCCGGCATGAATGGTGTCATTCCCCGCCTTGAAACAAAACTTGGTATCTGGTATTATCTTACTGTCTTCTGCCCACTTGGACAAAGTTCGATTGAGAATCTCGGTTGGAGGCTTATCGACCAAAGATTCGCCGGATTAGAGCTGTCCTTTCCCTTTTTCGGGAGAGGATGAAACACCGCTGTCTTCCACCGCTCTGGATAATATATATTTTCAGCGCCTAACTGACGAACGTAGTATAAATATAGATATAGAGTCACTTCCTTGGTGGCGACCATGTTTTCCAAAAGGGGGGGACTACGGTTTTCCGATCGCCTTTACGATATGTCATTTCGGCAATAAAAATTATAGAGGGGATTGTTATCCAAGACACGGTTCGCGTGAATGTTTTCATTTACCCCTCTACCATTTCTGCCAAACCTCCATTTTCTCCTGAGGATCTTCAATTTCAACTAAATCCTCGTCGAGCTTCCTGCTGCAAAATTGTTTTGTATTGTCTGAGCTTAATACACAGAAACTCGTTTTAATCTTCCCAGCTAAAGATCTTATTGATTTGTGGAAACATACTCGGGTCCCTGGAATGTAAGGCCCAAATTCTGTAATGCCAAAACAAATTTATGGACAACCCATATGTCTTCAGTTCAACGCTAGATTATTTCATCCGATGTAAAGTGCTCTGATAGACTTGAAGCCATAGGTGTCTATATAAAATGCTACATCTATCTGCTCTAAGGGTGTCCAATCCAAGTTCAAAGAGCTCCTTGATACAAAGGGCATCTGAAAATTTGTAAATGTCGTTAAATCAAACATCTTTATACATCACAAGTACTAAAAACCTTCCAGACATTCATCGATCTCATTTAAATTCAATGTCCAACCGATTGCCCTCCTACTTTCCACCTCTCAATGTTACAATACCAAACCAAAAAATTATATCCAACACGTCCATTTCGATCATCATCATCACATCATCCCGTACAAACAAACCCAACAACAACAACAACAAAATTCATTCCAATACAACAACTTACCCGCTCTTGCCTCATTAACCTCTGACAGCTTCCTGTGCGCTCATCTGTATCTTCCTATCATCTTCAGCACTGCTAAACAAGACAAGAACACAGCTTAACCGCCCGACAAAGAGCCATGAAACCAGCCCAACACAACAAGACCCGCTTCGTACACAATAAAACTTTTCAAATTAAAACTCCACTCCACGGGTATGACCATTAAAAGATAATGCCAAACCGATGAACGTCTATGTGAGTTGTGATTTCTTAAAACTCCAAACGTGGATTGTGGTGGAGAACCTTCATCGCGTCACCACTGCGCATATGCACAATGATGTATCGTAACCCCCAAACGACCACCATCGCAACCACGAACGGCCTCAGCGATAAAGAAATCAAAATTTACATCGTTCTTGAGAGATCCGCTGAGATTTCTTGAGATTTCTTGAGATTTCTTGAGATTTCCATAAGCCAACTCCAGCGGACTTCTGGCCAACCAAAGTCTGAAGATCAATTGTTGTACATACGGTTGGTTGCCATTTTCATTGGCGAAGCTGTTTGTCATAATTCAAGACAAGTTGCGGCCTTATCTTGATCTTGCAGAAATCTAAGGGATTGCGCACCCTGCTCGAGGTAGACGTGTGGCCTAGATAGGTTCGCTAAACGATGTTCAATTGACGTTTACTTGTCAGTGCGCATACTTACTTCAAGCTCACATTGAAAGGGAGAGTGCTCGACTTGACGCAAGCTCTACAATGTGCTTGGTGTAACGATTGTGGTTAGGTGCAGCTGCCCGAATTATGTCATCATCCCCACTAGTTGGGAAGTTCTAACCTCCTCTCTCTATCTCGGTAATCACCAGAAGCTGGTGAGAGAATTCGGTTGCTTTCGGTGAAAATCATTGAGAAGATCTCATCCAAATTGGACGGATTTTCCAGTGCGCGCTACTGGATCTAATATAAAACCGCGCCGCCAAATTGTAGCGTGTTCAGTTAAGTGAGAATTTTCAGTAACAACAGGTAGCACTCACGCAGTTAATACAGATAGATTGGCATCGGCTTTAGCTTCAGCTTGAGCTATAGCATCGTCAGTGGCTTCAGCATCGTCATCGGGCATCGGTATAGTGAAAAGCTTTTCCATTCACTCCAAGCTGAATATTTTGCGCTGAATTTCGGTCAGTCAGTCGGGGTTTTTGGAGTCGTCCAAGTGTGCGAATGCGCGACGGTTTTCGTTTTGTTCCGGTGGGTGGATTGATGACACTCTGACAGAAGGATAATAGGCCAATTCGCGTGATAAGTGTTGTTGTGCAAATAAGTGGGACTGAGGTTTCTGTAAATAAATGCAGAGTGGTATTCAAATTAGCTGAGAGTGACTTGAGAAGTGAGGTTTTGTGTAAAGGAGCCATGGATATTCAAGTGAAACGGTTCGTGTTTGTGTTGCTGTGTTTGGGCTTGCAGTGGCATCTGGTTGCGTCTTCATTTGGGAGTACGATAATTATTGTCGAGGATGCTAAAGGTATGAAATGTGGAATTGCATTTTCGGGGTGATGAAAATAAAGTTCCTGATATGTAGGAATTCTTTTAAAATTTTTATCGAGTGGAAAGCTATTAGAAGCTAGTTAGTGACAGGCCTTAAGACATCCTTGAATGCAAGGATTACAAACATGTTTACATTAAAAAAAAAAAACACTAAAGGTGTAAACTTTTCTTTTAGTAGTATGGCCACTGGAGATGCTTGCAGACATTAAATTAGTTTGCACTTAAATTGCTGAAGATGGAAGACTTGTAGAAAATATCACCTGGTAATGAATTAAACTGTGTGCCCTCTTGTACAGGGTGACCCGAAAATAAAACAGCGATTTTTAGCTTGAATCACCGTTAACGTGCTTAATAAATTTTGGAAATTGAAAAGTAGCCATCGCTATTTCTATTTGGTGTTTTTTTTAAGACCAAAGTATGCTCTAAATCTCCAATACTCAGTAATTTTTTTCCCCCTTGCCCGATGGAAATCTCAAAAGACCCAAAGTAGTGTGGGACTTTAACCCACTAAAACCACCACCCTTTTTGTATTTCTATTGCAACTAAGTACGCGACTTATCGAGCATTTTTTTTATCACGAGTAATGAATGTATGGCAGGTAACTTTCCTTTGAGATTTCCTGTTTTTTCCGCAGTTTCTAGCGCGGTTTGTTATTATCGGGCCAATTCTAAGAGCTTAGTTCTGGCTTAGTTCTTTGAAGACACCGCTAATAATTTGTTTCGTCAAGAATTTGGAGGACCGTTGTGTTGACGTTTCCCAATAAACGTTTTTTATGTTTGCGTGCAAAATTTTTCGTTTCATCCTTAACCGCGGGAATACCCAGATCTCTGCGTAGATCTTCATTCCTTATATACCACCGCGCATTGACGAATGATCTTAACATTTAATTTTCAAAAGTTTGTAAAACATTTAGATTCGTTTCACTGGTACAACCCCATAGTTGTATACCATATGTCCAGACCGGGCTTAGCACTTGCTTGTATAATAGCAGCTTGTTATCAAGGTTAAGCTTCGAATATTTTCCGAGTAACCAGTGCAGGTCTCTGTATTTATTTTTAAGTTCTTCGCATTTCGTTTTTACATGCGACTTCCATTTTAATTTTGCATCGAGTGTCATTCCGAGATATTTAGGTTTATTTGCAAATAGGACACGAACCGTATTGAGAAATACTGGCAAATAGTTTGTATGTTTACACGCAAAATTGGCATAAATCGATTTGCTCTCGTTAAGTGCAATCCGGAAGGAATTTGTCTATTCATTTACCTCGCTAAGAGCGTTTTGAAATTTCATATTTGTTTCGTCTATTGTTGTGCCAACTGCTAGTATAGATGTATCGTCAGCAAACGTGGCAACTATTGTATCGTTTGTTTGTGGGATATCACGTGTAAATAGGAGGCACAAGAGTGGTCCAAGGACCCTTCCTTGTGGTACTCCTGCAAATATTTCTTTGAAATCCGAATATTCGTTTCCCAGTTTCACACGGAAGAGTCGAGGCTCAAGATACGACACGAGGATTTTATATAATTTTTTAGGCAGAACTTGTCTTAATTTGTATCCACACCCTGTCAGCGCAAATGGGTCCGAAAAATGTTCGAAGAATTTTTTTCTTAAATCAGCCGAGGATTTCTTCATACCCTTTGGATATAGTCCATGCTTAAGCCCCTTAGATCCGGACTGGGGTGATCAGGGTCTTCCATAGGATCTCCATACCAGTTCGATTGAGAGCATAGCCTTCTAAGCCCGAACAAACAGCGGTTGGAAAGAGCAATTCTTTGTTTAATTTCTGACGAGATGTTGTTGTCAGAGTTAGTAACGGAGCCGAAGTAGACAAAGTTCCATGCTTCCTCAAAGTTATATCTGTCAATGGTGACGTTCTGATCAATTCGTCGATGTTGTGTGTGCCTTAGAATTCACAGCATATCCTTGATCTTACCTTCATGAACTGCGTTACACCTTTTTGCAGCTTCCTTCTCTATACCAGCAATCCGTTTGTTAATAGCATTGGTAGGACTGAACATGATGTTACGTTCATGTAAATACCGTCGGCGTATGCTAGTTGTCGCACCGATTTAAGAAAGATTGCGCCTCTGGAGTTGGCTCCTCTTAAGAATTAGATTAAAGAATTTACATGCTAGTGCACAAATCCTTTGTTCGTATCAAATTCTGCATCGTCTTCCTGCACAGACTGAAGAGTTTAGGCGGTATACCAAAACTAGACATGGCTTTGAAATCGATGGATAGATGGTGGGTGTCGTTTTGTACGTCTTGGGTTCTTTCCAGGATATGCCGAAGTGTGTAGATTTGATCAGTTGCAGACTTTCTTGACACTGATAATATGGCCGATTCGGTTGTAGGCAGACAATTCCAGGCGTTTGTAAATTAATGTGGATAGGATCTTGTTGGCGATATAGAGGAGAATTTTGACTCTTTATCTAGCGCTGCTTAGAGAGTCTACTTTCTTGTGAATAAAAAAAAATTATGCTTAGGAAATAGATCCTCAGGCATACTTTCATCCGACCAAATATTGCTAACGAGTTTGTCAATGCTACGTACCAAATCATCTCCACTGGCTGTAGAAAGCTACGGGGGAAGTCTGTCAAACTATATCATACGCATAAGAAGGATGGGATCTTGTATACTAGAAATTTTTCATGTGTTAACCACTTCCTTTAAAATTGTTTAAGATCGCTCTAAAGACATTTCAACAAACACTTTTGTAAGCTCAATGCATTCGTTGTTAACCATTTGCTCAACACAAACAGGTGTTCCTTATTGCAGACCGTGCCCGTATCTTGTTAATCCATACAAAAATACTGGGATTTGGCAAGATTCTTCCAAGAAATAGGGTGTTTTCATTAACACATGCTTAACTACGTGTTCATAACGTCAGATTTTTGATCGAACAGACCCAGATGAAGTGCAGAGGATATGTTCATAAATGTCATAATTGTCATCAGCATCTGGCAGATTGTGCATCCACATTTTTTTGGCTGCAGAAAGCGCAGCAGACAAAGAAAACAAATTTTATGTGCGAAAATAAAATGTTTGGCCAATATATTGTGCGTTTACAATAGCATTTATCTTCTTAAGGGAAGAAGAAACTACACTGTGGAATGTGGAGAAAACTAAGCTCTGAATTCATATAAGAATCCTGATGGAAAAATTCTGGGAAAGGAACAAAAAAAGTCATTATAGAGGACATTAAAACGGTTGATACATTCTTGTCCTTTGTTATTAATTCACAATTAAGATTGAGCACAACTTCTTTCGCGGTCATTTCTAATTCTTGTCTGACGTTTCTGTGACATTCAGTGACTACTTACGTTTTCCATTGGGAAAAAAATCAATCTTTTTTTTGATCTAGATCTGTCAAAAGACCGATTTTGACAGTTGTTGTGTTCCATTGGGCAAAAAAATTGTTTTTTTTTTTGATCTCAGATCAATTTTGCAAATCCAGATTTTTCGGCAGATTTACCAATACCAATACAAATGATAGCTGTCAGTTTGTCTAGAGTGATTTTCATTTTGATTTATTTACTTCGGTTGTGAAAAACAAGAGTGCTTTGCGTTTTAATTTATTAATGGATGTAGATACAGAAAATAAAGTTATACTTGAACTATGCTTATCTAGTTCGTCTTCGTCTTCGGATGATGAAGATTATTCATGGTTTTTCAAATTTTTGTTTGAAAAGAAAAAAAGCATCGTGTCAACAATTTTGTGGAGGATGTAATTACTAATTACTCTGACAAAGAAGTAAGTGCTTGATAATAAAAAAAATTTGTTGTTTTAAAATTTGACAGCTACACCGACGCTAACTTCACAGACACGAAATGACACCAATACAATGACAAAAAAAAAAATCTGAATCGTGTTCCATTGGCACCAAAAAAAATCAATTTTTAGATCAAAATCTAGATTTCCCAATGGAAAACGCCATTAAGCAGGCCTGCACCCGTTCTGCAGAATGAGTGTGTTCATTAATGCAACAAAGAAGAAAGACGATTGGACTAGGCAGATTTTTGACGTTTATGAAAACACCCATAATGAGAGGATAGCTGGTTTTATTATGAATGTATTCTCCAATTCTGTTTGTGATCAAAAAGTTTTCGATTTGCCTCTTTATAAGAGGACTACTGGCTGTACATTCTTTTGGTTGAAATTGATTTTTTTTTGTTGACAGCTATTAGGATACTGTCACATACAAATCTTAAAATAAATAAAAATTATTTGTTATCGTAACAGATCAGTTACCTATTTGAAGGTGAAGACCCACTCCACATCGCTAAAAGCAATTAGCATTTAGGCACTCCAGCGATGGAGAATAAACCAGACTACTTTATAAAATCTTGAAAAAAAAAACTTTCCACGCAGTCCTGTAAAAGATATTACGTACCGAATTGAAAGTGAAGGTACACGGCCCAGTTATAGCTATCATTGAACACCTTCATTGGAACACGACACATGATGGAATTGAAATTTCACCCCATAGCTTTTTGTAGGAATTATTGGAAAATTCCGTTTCAGTTCGGTGGAATGGCAATCATAACTTCACAAAAATGTTTTCCTGCCAAAAACCATATTTAGAAATTTAAATATTTTTGGATAATCATGCTCTAAAATTCATAAGCTTTGTTTTGACAGCAACTCGCCAATTATTGAATTTATAAAAAAAAGCCGCAAGAAGTAAAAGAAAATTTCCAATGAGGGTTTTCAATTATAGATATTATAGCTGGGCCATAATAGGCTCAATTTTTTTGCCTTTGGCTGTGACAAGTACATTTTGAAATGGGGAGGTGTTCGTTGTTCAAATTTGATATTTTGGGTTATTGCAGACTTTTTGTTGACAATTAAGCAAATAAGTAAACGTTTTAAGAGTTATTTCATAAAATGTAGACCTCTTGATAGATCCTATATTTTTAAATTAACCCCAAAGCGAAGGTTATGTTTTGTTGAGGTTATGTTTTGTTAACTTCATGACAGCTAAGTTTAAACTAGGTAATAGGACATAATTTAATGACCGTGAAGTGATTATATTGTTGTTCTCTATATTGTTGCATTCTATTCTGTTCTATTGCTCTTAGGGTAATCAGAAATGTTAGATTATCAACACGCAGCAGCAGATTTGTCAATGAAACTGACGTATTCAGCTTATTGAAGCTGAGAAAAATGTTTTATGCAAACGTTGCACTTTCAAATTCTATAGTTGAAAATTATTTTGATAAAGTCTTTGATAACATTGAAAAGGATGGTTACATTTAAAGGCCCGATGTTGATTTTGAATAAAACACAAATTATTACGGAAATTATTGTCATTTATTATTATTATGATAATAATGGTATGGTTAAATTACGTATACAACAAAATATCGGCCAAATGGCTTCCGCGACCTCGCCAGCACACCTCCATCCGATGGTCCAAATTTTCAATGACGCTGAGGCATAATTGAGCTTCTATGCCGTCAATGTGTCGAATTATCTCATCCTTAAGCTCTTGAATTGTTGCTGCCTTATCGACGTACACCCTTTCTTTCAAATAACCCCGAAGAAAGAAGTCCAACGGTGTCAAATCACATGATCTTGGCCGCCAATTGACATCGCCACCACGTGAGATAACACGGCCATTGAATTTGTCGCGCAAAAGAGCCATTGTTTCGTTAGCTGTGTGGCAAGTGGCACCGTCCTGTTGAAACCACATATCGTCCACATCCATATCTTCCAATTCCGGCCATAAAAAGTTATCATCTCACGATAGCGACCACCATTCACAGTAACTGCCTGACCGGCCTCATTTTGGAAAAAATACGGCCCGATGATGCCGCCAGCCTATAAACGGCACCAAACAGTCACTCTTTGTGGGTGCAATGGTTTTTCGACAGTCACTCTTGGATTATCATTCGAGGCATTTCTGCTTATTGACGAATCCACTGAGGTGAGCCTCATCACTGAAGATGATTTTCTTCGAAAATTGATCATCTTGCCACCATTCTGACCATTGACGACACTTGAAATGATGAAGAGGCTTTAGGTCTTGAGGCAATTGCACCTTGTAAGCGTGTAAATGCAAGTCTTTATCCAAAATGTTCATCAACGCCGAGCGTAAGAGCTGCGATTGTTGGGTACGACGACGAGTTGAGGTAGACGGCTCTTCAGCCACACCACAATTTTTCCGTTTTTACGCACATTTGGACGATTAAATTGACCAAAAAAATCACGAAGGGCATGATATTTCATAACAAGCCTGAGTAACTTTAACGCGTTGCTGGATTGTGTATCTTTTTATGGTTCAAATTAAGAAATGTCAAATGAAATGCAAAAAAAACTTGACGTTTAGGTGTGGTTCGCATTCAACATCGGCCCTTAAAATTTAATCACCCGTTATAACGCTTTGTTAAAGTAGCGCGAAACATTTTTTTTTATTTTTCAGATAAGTTGTCATTTTTAAAAACAAATAAATAGTAGGGGTATATGAAGACGCCCAATTTTACACTCGTGGTAAACGATGGTTTATTATACATTTGTTAGCGTTGGGTAATACTTGGGCACATTAGCTGAAAGCGCATACTCTTCGAATTATCTTTCGTCATCTATTATAGTCACTAATACAGTCCAAGCACATCGGACCTGTTTTAGGCCGTGTGTCAATTGCGTTAAAAAGATGGTTAAATTTTATCCACGGTTTAATTTTTGTGTTTTCAAAAATTTTAACACAATTACACACGGCATTAGTGAGTTTTATACTCACTTCCTTCGGACCATTGTAAAATAAAAGTAAAACCAACAAAATGGCACTTGCAAGTAACAAATAAACATTTTGTGTTTGCGCCCAAATTCATGAGTTGTCATCATTGACTGCTATAGACTGCTAGTAGCCAACTTCATGTATGTTCCAAAGCTACATACACGCCACTATTGTACTGCGGAAATCTAAGTAAGCAAAAACATCGCGAATGATCATAAAACATTAGTAAGAAATAAATTAACAGAATTAGTTCAGTTTACGGGTCAAAAAGTAAGGGAATGAATTGTTATTGCAGCATTTATTTGAAATCAATCTTGTAGTTTTCCATCATTTAAATAGATGACGCTACATGTCGCTGTAGAAAATTTAGTGCTATGGAAATTTAAGCATGACAGCGGCATGTGTTTCTTTGCTAATCCGCAGTGAAACAACAGTGCCTGTGCTGTTTTGGAACATATTTTCTCGCAGAAGCGTGAATAAATGACATTTCACTAGCCAGTCCATATATAATAAGTCAATGGTTGTCATACTTTGACAACTTTCATTTTTCTGTCAGACGAAATTATGCGTGAAGACAATTTTGAAAAAAAAAGGTTATCAATTTCTTTCTGTTTCTTCACTTTAACAGACTTGTTTATAAGAATTCGCTAAGACTCCCATAAAGCTTTTTATACTTATGCACTGTTTATACCCTATCCCATAGGGGTATATAAGTTTTGATACATAGCTTGTGACATAGTGAAATAATTTACCTAGGTATACCTCAAACTATATTCATCGACTCAGAATCGCTAGCTGAGTCGATTAAGCCATGTCTGTCTGTCTGTTCATCCATCCGTCCGTCTGTAGGTAACCGGTTTTTGGGCCTTATATTTTGAGCTAGTTAAGAATGTATTTAACCGTTATTCAGAGTCGCTGATATTCTTATTTATAAATCATTTCCCAATCGATGTTACTTGATATGTCAAATGAAGTACCAAAAGTATGTCATTTCGGATATAAAACTGATGAAATGTTTTGTCTGAAATATTAAGAAAATGTCCACCCAAATTCATATGAAAACATGCGGTCTGTTTTAATTACAACCTGAGTTCTACAGCAATATAAAAAATAAATGTTTTGACTCTTGTAAAGCGATATTTTTCCTAGGCCTTTTTTATTGAAAAAAAAACATGCGATGCAGTTCGACCAGAATGCACTAAATAATTATCGACTTCTGATTTCAGACGTGTAAATGCCCCCTTTTGTTCTAACGTCAATGAAGAATTTGGTTTAATGTGTTAGTGGTGTAAGCTTTGTTTACAAGACCGCATCGGATAATTAAAAAAACACCGTCAAGACTTTGCAAATGCATGGCATGGACCCATGACCTGAAATGAAAATGAAAATTGACTGACAGTTCACACGATTATGTACAGCTACAGTTTCTGGTGCAACTGACAACGGTAAATGACAGTACCTAAGATGTCACTCCAAAATCGTCATCAAAATTATTTTAAGAATTGTTCGATTGATATTTTCAGCTGTCACATTGGACATATAAATTCTGCTATTAATGTCGTTATCGAATGCGATGTCAAATATGTCAATAGGCGTATTTCACTTACGGATCTCACAACATTTTTCTGCTCTGTTTCACTTTTTGCGTCACTTTGTCGAGCATTTCGGCCTGTATTCCACGAATTACGCGTGTTATGTTATCCTGTAAGGCTTCAATCGAGTTCATAGACATAGACTAACGACTTTACATTACCCCACAAGAAATAATCAAGAGGCGTTAAATTGCACGATCACGGCGGCCAACTTACAAAGCCATTTCGAGAGATAAGCTGCTCACCAAATTCATCCTTCAACATTTCCATTGTTTCATGGCTCGATATCGTTCGCCGTTGACGGTAATGTTTCTTCTACGGTCGTCTTTGAAGACGAGCCAGAAATGAGCCTCATCGCTGAAAACAATTTTTAGATAAAACAGCGGATTTTCATGGAGCTGTTCTAAGACCCGTTTACCAAAAATTAGACGTTGGGAAGGTGGTTGAGTAACACATGCCCAATTGCTAAGTATGGCGACGAATTGGCATTTCACGATCTTCATTAACTTTGGACGCTACGACTGCAATATTCTCTTTGGTACGCACAAAGTAAGTTTGGTGCGAAATTTGGTGGTAACAGCACGAATTGTTGATTAACCAGGTCGATAATGACGACCATAATATGGTCGTAACAAACGGTTGCATATTTTTCACAGAGCACTAATTTTGATAATAAATTTCAATAATTTGCAATCGTTGCTCATTTGTAAGTATTTCCATGGCTGAATGGCACAGTATACTGAAAACTTTTCACTTTGACAGATGACTTTTGGACGCCATTACCAACCATTGCTGCAAACCCGATACTAAGCAAATAAAATAACAAAACATAACATTTCCTGCCACAAAGGTGGTACATCCGTATACTAAAATATTAACACCACCAGTGTGTTAAAGGTAATACGGAGATCTCGGAGATGTCGGTGGATGAATTAACTGCTGTCTTCTGTTTATCGCAATAAAAAATTAAATATACCCCACACAACTAAGTCAAAATTTTAATGATATGTAACGACTTATTAAATGGACCTTATTATTACTATACCGCTTGACTTAACCTAACCTCGATTTATCATTCACAATTAACCTCGATTATAGCTAAACAATCTTGACCCTATCAAAACTCCCGTTCCAAAATAAATGACTCTGATTTAAATGGCTGCACGATGCGAAATGGAAAAATAAAATAAACGTACCGTCACCGTGATCTCATGCTATCTTATTAATCTCGTCTTAAATAGTAAAATTGGCCAATTTGTTGTCAAAAACTACCATTGATTTGCACTGCCATTGTGATGTTCTTTTTCTGATTTCTCATGACATCTGCAACAGACCTCCATTCATCTTCTTCAAAATATTCTACACCCGAAGGTGAACGTACTTCCGAAAAAACAAAAACGGAAAATTCCCAGAACAGCATTCAACCGTTCTTCTTGCTGGAATTAGTCAACATTTCGTCTTCGTCTTCGAACAAATGCGTTTTTAATAACTCAAACTACCGCGAACATAATGACACGTCTGTTTTCCTATTTCAAGTTCTACAATGAGATTTTAACACGGTCCATGCAATCAGGCTAAACAAATCTTATTGCAATCATCTTCCACTACAATGTAGACCCATTCACAGTACTGCACCTTTCAACCATGAAACTCACTATCAATCTCGTGAGATAGGAATCTACATCCAAAGTTTTGCCTCATACAGGAATCGCTTTGATTAATGTGGAGATTGTGTAGTTTTTTTTTTGTAGATTGCAACACTTTAGGGTCACTTGCAACAACTCATTTATTCAACTAGCCGATGGTTAACTGGCTGAAATCAAAATTTAAACGTCTGGATAGTAGAAATGAATAAATAAGTTGGAGCACATGACCGTAAGGATGAATTGATGTGCTGATTTTGACAGCTACAGAAAGAACAATGTAAGGCCATGTTTACATTGTATGAACAAAGTACTTTTTGACGTTTTCATGTTAAGATTGATTAACAATAGTTTTTCACAACCGAATAAAAATAAATTAAAACTAAAAACAGTCTTGTCGAACTTACGGCTATCAGTTGTATTTTTGTTAGTGCAAGGGGGGTAGATCCCCCAAAAAATCCAGATCTGTAAAATCGATCTGAAACCAAACAAAAACAAATTTATCGCCTAATGAAACACAATAAAAGAGGGCTTTTGACAGATTTGGTTAAAAAAAAATTGTTTTACCAATAGATTTCTTAATAAATCTGAGTTTCGGAATGCGGACAATCTGTGAACTTCACTGAAAATTTTCACAAATGTCATTTAAATTATTTAAAATTAAAATAAATTATTTGTTTTATAAATTTAATTTATGGATTGAATTCCTTATCATGGACCCACATTTTTTTAAACTTTTTTCTGAAATCTAATTTTCGTCCCTCCTTCTTTGCTTATACAGCCCAATGGCTGCTCTTGTCTTCATCTGCAGAAATTATCTGGCACATACAGAACAGATGAGAAATGTCGGAGGAACATATTTTGTGATTTTATGAATAATTAAAAAAAATTGTTGGCGCAACATGCTCGTTAGAACCTAGACCCGAGCTTTCTCACAGCCATTCATGCGAGCATGCACGATGGAGGGACCTCCTGTTATATGTCGACTCCGAACTGCAAATTTGAGATAAGCTTTTCTTGACAATTGATACAAATCGTATGATTTGTCAGATCATCACGAGAGGAGGGCCAGTGAACAATCATTTAGGCTGGGTATCGAACCCAGACCTTCTGCGCAGCAGTTCATCGCACCAACCATCGCGCCGTTGAGAATAATTTATATATAATTTAAATTTGACTCTTTGAATTATTTATCCAATTAATTGACATTTCCAAATGTTTAAAAAAAAATTTAATCCGAACGCTCTATGTAAACCTGATATTTGTGTGGAAACAATTGTGTTATGACATTTCATTCCTCATCATGTCGCGAAAGAAGTAAGTAATAGTGAATCTTGCTTTGACTTAATTTTCTAAGAAACGTAGACAAAACGTTAGAAATAGAACACTCCAGAAATATTATTTTGACTTAAATGATGTCCAGTAATCGCCAACCGCTGTTTCTTCGGGCTAAGAATTCGTTCGCTGTCAAATTGTGGGTACAAAAGGGCATACATTTGACGATATGGAACACCAATTATTGGTTTAACTAGCAATCTTTTTGTGATAGTCTGACATATCAGCCGAGTTGACATTTGACCTAAGCAACTAAGCGTAACTCAGCACAGCAGGTTTGATATGGAATTGTTAGAACCGCCACCGTGCGTGAAGAACACACGCATATATGTACGGTTTAGAGATAACTATGTCTTAGGGGCAAGGATTGCATATCCATTTCACATCTGTTGACAAATCCAAAAAAAAAATATTTTTTTCCGTCGGCCGGTGGAAATCTCAAAAGACAGGATGAACACGTGCCCAAAGTAGTGTGTGGGACTTTAACCCACTAAAACCACCACCCTTTTTATATTTGAATTGCCACTAAGTATGCGACTTGCTTGCAAATTTTTTTATCACGAGTAATGAATGTTTGGCAGCTAACTTTCCTTTGAGTGTTCCTGCTTTTTCCGCAATTAATAGCGCTGTTTGTTATAATCGGGCCAATTCTAAGAGCTTAGTTCCTTGAAGACGCCGCAATTAATTTGTTTCGTCAAGAATTTGGAGGACCGTTGTGTTGACGTTTCCCAATAAACGTTTTTTATGTTTGCGTGCAAAATTTTTCGTTTCATCTTTAACCGCGGGAATACCCAGATCTCTGCGTAGATCTTCATTCCGGCGCATTGACGAATGATCTTAACATTTAATTTTCAAAAGTTTGTACAACATTTAGATTCGTTTCACTGGTACAACCCCATAGTTGTATACCATATGTCCAGACCGGGCTTAGCACTTGCTTGTATAATAGCAGCTTGTTATCAAGGTTAAGCTTCGAATATTTTCCGAGTAACCAGTGCAGGTCTCTGTATTTATTTTTAAGTTCTTCGCATTTCGTTTTTACATGCGACTTCCATTTTAATTTTGCATCGAGTGTCATTCCGAGATATTCAGCTTTATTTGCAAAGGGGCACGAACCGTATTGAGAAATACTGGCAAATAGTTTGTATGTTTACACGCAAAATTGGCATAAATCGATTTGCTCTCGTTAAGTGCAATCCGGAAGGATTTTGTCTATTCATTAACCTCGCTAAGAGCGTTTTGTAATTTCATATTTGTTTCGTCTATTGTTGTGCCAACTGCTAGTATAGATGTATCGTCAGCAAACGTGGCAACTATTGTATCGTTTGTTTGTGGGATATCACGTGTAAATAGGAGGCACAAGAGTGGTCCAAGGACCCTTCCTTGGGGTACTCCTGCAAATATTTCTTTGAAACCCGAATATTCGTTTCCAAGTTTCACACGGAAGAGTCTATGCTCAAGATACGACACGAGGATTTTATATAATTTTTCAGGCAGAACTTCTCTTAATTTGTATTGAAGGCCACTATGCCAAACCTTGTCAAAAGCTTGCGACACGTCAAGAAATACGGCTGAGCAAATTTTCTTTTCTTCGAAAGCTTTCTCAATTACATCAGTAATTCGATGAACTTGGTCCACAGTCGAATGATTACTTCTAAACACAAATTGATGGTCAGGTAAAATGCATTTCTGCTCAATAATGGGTTGTAAGCGACCGAGTAATATCCTTTCAAAAACTTTTGAAATTATTGTAAGAAGTGAAATAGGTCTTTAAGATTTTATTTCATTCGGTGATTTTCCTGATTTGAGGACCATAATCACTTCCGCGACTTTCCACTGTCTTGGTCTGTATTCTATTCTCATTGCTGCATTTACAATGTTGAGGAGTTTAGTTAATGCTTTTACGGGCAACATTTTTAGGCTTTTTAGGCTTTGATTTCTGTATTTCCTGTTTAAGATCGGCAATATTTGCATAACTAGATTACTATCGGTTGTAGTCTAGAATAAATTAATGTTTTCTGTGCCATCAAATGGTTTAAATATTTGCTCAATATGTGCGGCGAAAACGTCTGCTTTTTCTTTATCGCGTTTTGCCCAAACGTCTTGAGTCACCATGATTGGTGGCACTGCGTTTTTTTGGTTTTTTTTTATGACTTTAATTGCTTTCCAGAGCGAATAATTCGATTCTTTTCCAGCGGTTAGGGTTTGTAGATAAGTTCCTACTCCATGGTTTTTAAATTTTTTAATCGAAATTGATAGTAAGTTACTCAATCGATTGAGATGTGTTTTATCTTGCGGGGCACAAGTTTGGTGCCATCTTTTACGAGCTTTTCTTTTTTATCGAACCAAATCTTACTTGATATTACTATAGCTCTCTGTTTGGCGTTGTTGAGGATTATTATTCCATGCTGCCCTTTGAACGGTATAGATAAAGGAGTCAATCGCGACTTCGAGTTCGAGTCCAAACAACTGAAATCTGACATATCGTTTCAATGGTGGATACTTTTAGGCGCTGTCATTAGGCATGTTCCACTAACGGATTCTTTGGAATATTTCTCCGCTACCTCAACTGAGGTATTTTACTCAGCGCAAAAATATTCTCAGCAAAGGGGACATTTTTCTGTCAAAACAAAATCGATTTCTTTACATCGCTTACATTCCTTACATGTTCATTACAACTTACCTGCTGTATTCTTTTAGCAAAAAAAGTCATCTCAGCAAATACCGTGAAATCTCGGCTTTGTTAAGTGAGGAATTGTGTTTGACCTATGGAGATCACGGAGATATCGCAAGAATCAGAAGCACGCTTACAGACTGTCAAATATTTTCCTTTTTCATATTTTTTAACTTGTTGCTCTCTATTGTATTGCATGTTTTTGTTGTACTCATGTCTCTCCTTTCATAAGTACATCGATTCGAAGTATTTTGAAAATGTCTATAAAAAAATAGAAATATTCATCAATTTCTTTGACCCAACAATACGCCAACTGTCAATCGTGAATTTGTTTTCCTTTATACAAGTTATTCCAAAGTTTGTTTGACTCTATTCATTCAGAAAATTCTCCGATTTTGTGAGATTTGGAGCATTTTAGCTTCGAGGTATTCTTCCGAAAAACTTTTCGGAATATTTCTTTGACATCTTGTAACGCATCCCGGCGAATTGCATCGAAGTGCGTTCAAGTGCTAATTGGAAATCTTCTGCCGATCTTATCCGACACAATTTCTTCGGGGAAATTATTTACGAATTGCAGTAAAGTGATTTTTGTTCCGATGACACATACCTCGAATGGAATCTCAACCTCCGACAAAGTATGCGTTGCGGAAAATAGTCCGCTCCGACGGATAACTCGCTAGGGCTGATTATGTACGTACATGTGCACAAAATATATCTAATAATAAAAGCAATACGTAATCTAATGATTTTTAAAATAATCTAGACGAAGAGCTTAATATTTCTCTTACCTTAGTGACCTGTCAACCACGACATATGGGAATGACAGTTGACATTAACAAAAAATAATTTTTTTAGCTGCCATACGAATCCCATCGCATATGAGGACCAGTAGGGATGCAGCTAAGTCGGTGGTTTAAGATTTGTCATACCTAGACACAACCCAATCGATACAGTAAAAGCAGACATTATTTGAGCTGTCAACATCTCATGTCAGCTTATCTGTTTCTTGTTGGTCTCATAGACCGAATCATCTTTCGTAATCACTCTTTTTTAATAGATTATTACAAAAATTATCTAAATCACCGAAGACACGCAAATTTCTAAGACGTCAATTAAGCTGTGCACACAATAACAAGCGTCATTAATGCCGCCTCTTTAAGATCGGCCATGGTGGCGTATGCGCATCTTTTCAACTGAAATCACTCAAGAAAATCGCCATAAATTTGCATTTAGGAGTATTTAGTGTAGGGGACTTGTCTGTATGGGAATGGTGACCTTCAGGGTCTAATGCTTTTGGGTGTTTAGTGGTTTATGGTTTCTGCTGTAAATAATTTATTTAACTTTGACTTTTGGGGGCGATTGGCTCCGCTTCTAAATTACAGCTTGCTTTCGTCGAGTGTTGGCGGGGAAACGTGTCGCTCCGCATTGGGTGCGACGAACAATAGCCTGCGAACGGGTCGAGGATTGCATGCGAGAGTGTGGCCATGAGAAGCGGTTCATGTGTGAAGGGTTCAATTATCGACTGGATCCATCTGGTCACGGACAAGGAGATTGTGAGTTGATAGAGATTCCGCTGGCTCAAATGGATTTGTATTCGAGTCCTCATCAGAGAGATTCAAACTTGTTAAGGCATCCGGATTATGATTATTATGAGCGAGATCGTAATGCACCATCGAGTTGTCGAAAGAATCCATGCAGGGATTGCCCGATACCATCTTTGTCTATCCCCCCTGTGTATGTGAAGCCAAGTGGGTATGATAAACCTAGTGGTTACGATAAACCTTACTCTGAAGAGCACTATATTCCACCGAGCAGTATTGGTAGCAGTGGAAGTAGTGGATATGGTGGTGATCGTTATAGGCCTATTGACACAGCAGTGGATAGGTACAGACCTGCTCCACCACCATCGTCCAGTCACATATACGACACACGTCCCGATGAATACCACAGTTACGAGTTCTCTTCTCATGGTTATTATGAGCCGTCACCACCAAGCAGTTATGGCGGGGAGGTCATAGATCGATATGACAGCCATCGCCCAGATGACAGGTACCGACCAATTAGACCTAGCCGTCCAAGTCGATGGGAAACCATACCTTCAGGACATGGCAGCTCTAGTGGCTATGGAGACTACAACTCCCGACCGGAACCTGATCGTGGTGATCGTTACCGTCCACCATATCGCCCTGGACCAGATTATTCGCCATATAGGCCACATCATGATTTACCGCCTTCGTCGCATGGTGGATACCTTGACCGTGATGAAGTAGGCTATAAGAAGCCTCCAACGAAATATACCCCTTACCTGATCGGTATAGAGTCAGATTGGGGTTCATACGGCGGCAGCTATGGTGGACATTCGACGAATACAAAGCATTCAAGTTATTGGGGCATAAAGGATGATCACCGTCGGAAGGATCCCCATGGATTCAATTACTTTGACTTGGGTGGAACTAGAGAACCTCCACGTGAACCAAGCTCAGGTTGGAACTACCCAGGATCGAGGTATGGCGGGCATGGAGATGATTCAGGAAGAGATCGACATGACTACAAATACCAGTGGACGAGGAGGCCAGGACCAGATGGTGAGTTGGCATATATATAATAGATATGTGGTGACATTACAATCTCTTTATTTGTTAGAATGTTCCGCGAAGACCAGCGAAGGCTTCCGACTGCATAAGACTGCTATAAAACATGCTTATACTGTGCCAACTATCACGGAATGCGAACGATTGTGCTCCAACCAAAACGCATTCATTTGTCAAACTTATAGTTACAAGTGAGTCAACAAATGACAGCTGTCAAAAGTAACGAATTAATGTGGCTTCTTTTTTGTAGATACACTCAAGCTGGACGTGACAATTGTATGCTTTGTGATCGACCAGTGAATCATCTAGACTACTATGTGGACATTGAGCCTGATCGAGATTATGACATCTACTCGATGGCGGATGATTTGGATGTTTGCCGACACCCGTCAAGGAGTGATACAACCGCGCTCTCAGACCCAAGAAATGCACGTAAGTTTAGGGAACACGTTTTATAATCTTTTTTTGCTAATTTTTTTTCCTTTTAGAATGTTTCTTCCGAGCGATCGATGCCACCCGTTTCTTTAAATCAATCGTTCGAGACTCACTGACCGCACGATCTATCGGTGAATGCGAACTCGAGTGCATTAAATGTACGAAATTCACCTGTCGTGCCTTCGCCTACAGATACGGACCCCGGGGACATAGTGGTGTCGTAGACAACTGCCAACTCAGTGATTGGCCTGTTCGTGACATGGATAAGCAACGTCACCTCATCCTGGATCCCGGCTTTGACGTTTTTGAGCGTGCAAGCTATGGACATGGCTGTGAAATTCAGCCAATCGTTGATGACAAACATAAAAAATGTAAGATATTCCACATGGTAGCCAAGCATATAATCATAACGTCCGTCCTTTTTGCAGTATGCTACCTGGGATATGGATCACCAGCTAAACTTCTCTCCACAGCGATCAAGAAGGTGATATCGGTTGCGTCGGAACTCGAGTGCAAGAGGGAGTGCATACGTTATCGAGACAATACTCCGTTCAAGTGTTATTCCTTCAGCTTTGGGTTAGTCTCGCGTCAAGAATTCTCTTGAATGCTTTTAAATGTTTGATTTCGTTTTAGCTCTCAAGCGTCTACCTTCAACTGTGAATTGTCTGACCTTGACCAGACTGAGCTCAAGATCAACATCCACTACACTCACACTCATGACCGCGACTACTGGCTGTTTGCGTGGAACCCCTTCGACTGGACCTGCCGCGACAAAGTCAACACGATCGGTGGCACACGAGTGAACAACGATCGACGAATGGACATATTCCGCGAACCGGGTAAAATTCATATTTTAAGATGTTGCACGTAAATTGTACAGCGCATCAACTGTGTCCTTAGCATCAACCTAGCTGTGAAAAAGGCAAACTGTACTTTAAAATTTTATTTTTATAAACTCTAGCCTGTAAGCAAACCCTCCACAACCCCATTGCACACTTAAAATAGTCAAAACAAAAATGTACATAAGATGTCTTTCGGTCTTGGAAGTCTCAGAGCGGCAATATTGTAAATACTCCCAAATACCCTAGCCTCCTTAACATAGTTGTTTTTTTGTAAAGAAAGACCTACAAAACGGATCACTTTTTGGGCTCTTTGTACAGTAGTTGTAGAATCACACGTAACATTTTTTTGCCAAAAACCAATCTTTTATAACGTCTTTACCAACACTCAAAAACAAGGGGATGTCACATGGCGCCATTACACCGTTTCCGGTAAGCCCTGCCACGTCACCAGTCCATGCGAAAAGAACCTAGTAACGGGTTTCTATTCGTGTGAAATTGATGGAGGTGAAATAGGATCATGGGACTATTGCTGCAAGTCGGATCACCCCTGCGGATACTCTCAGGGGTTCGATTACCCATGGTCTGACCCATAACCTATTCAAACTGACGTTAGTAAACTTATGCATGTGATGCTTTTACAGGTGTTTTGTTGGCGATGAACCGGATCAGTGGAGAAAATGCAGTGATCGCTACTACCCCGGCAATAAGACGAACACACATTCTGGCATCACACTACCACCACACCACAAGGACAAAAAGAAACCCAGTACACAATTCCAGCGACCACCACGTCCCGGTGGCCTACAAAGTCTGAGTGATTTCACTGCCGCCCGATTGTGGCCCGTAACGTATTTGTATAGTGAAGGACCGCCAAACTCGACAGAGTTCAGTAATTTTGTCGACTGCAATAAGGAATCTTGTTAGGGATGGGACCAATGGATGTTTTTTTCTTTTGCAACTAAGTGATATACCTATGCTAATTTAGGATGTAATTTAAGGGTTCATCAAACACACACACACACACACACGCAATAACATGCGTACACATATACATGTTTAATAGTTTTTAAGTGACCAAACATATTGAGAAGGATATGCAGACCATTACTTTTGTCGTATTGTATAAAATAGAGCCAAACCATGACACAGGATTTGAAATAAAATTTTTTTAAGCTTTTTGCTGTACCTACTATGGAACTTGAAAAATATTTATTATAAGGAATAAACAGTTTCTTTTGAACCGTTATTTGTAAGTTTGTGACTCGGATAACCAAGAAATGCATCTTTGATAAAAATAAATGAATTAAATTTGCTGAAACGAGAAATGGGTTTTATTTTGGGAGGAAAGTTGGCTGGAAAATATAGGTTAAGTTGACGAATAAAATAAGTAAGCACCACCTACCAAAACATTGTTTTTTTTGCACAATTAAGCTGTTAAAGTATTACCATTTTTTATATTAACATTTTTTGTATAATATTAAACAATTTATTAACACTCAACAAAAACTTCTATTCCTGGTTAGACTCTATAACAAGAGATCTGGCAACGTCGAACTTTCGCATAAGCTGTCAAAATACAAGCTGACTTTTGAGATAGAAAAACACTTGACCGCAGACATAGTACGATTATATTAGGTCCGTTCGCGTACTCATGTCCAAGCGTAAATTTAACTAAACAGGGATGTGAAATTGCTGGTGACAAAACGAAAACCGAGGGGGAAGTAATCAATATTTTTGCGTGGTCCTAGACTACAGAATAGGCCAAATACACGGAATACTGTATTCAATGTGTGATTACATAATGAGTACTTATGAATACATGTGAATAAATGGCAATAAACGGGAATACGCGTAAATTAATTTGAATACGACAAAATACACGTGACTACACTTGAATACGTACGCACAAATTTGAATACGCTTTTATTTATATCTTTATTTTTTAGCAATGCATATCGGTTATCCAGTTGTCAAGCTACATATTTGGTCAATGCAGAAGATCTTTTATCAATCAACAGTGCGGATGTTCGGATGTAATTTGTGCGATTTAAGTTATCCTTTCAAAATCATTAATTTATTAATTAATGGTATATATACCATATATACATATATACATATATTTATATACCCAATCTTTTTTGAATGTCATCCAAGACGTTTACTTTTTTCTTTTCCATTTTTTATCACCGAGATTACTTACCAATTATTATTACTAGCCATTGGTAAAAAAAATCAATCTTTTTTTGATCTAGATCTGTCAAAAGACTGATTTCGACAGCTGGTTTGTTACATTGGGCAAATCAATTTTTTTTATACCCTATCCCATAGGGGTATATTAGTTTTTACAAATAGTTTGTAATATATATATATATATAATATAGCTAGATATAGCTTAAAGTATATGGATAGACTCAGAATCGATAGCTGAGTCGATTTAGTCATGTCTGTCCGTCCGTTCGTCACCAGTTTTTGGGCCATAAATGTTGAGCTAGAATGATGAAATTAGGTACATGTGTTTGTTGTTGTTCCCAGCAGAACAAGTGAAAACATTTTTGAAATCCGCCTACTGCCACGCCCCGTTTTCAGAAAAACGTAGTTTTAGGCCAAACCGTTAGAGATTTTGAAAAAGTGTCTGACAACATATCTAGACAATGCTAATGTCTATATTTTGTTCATACAAAGTTTTTTGCCACGCCCACTTTTTAGAGACCTTTTCATACAAAAAACATTTCTATACACTACCTCAGGATAACCAGGCAAAAAACGATTTTTTTTTGTCGAACCATAAATTATATTGATAAACTGTATGAACAATATGTTCTGACAATGACGTTTTCTATATTTCATCGCCAAAAAGCCGACATTTTGAGGATATTTATTTTAAGGACGGGATGGTATAGGGTATAAAATGATTCACACAGTGGATTGTAGCCTTCTCATAATTGTATCTCAAATCAATTTCGCAGATCTGCATTTTTCGGCAGATTTACCCTCCTTGCACTAACACTGATACAAATTATTGCTGTCCGTTTGACTAGAGTGATTTTCGTTTTAATTTAATGTTAATATTATTTCAGTTGTGAGAAACTATTAATATTAATCACTATTAAAACTGTAGCAGTTCGATGTAAAATATAAATTAAATCAAAAAAACAAACAACCTGTGTTAGTGGAAACTTGACAGCTACATCAACAATAACTTCACAGACTTGAAATTACAACAATACAAATACAAAAAAAATTCAATCTGAAAACTCCATTAAATCCTTATACAAATCAGTCCTACGGCTACTACGCATTGTGGCAATAAGCGGGAATAAACTTGTCATTTGGTTATATGTGTAAGGTTTAAGAAAATGACATATACGTCAACGAAAATTATTATGCAAGAAGGCAAGTGACGTCATTGTGACCTAAATAAAGTGACATAAAAATGAATACGTGAATACGCTGGCTTCATATTGAATACGCGTGAAAACTTGTGAATACATTTGAATACCGTGTGCGAATACGTTTGAATACACAGTTATTCACCATGAATACGTACAGAAAAGTTCCATGAATACACTGATTACTTCCCCCTCGACGAAAACTGTCACTGAATGACAGCCCAGGAGTTTGACAGCAATCAACAAATATAATTTTTTGTTTTATTTACCATTTACACGGAAATGTGTATACAGATGTATTTCAAACTTTTAGGAAGGTTTAATAGGAAAAACACTTAAGTGAAGTTGAATTTTGGAGTTGCAATAATATGCTATTTCTGTGGTTCGTCTATTGAAAACGACGTTCATGTCCACCCCTGGAATGTACGAACATTAAACAGAAGAAGTGCACCCAACTTGTGGAAGCTCAAAGTTGCTGCAATCCAGACATTACTCCCATCATGTAAATATGGCGGGGAAAGATGATGATGAAAAACTGTAACAACCCAACTAACAATTATTCCTCTTTAAGGCACTAAAATATAATTTCCAAAAGCAATTATTTCTGTAGACCTTGTACTTGTACGAGTAGGTTGAGCATTTTTGCAGTCGATTGTTTGGGTAAAAGCATGTTTAAGACATTATGCAGGAAAATTCACAAGCATAAAGGAAGTTATAAAGGTATAACATCTGTAAGTTTGTTTTTAGGTTTCCAGAGATGTGTGTACATGTAAAACGTTAGGATGTTTCGGTAGATATTCTTAATAAGTTATTCCGAAGAAAAGCATTTATAGAGCTTACGAATGAAGGCTTAAAAAAGCTAAGGTCAAAAGATCGGGAACCTACCGGGGAATGAGCCAACACGACTCAATTACATACTTTGTAATTGAGTCGTCTAGTGGATAGCGTGTTCGACTACCGTGCTAGAGATCACGAGTTCGAGTCCCAGTAAGATAAGACTACTTCTTCTTACTTAATTGGTGCTACAGTCCGGAATTAACCTGGGCCTCAACCAACATGCCTCTCCAATTAGCCCGGTCCTTAGCTAACTGTCTCCAGTTGCGCACTCCAATTTGGTTGAGGTCGGTTTCTGCTTGTGCGCGCCATTTAAGGCGAGGTCGTCCTCTACTGCGTCCGACGTCTGGCTGGGAATCGAATACTCTGCGAGCCGGAGTATTGGTGTCCATTCGTTCTACATGTCCTAGCCATGTTAAACGTCCAACGCGGAGTTTTTTGACCAGGGGTATGTCGCTATATAGGTCGTATAGTTCTTGGTTGAATCTTCGTCTCCATAGTCCGTCAACGCAAACGGGACCGAAGATTTTTCAAAGAATTTTCATCTCATATCGACCAAAGATTTCTTCATCCGCTTTTGATATGGTCCATGCTTCTGCGCGGTAGAGCAGGACTGGGATAATCAGGGTCTTAAATAGGATCTCCTAACTAGTTCGAGTGAGGGCTTTGCTACTAAATTGCCTTCTTAGCCCGAAGAAACAGCGGTTGGCAAGAGTAATCCTTCGTTTGATTTCAGACGAGATGTTGTTATCAGAGTTAATAGCGGAGCAGAGAAAGGCAAAGTCCCGTACTATCTGTCAATGGTGACGTTCTGTCCAATTCGTCGATGTTATGTGTCCTTTCGTGTTGACAGCATATATTTCGTCTTGCCCTCATTTACTGCTAAACCCAGTTTTGCAGCTTCCTTCTCTATACTAGCAAACATCACGTTGGGTCCTACCAATGATGTCAATATCCTCCTCGGAATGTTCGGACATCCAAAATATTGGATGCGTGCCTCTTGTCTATCGCTATGTGATCAATTTGATTGACCGTTGATCTGGAGACCGTCATGTCCTCTTTTAAATATCGAGGTGAAGAAACTGTGTGCTGGCTATAGTGGCACTTCGTTCCGTAGCGAAGTCAATTAGCCTAAGTCCGTTACCAGACGTGTTGTCATGTAGGCTATGTTTTCCGACAATGCTTCCTACCTTCCTACCTTTGCGTTAAAATCTCCCAGCCCGATTCTAACATCGTACTTCAATAGTCGCTCATAGGTTTTGTCAAGGAGCTCAGAGAAGCAATCCTCATTTATATCATCTTTTTCCTCCGTTAGGGCGTGAGCGCATATAAGGCTTATGTTGGCGAGTTTGGCCTTGATGCGAATAGTTACAATGCGTTCGTTAACGTCTTGGAAATATAAGACTTCTTGCCTATGTCTGGCACTTATAACAAATCCGCATCCGAATAGTCGCTGCTTCTGCTCACTATAACACGGTCCGTATTAGATGCCACAGTTTTTCATCCTCTTTTTTCCCGGCCCATCCCATTTTATTTCCTGGATGGCAGTGATGTCTACTTTGTAGCAGTTGAATGCTTCCGCTAGTTGTTTGCTTGCACCTCTCCTGCTTAATTTTCTCACATTCCAGAACGTCGTTGTCTTTTTTTCATTCAGCCGGGTCGTCAACAAAAAAAATCAGTCCTTTCAGATGCTTCGTAACAATTATTTTTGCATGGTTGGGTAGTTAACCCAAAGCACAACCCCCAACCTGGAGGGTTAGCTCTAATTTATTAGACACCCCAAGGATACAGGGCCATCAGTATCCACTACGGGATTGCGTGCTGCAGTTGGCCTTTCGGTTCCTAGACAACATGTTGTCCGAATATGTGGGACAGCAGGTCAGGTATTAATTCCGTGCGATTCTGGCCTGGCTGTTTATAGTGTTGGTGATTTTCGTCGTGTTATCAACACTCGCGCTTAACGTTTAGCAAGTCAAATTCGGTTGGATTAGACCAGTACCAGATGGTAACCACTTGAAAGTTTAAAATAAGCACTTGATGTGTAGTCAGAGTTACATCAATGATAAGTTAGAAGCAATCAGAGTCTTCCTCTGTTCTACAACACCCAATCATCTATATCATACGACAGCACAGAAATTTTACGTGTATTTTAACCATTCGCTAACGTCAAAATGTGATATCAATTAAGTAATCGCCATCGCCATACAAAAGTTTCCAACCTCTAAGTATATACAATCAAAAATCCTAAAACTTAGCAAGTGGTTTAAATTTGCCCCCACATTCGAATATAATCGATTTACGACTTAAGGCAAAAATCATGCATAGCAAGCAGCAGATAATTTTTTAATTTTTTCGATTGTCATGGCCATCCTGTCACCACAAACATTTCCGGTATTCTACACCAACTGCAGGCAGCGCCACCTTTCCGCAAATAAAATCATCTCCAGTTACGAATTTACAGCTGATTTGTTGGATGTTTTGCTGTCAAATATAAACAAAAACAAGTTACATCGTCATAACTATATTCTATACTTTCTCCGAATTTCCATCTATCTCCTGAACTTGAACTAAGCGTAATCTCAAGCACACGAATATTCATCTCGAATATAAACACAGAGCTGGTGCAGGGAATGCCAAACAAGTGAAGTCTGCTACTAAACACCGCAGTCCTCGCCACTTGCTATGTTTCAGAACATCTATCGAACAAGTAGCCGTCTTATTTCTTTGAATTCACGTTCATTTAGTGCTGTCTCAGTGATTAGAGTTCCAAGGTTATATAACCTTTCTAGGTAAGTGCGCTAGCCGGATAAATGAGCAAAATATTGCCACTCTCACACCTCTTTGCGCAGATTCCCGCATAACTGTCTCAAACAAGCACCTCAGAGCCGAACAATGGCCGACAATTTACCAAAGCACACAAATCGCTTGGCGCAGGAGAAGTCTCCGTATCTTCTCCAACATGCTCATAATCCCGTGGATTGGTATCCGTGGGGTGATGAGGCTATAAAAAGGGCACGTGATGAGAAAAAATTGATATTTCTGTCGGTGGGCTATTCCACCTGCCACTGGTGTCACGTTATGGAGCATGAGTCGTTCGAAAACGAAGAAGTGGCTGCGATTATGAACGAAAACTTTATCAATATCAAGGTAGACAGAGAAGAGCGACCAGACATTGACAAGATCTACATGAACTTTGTCGTGATGATGAATGGAAGTGGCGGCTGGCCAATGTCGGTTTGGTTGACACCAGATTTGGCGCCAATCACAGCGGGAACATACTTCCCACCAACAAGTCGTTGGGGGATGCCCGGATTTACAACAGTTCTTCAGACAATTGCCGCCAAATGGAAGACAGATCATAGAGATTTGGCTGCAACGGGTCTGAAGGTCATCGAAGCTATACGCAGCACACTGACAGAGAAAGATGTATGTGGCGGTTTTGAGCCAGGCAGTGCTGAAGAAAAACTCCACGAAGCGGTTCGCATCTTTAAACACAGACATGACAATCAGTTCGGTGGTTTCGGGGATCATCCCAAGTTCCCCGAGGTCTCGCGGCTAAACTTTCTCTTTCACGCATATGTAGTAATCAAAGATGAGGACGTTCTTAACATGGCAACACGATCGTTGAGGAAGATAGGCAACGGAGGCATCCATGACCACGTCTTCGGTGGATTCGCTAGGTATTCGGTGGACAGAAAATGGCACGTGCCCCATTTTGAGAAAATGCTCTACGACCAGGGGCAGCTCATGTCATCCTACTCAAACGCGTTTAAACTGACAAAAGATAAAATGTACTTGAATTTTGCCGATGGAATCTTCCGCTACATTATGAAGGATCTGCGCCATCCATCGGGTGGATTTTTCTCAGGAGAGGATGCAGACTCACTACCAACAGCAGCGGATACTGTAAAGATCGAAGGCGCGTTCTACGCATGGACTTGGGCGGAGATTCGCGACGCCATTACAGAAAATTCCACTAAATACTCAAAGAAACCGGATGAGGTCTTTAAGATCTACTGTCATCACTATGATGTGTGCGAGACGGGAAATGTGGAACCCTCCAGCGACCCCCACGGACATCTTACGGCGAAGAATATTCTCATAGTACGTAAATCCCCAGCAGAAACGTGTGACAAGTTCGGTTTAACTCCCGAAGAGCTGCAAGAGATCTTGCGGACAACAAATGGCATTTTGCATGAGATCCGAGACAAGCGACCCCGTCCACATTTGGACACAAAAATCATAACCTCATGGAATGGATTGGTGTTGTCTGGCCTAGCCAAATTAGCGAATTGTTGCAGTGAAAAGCGTGAGGAGTACATGAAGGCCGCTCATGACTTGTACCACTTCGCGAAACACTCACTCTTCGATGGGAATAGAAAAATCCTTCTCCGATCTTGCTATGGAAGTGGCGATGAACTTGCAGAAGTTTTGTAAGCATCCAACGTTAAGGTTTCCCTTTTGAATTGTCTTTGCTTACAGGTCTCAACCAATTGATGGCTTTTTGGATGACTACTCATTCCTCATCAAAGGCCTGCTGGACTATTACAAGTCCTCGCTGAATGTAGATGTCTTACTGTGGGCTAAAGAGCTTCAGGATATACAAGACTCACTCTTTTGGGATAACAAATACGGGGCGTACTTCTATTCTCGTGCGAATTCTCCAAATGTAGTTGTTCGACTCAAGGAAGGTGCGTATAAACTGGTTTCTGAAATCCCCCCCCAATTCAACTCCTTCCCCTTTCAGATAGCGATGGAGCGGAACCCTGTGGCAACAGTGTATCCGCCCGCAATTTGATCCTTCTCTCGCACTATTTCGACGAAGAAAACTACCGACAAAAGGCCAGGAAACTGTTCAATTACTTCTCCACAACGGATCCATTTGGTTATGTCTTGCCCGAGATGATGTCTAGTCTGCTGCTGCAAGAACTAGGACTTGATTTGGTTGCAGTTGTTGGGCCAGACACCGAGACAACCAAACAATTTGTGGAGATTTGTCAGAGGTTTTACATTCCGGGCATGATTATACTCCACGTTGATCCGGAAAATCCCCCGGTAAGCACTCTGAAGGTGCAGGAAAAATTCAAAATGATCAGTGGCAAGCCGACGGTGTACATTTGTCATGATAAAGTTTGCCAAATGCCCGTAACCGATCCGAAGAAGCTTGAGGACAATCTCAAGGAGAACTACTCAGCTAAATATGCCGCCTGAATGGAATGTTGTTGTTGCTTATTTTATTGTAATCGTTAAGGGAGCTTCTATTGGTCTTACCAAAATAAACTGAGTTGCTCAGTTGAAAAATAAAAAAATATATATTAACAGTAAATAGGGCTTTGTGTTGTTGGGTGTGGCATTCGTTTGGGTAAGGGGATGAACAACCAATCGGTGGATCATAACGTTAATGTGATTGTCAAGTGCTTGAGAAACATTCTGCCATAACGTAAGTGGCAGTAGTTTCCACTTCATTGGGGAGTTTAGCGTAAGTGCTCCGTTTGAGACGACTCTGGTTAAGTGATGTTTGGACAATTTAAAGGCAGCTTCACAGAATCCTCCGATATGGGGTGATCGGTGAGGTATTGCAAGCCATTAGATTTTGTCAATCAGACTCAAATAAGTTTGCCAAATTCGAGCTTATGTTTGGCGCAGTGGTGCAAAGGCCTCGCCTTGATATGAATCACCATAAGTCATCGATGAACGCATATATCGGGTTTTTCAACAGGGACGCTACAAAAGTTGAGCGACAGGGACAGCAAACGACGCCATATTTCTTGCCGATCTTTTTCTCTTTAGTAAGGTTTGCCATTTCATTATGGAAAGATATACGATCCAACCACGAGTCGAAATTATTAAAATTTACAACCGAAATTCGGAGTCAGTGGCCTCAACGTTAAGAGCGCTACGTCCAATTTATTGTCGTCATAAACGTCCTAGCAGATCAACAATTGAGCGTCTAGTGGAAAAATTTGAATCCACAGGCACAGTACAAAATGTTCCCGTGCCAGTGAGATTGAGAAGTACCCGTAGTGTCGAGAATATTGCTGCCGCTGAGGCTTCAGTTGAAGAAAGCCCAAATGTGTCTCTCACACGTCGTTCTTAAGCGTTGGGCATCTCTGTGACGTCGTTGTGGCGAATTTTGCGAAAAGATCTTGGCATACATCCTTACAAGATTAAATTGACGCAAGAACTGAAGCCGCTTGACCACCAGAAGCGTCGTTTTTTCGTGAATTGAGCTGAGCAACAACTTGAAAATGATTCGGATTTTCATCGAAAAATCATTTTCAGCGATGAGGCTCATTTCTGGCTGAATGGCTTGGTCAATAAACAAAATATGAGTTATTGGTCAGGCAGCAATCCACACGTACTCCATGAGTCATCATTGCATCCCGAAAAAATTGCGGTTTGGTGTGGGTTATGGGCCGTACTTCTTCCGTGATGATCAAGACCGGCACGTTATTGTGAATGGGAATCGCTACCGTTCAATGATAACCGAATATTTTGGGCCCCAATTGGATGATATGGACTTGCGAGGACATGTGGTTGCAACAGGACGGCGCCACAAGCCACACAGCGATAGTCACAATCAAATTATTGCAAAACAAATTTGGAGAACGTGTTATCCCACGAAATGGTCCAGTCCGCCTCGCCGCCTCGGTCGTGCGATTTGACGTCGAAAATTGGGTTCAGCGTCTGGACTTCTGCAAGCGTGACCGTACATAATGGCGAACGTACTTTCACAGAAATAAAGAATTTTATTGATATCCAAAACCACTTTTGTAGCGCTCTTATTGAAAAACCCTTTGCTTTCCACATATGCGTTCATCGACCCACTAATTCCATTAAATGCACGCAGCTTTTTGTAGCAAAGCAGATGAATACGTAAACTTAGGCCTTGACTGGCATTTGCACTCTCCTGCAAATACGAAATGGTCTGTAAAAGTCAACCACTACAATTTGAAAGGGACGTCCCGAATTGACGCGTTCAGAAGGAGGGTTCCGCAGGAATTCTGTTACTCCACGCAGCTTGAATTTGAAATTCTGAAGCATTTAATGCAGTTGTTAACTTTTTTCGAACCAATAATCGACCAGATAGATGCCAGTACCTCTTCCTTATGGACTTTAGAAGAGCTTGTGGACCTGCATGCTTATTTTTAACCATGAAAATATATAAACAAAATCATAATGATACTCTGATAAGCTGTTCGTTTTCATCGATGAACGTTGAAAGCGATTGAGTTTGTCATTCAGGCCTATCGCGAATAAATTTTTGCGCGGATTTTTCCCTTGTCAGCAATGTTAATCAGACTGATGAATAGGAAAAGTTTTCCGGGAAATTTAATACGCGATAGGACTGACTGTCTCCTACTGAGCCTTCAAGAAATTCGCGAAAGGCAATGCTTTGATATATAAACAACTCCTGAAATGAAAGCTAAGAGGTCCGAAGAGACATTGGATTGGGACCAATACAAGTTGTCTCTCAAAACTTACAAAAGCATGTTGAGAAAGGAAACAAGAGCATCAAAGGTTTCTAAACTCTGCAAAATCCTCTCCACCAATCCAACTATATCTAGCTAAATACTCAAACCAGATGGTCAGTGAACAACCTCCACCTTTCCTGGTAGCTCATCTAACCCCATAGATACCGAACCAGAGTTGTTCGGTACATCGATTCCACACATATACCGACATAATCATCACCAAAGAAAAATGTCTCTGGGCCACTAGGAACTTCAAACCATTTTAATACCATGGACCAGATGGTATCATACCTGCGAAACTCCAATACAACCTTGAGATCCTGCAACCAAGGCTGCTAACCATCATGACCAGCTGTCTACGGTTAGAATACATATCCCCAAGACATGGTCGGAAGTAGAAGTTATATTGTCCCCACAGCAGGAAGGAGCTCTCTCAGTCTATTTTCCTTTCTGCTTAAAACCTTGGAAAGATCTTTCTAGTGTACCGTACTAGCATAGAACCGACTGCACTCCCCAACTCCCAACATGAATACTGCAAGGGTAAGTCGGTTGAGACATCGCTTCACTCACTGGTACGCATCATTGAAAAGCCACTAAGAGTAATGAAGTATACTATGGCTGCCTTGCATGATATGGAAGAAGCTTTTAGCGATGTCAAAACAGAAGCAATTACTAATGCACTCTCAGAATTAAATGTTGATGACTCGCTGTGAGTGCTAATAAATCAGCTACCCATAGGCAGAATTATTAACACTAATCTTGGAATCTCATCCGCACGCAGATCCGTTAGTTATGACACCCCACAATGGGGTGTCCTGTCTCCTCTTCTCAGGAACCTAGTGGCCAACAAGCTACTAGAAAATCTAGAAAGGGAGGGATGCAAAGTGATTGCCTACGCGGATGACGTGGCAATAGCTGTATCAGGGAAAAACCTAAATATTCTTAGAGATCAAGTACAAAATGGCACTCTGTACTCTCCAATTGGGCCGCCAAATGTGGACTCGGCGCGAACCCTAAAAAACCGAATTGATCCTTTTTAGCAGGAAATACACAAGTCCCACACCCAACTTAATGGCGTCAGTCTCAATTTCGCAGAATCATCCAAATACCTCAGTCTGGTTTTGGATAAGAAGCTGAACTGTAAAGCCAACATCAGAGAACGCATTAAGAAAGCCACCATAGCCTTATACTCGTATAAAATGGCAATCGTGTCCTGTAGGTGTCTTAGTTTGGTGGACGGCTTTAGAAACAGCTTCCAAATGCAACCTATTGGGCAAAGCTCAAAGATCAGCTTGCACATGCACTAGCGGAGCTCTTAGAACCACTCCCTCCGAAGTCCTAGATGCTATCCTATATCTAGTGCCCCTAGATATCTATACGGCAAACAGACCGCAACTTGTGCAGCTGGGAGACTGACAGCCTCGTTTCAATGGACACCCAATCTGGTTGAACACACAAATATTCTGAACCACCTTAAGATTGCAGAAAACACAGACCACACAACTTCACACCACCCAATTCAGTTTTGAGCATAACTTCCGGACAACCATTCCCAGTCGCCTTGAATGGGAGTCGGATTCTCTCGAAACCAATAACTCAATTCACATCTAAACGGATGGGTCTAAAACAGAATCTGGAGTGGATTGAGGTGTTTTCTCCGAGATGCTTGACCCAAGCGTATTCTTTCGCCTTCCGACCATTATAGCGCTTTCCAAGCGGAAATCATGGCAATCAAAGAACTGTTGTCCTGGCTGAAAAGGAATGTAATGTCCACGAAGCATATTAGCATCTTCAAACAGCCAAGCGACAATAAAATCCCTGGAAGCAATCTCGTTTAATTCGAAATCAGCCAACGAATGCCCACTGTCTCTTAGAGAGATGTCCGAGCTTTTTACCATTCACCTCTGTTGGGCCGGGCTACAGGGATATACCAGGAAATTGCAAGGCAGATGAGCCTGCCCGACAGGACACAATTCTCGATATTCTTCCTCAAGTTGACATAATAGGTTTGCCCATCGCTATATGTAAATTACAGATCAAACTGGATGCGATCAAGAAAGCAAACCACAGATGGATAAACGGCACAATTTGTTAAATTTCCAGTCAGCTCTGGCCTAACTTTAACCAAAAGCGCTCCATCTTCTTGACAATGCTGCAAACATCAGCACCATTATCGGTATTCTTCTAGGACACTGTCTCATAGGCCTACACGCGAAGAGACTAGGCTTCTTCAGCAATGACTTCTGTAGCAGCTGCTTAGACGAAGAAGAGTAGAAAAGTATTACTCATCCTCTATGCTCTTGTACATCTCCCTCAGCAAAAAGGACTGGGAGAGTACTTCTTCGATAATCAAGGTGAGCTGTCTAATATCAAATGTCAGAAACCTCCTGCGCTACATAGTTAGCTCTGAATGATTCAATTAGGCTAACGAACATAGGAAAGTTGACAGATCCAGGTGGTATCACAATGGACTTTAATGGTCTATGTGTGCAAGCGCATCGCTTGCAGCCACTACAACCTAACCCAACCTAAGTGGTCCTTTGTAGCATTCAGTCTGAACACCTTCCAGTAGATTGCATTGATCTGAGGCTAGTAATCTCACATTCATTATATTTTCAAGTCCACTGGAATCTGGATTTCTTGTTCAGCAAAGCCGATAAAGGTTGATTAAAGGAACTCCGGTTTATTAAAAGACATGGCGGAATCTCTTAGCGCGAGTCTTGAAAGCCCACGAGAATTTAAATCCTTGATCGTTACGTGATTCCATACTCCGTCAGCTAGCTTTTTTTGTATGATGAGCACTGGATCCACTGTAGAGGTGCAACATATAATTAAAGTTTTAGAATCGATACGCTTTTTAAAGAACCTAATCTTGATTTCCCACATAAAAGTTTCGATTTTATGTTACCATGATCATCTTTTATCCTAACGTAGCAACACGAAACATACGCTAACAGAAAACGAACGCAGGGCTGTTTCTGTACGTATCCATGGCAATTTCAACGTCCTACTCTCTCGGGAGTCAAATATTTTTTGTGAACCCTATCATGGATTCTTGCTTTAAGGTCGCAAGCTCATGCACACGGGTTTTGAAAAATGCAATTGATCGTTAGTTCAGTCTTTTATCCTTGGTTGCTTCAATGGATGTGGTAATCTTCAAAAGTTTGGGTAAAATCACCAAACTTGCTGGTAACTCTGGATAAAAATTGACTGAAAAACACGTTTCTCGTCTTGCACCATTAACAGTTGCGTTGTAGGAAAATCCACGTTAATCGTGTGTTACTGTCTCCGGCAGGGTAGAAAGTAACAGCGTTTGCTATACTTGGCAAAGTCTTACTTACCCAGATTCACCCTTAGTTAAAGTTCTAAAGATTAACAAAAAAAATACGGAGACATTTTAAGTTTAAAAAAATATATATTTCCTTACATTTTTGTATATATTTTTACATTTTTTGGTAATTTTTTTATGCTTTTTTGGTACGATAAACATTCTTTAGTGGAGGAATCCTGGTTATGTTAACATTTACGACGGCTTACATTGTTCCAAAATCATAAATTTTTTCTCAAAAAACTAACAGCCGACCGAGAAAGACAGATTTTTAACCAAAGTAACATTATGATTGGAATTTCGAAAAAAGTTTGCAAAATGTCATTCAACATTAAAAGTAATCAATTTTAATTATCAAATTAAATTTATAGGTATAGTAGATGATAATGGATAATGACAATAGATGACAATGGATAATTTTATAAACGGCTCTTTAGTTTTAAATCGTTAAATCGTTTAAATCTCTCTCTCATATTTTATTCTTCGAAACGCTCTATATGTTCATCTTATTTCAAAAAGTAAATTCCATTGACTTTATTTTGACATTTATTTGTTCTCTTTAAATTACATATTTCAAAATACTTCAAAAAATATCTTTCTAAATGTTATAGGGAGCACCTATAACTCTTTGAAGTGCTCGGTTTTTGTTTATATATTTGTAGGTAGTTCATGCTATTTACAATGAGAATATTGATTTAATATTTGTTGGTGGATACCACCCTTATCTCCGTATAAATTCACCTCCGTAATAATTTACGCTGAGTAGCTTATCAGTGACTAACTTTTGACATTTGCGCGAGTGTTTCTTATGGGAAAAGCTGTCAAGTTAGTCATTGATTAGCTACCTAATCAGCGTTTATTAATACGGGGTTTACTTTTTAAAAACTTTTTAAGCCCCATCGCAAAACGAATTTATCGATAGAATTTTCCCAATTTGGAAAAAAGTTTTTTGAAAGAATAATTTTCTTACTTTTTAACAAAACAGCTGCTTTTAAAATATTTAAGTGTTGCTTCAAAAATGATTTTTGACATTTTTTGTCATGTTAATACGAAAACCAAAATACATACTTGTACCTTTATTATTAGGTATTACTATTATTTCATCATCGAAGTTAATCAATTAACTTAAAATAAAAGTAAAAAAGTCGATTAAACTTGATTGCTGCAAACTAATTTTTTGTTTATTTATTTTAGTCTATGAAAAAAAAAGCAAACTAACACGTGATAGGGGTGTAAAGTGACAATGAAATATGAAGAAAAACTGTTACGACTATTGCTTAACCCCTGAACCTATTACTGTTTTTTTTTTAATATGGGTATTCATTCAACGCCTCCGTAAGCGTGGCAAATGATGTGTCAACATTTGTATGGAAAATCTTTTACTACAATAAGTCTGTTCTTTACAATATTATTTTTACAGATTTTTACTTATAACCATTCTTATACGCAAAAAATAGTGCAAAAAAGCTAATAAGAGAGAAAAAAAACAATACCCCTATTTAAAAAAAAAAAACTGTCAAATAATTTACTACAGAAATCACTGTCGGTAAGAATCAGCAAAATATCAGTTGATATCTGAAAGTGGCAACTCGTTTGTTTTGACATCTGTTTTATATTATTTGTTTTTTTTTTTTTTTTAATATTTTTCAACACTTAGGACTCAGTCCCTGAAGGTTATAAAACCCAGTGATGGAAAGTCACACGAAACGAAGGCTATTACTGTCATTTACTTAAACGCACTTCTGTACTTTTCAGTAAATTTGTCTCTTTCTGGGAGAATTGCGCCCACTTCTTTGAGGTTGAGAAATAACTCATTATTATTGCAAACGTACGGGAACTGAACTAATATTTGAAATTAAGGTGTGCAAACTGTGATGGTAAACGTCGTCAACTTTTGCAACGCTATTGTGACATTTAATCCGTCACATCCATGAATCAAACATATTCCATAAGTTAAGGAAATATTCAAAAGACTGTGAGAAAAATTGTAAAAATTCCTAATAATACAAACAATTATTTAAGGCCGTGTGTCAATTGCGTTAAAAAGAGGGTTAAATTTTATCCACTGTTTAATTTTTGACTTTTCTGCACCATACTTATGTCAAAAATTATCCACTGGCTAAAATTTTAATGCAATTGACACACTGCCTAAATGAGATTAAAGTAAATGGTTTACCATATCATTTACCCAGGTTAGGGACGTTGGGGATATTCATGATACGTTCGTCGTAAACTTAGAATTTGTTGGAAGTTGTAAATTACAATGCAGGAATACCCTTATAATTTTCCAATGATTGCTATAACTAAATTTGGAATTTTAAGTCCCAGTTTCATCATATTTGTGTTCGATTGTTTTTTTTATAAACTTTTCTCAGATGAGACGAGGCTAGAAAGTTCAAAAAGCGCTCTGAGATAGAGTTTACTGATGTTTATTGACTCTGCTCTGATATTAAATGATACTTTGGCGGTGTTCCGGATTTTAGATTTCCCAACGTAATTTTGCCGATGCACTGTTCCAATTTTTCAATCGACCATCACGTGTATAAAAATTCTCGATTAACCAATGAGAATAGTGCAACGGCAAAGTTAACTTGTTAAAACTAAAACACGGATCGCGGCCATTTAAATGGAAGCTATAACTGACAGAACTGTCAATTGATATCTGAAAGTGACATACCAATTGTTTGGACATGTGTTTTATGTCATTTGTTCTTCAAAAGGAAGATCATGTGCTTGTCACTGAGAGAATGTCCACAAATGGGTGAGTTTACTAATTTATTGAAAATATACAAAAACGTCCTTTTATAAAAAAATCTTTATTAATTGATTATGATTTCGTTTTTTTTTTATTTTTAACATAAGAACAAAGGAAAAAAAATGAAAATTCATATAATGAGAAAGATATTAAAAATGATTACATTGTTACTTACATTATTTAAAAGAAAAAAAAAGTGATATGACAGACAAGTATTACTTTGTAATTGCACCGATATTGAAATGAGCGTTCTATGATTGTTGTGAGCTGGAAGTTGGACTAATTTATCAAGTACTTCGCGACTACATCAGTGTCAAATAAATAAATAAAAAAATGTGACAGATAGCGATGCTAAGGGACAAAAAATAAATTTTATACTTAAAGTTACGACGGCAAAACGTTTTTCTAGTTAAATATTACATAATTGAAGAGCAAAATAAAGCTCCTTTTGTTTATTTAGTAATGATTACTGCAAGTTTGACTGACGATAGATAGAAGTTCTCTATTGGACTTTTACGACCATAAGGGCATTGGTCGTTAAAGTAGAGAATGAAGTACTGGGCTGTTTGTTTATTTATTTTTCTAAGCGAACCTTCAATTTTATTATCATTTTAAGATGACTTATGCCAACATATTTACTTAGGCCGTGTGTCAATTGCGTTAAAATTTTAGCCAGTGGATAATTTTTGAATTAGTATGAAGCAAAAAAGTCAAAAATTAAACAGTGGATAAAATTTAACCCTATTTTTAACGCAATTAACACACGGCCTTAATAAAATTACCCACTCTGGTAGATTTCTGACAGTTACATCGATATGATGGATCATACCAACTGGAAAAATGTTACTTTCGAACAAAATGGATTACGAACAAAATGAGATTACAAATTTTATAAGAAAAATTATCATCATTTGCATGTTAGTCTAGTGCTAATAAAAAATTCAATAACATTAATGACATAAGCAATTAAACTCAACAGTAGTTAGAAATTGATATTAATTACTTTTCTGATCGATTTCTCACTATATTCACATCAAATTTACGTTTCAAATGTCATGTTCTTGTTATTCGTGTGGATTTTTCTGATTGCTTTTCAAATTGCTGACACTAAAAACTTGTAACCTTCTTATCGACTCTGTTAAAGCAGTACAATTGGTTTTGATTTTGACGCATCATATGAGGGATTCATCATTAGGTCAATTCCAATATTATTTTTTTAACGATTCTTTCTAATTTTGATTTCATTTAATGCTGTTCACGTACGCAAACAATTTGTTAAAGATGGCAAACAATTACTGCAGAGATGTTTGTTGGTGAAAATCAGTCAACTGTCAGTTGGTATCTGAAAGTGTCAAATGTATTGTTTGGATATTTTTTAAGTTATTTGGTCTACTGTATTTTATGTTAAAGCGTTGCTGTACTTGTCGTCAATTTGTAAGAGAATTTACTCCACATAAACTATTTATCTTCTCTGCAAGAGCACAGGAACCTTTTATTATTGGTCTAAAGTAAGGAGATTGTTGTTTGACAGAAAAGTTCATTTCTGGTGAGAATGATTTTAATGAGTCAAGCAACGCTTTCAGTTTATACAAAATGAATTTTAAAGACAACTCAAGAATCTGCGTGGCTTCTCCAAAGTTCCATCTTTTGACAAGATCACAGGAAACATTTCAGTGATTTACTTCAACTCCTTCTTTGGGAATAAATTTATATTGTAGTCGGATAATGTGTCATCTTCGGGTTAATGCAATCGTTACTAATCGGATGAATTGTCAGATCATCACGAGAGGAGAGCCACTGAAAAATCATTTAGATATTACTACGGCTGTGAATCGAACCCAGGCATTCTGTGCGGCAGTTCATCGCACTAACCATCGTGCCACTGAACCCGTAGAGTGTTTGCTGTCTTTAAAACAAAACGCACATTTATATACTTTACTTTGAAAGGAAATGAAAAATTTTAAATCTACTGCCCATACAGTGCCTCCAACCATACTTATCCCTTCATTTGTGTGTGCGAAATTATTATTTTCTGTCACCAAGGATGTACTTGACTACTAGGACTTATTCTTCCATGACGAGATCGGACGTTTGCGTTTGTGAACTCACTTCTTCAATTCAATGACCTACTATCGAGTAGATACGCTTAATTGTTCAATGATTCGAAGCAACAGTACAGAAGAAAGTTGCGTAAGGCCAAGTCTACGGACACAAACAGAGCAGCACTGAAGTCATTGGGGGTCTTGAACACATGCGTAAACGCCATCTCCTAATTTTCAAAGTCTTCAAAGTTGATTGACAAACATATGAACACCTAGCTGTACTGCAAAAACGACTACAGCCACCTCGAACTATTGAACAAGCGATAGGTTTCCTGGTTTCCTTCGTCTACTTTTGAGTCATAGTGGCAATTTCTGCTTTTACACGTTTACTGTTGAGTCACGACTCACACGAGTGCAAAAGGGAAAGAAAGTTCGAAAAGTTGAGAGGGAAAATATTTTGCCCTGTGAGTCACGGGTAAATTTTTCCGAGACTCTTTTTGACGTTTTCTGTTCTCTTCCTTCTTGTTATCGTTACGTTGGTTCATATAATTTCATTGCTTGGAGAGTCGGTTTCGCTACGTCTGCTTTTGCACATAGACTCTTGAGAAATAAGTCGCAGTGTGTGAAGCAGAATAAAAGATTTGAGTTAAGACAAAAAGTCGCAGGTGTAAAAGCGCGAGACTCACGAAAGAAAATAACAAAAGAGAACTTCGAAAAAAGTCATGACTCCAGAGTCAACGTGTAAAAGCAGACAATGGAAGCAAAGTGTTTTCAATTTATGAACTCGACTGTCAGTGATTTTATATCAGACATCGCTAGAACCCTACCAAAAAAATCACACATTCTCATCCAACATGAAGAGGAAAAATAGACGTCGAGTGAGTAAACAAACGCAGTTATTCGAGTAAAGCTTTAAAGAGAAAGTTAAGCTTAACTTACTAACCACCACTTGTCGACAGAGGTCATGCTTGGCTTATTTAGTTTGAACTCAAAATAAGGCACTGGCGACTGTATGGTTAATATTTAAAAGGTTTTAACATGACAATTAAAAACGACAATCGTCGACATGATTGCTTAAAACAGGACCATGTTGTTCGATAGTCCAGTGTTTTATATGAAGCACTAGTTGGATCGACGATTGCGATTAAACGAGCTAAAAAAAATCAACGAAACGAGTGGTGATGAGACGCATTTGAGCTACAAGAATGCAATTGTTAAGCCCTCAAACGTACTTAATATTTAAATCCTATCAAGTGGATTAATGGCGAATTTTGTGCCACAGGTGTAGGTCAAAATGTTTATTTCAGGATCAATGATAGCCGCTTAGTTGTAGCCAACATTGCAAAAACACTATCAAAGAGGTTAATTGCCAGATTATGGTTTGGAAGTGAATCCAATAGCGGTGGACACTGGTTGGTTAATCAACTGGAAGATGAGTTAAGAACTGCCTCCACTGTTGCGCTGGTTGTGAAGTGACATCCAACATTCACATTTGACGATAACATCTCGTACCTAAACCCCAATAAGTCAAAGAAAAAGCGCTCGGAATTGCCAGACCTATGCTCCTTTCGTTGGGTTCCATTTTAGAAAACTTCTGTCGATTCCGGGCGCTTGTTTTTGAATAAAGCCATACTCTCTGAAGAGGGAAAGGAAAGCAAACATGTTAAGCACTCGATAACCATGGCCATTGAGGTCGACATCACATTCTTAACTCCCTTTCTGTCGTTCTTGAAAGCTTAACTTGTGGAAAAGTTGGCCCAGTATAACATCTGTTTTTGTGGAGCGAAGTTGTATTCATACATCTATTGCTGCACCAATATTTATAACAGGTCTACTCCCATGAAATGATCATCTACGTTGAAAAAAATTGAAAGGATAAAAAGGAAGAAGTGATAGGCTAATGGCAACAGGCCTAAATTTAGTTGTAAGAAGTCTAAGAGCCACTTCAAGTCATGTTAAGTAAATTATGTCACAGCTCGTGTACACATCAATTGGTTTAATATATTCGGCGGAAGATGTGAAGCCTTAAACAACGTCCCTCACTCAAGTCTAGTCTTAAACAGAAAAGTGGTCAGATATGCACCACCAAACGGTGCTCTTTACCCTCGGAAATAGTCCGTTGTCAATGTTGTTCTCAAGGGAATAGTCTTTCTAAATTTATTTAGACGCAAACCTACAAAATAAACAGCGTCCCTTGACTTCAACTTCGACAGTCCCAAATTTGCACTTCGACACTCTCCCTGACCCTCATCACGAAATGAAACATTGTTCGGTATACCGCTTTATTTCGCTATGGCCTATAGAATTTCATAAAAGGCAACAAGATTTTGCTAACTACTCTCACCATTCATAAATTCAATCTATCCACGTACATATATCTTAAAACTAGTTTTGCAAAATAAAAGAAAACTTTGAAGTAAAAATCCATTTCACAGACGGTGCTGGTCTGTGCAGCTATTCAATTAAAATGCCCAGATCCAGATCTACGAAATAAATTTTTGCTTCAAAAAAAATATTCGAATAGAGATGCTAAGACTGGTTAGCTGCAAGCACCTGTTTAATCAGCTGGGCCCTTTTGCGCAGAAACAGTTCCTGTGGCTTGAATAGTGGACTGCCGCACTTGCTGATTTCGGCGACTTTTGGTGTGATCTGTTCAAATGGTTTTGGTTTGCTGATGCTGTCTGCGTTTCTGACATTTGGTTGGTCCTTAAGTGACTTGCTAGTACTTTTGCAGTTTCTGATTGTCTTCGGCTCCTGGGATGGGATAGTTGGTTGCTTTTCCCTTACCGGCTTGGTTGGACTTGCAGAGTTTTTAGATGTCCTCGACTCTTTATTGGCGACATTTGCTAACTTTTCTTCAATCTCCTCGACTGGCTTGCTGATGCTGTCTGCGTTTCTGACATTTGGTTGGTCCTTAAGTGACTTGCTAGTACTTTTGCAGTTTCTGATTGTCTTCGTCTTCTGGGATGGGATAGTTGGCTGCTTTTCCCTTACCGGCTTGGTTGAACTTGCAGAGTTTTTAGTTGTCCTCGACTCTTTATTGGCGACATTTGCTAACTTTTCTTCAATCTCCTCGACTGGCTTGCTGATGCTGTCTGCGTTTCTGACATTTGGTTGGTCCTTAAGTGACTTGCTAGTACTTTTGCAGTTTCTGATTGTCTTCGTCTTCTGGGATGGGATAGTTGGCTGCTTTTCCCTTACCGGCTTGGTTGAACTTGCAGAGTTTTTAGTTGTCCTCGACTCTTTATTGGCGACATTTGCTAACTTTTCTTCAATCTCCTCGACTGGCTTACTAGCGCTAATGCGCCAGTTATTCTCATCCCTCTTTTCCACACTATTATCGCTTGAACGCCACCAGTTCTTGTTTCTCTTCGACGAACCATCAGAGTCTGTTGAACGACGTAAAAAACGACTGCTTCCGTCATCGTTGTTTGTTGGACGTTCACTTCTCCATCCACGTATTGATTCGTTATTAGAAGTGCTTTTGTTCAAAATCACTTTTTCCTTTTCAAAACTCTCTTCGAGTGACTCCGTCTCATTGCTGTCGTCCATTTGAATTGGCTGATACATGTATGAGCTCTCTGTAAAATCTGATGTGCTTGTATCGTTCGACGACATCTGCTTCGACTCTTCCTCCTCCTCGGGGAAATATGACAACTCCGAACGCGGCTGGAGAGTGAAATATGAGTTTCCTAAAAAGACCTGCATTCGCTTATTTCCATTTCGATTGACTATGATATCATCGTTAACAGGTACCGTAGATATAGTTCGGCTTTCATCAGGCGGTTGATCGATGCTCGGTTCAATACCCATATTTCTCATTAGCGCAATTGTCTCCTTCTCTGTGGTGTCGGTGTTTTCCCAATCCTTATGCGTTGCCAGGTCTCCCAACGGTTTTAGGCCGGTTAATTGATTCATCTGTGAGATGATTTTCATTTTATCCGGCGGACATTGTCTCTGCGGCTCAAAAAATTGTGGCGATAGATTTAGACGATCCTCGTCATATTTGCTGAATATCAGGTCGTATTCCGGATTCATAGCGAGCATTTCATCCTCAAATGAAGCGTTAAGATCCATTTCCATGAAAATTGTGTGTGAAACAAAGAAATCGCTTTTCGACTTTTTTAAGTTAACAAAGGAATGACGGGATGAGTCCTATTTTATGGTGAAATGTTAACTTTACCAAGCAATCGCTTTTCGACTTTTTTAAGTTAACAAATGAAAGATGAGATCCGTCCTGTTGTTTGGTGAAACGTTCACTTAACTGATATTTGTGTGTGAAACAAAGGAATCACTTTTGCGACGTTTTTAATGGAACAAATTAATGCCCTGCTCCGCCCTGTGTTATGGTTAAGTGTTCACTGATATTTGATTTTTATTTGAAACAAAGGAATCTTTCGACGTTTTTAATGGAACAAATGAATCACCAGATCGGTCCTGTTTTATGGTAAAATGTTCACATCACGGATTTTTTTTGTTTGAAACAACGGAATCACTCTCAGGCGCAATCCGTCTTGTTTTGTTTTTTTAAAACTGTTAAAGTCGCTGAACTATTCACTTATGAAAAAAAACAAATTACTGTGATTATTGAAACTGTTTTTAAATAAAGTTAGTGGCACTATTTTCTTGATACAGTTATATATTGCAATGGAATCATATGTCAAAATGTTTTTGGCAACAAACAGTGCATATATTTAGAAATTCAAGAACCCGTTTACACTAACAATATGTTTTATTTTGTTTAAATATTTAGAGTTAAATGGTGACGATAGAAACTAATGTTTATTTGGATATTTGTAAAACACAATAAATATAAATAAATCCAGACTAGTAAAACGTGAAGAGCCACAATAGCAGTTGAAAAACGTGTTAAGTTCTAAACACAATAGTGACACTTTAAAGGGAAATGTTATAAGGCCCTTTCACAATGACAAATTTTAATTTAAATTAAAACAAATATCCTCAAAATATCGGCTTTTTGGCGATAATATATAGAAAATGTCATTGTCAGAACATATTGTTCAGAGAGTTTATCAAAATCATTTATGGTTCGACAATAAACCATCGTTTTTCGCCTGATTCTGCTAATGAGGTAGTGTATAGAAATGGTTTTTGTATGAAAACGCCTCCAAAAAGTGGGAGTGGGTTAAAATGATATATGGAAGAAATGTTTATATTAATAGAACCAATGATTTTGCATCAAAATTCGAAATGTTTAAAATTTTACCGAAAAACATTTTTTTGTTAAAAACGCTCCCAAAAAGTGGGCGTGGCAAAAAACTTTGTATGAACAAAATATAGACATTATGATTGTCTAGATATGTTGTTCAGACGTTTTTTTCTATATTTCTAACGGTTTGGCCTAAAACTACGTTTTTCTGAAAGGAAGGCGTGGCAGAGTTCGGATTTCAAAAAATGTACGCTTGTTCTGCTGGGAGCAACAACAAACACGTGTACCGAATTTCATTATTCTAACTCAAAATTAAAGGCCCAAAAAGGTACGAACGTACGGACAGACATGGCTTAATCGACTCAGCTATCGATTCTGAGTCGATCCATATACTTTGAGGTAAACCTAGCTAAATTGTTTCACTATGTTACAAACTATGTATCAAAACTAATATACCAATATGGGATAGGGTATAAAAATCAATTAAGGAATCATTCAAAATAACAAATCGAAACAGATAAAGGCATGAAATTACTTTACTAACTGCCTTTCACTTTTTGCATTTTTTTTATTAATCAATTCGTCTCTGCGTGCTGATCATTTATATATTTTTAAAAATTTTCGTTTAAAAGTTATTCATGAAATAAAATTGCACTGTTTTGGAAAGTCGTCGTAAACGTTGTCATCGTGATAAATGAACTATCAAAATTTGTATAGGAAACCTTTTCCAACAATATCGGGATTTTCTCACAGGAATTGGGTGTGTAAACTGAGATGGTAAGCGTTGTAAAATTTTGAAATGCTATTTTGACATTTAATCAGTCGCTTTCACCAAAGATTAAAAAAGCCACACAGAATACGCATTGAGAATAAAAACAGAAACTTTTGCTCAACAGCTTTACGGTAAGGGCGGGCGGTTTGCACGTGCACATATGAGAATAGAAATAAAAATATATGGCGGGCAGTGCCAGTACGACCCGGCATGGAACCACAGCCATGGGCTGTACCCAGAAAAACCCTTTGTTCCCGCTAAGCGGGCAACGCTGAGTTGACTTATGCGCATGCCTGACGACTTTATATAATCTGAGTGGAGCAACGAAGTTGCGTGAGGGTGGAATGTCCCCAGAAAGAGGTATAAAATCCTTTGATTTTTATTTTTACATTTATTTTCCATTTTGGGATATATGTTGTACATAATTTTATTATCTGGCAATGCTGCATTGCAATTTTAATCTTTTTATTCATTACTCAGCTTCATGTGGACTGTCGAAAGTTGGTTGGTTTCCATAGGGATTTTCGGAATTTTTATTGTTTTATAACTTTTAAAATAATTGTGAGCGAAAACTTTCACACCGAGGCGAATGGCAGCTAAAGTAAAATTTTCCCGGGTCTCGCCGCACATGAGATGAATATTTTGGTATAAAGCCGTACTATGAGGAAGACGGAGATCAAATGGTTGTAATTCTTCAACCGAGTTTTTGCGGTAGAACAAGATTGAAAACCAACAAAAACACATTTTTCACCATATTAGGTCTGAAAAATTGTTTAAGTCGTTCGGTTAAACAGACAACATCAATGTTGTTGCATGTATAGTCTCACACAAACCTTGCGAATTGTCAAAAGTACTCAAGACAAATGTTAATTTCGATAGAAGTACTAACACAGTGAAAAGGGGTTCATGTATACAATTTCTTCTGCTGGTATACTCATCTCGGGTGCGCTTGGAGTATGGTATTAAACCGGTATTTTGCCAGAGATAAATCAAAGCGTATAGAACTACATATTAACAATATAAGTTATAATTTTCTTTTATAAATTTTGGGGCCTAAACCTTATACGAAAGTCTGATAATCCAAGAGTTCACTTACAGGAGCAATAATTCGAGAAAGAATTTTATTCAAAACTGCATAATATTTCCAGTCCAGCAAAAAACCGTAAATTATAACTGGGTAGGGCAGGTAAAACAAACATTGCTTTATTTTTGATTTTTTCTTTTACTACCAACAAGCTTTTGCGTCGATAGTTAATTGCAAGCACACAATTTTTCCACGTTAATTACGAGCCCAATGCGTTTCGTCTGTAAGTACATCAACGATAAGAGCGATCAATAATATCGATATCGTCTGCGTATCGCAGTAGCTGATGGACGGAATAATTGAAGATTAGGCTTTCCGTTATTACTCTTGCCCTATGCACAATCTGTACCTTCGTTAGATTGAGAAAATTGCATGACAGTGCGCCTTTTTGTCATAATCTGTTGAACGTAAAATCGCATGTTCTCCAGGCCCCTCATTCCGAAAAGTGATTATCGTAAGATCAATATTCGTTTTTGCTGTCAGGGGTATCACTTCATTTGCCTCACGAACAACAATAATCGTCAAATCACAGACAATTATTTTTTTCAAAGTGCTGGCAACAAACTAAGTTTATAGTAAGCATTGGAGAAAGAAAGTTTTAGTAGTTGTTGTTTCGATAACAATTTGTCTACTTTACTCATCGGGTACAACACAAAATAACGGTACAACCCCCAGTGTTAGATTAAACAGGCGTTGTTCTTCCGTCAACGCACTATATAGAATTCATACGCGGTCTTGAGTTCGATCGGCCGATACTAAAATTCCTCCCTAAAATTGTCCCTTTTTTATGGGTAGTGACATGTGTTCATAGAAGTACGTTCCATGTGCATTCTTGTAATCCGTTGTTCTTCTCATTCCGGGTGAGGTTGTAAGATCACAGGATTCATCCTCCGAGGCTTATTTTCATATACACCAAAAACTGAACTTCAGCTGTGTGTCCACCAAAAAGGAGACCCTCTGAACTTACCCAACTACAGAGACATTAGCAGAGATCAAGTAAGAACATAAGTCTGCTTGAAATCGCCTAGAAAGTCCTTTCGGCAGTAATTTGTGCAAGCTTTTGGGTTAAGAAGGTAATTTGGTAATAAAGCGCCCATTCGAACAACAAACGAAATAAGACAATTCAAGAGATAAGATAAGATCATCCCATTCCTTATCATCCCAGCCCGGTGTATTGACCGTATAAAAAGCGAATGAAGGTTCCTTGATCGGTTCGAGCAAAAATATTTCAGATAATCTTCAGTCCCCATTGCGTTGACGGGATATGTAGATGAAGATTAATTCAATAATTTTAGGAGTTGTAAATCGACATAGTCCAGACGTCGGATGCAGTAGAGAAAGACCTCGTCTTAAATGGCACGCACAATAAGATACCTACCTCAACTAAATTGAAGTAATTGCGCAGCTGGAGGCAGTTATCTACGCACCGAGCTAATTGGAGAGCCATGTTGGTTGAGACAGATATTCATTCCGAAACATATCGTCATTCAATAAGCAAATTTACTACGATTAAAACTTTTCGACTTTCTGAATCAATTAATCCGCTTGTGATAGTGTAATTTATATATTTTTGTGATTTCAATATCTTTCAAGTGCGGTGTTTTAGCGTTCTAGATTCGCCTCAAATAGTACATATTAAGACAAGAAACGCTACACTTTTGTCAACAATCAGCAACTGAAAATTATTCAAACAAAAATCGCACTGAACGTTTCCCCAGCAAATTTCCCACCATCAACTGCTCAGATTACCCGCAGCATTTAACAATTCATAGCGCTGTAATCAGCAAATGACTGTCAACTGTCATCGTGACGGCCGGTCTTGTGAGATTCTTTTCTTGTGTTCTGTGAAATAATTTCGTTCGATCGTGTAGAAGAATTCCGTGAAAAGAAATCCGTAATTATCTGGGCATCCTTAAAGAATTTTTAATTTTTAAAAATTATGGCCTTTCCGGGAACATTCGCCTTCGACGAATATGGCAGACCTTTCATCATTTTGCGTGATCAGGAAAACCAAAAGAGGATAACTGGTACCGATGCCATTAAGGTGATTAAATTATTTTCAATTTTTCGTGAATAGATTTGATGATAAGGGTAGACAAATCAAATGGAGAAAACTTTGTTCAAACTGGCTTTCGTCCTAATTGTGTGGAAATACAATTTTTTTTTGAAAATTGGGTGTGCCGATGTACCAAAACAAAATTGCCCCCGCGAACTTTGGTAGAAGCTTCCAGATGTTTGGATTTTTTCAATTTGGTGACGAATTTTATCGGTTGGTGTGGTCATATGACATGGAAATCAAGTAGAGTCGACCGGAAAGAATGTTTTCTGTGGAAATTTTATGGTTTCCAGTGATATTTGCTGAAAAATCACTGATTGGCCAAAAGTCTGCGTTTGTTTAATGCCGATTTGAGGTTATGTATGACGCGAGTCTGAGTCACTTTGACATATGCCCACCGAAATAAAAAACATTTTCCAGCATGTGAGCAAAGTCGTCGGAAAATTGTTTTTTCAATGGAAAATTTGTTTGCTGATGTAGAAATGGGGGGAATTGTGCTGGAAATAACGTAAATTTTGAGTTACCGTGGGAGGATGAGGATTCTGAATTTATGGAATGCTCTAGAGTCTAGAGAAGTTCTCTGACACCGACCAGAATCCAATAAGGCATGTTTAGCTCTTTGAATTTTATTGAAACATCATTTGAAACGTTACCATTGGCCCCTTGTTCAATTTTTAGGAATTTCTAGGCCGAAAGTTGAAACAGATGGTGTTTTCAGTGGCGCGTGACAGCATATCGACCGACACCCCCCTACGCATTTATGTAAAACTCGTATGCTTTATATAAAAATACGCGATCAATACTGCATTCGTGACATTCCAGTTCTAGATCTAGTTCCCCCTTTCTCTTTGCTTTCATTTCCCAAACCCATTTAATAATTTTCTCATAACTCTCTCCAGACTCACATCATGGCGGCGCGTCAAATCGCTTCCACTTTGAAGAGCTCCTTGGGTCCCAAGGGTCTGGACAAGATCATGGTCAGTCCCGATGGTGATATCACAGTGACCAATGACGGTGCCACCATCATGAAGCTGATGGATGTCGATCATGAAATCGGGAAATTGATGGTCCAACTGAGTCAGTCGCAGGATGATGAAATCGGTGACGGTACCACCGGGGTCGTGGTCTTAGCTGGTGCCCTCCTCGAGCAGGCTGAGAGTCTCATCGACCGCGGTATCCATCCCATCCGTATCGCCGATGGTTTCGAATTGGCTGCGCAGTGCGCCGTCAAGCAGTTGGAAGCGATCGCTGAGCCCTTCCCCATTGATCCCAAGAACAAGGAAACCCTCGTCCAAATCGCGATGACCACCTTGGGCAGCAAGATTGTCAACAAGTGTCACCGTCAAATGGCTGAGATGGCCGTCGATGCTGTTCTGAATGTTGCCGACATCGAAGCAAAGGACGTCAACTTTGAGTTGATCAAGATCGTGACCAAGGTCGGTGGTCGTATGGAGGATTCAATGTTGGTGAAGGGTGTTGTCGTCGACAAAACCATGAGCCACGCTCAGATGCCTAAAGTATTGAAGGATGTCAAATTGGCCATCCTCACCTGCCCATTCGAACCACCAAAGCCAAAGACCAAGCATAAGTTGGACGTCACCTCGGCTGAGGACTACAAAGAACTCAGGGCGTACGAAGCGGAGAAGTTCGCCACCATGGTGAAGCAGGTCAAGGATGCCGGAGCTACATTGGCCATCTGCCAGTGGGGCTTTGACGATGAGGCCAATCATTTGCTCTTGCAACACAATTTGCCCGCCGTCCGTTGGGTTGGTGGTCCCGAGATTGAGTTGATTGCTATCGCAACCGCTGGACGTATTGTTCCACGTTTTGAGGAGCTTTCTCCCGACAAACTCGGCAAAGCTGGTCTTGTCAGGGAAATGTGTAAGTTGTAACATCACGATTGTGGCATTCCAACGATTCTTATTCATGTTTTGATTAATTGCAGCCTTTGGTACCTCCAAGGACAAGATGTTGGTCATCGAAGAGTGCTTCAACTCGAAGGCAGTCACAATTTTCCTCCGCGGTGGCAACGAGATGATTATCGCCGAAGCCAAGCGCTCAATCCACGATGCCATCTGCGTTGTTCGTTCTTTGGTTAAAGTAAGTCCATCAGCATCCATCGACCGCATCCTATTAACTTTTGTTATCAACTTTAGGATTCCCGTATTGTCTATGGAGGTGGTGCCGCAGAAATCAACTGCTCCCTGGCTGTTGCCAAGGAAGCCGATCAACTCTCCACACTTGAACAGTACGCCTTCCGTTCATTTGCCGTCGCCTTGGAGAACGTCCCATTGGCCCTGGCTGAGAACAGTGGTCTCCATCCCATCGAGACCTTGTCCGAGTTGAAATCCCGCCAAGTTGCCGAGAAGTGCCCAAGTCTGGGTGTCGACTGCATGTTGACAGGTGATTCCGACATGAAGAACCATCACGTTATCGAGTCTCTGCATTCCAAGAAGCAACAGATCCTCCTTGCCACACAGCTGGTCAAGATGATCCTGAAGATCGATGATGTGCGAAGCAAGAACGACCCACAAGAGTACTAAGCTACTCCCATGTCGATCTGTTTCTTTTTTTTTGTCCTCATTAACGTTTGTCTCACACACACCACACCACACTTTCATTCGTTGTATTAAGTTTTTTTTTACTTTAGCGGAAGTAATATACACACGCATACATACGCATACGCGCGCCGCACGCTAACAAGGAAAAAGTAACTTGGTCCTAGCGAAGGAACTCCCATACTCTTCGGTTTCGCATTTTAATTTTCTCTTTAATTATAAACATTACACTAACACTAATAAAACCACTTGATTCGTGGAAAGAAGATGAAGGCGGGTTTTCTTTTGACAGTGGGTGGGAAGGATGTGGGCAAGGGAAATGTAGTTTCACCGGCATTTGGATATGACTCGCATGCGTCGTGTTTCAGTTGTTGCGGTGGGGCTTTGCTTCATGATGAGGGAAGTAAAAGACGATTTTTAGGGCTTCCTAACGGTCTGCTGTAATGAATAATGGGATCGAACCAGACCGGAAAGATTTTAGAAGAACCTAATGCTGGTCGCCATAGATCCATTGTGGCCAAAACCTTTTAAGCTTTTGTTATGAGGTTGTTTAACTATACCCAAGAGAAATCTAACAAAGAGCTTTAGGCCTTCATATTGGCGTTACGGTGGCGAGCAAACTTAACGTAAACGACGTTTCTACCTGCAAACGCAGTGTAAGGATTCTAATCATGAAAGGCTGCCCCTTAGCTGCTTTAAAACACGGCACAGACAAATCGCTGGAAGTCTCCATCCTCACGTTCGTCCGAGAATATCGCTGTCTCAGTTGAAGATGTCGAGGCTAATAGCATTGACTGGATGGCGTACCACGAAATTGGCCATTGCTACTTGGTCTCAGCATTTTAGTGGGTGACTTACTTGCTGATGTTCCCTTACAAACTACAGACGGCCCATCAGCAACTGCCTGCAGATTGCGTGTAAAGTACACTTAAGTTCACTCCACGATGTAATGGATGATTTTCGTTTGAAATTCATTCAGGCCTATCACGAATTAATTTTCGGAAATGTTTCTCTTGTCAGCAATGTAAATCATATTGCTGAATGGGAACAGTTTCCAGGGAAAATTTATTCGCAATAGGACTGATTATGAGTGGGGAGGGCCATTCCATCTAAAGGGACGCATAAACAAATTGAGGCACTGATAATCCACGTATCATTCACGAGGAGAAATTATTTATTTTTCTACTCCAAGTCACAGCATGGTACGGCTTTTAGGTTGCAGTTGTCGCTGGTCTATATGTGATCGAGGAAATCTTTGTTATAATGACTGATATGGTATACAAAACTATGATCTCTGATTTTTTTTTGCCGAAAGTTGATGGAGGAGACTTTCTGAATTTAAGCAATCACTGAGGCATAAGTCTTCTCAACATCGCCGTTTAACAAGCTGATCGACCCTTCTCAGTGCGGCTTAAGACCATGCTAGTCCAAAACTGATAAAATCATCACACTTCGGCAGACTCTGGAACAACCCATGAAGTTCAAATCAATACCGACTTGCTAAAGTTATAAGAACGGGTGTTGATAAAGAAAAACAGGGAATGATGGTAAAGACTGCTTCTACGAGCTACTTAACGTTGACTTATGAGCGACTACGGAAGTACAACGTTTAGATCGTGTGCTAGGAGATATTTTTTAATCGATTCGTCGATATAATCGAATCACCTTTGATCGATTTTATGAACGGTCTATACAAAATTATAGAAATGATGTTGATAAATTCGAATCATTTTGTAATCGATTCTATGAACGGTCTATCGAAAAATATAAAAATTCTGTCGATAAAATCGAATTACCTTTGATCGATTTTATGAACGGTCTATAGAAAATTATAAAAATTATGACGACAAAATCGAATCATTTTGTATTCGATTCTATGAACGGTCAATAGAAAATTATAAAAATTATGTCGATAAAATCGAGTCATGTCGATAAAATCGAATCATTTTGTATTCGATTCTATGAACGGTCAATAGAAAATTATAAAAATTATGTCGATAAAATCGAGTCACGTCGATAAAATCGAATCATGTCGATAAAATCGAATCATGTCGATAAAATCGAATCATTTTGTAATCGATTCTATAAACGGTCTATTGGAAAATATAAGAACTGTGTCGATAAAATCGAATCACCTTTGATCGATTTTATGAACGGTCTATACAAAATTATAAAAATTATGTCGATAAAATCGAATCATGTCGATAAAATCGAATCATGTCGATAAAATCGAATCATTTTGTAATCGATTCTATAAACGGTCTATTGGAAAATATAAGAACTGTGTCGATAAAATCGAATCACCTTTGATCGATTTTATGAACGGTCTATACAAAATTATAAAAATTATGTCGATAAAATCGAATCATGTCGATAAAATCGAATCATTTCGTATTCGATTCTATGAACGGTCAATAGAAAATTATAAAATTATGTCGATAAAATCGAATCATGTCGATAAAATCGAATCATTTTGTAATCGATTCTATGAACGGTCTGTTGAAAAACATAAGAACTCTGTCGATAAAATCGAATCACCTTTGACCGATTTTATGAACGGTCTATACAAAATTATAAAAACATGTCGATAAAATCGAATCATTTTGTAATCGATTCTATGAACGGTCTATTGAAAAATATAAGAACTCCGTCGATAAAATCGAATCACCTTTGATCGGTTTTATGAACGGTCTATACAAAATTATAAAAATTATGTCGATAAAATCGAATCATTTTGTAATCTATTCTATGAACGGTCTGTTGAAAAATATAAGAACTCTGTCGATAAAATCGAATCACCTTTGATTGATTTTATGAACGGTCTATACAAAATTATAAAAATTCTGTCGATAAAATCGAATCATGTCGATAAAATCGAATCATTTTGTAATCGATTCTATAAACGGTCTATTGGAAAATATAAGAACTGTGTCGATAAAATCGAATCACCTTTGATTGATTTTATGAACGGTCCATACAAAATTATAAAAATTATGTTGATAAAATCGAATCACCTTTGATCGATTTTATGAACGTTCTATAAAAAATTATGTCGATTTAATCGAATTATTTTGTATGCGATTCTATACAGTCTGTTGAATATTATATAAAATCTATTACATAACATAGAGAAATAATTTAGCTAGATATACCTTAAAAATAAATGGGCCGACTCAGTATCACTAGCTGAGTCGATGTAGCCATTTCTGCCCGACCTTCTGTCCATCCGGTCGTCACCAGATCTCGAGCTAGAATGTTGAAATTTGGTGAGCGTACTCTTCGTTGCTCCAGCAGAACAAGTGTACATTTTTTTAAATCCGCAGCTTTTTCATGTTTTTTTATTTGACAAACAACATTTTCACTAGGAATAATTTATATGGCAAAACAACGTTTGCCGGATTAGCTTATATACATTCAAAAAAAAAAAAAATCGGAGCAACACGATCTTAAAACAGAGGTGTATCATAAGGACTCGACCCTGCTCTCAAACACGGATTCAACCCATGCATTCTAATTTGACTAAATTTTTAATGTTTTAACAATTTTCACTTAAAACTATTTGCAACTCCTAGCCTGGTTACACTTTCTTTCCATTGACCTTGACCAATTGTTTTCGATTTATGGTGTCGAAAAACAACAAGCCTGCAGCTCTCTCGATCGTCTCTGGTGGTACCTGAAACACTTGCAGTGGAGTTTCATTACTAATCTCCTTATTTGGCATAACATAGGCTTCCATTTCCAACTGATTGGAAGAGGTCTCACCCACGATGACTTTATAAAAATGAGTTGGCACCGCAACATTATTGGTCCCAATCACTTGATACTTAACATACATCTTCCCATCGTCCTCCTTATGTGGCAGGTACAGTGGCCCCGTACACACATACACGTTCGGATAAGCCTTCGTTAACTTACGTACATAACTCTCGAGCCTGTTCCACGAGTCACGATTGAACCCGTTTCCCACCTGTGGTGCCATGTTTGTTAGGAAGAATGTATCATCGACATGTTTTTGCTGCATTCGATGATTACCAGCCGCCGCTAAATGACCCCGATCGAAACCAGATTTCCTGTAGTCTGTATTCTGGGACCTAAAAAACGGATGAATACTCTCGTCCGGTCGGAATTCACTCTTTGAGCGATCAACTTCGCTATTGGGTGCCACCGATTCGGGAGTAAGGTGTTCAAAAACCCAGTGAGCGACGCGGTTGCGTCTATCATAAGAGAGGACATAATCAGAATAGGAACGAACGTGATCCAGGCCGGGAAAACCATATTTCATAATCTGTGACACACGGCTGGGAGTGGCGACTAGGTTCTTTGATTCATTTGCAGGGACTGGAACGGCGGCAGATACGGTGCTGAATACTGGTAGTCCGGGTTTTGATTGGATCTAAACGAGAAAATATACGGTGATTGGGACGTTTTAAGGCCAATGTTTCTTGCTTACGTCTCTCCATAGACTTTCCTTCTTGTATGACAGATAGGGGTCGGATTCGGCGGATTTTTCGAAATTCGATTGTATACGCTGTCGTTCTGTGTGTGTACCGAGATAATATGATCCACCAGCAATGGAGGATACTATTAATAATTTTCCGACCAGTTTATTATTCATTACTTAAGAGATAATTGTACTTTTAGGCAACAAAATACCCAAAACCTGCACGTGAAGTAGAAATATGAAAAAAAGTTATTTAATCGATGAACAGCTGATTGTCAAAAGTGACGTTTTGTTATTTTAAAATAATTGATGACACAGAGATGTCTGTGTGTAAGAAAATTGAAAATGGAAATGGCAGACGTTTTAAAAGAAGATTCAAAAATTTATCGATAAAATATGTAACAGCAGGGTATTATGTTGCAATTAAGTACAACAAAGTAAACTCCCGTCGCTAAGTTACTTGCAGTTACTTCGCAAGTGACATTTGATAATTATAGATAAAAGACATTTGTAATTCATCAATTAACATAGAAAAGGGAAGTTTTGTGAAAGCGAGCAAATTAAGAGCTTTTATGAGGTTTGGTAGGGGGCACAGACGGATCATCGATGATGGTGAGGTAAGCGCAATACGCAAGTGGTTGTTGCTGGGCTTAGCTTATCGGACGAAAGAGTTGTAGCCTCCCCACCATGAACCACCCGCTCCACAAACGTTGGTCTTGTGTCGAAATCAAAAGAAAAAAAAGCAAGAGGAGAGTATTGGCGTTTTCCATTGGTAAATCTGGATTTAAATCTGAAATTTGATCTTTGCTGTTACTAATGTAACACGATTTCAGATTGATTTTTTTCTGTGATTACATTGTTGTATTTTCGAATCAGTGTCGGTAAAGCTGTCAAGTTTCCAGTAACACAGGTTGTTTGTTTTTGATTTAATTTATACTTCAAATCGTATTGCTACAGTTTTTGTTAAATAATAGTTTTTCACAACCAAAAAAATTCTTAAATCAAAAGGAAAATTAAATTTGTTTCAGTTTTAGTGAAAGGAGGGGTAAATCTGCCGAAAAATCCAGATCTGCAAAATTGATATGAGATGAAAATAAAATTCATTTTTTTGCCCAATGGAACACAGCAACTGTTGTGTGCAATTGGCTTTTTGACAGATCTATATAAACATATAAGTTGATTTATTTACCAATGGAAAACGCCATTAGTTACATTAAGTAGTTACATTAATTAGACCAAAAAAGAGAATAGAAAAGAAAGAACTTTCAAATGAAGTTACACCGAACTGTCGTTTTTTTGGGATGCATCGGTAATTCTTGTATGGCATGTGGCTGTTCATCACTCCAGTTTTGCTTATTTACGTATCCGTTGAGCCATAAGTGAGTCTCATCGCTGATAAAACAGCGGATTTTCATTTTTTTGACAGAGCACGAATTTTGATAACTAGTTTCAATAATTTGCAAACGTTGCTCGTTTGTAAGTCTTTCCATGATTAAATGGCAGAGTATACTGAAAACTTTTCACTTTGACAGATGAAGTTTGGACGCCATTACTAACCAGTACTGCCAACTTGAAAAACTTTACTCTTAAAAAATACCTCGTTACATGAAACTGTTTCACTGCATATAAGCGTAAAAATCGTGTGCTTACATTGCAAAAAAAAAATTGATGTAAGCGATCATTAAACAGTAGAAAGAAATACATTTACAAAATTTATTCAGTTTATATTATAATTATTCAGTCAATAAGTAAAGAAATGAATTGTTATTGCAGAATTTATTTGAAATCACTCTTTGTAGTTTTCCAGCCTTTGAAAAGAAGACGCTACATGTCGCTGTGGAAATGAATCTCTTGGCACAAGATGTCACTCGTTGGTTAGCATTGTACTATGGAAATTTAAGCTTGACGGCAGCATGTGTTTCTTTGCTAATCCATAGTGAAAAAACGGCGCCTGTGCTGTTTTGGAACATATTTTCTCGCAGAAGCCTATGAAAATGACATTTCACTAGCAGTCCATATACATCTACCCCTATCGTTCGGAACCATATTTTCTCCGATTTGTTCGATATCGGATAATTTTGTTCAGATGTATCCGTTCGGATTTGCATTTCGAGCAGATCATCGCATGTGATCGCGAGACGGCTTAGTGCCTGAAACACACGCGCAGAATTCTCCTTGCAGAAATGTTAGAACACACAATTTTCAATGGGAGCGAACACATGCAAAATATGCAAGCGTTGCAAATCTGCAAGTTGTCTCTATTTTTAAATCCACTGCAAAATTTCAAGAGCATTACAACACAAAAAAAACGTATTTTAAGAAATTTGGCATCATTGAATTATGATGTTTACTACGCATTTTTATGCAAACAAATAAATGCCCATACAAAACAAAAGTATCAACAATGAAAGAGTGACTTTTTTCAACTCGACCAAACATTTACTTTGCGAAATTACTTCAGAATGCCCCTATTACGAACGTCATCCGGATTTCATAAAATGTGCTGTGTGCCTAATTCTAGGACGCAGGCAGCACAAATTTTTAAAAGTGTAACAAACCATTGATCGAAAGTTTTATTTCCTACGGGTGGGGTTCGTTTTGGAAAAAAAATCAACATTTTCGAATGTGATGAGAAATGAATTTTCCATTGTTTTGACCAAAGCCTCAACGGCCCTGGCAATTCATTACTCTGCATAGTCATCATGCACAGTGTTAATCTATCGAAGATGGATAAGTGACCCATATGTGTTCCGTTCGTTGATCCGATGGGTCCGATAACTGCGAGACATATGGCTAAACCAATGACATTGACATTGGTTGCATTCATGTGCGAAGTACTGTGGTAGAAGCACTGGCGACTAAGGCCATCGGCTTGTCTTGACAGATCAAGATATTAATACAACAGAGAGAGACAGATAGATACATAGAAGGAAAGACATATGACATAAACCAACGTGGCACAGAGGAGGAGACATAGATTTATATTGTCTCATATTATCGCACAGGTGGTCTCAGACAAGCTGGCAATTTTCGTAGAAAACAAATGCTGCCGAAGCTGGGGGCTTGAACCCGCAGCGTTTTCCTCAGCAGTCAACTACGCATTCCTCTGAGCCATGGCCACCTGTCATTGTACATCTACCACTTAAATCTGAATTGTTTTGTATTCAATTTGACTGCGGCTTTCTTTGGTCGAATCCCTTGGAGACATTTATATCCAACCGCAGATACATAATGGACAATTGATTCTCTTATACTAAATTTTCAATTTTTTTTAGCCCAAATATTTCTTGTACCTTGCCTACGCAACGAACTTGCGAAACGTGTAAATGCTGTCCATTCGTCTTGTAACTGGCACCTTCATGCTTTTTCAAATGAACTTCCATTTCTTTGAGAGCTTTCGCATCGGGAATTATTTGCAACCGTTTGGCGTTGCCCTTTTGTGATCCTCCAACACAACATAGGTTCAATGATTTCATTTATTGTCCAAATGTCGAGCAGTATGATCGTTAATCACATATCCAGCAATTGCAATGGCAATGTTATGACAGAAGCAATTGCACTGCATGTAAGTCAATCTAAAAATTCTGCACGTATGTCTTGCTTGCTGCACTGTATGCAGAACCACTGCACGTGTGTTTCGGGCCTAATGTGTTAAGTCAACAATTTTTGACAGCTACGCGATCAATTCATTCGGATGTTCTCCGATGGAAAATCGTTGCGGATCTTACGCAAAATGGAACCCACCCCTAAACTGACTAAACTGAAAATTATTTTGTGTATTTCTACAAAATCATGTTCTAGACAAAAAAAAGACAAGAACGCAACAAGAAAAATTTGTTTAAATATTTCTTCGCTCACTGTTCACATTTCACAGCTGAAAGATTGTCAAACATACGCGAATGTAGGTATGCTTCATTTATTTTGTTCCGCAACGAACGGATGTTCCAGTGGTAAACTCAGTTCTGAAGGGAGCTGACTTTCGTTTCGGAAATTCTTTGAACGGATACCTCGATAGGGCTGAAACGTTGACTGCCGATGTGAGTTGAGCTTAGTCGAAGAACTGTTCCGAACAACTGATCGTAACGATTCCTAAGAAGCAAAATTCACCGATTCGTAAAAAATTAGAAGAATCGTACAGCAATATTCAAACTTTTTAAATTCACAATACTTACTCCAGCAGTACCGCTTTCCACCTGTCCCATAGTCCTTTCAACACAAACACCGATGGTTATATATTTTTATTTTTGAATGTTTTATTTAAAAAATACCATTCTTTTCAATTACAATAAAATTACAATTTGTATACGTTCTTAAATTCATTGTTTATCGTTTTTTCATTAACGGATAATTTTTGATTGCCTTAAGCACTAAATATTATTTACGGATATAATTCTTTAAGCATTTTTTCTCTCTATATATAGATATAATTTTTTTTATATAATTGTTTTGTTTAATGTTACGGCTTGCCCTTAAACAGAACTCTTAACTTAAACAAAAATAATCACTTAGCCTAAGTTTCGTATCGTAAAATCACAAAAACAACATTAAAACAAAAAAAAAAAATAATGAAAGGAAATTAGATATGCGATTAACAAAAATATGTTTGTTATCCTTATTCATAGACGTATAGTTTTTCGTTTTATTAATAGTTGCTAAGCTGTACATGGACACACACATTCTTTGTTATATGCATGCATAAGAATAAAACAAGCTGCCAATCACACATGTTATGCGCATGCGTAACGTATACACTGCGCGGTTTCTTTTTAAGTTACGCCATCAAATTTTTTACAAAACATTGTCACGTCAATTTTTTTTTGTTATAAAAACGTAAAGCCTATACTAACTGTGTTTCCTTAGAGCACCATCACGGGTTAGAGGAGGGGATAGGAGAATACGACGATATATATGAAAACTATTTACACACACACACAAATAAAGCCCTGGCATTGCTTGAGATGATTCTGTGGTCTCGCGTCACCCTCAACTTGGGCCGTTGAGGGCTCGGAAATTTGTTTTGCATCTTGGGCTAAAAACCAGCTAACAAGGTGTTGTTATGGCACACACTCGAAAGTCTCGCTGTGGTGCGCTCAACAATCACTTTGGATAAGCGCATCATTTAGGGCACTCAACTGTTCCTCGCTGAATTTGATTTTATCCGCGATGTCTCGCGAGTCAGCAATCAGTTTGGCCTTCATGTTGATGAAGTAGTCATAGTCGGCGAATTCATCGGCGGTAAGGTTCTTCTCTAGAAGGCCGGCAACACTTGATCCTCGACGATCGATGTCTTCCTTAAGGCGTTTGGCTTCCTCTAACTGTTCAGCAAGGCGGTCACGTTTTAAAATGACGATTTTCTAAAAAAACAACAACGAATTTTTCAGGTTATGTGGAATTCATTTTAAGGTTATGTGCATTAGCTTACCATTTCGGGGCTGTGTTCACTGAGTGCGGTTAAGGAATTCTCAGCCTTGGCTAGGCGTCCTGAGAGACTAAGCAGCAAACTGGTGATATGACCAACATCATCGATGTAGGTTCGGAACTTTGTGGCGTCAATTGGACGCATTTTATCTGCAACCTTAGCAGCCATGCTGCTTCCAAGCTGATCATTGACCGAGGACTCTTCAGCGATTGTGGCTTGTTCTGAGTTAAGGATTCCTAGCTTTCGCGTTAGATGCTTGATGAGGTCCTCCTAAATGAAATAAAAATATTCGTTTACATTGCATTGCAACTAGATGTCGCTACATTCTTACCTTCTTTCTCATAATATGATCACAGCCTGCCTCACTAGCACCGTTAATCAGTGACACCTCGATTTCGGCAAATTGCAAATCAAACCTCGGTCCACCGTTGACATCACTGGGTGTTGACGTGCCAACGTCACGTTTCGCCGGACGCAATGGCACATCGGGGTTGTAGAGCTTACCAACATAGTCTGCGGGCGTTTTGATGCTCTGTGGGACGAGGATTTCCAGGAGTCTATCGTTTGGTGGCAGAAAACTGGCCAACTCCATCAGCATATTATCACAATCCACCTCGATGGGGTGTTTCTGGCGGGGTTGCAGAGTCGTACGCTGCAAAGCGTCATCTCGACTGTCTGCTATTTTAGGACGGCTCTCATCCGAGTCTAGGGGTTCGTCGGTTTGCGAGCCAACTTCGTTGGTAACCGGGTTAACACGTAGGATAATCTCAGTTCGTTGCATTAGTTTTAGACCATCGGTGGCAGGCTCCATGTGTGAGAGGATTTCAAGTTCGGTAGGCAGAGGAGTGCTAGGCAGTGCAGGTGGTGTGGGTGATGGTGACGGTGGTGGTGGTTCAGTCGCCTCCTCTGTTTTTTGTGGCTCCACTTCTATGATAGACGAGTGGCTCTGCACAGGCTTGCTTACTGGAGAATAGCCCAGAATACTTCTCTCTCCAGCCTCGGAAATGTGAGCCGACATTAACTTTGACTGCAGCTGAGTGATCTTTTCAATATTCTCGCGCAGAGAGTCCTTGCGGGTGATCTTGTGTTCGGATGTCGAGAGAGTCGCATTCACCAATTCGGCACGCACAATTCGACCCTCCCCGGGATCACGTTCCTCGAGGCTAAGCTTCCTCACGATTTCTGGTCGATGAAATTCTTTGAACTCCTTGCGAGGTGTGTAAGCGTGTATGTTACTCTCCGACTGAGCCGGCGATAAGATATTTTCTACGTGGCAGCTTGGCAGCTCTTCGGGTGACTCGAGAATTTGGGTCTTCTTCAGATCGATGGTTGACTGTGACATGTACTTGGGAGTGGTGGCATCATATGACTGAGATCGATTGAAACCACTGCTACCGCTAGTCGAGATGTTGTTTGTGTACGCTGTCGCAGGCGACGAGTGACGACTGCTGGCCAACTGTGGCTTTGATATGAACATCTTCATGTTGGGATACGGTGGTGGTGGATAGTTTGGTGTTGTCGGAGTGGTCGCCGAGATGTTGTTATTCGATCCATAACGGGGTGATGTGCCGATTGCGGAGGTTGGTGAGGACGGTTGCAATTTTACACCGACAGGCAACACGTCTGGCAGGTTGTTGCATTTGTTGCCGCCACCATTTATGAGGTCCGATTTTGTGTTGTTGTTATTGTTGTTGTGATGGTGTGTCACACAATCCTCATTGGAGGTGAGTGTTAGCTTGTAGCTGCCATGATCGGGATCTGCTGTGTTGAGTTTTTCCAACGACTGGCGTGGTAAGTACGACGCCTTTGAGTTACATCTGAAACGGGAAAGAGAACAAATACCGCGTTAGTCATAATGTATATGAACACCTGTATAAGGAAAACGCGGAAGCCCTAAACGCATCACCAGAGTGAATTGTGCAACACAAACCCGGTGTGGCCGTATACGGGTTCACTTCTATCTCTGACATTCTGTGCTGCAATAGAATTGCTTACAATATATCAGTTGACGGTGATTAATCATGAGATGTGTTTTTGTTTTGAGACTCCATTTGGGAATATCGTGACTTTCGGTGAAGAACTACATAGGGAGATAGACAACAGACAGGCGGCCCACTAAATACCTCTTGAGTGTGCATTAGTCGGGCATTAATCACACGTGCAGAAATGTGCTCACTAATTCGAAAGGGTTTCGTTTTTTGAAAGTGAATATTGCTGCGAGGAGAGATATAAATTGGTAGATAGAAGGAGACACTCTGTCTGGATGGTTGGAGAGAAAATGTCACAGAAAATGTTGCAACTGGTGAATGGTAGGAGTAATTGCATCCTGTTTGATGGGGGAGAGAGAGCTAAAAAGGGGTTACGTTTGACACGAGAAGGCTTTCTTTATACAGAAAGTGGTTTGCAGTTGGAGGAGTTGGAGTAGAATAGAATGCTAATGACTGGAGTTGTTTGGCGTAAAGTGGGGACTTAAATTTGTCAAGAGTCATTTTCTTATCTTCTAGGGAAAATGTGAAATAGGAATTGAAACAAAAAAATAATTTTTTACACAGCACTATTTGGCAGCACTGACTATAAATAAATAAAAACTGGCATCAGTTTAGCTGGCAGTAGCTTTGTTTAGTGGGAACATGCTGCACATAATAAATTGTGCTATTCCAAATTTAAAATAAAAAGAACCATTTTTTCAAAAAAAAAATTACGCATAGCCTTTTGTAAACAGTATTGGGAAGAACTGATGCGTTTAAACTGACAAATACAGTAATCTATCTATTGGTAAGATTATAGTTTGTGTTGTCGATACAAGCTTGTTGAACTTTACTCTGATTATTAAGCTCCGAAATTCATGGTATTTGGCAGCACAGTTCGTTTCAACCTTCACTTTGGGAAATAAAGATATGCCAATAATTCTCAGAAGCGAATTTAGCTTCTGTTACTTCATATCAGAAGAGAAAATATGCTTCCGATATATAAATTTCTACCCATGAAAACGTCATTTGGTAAAATAATTTGGAACGCAAAATCTTAAGCTAATTGTCAAACGTCAAACCGTGCAAAAACCCTATCTTGCAAATTTCGATTTTCCTTATTAATCAGGAAAGTAAACTAACGTTACATAAAACTTTTCTTATCGAATATTTAAACTGAAATCAAAAACATTTCCATGACAGATCGAAGCAAAATCAGCTGTTTCACCCCTATCTGAATGTGTAGGATGAAATGTTGTGTTTAGTTGGCCATTTCCTCTGATTAGGCAATTCCGAAATGATTAGATTGACAAGTCATCTAAAATGAGAGAGGAAAAAACAACCGTTACCTACATAGAAGTGCAGTAAACAAATTAAGTAACAACGGCCGTGTTCCGGCATTTACATACACTATTCTCATTGGTCGATCGACCTTGTCACGTGACTTTAAACGCTCGATTGACCAATAAGAATAGTGCATCTGCAGAGTTATCTTCGTAAAACTAAAATCCGGATCACGGCCCAAGTTTGTTACCAAAAATCAGTAAACTGTCAGTTGGTATATAAAATTGACAAGTCGTTTGTTTTGACATAACTACTATGTTTTATGTGATTTGTTCATTAATAGCCAAACAAACGAAAATGAGTGTTCGTTGAGTCGACCCACTAACTGTTGTTGGGCAAACTCAAAACCTCCGGTTCAGCAATCGATAACCCTAATATGTCAAAAGAAGGCCAAGAACATGGCTGCTGTCCGTGAAAGGGTACACGAGAACCAATAGCAGTCGATTCTACGCAGTGCAAATAAACTTGGTCTTTAGCAGACTTTGCAAATTTTTGTCCGCCATCCACTCATAAAAGATCCAACTTCACCAGAAGCTCAAAGTTGATGATGATAGGTAAAGCTGTTTGTACACTGGCTGGGCTCTGGCCGGAAAATCATGTTTAACGAAGACACGCATTTTTGGATGCATAGATATGTTGACAAGCTAAATTGCCATATATGTGGAGACGTCGAAGCCACCGGACGCCCGGCTGCGTCATTTGTCCTTAATTTTCAGAAAACGCCGTTGCTGAAGTCATAACCATAATCGTTTATGGTTTATGCGCTACAGAACAACGATAACCAATTTAAATTATCCCGTATCGAACGATTTGTACGTGGGCGACATGTTCCAGTAGGACAATGCTACATGCCACACAGATAACGCCACTTGAACGATTTGAGGGAAATGTATTCTCTCCAGGAGGTTGTAAAAATTTTACACCAAAATCGTGCAATTTGACCCTGTCAGACTTCTTCTCGTGGGTCTTCTGCAGTAGCAGATCTATGAAGTCGAAAATTGTCAAAAACATTGGTCTGATATGTCGGATTTATGCGTTCTACTGTGCTAAGTCGCCGCGGACCCTTTATCCATATCCATCCATACATAATGGCATACATATGCCTCACACAGAGTATATTTATTCTATTAAAACATCAACCTACTCTTACTAGAAGGAAATCTCTTTAAAATTTTTTACTTTTTTTATTGCCAAAGTACGGGAACAGCCCTATGTAGCTTAAAGAAATCAATTGTCAACTGTCAAAATCTGAACTATTTAAAAAATAATTAGAAAACAATTTCAAACCTAACGATCAAATCGATTACTCTCAACAAGTGTCAGATCTGCAGTGAGATATAACTAATTCTTGACAGTTGCTGGGTATATCTGTCAAACAATTGCTTCTTGTAATGCCAAGAAATAATTAAATAATAAATATCATGTTATGTTCATATTCTGTGCTAGCGAGTTATCCATCGGAGCGGACAATTTTCCGCAACGCATACTTCGTCGGTGGTTTAAATTCCATTCGAGATATATGTCATCGGGGGAAAAAATCACTTCCCTACAATTCGTAAATAAATTCTGCGAAGAATCTGTGTCGTAGGAAATCGAAAAAAGAATTGCACTTAGCTGTCAAAAATTGCAAGAAAAATGCAGCTGAACACACTTCAATGCAATTCGCGGGATGTGTTGCAAAATGTCGGAGATATATTCCGAACAGCTGTTTGGAAGAACACCTCGAAGCTAAATTTATCCGAATCGTGCAAAATCGGAGAATTTCCCGCTCCAACGTATACTTCGCTAGGGCTGATTATAAGCATATGATAGACTTATTTGAAAAGCAACACAAAAATGTCAAAACATTTGATCATCTTTATGTAAAAGTAGTATATATCGGACAAATAAAATGTTTATTCCATTTTACACTTTGAAAATCTTTGCAGTTGGCAGTTTTATAACTATTTGCCTGAAAGAACTCATTAATACAACATTTTACATTTATTGTATAAATTTTTTATTATAACTTAGATCTAAGTGCTGCCAAATGTACATTTCCTCATAAATGGCATAACGAATAAGTATGTCACATATTTTTACAATCCAAACACTTAACAATAGCTATGTTTAATGATAAAACATCTGAGGATGCATCAGATATTAAAACAAGTCAAACTTTATTTTAAAGTGCTGCCAAATATACAACGACTCATTATAATATGTTTACATCAATGAAGTCGTACGAATTTTTGAGTTGACTTTGATTGTTTCACAGTATATTTGAGATGTGTCAGGTGAGCGACTGCGTCGGAGACTAAACTGGCCAACAATTATTTCAAAATGCTCCCAAAATTACGTTATTCCATTATTTTTACAGTTAAATTAGTTTTCAAAGTCATGAATTCCAACTAACTACCATTTTTATTAGCTTTAGAGAAGCTTATTATAAACTTTTTTCAATAATGCATCACTGACAAGCGGAAAGCAATTTTCATTTATTTCTGTCAGATGACCATGAACCTCAAAAATTCTTCAGTAAACACCGGCATCCAGAAATAATGGAATTTTCTCTCAAACAAAAAGTCTTTTTTCCATGGATTTCTCATGGTTTCTCACCTTTTCATGGGTGACGTGTAAATGAAATTTTATTTCACACCTAGTAAACGAATTTAACGATTTGTTTATCCCTAACCAAACAGCCATCAATTTGAATTTACAATCCTTATTCTATTGGGTCATTAACGTCCACAGTGTATAAATACATCCAGTTACAGTTCTCTATTATTGCAATGACCTCTATTCTCTAAAATAAAAAGAAATTTTATACGAGCTATAGAATAATACATCGCCTGGAACACACAATTGCCCAACGAATGTGGATCAGGGCTGCGGATATAAGCCCGTGTCACGAGATCAGTAGCACTTAACAAATTAAGCTGTTCCAGGAGGTCAAAGTTCTAAGCCTTCTTGATCGCTTTGCTTGCACAAGAGCCACAAGTAATGCGTGTTCTTTGGACCGTTCTAAGTTACAGCGGCAAAAAAAAACTCCAGTAATTTATCCAAGGCAAACTTGGCTAAATGGCCAAAGAACAGAGATCACTATCACCTTAGACTGACGGATCAAAAGGGCACCGGTACAATTTGTACATAGATACACACTACACTTGCATGTAATTAGAATTTCTTGTGTCTATTAATTGCAATGAGGAAGAGATTTCCATCACACCGCGAGCGGCGTCATTAAATATTCTTACACCTTAAAAAAGAAAAAGACTTGAAGCTAATGTCATAGTTGTATAGCCATTTCAAGGTGGATGCTCACCAAGAGAGGCTGTTAAATAAATCACAAAATTAATTACAAGCTTCAGATACTTTGTGCGCAAAAGTGATCCATGATCATTAGCAACACGATCGGTAGAGGCCTCACCCATAAAAAAAATTCACAGCGTCCTAACTGCTTTGCATCCGCCTCTTTTTCCAAGCACGTTCCCCTCCATGTCTCGCCTTCTCATGGCCTTTTAATTAAATATCAATTTCTCGCTGCTGAACGCAATTGGAATCTCAAACCCTGATCGCGGTCATCGAAAAAAAAAGTCGACTTCCAAGATTACCTCCGCACAGTTACCACGACCGAGCCTTGGTATCATTTATGAAAATTTGCATGGCTGAGTGTCAGAGACCTCACAAGAAAAAAACACATTTTGCGGTTTCAGTGGTCGCCAGTGTATGTCAACTATGGGAGATCACTGATCATGCAGATGGAATGGTTTCACCATAATCGATCGGAGAGGATATGTTGACAAAAGTTACTCTACAACTGCATGGCTAAAAGCAGATAGATTTGCGGTGAGTGATACCAAAAACCGACCACTGCCACCAATGTAAATAATTTTTATTCCACGATCGTTTTACAGTCCGCACACCAATCAGACAGAAGACAGACTCCGACACAAAAAGGGTGTAAAACACATCTTCGAATCCAAAAGCCTGTCTACTACTGTTTCGATTGCAGTAAAAGTCATCGCATACGAAGCAAACTCCTTTTTATGCAACCAATTCAAAGTGGAGCTGCTGCAGAGTGCCTTGTGCTGATCAGTGATCTACAGTGATATTCTCCCCGCAGGCACGTCGTCTCTTTGTACTATGAGCGTGGCGCGCAAAATGGGTGTTTCGCGAGCGTGATCGCAAAGCTTTGCGCAAGGCATTTATTTATTTTTGCTTTGTTTATGATTTCGCAAGATCATTTGTTGTGGTCTTGTTTTAATTTTTTTTGAGACTGACATGGCACTCGTACAGCAGACAAAGGGCAGTCGAAGGTAAGGAGAACGGAAAAGCGATGTCAACAGTGTCAACTTTATTGAACGAAGACAATTTCTTTACGAAAAATTTGCAGAAAAACGAATTCACTACAAAGTGACCTAAACTCTGTTAATGGCATTTTAACTTATGGCTTCAGAAATGTGCGCAGAAAAAAACATGGGATAGTCGCGACATGATTTTTTTTTTTGTCTCCAACTGATCTAGTGATCTGTAGTTTAGATGGGAGTGGCTTTAGTTTGATTTTCAAAGTGTCAACTGGGAGGAGATGGAGTTTTATTGTTAATTGGATAGGGGCTTCTGAGGAGATGGATGTGTTATGGTTTCAAGGCAGGTGATCGGTGATCAGTCGAGGATCACAGTGGAAGGCGATAAGTGTGTCCTATTAAGAAACGTTGAAAGTGATTGCTGTTTAATGGATTTTGTTGATTGGCAATGTAAATAAATTTATTATTTGACAGATTTTTTTAGATCTACAAATTCGATGCGAATTGGCAGCACTTTTTTGCATTTTTTATGGCGATTTTCATTGGCCAAAACATATGTTATCGGAAGCAATTAAGACTAGTCCAAACGTTTATTCCGACAGTTCACAGAAGGAAATTTTGCTTCTTTCAAAAGAGACAAACGCTTCCGATAACAGATGAAAAGCGCCGTTAACAAATGACATTTTCCACTTAAAACAAATATCGGAATCACTCATTTTCAGCTGAATAATATTACCTTCAGAGAACAGTAAGAAAAAGGTTTTGACGGTTCTAAAATGTTTCGAAATATCTTCCAGAATTAAATGCGTTACATGAATTAAATTATCAGGACCTTTCTGCTAATAATTATTAAATTACGTTTTCCATTGTTAGTTAAAGACAATGCAATCCAAAGGATAAATTTTCTTCCAAGAATTGTCCGCGAATGTATATTTTGACAGTTCATTGCTTGAGTACTAAGTTCTTATAGCATGTATGCCGCTTTCCATTGGAAAAGAAAAAGTAATCGAAAGAGTTTGACTCTTTTTCAATTAAATCAGAATTCGAAATTTCTTCCTGAGCATGTTCAAAGGGTATGAGTATTCTCAGATGCTTCCAATAACTGTGGAGGACTCTATTTATTATTTTTTTGTAAATAAATGATGTAAGTCATGTTCCGGATTTCATATTTAGTAAGAAATCTTAGATGAAGCTCTGTTCTAATTGGTAAAAATCGTAAATTGACCAATGAATCTGAAATCCGAAACACGGCCATATTCAGCCCTATCGAGGTATAAATTCTCCGATTTTCTACCATCAAGAGGATTTTAGCTTCGAGGTATTCTTCCAAACAGCTGTTCGGAATATGTTTCCGACATTTTGCAACGCATCCCGGCGAATTGCGTTGAAGTGCGTTTAGGTGCATTTTTCGTGCAATTTTTGACAGCTAAGTGCAAATCTTTCTCCGATTTAATCCGGCACAAATTCTCCGCGGACTTTGTTTACTAAATTGTAGTGAAGTGATCTTTCTCCGATGACACATACCTCGAATGGAATTTTTACCTCCGACGAATATGCGTTGCGGAAAATTGTCCGCTTCGACGGATACCTCGCTAAGGCAGATTATCTAGTATTAGTTGTGTGCTGTCATCGATTGTCAAGTTCTATTCTTGAGTAAAAAAGAGTCACCTAATAATTTCTTCCCGAGTATGTTCAGAAAGTATGAGTATGTGCAAAATGTGTAACACTTTTGCAGATGCTTTCGATAATTCTGCAGAACCCTTTCGATAACTTTTTTGTTTATGAATGACAAATATATTGTTTTAAATGTAAAAGTGAAGTATCGTCATCGGCTGTTTATTTTTTTTGTTGAATAACGAATATTCTAATCACTTCGTAACATCATTCGTTCTTATACTAATTTAGAATTAAGAAGGAACTATATATGCGACAAAGGCCTCAAATGAATCGTACAATCTTAAAAGTCACATTTTATGAAAACATATTAATACACTCCAGGTCTGACCGCATAACCCTTCCTCGATCATATCATGTGAACTATAAACCAATAACACCAAACCCTTGTTACGTATCATCGGCGAAAGTCTTTTGAAAAGTTATCGCTCACAGTAGAAATCAATTGCAATTTCCTTGCTACAACATCATGAGACTCATAATGCACTTGCGCAGCATCACATTCAGAGCCTTTCACATTTTCTTTCCGTCAATGACCGTTTCAATAGACCAAAATGCACCTACAATCCAAAACGAAAAAAACAAAAGACAGTAACACTTGAAAGGTAATCACCAAGGCCGTTCCCATACCAGTTTTATATTTGTAATCATCTTCAACTTAAAAAAATTAAAAAAAAAAGAAATGCGAAGTATCCGCAGCTTCACCATTACTTTCCCAATCGAAGCAACAAACCGAGAAGAAGCGCCCAGATCCAGACGACAAAATCTTCTTCAATAGAAAAAGAAGACCAACAACTGACGACTGCAGCATCCACCATTACGTGACCATAATCTCCATCGAATATCTCCGGCATTAAAAGCAACATCAAAACAAATATGCTGCGAAAAATAACAACACAACGACGACGACGTTGATGACGACAGAACGCGATACAGGAGATGACTCTGGTACACGCTATACCACAACATGATGATCGAGGGAGATTCCGCCACGGGCTGTGATGGTCTGTTGGCCAAACAAAAAAATATCGCACCACACAATGCCCCCACTGTAAACAAACATTGACGGGAAGTACTGCCAAAGTAAGACAATTTCCGATACAATTTTCACGCTAAAATTGCCATGCAACTGGTTGCAGAAAAAAAAAAAAACGGTAGAGAAAGAGAGAAGGATGATAATCTTTACAAGATTTTACATCGCGTGGGATGTTTGGGGCAATATGTTGATTTAGATTGGCAATTTGTGAGGATGTACTCATGGAGCTCAGACATGACAGACAACAACGACAACGACAAAAGCCGTGAAAGGTTGTCGACAATATGTACGATCAATGTATGATCACTTGCGGATGAGGTATTGCCCATTGGCATTATGTAAAATTTACGACGTAAGCCGATGCTTACAATATGTCATCGACAATTAAGTGAAAGACTCGAGTCAAAATATCATCAATTTCGGTTGTGGAGAATGGACAGTTTTGACCTTTAAGGGGGCGGAACTATAAACGTTATCTAATTTATATAAGCCCTACCAAAACATACATAAGAAGATTCTGAAAGGCACATGATACTGTTTTTTTTTTAACATTTGATTGACAGCTACTGGCAGGGCATTTCTCAATTGACTGTATGTTGACAGGTAAAAAATCACAGGCTGCTTCTTTTGTGTTTTGTACCTCTTTGTACTGGTCTTGGTTTGTCAGTGCAAGATCACCCTAGTTGCGGGATTTAACTCGAGTTAGCCCAAAAAAGGAGTTTTTCAGTCAATTTGAATCCACTTTTGTAGTTTTTACCTCTAAGGCCCGATTTTTCAGTGCAAGATCATCCTAGTTTCGGGTTAAACTCTAGTGAACCAAAAAAAGTAGTTCTTAAGTCGATTTGAATCCACTTTTGTATTTTGTACTTCTAAGGGCCAGTTTTTCAGTGCAAGATCATCCTAGTTTCGGAATTAAACTCGAGTTAACTCGAAAAAGCAGTTTTTCAGTCAATTTGAATCCAGAGATAACCGAGTTAACCCAACGACTCGAAACTGTTTTAAATATTAAGACTGACTGTTTTAAGAAGAAAAGGACTTGTAGAACGCGACAAAAGCAATTTCATTTGTATTGGAAAAAATAAACCAAACAGCTGATAATTGATCTGTTGCAGATTGTATGCATTTCGATACCTTTTTGACAGCAAAATCGATGATACTTCAGTGCTACCAAATGAAATCACCACACACGGAGACAAACATAATCCTGCACTAAAAAACTGCTTCATGTGTTTGATTCTGGATTAAATTAATTCCGGGTTAAGTTAATTCAAAGTTACTTCAGCAATGGAAAACCGGCCAAAATCTTTTAGAACTTCGTTTGGCAGTACTACGAAAAATACTATAGTTGTGGCTTAGTCACTTTAAGCGTTTGAGACAGGACCTTCGCTTAGTTGTTAGTATTTAGTCACCTAACATTGATCCAAGGTATTTTTGCGTCATAAACTATAGTTGTGAAAAATTTATAAGTTGAAATGAGGAATGGAGAAGACGTCGATACTGGAAAATATCGTTGATATTCACTGAAGTTTTTGGCTTTAAAAAACGTCGAAACTAAAGATCGTTAATATTCACCGAAGTTTTTGTCTTTAAAAAACGTCGAAACTATATAAAACCCCAAAAAGAAAAGCAAAATGATGACCAGAGTATTGTTATTTCCAGAATTTGAAATAAGGTTACCCCACAGCCATAGATGACAGACCAATAATTCTTTCCATTGGAAATACACTTAAAAAAACAATTTCGAAGGAACTTCTGTAACGCATAATACGCATAACGTAAAAAAAAGATATTTGGAATCAAATCTACCAACGATACTAGAACGACTGAGAAATCCGATTTTGAAGAAGCAAATAAGCCCTTTGATGGAGTTTTCACTAATGGGGTTTTTACAGACAAGCCTTAATCACTATAAAGTGTCTTCCGCAGACCTTCTTCTACGTCCTGATAAGTACCAAGGAAGACATAGTTCTCATCCAGGAACCTGGGGTGTTGTGCGGAATTAGATCTCCAAATTATAAACTGCCTTACGTAATAAATGAAAGTAAATCTACATGTATTCTTGCAAAAGAGCTCCTCGGATATCATTTTGCTTTCTAATTACAGCTGTCACGCAATGTCAGCAACTACTGGCAGATTGTAGCATACCTAGCAATCTGCTAGGTATGTATTTGACAGATATATCCTTTAATCTGTCAAATACACTTATTGACGTTTATGTTGCAGCATTCCTAGCAATCAGCTAGCTCTGTATTTGACAGATATATCCTTTAATCTGGCAAATACACTTATTGAGGTTAATGTTAAAATGAGAAGTATATCCCCTCATTATTTGTTTGTGATAAAATATATCTATGTTCTCCTAATTCGTGTCAATATAACAGACGAATACTGCTATATCAAATATCTTGCGACACTTCAGAACAAAAGAACATTCGACCCTAGCGAGGTATCCGTTGGGGGGACAATTTTCCGCAACGCATACTTCGTCAGAGGTTTAAATTCCATTCGAGGTATGTGTCATCGAAGAAAATCACTTCACTAATATTCGTCAACTTGTGTCGCAGGAAATCGAAAAAATAATTGCAAATAGCTGTCAAAAATTGCACGAAAAGTGCACATAAACGCTCTTCAACGCAATTCGTCGGGGCGCGTCACAAAATGTCAGAGAAATATTCCGAACAGCTTTTCGGAAGAATACCTCGAAGCTAAAATACTCCGAATCGTACAAAATCGGAGAATTTTCGGCTCCGACGGCCTCGCTAGGGCCGATTACTTTTTTGAAAATAATTGTCATTCTTTGTTCAAAGTTTCTTCATGTTAAAATTAATTATATCAAATGTTAATGGCACTTCATGAAATAGAAAAATTAGGAGAATTGACATTTGACAACCATACAATAAAACAAATCAATTCAATTTGACAGTAATCAATAATGAACTGTCCGGCTTCATTTATCAAACTCATTTATTTGACGTTGACACAGCACGTTTGCTCGTATTACTGCAGCATTGTGTACGCACTTATTTCACAAAGTTCAATATTGTAGATGGCGCTGATAAATGTTTGTTTAACTAGAAACAGCATTATTTAAACTTAATTTTGTCAACTGTCATTTATTGATTTTCTTTTATTAACAATTACATTTGCAATTGTACACGAAGCTACCGCTGAGATTAACTTAAACTTCTGGAAAGTAGTTGCTATTGACCATCGGATTAGATGGCTTCAATTTCCTATTACAAATGTGGTCATCTTTGGAAGTCTGTATACAAATAGACCGCTAGCTGCATAGGTGAAAGGTATGTTATCAGATAGATTGGCAGCACCGCAAAGCAGTAGTTAAAAACCGGAGGATCATATAATTAGAACGATTTCTGTTTACAATAAGTTCTAGGCAATCAATTGCATTTGCCCCAAAAAATATGACATTACCCTCAAAAATATGACATATACAGAAATTTATCGACAACACAGAGAAATGCATTTTGTTGAAATATTTTTCTTAATCCATTTGAGACTGTAATACTGTTAAAGGATATAAATATATCTGAACAGCTTGTACATTTAAAGAAAATTCTATTATCCTAATTGTTGAATTCGAAAGGACATAGTGAATTCGTATTGTTATCGAATAATCGATGCACGACCGATGGCATCTCCTGTTTTCAATGATTGTCTCGTTGTTATTTTTCGCCGCTCATCTTATTTGTTATTAAATATCGCCACTTCAAATGACAAACTGGTATAGCCATTCGATAACAATTAAAAATGTGCACAATTTATAAGTGTGGTGACATACCCATACTCCTCTGTGTTTTTTCGCCGACGCTCTTGTTATTCGCTCATAAATTTTAATCTCAGAGCACTAACCTTAATCACTGTCCAAAAGCAGGTGTTTTCCAAGCTGTAAATTTCTCTTTTCTAAAACTCTGCTACTTTCCATAGAGTCTCACTTGGAAGTACCAACATAATATTCTCCATGCGACACACAAGTAGCAATATCCACAAAAAAAAAAAAAAAAAAAACGGATATGACACTCGCCATCGGAAATCTGCATTCATACGCTGTTGTCGCCAACAGCCACGCCATTGTTGTATGAGCGGTGTAATTTTGTGAATTAATTCTGACGCCCAGACAAAACACAGTCGCAAGACAAACATAATTCAAATTTTGTCTGTAATTGAAAAAGAAGACAACAAAAATTATGTTTTCTCCTTTTTCGGAAAAGGAAACCGAAAGTCAAGTTCAAAAGAGACAACAACAGCAATCTACCACACTTCTCAAGCATATGCATGCGTTTGTTGTGCGTTTAGGGCGCGTCTTCACTGCGGGCACAATCGACTATGAATATAAAAATCGAAAACCATGTTTTTTTCGTATTCTGATCACGCCAACGAAAGTGAAGTTTGTCGCTTTTTCAGATTCTGAAAACACGTTTCTTTTAATGGCAGGGAAAACGAGAGCAAATGCGATTCCTATCAAGTGCTGCCAAAAAAACCAAAACCTGGTTTTGGCGTTTGCCATTTGAAATTATATTCGCTTTTATTTTGTTTGTTTCTTCTGAGGATGAATTCTGATATCATTGACCTCCATTACTTGTGGTTTATTGCCAAATGGATGCGATAAACACTCGAGAAGAAGTAATCATCATTTCATCATGAGTTTCTCTAAAGAATGTGTGCTGTGTTCCACATCTGCTCTAAAGGTATTGCCACATATAAGAAGGTAAGCGCGAATTCTTAAGCTTGGTTCTCACCCTATTGAGTGTATACTTAATCAGAGCTGCCAAGATCGGGTTACAAAGTCTTAAAAAAAAAATACATAATTGGAGCCCCCAGAGACCCATAATTAGCCTTGCAAAATGCTGTCAAAGCCATAAACAGTGTGGTTAGCATTTTATTCCACTTTTTTAAAAAAAATTTTTTCTGTTCTATTAATGTTTATTACCCATTTTTTTAATATATGAATTGAAAGACAACAGCAAAATGAAAAAAAAGTAGCAGCACCACGACAAGCTCTCTCACATAATAGACACGATTTTTCAAATGAAAGCGAGACTCAATCATAACCCGTCGGTCGAAGTCGATGCCTTCGTGGTGGTGGGGATGGTGGTTGCATGGAACGCCATCTCTTGGTCATGGAAACTGGGTGCAATTTAATTAGTTTAGTTATTTCTTCGCAATTAAACTTTGATTCGATAGGCGAGTGAGAGAGAGACATACTGGTTCTCCAGCTGGTAGCCGGTCTTATTGGCAGCTAGCTCCACTCTTCATCATCAGCAGCTACCGTTGAACGCTTGCGATTGTATTTCATTTTTGTTGTAGTTATGCTTTGTTGCACTATTGACTGACATTTGGTTAATTGTTGGCTAAATTGTTTTTAAGTGCTCGTAAATTAAGTGCAGGTATCAAACGGGGAGATGTATCTTTTGGATATGGTGATGCTAATGGCATATCACGCGTGTATTAAATGTTTTGTCTTAGAAAGTGGTTAATTGGTTTTGACTTGAGGTTTTTATTGAGATGAAAATTAGGTATTACTTGCTGATGATTAAGAGTGAGAAATGTACCTTAAATGGAAGGAACTGGTATGGAATTAGTTTCCAGAATATGCATGAGTTATGACATTGAAGTACTTTTCTGTTCTAAAGCTATGCGGAAGAATTGCGCCGGAAGACTTAATTAGGAATGATTGTACGATCTTATCGATGAATAATGGACTTTAGCTGGGAAAGTTGAGACAATGTACTATTGAAATATGAAGATATGTATTGGGATTGACAGCTGTCGATATAAATATAATTGCTTTCTGTATACTTAGCTTTGATGATCAAATAAGTTTTTACTTATCAAACAGCTTCTCTAAGGAGTGCGGAGGAATTTTAGGCTGTCTTTCCTTAGTTCTTCAAGTTATTTATATCACCTGTTGCTTCAATAAATTCGAAGACATTTTAATTCAATTGTTGGCAGCACTCAAGAAAACAAAAAATAAATCTCTTCTTGTTTGCGATAGTCCTTTAAATAAAGGTAATAGGCTACAAAATCGTGCGGTAAAAGGGTTTAATACACATGTTCTGAGCATCCCTGATTCATGCTGCGCTGATGTGTCATTGATATGAAGATCTGTTAGTTTACGGTTGACGACCGCCTCTTAACCTGCAGTTAAACTGGTAGTCATGGCACCTGTTATCAGCAACCATGCAATACTTTCATGGCATTCCGGCATATCAAGCTGAAATGTGTAAGTTTTGGTTTTACTACGGATTTGCATAGTTAGTTCGTAACCTGCGCCATGTTTTGCTGCAAATTTGCAGCTTTAGGTAGAGGTCAATGTTTGACTTTTTATTCTGTCTTCCATATTAAGGTTGAAGTTGAGTCACCTATGAGGTATTGTTCAAGCTGAGATTTGAAGGGTGAAATCTTCTAGCAATCTTCTAGAAATCTTCTAGAAATCTTCATCGCTCATCATAATTTTGGTCGAAAAAACTTCCTCTTCGTCCTCGAGATTGAGGATGGCTTGGGCGTGCTTACACGCGTTTGGCGCTCGACAGGCAGCAGCTGATGCACGGACTGGACTTCGCACCGGAACATGCGCAAGTCTTGGACCAAAATTCGCATTAGGGACGAACAGCTGATGGCTACTTGCGAGGAACGGCGTCTGGTCGATGTTACCAGCGACAGCTCGACATCCTCGGCAACAGCGACGATATTTCTCAGCACAACGGGCGCTCCGGGGTCAACCACTCTTGGCAACGTCTCGTGTGGTCCCATACCCATTGTTTGCGCAGTCGGTGTCGAACGGCCGGGGAATCGGCGACTAAATTTGCGCTTCGCCAACACTACAGACAAATTGTTACGCAAAAAAATAGAAACGATTATTCCGTGTTCTTGGGGAATGTATCGCTCCTTGGCTTGTTTACTTGTATTCTACATCTGTGTAGTTCACAAATGTCAAAACAGATGGGACATTTTTGGCCATTTGCAAAAATAAGAGCATCTTCCAATAGGGTGATCTCTTTTGGCCCACCTTGTAGAACGCTCCATCTATATCTAGGAACGCTGCTAAAATATAATGTTTTCTCCCCTCATGTACTCCCGTCTCTACCCATTTGCCCTAAATGTAGAAATGTAGGTTTATCCGTAGACTTCAGTTTGATTTAGGATGCTTCTGTTCTGTAGTTTGAACAATATTTCCGTTGTTTTTAGAAGGAAAGATGACAAGCTTATTGGTCTGAAGACTTTAGCCGTATTTGCATTCGCTTTCGATATATAGATGACGTCTACTTCTCAATTTGTATTATTTAATCTGAATTTTCAAATGCCGCAATGACAATTTTTGACACGAAGAAGATTAATTTGTAAATATGTTCAAATGTTAAATGCCTACAATATTCAATCCTGACAGTTTGAAATTACTTTTCCTGTAGATTTCTAGTTGTTCCTCATTACTGTTTTACTGATTAAACACAACAAAAAAACGTTTTTTTCAACTTAAAATTATGACAGGTGACATTTTTAACTTTAAAGCTAAAAAAAAATCCACCCCAATGCACGAAAATCCATTTGTGAAAGTTCCATTCACCACCAAGTGATGAAATTTAATCCTCCAAATGACATTTAAACTCCCCAACTGACAAAAGAAAAAAAAAAGTACTAAACTCCTCCGAAAGGTGCTGGTACTCCGCAAGCCGCAAGCAGTCGCTTGCGTCACATGGCGTACAACCCGCCGCTGGACTTTTCTGCGCACAACCATACCACCAGGCCAATAAACGTTGTTCTCCATTACCAGTCTCTAATCTAATCGACCTTTTGTATATGCTAATTGTGCAATAAAGCGCTAAACAATGGCAAATTGGTGAAAACCACTTACATTGCTGCGGGTAAGTCGCACATTCGACAGCCCCCTTCTTCACCGTTACACATATATGACATCAGATTAATTTGAACTATCAAACCAAATTTAGCCTAATGCTAGACAACCGGACGTCTTTACACGGACAATTGTCGCATTTGACATTTGGCGTTTGATATCGCACTTAGATCCCCCCTAATGCTGTTACTGCAAATGGTAAGCTGGAAACAGTTGGTATGAGTGCCTAACTCAATCCCAAATCCAGGTCCAGACCGTCATCACAACCATTATGATCGGTTAAAAAAGATATGCCACGCAAAGCAACAAGATACCAATGTATAACACAAAACAATCAACAACACAAAAAAAATGGAGAAAAGAGAGAGTTCGTCAGTCTTCGTCTTGAATTCGATTCGTTTATTTATATTCTGCCCATCACGCGTTGAACATTTGTTGAAATGCAAATTTTCTTCACTTTTGACAACAACAACAAAATTTGCAGTGATTTGTGAGTTTTATAATTTGTTTTGTTAAATATTCTTTTGCACATTTTTTTTTGTGGGTTTTACTTTCCGAACTCACCCAAAGAAATGTGTTCACAGAGCCGCGCAGATTTAGTGTGATTATTTCCTTTGTAGCTGTCAGATTACGTATCGTAGAAATTGATATTTATTTCTTCTTCGATTTAACATTATAATATAGCAAAAGTAAAAGTCTATGAATAATGAATAAACATACACTCTGTATCATTGCGTGCAAAATTTTCAAATTGCGCAACACTTCTCTCGTTAGCAAGTTTCCATCACCAGCCATCAATCAAATTTTTGACATTACGTTGAATTAGCCCCAATTTAAAGGCGAACTGCATGAGAAGTGTAATCACGAATTAAATTCGTTACAGTGTAGACAGTAAGACTAGAGATCCAAATCGAAATCGAAATCGAAATCGAAATCGATGACCTTATCTGTCAAACTGACATTTTGAAAAGTTGTCGACTTGTATTGACAATCAGGATAGGTATAGGTATTTGAAGGATTTATTAAACAGTACCAGCTGTCATCTTAAACTAACAAATTGTTACAATTCAATTCGTGCCGCATAACTAACCTACAAACCGTGACACACAAAACCAGTAGCTATTTAGCACGAATTAAGCTATTAAGCGCGTTCAGCTGGCGATTGCTGTTAAATGTCATCTAAATATTTGCGATTAGAAATAGAAAACTTTCAACATTTTTTTGCGAAGAGAGAAAATGATTGTCTTGCGTGAACGTGACAGTGCGTTGCATTGCTGCAGCGTGCGCACGTGAAAATGTTTTCCCTTCGACTAGTGTATTGTGTTGTTGTACGCGCGCGCACACACAGTGCACACTTCTAATTGATATGTCAGCGTGTAAGACCGTAAATTCCCCCGCACACAACACAAGAGTGCGCGCGACTATGTTTGATATGCAAGACACTCCATCTCTCGCCAATGCCCTGAGATTGTCGCGAGCAAAACTCTCAAGAGCTAGCGAGTGGAGTGTGTTCAGAGAAAGACAAAAAAAAATATCGAAAACTCTATGCCATAGGTACACCACTTTCGCGGATACGTATCTGTGTACGTTGTAATCTATGTTTTCGTTGCTCGTACCTATCCGGTTGTAGTTGCACGATGATTGTTTCACTTTTAAATGCTCGAGCTCTTCAGTTGCTGCTTTTGTATCTTGTTGTCTCCGCCATGCTTGACCAATGTCAATGCGAGTAACATCTAGCCGGAAATCAAAAGTAACAGAGATAATTTTTTTGTGCAAAGACAATGAGTGGTATGCCAAACTAACATAGATGTCAGTCATCCGTGTTTTGGAAGTATTTAGTGGGATTCACGCTGCTTGAGCATTGGATGAGGGAAGTCGTCGTATTGGCCTGGGAAACCTAGTACGTGAGAAATTAGGTTTTTCAGACCAATCTATTTTTGGCTAATTTATTCGACAAGACAACGATGTAGGGGTTAGTGTACCTTTTAGTGGAGTAAATTTGCATGCTCTGATGGCGGATATTTATTTTGTGGGCTAAGTTAACTGTTTAGGCACAAGTGAGTAGAGAAAGAGATCGGCATTTGTGTGCTGGAATGTTTGGGGGCTGAAAGAGGTATGTAGGCTTTGAGATAGCTAGTCAGTCAGATATTTGCATTGTTGACGAATAAATTACTCAAATACGTAATGTTAAACAAAATCGATTACCTAATTACAGAGTGCAGCTTGTTAGTTTGTATGTATCATGAAGGGCTGTCATCATTGTTATATGCTGGGAAGTAAGAAAACTGCTGACAATGTTGTTTTGCTGAATCAAAAATTCTCAGCTGAGGCAGCGGAGTAAAATGTTTTAGAGATTCGTAAGTGAAACACGCCGATTGACGAAACAACATCGACATTAAGAGCACACTTTGGTTTGTTCAGCCGATTCCTCAAATCAATGTTGACGTACGACAAAGCGGTGTGAGAAGAATGACAGTTGTAGATTTTAAATTTGTCACATTAAAAGAGAAATCCAAGGAAATTATATAAAATACGAGATTTAAACGAACTACGATGCAAAGCGTTCGTATAGTCAGAAAGTTTAAGCAAACAAATACAAAATTTTGTGACAAAATAAAAACTGTAAACCAGTAACAACCGATTGCCAAATTGGCAAATGTTTTCTTTGATTTAGTGTCAATACGTTGAAATCTTTGAAGTTTTACTTTAATATGTGGGCTCTTAAAATAATCTAAGGAAAATAGACAAAATGCTTCACAACATAACAAAGTTTGAAGTTTACCATTTTATTGATGAAATATTGTATATCTATATCATATTCTATATCTTCATAAACTACGTTTCTTCAGAGCAAATACCCCATGTGCTATATTACCACATGTCAATTGATTGATTTGACAAGCAACATATAAACATCATCGGTTAATGTGGTTAACTTGATGTCGAGTCAATGAACAATAATGCCCTAGTTTGACATCGGATATTTATCCATTAAAACATTGGTACGCAATGTTTTTCATTACTACCTAAATATGACATATGATATGTGAAAAATGATTAACGGTGTATACACTTTACATATATGAGTATGAATCAGGAGAAATGCGTCCCCATTCGGTTTTGTTTTTTCCTTTCCATTGACATCCTACACCAAAACACCAATTATAACACAAATTAAATTATTTGAGGTTAGCACGTATATGCAATTTGACACTTCATTTGCGTTTTGCTATGCGATGGAAATTCATTCATTGATTTTTTCTGAGGTTGTTGAGCGTATTATACGAACGACATTATGACAAAGAAGAGAGTTCAAACTTTTAATGACCTCGTTTCTTGTGAAATGACTGGACATTATAAGTATTTCAACGAAAATTCTGGAAGAAATCCATCAAACTTAGAGTTGTTGAAACCGTAGAAATGGTTTTGATCATTTTTTCATTTGATAATAATGACTTTGAGGATCTGAATAATGTGCGTCATGTTGATTTTGACATTTTGATTTACACTCTATGTATACTCTGTATGTATTCACTTGGCAGGTCAACTACATAAGTATGTAATGACAGTTGAACTCTAGAAATAATAATGACATATGCAAAAACATTAATTAGCAGTTAATTTTGACACAACTAGTATAAATCATGCTATCTACCTACTGACCCGCCTAATAAACCGTTTGAAACACGATCAATAATGTATTCTGACAATTGCCTGTCAAGGGGCTGGAAAATGTCACGAACTCTAAACGAAACGTCACGTTACCGGCTTTGATTTTGTACTTACTGTCAATTTCTACCTCATAACGACGACAGTAAAGAAATAAATTTCTAATAACTGTGTATTTAGAAGTTGTCGTACACGCAAAGCAAAAAAAAAAAACCAACCTCACGTTCCTAAAAACATGTTTCAAGACTCAAAAGAAATACCTATCGACATATGAAGTATGCATTTTTTTTTAAACCCGATCGTGTTCAATACCCTATGACATTGAGCACTGCAGTGTGTTTACACTCAGAACAATTTTTACAGTACATAAACTGGTTGCACTTGTTTTCCACTATATCACCATGTTCTTTCGATGGCGTGCGTTCTCTATACCAATCCCACCTGTTTTGCATTACCTCGGGTCTCCCATAGTTTGCTCAATTAGATTTATAGTTCATAAATCTTTAAAATTGCAAATGAATGCCATTCACCACGGATATGGATGTGGGCAGGGTGTACCACCAACCGATATGGTGCAGTGTCTTAAATGTCAAACACCATACCTAACCAAGCGGTAATTTATTACATTTTTCATCGCACCCCCTGTCACCTGATCAAATACAGAATTTGCAATCAATAATTGAAAGAATTATGGCAAAGAAATTGCCATCAAGTGAAACTGCCACCATGCAAATAGATACGAACCAATGTCAACTTTTACTGTCACCCCACGGCAACAAACAGCGAGAGACAAACTAAAAATGACACCTCCAACTTTAGCAAATCAAAAGTAAAAAAAATAAACCAAACATTGTTTGACGGTTATGTGTGTGTGTGGTGCGTATTGCTCGATCAGGTGGAAAATATGAATCAGCCGGTCAAAGACACCAATCTCATCCGAAAAACAAGTCCCAAACAAACAAGACGCTGCAATTCGAACCCGTCCTAGCAGCGGGTCTACAACGGTCTATACGCGCTTGATGAGATTTTCGATCACAAGACGCATATCAGCCGTGAATATGCGAGTTTACCTGTTTTCGACGCTTGGAGACATGTGCAGTGCAGCGTGCATCTAATAGAGACGCCGATGACAGAGCGGGTGATGTGCAGTGTGGAACATACCCCCAGCCGCCGGCCGCTTGTTCATCGATGCAAACACAATTTCGAAGATGACAACTTTCCATCTTTTTTTTCCAGCGGCTGTTTTCTATGATTTTCAAGATCAAAAGATGTTGGCATGTTTGTTTTTTTTTGTGTGCGGTTTTTGTATATTTTTACAAAGGCTCATGTTGGCAGTTTCCATCGCCTAATCCTATCGTCAACGGATCTTGCACAAAGTGATCATGAATGCATGACGACAGTTTGTGCCATTATGATGTGCGTTGTGATGCATTGTAGATGGGGTTTGAAGAAAGAGGGTGGGCGAATTAATCGCCGTCTGAACAAACACAGTTTTGTGCATCTGTAATTTGACGTTTAAATACCGATAAAGTTGTTCTGAAGGTTTACTTTAAATATTTGTGCGGAGATCTTTGCAGAAGGTTTGCAGAATGATTTTCACTTGCCCTTTTTCGACACTGGTCAATAAAGGCTTATCTCAACGTAGACGTTCGAAATCGGCAAAAATCTGTAGCCCGAACATAGATCCCATCGTGATAGAAGTAAACATGCACAGATGTATCGTTGTGAGAAATAAGCTAGGCCCTATCCCTTGAATTAGTGTTGAGTTCGAATTTGTTTTCTCACTTTTCTCCACCTCACTACTAACGTCGTATTAATATTGGGCAACATTCGATGTTCGATAAAATAAGTTCGCTACGATTTTGTCTCCTATCAGTTTTGTTGCATGTCGCGTTTTTTTATTTGGTGAAATGATGTGTAAACTCAAGTCTATGTCATGAAACTTATTTTTGTTAAACAAGGAGAGTTTTTTAGGTTCTGCGAGTACCAGCAAGTACCATTCATAGGAAATGGCTGATGATTGTGGAATATCTTTGTTGGCAGAATACAGGATTGTGAGATATTCATTCGTTGTAAAACCGAGACTATAGGGTTCGGCACGATTGGGTCTCCTATCAGCCTAATGCATCCGATCAGATATGAGGGTTAAAAATAAGTTTAGGGCTATACTACGCTTTGCATATTGTGACCAAATAAGAGGGGTTAAGCTATTTTTTCATAGATTAAGAAGAGCTTGACATCACTCTCTGTTTTTTGATGAAAAGAAAAGTTGTTACTAAAATAACTTCATACATGCTGACTGTGGTTTCCGATTTTTCGACATAAGCTAATGGTTGCCTTCAGAGTTGTTGTTCGGTGTTCAAGCGAGACTTAAAAGTTTTTGACGGTTATGTCTCCTACCAGTCTTTTATCGCACGCTTTTGTATTCTAACAAATGGGTGCAGTGATGATGATGTTTTGTTTACTTTCCATTATTTAGAAAAACCTAGACATTGCGCTGCATCACTTTGGACTTTGGTTGTTAAAACGATGTCTAGTAAAGGGTGGTTTTTTTAGATGTTGGTTTTTCGAATAGAGATAAAACTGACATTTTGTGGTCAAATCGGGCAACTATAATGTCATTTATGTTCAGTTTGGTTTGCCATTTCATCATGAACAGATTAACAAATGAACAATGCTTGCAAATCGTGCAAGTTAATTTCGAAAATAATGGTTCAGTTCGCGAAGTTTACTGCAAGCTCCGTCCATTTTATGGTCGGCATAATCGGACGATTATTAATTAATTCGGTTAACAATGGATAGTTGTCGCACTATGTTTACTCTATGTGATAACACGCATCCGCAGAGATGTCGAACAGTGCGTACCGAAGAAACAATTGCCGCTGTAGAGAAAAGTGTTAAAGAGGACCCGAATGAATCGATTTGTTACCGTGCACAGCAATTGGAGCTTTGTTCATCGACTTTATGGAAGATTTCGCGTAAAGATCTTGGATTACGAAGTTCTATGTTTCTAATAAAAAACACCGTTTACTAACACACAAACTGATCATGGAGAGTTTGCTTTATGACTAAGGGATGTGGAAAATGGGATTTCATGATTTTAATGATTTTAACACATCCTGTCATTTGAGATCCACGTTCGAAAATGTAGCTTGAACTGATAACGAGTATGAAAAGCTGGGATACACAGAAATGGATTCGATTCGAAGTTGAAAACAAGCGATCATTCATAAAAATCAGAAAGAGTATCGGAGACAAAACAGAACCTTGGGAAAGACCAGAATTTAATTGATTGGTAGGAGATTTGAAACTATCAACAACAAGTCCATTCAAGTATAGTTTAATCGATTGCAAATTTGCGAGTTTTCATTAAATCCATTCAGAAGCTTAGGTCTTATCAATGCAATGCTTGATTTTTCTAAGTTATGAGCTTTGTTTAGACTTGCATTTTTCTACTCCACACAATGCTCCGCCATAATTTGAGTTTTCCTTGTTAAGAACATCGTTTAAGGCTGAACTCTAAGAGAAGATGGTTGCGAACGACCACTTCCGTAACTGTGCGAACACATGCAATTTGTATCGTACGACCATAATAGCTTTTCGCTTCGATTAGATCAGTTTTCGTTCACTTTTGCTCACATGCGAAAAAGCGAATTCATTCGCTCTTTTGTTCTTTTATACAAAAATTTGATATTTCACTTCAACAGCTGCGTACATTGAAGTTGGTAAGTTCATAAGCACGATTTTTTTTTTGTCAAAACGACTTCCCCTCTGACAATCGCTTCCATTCACAAAAGTCTATTACGGGCAACTTAAGTAATTTTCAGTACTAAAGAAAACTTAGCGTAGAATTTATACATGAGCTTCCGATTGCTTTCGACTATTATAGTTCAGCTTTTAGAGTTGAATTGAACCACTCAAACATTACTCCGCCATAATTAATATAATTTACACATCACTGCGCGAATTTACATCCCGCAGCTGTCACAATCCGATTTACTTATTTTCTGCACACTTCCTGATTAAGTTCTTTCAAACAATCTAAACTAACTCACCGCTACAATCATTACCTCCCATCGCTGATCAAATTGTAACCAACATTTTGTTCTTAGCAATTCCGCATGTAATCCCACCTTAAAGGCAGCAAACGTCCATCAAAAATTCCAAGAATCACACACAACACGCAAGAGCCTAGTCAAGTGCACAAAACCAATTTAATCCCAACACTTGAAACAACAGGACCGATCATCACCACACCAGTCCCGACTGCTATCATTTGAATCCAAAAAAACAGCGTTAATTCCAATTCCCAGTGCTACCAACACGTCTGGTAATGACTTAATTCGATGTGCGATAATAATCACACCATGGAACTCTGGCAATAGAATCAATCACCATGACATGTCAGAAATGTGTATCCTACACGTAACGTAACGAACCGTGATCACACGATGAAGATCATGATTTATGATCTGAGCATGGCTGCCACTTCGATGTGTAGGAGTGCCGTTACCAAAGCCGATTCAATTAAATAGAATAGAATTAAAAAGAAACGTGTAGGGTGCCTTGTTAGGTGGTGCTTCTGGATCTTATTAGATGTCATTACAGTCGATGGGCACTTTCTATGTGACCTAGTTGTGCACAACAGCAGAGTTGTGATTGTCAACCAATTGCGCATTGGATAATTGCCGTTGATGGAATTTGATTTTTTTTTTGGACATTCTTAAGAGATTTGGTTCTGGCCTACTTCAGAGCCACTTGCCGGGTCCAAGTGTCACTTGGCTGACAAAGAGAAGGTGCACTACAGGTTGAAGTTTCTCTTTTTTTTATATTTTCGCTACTGTATTACCGTGTTACAAAACTTCAAATTCAAATCGTTTTGCAACTGATGACTGATGATCGTGGAAGAGAGGGGGAACATTTAAACGCCTCCCACATTCGGCTCGCAGATTATAGGCTTGTACGATGCTGGAGGCCTACTAAAATTCATAATTACCACTGCTGATGGTTGTTAATGATTTATCGTTCGCAGCAATAGGATGCATTTGGAGAAGATGTTGCTGCTGCTGCCTGATGGTAAAACTTTCAATTGCACACGTGCGCTGAATCGCTGACCAGTCGTATACAAATCTGAGCCGTCTCAGGATGACCTCAAACGGGCTTGTGGCCATTTCGTGAGCACACCAAATCGTTTTCGAACTTGTATGCGGCATGAGTGACACGCAGTTAATTGCTGCAGTTTATTAGTAAGCCTGCGCCAGCAAATGGATGGGTCTAAGTTGACCCAGGGGGGAGCAAAAGAACGATTGTAATTGGAGTTATGAATTGGAATTTTGAAAAGACAACTTGAGGCTAGTAGCGGGTATCTATACAATACACATGTATCGTCGCAATTATGGCGATAAACGCTTGTTGGAAGTTCAGTCGTGTGAAAGGTTGTTGGACCTTCTACTAACTGGGCCATGACAGTGAACATGGAAGCGTGCATGCGGGTTAATTTGGGTACATGCATGGGAATATGAATATGGCCCGCAATGTGTTAATTAGTAATTTGAATTTGAAATTGAAATTGAACTTCTGCGTGAGTATTTTGGGTTTTAATGATCCAAGGGTAGAAGGTCAATTTTTAAGTGGAGTTTTGGAACCTATTATGCAAGGTTCAAGGTCAGTTTTAGTGGGAATAACAGTACGGAAGTCTTATAACTGGCGTACTATGAATTTCGTTCAATTCCCAAGAACAATGAATGCATATCACTAGCCCTCCCCTTCACATGCTAACTAAATTTGTCAAATGGCTTAAATCTCAATTAAGTTATTCGTATTTAACATGAAATTATAGGTTCCGCCATTCATTAAGATCTGGACCTAGAAATATGCACGGAACTATGATATTATGCTGGATATTTAAAAAGAAAAATTTAACAACTTTTACTTATGTAGATGGCGTTGTTTTCAATAAGTTACTAGCCTACAAAAATTAGCTCAATTCCGCTTACGAATTCTTCCGAGATCTCCAAAAAATCAGTAAGTCGGACTTGATAACTCAACTGAGAGACCTTGGACTTTTCAATCTTTTGAAACTAAAATTTCATGGATTCACCTCCTTACACTTTCTGAGGGAAGTTTAAAGATATTTATTTCTGACTTTTAATGATCATCGACGCTCAAGGAACATGCGCAAAGCCATATTTGTAGCAGTTGTATCAGCAGTTTATGATATTATCTTCGTGTTTGCTACGTCAACGACGCTCATTGCAAAAACCCAACATGCGACATGCGTAAAGCCATATCTGTTGTAGAACATTAAGAGAATCGACTTTTAGTATGTGCTTTGAAGTAAGAAAAATTTCTATTTGACAGATAAATTCTCCCTTTGGTGAGAATTCTGTTAATCCTACGACCAGTTTTTTTTAGTGATAGATCATCTTAAATTTAGAATTAACTCTGAGTTAAGCCATATTATTAAGTTTAATTAACTCGAGGTCAAAAATGAAAATCAGATTAACAGAATTCTCACCAAAGGGCGATTCTATCTGTCATATTGAAATTTTCTTACTTCAAAGCACACATAATGTATTTGCGAGCTTATTGGGTAATTGGTGTTATACTAGTTAAAAAAAAGTAAATCTTGGACAATTCGCTGATGATTACAGGATCATTCAAAGAAGATTAAGATCTGCAGAGAGTAATAGCTTTTTATTTACAATAAGTAGGCTTAACTATAATCTCGCAAAAATCTAAAATCTAAGTGTCAAGGGTTCATTGCGGGAAAAAGATTTCTAAAAAAGAATCCTTAAAACTAAAGGCCATTGAACATTTTTCAATTTACCTTCGTCGGGTAAGAGGTTTTTGAGTTTATTTTGAACACATAAGCTTCGCCAATAATTCAATTTATAAATAAGCCCTTACAAGTAACAGAATATAAACAATAATGATAGCTATGACAAGAGCATAAACAAAAAACTACCCCTACATACAAATCTGTAAAAAAATTACTGCAGAAAAATCAGTTGGTAAAAATCCGTAAACTGTCAGTAGGTACACAAAAGTGATATTTCGTTTGTGTTTACAAACGCTTATGTCATTTGTATTTCAAAAGGCAAACATTTATAGTCAATCGATGCTTAAGGGTTTAACTCCATACTACTTTAAATAAAAAGCTAGCTTTAACTTATTTTCATCAATAGACACTTTTTAACGTGGTGCTAATTAGTGTATACTAACGAACGTACCTCTAAGAACTCTAAGTCAAACTCACCTAAAAACTGACAGTTCTCACAATCAAACAAACCCAATATCAGTGAACACTTCCAAACACACCTAAAAGTGACAGTGAAAAATATTTCAGCTTTTTGTGCCTTTGCCCGTTGCTCGATTTGAAAATGACAGATGACATTACGCTAACTCTGCGTTAAATATTTAAAGTCAGGTTTCGGTTGCTTTATCTTTAATGCAAGAGTTTTAACGCTAAAGTAGACTTTTTGACAACTGTAATTATAAAAACGTGTTAGTTCGTGATAAAATAACTTTAAAGTCTACTTTAAGCGACAAAATATGTGTTTTAATTTAAAGCATGTCTGTTATTTTTACCGTTCTGATAGAATTTACCCCCACTCCAAAAAAAAATTGAGAATTTAATAATTTAAACTGCAAAAGTACGGGAACACAGCTATTATTTCTACTCGTCGAACCACAAGTTTTGGCTAAATAATCTCAGCTGAATTTTAAGCAAACACGAGCATTTTGTTGATCTACATCCAAATGGGGTTGCTACAAATAGATTTCTAAGTAGATTTCATACAGGGTGCATCAACATGACCTCTTTTTTTAAGTGTCCGCTGTTCAGAATGACGGGTTCCGTCTTCTGTAAATGGAATCAATAAATACGTGAGTGACTACGCCCAAAGAAACCGGGAGTGCGACAAGATGAAAAACTTAAGTCCGTAGCCCATCAGATCAGCTGTGAAGAGTTACACCATCAATGTGCGTCTAGCGCGCAAACATGACTTATTCAATTTTATTTTGATCCTAAAAAGACGGAGCAACAGCTGAACCCTGCAAGGGCAATTACGGTTGCTTTGACGGAACACTTCCCAGAGTGCGTCACCTTTAAAATGATCGATTTGAAGTAAACATTCGCTGATTTGGCCTGGCCAGAAATCTGACATTATAACGGGTGATCCAAGTAGAGATACTTTTTTCAATAGCCTTTTTTGACAGATCACGTGTGAGTCGTGTCATGCTGTCATGTTATTTTTGTTTAGTATTGTTTGGCATTTCATAATGGAAAGACTTACGCGTGAACAACGTTTACAAATTGTTCAACTTTATTATGAAAATTCACGTTCTGTGAGGAATGTGTTTCGTGCACTTCGCTCAACTTATGGTCAACATAATCGGCCTACTGAGCGTACTATTCGCAACACCATCACCCATTTTGAGACCCAGCATTCATTATTGGATAATATTCGACCGAATAGACCACGTCCAGCACGCTGTGAAGAAAATATAGCGGCCGTAGCTGAGAGTGTACGCGAAGACCGTAGAGAGTCGAGTCGGTGCCGTTCGCAGCAACTCGGACTGACGTATGGAACGACTTGGCGCATTTTACGTCAAGATCTTAAATTGAAAGCGTACAAAATACAGCTTGTGCAACAACTGAAGCCGCTCGACCTTCCCAAGCGACATCGCTTCGCTCTATGGGCTCTTGAAAAGTTCCAAGAAGATCCGACGTTTTCGAGGCAAATTTTGTTTAGCGATGAGGCCCATTTCTGGTTCAATGGGTATGGTAACAAACAAAATTGCCGCATTTGGGACAAAGAGCAACCTGAAGAGATTGAAGAACTGCCACTTCATCCAGAAAAAACAACGGTTTGGTGTGGTTTGTGGGCCGGTGGAATCATCGGTCCACATTTCTTTAGAAATTATGCCGGTGCGAAAGTAACCGTCAATGGCGACCGTTATCGTGCCATGATAACCGACTATTTGATGCCTGAAATTGAAGCTCGTGATCTCGGCGACATTTGGTTTCAGCAAGACGGCGCCACTTCCCACACATCGCATCAATCAATGGACTTATTGAGAGAACATTTCGGTGAGCACATAATTTCACGTTTTGGGCCGGTCGATTGGCCACCAAGATCGTGTGATATCACACCGTAAGACTTTTTCCTGTGGGGATATGTAAAGTCAAAAGCTTATGCCGACAAACCCGCTTCGATTCAGGCCTTTAAGGAAAACATCACGCGTGTCATTCGCCAGTTACCAGTCGAAATGCTCGAACGAGTGAGCGAAAATTGGACTCAACGGATGGACCATCTGCGACGTAGCAACGGCCAACATTTGATAGACATAGTCTTCAAAAAATAAATGCCAAAGAATGTTCTTTCAAATGATAATAAACATTCTCCATTAAATTTGAATTTTCTGTGTTTTTTTTTCTTTAAAAAAGTAGGGAATCTCGAAATGGATGTCCCTTTACATGGATGACTCTGAAATCTTTAACAATACAATTTTACTAATAGGTTATTATGTTCAACTTTGATTACAATACTCCCAACTTTCAAGTTACATAGCTCTTTTCGATCACGTGTCTTATCTCCCGATTTAACACTGACAGCTTCCCTAAACACTAATTGCTTAAAATTCACAAAAATATTCCCATAGAATAAAATTACCTCCACAAGAACTCCCCAGCCGCTTGTTAAAATTCCCACACCACTAGAAATCCCCACTAAAGCAGTCTAATGACCTCCTCAAGATACCATTCAGAGTTATTACCTCTCAATTTCTCAAAAGCAGCCAATAAATCTTAACTCTCAAATGGTAGCACCTCGCACACACCATCAATAACCCGTAAAATAAACACAATAAAACGAATGCAAATTAATGCCCAAAATCAAACATTGGTGTGAGAACCAATTTGAGGATAGATTTCCTCCTCCCAAGAGAGGGTGTCATATTTGCATCCAATTAGCATCTAATTTCAAATGCAGTCTTCATACCATACCCAGAGTAGTGTGTTTATACCATAAAATGTCAACTTCCATCATGCCACTTGAAAATAGTTGAACAATTTTTTCACAATTGGATATCTTACCTGAAAAGAAAAAAAACAAAAAACAAAATGGCGTTAGAAAAAAATGTCTCATTAAAAATGCAGTACAGGTCTTAAAGAGTCCATATCTAGGGAGCTATAAAAGTGTGTGAAAGAATAATTTCGTTCTAATTGCATTGGAAAACGATGTGACAACTCTATTTGAATAAAATCGAATAATAGTTCATTAGAAGGATTTTTTTTTGAAATTCCATGAAAAAATAAAAATAAAATGCAAGGTAAATGAAGGTAACGGTGTAGCAGCAAATGGCTGTTGCATTTGAAGTTTGGAAATTGATTCATGATTGGTGGTAATAAAAGTAACAGCAGTCAGGGTGAGAAAACGTGACTCGAATGCAAAGCGGGAGTAGGTAATTGATTAGCTAGCCCATAAGGAAGAGTTTCTGTTGGATGTGGTATTTCGTTGAGGAAGAGAATTGCAGAGTGATGTGACAAGTGTCATCACTATCAATTTGAAAATATGAAAGTAGATCAATCGAACATAAAAGTTGATCTGGGGAAGTAATTTTTTCTCTGAAATTTATTCTGTTTCTATTTTATTAACAGTTCGCAAAACAAAACGTAGATGGCGTTGCCGTCGATAAGTGTACCTGTCTACTATTCATTTGTATCTTTGTACATATAAAGGGTGCTCCAATCGCAAAATTTACAAAATCTTTAAATAAAATAATAATCTCCATTTTTTTAAAAGGTCGAATTTCTTTTTTGAAACAAAAAGTATATGAGATAGAGTTAGGTTTGATATACCTAGTCCTGCCATAAGTTCTGTTACACAATTTCCATCGCTTATTGCAAACAACTTCTTGCGGGAATAGAACCGTTAACTATTTTTTCGGAACGCATGCATTGTGTAGTAAAGAAAACTAGCCAGTTTGGTTTCAGCTTGCGATCTGCTAACATGGAGTGGGGTGTTAAAGAAAATCGAATCGCGATAATTGCGTTGCATAAGTGCGTGCGGGAAGAGTGCTGGCCAAATTTTCGAGTTGCTAAAACCACTCGGCATATCGAGAAATTTCGTTTATCGGGCTATTGATCGTTTTTCCGAAATGTCCAGAGTCGATGACGTCGTCCGTACAAGTGCGGTAGTGAAGGCAGTGCGTGAGCGAATTCGGAGAAATCCCCTTAGAAAACAGAAAATAATGTCCAAGGAGTTGGAGATATCAACCAGATCGATGTCAAGGTTGATTCGGGACGATCTCCATATGAAAGCCTATCGTCGGTCTCGTTTTTTTTTCTATGGGACTTTGAAGTTGTAACAGAACTTATGGCAGGCCTAGGTACTTAGCACATCGGGCAACGATCGAGTTAAAATGAGCTTCATCGTTTAGGACTTTTTAACTTGAACTGTGGTAGTCAAACTTTCATTATTTTGTATATATAAACCAACAATGAAAACGCAAATATTTCTTATTTAGTACTCGATTTTCAATAACCCTAAACTGCCAGCTGTCAAACTTGACCGCACAAATGGCGGAAAATTCAAATATTGCTTGAATTTGAAGACACGCTTTCTTGGGGACTCGGAATGTTAGTAAGCAGTATGGTGTCGATTAGGATCACTATATTGATAAGGCACTTCAACGCCAGATTGACTTATGATGATGAATGTTTTCAACACACGTGAAAACAGCTGTCAACCATCTAGGCACCAATCAAAAACAAATCTTTGGCGCAACAGGCTCGTTATTACCCAGGGCAAAGCGTTCTCCATTCATGTGTGCGTGTGTACTTCTGCACGATGGCGTGACCTCCTGTTTTATGCCGACTCCGAACGTCTAACTTGAGGTAAGCTTTTCTTGACAATTGATACTACTCGGATGATTTGTCAGATCATCGCGAGAGGAGGGCCTGTGAAAAATCATTTAGGTGTTGCTATGGCTGGGAATCAAACCCTGACTTTCTGCGCGGCAATTCATCGCACCAACCATCGAGCCACTGAGCCCGTCATTAGATGGCTTCAATTTTTAATTGCAAGCTCATTAGGTTTGATCGTCACCACTAAGCGTCGTGATCGGCTGTTAAATATTCGTAACCTCATTATAAGGAGTGTGTTAAGTTTTGCTTCCTTAAAATGTCTCTAAATTTATTCATAACGAAGCAACGATGAATAGAGGCTGCATAACCTAAACAAGTTAAAATAGTGGCTGTATAAGGCTGTTTTTTGTTTGCCTCTTTTTGTCAAAAATGGCTGACTTTCAGGTCCAGACTGAACTATAATAGCCGGAAGCAATCGGAAGGTAATGTCAAAATTCTACGTTAAGTTTTCTTTAGTACTGAAAATTACTTAAGTTGCCCATAATAGACTTTTATGAATGGAAGCGATTGCCAGAGTGGAAGTCGTTTTGACAAAAAAAAAATTCGTTGCTTATGAACTTACAAACTTCAATGTACGCAGCTGTTGAAGTGAATTATCAAATTTTTGTATGAAAGAACAAAAGAAAGAGTGAATAGATTCGCCTTCGTGAATGAAAAAATAACGAATCGAAGCGAAAAGCTTTATGATCGTACAATACAAATTTTTCGCATAGTTACGGAAGTGATCGTCCGCAACCATCTTCTATTATAGTTCAGCCTTAAGCCTTAGAAAGGTTTCAGTTGACATTGTTCGATCTAGAATTAAAAAAAAAAAAAATACCATCCGCTATCCTTGCAGCTTGGTACCATATGAATGAGGAGTATTTCGGCTATTCAGCGTCTAAGCCTTAAAGTGGTTGCCAGAATTAAAATAATTCGATTTTGTTGAAATCGAAAAGGCGTTCGATAACTTCATATTCTTCGATATGCTGTCCAATGCCTTACCCAGATGTGCCTAATACAAGACCATACTTATGCTGACTTGTAAAAGCAGTGGTTATTGGGTTGTTAAGTCAACACTCGAGTACCAGAAGGCTGTATTATTTTGATATTTTTATTTCTTTTGATCATCTGTGACATTTTCAGGGTATAATTTAAAAGAAACATAGAAAAACAAGAAGGCGCAATGGAGTCTCACCACAAGCAACATATTCATTTTGGTGGAAGAGGAAATGCATTGCCAGTAAAGTCACCAAGCTGTATGTGTAGGAAAACATCAACAATTTTATATAAAATTCTGCGAATTAAAAGGAATCCAAATAAATACACAACCGATAACTCTCTTTAGCTCAGACATCAACCATGAAATAAAAAAAACCTAAACATACAGATTTGCAGCCTACCACACTAATTTTCATTTGTACCAATTTAATCACAGAAACAGAATGAATCCGGAAACATAACCTTAAAGTCACAATGTTTGCTTCAAGCAAAATTTTTTGAAAGTCCATGCTTATACGGGTTTGAACTTTAAAGAACTAACTTACGTTTGTTTGTTTGCCTCAAGAAAAATCGATTGAAAGTCTAAGCCCTTACGGGTTTAAACTTTAAAGGACTAATTTACATTTGTGACCATAGTCTGAAAATACTGAAATTTCTCACCGGCTGTGTTCAGTAAGGTAAGTGGCTTTTGAAAGCTGTCAAGAATGCAATTATTAAAACCGAGACGTCACACTCCAGCTTCATGTTGTTACAACTTTCTGACCGTAGAATGTGGAACGTGACCTTTGTACGCAGATGTCTTCACAACCTCATAGACATTCTTAGGCCCAGCTGAATAAAAAATTACGGTATAGAATCGATCGTACGAACGTTAAAGTATCAATGGGTAGATCACACCGTCGTCCTAGAAATTCATGTCAAAAGCTCAATACGCGCAAAGCCATATCTGTAGTAGTTCGATCAAACCTATCCAGCCAAGCAAATAGACCGTTTGGCAAGTCATAACAGAATGCAATGAGTGAAACGTCAAAATTAAAAAAAAAATTATAGAACATTAAAAAATGGAACCAGGGGTCTGGGTATTCGATGGAGCCTAGAGTTTGTCGTTGATCTATGCTTCTCGAAGAGTGATAGCATATTAGTACGCAATTAAAATGTACATGAATCTGCATGTAGGTGGCGTTACTATCTACTTCTCTTTTTTCCATTTTGCGGGATTATAATCATGATTGATGGATACAAATCAAGACCTAATAGAGAGCATGCTGGATAGTGGTTTTTGTTTGAATTTAAGACAATAATCATCACCAGACATATCTACAGCGTTGTCAAATGAAATTTGACAGATCGGGAAAAATTACTGGACACTTTTAACACTGTTGAGGGGGTTATTAATTAAAACCGTTCACTACTAGAGATTTAACTCGATAATCAAGTGCCAATATCAACATTTTGAACTCGCAAGGTACGTTCGATTCTTATCCCTTTCTGTCAGTTCTGCTGTTTTGCAGCCTAAAGAGTTCTTGTCGGCTTTAAGTTGGTAAATCGTTAAAAAAAATATCCAATATTATCTGAATAGTCATAAACCTGAAATAGTCATAAACGTTTCCTGATTCCCAGTAGTCCTTCCCTCATCAAAACCACTTAAGGCTCTATCACCGATAGCTTTGACAAGCTACTCCCTCCCAGCCCTCATCAATCAACCAACAATTTCCTATCATTTCCCACTCGGAACCAACTTGTAACCTCCACCAACCCAATACTTCCTCTCTCATTCACATCATTCATCAAACAAACATGCAAATTCAAGTATCATTTCAACGCCCACAGCTGCTCCCATTGTTTCTGTAAGATCCTAAGCTGCTACCAACGGCCGTTATCCTACAATAATTTCCCATATACACCGTCACAAACCACCATCCCAAGTGGGTAAGCCAAGAGTTCAGCCATCCCACGCGCTAATAGCATGCACAGAGTTTCCAATTTTGCTGGCCAAAGTAAGGTGCTCCCCCAACCATTAGCCTGCCAAGAAATCTCCTTTTTTATCGTGGCGATTTGATACATCCACTAAAAAGTCATTAAGACCGCCAAATCTACATAAAAATTTATTATAATCTAATGATAACCATTATTTGCCTTCTCTCAGGGGTATCTCCTATCCCCAGCAGCAGCACCACCACTCCACAGAGATCCATTAAAGTTTAGAAGCCATTGCTGGTGCTACTCGTTGCATAAAAAAACATAAAGCGAAACCAACCATGGATTTGGCCATTATGGCAGTCATTTTATGAACCTCCAGCAGGTTGTGTATTGCACTCTCTTGTCGGAGTGAAATGTCACTTTGCCGAGCAGTATTGTGCAACTTGGTCTGCCTAGAAGGCTTTAATTAGTGGGAGCAGTATGCTTAGAAAAAAAACCCCAAACAAAAGACCAACCAAAGATAGTAATCGATCTTGAGATTGCAATGAGATAAGACAAGATCAACTAAACGCATCCGTGCAACCTGCTAACCAGATCATATGCTCTAAGGGGCTTGGTGTGCGGGCCTGACAACAATAAATTCTCATACCACGCTCCGCTGCACAACTATTCGAATGGCCACTCTATTAATCGTTTTTTTTTTGTTTTTGCAAAAAAAGCTTGACTTCAAATCGTGCGGTTGAGTGTGTGGTAATGGCTTTCAACAACAGCCAACCGAAGCGAAAGTGGGCTTTACAACAAGCCCGACTTGTGCACTGAAAATGACGCAATTATTGAAGGAAAAAAAAATTGTAAGACCCGCATCTACCACTAGAGTATGATGGTTGCTTAATTTCTAATGAGGTGAAAGATCTTCATGCGGTGATAATTAATTAAGTCACAAGTTTGCGCGGATCTATACCTTGACCACAGAACGATCTAACGATCAGGTACACAATTAATCGCGATCGCGGCAAATACAAAGGTATATCACTACCGTCTACTGATCATGTGATCTATTCGCTGAAGATCACTTCAAATTCCCCGTACAGAAGTCGATCTATTGCAACTGCAACATAATTCCTCGATAAATTATCATAATTATCTGGCGAGCTCTAATTTAAACGAGTTATTGCCAAGTGATCATGTCTTTTGCTAACGATCGTGCTTCGTGAGAAGAATTCACCCTGCTTTGCTGCATTGTTCCACCAAAGACCGCCACAAGATCCATACTTGGCGCAGAAAAAAAAAATTAAAACACAAACCAATAAACATTTATGGCGGACAAATTCTAAACACGATCACGGTTTGATGCAACCCGCAGACAGTTTAATTAGACAGATGGTAGTGGTAGAAATTAATTCTGCCATATAATTGCTCATTGTTTAGAGTTAATTTATTGGCCCCAAAAAATATTCGCATACGCTATTCAAGTGATCGTGTGAATAGATCACATCCTTGAAGTTGATGATACCTTTTGACAAAAAAAAAAAAAAACATATCAAGGTTTCGGTGAGAGAGAAAGTCGCGCGCTATGAAAAAAAACTGTCAACGGGCATTATTTTTGAAGACCATATGACAGTGATCGTCACGATCTTATTGTCAAAAATACTCCCCAATTAGTCAATCAAATTGGTGTGAGCGATTTTTTTTTAAACGTCGTGATCATCATCGTGCGAACTGTCAAATGATTTTGTTTTCTTATCTGACACGATCACCGTATGGCCTGCTGTCATCCTTCGTAGATGTAATGGCGTTGCAGATTGATGGTTAATTTTCTGTATGCCAATCAATGGATCAATCAATCAAAATTTGTATTTTCCGTTCGCGTGCATATTTCGATTTTGCAGTTTTTTTTTACGGCGCGTTAAATTACTTGACCAGCATAACTGTGCTAAAATGTTATGAAATCAATATTTACAGGAGGATATTTTTAGACTTTCGACAATTGGACGCCCCACACATTTAGTGACATATCTGTCATTGTGTGTTTTTTTTTTCTCTGTTTACTTATTTTAATTTCTGAAAAAGAAATTGCGTGACATTAGCTTGTTGGCATTAATTGGCTAATGGAATGTCATTGACGGTTTGTTTTTTTTTTCGTTGGAAACTTTTTAATAAGTTTAATTAATAACTCAACGTCAAGTCTATTAGTGACAGAGTGACTATTTTCAAAGGTCTTTGCAATCATTTTATGATTGTAATAAATTTAAATGTTTTTTTTTTTGCATTTTGCAAGCTTTTTATCAATTATTGAGTGTGGAGGGGAATTTTGCGGGGATATTTTTTAATAACATTATTGCCGGGAATTTGATACTTGACAATGTGCTACCAACTTATAGCGCATGAGCCACTTGTCAGTTACAATGTTATCAGCAATTTGACGGGAAATGATGGCACTTAAAGTTATTTGGTTGGTGGGGTTGCAAATTTCAATTTTTTTGTTAACATTTTTAACGAATGGCGATTGTTTACGCTTATTTATAAGTTTTTGAATTAACAACAATTTGACGTCTAACTCTAAAATGCCCTTCATTTGTTCATTTGGTGATAGTTGTAACGTTAATGTGGTGAAATTGAATTTTGAAAAAAAGATGGCGATGTTTAATTCATGCCGGTGTCATTTGAAGAGTATTCAACATCTGTTGTTGACTGCTGTCATAATATTTTCCTCATGTTTTTTTTTGTGAGCGCGTTACGTATCATTATGGACTTTTTCATCCATTTTTTTATCGCTTAAATATGACATTTTTGTCAATAATTTAATTTATCTCTAAGTGGAGCGATGGTTATTGCGATGAACTGCCGTACAGAAGGTCTATTTTAAATGATTTTTCAGCTTGTGTCCGCTTTGAATGTGGGTACCCGGTGCCGAGTATATGTTTACGTGATGCAAGGTGGTTTGCAGTATCAGTGGGATCGGTGGGTAAAATACGGAATGAGAATTAAAGGTGACAGATGACGTTTGACAGATGTCAGGTGGGATACTGGAATGAATAGTAATCCTAGTACACAAGTCGTGAGCACTATAGATAAATCACAAATTTCTATGTCTCAAATATTTTCTCATTTTGGCCTTTCTCTCTTGATGATCTGACAAATCATCTGAGTAGTATCGATTGTCAAGAAAAGCTTATCTCAAATTCGCCTTTCGAGGTCGGTATAAAACAGGAAGTCCAGCTATCGTGCAGAAAATGTGTTTTTTTATTTGAGTTGAGGTCAAGTGTCATGAAGAATCCATAAGATTTCAAAAGCCAGGACAAGATTACTAGCATCCGCAATAATTTCCAAGTAGCGAAACAGAGTCGTTATTGAATATAATAAAATGGTAGGCTGGTAACACTGCGCCCTGTGGTACATGAGAGTTAATATTAAAAAATAGGAAGATAAATAAATGTAACGAATATAGGATAGGATTCGACAAAGAATGGCGAATAGAAACATCAAGTACAAGCTGCAAGTTTTTGAAGTTTTCACAACGCTTAAATTATAATGGATGAACGCAAATCTAGACATCTAGGTTTTCTAGTGACACAACTATGCTGCAAATGTTTTAAGAAATTTGTGGTTAGCGTTTAGAAAACTCAATCAAATAAAGTTATTGCCTCAGTGGAATATTAAATCTGGGTTCAGCGTAGAAATAGTTAAAGGTGGTTGAAGTTGAAAAGAAGGCTTAAGAACACCGGTGTGCCATTGAACGTTGGACCGTTTATGCATATAATAATTCGGCCTAAAGAGGTCTTAAAACGTTTCTAAATTAGTTGATATGTGCGAAGCTAAAATCATTTTTGGCACAATGTATGGGACCTATTCCAATGCACATATCCCTCCACATATTTCATGTGCCCAGAACTGATTCAACAACTCTATTGCAAGGGGATTATCAAATAATGGTATAAAAATAAATGGAGGCGGTCTTCAAGTTCCTGGACCAAATAAATACATCAACACCATTTAATATTTGGTCTCAGTGAAGAAATCAAAAGTGGAATATATGCCAACACTTTTAAAGGTCAATTCACCAACTTGACAAGCGGATCACCTCATTTTTTCAAATGATACCCTCGTCAATAAAAATGAACAGACAAACTATGGGAAATACAAAAGCTGTTGACTAAGCTTGGATAGTTTAGTAAAATCCAAAATTTAAAAAAAAAGTTGTACCTTTGGAGCATTGTATGTTTTTAAGGCACACCTTTTGGTAACGATCAGTGTCAGGGTCTTTGACACAAATGGTTTACACTTCACAAAGAATGTTGGAATGTTGGACCCAAAATCAAGTCATGACCCGAAAAGTTTCAATCAGGGAAACATTGAATTCCGACTTGACAGAAAGATCGATTTTCAACCGTGCAAACACAGGTTTCATGTAAACTCTTAGAAAATAATTAAAAGTGCGCAGTAAATTGGGTTTCATTCACTTTCATAGCGATCATAAGAAGAGCACCAATAGGCTCGATCATGGGATTGCTTCTGAGCTTTAGGTGACAAGATAGATTTCTTCTATATGATCACCACACTACACCGAGCTTATATGTAAAGTCCAAATGAGACGAAAAGAGTTCTTCAAACATAATTCAATCCTGGCGATCATGTAACAATAAATACGATCAGCAACTATAGAGTGGAAGAGCAATGCCACGATTGAGCCAATGATGGTATCCTTCGTATGCTTCTTATAAAAGCGATTTAATCGCAATGGATTGCACATTGAAAGTTGATCAGCAGCAAACCATTTCATGCACCCAACCTCAGGTAGTACTAATGTCACATTAAATGTCTTTTGGGTTTTGCATATGCCATATGGTTGCATGTGATCATATCTCAAGACGTATTACATTCATCTTTCTGTCTGCACCATGTCTGTGCGCAAACAAATTTATTGCACCGCCACCAAGGAAACAGAGACGAAATTCCCCAGAGTCGGTCATTAAATCGATTAATTGCCACTAAACCATCGAGGTGCAGACATACTACCGCATACCAAATGCAACATAATCACCCACCATCAGCCTTTAACAACCTAGCGCCATCATCACATTTCCGGTGCCATATTGAAATCCATCCTCCGAAAGTGCTATCCATGCGCAGGCTCTCGTCCAATGGTTTACCTCCTGGTCATGTGTGTTTTTCCACTCAATTGTCCCCCGGGTGAGCATGCGCATGCGCGCATCATGCGAATTTATGATGTGAACATGAAACTATTTCACCGTCCACACGGAGTCCTTATTCCGCGTGGAATTACAAAAAAAAGATCATAATAATATTAAAAACAATTATAATCCACAAATCACGTCAATGTGCATGTGCGCACAGCGATTACAACGTATACCGGTTTTAATTGCAACGACAGAGGTGGCACTGACATGGCACCCGTGCCTTGCTGCCGATCCCCCCAAACATCGATTAATGATGGAAACAACAAAATTGGCAGTGGGGTTTCGCCGTCAGGTTACGCCTCCTCCGATATGAGGTGCAAACACTTTCCCCTTTCACATGGCGTGGCATGGCATCACCATCAGCATTGAAGTCGTCGTCGTCATCATCATCATCATCATCATCGGCATCGTAATATAGTGGCAACAACTGCACACCACCACAAGCCGATGGGGAATCCACTGGCATGAGGCTCACATTTAAATGGACTGGATGTCGTCGCGACGACATCTTGCAAACAAGAAGCTAACTCTCTGGAGTGACTACCACTCCGGGTGCTGCCGTGGTGTGTATAATTCATTCAATTTTTCCGTGAAAAAAATATTTTTTTCGTATTGAGTGTCCAGGCGAACCAACACAATAACAGCCACAGGAAAATAAATTTAATTCGTAATTAGCGATGGGTGCAAGAAAATGAATTATTACGGAACGTGCGTATTTTTATTCAACAGCTTGTGTCCGACTTGGATGTAGGTACCCGGTACCGAGTGTATGTTTATGTGATGCAAGGTGGTTTGCAGTAACAGTGGGGTCGGTGAGTAAAATAAGGAATACGATTTAATGGTGACAGTTGACGTTTGACAGATGTCAGGTGGGATACTGGAATGAATAGTCATCCTAGTACACAAGTCATGAGCACTATAGATAAATCACAAATTCCTATGTCTCAAATATTTTCTCATTTTGACAGTTAAAAAAAATCGAATACTTCTTTTCAGGTTAATTGAGAATTGAACAAACAAATTAAGCGCTATTAAGCACTAGTACTTGCATTAAAAATTTTACGTTAATACACTTAATCATCTTAAAGTTAGATTTCATATTTACTTTGTGACAACGCCCTTGAAATACGACGGAACGATAAATGTCATTGCGGACCTGTGTCATTAGTTCTGACAGCATGTATAAAATAATAATTTGTATGCAATAAAAATGTCCAACTCGAATACAATCATTTGTCAAAACATAACAAAAATGCTGATGTGACAAGTGACATCTTTTCAGCTGTCATAATAATAAACTGATCAAGTATTGATTACCCTGTCGTATTAATTTGCTTGATTCCGCATATTTAGCAGGTTTTCTGATTTTTTTGTATAAATAATTTTTGTAGTACGAAGTAATGTTGTTAGTACTTGACAGCTTCAAGTCAAATCACAATTGATTAGCATTTTTGCAGCAAAGATCGTTTTAGAAATTAAGAATGAAACTCATCATGTATTATTTGTTCGATGATTAGCTGTCGGGCCTTTTTTAAAATAGAAGCTGCAATGTTTGTTATTTTTCAATTGTCAAACAATAAAATACTGTAAATATAAATGTGGAATAACCCATCAAAATCAAATCAAAATGTATTGCAAATATTCCTAATGTCTGTTATTCTATATGCTTACGGAGGCGTATGTGTAACAATTCAAGAGAATCGTGGTATTTCTAACTTATTTAGCCGGTGCTATTAACTTTGTTTAATACAACTTCTAGTTCTAGTACAATTTTGTTGCGAACAAATTTTTTTTGCATATTCTATAAGAACTATTACCTACGATGTATACAAGTTCTTACTATAAAAAATAAAAGAATTACAGACAAATATTTTTAAGTGGCACATTAGTTCGACATATAGATGGCGTTAGGCTAAGTAGAAAGAGGTTTTTCTTTTTAAGATGAATTCGGCAGTTAAACACTAATAAAGTTTTACCCGTGATATCGTGTATAGAGTTTAGGAATCGATAAGCATGTTAGTTTTACAACGCGTATTATTTGGGCACTAACAACACTAACGCGGTTAATATAATCAGAATCACGGAATTGAACAACGGGGCGGAATATTGAAAAATTATTTCAAAACTTCGTGGTGTATTTTAGAAATTGTGGGAACAGATTTCCTTGCCTTGAGATCTAACGAAAGTATTTAAGAGTTTTCATTGTGGAGTTAATGCGCACTTACGAATGAATGTTTTTTGTATCAAGTTTACTTTAAGTGACAACGTAGCGACTGGCAGCCATCTTGATAACAGTCGCTACATAAATGAAATAATCAATCTGACAGATTCAAACACCAAGGACATTGCTTATTATAGACGGAATAAAATTGACACTTTGCTCATTAAGGACCACTTGCACCATCGCTTCATTTGAGTAGCCAGTGGATAGCTTAACTACCTAGGTACTGGTTAGATGAAAAATGCGTTTTCGTTTGTATTGATAACGAACGTATAAGGACCGCTTCCTTCTCTATACCAACAAATGTGGCTATGACATCACGTTAAGTCCTGCCAATGATGTCAATATCGCCAGCGTATGCTAGTAGTTTCACCGATTTTTGAAAAATTGTGCCTCTGGTGTAGGCTCGGGAGTTTTGCAGAATTCTCTCAAGAATCAAAGTGGAGAAGTCACATGACAGCGCATCGCCTTGCCTAAATCCTTTTTGGTATCGAATGTGTCGGTGAGGTCGTTTCCGACCCTGATGAAGCAGCGAGAATTCTCCATCGTCATCCTACACAAATGGACGAGTTTGGGCGGTATACCGAAGCTAGACATGGCTCTGTATAATTCGTCTCTATAAATGCTGTCGTATGCGGCTTTGAAATCGATGAATATGTGTTCGGTATCGATTAAGCCTTCTTGGGTTTTTTCCAGGATCTGACGAAGTGTGAAAATTTGATCGGTTGTGGACTTTCCTGACCTAAACCCACACGGATAAGGGCCGATCAGGTTATTGATAACCAGTTTCAAGCGTTCACATATTACGGCAGATAGGATCTTGTAGGCGATGTTGAGGAGACTTATGCCTCTGTACTTGGCGCAGTTTAGAGGTTCTCATTTTTTGAGGATCGGACAAACGATGCTGAGGTTCCGTTCTTCGGGCATACTTTCTTCCGATAATATTTGGCTTATGAGTTGGTGGATGTTATTTACCAAGTCATCTCCCCCGGCTTTATAAATCTCAGCGGGAAGGCCCTCATTTCCGGCAGCCTTATTAAGCTTGAGTTTACCCAACAAATATATCTCTACTTCTCCATTACAATTGTGACGTTTTCTGGTTAAAGTTTCTCAAAATTAAGCAATTTTTCGAAAAATATAGTCAAAGAGCCGCTTGTAATCGCATACCTTATATTGGGTTCATAGCCCACCCAAAAAATATTGGTAGGCATGTTTAACATTTTCCGATTTTCTTAGGTTTTTCGGTATGACACAGTTGATATGGCTATCCTAGGTGCATGTACCGTAAAAGGCAATCTTAAATTTTTTGAACGCATTTGAAGGTGCAACAACTAGGATATATGTCACATAATACAGACAGACATTAAGAGTAGCCATTAACTTGGCTAGACTGCAATATATATAGAGCCTTGCAAATATATATGGGACGTGTGCTTTTTTACTTGTCATGTAAACGTGGCTGTCGGCTGATTCACAAATAGGAATTAGTAGATGAAAAACATTCTACGGAACGCATTCATGTTTGTATAACCTCCTCGTACAACATCTGTTTCCATAAAAAATTTCGCAATTGAGATTTTAATTGATTCTTACTTTTCGAATCCAAAAAAGTGGTTCGTCTGTACACTGGACCTGATTTTTACTTTGTAAAAGTGCTTGACAAGCAGAAAACAAACGCGACTAAAGTGTTTTGTCTGCAAATTTTAAACTAACAGTCCTACAACCAATAGAATGGGAACGAACTAATAATATCGAATTGAGTAATAGATCACGTCTGACAGATCCCAATTTGGTTCCGATTTCTGACACAACCACATCAATTATTTTCCGCCACTTGAATAAACATTCCCTGCTGCGAGTGATGTATACGATTGCTAATCTTCTCATTTCCAATTCTTATGGAATACCAATTCGTATGAAAATACCAGACCTCGAACGCATTACCTCACCTTAAGGACAGCTGTCTCTGAACAAAAGCAAACGATAATGCAACAACTGTCAAAGCGCTGCAAGGAAAACGTGCAAAAATGCCCTCAATTATGCTCATCACAAAACACTGACATCGAGAACAGAACGGGATGAGTAAATGTAATTAGTTCCCCACCGAACAGGTGGCAAATGCAAGACTCAACCGGAAGCGCAATAAAAATACGCGGTTCGACCTCAAAAAATTGCTCAAAAAAAAAAAACGATTCCAATCCAAATCAATAGATAAACACACTTGGGCATGAAATTTGACTAAAATTACCCTCCTCGGCAAAATAATAAACGACTCGCGGAAACCGCTACTAGACCATGGATTTCTAAAAGATCAACCATTGCTGGGTACACCGGCGAAGGAAATATCGGCCTCCGGGCGGAACGAACACATTTCACGCAAATAAATCGCAATTAAACGAGATTCGCTGGCGTAATTTTTATCGCATCGTCCATTTTTCATAAACCAAACAAATTACACAAATAATCGACTATTGCGGTTGGGGGTACAGGTCTACCATTACCGGTGGTGGATAATAATTTTCCAACCAAAATGGCCGTGGATAGCCCGAAGGGCTGTAACGATCATTCCTAGGCATTTTTTTTTTTTTTTTCGAAGTTGCTAATAATTGTCGTGGTGGTGCGCGCGATGCTCTTCGGATGCGATTTCGAAAGTCAATTGCAAAGTTGCGCCATTTGCATAGTTTCATCGAACTTGGTAGTCAAACTGAGTTTTTTTCTTCTTTTTTTTTCGTACTGATTAGCTCCGAACAATGTTCATGTAGACAGAGAGCACAGACAGTGCACTGCAAAAGTGGGTTATGCAAGACCTGGCGATCTATTTTTGGTTTTTCCTTTAAACCAACATACTAATTGATTACCTGATCGGTTGAATGCGTTTTTATTTTGATTTTTTCGCTGTCGATTGTGTTGCTGAAAAACTGGATAACCAACATAGCTGCGGATGTTTAAAGGGGAAAACAGGCTTCACTTTGACTTGGACAGTGGGGTCAATCTGGTCGACAAGGAACATGAAGATTTTTAATGATTGCTTGTTAAGGGATCAAGGATTAGAGGATTCTTGGGTTCATATGTCAAGGAAATAAATTTCTACTTTACTTTTCATTTATTGCTATGAAATGTGTTTAAACAATTGAGCAAGAAATATAAGTTAAAGGAGCAAGATCTTCTGGTAGGTCAGCTTGTATCGAGTTGATAATGTTAAGCGCCAACAAAGCTGGGTTCCTATCACAACCGAATAGGTTTTCCCTGTTAAATTTGTGTACAGAACCATAGTAATGCTGGGTTCCTATCCTACCCGAAATATTTTCTTCTTCTCCAAATTTTTAAAGAAATTTCAGGAAGTTTTGCGTTTAGTTTCATTTAAAAAAAATATGGAGTAGCGAATTTCCTAGCCCCAGAAACATGAGAATAGTCAATTATGGGTTCGTATCAACTAGATAAGTTTCGTTACATTTAGTTTGTATCTGGGTTCATAACCCACTAAAAATATTCCAAGGTTTCCAGATGTGCTATGAAACGAATACAGATTTTCAGCATTTTACTTCCGAGAGTAATGATCTAAGCAGAGTTAGGTTTTGCTGGAGTTACCAGCAGAGGTTCACCAGCACACGTCACCACGTGGATCTTATTGATTTTTGCTATCTACTCATTGAAGGCTGTAAAGAGATTCTTTTAAAGCGGAGAAGGCTTTTCCCGTCAGTATTCCACAAATCGCAGAGATTTTGAATGTGGTATTCTCAATGTAAAGCTCCGTTTTGTTCTAGGAGCTCGCGCAGATAAAAAAGATGATGGATTCTCTCTTCCTCCTCTAGGTCCATATATCTGGTTCAGAAATCATTTACATGAACGTCAAGTCTTTTTGCGTGCTTGTCTTCAAGATATTGTCCAGTGATGATACCAATGCTTGGCTTATGTGTAGTATAGCAAGCGATATCAATTTCTTGACATTTTCAAATCTAGCTTTGGTCAAATTTAGGTTGGCGGCTCCGTTTCAAAAGGTCCATTCGGAAGGTCCAATTTTGCGTCACTTTTTCGAGCATTTCGGCCTGAATTCACGAAATAAGCGTGTTATGTTATCCTGTAAGGCTTCAATCGTGTTCGGCTTGTCCACATAGACTAACGACTTTCAATTACCCTACAAGAAACAATCAAAAGGCGTTAAATCGCATGATCTTGGCGGCCAAGTGGCTTGCGACACCGTCTTCATGAAACCACATGTCAACCAAGTTCAACTCAGTCAATTGGGGGCAAAAAAAAGTCGCGTATCATGGCTCGACATCGTTCGCCGTTGACGGTAACGTTTCTTCCACGGTTGTCTTTGAAGAAAAATGGACCGATAATGCCACCAGCACATAAACCACACCAAAATGTCGTTTTTTCGGGATGCATTGGTAATTCTTGTATGGCATGTGGCTGTTCATCACTCCACATGCACAGTTTGGCTTATATACGTGTTCGTTGATCCAGAAATGAGCCTCATCACTGAACACAATTTTTCTATAAAACAGCGGATTTTCATGGAGCTGTTCTAAGGCCCATTCACCAAAAATTAGACGATGTGGTAGGCCATTCGGCCTCAATTCTTGCACAAGTTCAATTTTATAGGCTTTCAAACCCAAATCGACACGTAAAATTTTCCATGTGGTTAAGTGTAACACATGCGCAATTTGTAGGGGACCTAGCCCATAAAAAAAAAAAAAAAATCTTTTATAATTATATCGACACACCCTGTGTTCGTATAACAACACCAAAGACTTCAACCATATGGAATTCCAAAAGCGATTCAGTTTTGACGAAAATTAGCACGGGACGCGATTAGGTTCATAGTCATATTCGTCACCACCAAACTTCCTTTTCCATTTTACCTCATGCCAAGTGCAGTACATAGTTCACAAGCCTATCTAATAGAATTGATAATTACCACATACTATACATTGCCTATACCCCATATCGACAAAGTATACCAAATTACTAAGGTTAGTTCATCGAAATATATATAGTTCGCTTGGATTAAACCTAAATTATGTTGTTTTTAGTGAAGTGCTGCGCGATCTAACGAGAAAAAAAACTAAAAATCTAAACTTTGATTGGACCACCTTTACTGGCTGGAATAATATATTTTTCTCCTGCCAAGAGGAGAGCCGTAACTCTCGCTCGACGTTCCATCCCAAGCGATAAAGTTGCAGCTCAGTTATCACCATCTCAGGCATTGGTTTTTTTTTTCAAAGCACGAGTTTAACGCTGCATGTGCATTGTATTACACAAAGTATATACGTGTGCATGCACATATATACATCGTGTACCCAAAAGTTCTTTTCAGAACTCAAAAAAATCCTAGTTCTACTTTGTAGACTACACGAAACCATAACCCGTCATATATATACATTTACAACATACATGCGTGGAGGTAAGAGAGTGGTACATCATAAATATCAATCAAACGCTCCAATTAATATGTCATTCACAGAAAAAAAAATCTGCAGCGCTGATACTCAAGAGTGCAGTAAAAGCGCATCAGGTACAAAGCACACCAGCACATACTTTTGTTTTGCTAGACACATAGCCGTACTCTTGACCGATCCCACGTTATCGAATTCTCACTGGGAACAAACTGTTAAAGCGGTGCGCATACGCACTTTGTAAAAGAGGCCAAGGCAAAGGCAAATCAACAGCAAACAGCAGACGATCAGTTTACCCCAGAGTGTGATATCGGTCAGCAGCACAACCAAGCTCGGCTTCGCGAATTTCCCCGTAAATCTATATTCCCACCCCCTCACCCATCCTGCAATCCATTCTTACCATATTCAAAAAAAAAAGGTGATTTGTTGACATAACGTCAAACTTTATTTAATCAATAATTTAAACTAAAATTGCATCACAGTACATATAAAAAAATGGAACCTAATGTTGTTCCTTAAAGTTTAGTTTGTTTATTAAAAATATATGGAATTATTGTAAGCCGAAAGTGTGTTCAAGTGCGATTATAGTGATATACATTTCCACAATTTAGCAGCGATCACCCACCACCTTCTATGCATGCTGTGCGCACAACATTCATCGGAGCGTCGTCAACAAAATTGGTGAGTCCCGTAAGTTTATAAAGTGATAACTATTTGATTTAATTTGCTTGAACTATCTATTGGTTGAATTTTGATACTTTTAATTGAAACATTAAATAACTAAAATTGACCTAAGAAACTACGATTTGTTATGAAAACATTTAACTACCTTACCTAAAGAATAATAATTTAATTACATACATACAAACAAATATCAAACATAAACAAAGCTATTGATTTTTCTTAATTGAAACTATATACCTAGAATAAAAATGAATTTGACCTAATTTAACTTTTCTATTATAAACTTAACTACTGAATTAACTACTTATTTACTAAATTGAAACAAATGAATTAACTACTTAGAATACTATGGTGATGCTATCGTAACAACGTAAACAATTATATACATACATAATGAAGTTAACCTAAATATCTATTTTATTATTAGTACGTTATGATCATTTTAATAAAGATTTTAATCTTTTTGAAGATATGATTCGGTTCAGAATTATTTCTTGTTGTGCCATCGATTTTAGAATGACATTATAGTGATTTGTTCGATTAGTGCAAAAGGGGTGTGAAATGTCGTGTGAGCGATACATCGGCGAAGATGTTAGCGAATCTTGATTGGTTCGACTTTCGGTTAGGGGCTGTCGTAAGAAGAAATGTTAGCGTCGCGGTAGCCATGGTAAGTCTTTATATTCTCTCGGGTATAAATGACTGTGGGAGGGTCACGCTTAGGAAACCGCCTCCACCTTAGGGTTTCCTCAAAGTTTTTAAATTCCAAGATTATCTTGTATTGACTTCATAAGTAGTCTAACACCGGTATTTAAATATTTTTTTTATGCTCCGCGCATTTAATAATAATTTTCTTTGGCATGTAAAAGCAACGATCGTCCGACAGTAAGTGTAAGAACCTACGCCTCCGTCGAGTTCAAGCCGCGCGTATGCAAGCATGCCTACTCACACTTCACTGCCAGGACAACCCACTCTATGACTCATCACTCTCGGGATGAAGTCCTGTATTCGCTAAGGGTGGTGGGATGTATGATTCTCACAAATCCATAGGGTGGGAACAGCATTCGTTACAAATTGTTGACAACGGCGACGAAATGACATTTCACGATCTTCATTAACATTGGACGCCAAGACTGCAATATTCTCTTCGTTACGCACTGTACGCATGCGAGTCGGTGGTTTAATGTTTAACAGAGTAAATTTGGTGCGAAATTTGGTGATAACAGCACGAATTGTTGATTCACCAATTCGATTATGACGACCATAACATGGTCGTAACAAACGGTGCACATTTTTCACAGAGCACTAATTTTGATAATAAATTTCAATAATTTGCAATCGTTGCTCGTTTGTAAGTCTTTCCATGGTTGAATGGCAGAGTGTATACTGCAAACTTTTCACTTTGACAGATGACGTTTGGACGCCATTACTAACCAGTGCTGCCAACCTGAAAAACTTAACTCCTGAAAAAATCACCCGTTATAACCCGGTGAAAAGTTTGGGCTTTAAGGATTGATTTTACTGATTCCTCAAATTTCCTATCAATTTAACGAGAATCCACGAAAAAAGACATTTGCTTCACAGAAAAATAAATCAGGTACCTCTGCAGAATATGACAGTGGGTTCATGACCCGTTGAAATGTTTATTTTCCTTTGCAAACTTCTTTTGCAAACGTCATAAAGTTTACAACAATTTATTCAACTTTACGTCATCTCGCGCTCATGTGACACCGACCGCCATTGCATGCTAGCACTATGCAACGGAAAGGTATGTCCAACAACTTTACACAAAATGACAAATTGACAACTTTCAAGACACAACCATTTGACATTGTATCATACCCAATTACTCTCCAGCTCCACACAGATATCAAGTTTCGCAACAAAACACTTAACGGCAAGGGCAGCCTCATGCCCGTTGTAGTCTGTCTGCCACGGAATCATAATCTCATATGATGAACTTCATGTCGAAATGACCTTCCTTCCTGTAACCGGAACGCACAAAGATACATATTGACAACGGATTGTCATGTTCACGGATAGTGCCCTTCTCGCATGAGTTACACCTGTTCCCGCTGCACACCAAGTTGGTACCAACATTCGTTCAAATGCAAATGACAACTCAGCACACAATGAGATAGAAATATAATTGTCATGCGTTAAATGCGAAAGACCGTACTCACGTTCGGCTTCCATCTGACTTTGGAATTGGAATGGAATGTCATTCCTCCCCCAGAGTGTACTTGTCGTAGCCGCTCATTTTTAGGTCCATTGGGCGTGAAAAATGTCTCACGAGGTTTGCTTTTATTTTTTTTTCCTGCGTTTTGTAGTTCTGTTCTCTATTCGCTATCTGTTCGCAAAAGATCGCGCAAAACTTGCAAATCCATCAGGGTGGAACGTTAAGAATTGCACCTGTACCCAGCACCGCAGAAGTTCCTTTTTGCTGTTGCTGGTGCGCTACACTGTCATGGTGAGGGTGAGGATAGGAATAAATTACAAACGCGTTTTTGGGAGTGGTTCATAGATACTATCGTTCGAATGAGTGCAAGTACATGCACTCAACAATACGGCAGGCAGATCAAGGTTTACCCGGTTTACCGCAGCCGCCCCTATGTGTGGGAGAAGGTACTTTTATTGCATTCTTATCCGCTCAATTTATGCATCGATCCAATTCATTGTTTCTAGATACTTGAAGACTGAATGGGCATTGTCTACCTTCGACCATCCACATTACACTACAAAAGCTGAATTAACTTCTCTGCGGTGTAAGCGCCAAAGTCCCACTCCTTGGAAACGCGGCCACGGCCTTTTCAACGTTTAACATTAAGACCATTCACTTGCACGCTGCTGCACATGGCTCGAGTAGGGGGGAATACTGCTTGCAGAGGTCGTGTACGATAAATTACCAAAAAAAAAAAAAAAAAAACTCAATCTGAAAAGGCATAGAAATTAGCTTGCATTAGGTTGGTGGTCTAAACCTGGTAGGCCGGAGGGGGACAACCGCTTGCTGCAATGGACGTCATTTAGACGTACATTTCAATTTGGCACGTTTTTTCTTTCATTTAATTCGCTCTTTTAATCTGGTTTGCCGTCGCTTTTTTTTTTTGGAAATATTCTGCACGGATAATCACTGAAAATGGGTTGAATACGAGTTGGTGAAGCAACCGTTTGTATAACCTAAAGTGTGGGTATATGCAACACGGAGACGGCACGCCATCCACGGAGCCAGTTATGTGTGGCACGGAGCACGGATTTGGGTAATTGCAACATTTTAAGTACAAGACAATGTTGCGATGGAGGTACTGAAGTTTTTTCATTCACCACAGACGGTGGGGTGTGTGTTAAGAGGTGTTAAGTGAGGACTTTGATTGATAAATTACCCGAGAGCTGTGGATGGAAGTTTTCTAACAAACCTAGTTGTCTGCAGATGGTCGAATGGTCAAACAAGTCGGCCAGATGCTCATTGATGAAACGCATGCAATTGATATCTAAACATTCGAACAATTGCGGGAGTGAAACGCTGAAGGATTCGCACGAATGGCAGGTGATTGACGTTCGCCCACTAAGTTGGCAGAAATTTTGAGATCGGAACGGAAACGGGCCGATACGCCATTGAACTTGGAGAAAGAGTGTGTAGGCTACCGGTGACATATTAATGCCAATCAGCTTAATGGACTCCAGGTGGAGCTTTTTTTGTGGGAAAACTAGCTTGAGAAGATGAAATTAATTTCTAATTCGATTTATTCAGGAAAGTAAAAGTTTTGTACATGTGAACGTCAAACTATTTAAGAATGGCTCACATCTGACCAAGCGATAGTATCTACGAGTGACAGCTTCAAGTCACAGATCGATCGATCAAAATGGACTAAATTTGCTTGGAGAGGATGTTCTTTTGTAAAGGAAAATTGATAAACATGATGATAAAAATAAATTTTTACTCAAAAGAAAAGTTTATGACATCAATCCACCATGTAATGATGATTTGGACTTTATTTCCATTTATGAGTATGTATGAGGAGCTCATTTGATTGTTTGAGGTGATGCAATGTTTTATTTCAAAGGTGTTTTTGTTTACTCTTACTCTTTATATACCACGTAAAAACCTTTGTAAGGAAGCAGAAGTTGATAAAAATGTGGTGTTTCAAGCCCAATCTTCCGTGATAATAAAAAAAATAGACGCATCTTCTAGTGCCAAGGACGTTATCATATAGTTTTTCAAAAGTTAGTTAATTTTTGACAGAAAACTCATGCACTTGTAAAAAAGTAGTCAGAGTACAAACGGATGTTACAGAAACTCAATTGTACAGGGTTTCCGCCGGGAAGGTATACTACTTTGTTTATAATTTTTGATTAAATGAAAGAGAATCGATCATATATTGATAAATATTTTGTTTAATGTCGGCAATTATGTATGGAAAACTATCAGGTAAATGTCCGCCTCTGTTAGTCTCACAAATGCGAGCCCTTTTGAGCACATTTTTCATTACATTCTCACACATTTCACGCGGTGTTTCATTAATTTCATCACGAATATTTCGTTTGAGTTGCTCAAGCGTTTCTGGTTTGTTTGTATAAACCTTGCTTTTCAGATATCCCCACAAAAAGAAGTCCGGAGCAGTCATATCAGGGGAATCAACATCACCATTTCTTGAAATAACTTGTTGTGGAAAGAGGTCTCGCAGTAATTCCATTGTAATCCTTGCTGTATGCGATGTGGCACCGTCTTGTTGATACCACATATTAATCAAGCCCAAAGCATGCAGCTGTGGCGTTAAAAAGTTTTCAATCATATCACGATATCGCTCCCCATTCACAGTTACCGTTACGCCGTTTTCTTTTTCAAAGAAGTGATGTCCAATGATTCCTCCTGACCAAATTGCACACCAGACTGTAACATTTAATGGATGCAAAGGTGACTGATGAATAATTTGAGAATTTCCCATTGGCCAGAACCGACTTTTCTGTTTATTCACATATCGATTCAAATGAAAATGTGCCTCGTCACATGGGCTTGCTGTAACATCCTATTGGCTTATGTATGGCGCGGCGGCGTAAATGGTCTTGTGGAAGAAGCTCTTGTGGCAACTGAATCTTAAATAGAAACAAATGCAAATCCTTGTGCAAAATTGTGGCCAAAGTTGTTCTTTGAAGACCAAGCTCCTGAGCACGGCATCGAATCGAGGTTGATGGATTGTTTTGAACACTTTTTTCAGCAACAGTAATATTTTCAGCCGATTTTGCATTACGTTGTGGTCCATGCTTGGGCCTATCACCTAAAAACCCTCTTTCTTCGAAATCATTCACTTCACGATTAATAGTTCGTTTTGTTGGCACGTTGTTTCTCCTGACAAATTTCACGTAACTTTCTCATCGTCACAGTAATCGATGATTGGTTTTGACAAACAAATTGTAACGACTAAAATAAGTTGGTTTATCGAATATTTTTCCATAATAAATTTGCCACGTGTCTACTTCACGACTGCCAAATATGAACTGTCAACACTAATGTTAACCAAAATGGCGGCAAAACAAAGTAGTATACCTTCCCGGTAGACACCCTGTAGATGACGTGCGCTGCGCGTAGTTTATTGTTTGCTGAGACAAATCTATCATTAGGTGTAGAAAAAACAAATCCAATATATTTGTATGAAATTGAAGAGCTTATTTAGTATTTTATTTATTTTTTTACAATTTGTTCTAAAACAAATCGGTGATGCTGCTTTCTCGACTCCTATTCTAGGAAAATTCAATTCGCTTAAACGATTTTTACGGTTGCCATTGTAGGAACTGCCCGTGACCGAAAATCTTGAAACAAATTCGGAGTCCAAGCTTAAGGATACAAAATCCATAAATCTAAGATTCGGCAGTTTCAACAATTGGATACATGCGACGAAGATTATGGCTCGACAAAATCTAAATCATCATGGATTCGAATTTGGAAAAAGACCACCAACACCACCCTTACAAAGGCCACTTTTTTTTCACTTTTTAATTCATTTTTTATTTACTTAAAATATTAACTTAATACTAGACAAAAATGCTTAAATCTAACTTATCAATAACATATCTACTTAATCTAACTTATCGGCCCATAGCGGGCGCTGTAAGCTTATAACTAACATTTTTCTTTTGCTTTTCAGCCTGAATTTGTCATTTGTTTCTTATTACTAATATAAAGACGTTTAATTGATTTTTCAAAGAAAAAATTAAAACTTTGAACAGTAACCATTTTTTTTTTTGTTTTATATAAAAACTTAATCTAGACTAAAACTAACTTAAACTACTTAATACTAGTTAAACCTAACTAACACTACTTAAGACTACATAACTACTTAAACCTAACTTAGTTATAATCGGGGTGGCAAGCACTCGTTGCATATGCCCCGAGGGTTTGCCATCCCGATTGCGTCATTGGGTCCAGCAAGCATTTATGCAACCATATTAAATAAAATATGGTGCATAAGCCCAGCCCCAGACCTTGTACCTAAATTTAATTTACTTAAGTACTAAGGAGTGGACTAAAAGTCCGCAAAGACCTGAGGAACTGCAGAAATACTTTCCTCGTTTAGCCACCAAAACTCGGTGCGCTGCTTTTCAGCGTCGGTCCTATCGCGATCCGATACCGCCGTGCTAAAGCGGAGGAGCTCCGGAGCATTGTCGACGTGCCCATCGCGGACTAGCCGCTTGTCCCGCGCGTCACGGTAGCGATGGTATAAAACCGGGATACCGTTCCTGTCTTGTATTAACCCTAACGAATCGATATAAATGAATGCCTCTGGTGGAATAAAGCCGGACATGAGCGCACTCTCCATGTACATTTCATTGGGGTAATAAGCCCCAAAGATCAGGCTGTTGTCGCTACTCATCGCCCTTGAAGCGTGCCTTCGAGTCACCTTAATTAGGAAATTGTCAATTCTATTCAACTGAGCCCCATTGTATAGAACCTCGTTGCGATAATATTTTATGTACTCGGAGTCCGGCGTTCGGTACAATCCTAAGCAGGATCGGAGACAACGCCTCTCAAACAGCCGTATCCTTTCCATGTAGGATGGTGATACATTAAACCACACGGGACAACCGTAAGCGATGATCGGCCTTATGAGGGCCATGTAGCAAATGACTTTCACCCTTGAATCAAGTTGACTGCTATGAAACAATCTTCTTGTCAGAGCATAAGCCCCCCTAGCCCTGGCCAGACAAGCATCCACATTTTTATTAAAATATAGAAACTTGTCAAGCCAGATGCCAAGGTATTTGACTTCACTTCTCACCGCCAACGGCCGTCCATGCTGTCCCAGGATACACAATTTTTTCCAGTTTTTTCTGGTATCGTAAGAAGCCCTCTGCACTGGGGTCCTGAATAGAATTGTTTCGGTGCTTACAAAGGCCATTGAGGCATTGAGGCAGCTCCAACTGATCGCGATAATGAAGCCATACAGCAAAAACAATACGAAAATGATTTGTAAAAACTTTTTGAAAATAAAATATGCACCTAGAGCCACCAATATCTAAAATATATAGAAAGATCCGATCTAAGTCAAGTGTGCGCCATTATGTTCGATAGCTTTCGGCCATTTTGAAAGTGATTTGAAAATGTCAAACGTCAAATTTTTTCTGTGTTTCATTTGACATTTCTGAATATCAGACTAACTCAATTTGAACCATGGAAAGATACACAACCGAGCAGAGCGTTAAAGTTATTCAGGCTTATTATGAAAATGGGCGTTCAAATCAAAATGCATATCGTGTACTTCTTGATTTTTTCGGTCAATTTAATCGTCCAAATGTGTGTACAATCGGAAAAATTGTGCAAATATTTGAACAAACCGGGTCAGTGGGAGATGTGAAAACACCATAGCATGCTCGTACAGCTCGTACTGCAGAAAATATTGCTGCTGTTAGCGATAGTGTGGCTGAAGAGCCGTCCACCTCAACTCGTGCCCAAAAATTGCACCTCTCGCGCTCGTCGTTGATGAACATGTGCATAAAGACTTGCATTAACACGCTTACAAGGTGCAATTGACTCAAGAACTATAGCCTCTTGACCATTTCAAGCGTCGTCAATAGTCAGAATGGTGGCAAGAAATGGCAACAGTGGATGATCAATTTTCGAAGTCTTGAGGCAGTGATGAGGCACATTTTCACCTCAGTGGATTCGTCAATAAGCAGAATTGCCGCATTTAGGGAACGATAATCCAAGAGTGATTGTCGAAAACCAATGCACCCACAAAGAGTGACTGTTTGGTGCGGTTTATGGGTTGGCGGCATCATCGGACCGTATTTTTTTCCAAAATGAGGCCGGAAAGGCAGTTACTGTGAATGGTGTTCGCTATCGTGATATAATAACGAACTTTTTATAGTCCGAATTGGAAGATATGGATGTGTACGATATGTGGTTTCAACAGGAAAGTGCCACTTGCCACACAGCTATCGAAACAATGGCTCTTTTGCGCGTAAAATTCAATGACCGTGTTATCTCACGTGGTGGCGATTTCAATCGGCCGCCAAGATCTTGTGACTTGACACCGTTGAACTACTTTTTTTTTGATGTTATTTGAACGAAAAGGTGTACATCGATAGGCCAGCTACAATTCAAGATCTTAAGGATGAGCTAATTCGGCACTTTAACGGCATAGAACCTTTATTATGCCCTTTATTATGCGGCCGAGGTCGCGGCGGCCATTTGACCGATATTTTGTTCCATACATAATTGAACCATACCAATATTATCATAATACAAAAATGACAATAATTTCCTAAATAATTTGCGTTTCATTCAAAATAAACATCGGCCCTTAAAATTTAACCATCCTTCAGAATACAAGTGAACAAGCCATGAACGCGGAATAATCGAAGTGGATGAGGCTCATTTCCACCTCAGCGGGTACGTGAACATGCAAAACTCCCTCTTCTGGGGCACCAAAAATCCACGAGTAATGCACGAGTAGCCGTTACACCCGCTTAAAGTTACTGCATGGTGTGCTGTTCACACTGGAGGAGTCATCGGGCCATTTTTTTTTTTTTTCGAGAAAGCCGCTGGTCAAACGACAACAATAGACGGTGCGCGCTATAGGGCCATGTTAACAGAGTTTTTTTTTCCGCAATTTGAGGACATGTGGTTCCAACAGGACGGAGCAACGGCACACACTGCGCAAGCCACAGACGATATTCTGAAGGCCAAACTACATCGGATGACTTCTATTGGCCCAACTTGTCCTAATGCTGTTCGAAAAAGTTTATTTTAAATATTTTTGATGTTCGAAAATGTTCTAAGCGGTTTATAAAATGTTGTGATTTTTTGCAAGGATTCCCTAAAAATGTTATCAATCGCGGAACAGTTGTCTATGATTGTTTGCAAACCTTTGCAATTGTGAGGATTTGCGCAAATATTATTCAACGTTTCTTAATTTTTATCAACATGTTTTTTTTAAGAAGAAATAGAAGAAATTAAAAAAGTTTGCAAAAGCTAGAGTAAGTTGCTTGTTGAACAAATCTTCGAATATTTTAGAAATTGTCTACGATTTATTGCAAGCTTTCTATATTTCTCTTAAACAGCACGTTACTGTTGCAATTTCATTAAAATTGTCAAAAACAAAAGTTGAAAAATTTTGTGAGAACCTTCCCAAGGATTTACTTTTGCTTTCCTTGTAATTATGTTCGAAAAGTTTTAAAACTTTTTGTAGCTTTTTCACACTTGTTAAAAGTTTTCTAAATTTGTATTGGACATACAACAATTGGGACAATGTAATCGTATGATGTAGCAAATATGATGTAGCAAACCTTCGCAAATGTTCGCAAACGGTTGAAAATATTTGCAAATCATTGCAAATGTTCGTAAACGGCTGCAAGTATTCGCAACTGTTTGCATTGGCATAGATGTTGCTCTAAGTTCCCTAAATAGGACTTGTTATGCCAGTTAAAAATGTTTCGAAGTGTTTAAAGGTGTTTTATTATCTTCAATTATATTCGCAAGTCGTGCATTTGTTTCCTAGTACCATCAAATACGTGAAATAACTCAAAATAATTTTTAAAAAATGGCAAAAACCATAAAATTGTGTTAAAAATGAATTCCTAATGCCAACGCGGAGTGCCTTCCATGTGAGCATCGTACTTCCTCTTTCTACTAAAAGTGCACCCATGAAGGCCCATCTTACCCCAGTCCTATGTAATACAGAATACATTTGCATTCGTTGGATACAAAAAAGTATTCATACGTAAGTAGAAGATTACCATTTTCCACATTCTCTAAAAGCCTCCGTATATAATCGTATACACCGCCAGTGAATATTTTTTTTATTACGTCTATAATTTATGTTGTTAGTCCATAAAATTGCAACTTCGAGAGTTAGGCACGCAACAGAAATGTCAGAACCAGGAGATGCGACTGGGTAAATATTCATTTCATTTTTTTTGTATTAATATTCATTAACTATCGCTAGCACCCTTTGTTTCGTTGCAGCTCTTTGTTGGCAAAGACCCTAGTAATAGAAAATTGTACGAGCAGATAATGCTCGATTGCAGCAGAGGTCAAACTCACGTGTCGTCGTCGCAAACCAAACTCACACACACCACTACTATCCGTGTTCTGAACTGAACTTAATTTAAATATTTTTCCAGTGCTGATCAAGTCCAGTGGAATGCGATTTAGTCGGTCCATTGTTTTGAAAAACGAACGATTATTTACTTGGACGGATTTTTCCTTTTTGTAAACAAGGCCATAAAACAAGTGCATGTGGGTCTGCTGAATCATACATCTTGCTGCAACGACACGCCACGACGACGCGCAATTTCTATTTTCATCTTCCACATGACTAAGTGCTTATAGTCCAAATAAATTGAACAACAAATTGCGGAATCGGTCATTAAATTAACTCAATCAACTGGTCAGAATCACTAGAGAAAGAAACTCTGTCGGTATACAATGAAATTGCACGCACTCGATCTGGAATGCCGAGAATGAGTCCTTGAGCATTTCACTTCCTTGCTAACAAATCACACAACCACAAAATGTATGTCTGCCTTCTGAAGTCTCACCTTAGACCACGTCGCACCTCGTCGAAGCAGTTAAACAAATCAATATTCGGCATAATCGATGATTGGAATAAACTTTGTTTGCACTATGGAGCTTTGGCTGTCTGGCTGCAGCTGTCCAATTTTCTAGCACCACATGCGTCGACCGGAGATGGATGAACAGTTTTATTAGCGTAACACTTGAAGAAAACGAGAACAAGTTGCGATAGATACTTTTATTGATTAGGAAGAGATACTTTTCAATTTCAATTCTATCACACGAATTCAGACGCGAAACGGCTGCGAAAAGTTTGCGGGTATTTCCAAACTGACTAACGGCGAAATGATGAATTTTCTCTAGAGGGGGAATAATTTTTCGCACCCGAATGTATCTGTATCTGTGGAACAAAAATAAATATTAGCTATATCATCGGATTCATAAAATATCCATCAATTAAACCGCCAAATCACGGTGGACAGATGAGCCGATGATAGATGGAGGGGGGGCAGTGCGGGACTGCAGAGTGAAGGCGCATTAGTCAGTTGGTTTGGGGGTCTATTTCGCATTTTTGACATTTGAATTAGCTTGTCAAAAAGAAGTGTGAGTGTGTGTTTAGAGTGAAAATCGTCTCTTTGAGAGGTGACGCGATTTTACTGAGAAAAAAAATTCTATTCTTTCGATTGCGAATTAGCTTTGATGTTGCAAAAGGTGCTGTAGCACGTAATTCGTTTGTTTATATTTTTTGTATACACCTTGCCAGTGCTTTGGTTTTGAAGATCAGTACATTGAACTTGCGGGCTTTGATCTAATTTCAAAGTTTTCCATGAACAATTGCGAAAATGTGTTCTATTGATGTTTGAAAATGTTTGCAATGGTTTGCGTTGGCTTGGATATTGGTCGATGTTTCTTAATTCGCTTTCTTATTGTATTTTGAAGAAGGTTTTGAATACTCGGAAATGTTTGCAACTGTTCGCATTGGTTTAGGTAGTGCTCTGAGTGTTTTAATTGTTCTTTACATTTCCTTCCGATATGTTTTTAGACGTTCGGAACTGTTTGCATTCGATTTGATGTTGTTCTGAATTTCTTAAGGTGGCTTATATCTGATTTAAACACGAATACATTTGCGAACTATAAAAGTTCGCGAATGTTCGCAACTATTCGCATTCTATTTAATTTCGTTTTAAGGTTTCTCAATTTATTTTTGTATGTTCGTACAATATTTTTGCAAGTGTTCGAATGTGTTTTATTTTTTTTTTCAAGTAGTCGCAAACTCTAAACGCGGAGTTTTTTTTATTTTTTTCCTTTAACAAGTCAACATTTGCAAAATTGTATTCCATAGCTGTTCGCAAATATTTGCAGGTTATTCCCACAGCATTTGCGAGGAAATTTCATCGCAAATGATGTGCGCGTCAAAGAATCGAGTAACTGAATAGTCGAGTAACTGAATAGTTGCTCCGTGTAAATTATAAATATAAAATTCTTGTTGAAGTTTTTTTGTTTTCCTTTACAATGTCAACTGTCAAACATGATTTAGAAGTATAACCATCTGACAGCCCAAACGATCATTAAAAACGGAAACACCATTCGGATGAATTAGCAAACGACCCCATTCAGGCTCTGATATAAACGTTTTAAAAGTTTCGTCCTATCATTCTCAAAAGCCTTAATCTGCTCCAAATAACTTCAAAAATCACCGCCGGTACATTGAACTGTCAGGCGTTGATCTAATTTCTTAAAAAAAAATCAATTCGGGCTTTCTTAGCCGCCATCTGTTTGTAGCGCTTTGCGTGCGCCGTCAGCTTTCATCACATTTGCGTGCAACAAATGACTTCCTCGCCACAATGCTGTGTCGATAATTACAAATGACAGATGGCCGAGATGGAATAAGGAAATAAATTAAAATTAGTTTATCATTTGAAACAGGTAATGGATTCATTGAAGTAAATTAAACAAAAAGGCAAAAAAAAAAATCAAAAACTGGTCCCTTGGGGCAGGACTAAGCTGCATTTCACTGGAGAAATGTGTGGGAAATCAACATTTGCCGTATGGCGATTGTCATTAATCCTTGATGTCAGTTGTGCTAATTTGCATGGGAACGCTAAAGCTGGTATATTCGCATGGAAATGGTTGTTGTATTGCACGGACTTTGTCATAAGTAATTTTTCATTTAATATTCCGATTCAGGTGTTATAATTGAAACCAGCCGTTCAGAAGTTGTACGCCTGCTGAGGGACGAGTTTTTACTTTAAGTGGAACTTAGAGTGCTAGGGGAATGAAACGTTGTTGCTACTTTATGGGAGCTGGCATCAAGATTTGTGCTATGGACAATGCCCGAATGAGTAAAACTTACGCAAGTTACATGGGACCACTTGCACGAACGTATTTATTCAACTAACCAGTAATTAGTTAAACTATCCCGTCATTCTCTGGCCGATATCTGACAGCTAATCACTGGTATATGAATGGTATACAAAAGAAAAGCAAATGCAACGGAGTTTCCTGCTGAAATTCTGTTATAAGACAAAGAAGGCTTCATAAAGGGTTTCTTTTTGAAGATTACAATAGGAAGCAGCATACTTTTTTTGAAATACCAAACAGATTCCATAATTTTACATCACAAATCCAAAATGCCCATCCACATAAAACGAGAATCGTTTGTTTTCGTATGGTAAACGAGACTCGTTTTTCATACGACTGACATTTGGCTGTCATTAGCTTCCGTTTTGGTCATACATATTTGACAGATCTAGAAGTAGCTTCGAACATTTTTTTTTTTGCTTTCGTTTTGCCAAACCTTCATAATCGCTGCTTGTCTTGACATATCGTCTACTTGCCTCTTACTTCTAGTAAGATAGGGTTGCAAAGTGATTGAATACGCGGATGACGTGGCAATAGCTGTATCAGGGAAATAACTTAATCTTCTTACGAGATCTATTACAAAATGACCTCCCTGTACTCTATAACTGGGTCGCCAAACGTACCCTCGAAAAACCGGATTCGTCCTTTTTAGCAGGAAATACAAAGTCCCGCACATTGACCCTCTCAAACTTAATGGCGTCTGTCTTAAGTTCGCAGAATCAGCCAAATACCTGGGTCTGGTTTTGGATAAGAAACTGAACTGGAAAGCCATCATTTTCATGAAACGATGTCTGTTTTAGACTTAGAGATGTCAATATTTGCGAAGAGCCAGAAACAGAGATCATTCTTTTGAGAATGGCGATGTTTGTCTCCCCCATTCTTTCAAAATGCTTTCATTGTTTAAACAAGTGACGCTAAATGGCTTGTGATTGTCAAAACTGATCTTCATGGAGGCTACAAGTTTGACAGATATATATGATGAAATAAAATGCATTTCTTCCTCCTCGGATTAGGTCTTATTTTTCTGATTTTTTAAACAAGTCTAAGAATTTGAACAGACACAGAATGTCCCTCCTTCACTTGGTTATTCTTCCGTAAAAATCCAATGTGAACGTAGTCTAATACTGATAATCTGACAGCCATCTTTATTATATTCACAAACTCGCCCTTTAAAAATAATTCTACACGAAATAGTTGCGGAATTTTTCTGTCATGTTTTAACGCACACACCGTGTTAATGTACAAGTAAACGTAATTGTAATAGATCAACATGCACTGCAGTGACATTAGCATCAAAAAATGTTTCACTTTCCATGTATCGAATTGTCAAACTAATTTTACCCCACAAAATTATGGGAATGGAAAGAAAGTGTGACAGATTTAATATATTTCAACCAAAGACCTGTCAAAATTATGCAATTATGTTAACCATTGAATAAATTATAAAAGTATGTTTATTTCCACCCTGCTTTGCATATGTCAAAGAAACTTCTCGGAAGTAGATGGAAGTAAAGTCGATCTAAGCTAATTCAAGGAAGAAAGGAAGAATCTTAAGAAAACTTTGTAAACTCCTCTAATATACAGCATGCCATTGACAACTGTCAAATCGTTTATGTGAATTGATTTCAATAAAAAAAATGAAATATGTGTAAACGGTTAATCTTTTTTTTTTGCATTTCCTAAATCTCCAAACTCAAAATTCACACATAACAGGCATTAAATTTTAATTTATTAAAAATCATCTCACACTCACTTCCCGCATTTCGTCGTCGCTTTAAGCCGATTTTATTAAGCGATCATTTGTCAGATTTACCATTAAAATAAAAACCCATTCACCTACCATAATGATATTTGACAGTTAGACCACTTAATAAAAATGACATCATGTCGGGCACCACGACATCCCAACGATTAACTAATTAACTTTGTTTCTTGTCATATAGAGGCAAGTGTCATCAAACCATAATGACATTCAAATTGAACAAAAGTGCAAAAGCAGCTGTCAATCGGTGGAACTTAATTCGGGCGATAGGGTTTCCGCTTAATAGTTTGTTTTGTCTTTGATTACAATACTTTCACTTTCACTGATTGAGGTTTTGAATTGTTATTTCCGAGACTGTAATCGGTTCTAGAGGGGTTATCGATAAGGTTATATAACGTGTGCGGCTTAATACTATAGTGGGTGTGAGATTAAAAAAAAAATAATAAGGAAATAAAATAATGTGCAGCAAGAGACTTGCATAATTTTCTGACACGTAAAAAAGTCAAAGTGACCAAGGGAAGCACTTCAAGTGCAAGAACTTTCAAAAGAAACTCAACAATGATACGAGCATGACATCGAAGAAAAATTAACAAAAAAATGTAAAGAAACCCTGCATGGAAATGGAATTGGAACTGCTGTGCATTTCCTTAAATGGGAGATTTAGGTCAAGTACTGCACTCGCTGCAGCAGTGGTGTCATTTTCAACTGCGCGCCGCAACAGAAATATAACACACTGAACCAGGGTTCAGGCGGTATAGGCTTTTGCGGTTCGATGTCAGCGGCTTATATCGATTGTTTGCGCTTGACGAAGAGCCTGGGAAAAGCTGCTGCTGGTGGTGGTTGTGTTGTTTACTACTGCGCAGCTGGATTTCTCAAGATTTATTATTATATCTCTCGATTTTGTGATGAATTGATCGACCGATAATGAAAAACGATCTTCATCTCCTCCACAATTCATTTTGGTCTCATTTCTGTAACCACTCAAAGTGGAATAGCGGCCATTTTTTGTTTTCAGTAATTTGTGTCGATGATGATTGTCGGGCAGGATATGGGGGGCCTAATATGGGTGAGGCTTATAAAAATACGAGGTTTTTCTCCCCGTGTGGTGGTAGATCGTTAGGAGCGAGGCCAAGCATTTTTTCCTTCCCCTCTTCGTTGGGAAATAAATTGATTTTCCTTGATTAGAGTCGTCGCCTCCTTTGCCTAAACAAAGGGGGAAACCTCTCAGCATTGTTCTTGAAAGGTGTGGTTAACAACGACGTTGTGGCGACGACGGCATTTTGTGCCGCCACAGAGAACGAGATGCCGATGTGCTTAAATCATAGTTCCAGCTTTAGCTGAGGCATCTTTATTATCATCGGCTCTCATACACATATAGGGCTAACAATGACTGCTAGATGGAGTGGAACGTGTGTGCAGGGAATGCATTCTATGCAGCTGGATGGAGAGGTACTTATATGGTAATCGTTGGAATTGTTCACGCCGCTCTTGAGTTTTGTTCTACGAGCACGGTATACGTAGACCTGTGTAAGGACGGAATTCTTGAAAGTTAAGTTATTTTATTCATAGGCAGAGGTACCTAGAATGTGTGAGTGTCTGATTAAGCGTATCTACGGAAATTATGCGAGTGAGGGCAATGGAATTGTAATAGATTGGGAATGGTGGTGGATAAAGTTGAAGGGGGCTTTAGGAGCATTATTGTCCTCTGTGAATGGCAACAAAATGTATATCTGAATAGTTGGGTGTGCGAGGACTAAGAAAGCCCTTGAACGGCAGTGAAATTTTCAAACGGGGATGTTTTGATATTTGCGAGTTAACAAGCAACTGGAAATCACACCTTTCAATAAGGAATTGGTGTTTTAAGAAGCCAACTGCTAACATAGAAATGAAGACGAAAACACCAGAGGATTTATAGGTTCTTTCATTTTTTATAGCATTTAAGAGCCAAAGCTGAATACAAATAAGTGAACGAAAATGTGAAACCTGTGTGGAAGCACTTATAAGTGACATTTAAAAGTTTTTTTAAAGGGATTTTCAACATAATCAACAGGTCATATCTTTCTGTTTAGTGGTCCAATTTCATCCATTTAAAAAAAAAACCAAAATAACTTGAAGTTGGATAAGTCAATAGAACGATTTTGTAAAAACATCAGAGTTGAAACTTCTCGCAAAAAATTCTCAGCTAAAACCTTCTACACCTAACAAAAACAAAAAAACTTGTTTTTCATAAAAATCAGTTCAACAGTTCTGAAGTTCGATCAATAGAACGATTTTGTAAAAACGTCAGAGCTGAAACTTTTTTTTTTTAAATATATCAAGCCGATTCTGAAAAATTTCGCAAGATTTGGGTTCATTTACTGAGATTTTATTTTAAAGCTCTAAATTTTCTACCTAACCCGAAAACTTCCGATCTAATTTTAAGAATTTTCAGCTAAAATTTCCGAAACAGGCGTTCAAACCAACAAAGTAAATTTCAAACAAAATCCATGAGTCGTTTTGAACTCAATTTAGCTTCAATGGATTCAAATCTAGAATCAGGGCTTAGATTTATTCAAAGATATTCATGTGTTTGTGTAATTTTTGCACGATGCTGGGGCCTATAGTTTTATGTCAAAACAGAGCCCATAAGTCCATAACACTAAAAAAAACATTGCCTCGAGGAGTGAAAATTCATTGGATTGACTGCTGATCTTGCAGTTTATAGCCATATTAACGAAGTAGAATCAGCTCTTGTCCTGAGGTCTGTTCTGAATTCCAAAAAATATTAACCTTAGGGTAAAGCTTTGCAAAAAGAGCTGAATTTAAAAAAAAAAAAGCAAGTGAACCAATCGAATGAAAATACGTTGAGATAGAAAGAAGCAATCCCTCTGATAATGTAAAACCTGAGCTACAGCTTTGAGTTACATAGGCTTGATTTCCTTTTAAAACTGTCGAATACTACCCCTTTCGCGGAACTCGATTTTCTATGACGGTGTTATATATTTTGCAATGGAAGGATGTTTTACACCTCACTTCGCTTTGCTAGAAGCTCCACCAGCCCTATTCGTTATAGTGTCTCTTCTGTCACTCCCTTTTCGATTTATTTGTGTATGTGACCAAGATTTGGCTTCACTATCTTTTTTCGTCTAAGTGATGGCACTGCTTCTAGCGTGTACTGGTGTTTCTGAATTGTCAAGACAAGACTCTTTTACAAAGATAATGCAGTCTCTGGTGGTTTTCAGTATCGTGAATTTAAGTTTTCTCTTCTTGAAGCCGCCTTGAAGACCTTTTTACAATGATAATGTAGTCACTGGTGGCCTCCAGTACTCAAAGCTAAACGTAAAGTTTAGTTTTATTTTCTTGAAACCGCCTTAGTATGCTGTTGGAGCCTTAAATTTGGCTGCAACGTGGTCTGTATGTATTCATATCCAGATGCTAGTTCAGTGCCTCGTTCATATGAACGATTATTCGATTTCTTTAGAAATTCGACCATTGAAAGACTTTTAGGTTGGGTTTTGTACTCGAAGTTAAGGAGCTGTGGTGAGGTCAAACTGAATGTGTGAACATTCAAGATGTTGGATACACACGTCCCATCTATTTGCATGTTTCGATTTTATTGGCGGTTCGACCATCCACAGAATGAAAGGCTGTTTCGTAGACTCGAAGTCGAGCAAATGCTATGTTGATGCAATAGTAAGCTTCTTTGAATGCATGCAGATGTAATATTCTGTTTGCGTGCCTTGCATAAATGAAAAAAATATCACACTACTGAAGATTCGACTATCGACTATATATCCAAAGTTAGGTTGCTTAATCGACTCGAAGTCGACCAATCTTTGTGTAACTGTCCCTCTGAATATAAGAAATTCAAGAGTGGGGATGCGTACCTACCATTTATCGGCAGCTATATAGTTTGCTTTACGGTTTGAGAAGTAAGAATGCCTCATGCCATAAAATCGAGCGAACATAATTCTTTGTTTAGACCTTCTAAATGCATGGACAATGGAGTTGATGTATGCGGTCTTCTCATATATCAAGCGTTCTTAAATTTTCAATTTACCAGATAATTCGACCTTCAAGAGACAGTCAAATAGTTTTGTGGACTTTATGTCAAGGAACCTTGTGTTACCAATCATCATATTGCAGGTTGTTTCCAAGTAACATTTTGCAAGTTATTACCAACCAACATATTGCAAGTTTTTATGCAAGTTCATTACTCCAATATAACAATACCTTACAAGGGGGACAGTAAAAAAACAAAATTCGCTCTCTTTAAAGATTCTGAGATTTACGATAAACGCTTCTCGAACTATCTCGATCTCGGAAGAAGAACAATCTCTGCTTGGTGGAAATTAATCTGATTTACAATCGACTTTCGAGCGAAAGGGCAGAGAAATATATCCACACCAAAAAAAGCCATAATTCGAATAGAGGCTTCAGTCATTGAAATAACAATTGAGATGAAAATCGGGTGGGAACGCTCTACAAAAGCCAGATGGACCCACAATTAAATTTCAATTGTCTAGAAATCGATCAAATTGCATCTGCAAATAATACTGCACCATAGGATATAAGGTCTGAAAACAACTTATGGGATGTACTGTACATGCATCACGAACTCCCTTGTTTCGCTCGAACATCGTTGACATGCCTCCTGATCTACGTTGTCTCTCGGTTCTTTAACAACCAGTGCTCTTACGAAGTACCAAGTTGCTGTACATCGACCTTAGGATCTGCAAGTAACACTGCACCTTATGATATAAGGTCTGAAAACATCATATTTGATGCACATGCATCACGAACTCCCTTGTTTCGCTCGAACATCGTTGACATGTTTCCTGATCTACGTTGATTCTCGGTTCTTTAACAACCAGTGCTCTTACGAAGTACCAAGTTGCTATACATCGACTTAAGGATTCAGCCGTTATACTCGCTAGTCTATGAGAGCAAATTAGGGTACTCATTCCGTAACTTTAAAAACGACAGTCGTTGACGATAGTGATGCAGACTTTGTAGTACGTTACGTTCAAAAAGCGAACAGACAAAGAAATGAGGAATGATCTACCAAACTCTGGTTTCATTTCCTTTTATAGTTTGAATCCATTTTAGACCAATGTGCATCAGTCTCTTTCCTTTCTTTTTACTCATTTCCGAATTCCTTAATGCTAAACCTTTGGAAAAATATGTCAAAGAGTGTTCATAACCAATCGAAAGGCCGAAAAATAATTAAATAAGCAACTAACCTACTACTCAGTTCCTTCCAGGAGCTGTTGCAAAAATATACGTCAATTTCGATTTACCGGGCCAATTCCATTTACAGATTCCTCTGAGATCTCTGTCAATCTCTGTATCTGTCAATTTGTCAGAGACAATAAGTTTTGGGTTCAACTTGCTATTCTGCTAAAATAGAACGTATGGTTATTTTTGACGTTTAATAAGAGGGTATATCATCATTATTATGTAGCTACCGTTAAGAAGAAAAAATGTTGATAAAGAGAAGTTCCCCTCTTCTGAAAATGCTGTTCCACTTAATAAAAAAGAACCCTCCGCTGTCTTTTTTTTTAATGATGAAAAGATGAGAGAATCATGAGTCTGGAATGCTCAGACAAAAAAAAAGCTACTGAGTTTTTCCAAACATTTTTTTCCGTCAAAGTCCTGCTATCGATAACTGAAATGCTGCTCAGTTTATTCTTCGATCAGACCCAAATAAAAACACCTTTCTCATCATTTTATCTTCTCGCTCCTCACATCTTGATTGAAACATGACCAGGAACACCATGTTAACTCATCTGCATCACCTAAAAACCCAATTCCTCTAATTGCATCCAATTCAACCTAAAAAAAACGCTCCATGAACCACAACTAATTGCACTTCCGACACAGCCCCAGCTTTGAACTCACATCCATTTACTCAAAAAATGCTTCAAAATTAAAAACTCCACTACGGACTTATCAATTAGTCAGCACTTTCCATGTTGTCCCTTTCGATCCCATTTCTCATCCAAAAAACATGAAACTATCGCAACCGGATTCCAGAACAAAAAAAAAAAAAAAACGAAAACACACCCAAAAATTATTTATTACCCCGCGATGATGTAAATCATTTGAACGCATCCCTCCCGAATATCAGGGTGCCAAACATTCCCAAACAGATGCATCTAGATGCCATTTTGTTTGATGTTTTGAAAATTTGCCAACAAATCTTGAAAATTCTTAAGAGAGATCGACAAAGCAACAAACACGACACCGATTAGCCTTCTCAAAATAATAATGCACCCGCCAGTTGATCCGTTCATGTATACAGGCTTCGGAATGGCAGGAATCTAGAGCATCATGTGAATTAGTAGGTTTATAGAGTTAATGTTGTCGGCGCCAGAGTATGCTTCTATGTTAGATGTTTGTCGTGGATGCCGAATTAGATGTGCACCCGAAAACACAAGCAAGCCTTTCGACTGCATTTGGAACTTGCCAGGTCCAATGATTGTGTGCAACAAGTTGCGTAACAATTTTTGAAGTCTGCATCATACGTGAATTTATGACGTCCGAATGGTTGTTGTTTTTGTTGTCGAAGATGTCAGATGCATCATATAGTGTGCACCTTATGGTGTATGGTTGGTGCATCTTGTAGGATGAAGATATAGTGGTTTTCCAGTTTGTGAGGGAGGTGACAAGATTTATCTGCGTGTGATCTTTGGAGTATTTTGTTGTTGTAGAGGGGTTTGATGACACGTGTAACGAGTGGGGAAGATGACAAAGTCTGTGACATGCGGTGGATTTTTTTAAATTCCTTATTGACATGTGATAGGGGGATGTGCGTAACATGATGAGGCAGTGCAGATGGTTGAAGTCAATTATTTTAGGGCAAACTTTGACACCGATTGACAGCGTAACGTTGTATGAATTCGTTGACAGTTTGTGTCTGACATTCCAGGAATCCATGAAGTGATAGCATGAACAAGGGGGACCGCATGATGGTGCTTATTTAAGGTTCCATTCAGACAACATTGGTGTCACATAGTGGGATAAGTTATTGGGTGAACAAATCTAGAAAACGGTGATGCCAAACATGGTAGAACTATCTCAGTGGTAAGAGCATTCTACAATGTCAAAACGTGCAAGGCAAATGGAAAATTTTAACGTTGACCACTGACTAATGTGATTGCAGGTCTACAAAAAGAAAACGAAAAAAATATCAGCGCTATACTGGCGACACTGTCTCTAGTCATATCCACCTAACACCTTGCTCCTGTCATAAATTAAAAAATAAAAGAATGCTGCCTTCAGGCTGAACTATAATAGTCGGAAGCAATCGGAAGCTAATGTCAAAATTCGACGTTAAGTTTTCTTCAGTACTGAAAATTACTTAAGTTGTCCATAATAGAATTTTGTGAATGGAAGCGATTGTCAGAGTGGAAGTCGTTTTGACAAAAAAAAAAGGTTTGCTTATCAACTTACAAACTTCAATGTGCACAGCTGTTGAAGTGAAATGTCAAACTTTTGTATAAAAGAAAGAGAAAGACCGAATGAATTCGTTTTTTCGCAAATGAGCAAAATTAAACGAAAACTGAAAGAATCGAAGCGAAAAGCTAAAAACTGCATGTGTTCGCACAGTTACGGAAGTGGTCGTCCGCAACCATCTTTTATTACAGTTCAGCCTTTAGACTCAAAGCTGTCAAGATTTCATCTCGACTCGATTTTGTTGACTTGCAGCTTATTCTTTTAAATTGTAGTAGATGCGTAACGGAATGTTTTTTTTTTTAATTTTTCCCACATTTACGAGATTTCACTTAAAGGTTATATGGGTCATAACATGAGCCAAGTTTTCGTTTCTTTCCGATTTCCGATAGAAGTGTCAGCTTAAGTTTTTAAAATGTAATAGAAGCTAAAAAATAAATTGTACTAGTTTTATTAAGGTTGCGTTTTTAACCTTATTGAGAGATATTGAGAGAGATATTGGAAGAATTATAGCTTGGATCAAGCCGGTTTCATCTGATTTTTTGAGTTTCAGCTTCAATCTTCAGAATGTAGTAGATGCTTAAGATGCTTAAGAAAAATAATGTTAAGGTAGAGGTAAACCTTCAAGAAAGAGTTTTTCCCTTGATAATTTTTTTACTGACAGTTCAAGCTCTTATATCTACCCTCATCTCCACCCAAGTTTGATGAATTTTAGATAAAATCCTCAAAACGTAGTAGATGCGACAGAAAACAAATTTTAACTGCGTTATTCAGAACCTAGTCACAAAAAGGGTGGTTAAGCTCAATTTTTCTATTCAAGACTTTATATCACCCATCGAGGACACCCAAACTCGCTGATTTTCACCTAAGCTTGGTCAAATGTGTGACAAAATCTTCAATAAAATCCGGCAAGATGTTGGTACAAATTAAAAAAAAAACTGAAAGTATCTTGCATTAATCTCACCAGACGCCATTCCAATTGCAATTACTGCCCGATTTCTTGGTTTCCCATGAATTGATGGCGTGCCAGTTGTCCCGCATAAAAATTCCACCCAACCGATCGATATTCCCGCCCCATCTCATCTATGAAAACGAACTCCATCCTGTGTCCACTAATTGATTGAACGTAAAAATTCTTCGTCCTAATTGCTCCCGAGTGCCATCGGAACCATAGAATACGAAATCAATTCCACCGCAGTGATCAAACATCCGCCAATCAATTGGTCGCACCAAGAGCAAATCCTCCATCAGGGGTACTCGTATACCAAGAGTAATCAAATCCCACAGAACCATAAAAGTGCATCCAAATGCATTCATGCCGCGCCATCCGATAGTCACAAAAGGTATATAGCTACACTCCTCCAGATAACGCCGCCACTGATGGAACTATGCACCAACTTGGTTGTGTTCCCCAGCCCGCCTGTCGCTAGCCGACTCACATTACAACATCTCCCGAGCATTAGTCGCCAGAGCTGCTGCTGAGCAGCTTTGCCGCGTTCATGACGACGCATCGGAATTTATAGGCAGCAGAAATGGCATTTGGCATTAAATTGATTCCATTGTGATTGAATGCAAACGCATGCCATACCAATGCATGCGCCAAGAGGAGCTCTATGAAGGCGCGCACAGCACAGCAGATGCTGCTCAAGAGTGTTTCGGTTTTCCCAGAAGCGCACAAAAGGGCACACCAATTCTAAATAGAATCAAGCCAGGGAACGATGCCCTGATATTGGCTGTGTTCCTTGTCATGGATGCTGTACGCTCTTGTTGCTGCAGGTGTTTACGCCTCTGAAACCGAAAGGGATGGCGGACGGATGTATTTTCAGACTAACGAACGCACTGGGACCGGCATTGCACACAGAAGCGGCATGGCGTACCTATGTCCGGGCCTAGATTGTGCTGTTATGATAATTTTGTCTAGAATTTGCGATTCGCAAGATTCAATGTCGAACTCTGCGTTGAATAAATATTTTATGCGCGGGATTTTTTTGGCATATGTAGATCGATTGGTGCGGTCGCGGTGTGTGCGCGCTAGCAGTGATCGAGTTGGCGCGGAGCGCTGGAGTTGGCTTTCTCTTTTTGGCACACACAACAGATCGTCACCTTGAACTCAATTGGGAGGCGCAGTAACTCTACAAGGTATGGCTGCTGAGCTTTTTTTCTTCAGTTTTACGGATTTATTGATCAACGAATTCGAAGTTGGAAGCGTGGGAAGAGTCTGATATTCAATGCAAGTGAAACGCATTTTAAATGAGAAGACAGGCAGACCTTTTGCAAGATTCGAGCGGTTGAAGAGTTTGTAAAATAATTGGAACGTGAGGGTTTGAATGCGTGAATAGGAGGTGACAATAGAGGCGATTGCGCACGTTTGCGAGGAAACTTTGAAATTAAAATTACAAAAGTTGGATGAAGATCATGGCACCGCGACCTTTATGAAAGTTGTAAACCATGTCGAGATAAGTCGAGACACTTTTGTCAGTTGTCACAATTTGTCACAAAGATCTTACAATGAAAGTGAGAGGCATAAGCATTAACGACCTCAAACCTAGCATCTCCAATGATTTGTGTGTGCGATGTTTTACTTTTGCAACGCAACTAAGGACATTTGAGAAGTTCCTCATGACAGTTTTACTCTTGGATGTTTGTGAAACTTTCGCAAGTGGTGGGGCAGTGAAAAAGCGTAGGCCAATGCACCTTACAACACAACCTGCAAGACCAGCAAATAAAGGCATTTAGTCTACAAAGCAGAGGAAAACTTGCACATTTTTGTTAAAATTATCCGATGGATACATCACTTACAAACTATGAGTTGTATTTGTAATATTTTCAGCTTAAACCTTCTACTCGCTGGTCCATGTATGTAAAAAAAATTTTATAAAAATTCAACAAAGGATTTTTGAGATAGACCGGGCCAAAGATTATTTTTTTGCTCCCTTCAGTTCTCAAAGTTACTGCTTTATTGGAAATTTCATTTAAAACTCGGATTTTTACATTCAACCGTTAAAGACTAACGAGCTCAAGATGATCTGCAGCGCAGAAGGTCTTGGTTCGATTTTCCAGCCGTAGCAACAAGTGAATGATTTTTCACTGGCCTACATGTCGTGATGATCTGAAAAATTACCCGAGTAGTATTAACTGTCAAGAAAAGCTTACCTCGTTCGGTTTCGGCTTGAAACAGGAGGTCCCGCCATTGTGCAAGGTGTACACAGGCACACATGTATGGTTGTGAGAAAAAGCTAGTCTTTGGGCACAAACGAGCCTGTTGCGCCAACATTTTTGTTTTTTATTTCCATAAAGTGCACTATTGGCGGATCCTTACTAGCCAATTTTATTGAAAAAAACGTGTCGAAGTTCATAAAAAATCTCATGACGTTTCCTTATATGTTTTTCAATTTGGAAACACACAGGAAACAGGAGGTCCCGCCATTGTGCAAGGTGTACACAGGCACACATGTATGGTTGTGAGAAAAAGCTAGTCTTTGGGTACAAACGAGCCTGTTGCGCCAACATTGTTTTTATATTTCCATAAAGTGCACTATTGGCGGGCCCTAACCAGCCACTTTTATTGAAAAAAACGTGTCGAAGTTCATAAAAAATCTCATGACGTTTCCTTATATGTTTTTCAAGTTGGAAACACACATTTTTGGCGCAACAGCAGAATTATTTCTTAAAATTTTTATTAATGTCGGTGTGGTAGATCTATTGATTGCATTCTTAAAAATTGTATGATGGATCTGAAGCCTTTTTCACGTCAGATAATTGCAAGTGAGGAGAAATGCAAATAAACATCCGTACCTGAGGGTGACAATTTAACCGGGAGGACGACCGAAGTCATCCAAAATTTAGGTAATTTGGCATTGGCCTTGAGCTTGCTTTACTTTCATACTTTCTCTTGATCTGCAGTGAACAATTGAGACTGTCAAGGCTAATAAGTGGATCGGGTTATTTTTTTTTCATAAATTCGTGTAAGGCATGCGGTTTTATATTCTTACAGCTATGACACCATTTTGTCTGAGAGTCAATCACTCACACAAAGCTTGGGTGACATTTTGGTCAGTAAGCTGTAAACGGGCTGTTACTCATCAAGGAATCCGGGGAGGCCTCGTGATTGCCTGTGCGGATGCCACGGCTACCGCAGTTTCAGGGAAGCAAATGGGCAGTTAGTTGTGGTTCGCAAGTTGCCAGGTCACAATCCCAGACACATTGTCATGGGAAAGTACAGAACCTCGAACGAAGACTCGATTCATTTATATACCGATGGCTCCAAAACAAATGACGGAGTGGGTGTTGGTGTCTTCTCCGACAGGCTATCTTTCCGCCATTCTAAACATTGCAGAGGCCTCGTGATAGACCGCGCGGATGCCACGGCTATCGCAGTTTCAGGGAAGCAAATGGGCAGTTAGTTGTGGTTCGACAGTTGCCAGGTCACAATCTCAAACATGTCGTGGGAAAGTAACGAACCTCGACGGAAGACGGGATCCATTTATATACCGACGGCTCCAAAACAAATGATGGAGTGGGTGTTGGTGTCTTCTACGACAGGCCTTCTTTCCGCCTTCTTCAACATTGCAGCTTGTTCTTCAAAAGATGTCGGAGCAGTTTAACATTCACCTATGCTGGGTGCCAAGGCATAGTGACATTCCAAAGAACTGTAAGACTGATGAGCTCGACAGAAATGGAACTAAAATATAAGTCTGGTATTCCTATCTCTTAATGCAAAAGCCAACTAGGGCGGCATGCTAACAGCAAGCAAATCAAATCTTAGATCAAGCCTTGTCACGACGTGCCAAATAATCAAACGAATTTTATCAAAGCTGGATTTAAAAAGCTGGATTTAAGCTCGCCAGACCATAAATTAGCGCCATCATAGGTGATACTACTGGACGGATTGCACTTAACGAGAGCAAATCCATTCATGTAGGTCATTCGTATAAACGGACAAAGAATTTTCCTGTACAACTGTCTAATAGTTTGGCACGCAGTATGACTAGGTCTTCATCCGAACAACCTTTGTAGGAGCTGTATCGACGAAGAAGACAAAGAAATCCTCAAAAGTCAAGCATACAAAACAAGCACACATGCGAACATTGCATGTTTTGATTCATATAAAGCGTTTTCGTAGAGCAACTTTGAACTGTTGATTGTGTGGTACCTTTTCGTTGTGAAGGTGAATCTATAAGACTGTAGATCCTGGGATGTAGATGGCGCTTTTAATAAACATTTCTGTTTATCCAGGTCTGATTTAAAAACTGAAACTGTTCAAGGCCATCCTAATGCACACGGTAAATATGTTTTTTCACAGTCCATCGATCACAATAAGAAATTCGGGAAAGCCAGAAGTCGAGCATACAAAACTAGCATACATTGGAATAAAGGAATGTTTTGTTGTAAATTAATAGTTTTCGGGGGCAACAAATTGTGTTTTTTCTTAAAATATTCTCTTAAAAAATGAAAGACAGAAGAACCCCAAGATGCCTGCAGATACAACTGCACTTTTTTCGCGAAAAGCTGATTTTCCTATTTAAATTGATCTCAAGCACATTAATGTTCGTAGAAGTATGTTCTTCACTGACCATTGAATACCACAAAAAAATGTGTGTTGCACATACAAAACCAGCTAACACACACAGATATATGTTGAAAAACGGTTTTTATAAACATCATTTGGGTAAACCGAACCTCTAACGTCATCGTAGATTATCGTCATACCTCCAGCGATAAATATCACGCATAAACTAACTCTGAACCTAAGTTTCGCAAACATATCGTCTGTATGTTAATTTTCCTGCTCAAAATTAGCATTCGCAATTAGAATCAACGTGACAACTTTATTGCCCACCAAAATATATTTATGTACCTCTAACCCTACCGGTCCGTGAGAACTTCACACTGCTGACGTGTAAGATAACCTTTTCATCTGCTAAAATCAGCACACCGCGATCAATGGCCCCTTGACGAATTTATGATATCGCCCGAGACATCCCAAGCATCTACCTTATCAACAACATCTATCTCGAATCCGATTCACTCGCTGTGGTGTGTCATATCCCTCTCAATAAAGAACACCAATTCCACAGACGTCGTCGTTGTCGTCTCACCAGAGTCTGCACCTAATCACATGTAGATACACCTCAAAAGGGAGATCCATCGCAACCATCTCTCTTCGCGATCATGATATTTAATTTGCCAAGTTTGTCGAACCTAATTTCGTATTCATATCGTGTGCCCTCAATTGGTTCTGATCAACTGAGACAGCCAGCCAGCAATGGAGGTCTTCAACAGAATGTCAAGAGGTAGATGTTTCGGTTTTGTTTCTTATTGATATGCTAATTGTTGCATATTTTTATGACTGCTACCCAATTTGGAAGATAAATTCCCAATTTGAATTTCAAAAAAAAAAAAAAAAAAAACTCCCGTGTAAACACGAGGCCAATCTGCAGCAAATTTTCTGATCACTGATCATATCGCGCATGAATTTGCTGCGTAATTGCTTCGATTATTACGGTAAACGGGAGGGGACCAAATTTTGAATTTTACGCACGTATCGATGGTGAATTTAAGAACATATAAGCGTCCAAGAACGCACAGAGGTTGTTGGCCAAACATCAAAAAAACAAAAACAAAATTAAATCCTCACGATGTTGCCGATCGTCAATGTAAACAGTGTCACATTAAATTAGAGCCACGATAAATGGACATTTTGACATTTTTTGACGCTCTAACGGTATTTGGTTGTGTTTGGGTTGTGCACGATCTCTGATTATGCGTGAGAGTAATAAGCTTCGGAAGGGGGACAGCAAATATTACCGATCCTTGTTGATCAATTCGCGGAATAACATGGGAATGAGAGATCTTCTGTCATGTATTTTGCTCGAAATATTCGGACACGTGATGGGAATATAAATGCGCGTTTCTGGGAATCTTTTCAACCCTTAAGATGATTCAATGATAAACGAAGGTATGCAAGGTTTATGAATAAGGATAATTTTGCAATCAATATTCAGAGCTGGTTTGGCCAGTAAAATGCGGTAGAAGGCTTCAAATTGACCCGTTTCAAGGCGAGACTTAAATTCCGAAGTTAACGTTTTCGGAGATAAAGGGGTACATATACAACGTAGTAGCGGATGCAGTATCTGCAGTGTGATCGGCTGATCTTCAAGTCATTGGCTACAAATTTGGCAATAGCGTGGTTTGTGTTGATGGATCGTACGACTGTCATGCTAATGTATCGGGTTGAGATCGCCGGTATATACTACTATTCCTGGAGAATAGACACTAGCGCTTCGAGGGCATGGTCATATCATGTGGAGGTGATGTGAACTGGCCACAGAGATGATGCGATTGGACCACGTATAGAGGTCTATGCGAATAAGCCACAAACCACAATTATCCTTAATGCCAACATAACACAGGCCATCTGTCGAATTCAGCCTGATTAATGCGCCAGTATGGAAAATTTGACATTAGGATGCGCGTTATCCAGAGAAGCCAAGGTGGACATTTGAATGACGTTGCGTTCCATACATAATGGCATCGATAGGCCTTTCCAACGAATACAAAATTTCCATGATACCTAACCCACACTTTGTCTTATTTAAGTTTAAAGATATATAACGCTTAATCAAAGACCCTTAAGTAAACAATTCTGAATGAAAGCCTTTCATCTGATGCTACCTACTTGTGTAGTGGATCATGAGTAGCTGTCGGTAGCCACATGTACATGACAAGCTAAACAGAAATGCGCCCTTTGTCTATCTAATCGGTTAACCATGGATCGTTTTCACACTACGTTTACTGGATACCTCGCTAGGGCTGATACAGTTCGTAAATAATATGTGTCGGAGGAAATCGGAAAAAAAATTGCACTTAGCTGTCAAAAATTTCACGAAAATTTCACCTGAACGTAATTCAACACAATTCGCCGTGATGTAGTGCTAAACTTCGGAGAAATATTCCTAACAGGCGTTTGGAAGAATACCTAGAACTTAACTCCTCCGAATGGTACAAAATCGGATAACTTTCCGCTCTGACGGATACCTCGCTAGGGCTGATACAGTTCGTAAATAATGTGTGTCGGAGGAAATCGGAAAAAAATGCACTTAGCTGTCAAAAATTTCACCTGAACGCAAGTCAACACAATTCGCCGTGATGTATTGCCAAATTTCCGAGAAATATTCCTTACAGGTGTTTGGAAGAATACCTAGAACTTAACTCCTCCGAATGGTACAAGATCGGAGAACTTTCCGCTCTGACGGATACCTCGCTAGGGCTGATATAGTTCGTAAATAATTTGTTTCGGAGGAAATCGGAAAAAATTGCACTTAGCTGTCAAAAATTTCACGAAAAGTGCACCTGAACGAACTTCAACGCAAATCACCGTTGTGTGTTGCAAAATGTCGGAGAAATATTCCTAACAGGTGTTTGGAAGAAAACCTAGAAGCCAAGTTCCTCCGAATGGTACAAAATCGGAGAACTTTCCACTCCGACGAATACCTCGCTACGGCTGATTACTTCAGAAAAATAAATCTCAAGCATTGAAAATCAAAAAGTGATTTTCTGCGAAATCTTTAATCAAGAAATCACAATATGTCTGGACAATTCGTAAGCTTTGTTTTGACACCAGCTCGTCAATGATAAAATTTATAAAAAAAAAGTGGCAAGAATTAGAAGACAATTTCCAATGAGGATTTTCGATGACAGCGATAACTGGACCCTTATTCTTTGAATAAAGAATAAGAGTATCGTTGCAGATAAAAACTAAAAGCTCACATTTTCAAGATATGTACATACTTCCCAAACCTTATGAGAGCTTCCCACATCCCCGGCTACAAGTTCCTCAACTAAAACGAGCAAAAAAATGTCATTAATCCATATGACACTTGAAAACCTATGCACACTCAATTGAGGTAAGCCCGATCGCCGTCACGACTCACGAAAAGAAAGCCTTCATCCGAACCGCCCATTCAAAGTCACGAGTCAATGCAACGCAGGGCAGTTTTTTTTTTTTTTTGTGAAACCCTGAAACACAATAAAATGCTAATGTTACGGCTACTTGAATTACGATCGTCATAACGTTATGCCCGCGGCGAAAATGTGGTGAAATTTGTTTAAAAGCAGAAGCTATACATCTGTAGATGCAACCAGAAATATTCGTCATACGATATTCGTATCGCATTTGCCGGATGATCTAAGTCCAGAGATGTGCTATCTAAGTTCCATGTTTTGTAATTTTTTTTTTTTGGAATTTATTTTTTCGCCTCGTGGCGAGAAGCTACCGCATAGAGATGATTGCACTTCGTTGCTATTATCTAAGAGGCAAAATTCACTTATGCATATTTTTCCAATCAGCTTTTTTTTTATTTTAATTGCTCATTAAAAAGATTGATGGAATTTCAAAACAAAACAGAATCACCTTCAATTAGAGAGAAAAAATATTTAAATTCTCAAAACCTCAGTCTTCTAAACAAACATGATTCATACGTGTACCTGAGCTTAAAAAAAAATACAAAAAAAAATAAATAATCGAGTGAGGTGCTCCTCCACACCTTGCTTATGGCCAAATACGGTTTCACTTGACTTTTTTTTTTGGTAATGTGCATTAATTTTGACGCATGATATTTAACCTTTCGGTTTTTTTTATTATTTTTACCCCATTTTGCTGATTTTGTTGACTTACCAAATGAGGTTTGTGAATGAGATAGTTTTAGTGTTTTTTTTTTTAATCGATTCTTACCTGGAAAGAGAAAAAGTAGAGAAAATTAATAAAATTTAATTTTTTTATGGAAATAAATTTAAATTTTCTAATTTTATTCTATAGATAAGGTTTTACGATTTAAGTATTATTTTTGGAATAGAATTTCTTTTAAGGGCCCCTTAAAACATAGAATAGCGTGAGCTGGTTATAAGACGTATTTAGCACTAGCAAATGATTAATTTTATGAATAACTTTGTAGGTAGGTGTGGCATATTTGCGGGAACAATGAACTTTGGTGAGTAATTGTAAACAAATTGTCTCATGATTCTTAAATTTCTAATGTGACAAGGTGTACACAAGTGTTAGTCTTCCGAAAGTGAAAAAAAAAACTTTCGGATGAGTCAGTAGAATGATTTAAAAGCCCGAAAAGTTTTGATTGCACACAAATTGAGTTGTGCGTGGGATTGACGTGAATTTCAAAATTTGCCGACTCCTTATATGAAAAATACAGAGCTTGGATGTGAATCCATAAGTTCAGGTTCCCAGACGATATGAGTATAATCGAACTATTTAAACCGGGTGAGTTAATTTTTTCAGATTGGCAGCACTAGTTAGTAATGGCGTCCAAACGTCATCAGTCAAAGTGAAAAGTCTTCAGTATACTCTGCCATTTAATCATGGAGGTCCAATTTTCAATGACTTTTTCCAAACATATTGGCAATAGAGCGTCGAATGTTGTCCTCCAAGTGTTGAATCGTTTCGGGCTTATCAGCGTAGAATACCGACTGCACATATCCCTACAGAAAATAGTCAAGCGGTGTTAAATCGCACGATCTTGGAGACCAATTCACTGGCCAAATAGCGAAATGCGCTCACAGAACGTTTCCTTCAACAAATCAATTTTCGTCTTGTTGAAACCACATAATCTTCCATTAAGTGGATGGACATTGGACACATTTTCAATTCCTGTGCACTATGGCGGATAGACTGATTCGGGTCTTCCTCTGTGCTATGCTCTACAGCAGAAATGACTTCTTCTGCACGCACTGAACGAGCATCTCTGTGGATTCGTATTACCATTTAGAGCAATTGTGATGCGAAAACGTTTCATACTTAGTCGAATTAATTGCTCTGATGGACAACTATGTTGAGCGTAAAATGGGCGTAGTGCGCGATACGTATTTCGAATAGAACCATGATTTTCAAAATGCCAAATTTGCACAATTAGGAAGCGTTGTTCAGACGTCAGTCTGTGCATAATAAAATGCCAAACCAAACTAAAAAAAAACACTAGACAGCTGACAAAATGGCCGCTAGTGAAAATAGTGCTGCCAACTTAAAGTTCTTTACTACTTTAAAAGAAAAAACACTTATCTGGTGGCAATCAATCCACAATGGCCGCTAGTTAAAATAGTGTTGCCAACTTAAAGTTCTTTACTACTATAAAAGAAAAAACACTTATCTGGTGGCAATCAATCCACAATGGCCGCTAGTGAAAATAGTGTTGCCAACTTAAAGTTCTTTACTACTATAAAAGAAAAAACACTTATCTAGTGGCAATCAATCCACAATGGCCGCTAGTTAAAATAGTGTTGCCAACTTAAAGTTCTTTACTGCTATAAAAGAAAAACACTTATCTGGTGGCAATCAATCCACAATAATAAAGTCAGCCATCTGCAAAACATGAAAAAGGTACGAAAGAAAGCATGTGCGTGCGCTACTAGTGCGATAAGAACCACACCAACAGTGGGACTGGAAACCAGCCTCAACCTGCTACAGAAAGACCTTTACATATAAGAATCTGCAGCCAAAAGTGCACAAAGAAAAAAAAAAAAAGGCTGGAAAATTAACTCAGGAGGGCAAGCTCAAAATCTTAACAGATACCTGGGCTCAGCTGTATCGCCTGATTACATGATGGCTCACCCTGACTTTCGAAGACCATTCTACGAACTGAGCACTGGGTTCAAAAATGGACGTAGTCGTTGGAGCGGGAGGGTTTTTTGAAAACCTAAAGAGGAACAGCACGTTTCGTCTCCCTGAGCACAGTAGTGTTTTCAGGGCTGAGATATTGAGGATACCATCAGATGATATCACCATCTTTTTTGAAAGTCAGTCATCAGACCCAGGTGCCTCTTGAACGAAACTAAGCGCAACCCACCCTCTTTCATGAGGTGCCGAGGAATAAGGCCGATTCCAAATCCCACTTTAAAGCCAAACTGTCGAGGCACCCGTGCTGACGGCTTTATGGCAGCAAGTGGCTAATCGTAACTGATCGCAAAAGGTCGGTTGTATTAGTGCCCTATTCTGGTACGATAACTCTGCAAGGATGGGCAATCTTTTTCGGTCCTCCTCGTGGAAACAAAATTACAACAAGAAAAAATAATAAAATAAAAGACCAGCTGAGGATGCCTGAGGTAGGCACCTCAATCCTCATCAGACAACGAATTGCTGGGAGGCCAGCCAGGAGACTATCGTCCGTCCATTAAGCGACAAGAGTTCTAAGGTTAGCACCACAACCGAAAAACAAACGCCGACAGCAAAAATAAAGCCACGAAGAGCAAGTACCAGATGGCCCTCTTCATTTTAGGCAAGATAGCCAAAATTGAGGCTGCCGAAATAGGTCCAGGAAAGGGACCAGGCGGACAAAATCAAGTACAAGGTAATCGTTGACGATTGACGAATACAAAGAAAACCTAAAAAACAACTCAATGCAGGCGGTGAAGCGGGACAGGTCTAAAGAGGAGACCTCCCAGCGCCCGGCCCTAAAAAGAACGAAGCTTGCCGCAGATGCAGCAACCACAACCAAGCCAAGCCAAGTCGGCTAGTGCCCTCCAAAGACGATCATTGACCCACGTAGTCAGAGATCACCTTCAGGTGGCACCTATAGCTGAGAACTCTTCAAATGGGAAATCTTTAGCCGAGACGTGGGTAAAGATTGTGGTCAAACTTTCCTACTTGGTGATATACCGTATAATTGGAAACAAGGGGGAGCCTCTCCCGAACTTTGGATCCGCCGAGCTCGTGAGGGGATATGGGGTAATCAAATGCGGTGAACAATTCTCCAAGGACTTCCTTAGTAAGTGCGTTGCCAAGGTTAGTGACGACTGCTCAAGCTTATCCCAGCTAAGGACATCCCAAGGAGACCCAGGGCCGACATTTGGTTGCCCAATTCGAAGATTGTTTGGCACTGGAAGAACTTGAAACGCTTAAGGTGGGCATTGCAGTCGTTTCCTACTCGTTTGAAATGTTTTCGGGTTTCGTCAGTAGGATTGGCTTTGTGTTAGCGAGAACGTAATTCTTTAATCCTAAAAGCTCGCTATACCGACCGTTTATTTTAGGTTTGATACTCTTTAATCGGTGATGGGATAAAAGGATTTCATACACAGGAAAATGGTGTTCGTTATCGCATCCTCGTCGCTATCGAGGTAGCATCCATGTCGCTATGGAGGATGCGTTATATTTTTTTTAAGAAACCGTTTAGGGCTTCCCAGTATTGCCACACAGTTCTTTTATGGATTTTTTCTTCAACTACATGGTTTGAGAAATTAAATATTTTCAAAACCCTCCGATTTTATGATTCGCATATGAGTTGTCATTATTTTTTTTTTTTTTTTCTGTGCCATTTGACAGCTGTAATAAAAACCAACTTCCGACATATGCAATCCTAAAAATCTCATTCCCACTCTAAATTTTATACCGAATACCAAAAATGTCCAAAGCCACATGCTAGTACTTTTTGCGTTTCCAGAGTTTGCCCACAACTTGCGATTTCTTTTCGCAGAAAAGCGAAGTTATCATTTGTTTTGACCCACAACTCGTATTTTCATTTTTATTGAGTAAATTAAATTCAATTCGCTTAACTTAATTCATCGCCGGAATAAATTGAGCAAACAAAAAACATCAAAACACACAAAAAGCAGGAACAAGAAAATCAATTTAATAACAGCACGCATTGCAACACGAATAGCGTCAAAGAAAATAAAATCTACAACCAACTTTGTCTTTGTCTAACGTTATGGTTTGACATATGCCTACGGTACGTAGGGTATTATCTGTTCAACAACTATTTTGACGTAATTATTTGTTTGTTTGTCTGATGAATCGGAAATGTCACGACGGATTGTTTTGTTTTTATTTTTATAATCTCAAGCCTGCTACGTGTATAAAAGCCTTTCTCGTCTTTCATTCGTTTGCGTGGGATAATGACACTCTAGCCCACCGACACAGTCTACACACAGTAATTGTCCAACGTAACGATGCAATTACGTGCCAAATTATGTGGCGCGAGCGCATTGCATATGCCCTAGAATTTCGGGTGACAGTCGTGGTCGTGGTCGTTGTCGTCGACGTCGACATCAACGATGCAAATAATGTCAACAAAGAATGTAACGGTAATTTTTGGGAGAGTTTCCATTGTCTTATGGCGGGATGTCATAGTGCGATGGCACAGTTATAAAGGGTTAAATGGGTCATTACGTGTGGGAAGTCAGTACTGCAACCGCATGATGTCACCGCGCGCAATTGTTTCGTGGTAACTGTCAAAATTGACAAACCACAAAACCTTCACCGCTGCGCTCTTATCTAACAAACCAACAGTAGTCTCTGGCACTACAACTCCACAGGTTGAACCCGATGCACTCTTATAACATCTGGGCTGTCAGCATTGTTGACGTCGGCAATGCAGCGACCATAAAATGGCTAAAAGATACGAGTCGCCCGTATCTAGTATCACCCATTGAGTAGCGTAAAATATGCAACGAGAACTGTAACTCGGCATGACACATGTGAAGAGGGATATACCGACAACTACGAAGTCGACGCACAAGTACCTCCCATTTGGACCGCGCAGCGACACGCTCTGATGGATAATCGTACACACTGGCTGACAGGTTAATGTACTCGTCAACGTCGGCATTTTCCGCTACAAGCCTTTGCCACCACTTGAAACGTTTCGACTTATCTTCGCAGATATACTCGTAGCGGTTGGCTCCTGCAATGGAGCGGCTTTCATTGTGTCTTTACGGCAAATGCAAGCGAGTTAATTGCTTCTATATTTAGCCGCGGACGTTAAACAGCGTTACCTACCTTCGGTCCTATCTGGCGGTGTACCTAATAGCCTGTGGACAAAATCCAGTCAAGCTAATTATCTACTGCCTGGTGTAGCCTGGTGCGTGCGCGTCTTCTCTTAGTCCGACGCGATGGATTCAAAGATCGATTCTAATGCGCCCAACAGGTCTTGTACCTTTAAGGAAGGTAATCCACCACACTCACTCACCAAAGAGGTGGATAAATGAGCGGTGATTGCACGTGTGAGGAATATAATTAGGAATAGTCGGGGGGGTTGGTCCAATTAAGTTGCCACTGTGTGCATCGAATTGGGGGCCGCCGCGCCGAGTCGTTCCCCTGACTGAAATTACATTCTCCCTTGCAATCGTCTATTGATCGGTAAATGGAATCCGATGCGCGCATGAGTATATTAATCATGTTGGGATATGAGAGCGAGGCCTATTTTAAGTGGCTAGCATGAAAGTCTCGAGATGATTTGGATTGGATTTTTTTCGGTGAGAGGTTCAATTAGGTTAACCAAGATGAAAGGCGGACTGGCGATATTCTGTGGAGTCATCCGAGGCTAAATTGGGTCTTTTGCTGGAGGGATAGATGCGTTTTGAAATATCTATTTGGGTTAACAGATATGAGGTATTTCTGTGAAGGCTTTTAATTATCATGGGGAGTGGAGAGAGTGTTTCTCTGAAACAATGTCAGATGCAGGCTTTCAAAACGCTTTTGGGTTGATGAAATACTCGAAATTTTGTTGCTATTAACATCCAACGATCATGTCGTTGCTGCTTAACCAATGATATCATTGTTTCATGGTTAGTTAGGCTATTTAATTCACTTCTAGCATGCATTGGCATATTCCGTCATCGTCGATGTTATAAGCCAAGCGCTGATGCAAATTCGCGACAGTATCGTGATTGCAACTTCAGTTGTGGTTTTGTGTCATGGACAGTGGAAAGTTTAGAATTTATCGTCTATAGACCGTGAAGTCGCAGTTCAGGTTTTGTACCAAAGTACCAAAGTACCTAAGTACAGAAGCACCTACAAACTCAAGAAAACTCATTTTGACAGTTGGCGTCTCTTAAAGGATGTCCATGCTTTAATAGAATTCTCAACTGACCTTTTCACATACGCTTTGAAGCTTTGCTTGTGCCTGTCAAAGGATTACCAAATCATCCGCCAATCATCTCCAAAAATAATCCATTTACGAAGAAGGCATCATGTTGCACGCGGTAGCATGATCATGATCCATCTGATGACCCATCTGAATGATTACAAAGGTTTGCAATTACCAAATAGTGTTAGGTGGAGTACGGAAAAGAGTCGGTGAAGTAGAAAATAAGAAAAAAGGAACAGGCATTCCATCCCTAATGAACCATCTCTATGTTTACAAAGGATTGCAATGAAAATTTGGTGCCAAGTTGGGTACAGAGAAGAGTCGGTGAAGTAGAAAATGTTCAAGTAGATATATACCTATGTCGGAAGGATAGGTCAATCGAAGCCGGTTTAATCGTAACCATTACGTAGCCCTTGTCCAAAATATCTAGAGGTATGATATCACATGATATAGACGGCATGTAAAGGGTGTATATATGGTTATGGGAATTAGGTCTTGGTTTCACGATCTGTTTCGCAGGTAGTTCTAACCAAATGTCGTCAAGACCAAGGGCTTCAATTTTAGCTGGCAAAACGTCATGGAGCGTTTCTTTTTTTTTTAAGAAAAATGGAACAATAATTCTAAAAACCCATTAACTACACCAAAACGATTTTTTTTTAGAATATATTGGCAGCACATGAACATCAACGGGTTTGGCTTTAGCAGCTTAGCAAATTTGTAAATGTGGGCCATTAAAAGCGTCTCACCCTATAATTCACCTTGCGTCGACGGATGAGTGCAGCAAAAGATGACTATCCAGAACGTCGCAGGTTAATATTAGGGCAGATTTTAAGGCCACTCTACCTAAACTGGTTAAACGCTAATGACTGGTTTTTCTGTGGTGGTTTAACTCTGAGTTAAATCATCAAAATTTGTATGATAACTCTAAGTTAGCACTCAAGTTTACTCAAGCTTTATCCGGAATCTTGAACAAACTCGCAATGAAAAACTAGCCCTGAGGCGTTCAGCAGCTTGCTTGAAGAGACTGTAACAACGGTGCCGTGAAATAAGGCCAAATTTATAAATTTGGCCTTGAGGCGTTCAGCAGCTTGCTTAAAGAGACTGTAACAACGGTGCCATGAAATAAAGCCAAATTTATAAATTTGACCTCATGACGCTTTTTAAAAGCGACATAAGACCAAATTCTAGTAACTGGGATTTTGTCAGCATTTTGATGAGGATCTGAATACTTTGAAACATGCTTTACCTATGTTTGAGGAAAGGTTCTTAGAATAATTGGCATGAAACTTCGATAAAGTGACATTAGGCCAAATGAGGAAAGTGACATAAAGTGAAACGGAGCTCAAATCAAATTGTGTTATAAAGCCAAATTGGCCTTTTGACGCTCCATCAAAGTGTCAAAGTTAATGTTAGAATTTGGCCATATTTCACTTTCAAAAAGCATTATAAGACCAAATTTATAAATTTGGCCTTATGAAGCTTGGCCTTATGCCACAGCACTGTAACAATATGTGACAGAAAACTCAAATTGACTGTCGGAGATGAAAATCTTGTGGAGAACCAATCAACATCTACTAGATGACGTGTCATCGCGTTCGCGTCTAAGCTATACTCATGCTCTTCTGAACTTGAATGACATTGTTGACGATTTTTGGCAAATTTGCATCATGAGCAATGAGGCTCATTTCCATCTGGGTTGAGGCTCTGAAAATTTACAAAGAGCCATACATCGACTCGGGGTCAATGCCTGGTGCGCTTTTTAGACCGAATGGTGTCATCAGGCCTAAATTCTTCGGGGACGTCATGTGAAACACGGTAACTCTGACCGATGAATGATACAAAACCATGATCGAGTAATAGACGAAATGCCAAGCACTTCTGTAAAGGCAAAGAGTGTGCAAACTTTAATTTTTTGAACTTCTCCTAGGCGAAAAATTGTTCGTAAAGTCTTCGGTTACGTTTTAGTTGTCGGGTTATGAAGACAAAGGTTCAACTACGAACTTTAAGGGTTGTACAGAATTAAAAACCTTTTCTATGAAATGTAGTTGGAATGGGTATTAAGAATCGAGCCGGCAGTGTTTTATTCCACAGCCAGATGGCAGGGAAAGATCTCGTCTTTAGAAGTCCACAGCGACCTCAATGAACTTAAAGTTGGAAGGCATATAGCTAGCAATAAACTAGACCCAAAGTTGAAGAGGCAAATCGATTAGCTCTGATAAGTTGAGTTAAGTCCCTGAGGCGTAAAAGGCCAGTTTCGAGGGCAAAGTGATGGACATGGCCGAAGTTTACTAGAACGTACAATAAGCCGGAAGCATTCGAGGACCAAATTTCGTCGATTTTTACCAAATAGGACTTTGAGAGTAATTACAAGAGACGATCTGGATCTGAAGGCAAGCTTTAAGTATTCGATAAAGACAAGGTCTTTAGAGTCGAAATGCTAGGTTTTTTATGTATCGTCCCAACTATTATCCATGGCCAGTTAACAGTCTACCAATGGTGGCCTAAGACCCCCTTCTGGGGCTTACTGTTGGATTTTCGTTGCGTACGAGGCAATTATGAAAGCGAGATAATGCCGAATTTCTTATAAGAATTCTATCCGAGTTCGACTTTAGGTGTATGCTAACACTGAATACGAGTGCAACCCCCCTGCAAGGGCTCAATGTTGGATTTGGGTTGCGTGAGAGGTTATATATGTGAAAAAAAAAACAAGCCACGTCAATTGTGAAGCCAAGCAGGGGGTTCATTCTATATAACCTCACACGCAACGCGAATCCAAAAGTGAGCCCAAGCAGGGGGCTTGGAGGGGGGTGAATATTTTAAAATTTGGCGTTATTTTTCTTGGAGTTTTTCCACGGTACCTGAAAGTTGCATATTGACAATAAAAGACTTCTCGCTGCATTCGAGACAACAAATATATCGCGATTGTTCAATCTGAGTTTGGGGTCATCTGGTGTTCCCTTAAATGCGACCGCAGATGAAGGTATATTATCGAAAAGCTTCATGAATCTCCGTTAAAACGTAATTTGTAACAAACTGCACCCACATGCCCAAATGCATTCAATCCCAAAAGGGGTTTTTCGTTTAAACATCCGAGTCTTTTAAACGCATATATTTGACAGCAACATTTTATGACAGCTATGTGTAGTTTTTTTTAATCTCGGCCAAGGTCAAATGAATTGAGAGTAGGGCCATTGAATCTACCTGTAGATATCAATTTCATAAACCTTTAACAATTAGACATAAGTAAACTTTTGCGTGTTAATTACAAATACCAAGCTTGACCTTAGGTTACATCTTGCTAATTGCATTTTCAAATCTGTCTCTAGCACGGCATTAACAGCCACAAATCTCCGCTCTCTGAAAACCTCCCATACATGTATCTAACCTTGGTTAACCGATATGTATCTCCAATTCTATCTTCATAAACAACAAAACTGTACCATAGCTATCAATTATCTGCTCAATTGATTGAAAAGAATTTCGGCTCCAGCCTCAATTAAAATTACAATTATAGGGGATCCCAATCCCATCTAATTGATTGTCACATCTCCGACAAGACGGACAAAAAGATTCGCTCTTGCGCCGCATTGTCAGCCAAGACACTCGTACTAATTGTCTGTGTAGACACAATCCAACTTCCCCATTCGGATAATAAAACAAATTTGAGATACAAAAACAAAACTGAGCCACAAATCAATTAAGACAAACGAAATAGAGTTCAGCTGCAGACCTTGGACTAGAATTACAGACCAGACTAGACCAATTATCTACAATTCTGTTATGGTAGCCGAATAATTGGATGAAAGCGGCCGATTGAAGTTACACATCTGAATATAGGTGGACGAGATACAGTCTCTCCCCCAGCCCACATTTACATCGCCAGAACTAGCATACAAAGTATCCGTATCTAAAGCGGTGTATCTACGTACGCTTTCGACAAATTAAAAGGGACAAATGAATTGGTACTCGAGTTCTCTGTCAGATTGGAGTGTTAATAGATTATTTGGACATTAATTGTTCGGCTTGAGAGTAAAAAAAAACTGATTTCGACTTTTTGTTTCCAATTTTGGTAAACAAAACAATTTTGGGATTTAAGTGATGATGGTGTTTGGCTTGGAGCTATACTAGCATGGGCCGTGATTGTTTTAGCTGGGTATAGTGACTGAAGGTTGAATGTGGTAGACGAGATTGGGAAATCGATTTTTTTTTTTAAATTTTATTGGTCTGGGAAGATAATGTTTTTATTAGACGCGAAGGTGATTGTTTTGTTTTTTTTTCTTCTTTTTTTTGTGGTTCAAGTGTTTTAGATACTTCATGTTGGGTGGGCTTTTTTCTTTCGAACACTCAGTACTCAGTGGGATTTTTAGTTCTTAAGTTTTATTTTCTAAAGAATTTTTGTAAGCAAAGTGGACCCTGAAATAGGATGGAAGGTACGTGGGTAACAACAACCTCACCATATGGTCAGTAGAACTTTTCTAGGTCAGCGGAAGTAGACGATACACCTTATCGATTTGCCAGCCCGGAAAAAGGTGCAATAAACCGTTCGCTAAGTTCTTGAGAAGTACAGCGATTAGATATCTTTGAGTTACGACTGGCAGAGGAAATCGATACTCAAGGTTTAATCGGCAAAAATCAGTTTCATAGTCTATACAGGTCCGGCAAGGGGCTTATTTTAGTATCACAGTCGTACAATTTAGTGACTCCACCTTATCTCTAGAGGGGTAAAAATAAAACGAGCCTAATGGCGTGCAATTAATTAGAATTTATGAGTTTTTAGCGGTGATTAGCCGGTCAAAGATAAACTGTATGAGTGTTGCTTTATTGAAGAAGTTGTGAGCAACTAAACACGAATAGATGGTTAACCAATATTCAGAAGGGTTTCAATTTTTTCTAAGGAATCTAGGGTTGCAAACGAGCAAGCAATCAATTGAACGAACTTCCAGAAGTCGGCATTTCTACCAGCAAACAATCTACAAGCATCATTACATGGCGCTCCCGGAGCGTTAAAGGTTCCTCACCCGAGGAATGGTTAATAAAAAGAGGTATGTGGACGAAAGTAGCGAATTCCATAACCAATCCGGTAATGAACTCAAATGGGGGAAAATGTTAATTTTTAACACATTGACCCCCATCCGAAACGCGTCATTTCACGAAACCATTTTGATCATTTCAGTGAAACGGTCACACCATTATAAAAGAATTCCAAGTGTGAAAAAATATGATTTTTCCAATCTGCGTAAGTGATTGAGGCTTTCTATGTCCCATTCTTCCATTCGTCGTTAAGTAGGCAAATATTACTTTTGTAGTTGACAGGGCAGAGTTTTCGATTCCCGTCCAAACGTCTGACGCAGTAGAGGAAGACCTCACCTTAAGTGGCGCGCGCAAGTAGAAACCGACCTCAGCCAACTTGAAGTGCGCAACTGGAGGCAGTTAGCTAAGGACCGAGCTAATTGGAGAGGCACGTTGATTGAGGCCTTAATTCGGTAGCGCCGCTTAAGTTGGTAAGTTTACAGTGCTTTTAAGCCAAACTCCCGGTTTTTTAAAGTCAAACTGTATGGCGGAATGCCTTGCATTTTGGCTGAAATCAGACATTTAGCTGAAATGACGGAAATGTACTATTGCACAAGACTTTCTCAAGAAAGCTAATTTGAACGCATCCATCTATATTTGTTAATGGGAAATCCCCTCCCAAAATGGGCGTGGCAATAATTTGAGTTGCTATTTTCAGAGCATTTATATCACATAGTCTTTAGTTACCATAAATATTCATCACACATCGTAATTTAGAATCGAAATATCGAGGATCGATTTGTTAAAAGGAAATATTTTCCAAAAATGGGCGTGGCAATAATTTGATTTGCTATTTTCAGAGCATTCAGATCATAAAGTCTGTGTTAACTATAAATATTCATCACGCGTCGTAATTTTGAACCGATATATCGAGGATCGATTTGTTAAAAGGAAATATTTTCCAAAAATGGGGGTGGCAGTAATTTGATTTGCTACTTTCAGAGCATTCAGATCATATAGTCTGAACCGAAATATCGAGAAACGACATTTTTTTAAAGGGGCGTGGCAAAAATTAAATTACTTTATTTTTTTGATAATCCTTGATTTTTTTTTTCAAAAGTTGCACTTCGGATTATGAGACATGGATCGAATACATATTCAAGGGTCTTTCATTAAGCGCTTCCTATCTTTGAATTTAAATAAAAGAAGGTGTTTGTGAAATATCATCGACATTTTTTATTTGGTTGAAGGGCCTATAGAGGTCATTATTCGTTGAATATAACATTGTGGAAATGTCAGCTGCAGTTTCTCTGGGTGGCTTTGATCCGAAATGTCAAATTTTCCATGATTCTGGCTTATAAATCAGGCTGAATGTGATAGATGGCATGGGTAATGTTCGCTTTGCGGGCCGCTGTGTTCGTGGCTTATTCGCATAGACCTGCGACATCAGAAAAGCCCTCAAGATAAAGTCTATACGTGGTCCAATCGCACCATCTCTGTGGGCAGTTCAAATCACCTCTACATGAGATGACCATGCCCCTAAATCGCAGAGTTTTGAATGTGGCGTGATATATGTAGCACGTAGCGCCATCGTGATGAAAACCCATGTAAGTGTCTACATCATCAAATTCAAGCATACAGAAGTTGGTAATCATCGACCTATAGCGCCCGCCGTCGACGATGATGGCCTGACCATAGCCGCTCTCAAAGACATATGAACCGATGACGCCGGTAATCCAAAATCCACACCAAACAGTGACTTTTTCGGGAAGCATTGGACGCTCTTGGATGTCATGTGAATCGGTATCGTCCCGAATTCGACAGTTTTGTGTGTTGACATGCCCATTCATCCAGAAATGGGCCTCATCGATGAAGATGATTTTTCGATGAAAATTAGGGTCAGTTTCCAACTGCTCCAGAACCCATTCAGCGACACTCGACGGGATTTGGCTGTTTTCGTTAACCTTTAGCTCATTGGATAGTTGAATTTTGTACGGGTGAAGGATCAACTCACGACGCGAATTTCGCCAAGTTTTGGTTTTCGAAAGGCCGAGTTCTTGCTAGCTACGTAGAATCGACTGCTTGGGAATCACCTGCACACTCTCTCGGACAGCGGTGATGTTTTCGATAGACCTTGCGTTTCTTCGAGGTACGGGTTTTGGTTCATCGTTTACTGAACCAGTGGACACAAATTAATCCAGTCTCATCCTCTCGGCATGAGGATTAAGGCGATCGCAAATTGCGGAAAGTTGCCCGAATTGAACAGCCATTTTGATTAAACAATGTTATCATTTGCACGTGTTGTTTGGCAAAACAGGTGATTTGGCAAACCAGACTTAATACATCACAACTAATTTGACAGACGTAGCTTCAACAATATGGCCGCTTTCAGCTGTCAAATTCCCTATTGGAAGACCCTTTATAAACCGATGTAGCACGGCGTCCATAAGGTTCGGTACCTTTGTACTAATCTATTGAAATCCAATCCTTTCGGTGACGTTATTTTGCCGTAAAATCAATGCCAAGACTACATTCAATATTGCTTTCGTGACATATGCACTTAAATTACAGAATTCGTAAAATTCTTTTAAATAAAATCAAACCAATCGTTCTCCGGATGGCGCGTTAAACTTACGTCCTTTTTAAGAGAATAAACTGTTCTTATATGGTTTTGTTTATCTATCGTTTAGAACAAACTAAGTCAATGGAAAACGTCGGATTTCGATTTAGTGACCTAAGCAAAAAAGATCACCCCACGCCACTGATGTACAGTGACATCTGCCCTAATGGTAGTCGATGTAAAACTTTAGAATTCCTTCTTTTGCTTCGGTTGATGAAAAACTTTGGAATTCATTAATTTAATTCACTATAGTGGCATGTACATGAACGAAATCAGTCGACGAAGAGCATTGACTTTCCCTCACCAAAAAATGCATCCCACGCCACTGGTTTACCTCCGTATCCCTTTTTTTATCAAATTGTTTTCGAGTGTTTTTTAAATATTCATTCAACCGGCAAAATCTCTTAGACAACCAAAGATTTTTTTTAAATCTTTTAATCATTGGCGTCCCCTTCAAAAAAGTCCACTCCACGTCACTGGTATACAGTGATTACATTTTTTATGTGATGAAGAAAATATTGTTCAACCGGAAAACTCCCGTAAATTGAATAAAGATAGTTTACCCTATTCATGTGTTTATAGGTGGTAAGGGTTTTGAAATACTGCAACATTCTGTGACCAATAAGAGCTTCAAGGGAATGGACAAAAATGAAATACTGAAGTTGAAAACCCCTTCTCCGTTCACTGATATTTCAAGACACCACAACTCCGTGCCGGTTAGTATAACCTCCGCTACTTTGTGTCAACTTTCTAGCAATAGCTATTCGTGTTTCATTTGAATAACCATTCAACATTCACTTGTCACAAATTTCCCTCAATTTATGCAAAGACCTGGAAAAAGCCAACAACCCCACTTTGATTGTTTGCAAGCACGGAAATATTGCGACTTGAAAAGCCCCTCAGGTGACTATATGCCATAAAGATAATGGGTCCCGGCGAAACAACATCGATTATCAGCCATCCAATCCGAGTGCAATTCAAATAGCGATTCAATTGCACGTTCATATCGTCTCCTGCTTATCTAAATTTAAAATTGATTTCTACTTCCCACCTCCCCCGATCAAAAAAAAAAAAAAACGGAAACATTGCGTGCCCTGCCAGCAGCTTGCCACTCAATCTTATAGCCATCTACACTAGGGTGGGGCTAGCGTGTTTGCAAACCATTAGATCGGATTTCATTACAAGACCGCATAAAATCAAACAAAAAAAAAAACAAAAAATTGCCAATAAAATAAGGCAACCGGTTTGGTAACCATGAGACCCAAAAAATATGTCAAGGATATCCGCCAAATAAAAAAAACAGGAACACCCTTTTCGTTCCAGTTGTTGTTGGCCATTGATTCATTTGCTTAGCGTGGGCTTACTTCCTCAACTAAGTATGTGGCCAAACACCAATATAACCTGATGACCAAATGAGTATCGGCGTAGATAATACGCAGTACGCTAATCAGGTATCGAAAAATTATTATTCGCACAAATAATTAATTTGCACCGCCCGTTCCTCGTGACTTGCAGTCGCTCTAAATTCGTTATCAAAGCTACGAAGGTAATACGTCGAATAAAATGAAAATTCAATGAATTAGTGTGTTTGCACTTAAAACAAAAAAAAAACCCCCAACGTAACAACCTGAATTAGGTTAACACACAATAGATACATTTGCGAGTACATGCATTTGTCGTTGATTGGACGTGCTTACATGTAACCATCGAGTGGAATAAACCATTTTTTGACGTTCACCTGAAGTTTTTTTTTTTTGCATAAAAATTGGCAACAAGTCTGTTAACAAGGCACACACTCACTGCTCTGATTGTGATATCGGCGCAGATGTGAACATTTAAATTTTATACTTCAAAAAAATCGCTCGGTTGGAAGTATCTACACTTTTGTGGTAGTAACTATCTACTCACCACTGTCGTGACATTTTGCCAGCCAATTAATAGCAACAGGAACGAATGCCAACTGCCACGAATGTCAGTTCAGAGATTTTCCATTTTTTTTTGTAACGGTATGTGTTTTTCACTGATTTGACAGCGTCAGTGCATATTTACCCGACAAAGTGGTCTTTTCGGGGGATGCGAGTCATAAATTCCTGGTTGAAAGGTTTATTGACGTCTTTGCTGAATTGCGGAAGAACTTTGAGATGACCCTTTGGCGGCATTTAAAGAATCAAGAGTTATGCTGGCAGCCTTGCGTAACGCCAACGAAAGTGCTTATTTCAGTCGTGAATCACGTGCAATAATGTCCATGGTATCGCACTATGCAGGTTCAATGTACTGCTGCAAGATGTGGTGAAATGTTGTTTTTGTCTTGTTGAATGATTGAATTAATTTTTGACACGTGAATTAATGTCAAAAGTGGCACGACAATTGTGATTATATTTCACTTTGATTGAACTCATTTGCGTTGTTAGTTATGTAAGTTATTTTGAAATGACTGTGCGATGGTAATTAGGGTCCCTTATCAAGTACAGGGTAGTGCGAAAAAGATGTCAACTAATCTCAAATTAATTTCTTACAAAAAGATTCGTTTTTGACATGTGATAGGTGATTTTATATTCATTTGGTTTGATAGGTATTGTTATGCGTAATGCCTGAACAGAGCAACATTAAAATTAAGGTCAACGTTAGGAATTGTTAAAAATTTGCTGTTACTATAGAAATTGAAAATTTGTGACAGGTGGCATAATAAATACAACGGCTATAAAAATGGTGGTGTTAGTATTTATATTGTTGTTTTTCTAACATAAGCATACCAAGGGTGGGAATTGTCTAAGGTGGTTTGTGACAGCTGTCATTCACAATCAGAAACGTCAGTCTGTGTAAGATAATTCTCATGAATCACAATTACATTTTTGTGACAACTAAATTCCAGGCGACTTAAAAATAATGTCATACTGTGAATGTGCCATGATTTTTACAAATGGAGTCTTATGTCACTTGTCACAGAAAGAGAATACCGTGTGCCAATGGACGATTGCAAGAGTTTGTCTGCGCACTCTACATGTGAACAATATAATCTAACCAGCTCCATAGAGTTTATGAAAATTTTTCATAAATTGTTAGCTAGAAAGTTGAAATTTGGTATGTAGACTCTCTGTCCGACGGGGCCGAACAATTGTAAACGTTTTTGGAATCCGCCCACTGCCATGACCAATTTTTAGAAGAGTATTGTTTTTGTTCTAAAATTCATAAGCTTTGTTTTGACACCAACTCGCCAATGATTAAATTCATAAAACAAGCCGCAAGAAGTAAAAGAAAATTTCCAATGAGAATTTTAAATAATAGCTATAACTGGACCCCATTGAGAGCTGTGATTTCTATTTTTTCTGCAAGGAGAATATTCTGACCGTGTGTTTTAGGCTTAAAGCAACAGGTAATATTTTCGTGAATGCATCCATCTCATCCATTTTTTTCTGCAAGGAGAATATTCTAACCGTATGTTTCAGGCTTAAAGCAACAGGTAATATTTTCGTGAATGCATCCATCTCATCCATTTTGTGGTGCTTTGGGAACGCACTCATTACCATTTTCGTTCACAAGTTGTCATACTGCTTCGTTGTTTTGGTGCGTGTGTCTCGTTTATTTGTTGATTTTTGTTTTCCCCGCTATTTTAGGACTGAAAAATAATAGTCGTAAGCTTAAGCTGATGTCGAAATTCTATTACTAAATTTCATCAAGTGCTCTCAGTTAATGAACAAAGCATGAATACACGAATCAATGTACCCGGAACAAGTCTGCATACTGTTTTGACACGTATGATGCATACTGTCAGTAAAACGAAAGTATCAACAGTCATTGACCGTGTTCCGGATTTCAGATTTAGTAAGATAAGTTTGCAAATGGTTTTAGTTGCCTTGTATCTTCTGACGTGTAAACATTTTAAAATCAGAAAAATATTGATGATGACCATTTTAACCAATAAGAACGGACTTCATTGGTTATGGTCAATTCTCTCTAAAATATCTTAATAAATGTGACATCCGAAACAGGGCCATTCGATTTTTGAGTGATAGAATGACAGGTTTTGTTAAAATCAGTAATGCCAAATACCAATTATTTATTCGAATTTTTTAAAACACTTTTTATTCGTGTTGTGGCTGCAATGAAGCTCGAAAGCTATACTTAGGAACATCTTGCAAGTCTGAATGTGTCTGCCTGCAATTTGTACATCTGTTTCAGGTTTAAGTCGACCATAATAGGCATAGGCACATGTGATCGCAAACGCCAAATTTTTCAAATGTCAAAAAACAAATATAATTAAGATCGCTTATAAAAAGTAGTAGTAGAAGTAAAGGAAGCCCTACGAAACAGAAAAGGAAAGTACTTTGGAGGGATATTATATACAATGATGACGTAATATCGACTTTCGGAAAAGTCTTTCATTCGAATCTGAAAAATCTTAGCACGAGGGCAAAATTTTGTAGAAATGATGTTGGTAAACACTTACTTTTACCAACAACCATTGCCTTTGTAACCATGTGAAAGTTCCACTCTTCGAACCTTAACCAGTGCAAAATATCTTGGACTAATAGTACTTGATATGAAATAGAACTGGAATCATAATATTAACGCCGGAATGAAAATTAGTTTTCAAGTCTATTCCTAACGCCACAATAGCATTTGTTGCAAAAGTAGGGGTTACGAAAACAGCCATAGAAAGTCTAATACTCACGTACGGTTGCTCTGTCTGAAATACCTTTAAAAACGAAGAAACATACAACATCATGCACGAGAGTTCAAAGGATACCATGCTTACTGATAGCAGGGGACATGAGTACCTGTTGAACTACTAGGATCTATGCAATCAGAAAAGGGGTCAACTAATATAAGTGCTAGGACATAATTAACACAATAGGAAGCGAAAAAGCAGACGATCACGCTAGACTAAGATCGGCACGCTGCGTTTCTCTATTTGATAGCAGGGTATGTTTTCAACTGGAACTCAAAAAAACAACTCATACACCCAAGAAGATGCTAGAGCCCGACTGCACATCACTAGTTTGTGTTATAGCGACAAATCGGGCTGGAGTAATTATCTCTCTCGGAAACCCGGGGCAGCACACCATTATCCCACCGAAGTATTATTTTAATCTTTCATCAACATTTCTTTCTTTCAGAAACGGGTATCGCTAGGGGACACGCACGTGTCAAAAACCTATAAAACTAACCTAAGCTGGTAAGACTGTCCTCCACTTTTTGGAAGCCCTTCCTTTTTGAAGCATCACTGACAATATAAATTCATTTAGGCAGATGTCATGACTGAATCCAAATGCAAACAAAAATTAAGAAAGGAACAAGTGCCGCTTTAGTAGAAACCCATGGATGCAGTCTGATATAGGGGTAGAGGTTATGCGTTTTGGAGCTTTAATACAATTTAATACGCATCGCCTCTAAGACGGATCGCTTCATTTTCAATAGAGTCTAGAAATTTAAGAGCACGTCTTTAAACCGAACTCCATACATGGGATAATGGGTGCCGTGACCTAGTGCCTAGTGCGTTGAACTACTAAGCGCAGGGTCCCTGGTTTAAATCCCGAAAGTGGCAACACCTAAGTTTTTTCACTTAGGTGTTTGCCAAACATCCAAGAGTAACACTATCATGAAAAGCTTCTTAAATTTGTCGTTCATATTCGTCTTTGAACAGGGGGTCCTCTTCTTTGTGGTAGAAATCATCTGCCCTAGCGCGGCATACTTCGTCGGTGGTTCAAATTCCATTCGAGGTATATGTCATCGGAAAAAAATCCCTTCACTACAATTCGTAAATAAATTCCGCGAAGAATTTGTGTCGGAGGATATCGAAAAAAAAATTGCACTTAGCTGTAAAAAAATTGCACGAAAAATTCACCTGAACACACATTCGCGGTGATGCCTTACAAAATGTCGGAGCTTTTCGGAAAAATACCTCGAAGCTAAAATCCTCCGAATAGCATTTAGCTGTAAAAAAAAATTGCACTTAGCTGTCAAAAATTGCACGAAAAATGCACCTGAACGCACATTCGCGGTGATGCCTTACAAAATGTCGGAGAAATATTCCGAACAGCTTTTCGGAAAAAATACCTCGAAGCAAAAATCATCCGAATTGCATTTAGCTGTAAAAAAAAATTGCACTTAGCTGTCAAAAATTGCACGAAAAATGCACCTGAACGAACATTTGCTGTAATGCGTTACAAAATGTCGGAGAAATATTCCGAACAGCTTTTCAGAAGAATACTTCGAAGGCAAAATCCTCCGAATCGTACAAAATCGGAGAATTTTCCGCTCCGACGGACACCTCGCTAGGGCTTAATTACTTAAGACACTCAAAAGAGTTCAGAAGCTAGGTTTAAGGCCCTGTTTGGGCCAGTAATGCCAAATATTTAATTTTTCCATACATGGGATTAGAATTTAAGGCTAAGTAGTCTTCTTTCGAAGATTTAATGTGAAAAAGTAGCTAAGCATGCGTCGTTGTAGGACTTTTTTATGAAATATTGAGCAAATTTAAAAAACAAATAGAGTGACAGAATGGAGCCTTGAGGCACTTTCGAAGAATTAAAGTGGAAAAGTAGCTTAGCATGCGCTGTTGTACAAATTTTATGAAATATGCAGCAAATTTAAGAAACAAATATAGTGACAGAATGGAGCCTTGAGGCACTTTCGAAGAATTAAAGTGGAAAAGTAGCTTAGCATGCGCCGTTGTACAAATTTTATGAAATATGGAGCAAATTTAAGAAACAAATATAGTGACAGAATGGAGCCTTGAGGCACTTTCGAAGAATTAAAGTGGAAAAGTAGCTTAGCATGCGTTGTTGTACAAATTTTATGAAATAAGCAGCAAATTTAAGAAACAAATAGAGTGACTGAATGGAGCCTTGAGGCACTTTCGAAAAATTAAAGTGGAAAAGTAGTTAAGCATGAGTTGCTGCACCGATTTTTATGAAATATCAATCAATTTTAAAAAACAAATAGACTGACTGAATGGAGCCTTGAGGCACTTCGCCGTATAACGATTCTTGAATAGAAAAATATACGATCTGTGTACAAAAATGTTGGGGCTGTCCGTACGGTGTTAAATTCGAACTCGATCTTATTCTTTGGAAATATGCAGTGTAAGGTATCTCTATAAAGTTTTATTGCAGGTCATTCAAGTAATGAGGTATTTGTCCTTTTTTTGACGGAGTTTTATATAAAAAAAAAAAACAAACAAATAAAAACGGAAATGCAGTGTCTGCAGAAATGCACGCTGTAAGGACCACTGGCGTCCTAGTATCCATAAATGGATTACAAAGTTCAGTTCTAATTAATCGACAATCTTGGTGTACAATTGCAACCAGCTACCAATTTTAGTCATTCTACCTAATCAATATGCCGCTCGAACTTCTCACAAAGCTCACAATTTGGACACAATTTAATTTTAAATGGAATGTTCCATAATCATGAGCTGGTGGAGGGTGCAAATCAAAACTATGTCATGGATTAAGCACGAGATTTAATTAAAATAATTTGCATTCAGCCATAAAAACTTCAATCGAAACCGACAAAGAAATTTAAAAGAAAATCTGAATTACCTTAATGGATCTGAAATGTTTTAACCGAGAAATAGAATATTTTGAATAATCACTCGATTTAGTTTATGCTAATCAATCAAGCGACAGAAACTTTTTACACTTCCAGTTTTTTTTTTTTTTACAACATTTTGTTGATTTTTCTGCTGCGCACTTTTTTTACCAATAAATTTTTTTTAATTAAAATGGTTATTTACTTTGAAAAGTGATAATCGATAAGGTCGGTTCAGCACGATCTGTGTTTTTGATTGTGACACACTTTGGTGGGAGTTTCGCGACTGTAGGCGGGAATGAAAATTAGTAAAGTGTGCCTAATTATCTAGAGGTGACAAAATCATTTTTGAGTTCTAGAAGTGAAGCCGGAATTTGTACTAGATTAACGCTTTTTTTATTAATTTGCGAACATACATTCCAACCACAGGTTCAAATCAAAAAAATCACAACACCTACGTTTTTTTGTAATGCTCTGCCTCTACCGAAAGTCTGAAAAACATCCAAGAGCAACACTGTCACGAGGAACTTCTCAAATGAAGTTAGAAGCTAGGTTTGAAATCCTGTATGGGCCGGTGATATCAAATATTTCATTTTTCCATACATCGGATTAGAATTCAAGGCTAAGTCGACTGATTCGAAGAATTAAAGTGGAAAGGTAGCTAAGCATGCGTTGTTGTACCGAATTTTATGAAATATGGACCCAATTCAAGAAACAAATAGAGTGAACGAATGGAGCCTTGAGGCACTTGAGGTACAGACATATCACAGGTTCAAATCAAGAAAATCACAACACCTACGTTTTTTGTAATGCTCCACAGAAAGTCTGTCATGGGAAGCTTATCAGATTTGCCACCGGTTTCGGCATTAAACGGGATTTCCTCTTCTTTGTGCCAAAAGTAATATCTTCTCAACCAGAAATTAAGGGAGAAGCTAGGTCTAAAGTCCTGTATAGGCCGTATTTTACTTTTTATATAGCATTTTAGGTATGTTTGTTTGAAAAACTCGGACACAAAAAGGATGTAGAAGAAGTGATGGGCACAGAATATGTGGGGTGTAATGATGACATCATCCTCCCTGGGTGGTGCTGTTTTCATTCATAGGAATTTTGAGAAAACGTTTAACTTGATTGGTTATTCGCTATTCTCGTTATTTCTATTTAGCATTCAAATTTTCGTGTTGAGCTTTTCGCACAAAGACCGGAACAAACAGTTTATGCCGAGCCGCAACACCTGATTTGAATGAGCCTTTAATGGGTGAAGCAGTCATATTTGTTAGTGGCAAAATAAAAGAGAAAGAAGATTTTTAGTGTTTTTGAAAGTTGGTTAACTTTTATAAAGTTTTTTTTTTTTTTGGTAATTTGAAAGGTTAGAAGTCAATTTTAATACGATGTTTAAGAGTTTAACTATAGAAATCGTCGACAAAATCTACAGAGGTAATTTCATTGTCTAAAGATCAAAACCAGTGTTTTATTTTTTTTGGGGCAACAGGGATGTCATAAACCAGGGCCTAGGTTTTTCTCACAATTATTCATGTTTGCTTGTGTATTTTTGGCAAGATGGCGCCACCTCCAAACGTCTAAGTCAGGCAAGCTTTTTCTGACAGAAACAGTGTCGAGAAGTGTCGGTAGAGTTAATCAGGGCTTGACTTTCAAAACGCGTTGATAGATGCCCTCTCACGGCCGAAAATTCCTTGTCGAAAATGGTTGGTTTAACGCAACCAATCTGGCTCTTGATAGTGCCGGACTGGCCAGCTCATTTGCGCGCTCGTTTCCTTCAATATCACTGTGCCCTGGAACCCAGAGAAGTGTGAACCTGAAGCGTTCGCCAAGCTAGGCGTACAAACTCTACGATATTGTTCATCATCAATATCGTAGATTTTGTACAACTATTTAGAGTTTGTACAACATTGAAGAGTTCCTTCAGAATACGGAATTTTCTCGTTCATCTGGTTATTTAGTAGATGGAGCGGCTACTACTGCAAGCTAGATAGTTTTTAAAAATTCATTTATAGTGAAGTTATTATATTCCTATCAAGGGCCTCATGTTGGGCGCCACTTTTACTGAATTTTTAGCTCAAAATAACGTTGACTTTGTTCTGTCAAGACTGTTAATCAAGTTTAGACGGGATCAATGAAGGTTTTTCGAAAAATTTGCACTCGAAGTGATATAGGAAATGTGCAGTCGTTTGAAAATTGAGTGATTAGTTCAATGATAATGACGTTCCGTTTAATTTATCGATGTTGCATGAATGGACCTTTTTAAGTTTATTGATGAACCCATTTTAGCCGTAATAATCGAAAAGATGGTAGCGAAATCTTGGTGGTTTTTATCGCACGGACTTATGGATGAATGCATCCCTGGTGTTGGCACGGCACATTCAGACTGTAAGGAACCATATTTCAGAAATTATATCACAAGGAGCCTAAATCCGTAAAAACGGATTGTCGAATGTTTGATGAGGTGTTTGTAATTCTGGATGGAAGTCGAGATTTCGGATTATCATCGAAAAATTATCTTCAGCGATGAGGCTGAATGGCTTCGTCAATAAACAAAATATGCGGTATTGGTCAGGCAGCAATCCACACTTACTCCATGAGTCATCCCGAAAAAGTTACGGTTTGGTGTGGTTTATGGGCCGGCGGCGTCATTGGGCCGTACTTCTTCCGTGATGATCAAGACCGGCATGTCACTGTGAATGGGAATCGCTACCGTTCAATTATAACCGAATATTTTTGGCCCCAATTGGATGATATGGACTTGGAGGACATGTGGTTCCAACAGGACGGCGCGCCACAACCCACACAGCGATTGCCACAATCAATTTATTGGAAACCAAGTTTGGAGAACGTGTTATCTCACGAAATGGTCCAGTCGATTTGCCGCCTCGGTCGTGCGATTTGACGCCGTTAGAATATTTCCTGTGGGGCTACGTCAAGTCTATGGTCTATGCCAACAAGCCAGTGACGATTGATGAACTTCGTACGAATATCGAACGTGAAATTGCAGCAGTATCGGCCGATTTATGCTTGAAGACCGTCTAAAATTGGGTTCAGCGTCTGGACTTCTGCAAGCGTGATCTTGGTGGCCATGCAAAAGAAATCGAGTTCCATACTTAATGGCATCAAACGTACTTTCACAAGAATAAAGAATTTCATTGATATCCAAAACCGTTTTTTGTTTATTTAAAAAAACTTTTGTAGCGCTCTTATTGAAAAACCCTTTATTATTTCATTTTATTAATTTCAGTTCTTTATAATTATTTAAACCTAATACGTTATTTTGAAAGTATGAAATTCGTTGCAATTAATTATATGAAAACTTTTATCTTACTGGGATTCGAACTGGAGTTCTCTCACACGGTATTTCAACACGATATCCACTAGGTTGTACTCTGGAACATAAACGAATACTAAGTACAACGAAGTACTTGAGTCGTGTTGACTGATTCTCAGGTAGGTCCTTGTCTTTTCACCTTCTTCCGATTTTTTCACATTTTTCCAGAAACTTCTAACCTTAGCTTTTTTTAAGCCTTCATTCGTTAGCTCTATACATGCTTTGCTTCGGATTAACTTCTTCCGAAGTTCTACCGAAACATCTTAACGTATGTAAAATGTTCATACATCTCCGGAAGCTTAAAAACAACCTTACAGAGGTTATAATACCTTCATAACTTTGGTTATGATTGTGAATTTTTTGCATAATGTTCTAAACAGGGCTCTAACCAAGCAATCTACTGCAAAAATTCTCAACCTTCGCGCAAATACCTTATAAGGCCTACATAAATATTTTCTTGTGGAAATTTAATCCTATTGATTTATAGAGGAATAATTGTTAGTTGGGGAGGGTAGAGATTCACTATAGGACACATCAAAGGTGTGACAGGTAGTTCACGGTAATACCTAATCGTGGAAGTAATAGACTTTAGGAGAAGCACGATGGGCAGCACATTGTATAATAAACCTTCCAGTTGGTGATATTTCGCAAAATGATTGCTCCAAAATCGATCAAATATGCAAAATTTTACACATTTTGAAAATATTTAACATTTTAAAAAATTCTTTAACATGTTTTTGTTTTTATTTGGAAAAAATAATTTTTTAAAAACCTTTTAAAATGCTTAAAATTTTTCGTTTGCAGCAGATTTTAGAATAACAATTCGGCAAATTGTAAACAACTGCAAGCGAAGACAAATGAATATTTCCATCCAAAAAGGTGCAACGCATCAAATGTCGTTTTAGATGTTTCCCATAATTAAAAAAAAACTGCATCTACTCGATGTCGAAAAGCCCAAATTTCAAAAAGATCCCGAGATATCACCAACCCGCACCATTTGTCAACGAAAATAATACCAAAGATACGCAAACACAATCATACTTGCTGCCTAAGGATGTGCACCGTCGAAAAAGGTTCACATCAAAGGCAACCGCTAATTTGCACCCCTCTTTTCACATCCGCTGTGACTCAATTGCGATTTCGAATTTCACCTCAATTAATTTTATTTTTCTCTTGTATATTTGCATCTATGTGTAGCAAATCACTTGACCCGATCGGTGATTGGAGGTGATCAGTGAATGTTGCAAAAACCTAGTTAGCCTTCAACATATGGAATATCCAATCCATTAAACTCAATTAATTCAAAAAAAAAAAAAAAACACACACAAAATGAACTCAACACACACATGCCATGCTGCAATAACTTCAATTTGTTACAACGTAATAAATTACAAATCTCGCTACACACAGTGGCAGCAGCGGTAACCCCGGTTAAACCAGGCTTACGAGTACTTACACCAACCAAAAGTGATGACAATCAAAACACCGCAATCGAGCTTAAGAGGACACACAATAGTGTGCTGTGCGCCCCCCAAAAAAGGGCAAAAGATTGAAGAATGTGTAGCGGTGATTAGTGATAATTGCACGCAAATTGATTTTTTTACGATCGATTGTGTTGCGAACGATCGCAAATGTGCAAATACGACAAACGGACGACGCGGCAGACGATGACAAAACGCACACACAATGGCCACATTACAAGTAATGGCGGGACAGTTATGGCTGAGATCGTGCTCCCAATTTGGACTGGGGCTATAAATTTCCGCAGCCAAACCAAAGCTGACAATTAGGCCTATACGATGGTGGTGATCATGATGATGATCATGATCGTGAGATACAAAGTTTCTACGTAATGAAATACAAAATCACTGTACGAACCTTCTAATGCGAAACTTTCCGCCGAAGACCATCTTGAATCCGATTGTGTATGGCTTTGTTGGGACGTTATTCAGCACAGCGACAGATCGATTGGATCCGTTTAATCCGCAAAGAGGTGTTAATTTTTATTATAACTTTGAATTTTTTTTTTTTTTAATTTAATTTTTCGCACTTCTTTCTACACATACACACTGGCACGTATGTGAACATTCAATTCTCACTTCATGTCGAAGGAGTTCTTTTTATTTTTCTTTTTAATTAATTTTTGTGTAGATTCTTGTAAGCACGAAAATTTCACTAAAACACTTTTTTTTTTGATTGTAAACAAAATTTATTTAATTTTTTTTTTTTTGTAAAACCCATACGACACATTAACCTGTGAGATGGCAGGGAAAGTTTCTTCAAATCCAACCAACAAGGTGCATAATTTAAATCACAAAACCGATGAAAACATACGAATAAGCGAACGGCGGACAACAAATCGAATGCGGCGAAAATATCTGAAGAGAAACTCAATATAAAACACAAAGTTTGCCAAATTAATTGCAATTGTTTAAAACTCTCAATTTATTGTGCAGTTCTGTTTTGATGAAACGAATCCGTAAGAATGACGAAATTGGTTCAATATGTAGTGCGAATGGTGAAGTAGTATCTTCGCGATACATTCGCCGTAAGAACGAAAGATATCAACGCGGTTTGCCGTAGCCGTGTGCTGACACGCGAACAGTTGCTACTCGTTTGATGTGTTTCCAGTTTTAGTGTGAGTTCATTCGCCGCTTTGGCTATGTGCTGTGCGGAGCGAATGAATCGGACAAGAGCGAATGAATCTGGTAAGAGCGAACTGGGGATTTTCTTTTGTGGTGTTCATCCGTGCGATTCATTGGGTATTCACTTGCCGGATGAATAGAAGTTGTGGGATCAAAACAAAGACGACGATAATAACAAAGCGAAGTCGAATACGGGAATAGGTTTTTATTTTTATTCGCGGCGAATGGTGTGTTGCTCGGCAAAGTGGTAAGAGATAGGTGGACATGGACAAGAAGTTGAGATTACGATGAACTTTGTCAGTTCCAATTGTGGTCAGGTGGGTTTTTTTTTGTTTTTTTGTTGTTTGCGGCGAATTGAAGAAGGTGGTGGATTAGATATAAACAGGTACACCTATGAAATCTACGAGAGCGAAAGTGAGCGGTTTTGTCGGGGTTTTGAGTGGAATGCAATATTCACTCGGTGAGGTGAACATATCGGTTTGGGTGACATTTGAGATTGTTTTGCATTTTTGTGGTTGGGAAAAGTGTTGCCTGACTTGATATGATTCCAGTGGTGGCGACTTAAGGGCCGCCAGATTGCGTATCTGCAGCTGGTATCTTGTACCGCTGTCAAATCGCTGTCAAAAGAGAGATACATTTCATGCATGAAGTTGCCCTTCATTAAACTTCAAGCTACAGTTTTACGAAGATACACATTGTATAAGAGCTTACGGGTTGCCTTGTTTTTAACTTCTGACTCAGATTCAAGCACAAGCTACAGATACGCAATCTGGGCGACCCTTTAGTATCGGTGAAGCTGGCAAGTTTCAAGTCACGTGGTTGTTTGTTGTTTTTTTTTTCACAACCAATATAATAACTTGCTAATCGATAAGTGCGATGGTTGATAACACTATAAGCAGCGGGGTCAGAACCGCACGGAATGAATGCCCGGCTGCTGTCCCTTCCGAACCTAAAGAAGCTGCTTGGACATATTTGGACAACAGGTTGTTTTGGAATTTCAAGGGCTAGTCGGGCCCCTTGAATCAAGATGGTGGTGGATAAATTGAAAGGAAAACGGCAGCGCTCAATCCCGTAGTGGATACTGATGGCTCGGTGTCCTAGGGGTATCTAATAAATTGGAACTCCAGGTTGGGGGTTGTGCTTTGGTTTAACTACCCACGCATTTAAAAAAAAAACGTAGCAACCAATAGAATCGGAAAGGACTGATTTTATTGTGGACGACTCTGCTAGACGGAAAAAGGACAACGACGCTCGTATCTGCCCCTGGATTGTGAGAACACTAAACAGTAGAGGTGCAAGCGAACTACTAGCGGAAGCCCTAAACTGCTACAAAGCAGACATTACTGCCATCAAGGAAATACGATGCGATGGGCCGGGCAAAAATAGTATGAAAAACTGTGACATCTAATACGGATCGTGTTATAGTGAGCAGAAACAGCGAATATTCGGATGCGGATTTGTTATAAGTGCCAGACTTAGGCAAGAATTCTTATGTTTCCGATTATTAGCGAACGCATTGTAACAAAACGCATAAAAGCCGAATCCGCCAACATAAGCCTTATATGCGCTCACGCCCCAACGGAGGAAAACCATGATATAGCTAAGGATTGCCTAAGGATTGCTTCTATGAGCTCCTTGACAAAAACTAAGAGAGACTCCCGAATTACGATGTTAAAATCGTGCTGAGAAGACGATTTTAAGAAGACGATGCCAACAAGCCATTAGATCAGCCGCAAATGATGTGGTAAGTTTCTCGCGACCCCTGGTTTGATGAGGAATGCCGATAGGTGCTCGCAGCCAAGAACGAGGCCGACAAGTGTCAGTTGCAGGTGAAGACGAGAGCTGTCATTGAGCTCTATAGGCAAAGAAAAAGGAAAAACACCCAGCTTTTCAGAAAGAAGAAAAAAGCGCAATAAAACCGTGCGATCGAAGATATAGAGAGGTGCCAATCCAGCAACGATGTTCGCAAGTTTTACCAAAGTGTAAAACTTCAAAGCCAGGACTACCAAGCTCGAAAGAAATCCCGTCGAGATGAAAAAGGAAATATCGTAGTTGAGACACGGTCGATGCTCAGGAAATGCAAGAACCACTTCTGCAGACTGTTAAGCGGCGATGACGAACAATATTCCGCTGTCAGGTAGAACGAACCATTCAATATTAACAACTACTGCGAAAACTGCCAACCACCCGACCTGAGTGAAGTGAGGATAGCACTATCTAAGCTCAAGCTTAATAAGGTTGCCAGCAATGACGGCCTTCCAGCTGAGCTTTATAAAGCCGGTGGAGATGACTTGGTATGTAGCATCCACCAACTCATAAGCCAAATCTGATCGAATGAAAGTATGCCTGAAGAATGAAACTTCAACACCGTTTGCCCGATCCAAAAAGTCCAAATCGATACCCGCTCTCTATTTATCGATTTCAAAGCAGCTTTATACAGCTTTTTGGAGACGAACTATGCAGAGCCATGTCTAGTTTTGGTATACCACCCAAACTCGTAATGAGGGCAAAACTTAGTATATGCTGTCAACACGAAAGGACACACAACATCGACGAATTGGACAGAACGTAACCATTGACAGATATAACTTTGAGGTGGTACGGGACTTTGTGTACCCTCGACTCCGGTATTAACTCTGAAAACAATATCTCGCCTGAGATTAAACGAAGAATTACTCTTGCCAACCGCTGTTTCTTCGGGCTAAGAAGGCAATTCAGTAGTAAAGCCCTCACTCGAACTACTAAAGAGGTCCTATATAAGACCCTGATCACCCCAGTCCTTTTCTACGGCGCTAAAGTATGGACCGTCTCAAAAGCGGATGAAGAAATCGAGTCGCGAGGAAAGTGCTTCGAAAAATCGTTGGTCCCGTTTGAGTTGACGGGCTATGGAGACGCAGATTCAACCAAGAACTATACAAGCTATTCAGCGACTGATCAAAAAAAACTCCGCATTGGACGTTTAAGATGGCTGATATGTAGACCGAATGGACACCAATAATCCGGCTCACAGAGTCTTCGATTTCCAGCCAGTTGTTGGACGCAGTAGAGGAAGACCTCGCCTTATGTGGCACAGCAAAGGGAAGGACCTCAATACTTCAAAAGGGAATTTTAAATTCAACTGCATTCAGCATTCAATTTAGCAGCCAGGTTCATTTGCTGTACAGCTTACTATCTTACCGTCTTCGTTGAACATTCTGCACCTACAAATGGTATTCGCTGTGAAAATTTAATTTTTTGGTCACCGATTTCGCATATCGTATTCAATTAAAGGAAAACCAAGCCCATTGCAAATATCTGCTTCCATACCATTTAAGAACCCACACGATCACAACAACAACCCGCTGATCCTTTACATTGGATTTTAATTTGAAATCATGTCTAACCGAAAAGCCAACCAATTATTGTTACAACTTCACCTTTTCCCCAAATAACTTTTGAACCGAACCCCAACAAATGTCCACGTCTCCCTAAAGTATCTTTACCCACAGAGAAAGTTCCAAACATCGAATTCCAAACAATACCCCATAACCAATCGAATAGCGGCCATTTGTTAACATTCTAAACAACTTCCTGAACGAAAAATCTCCGCATCCAAGCCACTGGATGCTGTGCAAGCGTGCAACTATCTTGCAACCGAGAAAAAAAACACGATCGCCAAAACAATATCATTGACATCACCGCGCACTAAAAAAGTAAAAAAGTATCTCAAATCACTGCACTGTATCTACTTGCAACACGAAAAACCCACAAAAATCATAAACAGCTATAATTTTATTATTATTTGCATACGCCACGGAACCAACAATTGATACCGTTATTTCCAAGCAGGATCGGCAGAGCCGTGGTATCCACGTCCACAGTCGATCGTTGCTTCGCGTGAAAATCGTGAAAAATTTGACATTTTCCCTGCGCGATCTTGTTTGCCTGTCGAATGGAGGAGGTAGGCATGTATCTACAACCAGTACGCAGTATTAATCAAAATCATGTTTCTGCGGTAGTAACACAGAAAAAAAAAAAAAAAAACGGAACTGAAACGAACTCAGGGCCAAAAGTCACGATCTTCTTCTCGATCGATGGAATTTTGCGGTCTAACCTTCGCAGGAGAGACTGCACTGGTAAGCGCGTGTGAAATCAAAGTGCCAACAGTCGACAATTGATTTAGAAAGTGCAACCGAAGGATTTACTCACTTTCCTAATCGGAAATCGTGTCCCACAAATAACAGATTCAATTGCGGAAGCCACCGCAACCATACCTCATCGTGCGCTACCGTCTATTCGGCGATGTATCTTGAAACTTTGTTGATGGAGAGAACCCGCCCGACGGAGATGTTGATGGTGGACCCACCTAATTGAATGAACACATTGGCGTGCACGATTAGCCCGTCACAATCAGGAAATTCGGCTAGATGGGTGGTGTTGGTGTGAGATACCTCAACCAGGTACGTATTCTTCCTCAAGAAGTCAAAGAGGTAGAATCCACTTAAGCCGGGCATGACTTTTCAATTCCATTGTTATGATTTGTGGTTATTGCCGTTTGGAGTGCTACTCGATATTGTTGATTGCGGGGCACTCCAAGAGCCATATGGTCTCGCTGGTCATGTGTTACGCAACAGTGCCGATTTACTATTTTTGGACACACTTAGTACCTACATATCCATATCCGAACAAATGCAGCCGATAAATTAGCCAATTCATTGTGAGCTGGGAAATAAATCGCTAAATGTGTCCCTGAGGTACCTACGTATGGATGGATGTATGTGCGCGCTTGGGCTGCTGCTTTGATTGATTTGCAGGTATTGCTGCAATTGGCAGTTTTATAGCATTGCCGGGGCTTGAAGCAATTATGAGTCGGTCAGTGTCGGTCCTTTTCTGAGATACCCTTTGAAATATTGCACGACAAACACAAAGCCACCAAGTGGAGGTGGGCATGAGATTGGTTGGGTGATGGGAAAAGCTCATGTGACAGGCGGGATATTATATGCCAGCTCATGTGAGTGAGAGGATCTTGCTGGGCAGTTTGACACTTTGACATGTGAACGGTTGAGAATTCATTGCCAATCGAAAGTGGCGAAGGCATGGGAATGGGTTATTTCTTTGAGGAGGCCTGAAAGTATGATACAGAAATATGGCGGGATTGAAGTTGCTGCGGATAATCAGATAAAATTCATTGCATACTTTTTGTTGGCGGGAAATATGGTACTGAGTGCAAGATCGGTGAACAATGAAACGTGATTGACTGAATTTAGCTGGAGGTGGACACTATCCACTTTCATGGAAATTGAAAAGAGAACTTCAGCTCTTAGAGAAGAGTGAAGGACATCTCCAGCTAGCATAGGGCTTATGATCACTGATCAGTGTCGATGCTTGCGCAGCTACATTTTTAAATACTTAGTAGATCCGACTCACAAGCCCTCACTCGAGCTACTAAGGAGGTCGTATATAAGACCCTGATCATCCAAGTCCTGCTATACGTCGCTGAAGCATGGACCGTCTCAAGAGCGGATAAAGAAATCCTTGGTCGATTCGAGAGGAAAAGGCTTTGAAAAATCTTCGATCCCGTTTACGTTGACGGGCTATTAAGACGAAGTTTCAACCAAGAAGTATACGAGTTGTACAGCGACATGTCAGTAGTCAAAAACTCTGCATTGGACGTTTAATACGGCTAGGACATGTAGAACGAATGGACACCAATACTCTGGCTCGTAGAGTCTTCGATTCCCAGCCAGACATCGTACGCAGTAGAGGAAGAAAGTCTTAAGTGGCGCGAACAAGTAGAAACCGACCTCAAGCAACTTGGAGTGCGCAATTGGAGGCAGTTAGCTAAGGACCGGTATAATTGGAGAGGAATGTTGGTTGAGGCCCAGGTTGATTCCGGACTGTAGCGCCAGTAGATCCGACTTGTGTGCTGGAACTCCTTTACATAAAACGCAAAGAGTGGCAAGTAAACGATAGAGAAGTAAACGATAGCTACGACAAAGTGCGATTATGTAGAAAGTTGACATCTCAACGAAAACGAAAGCTATACGACTGCCAGTGATAAGAAATTACGATTATCGTCAAACTTAGAACGATACTCGTTTTGTGTAATCGAATTTCAACGAAAACGAAGTGATTTCCCGATATTCGTTCTATAGAATATGGCCCCTAACATCCTTTCGCCAATTATGGGTTGGAAGAAACGGATTACTGAACCTGATAATGTCCAGGATGTCTTTTGAATTGTTTGGTATAACCGGGATTCTCGGGCCATTACGAGGGCGGTTTGGAATCTGGTCTTTTTTCCACAACCGTTGTGCTGTTTAAAAAACTTCCCCTGTCCTAGACAATGCTATCTTGAATATATCTTTGGATATCTGGTATACACATGCAATCCTGAGAGAGGCTTAGACGGCGGAAAAAGAGCGCAGATTTCAGATAATCGCGAAGGATTCGGAGAAAGCTGGGGGTAAGTTTCACCTCTATCTTCCTCAATTTTTCCAGTACCATGCTTTCATCTGGTTCACTGCGGTCAATTACCGCGAATTCCAGTACTATGCTTCTATCCGGGTCACTGCGGTCAATTACAGCGAATTCCAGTCATCCTTAAACGTTCTGAATTGTGTGGGATTGACTGTGTTTTTTTTCTCTTTGACGCTTTCGGGAAGTCTTCCACCGACATTTGCCTCTTGTATGTCCTCGGAGAAGCTGGCGAAACGTTAAAACTCTTCATTGACTCAGCTAAGAGAAAAATGTCGCTTTTGGATCCGATGTGCGATCGGGATACGGGCAATTATTTTAGTACGTGCCCATAAGAAGCTTTAGCAAGGTGGACTTGCTTGAAGTTGGGAGACGGTTGAGAAACTTCTGCTTAAATGTTTACAACCAGTAATTGAAGAATGAAGCTTGATCCCGGATCATCAATTTGGCTTCCGGATCAAACATTGCACAATCGATCAGGTTTATCGAATAGCTAATGAAAGTGAAAAAGCTCTGCAATGGAAAAAGATTTGCTCTGGCGCTTTAAGTTGGCAACACGTTTTTACCTAGCGGCCATTTTGTGAGCTGTCAAGTGATTTGTTTTTAGTTTGGTTTGGCATTTCTACATTCTTAGACTGACGTCAGAACAACGCTTTCAAAAAAGTGAACAACGCTTTCAAACTGTGGAAATTTATTTCGAAATTCATGGTTCTGTTCGAAATACGTATCCGGCACTACGTTCATTTTACGGTCAACATAATCGTACATCAGAGCAATTAAATCGATTAAATATGGAACTTTTTCGCATCACGATTACTCTAAAATGTAATATGCATCCACAGAGATGCTTGTTCAGTGCGTGGAGAAGATGTTATTGCTGCTGTAGAGCGTAGCACAGAGGAAGACCCGAATCAGTCTATCCGCCATCGTGCACAGGAATTGGATATGTGTGCATCCACCTAATGGAAGGTTTAGCGGAATGATCTTGGTTTTGCATGCTTACAAAATCCAACTCGTGCAAGAATTGACGCCACAGTATCACCTAGCAAGGCGTAGATTCGGTGGAAGGGCCCAAAAAAAGATCGCCATTGATACCAATTGTCATAAGCGAATTTTGTTTTTTTTCACTTTTGGTTGAATGGATACGTCAATAAACAAAACTGCAGTATATAAGGTGACGATAATCCTCAAGTGTATGTTGAGACAGCGTTTCATCCACAAAAACTGACTGCTTGGTGCGTTTTTTTTTTGGGTTGGTGGAATAATGCATCCGTACTTCTTTAAAAACGAACCCGAACGTTACAGTCAATGGTGACCGCTATAGAGCCATGATTACTCACTTTTTCGTGCATCAATTGAACAACCATGATGTGCAGGAGCTGTCGTTTCAACAAGACGGCGCAACATGTCACACAGCTCGTGACATAATTGAATTGTTGAAGGGTACGTTCGGTGAGCGCATAATTTCGCGTTTTGGTATTGTGAATTGGCCTCCAACATCGTGTGCTTTAACGCCGCTTGGCTATATTCTGTTGGGATATGTGAAGTCGGTAGGCAATGCTCGAAACGATTAACCACTTGGAGGACAACATTCGCCGGGTAATTGCCAATATACGGACACAAATGTTGGAAAATGTCATCGAAATCTACGGTGGTGTTCCGCAAGGAAGCATTCTCGGTCCAATAAAATTCCTGCTCTACATAAGAGAAATACCACAATATGATGGGATCATGATAGCAACTTTAGCAGACGATGCGGCTACCCTCAAAGTAGATGGAGTCAGTAGAATTATCAATGGGAAAAATCCAACAGGAACCTAGTGAGTTTCCCTCAACAAGACCATGAGAACGCATGTTTATTTCACGAACAAAAAGGTGAAAAACTTACCATACACAAACGAGCCAGAAATATCTGGGAATGACCCTCGTCGCAAAACTAAAGTTCAAGTTTAAGCCACAAGTTCAAAAAACGCGACGAGCTCACAATCAGACTAAGAGATATGAAGGAAGATACTCGAAGCCAAGCCTATACAACAAACGGCTTCTGCATGGGCTTAAACCTTCTTGGAGATAGGAAATACAGATTTGCATTCAAGTTCGTTGCAATAATGAAATAATCCGTACCTTGGAGGTGACAAACCTTGAGCGTTCACAGAACAAGAACGTCCGGCCCAGCAACATTAGGACAAACCGCATGTAATGGCGGAATTATTAGGTGTGTTCGCAATAAAGCTACCCACCAGACGCAACTAATGCTACATGAATCGGGCGGGCATACGAAATGGTATGGACCATTGGTATCCTTTGAAGATGACCACATTTCCAAAACTCAAATCTCAACTAACTTTCATCTCCCAGCCAAGTGTGCCTAGAACATTTCAATTTTATTGAGCCACCACTCCTCCAACTACAGCCATGTTCTGCTCAATTTACAATGTATGCCCCCCACCACAGCCTTCTGCCTACTTTTCCATGAGGGAACTTCAAAATCACGCTTCACATTGCCAGATTCATTTAATTAAGATAAAGTAAGACCGCTTGACTTTCGCTCTGCGGCCGCGATAGAATCATAAAAAATGTTTGTTCCTCCAATCGGGCGCACGAAACATGGACAAACACACACACAATGCCCAGCACTGGAGCACTCCATAGGTTCGAAGCCAATAACAATAACTAATCAACCTCTCCCCCAAAGCGGCATAAATCCATTCGCCATGATTATTGAGCAAGTATCTCATGGGCAATGTTGGCCACCGGATTACTACCAACAGCGGCCACGAAATTAAATTGTTCCCCCAGACCGACAATCTGCATCTCGTGCGGCGCACTGATGAATTTACGATTTCTGATTGCGGTGAACTGATACCAATTAATTGACAATAAATTCCATTCAACTGTAGCATACTTTTGGGCTTTACGAGGATGCTGCTCATGGACAGCGTGGTAGTAGCAACGGCGGCCTGTCAAGTGCGCTGCTTACTTGACGTTTTAATTATCGTGTAATGAAGCCCAGTCGACCCGCAATTGGCCATGGGGCCGCCGGCCGGTCGCAATAAACCAGACCCGCGAACCAGGGGGAAAGTTAATCCTCCTCGGTGCAGTAATAATTTACACTCGAGCCTAATAACCATTAAGCGCGTCCTTAAAAGGCGTCCCCCACCGATGGCCTGCGATCCGATTTGGATCCCACGAAATGGAATGTTCTCTCGGTGGCTGGTTTTTATGGCGGCATTGTTTCACCGCGCCACCAAAAAGGTCCTAACTACTGACAAAGCTGGACAAAACGAATTAGCGCCATTAAACTGCCGCCACCGCGGAGCACGCCGTTCGGATTTGAAGTTCGTTCGATTGTTGTTCCGCAGCTGGAGGCGAATCAATAAATTCGTTAAAGCCATCAACCACAGCGGCAACTAAGTCGTGTGATTGGGAACTGCAGGTAGGCAGGAGGCAGGAGGACCCCCAGACTAAGACTGGTCAGGGAGAGATGGTGAAGCTCTTAATTTGTGATTAGCATTTAAGAGGCTAAAGCCGCACAGAGCTAAAGCGATTAAAAGTAAGCGCGCCGCCACAAGACTGACTGTGTGTCTGTGTGTTTGCCTGACCTTAGAGGTTTTCTTTGATTTGTGTAGGAAATTGTTTGCCCAGATAAGCAGGCTTTGGATTGGATTGGGCTGTGTGATAATTACCAAATGCAGGCGGTACCCCCGAATGCAATTCGTTTGTAATTGCGCTGTTAACAGTGGTGCCGTGGTGGGTATGCGGGGGTTCCGTTTAAATTGGTAATTTGTTGAGGAGAGTGGGTGTCAATCTCAAGTCAAGGCGCGTTCAAGTGGCGTTGGGCAATTTGTTTGGACATTAATTGTGGAAAATTGGTATTTATTTGGGGTGAAGAGAAAATTCCCCTTCGAGTTGACTATGAGTTGTGTGGATGGATCTTGATAGAGATTGTGCTTACCAGAGGGCTGGATGGGAGTCGGATACATACCTGGAAGAGAAAGAAGAGATTTACATTAAGATGGATAGTTATGTCGGTTAATTTGTGTGATTTAAAGCGATTTTTTGGAGGAGATACTTTCTGGGTGGGAGATTTCATGGGTTCAGGGGGTGGTACTTGGGTTATGTCAATTCGGGAAGTTCGACTTGGAGACTATGGGAAGGTAAAAGGCTCGGCGTATATGTGATCGAAAGCAACCGGCACTAGAGGTACTAAGTATCTGTACAGTGTTTTCGAAATGAACAAATAATTGTCCCGTTTCTGACGACAATGTTATTAAAATATAATCGTTCGAGTTTCTTCTTCGCTTTTTGTTTAAGAATTTCGATTAAAAAGGCCAATAATGGGTCGCATTACTCGTGCATAGCTTAAGGGAGATGGGCCCGTCATCAAGGAGAATGTAAAGGAGCGCAAGGGAGCCACCAATCTTAGGCCTCTAATCATCGCCGATTTCCTTGAGTACATCAGGGGTGTAGTCAAGGAAATCTTGCACGATCCTAGTCGTGGTGCTCTATTGCTTTCATCCACTTCCGTGACGCCTATCGTTACAAGACCCGCAAGGAATTGTGCATTAGCCCCGAGTGCAGCCAAGCAAAGAGTTTCGAATTACATAGAGTACGCATCACAGCTAAAAATTGTGCAGCCGTTTCAGACGCGGGCAGTAAGTGCGATGGGGAAATTTCGTTGATCGTATGCATTGGCTAGGCTGTTGTATGATGCTGCGGTAGCAATGTGAACACTGGGGTATCAATATCAATACCCGACATAGAAAATTTTCGTTTTAGGAGATGCGCACTCTATGTACAAGGTCGACCAATAGAGATCACCCTTTTGGAAGATGCTCTTATTTTTGCAAATGGACGCCAATGTCAAATCTGTTTTGACATTTGTGGACTAGACAGATGTAGAATAGAAGTGAACAAGCCATAGAGCGATACACTCCCCAAGATTTTGCGTAACAATCCCTCTGTAGTGTTGGCGCAGCGCGAATTCCGCCGATTCCCTGGCCGTCCGACACCGACTACGCAAACACTGCGCCGTTTGGCCATCAACCTTGCAGATTATAGAATCCCTCTGTAGTGTTGGCGCAGCGCGAATTCCGCCGATTCCCTGGCCGTCCGACACCGACTGCGCAAACACTGCGCCGTTTGGCCATCAACCTTGCAGATTATGGGACCACACGAGACGTTGCCAAGAGTGGACGGCCCCGGAGCACCCGTTGCGACGAGAATATCGCCGCTGTTGCCGAGGATGTCGAACTGTCGCCGGAAACATCGACCAGACACCGTGCCTCGCATTTGCCATCAGCCGGTCGTCCCTAAAGCGAATTTTGGTCAAAGACTTGCGCATGTTCCCGTACAAAGTCCAGTCCATGTATCAGCTGCTGCCTGTCGACCGCCAAACGCGTGTAACCTTCGCCCAAGTCATCCTCAATCTCGAGGACGAAGTGGACCATTTTTCGCCCAAAATCATAGTGAGCGATGAGGCTCATTTCCACCTCAGCGGGTACGTGAACAAGCAAAACTATCGCTTCTGGGGCACCGAAAATCAACGAGTAATGCACGAGGAGCCATTACACCCGCTCAAAGTTACTGCATGGTGCGCTGTTCACGCTGGAGGAGAAATCGGGCTATTTTTCTTTCGAGAACGCCGCTGGTCAAATGACAACAGTGGACGGTGCGCGCTATAGGGCATGTTAACCAAGTTTCTTATGTTGCAATTGGACGAATTAGGACTGGAGGACATGTGGTTCCAACAAGACTGAGGCACACACTGCGCGAGCCACAACCGATTTTCTGAAGGCCAAACAACATCGGATGACTTCTTTTGGCCCACCTTGTAGTTCTATACCAAATTGGCAATGTGATGGTATTGCCTCAGATGCTTTAAGCAACCATCATCTGTAAGTTGGAAGAGAAGACAGGCGATCGTGGCCGACCCGCCACAAAAATGACCCTTATCATGCTGGCATCCGACGCCGTCTTATCAGCCAAGCGTTTTATGTTCAGGTGGATGCATCGACAAGCCTATCTTGAAGGCGGGTCGTGCCTAGCACTAGTACAAAATGAAGAGAGACTGCTGAGCAGAAGAACACCACGTACATGAACCTCGTTTTCCATGGTGGTGGTAATCAATAATATATCAGCAAGCCATCTAGTATTGAACGAGGAAGCTCCATATGTCGCAAGGTTAGTCTTATTACTGTCCGTCGTACAGGTAGGTTTCCAGGTGGTAAATTGGAAACCAAGGAGGACTACTAGTAGGTTTATTCGCGTTCAGTCTTTGAATTTTTATTACGAAGAGACTAAGGTGCGCAGCACAATCAACATGTCCGTCCCTTATGAAAGTAATTCCTTGTGATGACGCACTTCAACACAATTCACCAGGATGCGTTTCAAAATGTCCGAGAAATATTCCGTACAGCTTTTAGGAGAATACCTCGAAGCTAAAATAAGACCTCAAAGCTAGCTTCTCACTTGATGCTGTTATGTTATTATTTTTAAGACAAAGAAGTGGACCCCCTGCTTAAGGCCTATTCCGAATGACAAATTCGAGAAGCTTCCCATAACAGTGTTGTTCTTGGATGTTTTTACAGACTTTTGCAATAAGTGGAGCAGTGAAAAAAACGTTGGTGTTGTCACTTTCGTGATTTGTAGTCCAACGCACTCACCACTAGGCCACTGCACCAACAACAAATGTTGCAACAACAAATGTGTTGTCTTCAATCGCCTCTCAGTTTCGAAAACGTTTTTGGTAACATACTGAGGCGCCACTTCTTTTGCAAGACGGCAGAAAAAAAAAAAAAATGGAGCCAGTAGTGGAGTCTAACAGGTCAGGTCAGGGTTAGTCAAGCCCTTTGAACAAAGATGGTGGCAAATGAGCCGAAAGGCCAACGACAGCGCTCAATTCCGGAGTGGATAATGACCCGTGTGCTTGGGTTATTTGATGACTTGAAACTAGTTTTCCAGGTCAAACATTGTGCTTTGGGTTATATACTCAACCACGTAAAAAACCGATTAATACGAAGCAACCAATAGCCTCGGAAGGGAATCATTATACCTTTGACGATCATGCTGAACGAAATGAGGACAACGTCGTTTGTATCGGCACCTGGAATGTGAAAACAGAAAAGTAGAAGCCAAACACTTGTCGATGCCTTAACCCGCTACAAAGCAGACATTACTGGCATCAAGGAAATATGATCGGATCGACCGGGAATAAGGAGGATGAGTAGCTACTCAAAAGAGTTTTATACTCCTGTTTGTCACGCCTTCGCAAGAGGAGGGGTTGATGTTGTTACTTTCGGGATTTGAAACAGGTACAGCGTGCTTAGTAGTCCAGTGCAACAACCACTAGAGTGCTCCACCACTTTGAACGGCATCAGTTATTCAATGGACTTAACGTCTTACTTAATTACTTACTCATGCGGCGCTACAGTCCGGAATGAAATTGGGCCTCAAATAACATGCCTCTCCAATTAGCCCGGTCCTTAGCTAACTGCATAAAATTGCGCACTAAAAGTTGGTTGCGCTCGGTTTCTACTTGTGCCCGCCACTTAAGACGAGGTCTTCCTCCACAACGTCCGACGTCTGTTTGGGAATTGAAGACTCTGCGAGCCGGAGCATTGGTATCCATTCGTTCTACATGTCCTAGCCATATCAAAAGTGCAATGCGGACTCGAGATATGTCACTGTAAAGGTCGTGGTTGAAAGTTCATCTCCATAGTCCGTCTCAAAAGAAAAACACGATTTCTTCATCCGCGTTTGAGTCGGACAATGCTTAAGCGACGTAGAGGAGGACTGGGATGATCAGGGTCTTATATATAGGGTCTGCTTAGTAGTTCAAGTGAGAGCTTTACTACTGAATTGCCTTCTTAGCCCGAAGAAACAGCGGTTGGCAAGAGTAGTTCTTCGTTTGATTTCTGACGAGATGTTGTTGTCAGAGTTAATAGGGGAGCCGAGATAGACAAAGTGCTCTACTACCTCAAAGTTATATACGTGAACTGTGACGTTCTGTCGAATTTGTGTGTCCCTTCCTGTTGACAGCATATACTTAGTCTTGCCCTAATTTACTGCTACACCCATTTTTGCCGCTTCCTTCACTATACCAGGAAACGTGGCTATGACATCACGTTGAGTCCTACCAATGATGTCAATATCGTAGGCGTATGCTAGTAGTTGCACCGGATTTTTGAAAATTGTGACTCTGGTGTTGGCTCGAGAGTTTTGCAGAATCCTATCAAGAATGGGACTAAAGAAGTTACACAACAGTGCATCGCTTTGCCTTTGTCCCTTTTTGGTATCGAATGTGTCGTTGAGGTCCGACTCTCATGGAACAGCGAGATTTCTCCATCGTCATCCTACACAAACGGACGAGTTTCGGCGGCATACCAAAACTAGACATGACTCTGTATAGTTTGCCTCTACTATACAGAGTCGTGTCCGAAACTCGTCCGTTTGTGTAGGATGACGATAAATGCTCTCGTATGCGGCTTTGAAATCGATGAATAGTCGGTGGGTATCGATTTGGACTTCTTGGGCATTTTAAAAGGTCTGATGAAGTAAGAAAATTTGATCGGTTGTGGAATTTCCTGGTCTGTAACCACACTGATAAGGGGCGATCAGGTAGTAGGTTAACATTGACAGGCGTTCACATATAACGACAGAAAAGATCTTGAAGGCGATGTTAAGGAGACTTATTCCACTGTAGTTGGCACAGTTCAAGAGGGTTTTCTTTTTGTAGATCGGGAACTGATGCTGAGGTTCCATTCTTCAGGCATACTTTCATCCGACCAGATTTGGCTTATGAGTTGGTGGATGTTACATACCAAGTCATCTCCGCCAGCGTTATAAAGCTCAGCAGGATGACCGTCACTGCCGGCAGCCTTATTAAGCTTGAGTTTAGATATTTCTATCCTCACCTCACTCAGGTCGGGTGGTTGGCGGTTTTCACTGTCGTTGCCAATGTTGAATGGCTCGTTCTGTCTGACATCGGAATGTTGTTCGTCATCGCCGTTCAACAGTCTGTAAGCGTGGTTCTTCTTAAGCCTCAGCGTCGACGGTGGCTCAACTACGATATTTCCTTGTTCATCTCGAACGGATTCTGTTTGAGCCTTGTATCCTTGGCTTTGACGTTTCACACTTTGGATAAACTTACGAACATCATTCCTGGAGTGGCACCACTCTATTTCCTCGATCGCGTGCTTTTCTTGCTCTTTTTTCTTCTTTCTGAAAAGCCGGTGTTCTTCCCTTCTTGTATGCCTAGAGAGGTCTTAACGTCTTCTGTTTAAAATTGAAGAAAGCGTTATAATGTGAACTAGTTGAACCACCACCTTCACCTACCAAATGTTTCATTTTTGCAGTCCATAAAGAAAGTCCAAGTTATTATATAACCAAGTGGATATCCAGCATGATTTGGTATTCCAAATGTCCGGGAAATGACTCGCAATGACTTTGGATTCGACATATCTACGGAGGGTATCTAGTTACGACCCCTCCTAGCGATAAACGAAGCAACACAACCTCTGCCATGTACCACAAACTTTAAGGAAAGAAAATACGCTTGCCCTCTAACACCGTCAACACCCCAAAAATCCCAACCATTGGTGCGCGCACTTGGCGACAATTCCCTGATTCCACCCAAAAAAAAATCCACAATCACGATCGAGCACAAAGAACACACCTTCTCATCGAACAAACCGAAATCACCTTCAACTCCCAGCACACACTGAATAATTCCACACAACAAGTCGCCTTAATTAGAGGTCCAAAGTGTCCCCAAAAGTTCACCGAGTCCTGCCCAGTTGTGTTTGGTCTTTTTTTTCCCCCCCGAAAATCCACTTTACGGAAAATTTTCAAATTTTCATGTGACAATTAGATGGCGCGCACAGCGCATAGTATAGTTTCACTTTGACCCGGCACGAGTACACGCCTTTTTTATTCGCTTTGAGTTTTTCGTGGCACAGACTTGCATAATATTTGGTCCACAATGACAACCGCTTCGTCGTCGTCCACCAGAGTGGAAGCTATCGTTGGCTTCAGATCTATTGAACTATGATTTCTTTGCCACACGTCTGGCATGCTGCTAGCTGGGGCGCGCGCGCGCGACACTTTTTTTCTATGGTTTGGGGAATGCCAGGTTGAATTGTTTAAGAATCAGCGTACAGAAATGTATCGCATAGATTGCTACATATGCCTGTAAGCAAGGCTTACTAGATACAAGAAATCGAAATTCAAATATATTAGCTACAACAAGAGTTTGAAAAAGTTTTTGGGTCTTTTTTTGTTTTCCTCCGCTAAATGATCAATTCATGGCATAGAAGGATTGGACAGAAAAGAGCGGAATATAGGTGGATGGAAAAGGCCCCTGACTTGGGGGAGCTCGCGCGGATAAAAATGCTCCAACAAGTTGTGCAATAAATCGTGCACCAGAGGTCTCACAACAGTGTCACATTACTTTGTACAAAAAAAGTTTTTTCGTTTGGCTCGTTTTATTTGGCGGATATTGAGGTGGATGCAAAATGCTGCTTTTAAAGGTGGGCTTGGATCTGGCAAGTTGAATGCGACCAGCACATGATTTGGCTGCCAATCAAAATGGGAAGCTGAGAATTTTGATTCGCTTTTTATAAATGTATGAGGAGCGGGCTGTGTTCCATAAGACAAAAGTGTCAAAGAGTTGTGCGGAAAGGATTTATAGGATCGCAGGATGGCGTGAATATATGATAGGGCTCATGGTGAAACTACTACAGATATGGCATTGCCATGAGCTTCGATGGCGTAGATGCGCAGAGCTTTGTTACTTAATTGACTTCTTAGTCCGAACAAAAATCCGCGGTTGGCAGAAGTAATTTTTTCCTTGAATTCTGACGAGATGTCGTTGTCCGATGATGAGCTGAGGTAGTTAAAGCTGTATCTACCAATGGTGAGATGTTCTGTCCAAGTCGTCGATGTTATATGTCCGTTCGTGTTAACAGCATGCGCTTGGTCCCAAAATCCTCCCCAAACAGTAACTTTTCATAAATACATTGTCACCTGGTGAACCTCGTGTCAGTTGACGTCGTCCCACACACAGAATTTTGTTTGGGTTGTTAGCAAAGCCAGTCATCCAAAAAAACGCCCCTAGTCGCTAAAGATGATTGATTTTCAGCCAAAATCGGGGTCCTTTTCCCAACGACCCAAAGTCCTGTCAGCGAACAAACGGCGATGTCAATGATCATTCACTTTAAGCGTCTAGGTTTTTTGGATCTTGTACGGGTGCTCAAATCCCGACACAAAATTCGGCAGGTTCCGCAAGTTTTTTTTTTAGAGCAAAGTTTTTTTTCAGGTTGGCAACACTGGTTAGTAATGGCGTCCAAACTTCATCTGTCAAAATGAAAAGTTTTCAGTATATTCTGTCATTTAATCATGGAAAGACCTACAGACGAGCAACGATTGCAAATTCTTGAAATTTATTATCAAAATTCGAGCTCTGTGAAAAATGTGCACCATTTCTTACGACCGTCGTCATAATCGAACTGGAGAATCAAAAATTCGTGCTGTTATCACCAAATTTACTTTGTTGGACATTAGACCATCGACTCGCATGAGTACAGTGCGTACTGAAGAGAATATTGCAGTCGTAGCGTCCAATGTTAATGAAGATCGCGAAATATCAATTCGTCGCCGTTCTCAGCAATTGGGCATTTGTTACTCAACCACATGGAAAATTTTACCATATCGATTTTGGTTTGAAAGCCTATAAAATTCAACTTGTGCAAGCCGAATGGCCTACCACATCGTGTAATTTTTGGTGAATGGGCCTTAGAACCGCTCCGTGAAAATCCGCTGTTTTATCGAAAAATTGTGTTCAGCGATGAGGCTCATTTCTGACTCGACGGATACGTAAATAAGCAAACTCTCGCATCTGGAAGGATGAACAGCCACTTGCCATACAAGAATTACCGATGCATCCCAAAAAAAAAACTTCAGTTTGTGATGGTTTACGGGCTGGTGGCATCATCGGTCCATTTTTCTTTAAAGACGACCGTAGAAGAAACGTTACCGTCAGCAGCTAACGATATCGAGCCATGATACGCGACTTTTTTTTTGCCCCAGTTGACTGAGTTAAACTTGGTTGACATGTCGTTTATAAAGACGGTGCGACATGCCAGACAGCTCGTAAGCAATGGAAATGTTGAAGGATGAAATGGCTTTGTGAGTTGGCCGCCAAGATCATGCGATTTAACGTCTCTGGAGTATTACTTGTGGTATTATCTAAAGTCGTTAGTCTATGTGGACAAGCTGAAAACGATTGAAGCCTTACTGGACAGCATAACTCGCGTAATTCTTGGCCGCAATGCTGGAAACAGTTTTTTTTTGTTCCGTGGGCTGGTGGAAATCTTCATAGACACGATGAGCAAGTTCCCAGAGTAGTGTGAGACTTCAAATCACTAAAACCACAACCCTTTTTGAATTTGTATTGCAACTAAATATGCGACTTATCTAACAATTTTTTTATGAATGTTTTGCATGTAACTTTCCTTTGTTAGTTGCTGCTTTTTCGGCAATTTATAGCGCGGTTTGTTATTGTGGCGCTCGAAAAGTGACGCAAAGTTGGATCTTCCGAATGGACTATTTGAAATGGAGCAGCGGATAACATTAACCTGAAGTCGTCTTTAAAATGTCAACGGCAAAGGCCTATTTATCGATTACAACACAAATTAATAAAAATTTAGTGTTAAATGAATTTCTGACCGTATTTTTCCAATCAAAATTCAGGCGATATACGATCAACTACACTGACAATCGTGCATTCTAAAAATCTCCTTACCAATTATTTGAACACTAGGGGCTTCTAGTCAAATTTTATAGTTCCTTTCAGCGAAAATCACTTAAACAAGTCAATCATTGAACTATCATAGCTCTACTGTCAAAATGAACTTACACATCCAAGGTTAGTGAAGGTATAGCTAGGCTCATTAGTGACATTTTGATTTTGTTCTACACGTCAATTACACCTGGCTAATGCGGAACATGTCAAAATCCAAACTAGTTGTGGTACTTATACAGAACTGTCACTACTTTACTGTCAAAATGAAATGTTAAGTAAGAGGGAGGCAGACGCTAATGCAAACAATCTGCCTCTGCCCTAGCGAGGTATCCGTCGGTGCGGACAATTTTCTGCAACGCATACCTTGTCGGAGGTTTAATTTCCATGTGTCATCGGAACAAAAATCACTTCAATACAATTCGTAAATAATTTCGGCGAAGAATTAATGTCGGAGGAAATCGGAAAGAGAATCTTACTTAGCTGTCAAAAATTGCACGAAAAATGCATCTGAACGCGCTTTAACACATTTGTTAGAGAAATATTCCGAAAAGCTTTTCGGAAGAATTCCTTGAAGCTAAAATCCTCCGAATCGTACAAAATCTGAGAATTTTCCGCTCCGACAGATACCTGGCTGAATATTTCCCATGTAAAAGTTAAAATCCATAATCATATTTGTGACAGTCATAATGACTGTCAAATTGTCTTCTGTCAAAAACGAATTACTCTCGTTCGTGCTTATGCAACTAAAATTTCCTAACGACATTTGTCAAAATGCTAAATTAGTTCACCACAAAACTGAAATGTTTGTACAAACAAAGAAAAAACCCAACTAATTTCAAATAAACTGTGACAACTCTTCTGTCAAAATTATTTAGTAGCAAATAAAATTGTCCAAGTGCGACAACTGTCTCAATCGCCTGAATTCTCTAGAGTGGTCAAAATTTCACACCTAGTATTTGGAACCCCCAAATATACTTCAACACAAATGAACTTATCCATCACTGTCACTGCCCAACTGTCAAAATTGACTCTCGCATTCAGGCTACTAGCATTAAGTTATGACTTGCACATTACATTACGCAGTTACCATTGTCAAATCATCAATCCACCCACTGCCCAAACACGGAAATCCCTTTAAAAAAAACGTCGAAAACGCACAATTAGTTCCAGATAAAGTCAATAGAAGCACGCAAAATCACCACACAACCATTCGACTAAACTGCCATTAATTATGTTGACTCCTGCGCGTGCGCGGCATTCATCACTCGCGTTTAATTACACACATCTCCAACCAACAATAGGAAACTCTATTTTTATCTCTTAACGTGGCCTTCAAGGCTGAACGCCTTAATTGTACTCGAGCGATGTCGATGCGTGAACTCATTCTTTTCGCGGGTAAAATTCCAATCGCCGTCGTGCGTCGTCGTCCCCCTCCAAAGATGGATAAGCAAAACATTTCACAAACTAACCTCCGCCCAAAAGGCCAACAATCTTACATCACACTCGAGGCACTCATGCGACTTCTGGCGAAGGAAATACCTGGCTAACAAATCAATTAACCTGGTCTTAGATCAATTATCTCGAATGATTTAGCTGTGATCTGCTTTTGTTGTTGCCTGTCAAAAAACTTGATTCGATTAAATGTCAATGGGTAGCCAGAGAGAGAGGAAGATGGAAAACACTCAAAACCTCTCCTAAACAGGGCCCCTTAAGTCAGCCTACACTCTTGCACTGGCCATGAAAGAGTTGAAGTTAATTTCGTTTTCATTTTAACCTGGCACTGGTGACTGAACGAAAACAATGCAAAGTACTTTTGTTCGTTTTAATTGGATTATGAGGCAACTTCAACTTCAGACTGACGTTTGGCCAACACAAAGGCCTTTTTTTTGTTGCTTAAGTCCCTTGAATGAAGTGCACTTTTCGTGGTGGCATTGACATTGATCGATGGAAATGTTCTTAGAATCACATTCTGATGAGTCTTTATGTCAGAAGTGGCTTCGTTAAGTTACCTGTCAAAGTGGTGACACCCATATGTCAGATATTTTTCGATCTTCAGCCTGACCTCGCAGTTGAATAGGTTGTTGACCATAAATCTGCAGTCAATGCAAAAACACACACACCTCACCTACGCTCGGTCTTAGGCCAGGCCGCAATCTTAATCGCAAGTGGCTTCATGCTGGGTTTACCTGTTTTTGGGTCGAACGCACTATCGTGGGTTATGTATGCAAAAATCGGTCTCAGTTTCGTCCGGCAAAAAATAAAAATGTCAACAAAAAAAATCTTAAATAACACATGAGGGAGCATAATAAATGGGTGGCTGTAGACTATTAGGTTCGGTAGGCTGACAATTATCCAACAGCAGGAGGCGGCCCAGCGATAGAGAGCGGGACGACGGATTCTTGTGAGTTATTGGGTCATGTCATGCCTGGAATACATATTCGGTCTGATTGATGGATAGATTAGTTGAGAGGCTAATTTTTTCCAGATGATTTAGCTGGCGATGGAGTTTTTTTTTCGCCGAAAATGGGAACAGTTATGCCGTGGGTGGTGAAGGCAGCAGTTCAGGCTGTTCCGTTGTGATCAATTGACATGTAATGTGGCCAGTTGGTAGTTACCGGTTGTTAACTTTCAGTTAGTGTAGAAATACTGTGTTAGCCCACCGGCAAACTATGATCGGTAGCCAACATATGGGAATAAAACACAGAAATGGTGGATTGCTTCTGTGTTGAGTCATGCTGAAGTTGTGACTTATTGACAAATTGTTCGAGCTAATTTGAATATGAGGGGTGAGGGGACTCATTTGTAATGAAATTGATGGAAATAGCATAACAAGTTTACTGTAGTTGGATTTTAAGGCATTTTCTGACACTATCTTGACGTTATACTTAATAAGCGCCATCTATTGGAACGTTGGAATGCACAAATTTAGTGATTTGATATTCAGGCTTGATTTGATACCTATTCATCCAAAAAGGAGGTATCACTTTGGCAGAAAAAAACATTCAGCTATGAAGTGTCAGAATTGGATCAAAATGACAGGTTACGTCAAATTTGTGTTCCGTCAGCAACGATGACATACAATACGTATTTGTCATATAAAGTAACAGTTATAGGAGGGAGCGCTGAATTAAAAAAATTGGCATCATTGGCCCAGCATCTCCATTCATTTGTATGTGCGATGTTTTATTTTTGCAACAACGAATGGGATCACCAGTTTCACACCGATTCCGAACGTCAATTTTGGTAAACTTTTCATGACAGATTTATGCTCTTGGATGTTTGGTTGACTTTCGAAAGAGGGGTAGTGTTAGGTACTCCTAATTTCAGCATTGAACAAGCAAGCCCGCTCATATAAATCGGAAAACTTAGGATCGTCATCCAGTACTGAAGTGTCAAAGTTGAAGTTGCTTTTTATTACTGACACTAATCAGAATAATCTTCTTAAAGGTCTTAAGCAGGCTCGAAAAATCCTCATAGGGGCTGTAACACCATTTTTGTTATAATCGGCACGTTGTAAGTGAATTGTTGAAGGCACGAGATATTTCCACCTTGTTCGAGACGAACTTTGGTGTTCGCTACGTTTGGGTCTTCAATTTTATTGTTTCTTTAGCTTTTCCCAATAGGTGCAATGAACCAAGCATAAGAAAACATTCAACAGGAGAGCTGCAGCCCAACAACTACCCAAAGTTTATCAGCTTTCAGTATTTGTTGGGCTAGACAGATATTACTGCCGTCTAGGAAATAGGCCAGTACAGGATGGGATGGGATGGAAAAATGAAGATGAAAATTTGTGACATCTACTGCGGTCCGTGTTAGGGAGCAAACAGCGGTTGTGTATTTCATATAAACGACAGACTTACACAAGAAGTCTTATGCTTTGAACACATTAGCGAACGCATCGTAACAATTATTTTCAAGGCCAAATATGCTAACGTAAGCCTTATATGCCTCCATGCGCCCACAAAGGAATAAGATGACGTTACGTTCTCCTGGACCTGAGCGACTGCCGAAGAACAATCTTGAAATCGGATGATTTAACGCAAAGGTAGGTTAGGCTAGGTTGTAGTGGCTGCACGCGATGTGCGTGCACACTTATACCATAAATGTATTCGTTCGCCTTATTGAATCATTCAGAGCTAACTTTGTAGCGATGTAGGTTTCTCACATTTATATTAGCCAGCTCACCTCGATCGTCGAAGGTGTACTCTCCCAGATGAAATTTCTTTTTTACTGAGAGAGCAGGACAAGAGCATAGGAGATGAGTAATACTTTCCTCCTCTTCTTTGTCTAAGCAGCTTCTGCAAAAGTCATTGCTGAAGAGATTCAGAATCTTTGTGTGTTCACCCTGACTGGGTGTCCATTGTAAGGAGGCTCTCAGTCTGACAGCTGCACTAGATGTAGGACTGCATCTAGGGCTACGGAGGGGGTTATTCTAAGAGCTCCGCAAATGCATATGCAAGCTGATCTTTATCTAGTAGTTTGCAGTTGGAGGCTGTTTCTAGAGCAAGCCACCAGACTAAGTAAGACACCATACAGGAGTATGGGTCTTATGATAGACACGTAAAGCCAGAAAGAGATATATGGTTGCATAGCCCATTTTATTCCGATTGCCTTTTTAAAAGAGTATAAGGCTACGGTGGCTTTCTTAACGCGTTCTTGGATGTTGGGTTTCCAGTTCAGTTTCAACGAAAAGGTAAGCGGAGAGGACATTTTTAGCAGTATAAGCGGATTGCTTCTATGAGCTTCTTGACAAAACTGATCAACTACCGAAGTACGACGTAGAAAAGGAGCTGAGAGCTCATTTTTGATTCGTGACACATCCGTTGGCCATCTCCTTTCACCGCGTGTATAAGTCCTGAATTGTAATTCAAGTGGGTCCATATTGTTGGCTTCTTTTCCATTATATTAGACATGCTAAGTCAATTAACCAATGAAAAGACCGCCTTCCGCCTAGAGCCAAGGTAAGAATGCGGATATCCACCACGTCACATGATATGCGAAATACTGTTAAAATGACTGTCGAAAGACCGAAATCGCAAGAGACCACCCGGTTCTTTGCTGAACGCGTATACATTCATCTCTTGATTAATACCATTCCACCAGCAACTTCTGTCAAGGACCAAAGGCGGCAGTATCAAGATCGGTAGCAAGTGACGTGCTAGGTATCTCCAGTTCACCAGTAAGAAACCCCTGGTTTGACTTAGCATTCCAGCAGATGCTCGCACCCAAGATCGAGGGCAACAAGGTAAAGCTACATCTGAAGACGAGAGCCGCCATTGAGCTTTATATACCAAGCAGCAGGGAAGAATACCGGTTTTTCAGAAATAAGAAAGGGTGCGACTATAGAGAGGTGCCACTCTAAGACTGCTTCTTCTAAGACGCAAAGTCCAAACAGAATCCTGTCGATATGAACAATGAAACATCGTAACTTAGTCACAATCGATGCGGAAGACATTGAAGAACCACTTCTCCAGACTCTTCAACGGCGATCACGAACAATGAAAGTGTTAACCAAACATTTAAGCGGCCCTTAACAGTTTGGTTTGAGGCCAGGAAAGTCCATCAAATCTTCACACTTCGGTAGATCCTGAAAAAAAAACCCAAGAAGTCCAAATCGATACACACTACCTAATCATCGTTTTCAAAGCCACATAACACAGCATTTGTAAATAATGTAATCAATCTGAAAAATATTACAAAGGTACAAAGGATAGCATGTGTGGGCGCTACTAACGCAATGAGAACCACACCAACAGAGGGACTAGAAACCATCCTTAATCTACTACCTCTAGTCCTTTACATGCAAGAATCGCAGTTAAAAGTGCTCTAAGAATCAGCCAGCTCAACTGCTGAAAACGAACTCAGGAGGACATGCCCAAATTCTGCACAGATATCTGGGCTCAGCTGTATCCTCTGACTACATGCTGCCGGAGTGGGAGAGGAACAAACTGGGCACCGAAATCATATCCATCTCTATACTGATGGTTCAAAAATGGATATAGGCGCTGGAGCTATAGCGATCTCAGAGACTCTATTGGCAGTAGCAGAGGCAGCCAAAGCGACGTCAATGTTGGCGATACCACCATTTTCATTGACAGTCGGCCTACAATAAAATCAATCTCTGCTGTCGAAATAAAATCTAAGCTTGTGAAGCGTTGTCGTGAAGAGCTAAATGTTCTTGGCGCCCAAAATAATGTTAAACTCTGCTGGGTTTCCGGACAGAGGCATAAAGGTCAATGAAATTGCTGATGAACTAGCGAGAAAAGGATCTGCCTCCAGCATTGACCAGGCAGACCAGTCTATCAAACCACCACTATTTGATCTCAAATCTCGGGTGGGACAGGAAACACAGAATATTGCCAAAAACAAGTGGAACTCCCTCCCTTTTGTGAAACTCCCAAAAGAATGTGGCCTGAGTATGACAAATCCAGAACCCATAAACTACTTCCAAGAAACCTGTCTCGATTCTAGTGGGGACTCTAACTGGACAAAACTTTCTAAAAAGCCAAACTCTGCAAACGCAATTTATAGATGATGACCTCTGTAGAGACTGCGGTGATGAAGCAACACACGAGAATACCCTCCACTTTCTCTGTCTCTAATCTTTTCAGGTTTGCAACATCTGGATGGCAGGAAAGGGACTAACAATGGACGGTATCGGGATAATGAAGGAACCAACCACACATGTGGACCCCCAACGGGTATCCCAATGGGTATATATTGACCTGAGTGTGATGAGGACTAGGGTAATTGGAGAGGCATGTTGGTTGAGGACCAGTATCATTCCGGACTATAGCGCCACTAAAGCAGGTTATGTTTGCTCTTAAACTAGCGAAACAAGAGTGTAAGACAAGATGCATTTGAACGATGTTCGAGTAAGACTTGTAAAGTTCGCCACGGTTGTGCCTACAGCTAGGTCTTTCAACGGAATTAGGAAAGAGAAACAAACAATCGATAAATTTGATTTTTGTCTCAAAAACGACGCTTGGAGCACAACATCTGTTTAAACAACATTCGTGTAGAACAGCGCCATCTATCGCTAGACAGACTCTACTTAATTTGAACAAACAACATGGCTTTCCAAATAAATTTGGATCACAGCCTAGTATAGCATATGTCTCCAGATGATGAACAGCGAACGAACGGCCCCAGGGAATAAGTAGAACCCCTAGACCGATTAAATATATTACAAGGATTCCAACTCAGGACATCGTCATCTTTGGACCCACTAATCTAATTTGATAAATAAAAACAAAATTCAGCCTCGAACTCACCTTATTTTGCTGCTGATAGCGATGGGTTGCACTTGACTGGTGATCGGCATTCTCGGCTTTAACGGGGGTGGAGGTGATGCCTTCAGGGCATCGCTTCTGATTGGCGACTTATTATGATTGTTACTGCCGCCACAGGAATTATTATAATTGGATCCTGCATTCTCAGGAATCGGAGGAATCACAGCCGGATTGTGAGGACGTTTCCTAGCTACCATCACAGATTTATGATCGCCAGCCATGGGGGCGGCCAACTTCTCGTTGAGTATAATCTTGTGCGCCTTGTTCGACTGCTGAGCCATGCTGGATGCGGGTCTCGAGTGCAGCAGATCCATATTTGTTGGCTTCTTGGGTATTGACGGCGGTGGTGGAAGAGCGTTGAAGAATGCCTTCCGTGATGGTGATCCCGCAAAGCTGTTCCGTCGGTTGGGTGATGGGGGTTTTTGTGACTCCAACATGTGCACTAAAGGTTGTCGCAGGATTTCAGGTGGTGGCGGTGGCAAGGGTTCATCTTGATTTATTAGACTTGCATCGATATCCACTGTGATCAATGCCGGTGGTGGTGGTAAATCTGGACTTGGGATGCGTAAATTCGGGTTTTTCGGTGGCCTCTCGGGCACCCAGTCATCGACAGTGATTATCGGCCCCATTGGCATTTGACGCTGAAGATGTTGATGTTGATGTTGGTGCTGCTGCTGTTGCTGTTGCTGCATATGTTGTTGTTGATTGTGTACCACTTGCATTAAGGCCTTCTCACGCATTGCCGCATACTCTGAGGCGGAGGAGGTGCGTCTCACTGGAAGTGATGCTCTACTTCTAGGCGGTGGAGGTGGCGGCGGCATACCACAGTCGTTGAACGACATCTTCTCCGGCTGCGTGACATTCTTAATCGACTGCGATTGCAGCTTCTCCTGGGTAGCGGCACGATGATACTGATCACGGAACTCTGCATACTCTGAGGCAGATGACGACCGACGGACTGGCATTAGAGATCGGGATCTCGGTGGCGGCGGAGGTGGTGGCGAACTACCGCAATCAGGAAACGAGGAAACCACCGCGTCGCAACTAATTTGTGTTGACAATTGATGGTGGTTGGGGTTCCGCGCCGTTCCGAAGCTATTTGGAAGCGAATTCCTGATTAGAGCCGAACTCGGCAACTCCTTGGCGGAGCCAGTTGGTTGGAAGGAATGTGGTCGCAGGAGGTTGTTGCCACTGGCACTGTGCTTGAGTTGTTCTTTGGATTGCTGCTGTTGTTGCTGTTGGCGCTCGAAGTACGACTGGACGGCGTTCTTTTGGAAGGCTTTCAGGGCCGGATTGGATACACGATGCGTCTTGCTGGGGTCAATGTACGTGTACTTCTGCATCGCATTCGGCTGTTGCTGGTGATGGTGGTGATGATGTAAGTGCTGTTGTTGCCGCTCAAAGTCATTGATGCGATCGGCCACCGATTGCCAGCTGGTAGGCTGCGGCGAATGTAACCTGGAAGAAGAGAACGACCCACAACGGGACACGCGTGTTAGTGTGAAGATTCAAAGTGACAACTGCTAGGTACTTACTTTGCCGGTTGGTACTGTGGGTGAGCGGTAGGCTGGCTCTGTGGACCAGCTTGCTGATGGCCGTGATGATGATGTACATGGCCCGTGGCACTGCTACTTGGCGGACCGGTGTTAATTGGTTCGGTGTATGTGCTAACAGGAAAAAGTCGGTGATTGTTGCGATATGATGAGCTGGATGTGGTCGTCATGGCAGATGTACTCGACGAGAACGAGCTCGAACTGGACGAAGGCGAAGAGGACGCACCGAGGCTGTTTGACGACGTGACGACCACCGACAGAGATGCCATCGATAAGGTCGGCGATGCCGAAGAGGATTTCTGCAGCGGCGACGACGACGACGACGATAGCAGCAATGGCGATGATGATGGAGCAATTGACAGCAACGATTGATGCAGAGTTTGTGTGTCGTTGACAGTTGCCGCTCCAATTCCATGCGTACTGCCATTCGGCGATGGGGCGCCCGATATTGTCACCGATAGAGTTGATTTATTCAGCTGATCTGGGTGGCTGCCACTGACAGGAAAGAGTAGCGTGGGGGATGACGAGGCGGCTACCACTGCACCTTTTGTCAAAGAACTCACCGGCGACATTTGAGGAATGTAGAGCGGCGGATGGTGTGACATGTATATGGCACCACTCGACGACGTACTGCCACAGGGGCTTGTGCTAGCTGGCGGCATATTTGTGGGCGAATTGCTGACTGAGAGTGTTGGACTCAGTTGCTGATCATCGTTCATGTAGAGGACACTTTCACTGTGGTGTCGCTTTGGGGTGAGTACCCGCGAACTGTGCACTATAAGTTGGGACGAGGAGACTGCAATTGATAGAGATAACGGTATTTAATTGGTGGTTTTTATTTTGATGTGTCTCAAGGTTGGTTGGAGTAAGTGTGAAGTGGGTTTGGAGCTAACTAGGTCGAGATATATGAGTGCATTAAATTTTTGGTTGGAATCCGAAATGGAAGGAGGTGTAAAGTGGTTTGATGACAGGCAGGACTAGGTTACATAGGAATTTGTTGTGTGAACACCTTTGCAATTTTGAACAAATGTCAAGTTGTCTGTTGGTTGAGGAGTGTGTTCACGACATGGAAGTGTCAAAAGAATGTGCAAATGTGAAGGATGATGGAATACATGTTATGGCAAAGGAATGTGGCGATTGCGCACATTAAAATAAGACGAGCGACATAAACGGAGTATATAACAATAAATCAAGCTTTACAGAGCCTTTTTGACAGCTAGATATACCTAACAGTTTTTTCGTACATTCACATCTGACATATTCTTACAGCCTCCAAGTTTTTAAACGGTCACAACTTCGGTGTCAAGGCAGCAATTTTTAGTAACTTTACTATTTTTACAAAATATGTTAATTAATTGTTTTTAAGCAAAAAAATATCGAGATTTTTCACAACAAATACATTACACTCTAGATAAAATAAAGAAACTAAAAAAGCTGTGATACCTTGAAAACCTCATCTTGACCTGTTTTAACCCTCAATAAAACCAGATTCCCCAGCAGGTAGATGGTTTACCTAGAAACGAACTCGAAATTCCTTTTGTAATTAAATTGTAGGTAAAAGTTCTTAATTACTTATGGGTGCGTTCAGCTAACAAACTTTCTAAGGGTGTGTTTGCATTGGAGCGAATGCCGGTAAAGGAGTTCAGCGACTATTTTTATAGGGTGATAAGGGATATCGAAACTCGTGTGTGTAATTTTAGCGAAGGAATTATATTAGACTGAGTTTAATTCATACGTTTGCAGCTGTCACTCTAAAAAATATTTGACAGGTTAAACTTATGGCGTTTTTCATTGGTAAATCTGGATTTTGATCCGATATTTGATCTTTTTTGCTAACACGATTTCAGATTGATTTTTTTGGTTGGATTGTTGTAGTTCCGTGTCTGTGAAGTTAGTGTCGGTGTAGCTGTCAAGTTTCCAATAAAACAGGTTTTTTGGTTTTGATTTAATTTATATTTCACATCGTACTGCTACAGTCTTAATGGTTAATAATAGTTTTCACAACCGAAATAATATTAAATCAAAACGAAAATCACTCTAGTCAAACTGACAACTATAATTTGTATAAGTATTAGTGCAAGGAGGGATAAATCAATCTGCCGAAAAATCCAGATCTGCAAAATTGATCTAAGATCTAAAAAAAAAACAATTTATTCACCAATGGACCACAACAACTGTCAAAATCGGTTTTTTGACGGATCTAGATACAAAAAAAAGAGATTTTTCTACCAATGGAAAACGCCATCACTAAAATACAAGAAGTTGCGAGTTTTTCAATAGCACAAACAGGTGTCCACATTTCAGTAAAATAAATACTAAATCTCTGTGAGTAAAATTATTTTTTTTTTTTTACTGGAGATAATCAATCGCAGATGTCATTTTATTTGACGTTAGAAACACCACTAGGGTAGACTATTTTTCGTTATGGACAGCTGTTTTTTAGATCCTCAATAATAACGAACTTGAGAAGCTTAATTTGGATGTCAAATGCCCTCCAAATTGAACACATATTTCATCTAAAACAAGATTTGCATGGTTATTCTATTTGGGAGTGTCAGTGACTAAGTAGAAAAAATAACCATAAGTCTCAACATAACAGAACAAATGTCTAAGGTGGCGGATAGACCGAAAAGCCGACGGCAGCGCTCCGTGTCCTAAGGATAAGTTCTTTTTGGATAAGTGTCTAGGATATTAAGGAACGAGAAATCTGGTCTCAGTTAAAATTAATGAGACGTTATATAAGCATGAGCTAAAATGAAAACACGTCAAGGGTTTGAGCAGAAATGTCATAGTCAAACAAATTTGAATGGAAACGCCCAAAAACTTTGAAGGATTAAAACAATGTTAGAATTTTTCATTTTAAAGCATTAAAACACATCTAAACGGATATAACGTCATGCAGTGCATAAGTATTTATGCAGCCTTTATTCAGAGTCGCACAAATTCGTATTCATAAAACATTTTTCCATGCAAAATAGTTTTACAGGGTTTGTTGCAAATAAAGTACCAACAAGAGGGAAATCTATTACAACTAGCAGTTTCACAGCTCGGCAGAGTACCCAGCGATTAAATTTTTTGGTTGCGAATTTAAAGTCTGGGTTGTGAAACTCATGGCGAGCAATTTATTTTCCGCCCTTTTAAAACGTTTTAGTGACTTATGTTGACTGACAAACATCGTTTACAATGTAAGGTCTGTAGAAAAGAAGCATTAAAATGTCAAACACAACTATATATTTTTCCCATATATTGTGTTGTTAGTAGCCCTGAAGCTGAAGCTACAAAAACGAAAAATACCCTTATAAGGCACTATTGAACAATCATACGCGTTTAGGTAATGCAGCCTCTGTAAGTTTTGTATAAGTTGAATCAATTAGGTTTTTACGTTTAGAGGCATTTTAGGGAGTGCAAAACTTTATTCAACCGTTATCATGTTTTGAGATCCCAACATCAAACTCAACAGTCAACAGTCAATCTTTACGAATAAGGCTGTGTATGATGAGGTTAACAAGCTTTGCCAAGGAGTGCACACAATCGCTATTTCCTAATGCGAAATTAGGTCACGGATCAGTGATCCATAATGAATGGAACAAAAGTATCTATATCTGGTTGGGGCCTAAGAAAAAAGGGTTTGTATATCCCCACCTGAATGATTAGACAATACTTTGTGTTAAGGTTGAAGTATTTGGGTCTTTATCCCTTAGTATTTGAATAGCCCTTATGAAGGGGGATTTGCAAAAAAAAACAAATTTATGTTTAGCTAACCAAAAGTCGCTGCGAAGCTTTAAAGAGGTCTAAAAGAAAACGGATGTTGGAATATAATATTTTTCTCCCCGATGTGAGATTTTAGGACTTAGTATGGAAGCTGAAAATCCGGATGAAGTATTGCTATGTAGGTATGCCTTATCAGAACGGTGACATCAGACGGACAGTTTAAAATGTTTGTCTTTACGAATTGCTTTGACGTGTTTTTCACTTTCATAGAAATCATCGTGAAAATATTGTCTGTATTCACCAATGCCCTAACACCATAGTGACATTTTTATTGCCTTAAGCTTTTCAGTGACACTTGTTGGTGTCCTTTTACTTCTAGAAAGAGACGCTGCTGTGATTTATGTATTTTGATAATTGTTTTGAGATGATTTAAGAACTCTCGGCTACATTTTGAAGAAATGAAAGGAAATGCAATCAAAGCCTAAAACTCCGACTTGGCAAAGCTTTATACACCTTTTCGCTTCAACGACATCACATACGTACAATCCTTAGCTGGTTGTTTAGCTGTCTCTACCACCCTTATACCGATTGGAATTTGTAAATAACGGCTGATCCAAGTAGAGATACTTTTTTTAATAGCCTTTTTTGACAGATCACGTGTGAGTCGTGTCATGCTGTCATGTTTTTTTTGTTTAGTATTGTTTGGCATTTCATAATGGAAAGACTTACGCGTGAACAACGTTTACAGATTGTTCAACTTTATTATGAAAATTCACGTTCTGTGAGGAATAGACCACGTCCAGCACGCTGTGAAGAAAATATAGCGGCCCTAGCTGAGAGTGTACACGATGACCGTAGAGAGTCGATTCGGCGCCGTTCGCAGCAATTCGGACTGACGTATGGAACGACTTGGCGCATTTCGAGATCTTAAATTGAAAGCGTACAAAATACAGCTCGTGCAAAAACTGAAGCCGCTCGACCTTCCCAAGCGACATCGCTTCGCTCTATGGGCTCTTGAAAAGTTCCAAGAAGATCCGACGTTTTCGAGGCAAATTTTGTTTAGCGATGAGGCCCATTTCTGGCTCAATGGGTATGTAAACAAACAAAATTGCCGCATTTGGGACGAAGAGCAACCTGAAGAGATTGAAGAGTTGCCACCTCATCCAGAAAATACAACGGTTTGGTGTGGTTTGTGGGCCGGTGGAATCATCGGTCCATATTTCTTTAAAAATTATGCCGGTGCGAACGTAATCGTCAATGGCGACCGTTATCGTGCCATGATAACCGACTATTTGATGCCTGAAATTGAAGCTCGTGATCTCGGCGACATTTGGTTTCAGCAATACGGCGCCACTTCCCACACATCGCATCAATCAATGGACTTATTGAGAGAACATTTCGGTGAGCACATAATTTCACGTTTTGGGCCGGTCGATTGGCCACCAAGATCGTGTGATATCACACCGTCAGACTTTTTCCTGTGGGGATATGTAAAGTCAAAAGCTTATGCCGACAAACCCGCTTCGATTCAGGCCTTGGAGGAAAACATCACGCGTGTGTTTTTCTGTGTTTTTCTTTAAAAAAGTAGGGCACCTCGAAATGGATCACCCTTTACATGAGTTTTCCAACAAGAAATGTTTGTTCTCATAAGGACATTTCATATATAGGCTATAGGCTAACTGTTGTATTGAAAAAGACACAGGTAGTGTCGAAGACAGATAGATTTGTCGGCTATTCCACGTAGTAAGGATATACGTTAAATGAATTAAATAACGAAAGTCATATTTTATCCTGGGACTCTGATATGCGATCTTTATACAGGTCAGCGATCGATTATCCTGTTTTCAGGTAGTGGTATGAAAAGGAAAACACGATCGTTACGTGGACCAATGACCTTTAGTGATCTTCCACCTGTTATACTTGAAGCTTGACAGTATGGTTTCAAGGGATAAACATAATTCATGGTCATATAGTCGATTCTTCTGGAAAGTGAGAGTGGTCACCTTTATGCTAGCGAAGAAAGCTAACCGATCTGAGAGAAGGAATACATTAAGGTGATATCCTCGATTTGATCAGATCTCCAAATTGACAAACCGCAAGACTGCTAACGATCAAAAAACAAAAAAATTGAGTAGTCAGATTGGTGTGCCTAAATATTATTGCTTTACAAGTGATCGACGAACAAAAAACACGATTATTTCATCAAAAAGTCTACTCAACCTGAAAAGATCTTGGCAATCAAAATAACCAATTGAACTCTTACAAAGTATAAACGGAAAAACAAAACGAATATTGTTTGCAAATTTCTTGGTAGATCACTGATCACTTTGTGATTAATGATGAATATTCGAATTTCACGAGGTGACAACCTGACGATCAGTCTGAATTGATACACAAAGGATATTCCAACTTATTTGTTTCAACTCCCACTAATCTGAAATGATCAAGTGACAGATCACTGATCTTGTAGCATTTGGAATAGGATTACGATCACCTTCTCTACTAGGGCTTATACCCAGTTCCCTTTCAATTTTAAAGCACTTATAAAGGGTGACTTATTGACAGGTTATTGGTATTTAATTAACAAGAACAATCTACAGATCACTGATCATAAAGCCTTTGGACTAAGGTTCTGGAGAAAAATTGACAATATTAATGGAAACATCGATTTTGAAGGATTAATGTTATATGTACAGCATATGTCAGTGATCTTTTGTATTCAATCTTGAGCTCCAAGCATTGTGGATCAACAGAAGTCGCTCACCCCCATTTCACATATAACTGGCATCCCGGCTGTAAATAGTTCAAAATCTCTGTTGTTGTGAACTTTGAAATGATATCGCGGTAGAGAAGACTGAGTTTAACCACATCAAATGAGTGTTTGAAGGTCCATTGAGAAGAACTGCAGCTTTCCAATCAAAGATCAAACGAAACTACTGAGAAACGATCTTACATTTTTTTTAAATACCGGTCCTTACAAAATTTCTTGTATATGAATATGGTAGATGAATCATAAGCAAAAGTCTGCAACTTAATTGCATCGCATCCCTATTGTGGGATTCAATTTTTTTTTTTCGTTTCTTAGTTCTGGGTGATATACAGACATTCCTTTTGTAAACTTTTCTCAGCTGAGGCGAATGACGCACAAAGAGCTATAACGCTCAAAGAACGTCCTGAGATGATGCTTGAAGATGTTAATTGACTTTAGGGATGATTTTCCTAAGCTCCTCCGAACACCTGCCATTATATCAAAGAGACAGATCTTCTGCAAGTCTTTGCCGAGTAAAAGGATGCGGGTTTGAAGTAAGGGAAGAATCGCCAATACTGCGGATTGCACGTCTTTGGATAGAGTCCAGTAAGTTCGGTGTGGAACTCCAATGAATGACGCCCAAAGAGCTATAACGCTCAAAGAACGTCCTGAGATGATGCTTGAAGATGTTAATTGACTCTAGGGATGATTTTCCTTAGCTCCTCCGAACACCTGCCATTATGTCAAAGAGACAGATCTTCTGCAAGTCTTTGCCGAGTAAAAGGTTGCGGGTTTGAAGTAAGGGAAGAATCGCCAATACTGCGGATTGCACGTCTTTGGATAGAGTCCAGTAAGTGGAATCCAGTAAGTTCGGTGTGGAACTCCAATGAATGACGCCCAAAGAGCTATAACGCTCAAAGAACGTCCTGAGATGATGCTTGAAGATGCTAATTGACTTTAGGGATGATTTTGCTAAGCTCCTCTGAACACCTGCCATTATATCAAAGAGACAGATCTTCTGCAAGTCTTTGCCGAGTAAAAGGTTGCGGGTTTGATGTAAGGGAAGAATCGCCAATACGGCGGATTGCACGTCTTTGGATAGAGTCCAGTAAGTGGAATCCAGTAAGTTCGGTGTGGAACTCCAAACATGAGAACTGTATTACATAGATGGGTTTTTGTAGAAAAGAAGAGGCTGAGCTCATGTAAAATGCCAACAAAGTCCCAAATCTAGACAATAATCGCGCCCAAGCCTGTTTTATTTCGAAATCTGACCTACACTTCCTGGCTAGTACAGGACATCCCAGCAACAAAAGATCGCTGCAAAATATTAGTTACCCAAAATATATCCAGAGAATAGTTGATACTGTCACCACTAGAAAGAACATGCCAATATGATAATAACGTATGTGTAGGGGTTCTACAGGGCTTCAATCTTGGACCAACTCTGTTGAAAATAGTGCACGATGATTTTTTAAGACTCTATTAGACCCTTAAAAAAAACTAGGTAAAGTATTATTGAGTCCTAAACCTGTTCCCTGGCAATTGGGAAGAGACTACGGAGTCTTGAGTTGGGAAAGCATTAAACAGAAACAAGAAAGGATCAGTACGACACAAGTTATGTCATGAATCGGAAACATCGACGTTTAGATAGGTGATCAGCTGTAAAATCGTTTGGAGTACAGAAGCAGAAGGCATTTAAATGCAAGAACAGCAAAATCCTAAGTCTATAAATATGCCAAACTCAAGGCATAAAATAAAATACCGGAGGTCATAGAGCAGCAGGAAGAAGCAACCAACCCACATTTGTAAGGGGCTTGGTTGCATCTTCCTACTGCTTTATGATCTCCAGAATTTTATTCTGGACCAAGCTTTTGCGCAGGCTTTTAAGGACCCATGGCATAGCATTTTCACAACCATTTATAGACCCTATGTTGAGACAAGCTTTTCCTGCAGATTGCTACTACTCGGATGTTTTGTCAGATATTCCTGAGAAGAGGGATACTCTGGATATTCAAATAAACAGAGAACGGAGCTACAGCTACTAAAAAAACAAGAAAGATACTCTGTAGGCAAAAAACCTAATAATCTGTTGATCAGCGCCATCTATTAGATACTCTGGATATTCAAATAAACAGAGAACGAATCACATTTTCCCCACTTTGGAATCTTCTGCGAACATTGGAAGAACATACTTTCCCAGGTGATGCTTGATAAAAGGGATCTTACATGTATGTGACTCCTAAGTTTACTAGTCCGCCTGTAAGATTGGTCATGATGAAGTTAGGTTGGGGGAATATTGAATATTTCAACTTAAGACGTACCAGACAATTCACGAAAGCCTCATCGCAGCCAGAGATAAGGCGTTTTTTGAAGATTGAGAAGCTTTTTCAATAACGTATATGGAATAAGAGCTATTTGCATTCTTCTTCTTAATTGGCGCTACAACATTGGCTAAGCCTGGTTCTCAAGCAACATGCATCTCCGTTGAAATCTTAAGTTAGCTGTCTCCAGTTGCACACTTTAAGTAAGTTGGAGTCTGGTTTCAACTTTTGAGTGCCACTTACGGTAGGAGTTTCTTTACTGCGTTTACCATCTGGATTGGAGTTGAAGACTCTTCGGAATGGAGGATTGCTGTACATCGGTCCTTGTGCCTTGTAGTGCAGCGTAGTACCTACAGGGGATGCAGGAGCTTCATAGGTGGTAAAAAGAAAAGAATCAGCAACATGTGGCTTCTTTAACTTACTGTTGGCTGTATGGGGCCATGTTGCCCTCGAAAAACTTGCAAAATAGCATCAAGATAAGTGGGAGATACAGCTACTAAAAAAAAGATACAAATGCCTTACAGAGAAAGCTTATATCAATTTAAGCTACGTCAACAGGTTTTACAAATTGAATAGCCTAAAGCTTGATTTAGGTGGGTTCAGCGGATAAGTGGTTAATGCGTTGAACTACTAAGGGCGGTTCAAATCCCAAAGGTAACATCACTGATTTTTTTTTTCACTGCGTCAGCTCTTTCAAGAGTCTGACAAAATAATGTCCAAAAGTATAACAAGCTTCTCAAATTTGCCTTTCGAAATCGGCATAGCTCACATTGGATACACAAAGTTGCCTGAAATTTCCCCTCTCCAATCGAGTGAAACAAAATCCATCAGTTAACTCCCAATTTCAACTAATCCTCCGCCAATCTCAGCCCACGTTTCGACTTAAAAACCCAATCCCGTCAATCGTTAACAGTTAATTGGAAACTAAATCTCATGTTAACATGTCCACCCTGCCAAAGTGGTGCACGCTATACTGACCACCAACTGCTTCGGCATCAACTCGAATCTCAAACATTAGCTCAGCAGGCACACACCCTATTGGCTCAGAGTCACTTTCAATCTTGGCAATCTATCCGGCCACCGTGTGCAATTGTCGCTCCCCAGAATCAAGTCGATAATTTACGCTTATCCGGGCCAGTGTACAGCAAATTAAACGACTCTCCCCCCGTGCGACAATTTGAAGGTTGACGATATCGATTGGGAGAGCACACACAGCCTCTGAGCTGTGCTCGGAGTGGTGCTCGCAGCCAAACTTCACCAAAGTGAATCGATTCGACAATTATCCCGCGTCACATGCAATGTCGATGTGTGCGTGATCGATGCGATTGATCTTGTTAACACTTTCGGTAACCGTAGCGCGCTCTAAATTAGCCATCACGTTGGCCCCAAATTGCATGGCGGCCCTTGAGTTGCATGCATGAGTGGCCACACGAGAATGCATTGTTTGTTCCAGCAGAGCACAATCACCGGTCATTCTTGGAGCGGTGGGACGCACGGATGCGGAACAATTTGGAAAATTTGTTGCTGCCTGGAGGTGGCCGATCAACCAAGGTCCTTGGAAAGTAAAAGTACGGCTTTGCTAGAGCAATCATTGTGTGCCTGCCCTTTTGCCGCATCGAGCATTGGACAGAAATCTATGCTCAACCCGAGTGTATCGTTTCATTAACATTCTTTTCTATTAGCACTTCGGAGATAGACTAATCTGATGGATTCGCATTTAATTAGAGAGACAAGCTACTTGATTAGAAATCGGTCGGTTGGTTGGTTGCTCGCATGGCATCGGGTATAGTCATCGTCGTCGTCGTCTTGGGAGCATAGTCTCTCGCAGAGGCATTGAAATCTTACGGAAGGCTGCCAATTGGCCGGAGGCGGCTTCTTTTACCTCAGTCGATGGTATAACTGCTGCCGCGTTTAATTTTCCGATCCAGTGATCAAGAAGGCGCATTCGATGCTGGAACTTTAAATGGGGTTAGAGTGGAGTTGGTTGGCTTGGAATTCCTAAAAGTGATGGAATTGTTTCGATTCGGAGAAGGAAAGGGAATTGAATCTTTGGCTTTGGTGATTCGGAGGGTAATTGGTGTGCCAATTATTGGGTTAAAGTGGGTCTTAGCTCCATCGCTCCCTGGAAAACTTTTGTGATGTAAGTTTTGTTGATGTTTCTGGAGTATGGAGTAGACCAAGTTATGCAGCAGCATATTTGTATCGATTCGTGACGTGTGGAATTTTTTTTTAAAACTATTTTCTATGACTTTCGATGAAATTCGTAAAGAATGGGCCTGGCTGGAAGAATACAAAGCTATTTTTGAAAGTATAAAACTTCGTGAGGGAGAGAAACGTGCAAGCACTCCTTTGCATTTGTTGAAATTATTGAAATCATTGGGGCGATCGGTGATCGTATGTTCTTAAAAAAAGTAAAAATAAATATATTGCCATAGTGATCAGTGGCTTTCGGTTACCAAAGTTTGATTTGGGGCTAGACAAACACGATCAGTATGTTGCTGATCAGTAGCAAGAGTCACTGTTAGTAAATAACTAGAACCCAGAAGAAGTTGAACCACTGATTATCGCCAGCTCTGATCATCACAGTGAACCCAATGATACAAGTTCGTCAGATATGTAAAGAGAACATTTTATAATGGAAGATCAGTAACGGATCTTCTTCTGGCTTATCACTGGAGGTATGAAAACCCATCAATTGTTTGGTTTGATTATTTTTTTGTTTGACCACAGTGATCTTCATTTGAACTTACAAGTCTGGATCCACACACACGAGATAGTTTTACGGTATTCAATACTTTGCTAGACTTACACGAATAGAAAAAAATAAACCACTGATCTACAAATGATCTCATAGATCATTATCAGGATCTAGGTGTGTTGGCTTTTCAAACTATTTGTACATACCCGCTGGAGCTGCATTAGATTGATCGGTGATCGGTGATCGATGATCTTGGCAAAAATGTATTTCTCTGTAAAATTCAATCAGGATGTTCGAAAGCAGGCGCTCTTACACCATGGACACCGCATTTTAGCTACATTACCGAAAAATCCCTGAAAATAAGCAGCGATCGTCGATGGGGGATTTAATTTCTACCCTTTCATTATCTTGTTAGAATTGTCATTCAGTCTTTCAGGATCAATGTGAAGATCAGTGATTAGTGATGCATTTTTCCGACATTGATCCAAAGTTTGGTAGTACGTGCCTGACAAATGAAAACTCTTGTCGAGATCAGATCTACTTTGGACTAGTTAACAACGACTGACTGGGGAACAAGATCGCTTCTTTGAAGTGGTGGGATAGATAAATGTTCTCTTATCATCAAATATGTTTGGTTTTGTTGGCCACTATGAAATTTTCTTTGTTCATATCCCTGTGATCATTGACCTTTAGGGCTCAAAGTGATCGGTAATCTGTGGTATAGTTTACAATTTGTAGAGTTCATTCTGAGACCATAATCATAAATGCATTTGTGAGTCAATGTAGATCAGTGATCAGAGCTTGCAGCTGTGCACAATTTCTCTTAATCAGTTGATGAACGTGTGATAACGATCAAAGATACTTTGAAGATCGGTGATCTACAGGGTTGACAATCTTTACCCATTGAATTATTTGACAGATCAATGATTTAAAAAGACGAGTAGAGGGTTCGGCATGTACCCAAGTAGCACTAATGTGCTACCCCCTTCGGGTTAGGGGTCAGAATATACCCGAGGTAAGGCATGCCTGTCGTAGAAGGCGACTAAAATCCACTCCCCGTATACCGAGTGTAAAGCGTATACAAACAACAAAAATGCAATGAGTACAACGAAAAGATTTACTACCCCAGGTGGCAATTCAGTTTCACTGGAAAATCCACCCTCTACGGAGGTCGGCTCTACGGATTCTGGGGAGAGCCAATTATTGCAAATGTGTAACCCTTTCGGGAAAAGTTCAAGGGTAACGAGGTCACCTACATCAGGATCTCAAAAAAATATATGTGTCTCAAGGAGCTCGACAACACCAGAAGTGTCAGCCCACGAAAAACGAGACTCAGTGAAAAATAAGAGCCTAAAGGAAGAAAACGACGTTCTTCGAACAAGGCTTTACAATGTCGAACTGCTCTGCGAAGAGCTTCGTAAAGAAATTCTCCATCTAAAGGAAGAAAATATGACTCTGAAGAGTTCATTTAAAATACCAAAAACAAATTCAAACGGCCCCGTGAATTCGGAATACCACACGGATGAAGAAGAACTCAGTCGCGAAACTGACTGGATCTTAAAGAAAAGACCAGTTAAAAAGAGGAAAGCTGTATCCTCTCCTGAAATAATAAACCGCGACAAAGAGATTATTAACAAAGCGAAACAGCTAAAACAACGTCCCCCACCGCCAATTAATGTGATCGGTATTGACGACTTTAACAAGTTGCATACCTTGCTAAAATCGTTGCCATTATCGGGCTACCAAGTAACTTCGCTAAGAAAAAATACATGGAAAGTCTGCGTTAAAGACCCTGAAAGTTACCGTCTATTATCTCGCAAGCTTAATATCGATAAAATAGAATGGTATTCTTTTGAAAATAAATCTGAAAGGCCTTTACGCGTTGTAGCTAGAGGGTTACATGCGTCGTGCTTAAAGGATGACATTGTAAATGATCTGAAAAACAGGCAATATAAAGTCATAGATGCCGTTAACATTGTCAAACGAGACCAAAAGCAAAAAGATGGCGAAGGAAATGTAATAAAACGCGGCCTTCCTTTATTTATACTCACTTTCGATAAAACAGAAAGTTTGAACAAAATCTATGAAATAAAAACAATACTTAATATTGTTGTAAAAATAGAGCCTATGCGTAAGGATTCCAAACTAGTTCCCCAGTGCAAGCGCTGCCAAGGATACAATCATACGCAAAGCTATTGTCAAAAAGAACCGCGGTGTGTAAAATGTGCCGGCAATCACCTGACGGTAGATTGTATGTCAGATAAGAAAGCTCTTGCTATCTGCATTAACTGTAAAGGCAATCATCCGGCAAATTATCGCGGCTGCGAAGTAGCTAAAGAGTTGCAAAAAAGACGGACGAAATTTAATAGTATTAATTCACAGAAATTAAATTTAAACAAGCAACAGCCTAAAATTCCGATTAAAAATATGTCGAAGAAAAAGCAGGCCATAATCGAAGAACCTAAATGTCCACAAACTACGCGGCCATCAGATATCCGTTCGGATCTTGTACATCCAAAACCAAATGTACAAACGTATGCTCAAGCCACAGTATCCAATAACGCCCAAAAAAATATCTCACCTGACCCAGTTTCAAATGTATTTTCGATTATTCTTTCAAAACTTGAGGAACAAAGCAAAACGAATAAACTTATTTTTGACAGGCTCGTTAGGCTCGAAAATAGTATTCGCAATAGAAGTACCCCACCTTTAACATGAATAGATTGCTTAAAATTCTTACGTGGAATGCCAATGGCCTTTGGCAAAAACTTGGAGAACTTGAATTATTTATGCAGGAAAAAGATATAGACATCTGTTTAATATCCGAAACTCACGCAAAGAGTAATTCGAACTTAAAAATAAAAGGTTACCTCGACTATCATGCTCTACATCCATCGAATAAGGCTAGAGGTGGAGCCTCACTATATATAAAAGAGTGTATCGAACATTCGATTGATCTTAAACTAGAAATCGATACAATGCAAGTTAGCTCTATACAAGTCAAAAGCAGACAATCCTTTCTGAAGATATCGTCTATTTACTGCCCACCACGATGCAAGGTTGAGAAAATTGACTTTGAAAACTTGCTTAATTCCCTTGGACAACGTTTTGTCATCGGAGGGGACTTTAATGCAAAACATACATTCTGGGGATCTAGATGCATATCACAGAAGGGTAGGATGCTTTATGATATAGGTAGAAAGTACAATACCGAATTTCATTCTACGGGAAAACCAACTTACTGGCCAACTGATGCTAGAAAAATACCGGATTTGATCGATTTTTTTTATTGTAAAAGGTCTGCCGTCCAATCGAATCAAAGTTGAAGAATGCTTTGATCTTTCCTCTGATCATTCTCCAGTCATTTTAACAATGAGCGAGTCACTGATTATAAATGAAAAACCACCCAGATTAACAAACGCGAAAACCAACTGGGAAGGTTTCAAAAACGATATTGAAAATAATATCCGACTGGGTGTATCGCTTAGAACCCCATTGGAACTCGAAGTCGCTGTTGACTCATTTATCAATACCATCCAAAAAGCAGCATGGAATAATACTCCTCAACAGAACAAAATAGTGAGCTATAGTAAAATTAAGTACCCCCGTGAAATACAAGATTTAGTAAGACAAAAAAGAAAAGCTCGTAAAAGATGGCACCAAACTCGTGCCCCGCAAGATAAAACACATCTCAATCGGTTGAGTAATTTGCTATCAAATTCGATTAAATACTTTAAAAACCATTCAGTAGAAACTTATCTGCAAAGCCTAACCGCTGGAAAGGAATCGAATTATTCGCTCTGGAAAGCAATCAGAGTCATAAAACGGCCAAAAATCGCTGTGCCGCCCATTAGGGTAACTCAAGACGTTTGGGCAAAGAGCGATAAGGAAAAAGCTGACGTTTTTGCCTCACATCTTGAGGAAACATTTAAGCCATTTGATGGTCCGGCGCAAAATGAAAACATTAATATATTCGAGAGTACAACCGATAATAACATAGTAAGATATGCAAGTATTGCCGAGCTTAAACGGGAAATACAGAAACTAAAGCCTAAAAAAGCTCCGGGTTATGACCTGATTACAGGAGAACTTCTTAAAATGTTGCCTCGGAAAGCATTAACTAAGCTTCTTTTTATTATAAATGCAGCAATCAGATTAGAATACATACCAAGACAGTGGAAAGTCGCGGAAGTGATTATGGTTCTAAAACCAGGAAAATCACCGAATGAAATAAAATCTTACAGGCCTATTTCACTTCTTCCAATAATTTCAAAAGTTTTTGAACGGATATTACTCGGTCGCTTACACCCCATAATTGAACAGAAACGTCTTTTACCTGACCATCAATTTGGGTTTAGAAGTAAACATTCAACGGTGGACCAAGTACATCGAATTACAGATGTAATTGAGAAAGCTTTCGAAGAAAAGAAAATTTGTTCAGCCGTATTTCTTGACGTGTCGCAAGCTTTTGACAAGGTGTGGCACAAAGGCCTTACTTATAAACTAAGTCAAGTTTTGCCAGAACAATTATATAAAATCCTCGTGTCGTATCTTGAGCATAGACTCTTCCGTGTGAAACTTGGAAGCGAATATTCCGAGTTCAAAGAAATAATGGCAGGTGTACCGCAAGGAAGCGTCCTTGGACCAATCCTGTACCTCATATTCACTCGTGATATCCCACAAACAAACGATACAATAGTTGCAACGTTTGCTGACGATACTGCTATACTAGCAGTTGCCACAACAATAGAGGAAACAAATATTAAATTACAAAACGCTCTTAACGAGGTTAATGAATGGACTAAATCCTGGCGGATTGCACTTAATGAGAGCAAATCGATCCATGTAGATTTTTCGTATAAACGGACAAACAATTTGCCTGTATTTCTAAATACGGTTCGAGTCCCGTTTGCAAATGAAGCGAAATATCTCGGTATGACACTCGATGCAAAATTAAAATGGAAGTCGCATGTAAAAAAGAAATGCGAAGAACTTAAGAATAAATACAGAGAACTGTACTGGTTGCTCGGAAAATATTCGAAGCTTAACCTTGATAACAAGCTGCTATTATACAAGCAAGTGCTAAAACCGGTTTGGACATATGGTATACAACTATGGGGTTGTACCAGTGAAACGAATCTAAACATTTTACAAACTTTTGAAAACAAAATGTTAAGATCATTCGTCAATGCGCCGTGGTACGTAAGGAACGAAGATCTACGCAGAGATCTGGGTATTCCCGCGGTTAAAGATGAAACAAAAAATTTTGCACGAAAACATAAAAAACGTTTATTAGGACACGTTAACACAACAGTCCTCCAAATTCTTGACGAAACAAATATATTGCGGCGTCTTCAAAGAACTAAACCCTTAGATTTGGCCCGATAATAACAAACCGCGCTATAATTGCGGAAAAGCAGGAACTCTCAAAGGAAAGTTACCTGCCAAACATATTATATAATCGTGATAAAAAAATTGCTGGATAAGTCGAATACTTAGTTGCAATAGAAATACCAAATGGGTGGTGGTTTTAGTGAGTAAAAATCTCACACTACTTTGGGCACGTGCTCATCGTGTCTATGAAGATTTCCACCAGCCCACGGAAAAAAAAAAAAAAAAAAAAAAAAAAAAAAAAAAAAAAAAAAAAAAACTAATGTGCCTTTTTGTTCCCAAGACTCGGGTGACCTATATTATTGCTATGGATGTAATCCAGGCGGTCTCTAGATACAGCCTGTGAGGTAAAAAAATGGTTGGTCTAACGCACGCAATCTGGCTCTTGCTATTGCCGGACATTTGCAGATGCAATGGGAGAGGGTTTCTCTCTCATTTGTGTTCCCGCAACTGCGGCATTGAGGGTTGTATCGGATCCCTAGTTTGACCGCATGGTCTCCAATTGGCCAGTGCCCCGTGGTTATCGCCGTAATTCTTGCGATACCTGGGCGGGTTCTATTTCGTAGATCGTTTGTTCTGTTTTTGTCGTAGGAAGGCCATACATTTCTACATTTGCAGTCGGCCTTTTTCAGGAAGTATGAGTGTATTTGTCCCTTAACCGCACCTAGCGGGATACGGATCTTTGCCGCAAATGAGCCGTGAAGATTTAGGCCGATTTGTCCGTGAAGACGATTTAGCTGATTTCCGGTCGACATTTTGAGTGACCAATTTGCAAAATCACAGTCGTCCGATTTCGATTTTGGCATCAGCACATTCTTACACCGAATCGTAGGCACAAATCCAACCGAAAAATAATGCGCGTGGACTCGCTGGGGATGTCCAATTTAGCTGTACGGAGCCGGTTCGACCTTAAAAAAATGTTTTTTGACGCAACAGGCTAGTTGGTACCCAGGGCCTAGCTTCCTCACAACCATGAATATGTCCGTATGTACTTTTTGCACGATGTCGGGACCTCCTGTTTTTTGCTAACTCTGAAGGGCTAAGTTGGGACAAGCTTTTCCTGACAATTAATAGTACTCGGATCATTAGTCAGATCATCACCAATCGACAGTTTTATTCTTCATTTGGCACCAAAGTCTGCCTGTTTTGTGCCTTAAGCCACAGAAGAGTGTACTTATGATCAACCATTTCGATGGTGCGATGTCTGCACACTGAAGCCATGACTACGACTGACTTCACGACTAAAATCGAATTGAAACGATGCATGCTAAAATGTCAGAACTTATTGAACATTTTGACAGCTGAATGTCATTGAAAACTTTGACACTTCCTGGAGAATAACAATTGGAAAAAGTGGCAATAGTCACGTTTTGGAACTCTACTTATACCATAGATGAAGCGCCGTTTTCATTGGTGAAGATGGTCGATCAAAATCTTAGTACCGGAACACGGGCGTTCGTATCTGGGAACCCTGTTCTAGAATTGATTTTCTTGATCATAAGGCTTTTTTTTCGGATACAATTGTATCCTGCGCGAATAAACGTGTGAGATAGTTTCTGTAGATCAATGATCGATAAATCTTTTGTAATCTTAAACCAAACATGAGAACTTAAGGTTTACAAACTCGTACATCCTTAAATGTTATGCTGATCGTCGACCAAGCTCTTGCATACCTTGCGGTTAGTATCTGCTCTCCGACGACAAACGATTTCAAAAAAACATGTCGAAATTCGCAATAAAATGATTATCTGTCATTACTGGTATTGTGTCGATCTGCCGTCTTTTTATAATTACTTCTCACGATCACTGATCTTCAACGTTCTCCAAAATTGTGGGAAAAACGCGATCACTTCAGCACAAAAGTCAATTAAATCGAAAAAAAATTCACATAATTTGTACATCAAACGCCAAGGACCGATCGTTCTCGTTTTCCGAAACAAACTTGGTCTCACTATTGCCAAACTGTCCTCCCCTTCAGCCCTTCAATTTGATCGACAACTATTGATAACAAATTCTAGACCATTCACAATGAGATACAAAAAATCCTATTCCTCGATACAATTAAAACATAAATCTTCAATCTTGCAACATTTTTGACCAAAAAACGCTTCACTACTTCGTACAGATACTTAGGTACTTGGTCTACCTAGAGCACATGTTTAGCTTCAAAAATCTATCCTTCCCATTGTAACGGTATCTACCACCACTAGCGTAGAATGAAATTTCCAAATCGTGCTACGAAACAATTGAATAATAAAATCCAAATGGGAACACGACGTCAGTCAGTCCCTACAACAAACATTTTTTTTCGGGGGTTGTATCTAGATGTATCTGCAGCTACACCACTCTATATATACATTGAACTTACCTGATCCCGAAATCGCTGAATAGCCAGTTGCATGACTTGCCTCCGAAACGTCGCTCATCGAACCCAACCACTTGAGAGTTTCCGTAGACGAGTGACTCTCCGAACTATTGTTGTTGCTGTTGCCATTGCTCGTCGAGTTTGCCGAATTGTGATGCTGATGGTGGTGATGATGGTGATGGTGGTGACGGAGGAGGTGATGGCTATTCTGCTGTTCAGCACCACCACTGTTGCTAACAGTTCCGGCATTTGAATTGCCATTTGTTGTTACGGACGATGGTTGTGTTGATGTTGTTGTTGTTGAAAGGTCATTCTGTGACCAGTGGTGTGATTGACGGGATAACAATTCACTCTCTTGACGCAATCTATCGATGAGAAGAAAAAAAAATGTGGGGGAGGTAAACCTGGGATCTATAATAAAATAAAAATTTAAATTTTATTCAAGTGCCTAATGAACCGCCAGACTGGTGGTTACTCGCCTCTAACCTTCGATTTTCAGAGGCGATCACTGATCGTTGATTGATCAGCAGTTTTGATTGAAACGATCTTGGAGTCGTGGTTTGCGGGCACATAAATTCACGATGACCATGATCACACCTTGATCCTGATCCTCCAAATTTGGGATCGCCAACAAGTTGTGTTGTCGTTGTTAATTGATTTCATTTCCGTCTTGGCCAAAGATCGGCGCACACACATGTGCTCGCAGATCTTCGGACAGATATAACCCGATCGTGAACGACATGTTTATAAAACTCACCTATCCAGGAATGGTGTTGCTGAACTTGAATCCGAACTGGACACATAACTGTGGTAGCCTTCCGATTGGGCATACGATGATTGCTTCTGATGATGGAAGACCGCTTGATCGTAGTACGATCGGCTGTTGTACTCCTCTAAGCCAGCTTGCGTCAAACTGCACTGATCACTCATGTTGTCGTCCTAAAATAGAGAGAAAGATGGAAACCATTGAATAAAATATGAAAATATGTTATGTGGTTATGAGAGTGGGCCAATCAAAACGATCTTCTACTGGCGATGCGTTCATGAGAATGAAGAAATCATGTGCGCTCGCGCAACTGTGCAACGTAGCTAATTGCGATCTCACGTATGTTGTAACATCTCAATGTGATCATGGATCGAGTTTAGTTTTTCAAAAAAAAAAAAGAATCTTATCGCGATCAGTGATCAAAGTCGCCATACATGGTGTGGGGGTACTTCTTGTAAAAGGTCACCTCCCCCGGTTTGGAATATATAAAAATGTTCAAACAAAAGATCGTTTTGGTGATCGACGATCGGTTGACTGATCAGAGATACATGTATCTACGATATTCGATACACCTGAGGACAAGTCGTCGACTGGGGTGCCCCCTCCTACGGTGATTTATTACCCATCTGGGGATATAAATTAAAACCAACGACGATCACTAGAAATGGTCATAAAAGAGGCAAACTTCACTCCAATTAGGTGGTGGCAGATTGAAACGAAGCAAAGTGATTTTCCACTACCAAGAGGAGGGTTAGTAAATCTTCAGCATCTTGCTGTTTGGCTTTCCAGATTATGGGTCATGGTGTTAAGAGTTTAATGAGTTTTTTTTTCATCTTTTTTCAAGCCATCTGCTCTAGAAATATTTCCGTGTTTTACGAGCACGCTTAATTTTCTAATCACATTCTCACGTAGCGCCGTCGACATCATGTCCAGCGTGCATGCACAAAAGAGATACCTCATGCTCATACCTAGTCTAGGATTGGATTTGCATGCGCCATTACTATACAGCAAACACGTAAGAGCTGTCGCTTGGAGGAGTGTTGACCTTACGCCCTGTGGCGTCATAAGCCTGGATTTTGTGTGATATGATCGCAGGATCACGCGTTTGAATGATTTATTTTGGGTTTTTGCACTCCGTGGAGACATGTGTGGAGTAATTTGATTTATTTTCTGTTCCAACATGAGGTGGTACTTAGGCTGGGGAAGTATTTTGTTGTGACAGGCTTAGGGTACGTGTAAGTTCGAGTGCGGGATTTTCCATAGATTTCAATCAGAGGAAGGAGAGTGGTATTGTTGGTAATTAGGAGATAAAAAAGCAGGAAATTGTATATGCATGCGTATGATCTGGTTAGTTGCGGGCATAAGTGGAACTACTAATTTGCCAGGTGAGAACGTGAGGCACGATTTGGCCAGATGGGGTTAATTTCCTGGAAATTATATTCTGCTGTAAAGAAAGGCAAGAGTTACGAGAGGTGGACACGTTAGAGACACGATTGTAGATGAAGTTGACATGAATAATGCGATGGATTTTATGGTTAGTGTGTCATTCAAAGATGGACAAGATCAGAAGGGGATTCTGATTTTCATCGCTTCCTGATGATTAATATCAAATTTTATGTTTGGGATAGATCACTTCGATTTAAAGAGTTTTTACTCGATTAAGCATGAAACTAATGGCCAGGTGCTTGGTAGATCACTGCTCTACATGTGAGTGATAACAAAGGCTTTAGGACAAAAATTGTATGAATACGGAGACTGTGTTTTTATAGCTGCTTGCAATCGTCGTTGACACCATTGAAGCTACAAAATACTTGACAGATCATCAACAATGAAGGATCTGTTGTATAGCGGAGTCCTTAAATTTGTAACAATATCATGAGAGAACTGTCTGACACTGACACGAACAGCTGTCTAGCTAATGGATGTAAAGCAGATAACAAATGTTTGATGATCAGTAGATCACTGGATCCACTGGTAGATCACTGATTTACATATGATCTGAAGTTATTTAAGTATTTCGGACGAAATTTATGCGAATATGGCGACTGTGTTTCCAGAGCTGATATTACAATCTTATAGTTGACACCATCGAAACTGATCAATACTTGGCAGACCACTTATCGTCCATGAACAATAAGCTCATGTATTGCAGAGCTAAGAAATTCGTATGAATAACATGACAGTACTGTCTGACTAATACAACTGCTTAGCTGATGGCTGTGAGACAGATCACTGGTGCTTGGAGATCAGTAGGTAGATCACTGATCTACAAATATGCTGAAGGTTTTAGAGTAATTTTAAAGGAATTTGTATGAATATGGCGACTGTACTTTCAGAGCAGGTATTACCATCTTAGTTGAAGCTATCGAAGCTGATCAATATTTGGTAGATCACTTATCGTCAATGAAAAAGGAGCTACGGTATGGCAGGGGCAACTCATTTGTATGAATGTTATGACAAAATTGTCTAACTAAAACAACTATAATGCTGATGAATGCTTGGCAGATCACCAATCTTGAAACACTCAGTGGATATGATGAATCTTACATAGAAAATGTTTCAGTTCACCACAGGGTACGTTAGGCTGTTCACTGATCTTCAAACACGAGGGTGGTATTATATTTATAGGGGGACCACTTAAATGGCTTTAAGTAATCAAAAAATTTTTTTAATTTTAAAAGACAAAATAGAATCGATTCCAGGCAACATAATGTACATTTGACTGATCAGTGATCCTGATATACTGACTTGATATTTAAATACAAATATTACTAGGAAGATGTCTTCAATGCATTTCAAGATCGTTTGAACTTGATTGAGCAAGGAGTTGCTCATAGATAGTTGGCAGATCACTGATCCGTATCTTCCGCGCTAGACCGATTACGAAAATGACTTACGAAGGCAAACATTTCCATAGCATATACTTTATTCTACAAGGATTTCGATCTCTATTGATCGGGAGTTCGGATAGAATCTTGAAAGATCACTGATCATCAATCACTTATTTAGTGTTTTGGGATGATTTCGCGAAGAGAATGTTTAAAAATACAAGCAATTTCATTTCAAATTGACCTGAGAGTAGGTTTAAAAATTCGCTGATCTTCAAACTCGAAGTTATATTTAACAATTTATATGAAAATTTTATTCATATAAAACATAATCTATTCCGGAATACCTAATATTCGTTTGGCAGATCACTGATCCCGATATTCTCACTTGATATTCAAAAACGATTTTCACTACGAAAATGTCTTCAATTAATGATAGACGCTTGGCAGATCACTGATCTTCAAGCACTTATTGGGTATTCTGGGAGGAATGTTTAAAAATACTGGAAGTTTAGCTTTCATTTGCTTCGGAATGAGTTATGATATGTACTATCAAAACTAACTTATCGGTTTCAGACTACCTAATGTAAGTTTGGAAGATCACTGATCTTACTTACTTGATATTTAAAAGTTAAAAGCACTACGAAAACGTTTTGATATTAAGGGTGTTTTAAGACAAAGAGGTTTGATGAGGATTAAACTCGGAGTAGCTAATAGACTGTTGACCAGTCACTGATCTTTGTAACCTTATAGACATCCATTTTGTCTCACTAATCAAAGCTCCCTTTTCGCTCACGATCCAAGCAAGCTTTCACTGAAATACCAGGCACTATGTCCATCACTGATCGTATTACATTAATTTGCATTAAGTTTCGACAAAGTTGGGTTCATTCTGTTAGGTTGATCGATATCTTGAGAATCATTAGTCACATTTCAGATTTCCATGATTATGTCGCAGTGTATAAGAAAAATAGACAGATTATCTATGGACATAAGTACCCGATTGATTATGATCGTAATCGGTGATTAATGGCATTGTTCGAACACATTTCCCTACGATCACTGACTTAAGTTCCCTCTTTGGTCATGCTTAATGCTTGGACGACTATCAAGAGGTTTTACATTTCTTCTTGTCAGGGTTTGCGGCAGAGATCGCTGGTGATTTTTTAAGTTCTTGGTTAGCTTGCATTGGTCGTTATTGAAAAGAACTGATGACAATTTTATGTTAAGGTGATATGTCTACTGATCGTTTTTTGGAGTATTTTTGACAAGATCACTTTGCTGATATTAACGCAATTATTATTCACAGCTCCTCTTCAAACTTCGTGGGTTCATATTTCACATTACTATGTGAGACCGTAAGTATTTTCGACATGATCACTTGCGCGATCACGTTGGATACTCAAAAGATCTTGAGGAGGGGTGGATGGATCGACTCAGAATTGATAGGTGAGTCGATTTAGCCATGTCTGTACGTCCTTTCGTCACATCACTGAACGATTTTAGCATCATGAAAGGGCTGTTTTTTTTTATATGAAACTCCGTCTGTTGATCGGTAGTATTTTTATTTTGCTGATTATATCTGATATTTACATAGAACAACCTGTTGTCCCAATGACCAGAATTTCATTTTTTTTTTGCTCATTTGAACAAATTTTTAACATATACTGACTGACATCATGAGTATTTTCGTCAAGATCACTTTTGCGCGATAACATGAGATAGATGGAAGATATTGAAACATCATGTCGACTGATCAAAGTTATTGGAAATGTCTCAGTAATTTACTCTTGATATTTCATGAATCGAAATGTAGGGTAGGTACATAGAAGTGGCGGTTCGGCATGAACCCAAGTAGCACTTATGTGCATTTTTGTTACCATGACTCGTGTGACCTTTATTGTGATTGTTTATGTAGATGTGATACATCTAGATCTAGAAAACGGATAAGATCTTGTATACTTTTACCCGAGGTGTCGCTAAGGTTGTCGAAAAATGGTTGGTCTAACGCACCCAATCACTTTTTCTAGTGCCGGACATTTGCAGATGAAATTGGAGAAGGTTTTTCTCTCCATGTTCAGTAGTCATATCTTGCGATCGATGTCTATTTGGCAGGATCACCATGTAAATTAGACAGTTGTCCTGTCTTATGATCGATGTATCTTTGGCATGATCAGCTTTTAAGTTATAATAAGCGATCTGGCTATTCCATGGTACAATTCATATACTGATCGAATTTCGGCAAGATCACATAAGAAAATGAAAGGATATAGAGGTACCACATCTACTTATCGCAGTTTCTGGAATTGTTTTGAGTTGCATACTCATGATGACTATATAATACAAGAAACAAGTTAAAATCGAAGTATTGTGAACGATGAGCCATTGACACGATCACTCCGCCAAAAATGAGAAGTCATCCGCGGACAGATCCTCTTAATTTATTTCACAACTTAAAGCTGTAAGCTATCCTGATCATTTATGTTGTGGCACCATATCGACTGATCAACATAATAAGTAAATTTGACACGATAACTTTGAAAAATGTAAAAATGTAAAACATTACTTAAAGGTTAGTCTGAACCCATTTGTTCACATCCAACATGCAATTCAGAGATTTTTTTCAGGCGGATCAGTGAAGATCGTCTTTTCTAATTGGCTATATGACTGATCTGTTACATTTCTTTAAGTCTCTTATGAAAGATGGGAATTGCTGTTCAAAAGTCGCGAACAGCTGGTAAATGCATAAGGTGAACAGAATGTTTAACGTTAACAATTTAGATCAATCTTAATGGAACCTGAAATTTATAACTTATCTGTGATTATCACTTGACTTTGAAAATGTGTACTGATCCTCGTAGTTTTTGATGATCATCAGGTATGATGCACATGATGAAAGATTGTGATCCACAGAAAACTTAATTTCAGCTGAGATTCATTCTTAAAAACATCAAAAGCGGCCACTGATCTTCTACTTAGGCGCTGCAGGCTAGATCCTTTATAACGAAACCTCATATTTGTTGCATATCACTGAAGAAAGTGGACTGTTGTGTGATCATTTCTAGACATGGGCAATGGGAACTGATCCTTGTACTATTGTCATGATCAGCAGCAATGATCCACATATTAATTTGATGAAATTGTGGTGATCATACCAAAAGTGAATATTTATGAATGCTGATACGGGCAACTGATCTTTTACTTAATCCCATTAGGCTAGATCTCATTTTATGGAACCTCAAGTTAATTAATTATAACAGAAGACAGTCGACTGTGCCCTGATCGTCATTTGACAGCGGAAATGGGTACTGATCGTCGTACTGTTTGGTGATCATCAGGAGTGCTGCACATATTATGTTGATGACAATGTGCTGATCTACAGAAAAGTCAATATCAGCTGACATAAATTTTGAAATCGATTATTAAATCTTCTATATAAGCCCTTCTTGGTAGATCACCCTCTATGGAACATCAAATTAATTCCTTATTACTGAAGAAAGTGGACTGTGGCCTGATCGTCATTTGATATTGGAAATGGGTACTGATCCTCGTAGTATATTATAAATATCAGCGGAGCTTCATATTTATGAGCATTGAAAGCATCCACTTCTCTTTGAAAAATATTGACACCTTTGGCTTGATCTAATGATTGCCATATTATGTTTATGAAAATGTGGTGAGCTACCCAAATGCGAATATCAGCGAAAATTCATATTTTTTTTACATTAAAGACCGCGACTAATCATGGAAAACTATGGCCATCTACTAGTAGCTTCATCCATAGGAAAAAATAAATCAAATGTACACTAAAAAACTGCCGACTGATCTTCGAAAATTGAGGTTGTTTATTGCAGGACTTTTATATACGAACATTGGAAATTTTTACTGATCCTCGCATAATTTAGTGATGTATTAGCAGTAATGTACAGGAGTAGATTCGCCAATGATTAATCGATAGTATGCCTTCCTAGGAACCACGTCCCTCAAACCATTGAGATTGAAAACAAATTCCGACTGAAATAATTCCTTTCCAATCAACAAGCATACTCTAAAAAGAAGTTCAGATCCCACACAGCAAGTATCCGGCAAACACACAAATAACTACCTACAACACAATAGCGTCAATTAACAGCCCCCAGAACGCCCGCATCCCAACCTAAACCCTTTTTAAATCGAACAACTGCCACTCACAATGACATACCTAATCAAAGCTCATCATACCCAAAGCCATTTCCAAATCAGATGCAATCAGGAACAAATCGTTGACGTAAGACCCGTGTGCTAATTCATGGACCACATGTAACCACCTCCCTATCCGACAGATAAATCCCAACATCAATTAATTCTGCTCTTAATTATTATCCATTATTACAAAGCTGGCGTATCTTCTCTGCAAAGATGCCTCCATCTTCGGCAAGCAATCATCTTCCCATAACCTTGATGTAATGAAGAGTAATTGTCGGTACAGAGATAGAGATGAAATGGAAAAAAACTCCATAACCTCCGATTACAAAATCCAAAAAAAAAAAAAACTGAGATGGAGATCTCTCGGTGATTTCCCGGTACAGTGACAAAGCCAAAAAAATGTGAACGCTCTCTATCTCCCTCTGACATCCTACAAACGACAATCATGATCATGATGGCTGTTCCCACGACAACAGGGCACGTATAGCTTGTCTTCATTTTTATTTTTGCGCTCGACCAGCAAAACTCTCTGATCAACATTCACGCTGTGAGATACAATCAGCGGATAAAAACTTAAGAAAACAATAAATTTGATTAATATGACGGACGGACGTACCGGAGACCGTGAGTGCGTGCGTTATGACGACCACGATCATCATCATGATGATGGCGATGATGACACGAGCATAAAGCTTGTGAAGAAAAGCGAAAAAGCAACAAGCCCCAGCTGCTGTTGTGGAAAATCTGTCATCGGATCTTGGCACTGCAGTAAGTGTTAATCTGGTGTCAGGCGGCTGCAGCGGCGTTAAAATATAAACCCACGTGTGTAAATAGTTGGATTGGTTGGTGTGCAACATGCAATCCCGCTGCAATCAGTTTTATAAAAAAAAAAAAAACGATTAAAAGTAAGTGGTGTCCACTGCCAGCCTTGAGGTGCTTTTTGTCGATTTTCGCTTTCGGTTTTTTCATAATGAGTGAGATTACAGCGACAATTTGCGTACTTATGGTGTCAGAGGGCCGGCAAAGGTTGTCATGTCATGGGAGATGTTATTTTTGCCAAATAAATCATTTTTTAGGACATGGAATACCAATGGCATTGGAGGCGATTGATTGTCGAGAATCGATTAAGGCAATGAAATAACATAACAGATTTAGAAAGGATCGCATGATTACGATTTGTGTATCGGAATTATTTAAAGTGGGCGGTTTTGAGTTTTTATGAAGAAAGTGGGCGTGGCGGATCACTTTGTATGGACGGATTGTAAACATAGAGGGTATCTATAAATATCGTTAGAAACAGTTTCATATGAAAAAGCCGGGAAACGGGCATTTTATTAAAAAAAAGTGGGCGTGGCAGTTGGATGTTTTCGATTATTTTGAGTGTCAATATTCTTCTTCATCCTTAAAGAATGGGAAAATGTTCTTCAAATTTCATATTTCTAGGAAGGGGCCAATGGATTCATCGCGTGATTATGATTTGTGTATCAGAATTATGTAAAGTGGGCGGTGTTGATTTTGTTTGAAAAAAGTGGGTGTGGCGGATCACTTTGTATGGACGGATTGTAAACATAGAGGGTATCTATACATATCGCTAGAAACATTGACACGTTTTCATATGAAAAAGTCGGGAAACGAGCATTTTATTCAAAATAGTGGGCGTGTCAGTTGGATGTTTTCGATTATTTTGAGTGTCAATATTCTTCTTCATCCTTAAAGAATGGGAATATGTTCTTCAAATTTCATATTTTTAGGAAGGAGCCAATCGATTCATTGCGTGATATGATTTGTGTATCAGAATTATGTAAAGTGGGCGGTGTTGATTTTGTTTGAAAAAAGTGGGTGTGGCGGATCACTTTGTATGGATTGTTAACATAGAGGGTATTTATACATATCGCTAGAAACATTGACACGGTTTCATATGAAAAAGTCGGGAAACGAGCATTTTATTCAAAATAGTGGGCGTGGCAGTTGGATGTTTTCGATTATTTTGAATGTCAATATTCTTCTTCATCCTTAAAGAATGGGAATATGTTCTTCAAATTTCATATTTCTAGGAAGGAGCCAATCAATTCACATTGAAAATGAGACTTTAAACGCGACTTTATGTGAAATTATAGCACTTTTTGATAATAAGTATAGATCGATGTATTTCTGAACTTACTAGAGTTCATTAGATGACATTTAAGCACTACCAGCTGTCAATATTTCGATCACAAAGAAGCACTTTGCCTGGAATAGATGAAACCATTAGAATCGACTTTAAAGGGATTTTAGCTAGCATCTAAGACCACCGATCATCAAAACTGACACACCTTCATACACTACACATAACGTCAATCGAAATACCCAATTTTGACACCTCCAAACCATTGCATTCTCCAAAAAGATACGCAATTTCAACTGAAAAAAAAACCCTTCCACCAGATCATCGCCCTCTATGACTAGATCACAACCATACATTAACAATAAAAAAAAAAACAAGTCGTCCTCGCAACAAAGAACCTCTTCATCAAGCCCAAGTTAAACAAAACTGACATTCGTATAATATAGTATTGTGGCACTTTCTCTTCGTGCAGTCGTGAACTAGGCATTTTGAATTTTTATTGTTTCCTCCTATTATCTCCTCGTGATGTGGCCACAGCACAAGCTACTCTTCTTCCATGATGATTTCAGATTTAATTTTTTTTCCTGCTCCTGCTGCTGCGTCTTCTTCAGTTTTATCTGTTTCTGTTTCCATAAAACGGGAAACATTCCTCTTCTTCAGGAGGGAGAGATGTGGTCATCCGACGGGATGCACATTACAGACCAAGACTTTGTTTGTGTAAAGAAGATGATGATGGGGCTCTGTGCAAGGGTAATGAGCTGTAGAATAGAAAACTGATTTGGAATTCCGCATAATCATGCTAAACAGTGGCAGAATATGGTTCTTCACTAAAGCACTATCCAGACTGGGACTCTTCGTCTCACATATATTCTCAGGGCGGACACGATTGGATATTGTCGAGTGCATTTGTGGGATTTGTTGTTTGCCTAACCAACTGAAGAAGTTATATGCCAGTAAAGAGCCACTCTACTGAGACGTGTGCAGAGCGATGAAGTGTATGTTCCGGGGTTTTATAGAATGGATACATGTGTCTAGGCGTACAAAATGCTGTTTGGTCAAGTCGACGCCTCATATGATGATGGATGGATGTATAGCCTATGGAATGCCACCACAAACAAGGCGGTTGGTTGGTTGAACTTTACGAGAAAAAGTTCTCTTTAGGGTGTGACAAATTGTTGGGATGATTGGAATGTTATGCTGGGGGAAAGGAATGAGCAGAGAACCACCAATGTATGGGGTTTCATGAAGCAATCTATTGGGAAGATCATTTGGCAACAGCAGATCTCCTTAATAGGAGTGTCCAACTTGTATGCAGGACCAATGTTTAGTCTGTCTTTGATACTTTCTTATCTCAGAACAAAAAGCAAGACAACTCAATCTCTGGAACACGGACAGCGTTCAGTACTTGAATACAGAACGCTAGGTTGGTCTAAACTTAGCTTTGTATGCAGGACACAAGCTCATACCTGTGATAAAATTAGGGCAACAACGAGTCTCAAATCCATCAACATCGAAAATTTGGTGGTTGCGATAGTCAGCGCCATCTAGATAAAGTGTTTGGTACTTGAATACAGAATCTTCTGTTGATTCGTTTTAAATTGACAGCCGATGATATGCATCAATGGGCATTTTTTATTTACCCCAAGACCAATACAGATCACCAAGGAAAATAAAACAACCAGGTCATGCTCGTGATCCAGATAATAGTAAGGTTGATGTATGAGCGGTTGTTCTTATACAAACCAGAGATCTTTAAAGATCATCTGGGTGAAATAGAATTACAATGCCATCCAAGTGTCCAACTAATAAAATCAGCACCATATACATAAACAAAGGGTACCTGCTTTGTATCAAATTTTTTTCTAGACAAAGTAAAACAAGCTTAACGAGAATAGTTAGCCATTACAGCCTTAATTTTTCGGTAAACATATCCACAGTACCATCAAGCAAACAGTGTTGTTCAACGCCGAAGAGTTAGTGATCATGATAAGGTATAAGTGATCATGATAAGGCAAAGGCAAACTCTACCCAGTAAAATCAGTGATCATCATCAACAAGCATTATAGCTAAGAGCCCATCTGAAAGTGATCTTGGAAGCTTGGCCTTTATTCAGGCACCGCATCCTTGTTAAGGGTCCAAGGACCATCTTACACCTCTCAAACTCCAATCTCAAGCATTATAGCGAAGAGCCCATCTGAAAGTGATCTTGGAAGCTTGGCCTTTATTCAGGCACCGCATCCTTGTTAAGGGTCCAAGGACCATCTTACACCTCTCAAACTCCAATCTCAAGCATTATAGCGAAGAGCCCATCTGAAAGTGATCTTGGAAGCTTGGCCTTTATTCAGGCACCGCATCCTTGTTAAGGGTCCAAGGACCATCTTACACCTCTCAAACTCCAATCTCAAGCATTATAGCGAAGAGCCCATCTGAAAGTGATCTTGGAAGCTTGGCCTTTATTCAGGCACCGCATCCTTGTTAAGGGTCCAAGGACCATCTTACACCTCTCAAACTCCAATCTCAAGCATTATAGCGAAGAGCCCATCTGAAGCCTGGCCTTTATTAAGGCACCGCATCCTTGCTAATGATCAAAGAACAATCTTTCACCTCTCGAACTCCAATCGCAATCACTTCTTAGACTTAAGAGTTCAATACGTTCTCACGAGTTTGGGTAGTGAGCCTTCTTCCTAAGAAGGCTGGAACACGCTGTTCGCAGTATGTTAGTGTCTGGGGCTCATATCACTAGTGGTACCAGAATATAGATTCTGGTCAATTTTTGAAGCCTCAGCCTCAGCTGAGACCGAACATGGATAACTGCTAAAAATCCCTTCCTGAACAACGATAAAATGATGGATCATTCATTATGAAATGAGGTTTGCTTTGGGCCTTTAAAGCTTTCAAAGCTACAATCTCAGTACCCGCAGATAAAAATTACTCGATTGCTCGAGTCATTGCACCCCCATTGCTTACTGAATCCACAACGCAAGGGCGCGACAGGAACATCTTTCACTGGTTTTAACTTATTTATCGTATATAGGAATTACACGATTCTTTGATTCATAGCATTATCGTGGCTTCCTTCACGCGAGGACTTCTCTGGTGGACTATCCTCCAGGCCGCCTACTCCACGACAAGTTCTTACAATTCATGAATTTTGTCTTTATTCCTACTCGTCAAACGAATATTTTTAGCATATCCATTGAAATCGGCCATTTGCTAGATGAGCTGTTTAGCGCCATCTAGATGAATTCTATGGTACTTCAACATATCAGTTCAACTAGAGACAATCCTTTTACAAAGCCACATTATTAAACGAATTGCTAAACAGCTGGTATAAAGAAATTTAATTAACAACTAATGACAGTCTTGTGTACATAATGACACCCAGCGACATCTAGATAAAATGGATGATAGTTCACTGTGAATCAAATCAATCTTTTTGTGCACCCTAACTTTGCAAAAACACTTCTTCTATTTATACTTCTATACCCACTTGAAAAAAATACTTTTCGCATTTTCCAAAAAAAATCGTCAGTTTATTGAATGAAGCTAATCAGCGCCATCTAGGCAACTAATGTATTAAAGCATTCAATCAGAATGGACGCATTCGTTTTATTAGGTCACTTCGCAAACGAGTATTCAGGACAACCGATGAAAACCGTATGTTCATCAAAATCGAGTACTTAATAAACACAATAGCAGCGAATTATATGAATGATAAAGTCAGCGCCATCTAGATAAAATACCCGGTACTAATGTAAAATTAAATCTTTTTCTAAAGCGGGTCAATACTTCGGAGGCCCATACAAGTGATATGAAATAATTGTAACATAATAAATGACCATAAAGTTTGGCTAATTTTCATGATGATAGTCAGTGCCATCTGTATACATTTTTAGGTACCTTAAGTAATCTCTTCAAAATGATGCAAAAATGCTGGTAGTTCACATAAAAAACAAAGTGCTGGTACATTGTTCGAAATATTTTCGCAATATTTGAATTTTTCGTGCGCATTTATATAAAATGAGAAGAAACCTGTTAGTTCAAACCTTTGAAATCTGTTCCTGGCGAGTCCTTACGTTTTGGATTCAATAAGTCACGGTGGTGCAATGACTCGAGCAATCTTGTCATTGGTTTCCGTTTCGACCAAACAAGGGTTGATCCCTCGCTTTATATATTTTGGTGATAGCTGACCACAGACCGATAGTCTAGTCAATGGGATGCCACTGGGATTCCTACTAAAGCTTTATTGTAGAATCTTGGGTTCTTTGTGACAGGTGTCTACGATTGGCAATGAAACCCAATGAGATGTGAATGCTTGAGAAATAAGAAACTTGGAGCGTTACTTAAGTCATAACTAAAACTTTTAGACCAATACGCAGATAAGCGCCATCTAGTTGAAATGTGAAGTACCTGTTAAAAGCCTTTTTATAGCTGAACTGCATTTTGATGTGGACAATTGCTGTATATATTTTGGTGACAGCGCAACATATGAAAAATTACTTTCGAAGATCAACGATAGGCCTGTAGTCTAGTCAATGTCCGTATGGAAAGGTTGACTATTGTCATGATTGGACAAGCTTTCTTCTATTCAAGCTTTCTTCTATTGTGGATTCTTGGATTCGATTCCTTACAAAAATTGCTATCCACGACTTCTCCCCTATTCGCCGTTCGAAGTCGACATTAAACAGGAGGTCCCACCATCGTGCAAGAAGTACACACGAACACATGAATGGTTGTAAGAAAGCTTGGCCCTGGGCATTAACGAGCCTGTTGCACCAAAAATTTGGTTTTTGTTTGGCATGTCACTGAAAATTCTCATGGCCTATGAATTAAGTTACGGTTCACATCCAAAACTAAAACTACTACCATACCCTTCAAAATCATAATCTTCATAGACAAAACGCTGATAAGCGCCATCTAGTTCAATTTTTTTGCACCTGTTTAAAAGCTTTTAAAAAGACGGTTTGCCTCTTAAAGAGTTTTGGAATCGCGTGCTAATTTAAAAATACGCTTATGGAGCGTATCCAACTACATGAAGTGTTTACTAGCGCCATCTAGATCAAGTGTGTGGTAATTTGTCATTTAAAGTACGCAAATACTATAAGATGTTACAGTTCTAGCGAACAAAATTACTTAACGACTTGTAGGTGCACAACATAACCTGAGGGTCAATGACTATGGTCAATCCTTACCGTTGGTATTAAAGGGTTTTTTTTTTGAGGTATTGAACTTCGAATTGAAATAAAACAAGAGAAATTGTTTGAATGTCCATCCATTTGGCTTTATTGGAAGGATAATTTTATGCCATTAATGTATAAAAATGATTTCAGGCAAGTGGCCGCCGCGGTTGGTTCGAAGAAAGCTTAGTCTAGAGGTCGAATTTTCAAACACTTTTTCGAGCATTTGGGGCCATATGTCGCCAATAACGGCACGAACGTTGGCTTCCAAGTTGCAAGTCCCTTTCGTGTTGGTATTGTTGGCGTAGACGAGTGACTTCACATATCACCAATGAAAATAATCCAAGCTGTTAGATCACACGACCTTGGTGGCCAATTGGCAGGTGCATTCCGCGAAATCGATTGTGACGTACCCTGTGTGGCATGTAGCGCCGTCTTGTTGGAACCACATCTCATCCACATTCATGCCATCCGATTCGGGAACAAAAAAATCGGTTATCAATAGTAACTGACTCTCCAGCATCATTTTGGAAGAAGTATGGCCCAATGACTCCACCAGCCCATAAAGCACACCAAACATTTAGTTTTTGTGGATGTATTGGTGTCTCAAGGGTCTCATGTGGATTCTCTTCACTCCGAATGCGGCAATTTTTCTTGTTAACGTAGCCATTCAACCAAAAATCACTGAAAAAATTTCGCGTTCTCATTTTCATTTTCGGCCCATACACCAAAATCACGACGCATTGCATGGTCTCGCGGCTTTGATTCTTGGACAAGCTGGATCTTGTAAGGTCGTAAGCCAAGGTCTTTGCGCAAAATCTTCCATAAAGTTGATGGATTCGATTCATATGGGTCCTCTTCAATACTTTGCTCTACAGCGGCAATTGTTTCTTCGGTGCGGACTGTTCGACGTCTCTGCGGATGCGTATTATCACACAGACTAAACGTAGTGCGAAAACGATCCATGGTTAACCGATTTAATTGCTCTGATGCACGATTATGTCGACCATAAAATGGACGGAGCTTACGGTAAACTTCGCGAACTGAAACATTACTTTCGAAATAAATTTCACGATTGCGTTGTTCTTTGTCAACCTCTTCATGATAAAATGGCAAACCAAACTGGAACATAAATGACATTAGAGTTGTCCGATTTGACCACAAAATGTCAGTTTTATCTCTTTTGGAAAAACCAATCTATAAAAAAAAAACCGTTATTACGACTGATTTACATCTTGAGCCATAATTATCTGAGTCAATCGGAAAGTGAAATCGATTATTTTAAATGTCGTCGCATGAGTCTTATTTTTCATTGACAAATAATTCATTTCATTGCATTCATTTTTCCATCATCCATTTTGAAGTTAAGAATTATGAAAATATTATGGACCGCTCAGTATATTAAATATCAACTTCGACTTGTTCTTTCTAACCCAATTATCAATGAAAAAAAAACTCTTTACCACTTTCATTCCAAATTTGAAAATTCTAGCGCCCTCTAGACAAAATCTACAGCCTTCAGTATTAAAAAGAATACAAGTTTCGACTTTTTCTGTCCAACTCAATTGTTAAGCAAACCTAACTCTTCAAGAGCTCCGGCTTTATGTTCATTCCAAATCGAAAGGCTCCAAAATTGTCTGAAATAATTTTAGTAAAAGTATCAACAAAACTATTGAACAGCTTCAAAACATGTCCAAACATAAGCAAGTTCAAACATTTGAGCAGCTTAATGTGGTTGGCATCCTAGCTAAATAAATTGTCTATGATATTTGTCAACAAAAACTTATTACACTTCAGCCGTTCGAGATCGGCGTTAAAAAGAAGATCCCTCGATCATGTAAAAAGTAAATGAATGGTTGTGAGAAAAAATCTTGACTTTGTGTTCCAACGAGTCTGTTGAACTAAGAATTGAAATTGACTAAGCAACCAATTCGTATTTAAGCGGAGTACTGCTTTCGAGAGCTTTAGCTGGAATGTTGTCAACATAATATTAGCGCCATCTTGATGAAATCTTAGGAACATTGAAATTTTAAAGTTCATCAAGATCAAGAAGTCGTCTTTTTGAAAATTCAGCCTCAAAAATCTTACTGAACAGCTTCGAGCTACATTGAATGATTAGAAAGAGATCAACATATGATCATTTTGGTAACAAAGTGACTGTAATGGTTCGTGTTCTAGCTAAATAAATTGTCTGTGATAAGTTTCCTTAATATTAAGTACAGGGTGTCCGCAGGGAAGGTATACTACTTTGTTTTACCGCCATTTTGGTAAACATTAGTCTTGACAGTTCATATTTGACAGTCGTGAAGTAGACACGTGGCAAATTTATTATGGAAAAATATTCGATAAACCAGCGTGTTTTAGTTTCCTTAACATTAAGTACAGGGTGTTTGCAGGGAAGGTATACTACTTTGTTTTACCGCCATTTTGGTAAACATTAGTCTTGACAGTTCATATTTGACAGTCGTGAAGTAGACACGTGGCAAATTTATTATGGAAAAATATTCGATAAACCAGCGTGTTTTAGTTTCCTTAACATTAAGTACAGGGTGTCCGCAGGGAAGGTATACTACTTTGTTTTACCGCCATTTTGGTAAACATTAGTCTTGACAGTTCATATTTGACAGTCGTGAAGTAGACACGTGGCAAATTTATTATGGAAAAATATTCGATAAACTAACGTGTTTGAGTCGTTAAAATTGTTTATCAAAATCAATCATCATCAATCCATTACTGTGACGATGAGAAAGTTACGTGAAAATTTTGGGAAAAACAACGTGCCAACAAAACGCACTATTTGTCGTGTAGTGAATGATTTCGAAGAAAGCGATAGGCCGAAGCATGGACCACAACGTAATGCAAGATCGACTAAAAACATTACTGCTGCTAAAGGAAGTGTTCAAAACAATCCAACAACCTCATTTCGATGCCGTGCTCAGGAGCTTAGTCATCAAAGAACAACTTTTGCCATAATTTTGCACAAGGATTTGCATTTGTTTTCATTTAAGATTCAGTTGACACAAGAGCTTCTTCCACAAGACCATTTACGCCGCCGCGCCATACATAAGCCAATAGGATGTTACAGCAAGCCCATGACAGCCCCAATCATAATGAGTGACGAGGCACATTTTCATTTGAATCGATATGGAAACAAACAGAGTAGTCGGTTCTGGGCAATGGGAAACCCTCAAATTATTCATCAGTCACCTTTGCATCCATTAAAAGTTGCAGTCTGGTGTGTAATTTGGTCAGGAGGAATCATTGGACATCACTTCTTTGAAAAAGAAAACGGCGTAACGGTAACTGTGAATGGGGAGCGATTTCGGGATATGATTGAATTTTTTTTTAACGCCACAACTGCATGCCTTGGACTTGGTTAACATGTGGTATCAACAAGACGGTGCCACATCGCATACAGCCAGGACTACAATGGAATTACTGCGAGACCTCTTTCCACAACAAGTCATTTCAAGAAATGGTGATGTTGATTGGCCGGATTTGACTGCTCCGGACTTCTTTTTGTGAGGATATAAGAAAGGCAAGGTTTATGCAAAAAAAACAGAAACGCTGGAGCAACCAAACAAAATATTCATGATGAAATTAATGAAATACCGCGTGAAATGTGTGAGAATGAAATCAAAAATGTGCTCAAAAGGGCTCGCGTTGTTCTTTGTCAACCTCTTCATGATAAAATGGCAAACTGAACATAAATGACATTAGAGTTGTCCGATTTGACCACAAAATGTCAGTTTTATCTCTGAGACTAACAGAGGCGGACATTTACCTGATATTGTATTCCATACATAATTGCCGACATTAAATAAAACATTTATCGATATAAGATCGATTCCCTTTCATATGTTCAAAAATTATAAACAAACAAAGTAGTAAACCAGACTGATTTCTGACCGCCAATGGAATATCATGACCATTGAATATCATAAAATGGAAATTTGGACCACTCTCCAACTCGAACCTAAATTAAATCAAACGCGCTTACTACATCTCACGTACAATAAATAACTCCCCGAGTTTGATGGTATTAGTTTCCTTTTCCTTCCGCCGCTCAAAGTCATTTCGAAGTCATAAAATACCTTACCACCATCTTGCCATGTCAAATTCTCGACTTCGACCATCAATAACACAATTTTACTGCCCGATCCCAAAAACAGTTCGCCTCGATATAACTCTTCGGTTAGCATTCCCTTGTAAAGGGCTTTCAACCTCCGACAACTTTTTTATAAACATTTTTGGCAACTTTTACGACATTTTAATACCTTTGCCGTAATTATTTCGAAGTCGAACATGTTGTGTCTGTCCATCAACTTTCTTGCTTTGCGCATTTTTTTTATTACACTTCGACTCATTGAACCCGATTTAGTGTGCAATGCAAGGAAAACTTTATAACCAACACTTAAGTGACCCAAAAAAAATGTATCTTCCCATCCAGAGAGATGGCACATCCATGGTTCTTCTCTCCAGGCCGCACTCTAGATAATTCTCCACACGTCCACGGATAGCCGACAAAACTTTGACTTTTTTAATCAAACCTCCTCGAGAGAGAGAGAGATCACCACAGCACAGCACTTAGAGGGGCAGCCTTTTGTTTGCAGATCAATATTCTGAACGAGAGGATAAAAAATAAAAAGAGGGACCCAAGCTAAGCAAACGTCCATTCCAATTGACCTAGTGGCCACTTGGCCAGGCAGAAACAAAACAAATGGGGTTGACACGATACGGAGGGGCTTCGCCGCATGAACACGTCTCACACAGTGTGACTGGAGTGACCACCATCGGGAGAATTGGAAAATTGTGACTCGGACTGGGACGGAGACCGGCTATCCGCCGGCAGTGGACTAGATCAATTGACAGCAATTATCATTGTGTGCTAGTTACATTGCGCAAGCGCGCGCGCGCGCGCGCGCTCTCAATTCCCCAGTAAGACTCCAGAACACACTGCTAGATACCCAGAGCATCATTGCATCGTATTGCATCTGTCGCTGGGATGGTGTACTCTGCGTGTTGGAATAATCTTGAATAATGTGTCTCTAGCTGGGGGTAACCTTTAGCTGGTAGGCACGTTTCCGCATGCAGTTTGTCTGACTGAAAATTGCACTCGGACAGCAGGGCAAGCGCAAGAGAGACAGAGAGTTGGTTAGAGAAACCAGCTAAAGACAGTACAATGGACGGATGAGAATCGTGTCCGCAAGGATTTGCTTTGATTTTCTTATTGGATGTACTCGTATCTATAGTGTGGCGGTGAGTCGCAGAGGTTGGACGTAGAGGTGTCGTAGTTAAGTAGGAGATGTCAGATCTTGGCAACTTAAGGCTATCGATGAGATAATGGTGGATTCATGAGTAAATCAAATTAAAGTAGGTAGTCTCGATTTGAAAGTGCTTAATAGTTCCGTCCCTATGTCGGGTGAAAGACCATTGGGAATTTGTTAAGCCCCCTACCCGTTTATCTCGCCATCATAAATTTAGTGGAGCATTTTTCGCACGAAAGTCGTTGCCGTTGTCATCTGTAAGCGAAAATATTTGAAAGTCTTTAGATGGTCAAATTTGAGCAATTGCTCTCTATACCGAAGGCTGTAAAAGTATGCGGATTAATGAAAATCCCATAAGCCTTTCTAAAAAAAAAAAAAGTTTTGACTTGTTTTTGACATGCAAAGCGGCAATCGAATGGAGGTCTTTAGTTGGGGATTTATTAAAAATTCGAGCTGACATGCAGCTACCCCGAGGCACATAGATATGGTGGTTGCGCATGTGAATTAATGAGGTTTACTAGCCGATATCGATGTTAGAATGTAAATTTTTGGTACCATTTGGTGAGAGGGCCGGGGGTCATTCGCTCTGCATGGTTTATTCCTTTGTGTAATTTTTTTTCTTAAGTGGATATTAAACAAAGGGACTTCAATGAGAAAGGGTCAGCCAACATTATAGGTCTAGCTCAAAAATGCATTCAAAAGAGGCCTCATCTCTTTAAAAACGAATCAGCGCCATCTATGCAAAATCGTTGGCTCGATTTATAGTGAGAGATCAAACTGTCAACTTGAGATCGGAGATTGTGTTAAAGCTTGCAAATCGTCCCAATTTATTTCGAAAAAGGTTCAGTCCGCGAAGATCCGTCCATTTTATGGTCGACATACTCGTCCATCAGAACAATTAATTCGGTCAACCATGGATCGTTTTCGCACTACGTTTACTGTATATGATAATACGCATCCGTAGAGACGTCGAACAGTCCGCACCGAAGAAACAATTGCCGCTGTAGGGCAAAGTGTTGAAGAGAACCCGAATGAATCGATTCGCCAACATGCACAGCAATTGGTGCTTTGTCCATCAACTTTATGGAAGATTTTGCGCAAAGATCTTGGCTTACGACCTTACAAGATCCAGCTTGTGTAAGAATTAAAGCCGCGAGATTTTGGTGTATGGGCTGAAAATGGGATTGATCTCGATGAGGCTCATTTTTGGTTGAATGGCTACGTCAACAAGCAAAATTGCCGCATTTGGAGTGAAGAGAATCCACATGAGACCCTTGAGACGCCGGCCGATACATCCACAAAAACTGACTGTTTGGTGTGCTCTATGGGCTGGTCGAGTCATTATGTCATATTTCTTCCGAAATGATGCTGGAGAGTCAGTTACCGTTAATGGAGACCGGTATAAAGCCATGATAACCGATTTTTTTTTATTCCCGAATTGGATGGCATGAATGTGAATGAGATGTGGTTACAATAACACGGCGCTACATGCCACACAGCGCACGTCACAATCGATTTATTGAAGGAAACATTCGATGAGCTCATAATTTCGCGGAATGGGACTTTTAAATTGGCCACCAAGATCGTGTGATTTAACACCATTGGATTATTTTCTTTGGAGATATGTGAAGTCGCTCGTCTACGCCAAAAAACCAGCAACGTTAGGAGCTTTGAAAGCCAACATTCGTGGCATTATTGCCGACATACTGCCCCAAATGCTCGAAAAAGTGGTTAAAAATCGGATCTCCAGACTTGGCTTTATTCAAACCAGCCGCGGCGTCTACATGCCCGAAAACATATTTTAACATTAATGGCATAAAATTATCCTTCAAATCAAGTCAAATTTATGGACATTAAAACGATTTTCTTGTGTTTTATTTCAGTTCGAATTTTTATACCTCTAAAAAAAAACACCCTTTAGATGTTCAAACGTTTTTCGAAAATGACTTATGTCCCAGATTTTAATTTACATGAACATTTTGAGAAACAAAAATTGCAACACCGCCAAAAACGATCACGCTTCAAGATTTATTTTATGTTCGAATTTTCGAAGATGATCAATTACTTCGACATAAAACAGCTTTTTGCGTATTCCTTCTACCACTGATCGCCCTCCAGTTGTTGCTTACCTAACTCTCCTGAATAAAATGTCTGCATTCCGTCTCAATGCTGGACGCATCCATTTAATCACAAGCCGAACCGTGTCCATTGCGGCTACATTCGATGAAATGATCATAATTATCGTTTGATGATGATGACTATATGTTGCTGCGCTCGCTGTGATAGACACATGTGGCAAACGCGAAACACTTCTACTGCACAAACGCAACCAATGTTTGATGATGATGTTGATAGCCCTGGCGGTAAGTGAATGCAATTAACTTTTCTATCTTTTGATATAAGCCAAGCCACACGATATTTGCATTCTCTACGCGCCGAGGTTAGCACTGATGATGTGCAAGCCATAGCTCGAGTTATGTAGTTTAGTTGTTGCTGTCATTCCAATGACCACCGTTGCGTGTGAACCTGTGCAACTTGTTTTCCAAAACAGATTACATTGGTATTTTAAACAGACGCATTAAATATCTAGCTCGAACCGGATGATGATGAATGGCACAAGTAGAATATTAAAGAATCGTTTACCTTTCGAATTGTCGACATCCAGCTGTGAAATTGAATTGAAAAAATCTCCAAAAAATAATGATAATTCCACCACCCACTGAATAGAGGGGTTAACGACCATGATCGGATGAAAACGATCAAAACGGAAAATTTGTGAAATTGCAATCATTCATCAGACGGGCTCCCCCGACTCATTCGACCGATCAGCTTTGTTTACGATCAATCAGCCGGCATTTTCTCCTCTTCATCATTGTGGTGAGTTTTAGGGAAGGGGGGGATTTCACTCAAGCCAAACTGATATCGCGCATCTGTTGCGAGGCTTTCAGCGCTGAATTAGCATAATTCGAACATTAGCCAGGCATTAGTTGCTGCCGTTAATTTCGATATGAGATGCTAATATACTCCGAATGAGGTTTTTGTTTTTCTCTTCATTGAGTGTGTGCCTGTCTGTGATGGGATTGTGTGCGAATGATGTGGTGATTAATCGATTTTTGATTAAAAATCCAAAAAAATGTGGGGAAAATGGATGACTTTGTGTCGGCATGAATATTGATGGGTTAGTTGAAATATTCGTTTGGCATAGGTGTGCATAAATTAAGTTGTAATGCCGTTGTGTACTACATTTCTATTCAGGTTACAAGTCTATCGAAATTATTACAATAAAGTGGATCGACCAGTTAAGGTGTGGAATTTGTGTTTAATTTGATGAAATAAGAGATTTAGATATAATCTGTAGTGCCTTACACTTTTTGAGGTTACTAGGGAACATCTTTGACTCTTACTTGGAGAAATTTTTCAAGTTCGAAATTTCGAAATGGTACCTTCAACAGGAGTTAATTTGTATTTTTTTTACCATAGTCTTTGTTAGACCAACAAAACGTTAACTTAAAAAGAATCTGGCTAAATTAAACCTCGAATCGAAAAAAATCCACAATTTCGAATTTTCGAAATTACTGAGAAAAAAATGAAAATTGCTTGTCTATTCATAAGATTTCCCAGCAAAGAATTTAGCAAGTCAAATATGTACAATTTTGTATGTTCGAATTTTCGAAATTGTTTTATATACTTTATAATATGATTTTTATCAATTGACTGAATAAAAAGGTTTGCAAACTGTGATAACTAGCACAGTCTTGGTAAGACCAACAAAACCTTGACTTAAAAATAATCTGGCTAAATTTAACCTCGAATCAACAAAAAATCCACAATTTCGAATTTTCGAAATTACTGAAAAAAAAATGAAAATTGCTGTCTATTCATAAGATTTCCCAGCAAAGAATTTAGCAAGTCAAATTTGTAAAATTTTGTATGTTCAAATTTTCGAAAATGTTTTATATACTTTATAATATGATTTTTATCAATTGACTGAATAAAAAGATTTGCAAACTGAGATAACTACCACAGTCTTGGTTAGACCAACAAAACCTTAACTTAAAAATAATCTGGCTAAATTTAACCTCGAATCAAAAAAAAATCCACAATTTCGAATTTTCGAAATTACTGAAAAAAAAAGAAAAATGCTTGTCTATTCATAAGATTTCCCAGCAAAGAATTAAGCAAGTCATATATGTAAACATTTTGCATGTTCGAATTTTCGAAGATGTTTTAAATACTTTTTAATATGGTTTTATCAATTGACTGAATGAAAAGGTATGTAAACTGAGATAACTACCACAGTCTTGGTTAGACCAACAAAACCTTAACTTAAAAATATGCTGGCTAAATTTAACCTCGAATCAAAAAAAAATCCACAATTTCGAATTTTCGAAATTACTGAAAAAAAAAAGAAAATTGCTGTCTTTTATAAGATTTCCCAGCAAAGAATTTAGCAAGTCAAATATGTAAACATTTTGTATGTTCGAATTTTCGAAAATGTTTTATATACTTTATAATATGATTTTTATCAATTGACTGAATAAAAAGATTCGCAAACTGAGATAACTACCACAGTCTTGGTTAGACCAACAAAACCTAAACTTAAAAATAATCCGGCTAAATTTAACCTCGAATCAAAAAAAAATCCACAATTTCGAATTTTCGAAATTACTGAAAAAAAATGAAAATTTCTGTCTATTCATAAGATTTTCCAGCAAAGAATTAAGCAAGTCAAATATGTAAAATTTTGTATGTTCGAATTTTCGAAAATGTTTTATATACTTTATAATATGATTTTTATCAATTGACTGAATAAAAAGGTTTGCAAACTGAGGTAACTGCCATCGGGGATAGGTTTTTTTTTTCGATGTATGACGAAGGTGGTTCGCTCTCTTGAAGTATGGGCGCTTTTTCTGAATTGTATTTGATTGTTTGAATTGGTGATATGATATCATGTGATGACCCAGTATAACGTTAAGGAAGTCAAAGCAAAGTTTATAAAGTCATACCGATGATGAATTGAGAACAAAAAATAGATACTTTTGCTCACCAGCTTCATGGTACGGGCGGGTGGTATGCATGTGCACACACGAGAAACAAGTTCCAAACATATGGCGGGCTGTCCCAGTACGACCCGCCATAGAATACTTTTTCTTGTATGCAGTGCGTCATCTGTATGACTTTATAATCGTTAGTCAGTCAAATCAATTTGTTATTTTCGAAGACGTTTACATGTTTCAGTAAATAATTTTAATTAATCGACCTGCATTGCAAGTTTTACAAGACCAAGAAAAGTCCGCGATCGAGGATATAGAGAGGCACCACTCCAGGAACGATGTTCGCAAGTTTTACCAAAGTGTAAAACGTCAAAGCCAGGGGTAAAAGACTCGAACGGACAATTATCTTAGTTGAGACATAGTCGATGCTGAGGATATGGAAGAACCACTTCTGCGGACTGTTAAACGGCGATGACGAACAACATTCCGCTGTCAGTTAGAACGACAGCGAAAACTGCCAACCACCCGACCCGAGTGAAGTGAGGATAGCAATATCTAAAGTCAAGCTTAACAAGGCTGCCGGAAATGACGGCCTTCCCGCCGAGCGTTATAAAGCCGGCGAAGATGACTTGGTAAGAAACATCCACCAACTCATAAGCAAAATCTGGTCGGAAGAAAGTATCCCTAACGAATGGAACCTCAGCATTGTTTGCCCGATACACAAAAAAAAGGAGACCCTCTGAGCTGCGCCAACTACAGAGGCATAAGTCTCCTCAACATTGCCTACAAGATCCTATCTGCCATAATATGTGAACGCCTGAAACCGTTTACCAACAACCTGATCAGCCCATATCAGTATGATTTTAGGCCAGGAAAGTCCACAACCGATCAAATTTTCACACTTCGGCAGATCCTGGAAAAAATCCAAGAAGTCCAAATCGATACCCACCGCCTATTCATCGATTTCAAAGCCGCATACGACAGCATTTATAGAGACGAACTATACAGAGCCATGTCCAGTTTTGGTATACCGCCCAAACTCGTCCTTTTTTGTAGGATATCGATGGAGAATTATCGCTGCTCCATCAGGGTCGGAAACGACCTCACCGACACATTCGATACCAAAAAAGGATTTAGGCAAGGCGATTTTTTTTTTTTTTTTATAATTTACACGTACTCAAGGGGTTATGAATACCCTTTATATGTTACCATAGTACGAGCGTTAGAGAAGGGGAAGAAAGAGAGGATAGGAAAGATTTTGGATGTAGTGGAGACTTAACTCCATGGGTGGTGTCCGAACTTAGCTTCGGGGAGTCACTTTTTCTTGTGTTCGTTAAATTTGAAGAAATTCAAGATGGTGTGCATACTTTTAGGTATTACACCGACCTTTTTATTTCTTTTAAATAAAAGTGAAATGGATTTTTGGTTGGGATTGAACGCGCAACCTTCCACTCAACAGACGAACACATTACCACTACACCGCGGCCACCCATGCGCTGTCATGTGACTTCTTCAACTTGATTCTTGAGAGAATCGGTGGAGGGCAAAACTAAGTATATGCTGTTAACACGAAAGGACACACAACATCGACGCATTAGACAGAACGTCATCATTGACGGTATAACTTTGAGGTGGTACGGGCCTACCTCAGCTCCGCTATTAACTCTGACAACAACATCTCGTCAGAAATTAAACTCTTGCCAACCGTTGTTTCTCTGGGCTAAGAAAGCAAGTCAGTAAGGTCCTTACCCAAAGTACTAAGGAGATCCTATATAAGTCCCTGATCATCCCAGTCCTGCCCTTCGGCGCTGAAGCATGGACGGTATCAAAAGCGGATGAAGAAATCCTTGGTCAATTCGAGAAAAAAATTCTTCGTCCCGTTTGCGTTGACGGGCTATGGAGACGAAGATTCAACCAAGAACTATACGAATTGGCAACATGCCTTGGTAAAAAAAAAACTCCGCATTGGACTTTTAAGATGGCTAGGGCATGTAGAACGAATGAACACCAATACTCCGGCTCGCAGAGTCTTTGATTCCCAGTCAGACGTCGGACACAGTAGAGGAAGACCTCGCCTTAAGTGGCGCGCAAAAGTAGAAAACGTCCTCAACCAACTTGGAGTGCGCAACTGGAGGCAATAAGCTAACGGCCGGACTAATTCGAGAGGCATGTTGGTTAAGGCCCAGGTTCATTCCGGATTGTAGTGCCACTTAAGTAAGTTAAGTGAGTGCATGCAGTTGCTTTTTAGTTGGTAATAGTCCTCTAGATCAGAACTTCCTACGAAGCTACAAACTTGAATAGGCTGCATGATTGGTAAGAAGAATGAAAATAAAAATTATCAAGAAGTAAGCTCCAGATGAAGCTTTATTTTTGCTTGATAGGGCCGCACAGTTGAAGTATTGTATCTTCTTCCTCTTAGGCCATGCAGCTCCTGCAAGAGTCGTTTGAGATAAGGGCTAGCCCTTCTGTGTGCCTACCTTTCAGTGTCCAGTCATGACACCTATGGTGGCGCCAGTGTATGGTCGATCGAGCGATATCAGTCCCTTGAGTCTTCTTAAATCCAGCTTAAGGCAAAGTTGTTTGGTAATTTGACAAGTCGTGACAAGACTCCATCTGAGTAGTAGGCACTGGGATGCAGCGATAGAAATACTAGGCGCACTCGTGTCGAGTATGACTGGTAATTTAGTTCCATATCTGGGGAGTTCATCAGCCTTGCAGTTCCCAGGAATGTCACTATGCCAAGGCATCCAGCAGAAGTGAATGTAAAACTGCTTTGCCATCTCTTAAAGAGATGAGCGGCAATAAAGGGTTGTTTTTGAGTAAGATCCGACTGATTCCGAGGATCTGATGGCCACATGACTGTCTGAGAAGAAGACAATACCTTGGCAGATATTACGTTCCCTTTTGGCGAATGAGTTCGCTTGGCTAAGGTTTAGCCCGTCGGAGAAAACACCGGCACAGGCTCGTTCATTTCTTTAGGAGCCATAGGATTAAAAATGGGTCAAGTCAGGAACGGTCATTTCCATGACGATCTGTCTGGGATTGTGACTTGAAAAGTCTTTACAAAGTTTAACCTGAAAGTCTTATCAAAATTTAACCTGGTAAGGGTGTAATCCGAATTTTCAGGAATATTTCTGCGTTCGTTTAGAATTGTTGAGTAGCCAGTGTGTATATTTGACCACAGCTGGATGGCTTTAAGTCGGATAGCTGAGTAATCTGCCATTGCCTTGAGATCAACGGGTAGAGCTGAAAAAGACTATCTAGTGCTGCGGAGGGTTTTGTACGAAGTGCACCCCCGATGCACAGTCATGCAGTTCTTTGCGCCTTGGCAAGTTTGTTGATGTTTATAGCTGTCTCTAGCTGTCCACCAGTCTTTTACGCCATAGAGAAGTTTCGGTCTTATAACCGAGATATAGACCCAATGAGTGATACATGGTTGCATTCCCCACATCATGATTATGGATTCCTTGCAAGAATTGTGAGCGACTGTGGCTTTCTCTCTCTCTTGTATTCGGCTTCCAGCTAAACTTCCTATCCAAAATAACTCCCAGGAATTTAGCGTTGTCTGAGACGGCTTATTCGATTCCGTTTAGTGCCGCGGGATCAATGAAATCTATTTCCTAGTAAACAGGACCAGTGCAGTCTTGTGGGGCTTGACACCCAGACGCCAACTAACAGCCTATTTGGGAAGTTCCTGTAGTGCATTTTGGACAAGTTCTCTTAGGCCGGTGGATAAATTTTGACATTAATATGGTGACTAGAGACTTCAAAATTTTAACCTGCTCAACAACTCGCTAAAATTTATCCACTAGCTAATTTTTGACATTTGATATACCTAATGAGGGGTGAAAGGGATGGAAAGCACCTGCAAAAATGTCAAAAATTAGCCAGTGGATAAAATTTAACCCCCATTTTAACGCAATTGACACACGGTCTTAGTATATACAAGAGCTTCTCTGCTGCTGAGATAGAAACGTCATCCGCGTAGCAAATCACGAGGCACTACTCTGCTTCGAAGATGAGTAAAAGCTCATTTTCGGCTAATTTCCAGAGAAGAGGGGATATGACTCCAACTTGTTGGGGCCCCTCTACTAATATGTCTTCTGGCCGAAGCATCTTTTAATATAAAAAAAAATTAAATGATACAGGGCCTCAATCCTAGCTTCTCCATTAATTTATGTGTGCGAAGATATATTTTCCCCACAGAGAATGGGGCTTTCTTTGAAACTCCAACACAAAACCTCGTAAAAGGTGGGCTATCAAAAAAAAACGTCGGTGTTTTCACTTTCGGGATTGAACCCAGGGATTTGTCGCGCTAAGTAGTCCACACATTAACCAATATTAACCAATAGGCCACTACACCCAAGCACTGTTAATATGGCCAGCCAGCCTCCAAAGTGTTATGCTATTGTTATGTTGGAATTTTCGAAGATGTTATATTCGAATTTTCGAAGATGTTATGTTTGACTTTTCGAAGATGTTATGTTTGACTTTTCGAAGATGTTATGTTCGAATATTCGAAGATGTCCAAATGCATTAAAAAAGAAACGATTTGAATCAAACGACCTGTTATGTTTGACTTTTCGAAGATGTTATGTTCGAATATTCAAAGATGTCCAAATGCATTAAAAAAAACGATTTGAATCAAACGACCTGTTATGTTTGACTTTTCGAAGATGTTATGTTTGAATTTTCGAAGATGTTATGTTCGAATATTCGAAGATGTGCAAATGCATTAAAAAAAACGATTTGAATCAAACGACCTGCACAAGCTAGTTGACTGATGTCGCGCATTCGTTTAGATGGCCACACAAATATGGAGAACATTTTTGACTACACTAGGTTTTATCCAGGTGGCGCTAGTTGAGTGTAATTGTGGAGAAAATGCGTTTAGTGTGCATAGCAGCATTACTATAATTGGTTAACTTATTCCTTTAATGATTTGGTTTCAAGCGATTTGAGCAATAGGAATAGATCACTAAAGGTACAAATAAATTTATCTAGATGGCGCTGATTGATTTTTTTTTACTACGGTATATATGCATAAAGTTTTTATTGGCTCTTTGCCATGAAAGTTACTTATGATACTTTGGGTATGCATCTTAGAAAATTTCTTAAGCAATTGATACTCTAAGGTGGAGCGTTGGGATGTCATGGGATCGTTACATTTGCTGATTTCGTTCACATATACTCATTTATCATTTTGCAACGTTTCCAACTAAATATACCCCTAGGAAACAGTTTCAAAATCGACCGCTTTAAGAAGAGTTTGTTTTTCTAAAGATCCGCAACTTAAATTGATTTAATCACGCGAATGCCTAGGGCTAAAACTAAGTCGAAATGTCTTTTCGTGTGCTTTGCGGACACTTAAATTAATTCCCATACTTCAACATTCAATTCACGCAATCACAGCCATTATCTAACGCCAGTTCAACCGTCCTCATCTGAAGACGTCCCATCTGCCTCTACCATTTGTACATCATCTCCAACCTAACCCCGTAAATTCACGCAAAAAATCCCAAAAAAAAACAGAATTGTGTACCACCAAAACGATTTCAAACGACACATTGTCATCATAACGATCACCAAAATACCTCCAAACAATAGATACTCTAACATTCCGGTAAACCAAACAGAAATTTCAAGTAGTGAAAGTGGTTGGTTAGCTGCGCGCCTGCGCACAGATGAGACCCAACTCTCTCGCTACAAATTATCCAATTTAATATCTTTGAGATACCCACCAACTAACTCATCATTAATAAGATACAAAAAAAAAATCAACAAATTTGCTCGCAAGATCTAATCACCGTTGGACTTCATTGACTTTTGGCGCATGCGCGCGCGCGCTCTAGCTCTCAGCTCATGTATGTCCGATTCGAATGCAAATTTGTGTTCGTTGTTCGAAAATGTCTGCTTTCCGTTTCAATGGTTTAATTATTGATTTTCATTGAATCGGTTTGGAGGAGATCATTTGGCATGAGGTCGTTGGCGTCTTGCCGATCTGCAGTTTTAGTTCGAAATTTAAATCACATACCGACCTACAAACAAACGGGCTGACAGAAGTCATTAAGATGGAATTAGCCAGACATAGACTGTGTAGAAGCGAAAGTATCTCTGTCCTGCTAATTTGGAGGGAAAAGAAGAATCAGAGAAAAAACAAAGCCAGCTTAACTGCAGTTGTACCTATAATTTTGGGCAGATACCGCTGAGGTTTTGGGTGCTGACTTGCGAACAGCATAATTGTAATCAGATCGCTAGAGGGCTAAATGTCTTCGCCTTTATTTTTGTTCGTTCACTCGACCTGCGATGGTGGTCCAAGTGATTGTTTTTTTTTTTTTTTTTTTGGAGGGAAAACAGAAATACCCCGAAATTGGGCTTGGAGAGCTTTTTCGGCGGAACGTTTACCCGCGAGCACTTATTTCGCAATAGTAAGTGATTTTCTTTATTTTTTTTGTGTTATGCAGATCATTGGAGTAACTCTTGGCCGGCTTAAGTGATCTCTGAGGCTATTACGGGTGCAGGTACGAATGCTTGCTGAAGGGAATGATTGGGTTAATTTTTTTTAAGGATTGGCTGAGACAAAAAGACAGTGTTTTTGCGGGCCCAGAGACAATTCAAAGTCACACAATGAATGTGTGTAGGTTACGTTAGGTTAAGTTAGGTTTTAGTGGCTGCGTGTGATGCACGTGCACACTTAGAGCATAAAGATCCGCTGTGCTAACACGTGGATCTGTCGACTTTCCTATATTCGTGCGCCTAATTGAACCATTCAGAACTAACTATGTAGCGTAGGAGGTTACTGGCATTGACAGTAGCCAGCTCAGCTAGATTATCGAGTGAATACTCTCCCAGATGAAGCTTTCTTTTTACTGAGAGAGCTGGACAAGAGCATAGAAGGTGAGTAGTACTTTCCTCCTTTTTTTTCGTCTAAACAGATTCTACAGAAGTTATTCCTGAAGAGGCCTAGTCTTAGTCCTTGAAGGCCTATTGGACAGTGTCCTGCAAGGGCACCGATATTGGTGCTGATGTTTGGTCTGTTCTGCATTGTCAAGCAGATGGAGCGCTTCTGGTTGAAGTTAGGCCAGGGTTTACTTTCTTGATCGCATCCAGTTGGATCAGTAATATACATGTAGCGATGGGCAACCCTATCATTTCTACTGGCTAGGGTTAATCTACCTTGCAATTGCCTGGTCTCTGTGGCCCAGCATTCAAAAGAATTGAATGGTAAAATGCTCCGCCTTATAGTTTAGAGACAGTCGGCATTCGTTGGCTGATTAGAATGATTTGATTGCCGCTTGACTGTCTCGAAGGAAAAACCTCCACCCACTTCAGTTCTGTTTTTGACCCATCAGGGTAGATGTTAATAGCGGTGTAGTGAAATAACCCCAACGGGAATAAGCCCCATGGGGCTATTTCCCAAATAAAAGGAAAAAGACCCCACGGGGCTTATTTCCTTCTCGAAATGGAAACAAGCCCCGTCACAAAAAAGCATTAACCCCCGCAGGTGTTATTGCCATTTGAAATTGGAATTCTATTCAAGTTTGGTGTATGCGAAGTTTGAATGTGAGTGGGGGAGGCATGCTGTCCCGTGCAACCCCCCTGCTCGGGCTTAATGTTTGATTCAGGGATTATTTCCAAACAATGGGAAACATCCACTGAAGGGCTTATTTCTTTTTGGAAATGGAAATAAATCCCGCGGGTGTTAATGTCTTTTACTTGTGAGGTTTATTTGCTTTTACTGCATCCAAACTCGCACACATCCCGAATCCAACATTAAGCCCGATCAGGGGGTTGCCGTGGGGGTTATTTCACTGCACCGTGAATTGAGTTAGTCGTTCCGATCGAATCCGACTCCCATTCAAGGCGACTGTGAATGGTTGTCGCTGAGTTGGGTAGTGATGTGCTCGGTGTTTTCTGTAATGTTAAGGTGATTCAGGATCTTTGTGTGTTCACCCTGATTTGGTGTCCATTGTGACGAGGCTCTAAGTCTCACAGCTGCACAAGCTTAGGTCTGTTTGCCGTATATATCAAAGGGCACTAGATGTGGGATAGTAGTTAGGGCTGAGGAGGGGGTAGTTCGAAGAGCTCCGCTAATGCTTATGCAAGCTGATCTTTGAATTTTGCCTAGTAGGTTGCGGTTGGAGGCTGTTTCTAGAGCCTTCCACCAGACTAAAACACTATACAGGAGTATGGGTCTAATGATAGACACGTAAAGCCAGCAAGAGATATGTGGTTGCATACCCCATTTCTTTCCGATTGCCTTTTTACGAGAGTATAAGGCTACGGTGCCTTCTTGGATGTTGGTTTACCAGCTCAGTTTCTTATCCAAAATCAGAGCCAGGTATTCGGCTGATTCTGCGAACAGCTATTGCCACGTCATCCACCTAGGCAATCGCTTTGCATCCTTCTCTATATAGATTTACTAGAAGCTTGTTGGCCACTAGGTTCAAGACAAGAGGAGACAGGACACCACCTTGTGGGGTGCCACAGCAAACGAATCTGTGTGCGGATGATATCCTGCCTATGAGTGTGTGTAAGAAGTAATGAATGAATCCAAACGGCTCAGATAAGACAACCTTTTCTTGACAATTGATACTACTCGGATGATTTATCAGATCATCACGATAGAAGGTCCAGTGAAAAATCAGTTAGGTGTTGCTACGGCTGTGATCGAACCCAGACCTTCTGCGCGGCAGTTCATCACACTAACCATCGCGCCACTGAGCCTGTCATCGCATGCTACTGGGTAAATAAAATAACAAGGACATGGGTATCTGAAAGACCTTGTGCAGAAAAAACCGCTGGATCTAAAAAGCGGAGCTTTTGACAGTACATTCCTATACGGACAGTGATATCCGCAAGGAGAATGTTTTTCGAAATCTGCTTCAGCGAACAAAACCATGGTTTACTATTCAGTCTAGATGGTTTGCTCCTTGAAATACCCAGGAAATGCTTGAATAGTTCCGCTTATCACTGCTTAAATTCTTGGCCCGAAGTAAGGGAAATTACGAGGACTTTGTTGTGTGGTACACTAAGATATTCGTTTGGAATTTCAGTGTTGGAATTTCAGACTTATGAGTGAGTAAATAAGCTTTATTTAACCATATGAATGATTCTTTTCAGGTAGATGTAATTCCCGACAGGACTGGCTTCAATCCGCTGTCCGAATCATTTAGTAACCCATTCGATTCCATCCGTGGTCAGAATATTTGTCAAAATTTCTTGTTGTTTGGCCGAAAGCAGGCTGGGCTTTGGGCGGATTTTTTTTCAAATTTTAGCTATCGACTCTGAGCCTAAACATATATCATATCTGACACACTTAATGTAAAAACTTTTATACCCCTATGGGATAGGTTATAATTAATCATCCAGGACAACAACCTCACAGTTCACAAAATGGATGACCCATCGGATGTGCGCAGTGCATTTTCTTGATTTTTCGTTTTGATCTGCGACCGTTTGAAAATTTTGTACTTAACATGAAAACACACACTGCGGCTTCCATTTGAATGCGTTAAGGTCATTAAAAGGTTTCTTTTCTCTCCATATACAACAACCGAATTGATGAGATTATAGACTTCTTCCCTTTTTAGAAGACAGGCATGGTGACAGGAAGGTATGTGAATTATTCCTCAAAGGCTGAACTATAATAGAAGCTGGTTGAGGACGAACACTTCCGTAACTGTCCGAACACATACTCCATTTCGATTCGTTCAGTTATCGTTCACTTTTGCTCACTTGCGAAAAAGCGAATTCATTCGCTCTTTCTCTATGTTTTGTTCTTTCATACCAAAACTTGACGTTTCACTTCAACAGCTGTGTACATTCAAATTTGCATGTTCATAGGCAACGCAATTTTTTATGGCAAACCGACTTCTACTCTGACAATCGCTTCCATTCGCAAAAGTCTAATATGGGCAACTTGAGTAATTGGCAGTGCTGAAGAAAACTCAACGTAGAATGTTGACATTAGCTTCCGATTGCTACCGACTATTATAGTTCAGCCTTAAGACTTGTCATTCGGGATTACAAAATTGGTTGATGTCTTGGATAAGTGCTCACTTCATAGGCGGAAAACCGTGTGAGTCATGAAGCAGTGATCCTGTTTATAACAAATCGCCAGTTGTATGGAGTTTTTGTATATGGAAACTTCATTTAATAGCCATAAGTTAGAGTATAGCGACTATTTGGATCTGAAAATGAAGTCAACTAAACGAGCAAAGTTGTCGTTTGATTCCTTGATGGAATACCAAGCCAACTAATCGAGAAAGTTGTCGTTTGATTATTATCCGCCCAACATAACACTTATATCCTTATGATTACTCAATTTCCAGCTTCACAGAAATTGGTAACATGTGTTAACAATGACTTAAGAGTTGTTATCGAAAATTCGAACAAAAGATAAATTGCATAGCAAATACTTCAAGAGACCATTTAACTAGTTCCAGTGTTACAAAATTTACAAAACAGTATTTCTTAAGAATTCGAAACAAGCAATTTTCAGTTACCGGGCTATGTATGTCTACATATTTTGGATCGATGGCAATCATACCAAAACGTTTAATTATTTTCTAACACGAAAAATTCTTCGAATTCGCCTCTTAAGATTCTATTAACTGTGTTCAAGCGAGATAGTATTAACATTGAAAAATCCTTTTAATGCAAAATCAACCAATTTCGAAAATTCGAACATGAAAGAAAAACTAAAAATCAAACCCCTTTTCGGCCCCACATGGTGGAATTTCCACAGAATTCGTGTAGCTTTTCCTTACCAAGAACCCACAACTCCATCACAGTCCTCCAAGTGGCATTGTATCACATTTCGAAAGAAACAAACACTCCTTCAATCCAGGGTGTTGCCGCATTGTGCAAACAAAGCCAACCACTGAACACGTGTCAGGCCTTGCTCAAGAAGTCTACTTAAGCTCAATTGATTTGAATTTGAACAACGCGCCGCCATTCGCAGTTGCTGCCATTGCCATTCATGTCCGAATGCACCGATTTTATGCTTCGGGCAGCAGCGATGACTGATCAGTATGAACCACTCACTCACTTATTTCTGATTCCTGGAATTCGGTTAAAAGGTCATTAGGAGGAGAATCATATCAGAAACGAAGAAGACCAGAACAAAGGAATACAAATCCAACGCAAAGCCCCGTTACACTATTCAATCAGAATCGTGTTGAATGATGAACACCGCCAGCCATTGGCATTCACACATATTTTGCTGCCTTTTTGTATGCTGGCTTGACCCCCTGTGGTCAAAATGGGGCTAAAGCCTCATCTCTGCAGCAGCTGCAGGCATTTACAAAGAACAAGCGCAAACAAACAAAAAACCCAAAACCAAATGAAACCGTTAAAATGATTTAATGCCCAATCGTCGAATCATTAGACGCGAAGTTCGAAACATGTGTGTGCTCGAGTCCATGCATTTATTAACCTCAACCCTCAGTGGGGAGTGTATATATATACACGGTGAAGGTATTATATCGAAACCACATTACATCATCGAATGCCAAAAAAAAAAAAAAAAAAAAAATTCGAACTCGAACTCGGCCAGAACTTGTTATGCGAATAATGTTTTGCGTGGTGGACAAAAGCAAGTTGCGCCGACTGCCGGTGTGTTGACTGCGTCGATGTCCCAACCGTTTGGAGTATCTGAGCTGAATGGCTAATTCAGAATTTTTTCCAAAGAATTTTACAGCGCGCTGGGACATACTGTGTGTGTTTGTGCGAATGAGCAAACTGGGCCAACATCCTGCGGGCAGATTAAATAAATTTCGTGTCGCGATGGTGGGGTATCACGTGAATGAAGTGGTGTTGTCGTTTTGGTCAATATAACGATCATGTTGACAGTAAGTAGGACATGAGTTACTTCTTGTGTTCCTTAATTTAATTAAAAAAAAAATTGAGAATAAAAAAATTGGAATTGCGGACGGTATTTGTGGGTCAGGTGTAATTTTGTGGTGGCAGTTTCGAATTTCCTATACTGACAATATGAGCGGATATACTGCTTTTTTTTTTACAGCGATCAGCACAGTCGATCAGTATTCAAAGATCGACTTTGATCTTTCGATCGTGATGGTCTCTTTACCTCAAGATCACTTCCTTTGAAGATAAGTGACTAGCGATCCGACTGCTTTGAGATAAAGTTTAGCCATGTTTACTTCAACGATGGCATATCCGATTGGTCTTGATCGGTATCACGATTTGCATCGGATTTGCAATCGTTGAAGTAAACAGGCCTAAAATTTATTTCAAAGTAGTTGGGTCACTAGTCACTTATCTTCGAAGGAAGTGATCTAGAGGTAAAGCGACTTGACATATCTAACCTCATGGGTGCAAATGTAGTGGACGCCAAGAGTATAAATGATCGACGAACCATCGGTCAGTGATCAGATCATTGGTCACAAGTGATTTATTCCTAAAACAACTGATCTTCGTATAAAGTGACTTGACATAGCTAACCTCATGGGTGCGTATGTAGTGGGCGTGATCATGAATGATCGATTTATCATTCGTCACTAGTGATTAATGCATAAAAATACGAACATTGCTGGAAATAGACTTGACATAGCTAACCTCATTGGTGTACATGCAATAGGCGTGATCAGTATTACAAATTTACGAATGATCGATGAAACAACAATCAGTGATTTATCCCTAAAAGAACTGAACTTGGTGTAAGCGACTTGAGATAACTAACTTTTTGAGTGTTTCTGAAGTATTCGTGCTCAGTAGTACAAGTGATCAATGAAACCATCATTAGTGATCTGATCAGTGGTTCAAATGATCAATGTACGAATGATCAGTCATGATCGATTTATTAAATTGCTGATCATGATAAATATGCGTACTTTATTCATCAATGTTATCGTAGTGATACTAAGTGATCATGAACGATCGTTAAGTTCCGATTTGTAAAAATACATGCTCCTCATTACTCACGAAATTACTGTGATAGAGCATTACGAATTGATAACCGATTATTAAGGATTGGGCCATTAGTGAGATTGTCTAGCAATCTATGTATGGAAGGGACTTGGTGGATTAATCTTGTCACCTGATCATACTTCCGTCAAATTCGAATGAAGAAGAAGCCTTTTGCTTAAATATTGGATCAGCAGTTCAGATTCTTGTCCAAGCAAGAGTTTCGATGAATGAGACTAACGAACGAATGAATGAATGAATAAATTAATATGCAGGACCGATTAACAAATACAAATACAATTTTTTTGGTGCAACAGGCTCGTTAGTATTAAGAGCCGAGCTTTCTCACAACCATTCATGTAAGCGTGTGTATCGTGTTTTTCAACAGGGACGCTACAAAAGTTTAGCGACAGGGACAGCAAACGACGCCATATTTCTTGCCGCTCTTTTGACATATCTCTTCAGAAAGGTTTGCCATTTCATGATGGAAAGATATACGATCCAACAACGAGTCGAAATTATTAAAATTTACAACCGAAATTCGGAGTCAGTCGCCTCAACGTTAAGAGCGCTATGTCCAATTTATGGTCGTCAAAATCGTCCTAGCAGATCAACAATTGAGCGTCTAGTGGAAAAAAATTTAATCCACAGGCACAGTACAAAATGTTCCCGTACCAGTGAGACAAAGAAGTGCCCGTAGTGTCGAGAATATTGCTGCCGCTGAGGCTTCAGTTGTAGAAAGCCCAAATGTGTCCCTCACACGTCGTTCTCAAGCGTTGGGCATCTCTGTGACGTCGTTGTGGCGAATTTTGCGAAAAGATCTTGGCCTACAGCCGCTTGACCACCAGAAGCGTCGTATGTTCGTGAATTGAGCTGAGCAACAACTTGAAAATGATTCGGATTTTCATCGAAAAATCATCTTCAGCGATGAGGCTCACTTCTGGCAGAATGGCTTCGTCAATAAACAAAATATGCGGTATTGGTCAGGCAGCAATCCACACTTACTCCATGAGTCACCATTGCATCCCGAAAAAATTACGGTTTGGTGTGGTACTTCTTCCGTGATGATCAAGACCGGCAAGTTACTGTGAATGGTATTCGCTACCGTTCAATGGTAACCGAATATTTTTGGCCCCAATTGGATGATATGGACTTGGAGGACATGTGGTTCCAACAGGACGGCGCCACACGCCACACAGCGAATGCCACAATGAATTTATTGGAAACCAAGTTTGGTTCCAACAGGACGGCGCCACAAGCCACACAGCGAATGCCACAATCAATTTATTGGAAACCAAGTTTGGAGAACGTGTCGCTTGGTCCAGTCGCTTGGCCGCCTCGGTCGTGCGATTTGACGCCGTTGGATATTTCCTGTGGGACTACGTCAAGTCTATGGTCTATGCCAACAAGCCAGCGACGATTGATGAACTTCGTACGTATATCGAACGTGAAATTGCAGCAGTATCGGCCGATTTATGCTTGAAAACCGTCGAAAATTGGTTTCAGCGTCTGGAATTCTGCAAGCGTGCCCGTGGATGCCATGCAAAAGAAATCGAATTCCACAAATAATGGCATCGAACTGTGGTGGAACCTCCTGTTTTATTCCGACTCCGAACGGCGAATTTGAGAAAAGCTTTTCTTGACAACTAATACTACTCGGAAGATTTGTCAGATCAACACGAGAGGTGGGCCAGTGAAAAATCATTTAGGTGTTGCTACGGCTGGGAATCGAACCCAGACCTTCTGCGCGGCAGTTCATCGCACTAACCATCGCGCTAGTGGGACTCCAGCACTGATTTGGTCCTCAAAACAAAACTCAGCTGATCGTTAGCAGCCAAAATGACCACAATTTGGCCATATGAAATCACAGGAATGATCACTTGGCTTAGGCCGGTCAACTGATGAGCATTATGATAGTGTTTTCGGCCTAGTAATTCGCAGAACTAATGTGGTTTTGAAATGATCTCTAGGCTAACACAGAGCAATTGATCGTGAAAAACACACTGATCGTGATTTCGTCGCCGATCATCAATATAACTACAAAGGTGAGTCGTGGGAAACTCTTCGTATTGTCCACTATCGTATTTCTAACTTATGTTCTGAGAAATTATTCTTTCCAAGGCTAAAAAATCATCGTTTTCATGGTCGAGTTTTAAGCAGCTAGCCTTCGTGCTTAGCTGAACCATGTGATTGGGGTGTCTTAGTGGGTACATCTTTAGATTAGTGACCAAGAGGTTTCTGGAACAACATATTCACCAACACCTACTCCACTTTCAGCCAAAGCCTAACCAAAACATACGAGTTTCACAAGATGCTTATGAATTAAAGGGCTTGGGTGAAGAAAGGGTTAAACGAAATGTTAAGGAAAGATTTTTTTAATCGCCTAAAGTTTACTTACATAAATCTTTGAATAAATAAAAACGTTACTCTTAGAAGACCGTATGTCTAAACTTCATTTTGTTCCTCAGGTTCTAGTCTGAGTTGTTCATGCAATCAAAGTCGCAGTTCAAAAGCTTTAAGCTCAAGTATCTCGAAACTATGCAAATGTCACTTAATTCCTTTTTTATCTTAGGGCTTCAATTGTATGTTCGAAATCGGCAAAAATTCATCTTCGAAGAACAGAAATTATTGATGAGACCAAATGTCAGAACCAGTGTAGGCGATACATGTCATTTGCCTTGTACCCATTAGCACACGTTACAATCTTTGACGACAACTCCTATGCGAAGTGACAGTTGAGATCGAAACTAGCTTTGTAGGTGTTATCAGCGTTTAGGTAGACATGCAGCCTTAAGGCTGTCAACCAATAAAATCACCTTCAAATCTCAACTGCCTTATCGCACAATGAGTTTCCCAGTCAAAGATAAAAATTAAAACACATCCTCGATCGTTTGAGTATTTGACGTAAATTAGTCAACAGAACTGATTGCCTTGCAGCAGGTTCGGAATTTCCGTGTAGGGCTACGAGTAAACATTAATAATTCAACAGATGTCAGTCTGTCTATTATATTCGAAAAAAAATTATAATTCGACAACTTTTACCAAAAATAGAAAATCGAAAAGAAATTTTCAATTTAAGCTCACTGGGTGGAGATCACGCTACAGGAAATGTATTCTCATGCTGATAAGAGTGTGATTGTGTCACAATACAAATGGCTGAACGCTGCCCTTTTCCCAGATTGAAGTGATCGAAGAGAGATAAATGTGTGGGGGATAACTTTCTTTTTGGATGGTGGCAATTTAAAAAAAAAATAGAATTGATTCTTAAACCCATGGAATTATTCTGACTGATTAAAATTTTCAGTATAGATTTTGATCTTCGATAGGAAGAAGTTATTGTTTAAGATTTATCGGAAAAAAATTAACATCTTGAAAGTTATCATAGCGCTACTTCTGGTAGGTCCATCTAATATGGCAACACTTTTACAAGTGATAGCAATTCTGACACCATCTTTTTATTCAATGTTGTCTTGAAAATTATTATGCAAAGATTTCAATTCTAAAGATATTTACGAATTCTGAAAGTTTTCTAAGGATGTCTTCTGTAAAAAAATGTTTTACATGAACAATAAATACAAAACCATAATGTCATCTCTTTGTTGACCTAACCTTAAAGAGCCAAATGCGTTTCTTTGGATAACCCCTTTATATGAACACGCTCTCAATGGATGAATTAATGGAGTAGTCGATTCTGGATATGAGGCTCTTGTCGCAAGTAACAACTTCAAATCATAAAAATAAGGGAATTGGAAACTCGGATTCCAGCTTTCGGTACAACTTAAGACAGTATACATTCGTTCAAACAACCGGATCTTTTTCACGTTGAATGGCGTTACAAAAGCTTTTTTATTTTCAGGATATCGTCCTTCAAACAATCGTATCTTTTCTACGTTGATTGGCGTTACATAAGCGTTACATTTTCGCCCAATTCAGACAAAGTAGGTTATGACTTCCAGTATTAAGTTGAAATCTTTGTAACTACAATCAGAGCGTAAGCCCTCCTTAGCCCCAGTCATACAGACATCTACACTCTTTTTTTTTAAATACAGAAACTGTTAAAGTTGAATACTACGATATCGAACTAAACGTCTTACCGCCAACGGTTGCCTACATCTTCATGCTGTTTATTGTTGGACATTATTTTAAGATTTCTGTTACCACTTGAAGCCTTCAGCTTAAAGGTTCTGAACAGAATCGTTTCTGTTGTTTTAGAGTAAAAATTCTTTCGGGACAATGTGAATTGGGTTTTATGAAACGAAAAAGTGTAACGAAAAAGAGATCAATCGCTCATTCTCTCTCTCTCTTTGTTTCACTCCTTCACAGTGTGTTCATCTCATTTTCTTACAAGTTAAACAAAAGACAGTTTCACATCTACTACGTGTGAACACTCGAATTTGAAAAATGATATCAGCGTTCAATCTTTGGAAAAGAAAAGATTGATGTGAACCATGATTAGAGCTGTAAAAGTTACGACCAAATGAACACCCGTATGGATTCAGTTCTTTTTCACTGACTACCCGTTACAAAGAATTCGTTACTTTCGTTACTTTCGTACGTTCGGTACAAATCATAACATTTACGTTTTAAATTATGCAGAGACCAAGGTACGTCCGAACACCACGGACCCACTCACTCGTTCTAAACGGTTTAATCACTCATCAGAAAAATCTATCGTACGACGTATACACTGACACACATACAACAAGGGTTGACTTAAAACCAGTCTTTCTCGTACTTCTACGAACCGAACCGCAAATATGTGGAATAGTGCGAGTAACAAAGTCAAAACATAAGAATAACGCATTTGATGCGAGTAACGAAACGTGTGAAAGTAACGAAATTTAGTTTACAGTAACGATTCAGATCTTCGAATCGAATACTCGTTACTTAGTAAGGAATACATACGGTTTGCTAGAGCTCTACCCATGATACAAATATTTTACACATATAGCTTTGCGCATGTAAGGTTTTTGCCGTGAGCGTCGATGACGTAGAATAAAATAAAAACATCAATGACATAGGTGCGCGAAACGAGAAAAAAATAAAAATGCGAAGACGATATCTGTTTGGTTGTATCACGAATGTAATCTTAGTATGTAACACTGCAAGAGTGTAGATGTTGTCCCATCCGATTGTCAAACCTAAGCTGGGGACTCTACAAAATCATTTATGTAATTTTGTAAATAATTTCGGGGTGTTTTCTGTCACCTGTGGCGAACCGTTTTTCATTTCAAAAACATCACTCGAAATTTGCTTGTCACATTTGAAAACTACCTGTTTCCGAAAAGCATTTCATAAGTCATCTGCAGCAGAGGTTTAAGCATATTCAGCTGGGGAAACTTGTTGAGAATTTCCTCTAACCATAGATTACAGCGGGGTTCTTAATGTCAACAACGCAGGCGTTCGAAGTCCATCCATCTTCTCGTTGAAACATTTTTTTTACTGATGATCCTCACCATAAGTTTAGTGAATTACGAAAGACCAGATCTTACAATATTATAATTCAGTCAATAAAAAATGGCCGTCTGCCAATTTTTTGTCAGATGACAGTCTGTCAATGACTTTTCTGTCAATATTGTCAGAAAAAAATCGTCAATTCACACGATCGTAAGGCAGTTGGGAATCAATTTTCATAAATGGATTGGAAATATTTTAAGATCTGACAATCGTCTGAACAAAGCTTAGGATGATCAGTCAAATTGTGGAATTTTGTGGCAGTGAAAATAGAACCAGGTGCCACTGAGCCACGAAAAATGAACGATTCGACGTGGATTATGGGCTGCGGAAATCATAGGACAGAAATTTTTCAAAAAAAAAATGATCGTGATCACAGAACATTTCGTTTCAACAGGTGGATTTCAGATGACATTCTGCCGCCTTAATCACAGAACAATGGAAGAATAAGTTTGATTACAAAATCATAAAAATCCCCACTATCGGAGAATCTGTGGGGGCATTTGTAGGCGCAATATTTGGTGACAACGATCTTCCTACGATTCGGTTAAAGCACAAATGTCTGCTATCACCAATCAATTTAAGTGCTACGCACGTTTGCAAAAACAAACAAAATTAACATTTTGGCACGCACTATTTCAAAGATTGCTTCATATGCATATTATGACAAATGTGACACAGATACAATTGCAAAATCGTCTTCAGTAGCTCTACATAGAATTTTAATGTACAGCTGGTAGTTGATGTGACAAAAGAATTCTGTCACGATGTTTACACTTTTGACGGCAGTAACTGCTTCATAAACTACAAATTCTTCCAGTCCTTCCTGTTGTTTGTATAACAACGATCGTGCGATTGGTTTATGGTGTAAAACTTCAAAGCCAATGATACAAGCTTCGAACAGAATCAAGTCGATATAGACAAGGGAATATCGTAGTTGAGACACAGTCGTTGCTGAGGATATGGAAGAACCACTTCTCCTGACTGTTAAACGGCTTAGCACTAAATGAAGGTTAGACTAAGTATATGCTGTCAAAACGAAAGAATACCAACATCGAGGAATTGGACACAATGTCACCATTGACAGATATAACTTTCAGATAGTACGGGCCTTTGTCTACCGCGGCAACGCAATAAACACTGACAGCAACATCTCTTGCTCTTGACAGCCTCTGTTTCTTCGGGCTATGAAGGCAATTCAGTAGTAAAGTCCTCACTCAAAGTACTAAGCAGATCCTACATAAAACCCTGATCACCCTAGTCCTGCCCTTCGGCGATGAAGCATATACCATCCACAACAGATGAAGAAATCCTTGGTCGATTCGAGAGGAAAATTCTTCGAAAAATGTTCGGTCCCGTTTGCGCAGACGGGCTATAGAGAGGAAGACTCAACCAAGAATTATAAAAGCTGTACAGCGACATGCCCCTTGTCAAAAAAAAAACTCCGAATTGGACATTCAAGATGGCTGGGACATGTATTATGAAATACTCGGGCTCGCAGAATCTTCGAGTCCCAGCCAGATGTGGGACACAGTAGAGGAACACATTGCTTTAAGTGGCGCGCACAAGTCGAAACCGACATCAACCAACTTGGAGTGCGCAACTGGAGGTAGTTAGCTTAGGACCGTCTAATTGGAGAAGCATGTTGATTGAGGCCGAGGTTTATTCCGGACTGTAGCGACACTTCAAGAAAGAAGGCGATCCAAATCAGCGTCTTAGCTCAGGGCTAAGAGACTGATTGCTCCGTCTATTCTGAAAACTATTCCCACGTTCAGCTTCAAAACATGCATTGAGCTTAGTCGCCTATATTCAAGGACGCGCGACCCGCAATACAGTCGAGCCTTATTGACATTTGACATCACAGTACTTCGCACATGAATGCAACGAACTGCAGACACATAACAGCACTGGCGAATGAGGCCATCGGCTGGACGAGCCTTATATTTACAACGTTTATCTCGGCAGAGGCTAGTCCGAGATATTTTTCTCAACTTCAGATATTATTACGGTAGATGCCTTTGGAGAGGAAAGCGAGACCATTCCTAGACGAATGCTATTTCTACGATCAACAAAACAGACAGTTGCAGTCACCTGATATGCAGTCCAACCTACATCCATAGCACCAAAGCTACTTTTGTTACACAACATGCGAACCATGAAACAAACTGTCAGGTGACATATGTCATCTAAATTTAAGGATTGATTTGTACAATCAAATTTTGGGGCAAAATTGAAACAAAAAAAAATGAAAGGCTGCTTGCCCACGAGTACGGACTAATCACCTAAAACCCTGTCACCACCACCTGAAATCGATCTTATACCTCCTAAAATGCCCACAGCCAAGAACAACCATAAAATAAGAACATTCGCAATCACTTTCGAACTCCAAATCCCACTCGAAATCAAGACTTAGAATTGAAATAGTTCCCTCTTCCCTAAGACCCATGTACCCTGAGCATCATCTCATCATGAACATCAAACGGAAAACGAAAAAATCCACTTAGCGTGGGCAGAACTTCGCATTAAGCGACTCCTATGTTATTAAGTGCGGCTAATATCCGTACTAATAGGCTTTTGAAAGCCACTCTTCCAATGCCGGTTGAGTCGCACTCCCTCACTCCGGCGTTCGTGAAATGGGCTGCGTCCATAGCCCGTGGGCCAGCATGGCATACAGGCGGACAAGCCAACCAGCATTTGCGCTCATGATTTATGGTCTTTCAGCGAATTTCCAAAGAGCCAAGCGATGTTATGCACGCTCAAAATTTTATCATTCACCAGAAGTATCTTCTGCCACTTGACTCATTCGGTTGCGAGCAAGAGTTATATAATTCGACGGTATTTCTTTTCTTTTTTTTTAAATTGACACCCGTTGACGACGAATCTTTAACGAGACGGGAAAAACCCGTCTAGACAAACGGATTAACAATTTTCATGGCCGGAATGTCATATCTAGATTCGCCATGCCTACGATGGTGTAAAATTTTCTATGACAGTTCACCTCACACATTTGACACTCGAAGGTGAGTATGCCCACTACACCCTGATAAGCATATTTGACAGACCGTGAGCGGACTGCATCTGACAGAGCAAAGGAATTTTCTAAATTGACTACATGTACCTCTGGGAATATGCTAAGGAAGACGGCAAGGAAACGAAAAAAAAAAATTAATTAAAATAGGATCGTGCCAAGGAGTCGTCGTCGTCGTTGTCTTCTTCGTACGCCATGTGGTATCTCTATCTTCGACTCGCATATGTCTGCAAACACGATTTACGACTTGCGATAAAGTGCCCACTTCGAGAGGAGCTGCTCTAAGAAGAAATTCCTCTATAAAACCACAAGACGTCCTTCCCGCACCATGAAGAGGCCGGAGCCTGTTTCCCAACCACACAATCAGAATGTGCGTAGTATGTACGATCGGATGTTGTCTATATGTGCACAAGATAAGACTGGCAAGTAAATAAAAGCACCAGATCGCGAAGGACAGACCGTGGGCTCTCTGTGCTCGCTCGCCTCGCTGAAGGTCATTGCTAATCCATCCGAACGCGCGCAGTCTCCATGTAATAAAATGCCCACATCCCGATCTTCGGCTTAGGGCCGCAGGGAGCATGGAATTTGTATGGCTCCAGTGCCAAGAATCTAAGATGTCTGTCTTCGTTACAGGTTCTGATGCATGCATGCATACGAGAGGGAATCAAACCAAAAAAAAAAACCATCGACGATCGTGGAAAAAGTGTGAAACTCGTAACACGTTTCGACAACACACGGTGCAACAAGCTGCAGGTTCAAAAGGCCAACAATGTATCCCCAACAAGCTCTATAGTTGCCGTGTGCTGTATGCAGCGTGCGGGTGCAAGAGAATGCGCAGATACATTCCATTGTCTGCACTACCATTCTGTCTAGTTACGAAGAGGAGGCAATTTATTGTGCGCATTCCTGAGCTGCCTCCAGGCGCGGACTGAATTTAGACAGATGCACTAAGTGCATCGAGCATTAGGTGAGGGTAAGACCAGAAGTCATCTGACGACTTTTTGCCACCACCAAGGATCCCTAGATACCATCGAATGCGTGTAGATACTTTTTGTTCTTCATCTGGTGTTGTTTGGTATACCGTGGCACACAATTGCAGCACGGTCTTGACCACACCCTAGGTTTTATTACGAATCGGTCAGCAGGAGATTTGTGGGTAACGACTTGTATACGGCCCACGGAAATTCTTTGGTACCACGCGATAAAGAATCAGAGTTTATTGGGCGGCTTTGACACGAAAAAAAAAGGAGACATCAGACATTCAGACATATTGGCTGTGGCGGAGCAGCCAGGCTTGGGTTTCGGGATTGGGATTTTGGGTGTCCATGTCAGCCAGGCACTGGGTCAGTATTGCTTTTTTTTTTTGTGTTATTCCTCTGTTTACATCTCTGGGAAAGTAATTAATGTCGAACATACATTTCAGAGTGAAAGGGAAATTTGGGCTTAAACGGTCTTATTTGCGTGTGGGTTTGGTATGAATTTATTTTTACACCACTTGAGGCTTTTATGGGGATAATTTGTGCCGAAGTGTTTTTTTTTTGGGGGGGGGGGGGGGGAAGAAATTGGTTTTCTGTCACTTGTCAGATGACATGAGTATTATTTCTGATTTTATTCTGGGAGAGGGAAATGGCCACCGGCAGAAAGGGTAATTTGTCAATTTTTGACATAACGTATGACTTGGGTGTAACTTTCTTTCAATTAACTGTATCTTGGCATCTGGTGGGATTTATTTATATCGGTTGGGGAAGGTTTCCCTTTCTGTTTGCTTTTGGGCATTTTTTTTACGGAACTAGTAGTCTTGTGGAGTCCGTTGTGTTATTGTTCGAGGAGGACATTAATTTTCAGAAATTACAATAAAATTGGTTCGATATTTTATGTGGGATTGTGCAATTGGGTTATGAAGGGCTTATTTTATCTCAGCCGATGGGGTTTAAGAAAAATCGCAAGGTATTTATGGAGGTATAAGCTAAGGCAAGTTGCGGATAAGTTGTAATATTTTGAATGAAAGTCGACCATAGTCGAATCGAATTCATTTATGTGGGTGTAGGTTGATTATGATCGACGGAGTAGACTTAGGTTTTATGTGAGATGATCAGATGAACAAGCTTGGAACATAGGATTGGCTATTCAACCATAATATATGGGTCTCTATATTTAGAATGAATTGATCGTGGACCAAGAGTACAAAATCTGTCAAAAGAACAATCCGTTGAGAGTTGAGTATATCCAATACCAAAAAATTGCAAATTATGGACCAATGAAGGAATACAATGGACCTAAAGTAAACCCTTCCACTTACACTAACCGGAAGATAGCAAATCGTATCCTTTAAGTATCAGATGACCGTACAGCTTCAGCAAAACATGAACACAATTGATTTAATGGATTTAAATGTCGACGTTTTCTTCTTGAAGCCTAGGCGGCGAAACCTAACCCTAGTCGATGGAGCAATGGGGTAAAAATGCATGAGTTAAAGCGGACGGCTGGACATAAACATCCTCGCTAGTCTCAAATGCCAGTACAACTTCAGCGAAACGTGACACGATGATTCCATGGATTTAAATGTCGACCTTTAGTTTTATTGCTCAGGGGGCAATACTGCATTAGGTGAAGCCTATCGTATCTTGGGAGACTCTCTCGCATTAAACTGGATGATCCCCCATCGACCCACATAGATCCCTCATAATTCACATAAATACATTCCCATCGAAGCTCAGCGGACCTTACGGACCTTACTAGACTCACGACTGACAGCGTGAGATAGGACGATTCCTTACCGACCACATCATGATTTACATAAATGGGAGGGAGAAGACTGTTACTGTTCCATAGATCCAAAAGTAAACGTCAACGTATTATGCGCGTCAACGAAATCAGACAAGATCGATGGAAAGGACTTTTCCCAAATTCTAAGCATTGAGGAGCAGTAGGGTGTGAGGTTGTTAAATAGGTAAGACCACAACGAGACAGGGCTGACAGTGAAGAGGCGGCTAAATCTGACCCTCAGTCGATGGAGCAATGGGGTAGAAATGCATGAGTTAAAGCGGACGGTTTGACATAAACATCCTCGCCACATCAAAGCCAATAGGCATAAGCAAAGCATTTGTGAAACATAGAAGCCGCAAGGTAACAAGAAGCGTTTCCACGACAATTCGTGCCTCCTAAGTTCGGAACATCAGTGGGGGGTGGGTTTACAATAGCAACCCAAGCTATTGTAAATATGAAAAGCTTGTCTTATATTTTCTGATTATACAACAAATGTCAGCTCACATGCTAATAGGGCAAACCAATTGGGATCACTATATTATAGATTGAGAACTATAGGAGATGCAAAGCCTGCTACTTCAAGATAAAACAGGTTACCTGATCAAGCCACCATTAAAAAAACATGCGATGCTGATCAATAGAGTGAATAGAGTGGGTCTTGTATAGATTAAAAGTGAACAGCACTGCATTACAAAGTAAGCCATACAATGAAATCCATTTACTTCTGCTGGCATAAGAGCGGCACAATTGAAGTTGGACTGTATAGAAAAAGTGGAAGGGGAATGAACATCAGCTGGATGGAGTTAAAGCACATTTCAGTGGTATTAGTAGCCATCCCCTCAAGACTGGCAAAAACTCCACTCGCCTTTTTCCAGTGATGCTTTGTCAAGTATCATTCAGGCAGGCGTTATCTTACGAGTTCAGCACAACCTTTCCATCTAATGAATCTGAACAAACTTCCAGGTTCGGACTTGCAACTGATTCTTTTAGTCACAATGCGCGTGTCAATAAGAAAATTTTGTAGAAATTCCCACAATGTAATTATTCAACCAAATGAAATCTGAATCTGTCGCTATTAAGGAACCACCTATGGTGCCTTTCTCAAAATATGGGTAGCCATCAAATAACAGCCGATCTGACTAGAAGAACGCTTTCATTTCAGACTCTATAAGTCCTTTTTAAAAGGTCATCACAAGATGTCTGTAAGAATGATCACTATAATTGACAACCATAGTGGATGAGATTCTGAAAATAATACTAATGATCCTCTAAGGGGGATCACGCACAAGGGGATGACACTTTTTGCAGAACATCATCAAAAGTTTGTACATACATCAGGGCTTCCTTATTCTAAACGTTTGCCACCGAAAAATGTATTTCCTGACTGCAGATCACGATAGAACTTTGTCAGAGTGGTTGAATTTCGTAAATATATTTACATTCTCACAATGCTTGGGATTTTCAGCCCGATTCTGATCATATTCATAAAGAAGACCCTGAAGAGAAAAATTTTCGGGACATCGAACATATTGGCGTTACTGATAATAAGTACTGATCTGCATTTTACCTTAAGTTTGTACGTACATCAGGGCTTTCTTATTCTAAACTTTTGCCACCGAAAAATTGTATTCTCTGACTGCAGATCACTGCAGAACTTTGTCAGATTCGTAGAATTTCGTAAATATATTTACAGTCTCACAATGCTTGGGATTTTCAGCCCAATTTTCAGAAAGGTGCCCCGAAGCCTACATTTTTCAGCACATCGAAAACATTGGCGTTCTGTTATTATGCCAAGAATTATTTAATTTCTGACAATGAGTACTGATCTGCATTCAACCTTTAGTTTGTACATACATCAGGGCTTCCTTATTCTAAACGTTTGCCACCGAAAAATGTATTTGCTGACTGCAGATCACTACAGAACTTTGTCAGAGTTGTTGAATTTCGTAAATATGTTTACAGTCTCACAATGCTTGGGATTTTCAGCCCAATTCTGATCATCGAACACATTGGCGTTACTGATAATAAGTACTGATCTGCATTTTACCTTAAGTTTGTACATACATCAGGGCTTTCTTATTCTAAACTTTTGCCACCGAAAAATTGTATTCTCTGACTGCAGATCACTGTAGAACTTTGTCAGATTCGTAGAATTTCGTAAATATATTAACAGTCTCACAATGCTTGGGATTTTTAGCCCAATTCTGATCATCTTCAGAAAGAAGACCCTGAAGAGAAAAAATTTCGGGACATCGAACATATTGGCGTTACTGATAATAAGTACTGATCTGCATTTTACCTTAAGTTTGTACATACATCAGGGCTTCCTTATTCTAAACTTTTGCCACCGAAAAATTGTGTTCTCTGACTGCAGATCACTGTAGAACTTTGTCAGATTCGTAGAATTTCGTAAATATATTTACAGTCTCACAATAATTCGGATTTTCAGCCCAATCTTCAGAAAGGTGCCCCGAAGCCTACATTTTTCAGCACATCGAAAACATTGGCGTTCTGTTATTATGCCAAGAATTAGTTAATTTCTGACAATGAGTACTGATCTGCATTCAACCTTTAGTTTGTACATACATCAGGGCTTCCTTATTCTAAACGTTTGCCACCGAAAAATGTATTTCCTGACTGCAGATCACTACAGAACTTTGTCAGAGTTGTTGAATTTCGTAAATATATTTACAGTCTCACAATGCTTGGGATTTTCAGCCCAATTCTGATCATCGAATACATTGGCGTTACTGATAATAAGTACTGATCTGCATTTTACCTTAAGTTTGTACATACATCAGGGCTTTCTTATTCTAAACTTTTGCCACCGAAAAATTGTATTCTCTGACTGCAGATCACTGTAGAACTTTGTCAGATTCGTAGAATTTCGTAAATATATTTACAGTCTCACAATAATTCGGATTTTCAGCCCAATCTTCAGAAAGGTGCCCCGAAGCCTACATTTTTCAGCACATCGAAAACATTGGCGTTCTGTTATTATGCCAAGAATTAGTTAATTTCTGACAATGAGTACTGATCTGCATTCAACCTATATTTTCTATTTATTATTTATTTTCTAAACATTTACCACCGAAAAATTTATTTGCTGACTGCAGATTACTATAGGACATTGGGACTGTAGTTGTAGCATTTTATCAAAACTGAGCCTACTTCTTGAGAAAAAGTACTGATCTGCATTTGACCTTGAGTGTGTATCTATATTAAGGGCCCATTATGAAAAACTTAAACCAACGACAAATGTCTTTTCTGGCTGCAGATCACTATACGCCATAAGCAGAGTTGTGGATAAAATTTATAAAGCGCAGCCGTGGTTTTGTATAAAAGCGATCATTAGATCCCTAGTCCGTTGCCAAACAATTTTTAATAAGAAACATATGTATGATGTTCCTTTAACATTTGAAAACCATCAATTTCTCAGAACAGAACCCGGGGAGTCTAGACTACCCAAACAGTAACCGATGCTATAAAATAAAACCGCTTGTCATAAAGACGTTTTCCAGAAATCTCTGCATTTTGTGACTTAATTGGTCTGCTGTTATCACATGTCGTGTGCAGTTCCTCATCACTGGATGTTCTTTCACAGTGACTTGACTATTGTCTGTCGATAATTGCTTGTTAGACACGCCGTAATTGAGTCGAAGTATCTTTTTCTCAATAGAATCTATCTATCCAGTATATTTTTCAAAGTTGCGTGCGTTTTTTTGCAATGACCGCTCAATTGAATAGATACCATGCAAAGTGATCGATAATTAGGTGGGCGTTTGCAACCTTGAAGGTAGGCACACATCGGTTGAATATGTAGAACAAACTATCAAAGACATGGAGAGTAGTTATTGCCCCTCTCAGCCGTTTCGGTACTCTTTCTAAATCGATTTCAGCTCCCCAGATACATAAACGCAACAATGTCAAGATGATTTATATTTATCTCACTATTCACGATCTCAGATACACATAACACATTTAAGAAAAAAAAAAAATGCCACTCCAAAATGGACCACACGAAAGCACTACCACCCGCTGATGTGCCCGCACAACATGGACTTCAGATGTATCTCCATATCTATATGCCCTGTCTGGGTCTTGAGGGACAAGACCATTTTTCAACTCAAATTTGTTTTTAAGTAAAATTTGATTTGTTTTGACGCAAGGCGTGAGCCAGACAGAGTTGCATAAGACCCCGTCCAGTTGTAATGAATGAACATTTGAGTTTATTTGGCATAATGGTGGAGAAGTTCATTTTAAGGTAGTGACTGTGGCAATGGATTTTTGTATCTTTTTTTTTGTTTTATGAAAAATTGGTTAATAATTAAATGGTCATCAATCTTGTTCTCTGGTGGAAGGTAATTGGTGATGAATAGGATATCAATGGTTTGGGTTTGGCACGGTATTAAGGAGTGTAATGAGGTTAGGTAGTCGATTTCATTAATTTTAAATCGAAAAGTATTTTTGAACAGGTTGAGTATAACTTTAGGGGTGTAGTGTATCGAAGATGATGAATTATTTAAAATTTGTTTATATGACCCCAACCTGGATGAACAACAAGTATTATGCAACAAGTAATCGAATGAAATTGAATGCGCATTCCAACATTAAAGTAAGCAACATTCAATTTTTTTCCAGTTTGGCGATCATATTTCACTTTGTAACAGTGTTGCGCAAAAGTATTTTTTTTTATTTTTTTTGAATCTTTGAAATTTTTTTTTACACAGGTTGTCAGCAATTCATTTGTTTGGAATACAGCACTTCAGAGAGGTGGAGATCATTTAATTTTATTTTGAAAATAATCACTCGGATAATTTTACAAACTAAGAAGCGGCAGCTGTAGCCGAGTTAGGAGTTCTTCCATGATCATATCAAGCTTATGTAAGTAAGCTAGACAAGTATTCATGGAAGAGTTGTAAAGAATGCAGAAATATCGACAACAAGGTGATCCCGTCAATACAGCGTATGTCGTATGAAGTTGCAAAGAGCTCAGGTTTCAGTTAGTTAGTTTAGTTTTGCTGAAAGTTCCGCCTTTATTTTCTATGTTTTGTGCAACTTGCTCAATAAAATCCAGCGTCCCGAACTTCTCTTATGTGTCCATGTGCAGTTTTAGCACGATGCACCTTGGCAGGACATTTCGATGTCGGGATCTCCAGTTTCATTCCGAATCCATATGAGTTTAGGTAACACCGAGGTGGTCGTTTACCTAGAAAGAATTTTATTCACAAGCAATAGGCAACATGGGTTCCTACATTAACGCTCCAATGGAGACCTACTAAGTTATCTAACCTTTCTATGGACATCCGCGATGGGAAACTGAGAGCTATTGTCCTGGATATTTCCAAGGCTCTTGATCGAGGGCTTTGCGGGCCAAATTGACACTATACGTGCTTTTTCAAATACTGGGCGGCTGTTAGAAAACCTCTCCTAAAGACATATCTTTGCAAATAGTGGTGGTTGGCGTTTCCTCAGCCAGATTCTATATAAACGTTGGGGTACCTCAAGGATAAATTCTTTCAGCCGCCTTATTTCTGCAGCACAAAAATCTTTTGCGGACAACTAATAATCTCACATTGGTTTTGCAGATAATAGTACTCTACTCTGGCCAAATGGTGGGCATTACATGAAACTTTGAAACAACTAGCTGATGGCTACTTACTCCGACTGTCAGCCTTCACGTGGCGACCGCTAAGTGTCTTGTACCATGACCGTAAAAGCATGGACCGTATCGAAATTGGATTGAGAAATCCTTGATATTTTTGAGCGAAAATTCTTCGAAAAAATCCTCAGCCAACATCAGTGGCACAATTTTCCAAAAATCGGTGAAACTACTAGCGTTTGCCGACGATATTGACATCATTGGTAGGACCCAACGTGATGTCATAGCCACGTTTGCTACTATAGAGAACGAAGCGGGAAAAATGGTTTTAGCACTAAATGAGGGCAAGACTAAATATATACGGTCAAAACGAAAGTACACACAACATCGACGAATTTGACAGTACTTCACCATTGACAGATATAACTTTGAGTTAGTACGGGACTCTGTCTATATCGGCTCCGCTATTAACTCTGACAACAAAATCTGGTCAGAAATTAAACGAAGAATTACACTCTTGCCAACCGCTGTTTCTTCGGACTAAGAAGGCAATTTAGTAGTAAAACCCTCGCTCGAACTACTAAGGAGATCCTATATAAGACCCTGATCATCCCAGTCCTGGCCTACGGCGCTGTATCAAAAGCGGATGAAGAAATCCTTGGTCGATTCGAGAGTGAAATTCTGCGAAAAATCTTCGGTCCCGTTTGCGTTGACGGGCTATGAAGACGAAGATTCAACCAAGAACTATACAAGTTGTACAGCCACATACCCCTAGTCAATAAAATCTGTTTAAGATAGATAGGAGGCGTAGAGCGAACTGACATCAGTACTCCAGTTCGCAGAGTTTTCAATTCCCAGCCAGACGTCGGACGCAGTAGAGGAAGACATCGCCTTAAGTGGTGCGCACAAGCAGCAACTGATCTCTGCTTGAAGTGCACAACTGGAGGCAGATTGCTAAGGATCGCGCTTATTGTAGAGGCATATTGGTTGAGGCCCAGGTTCATTCCGAACTGTAGCTCCACCTAAGTAAGTCAGTAACCTAGAATTCGCATTTTCGTGCATCAAAAGATACAGATTACAAGTCCTTGTGTGGGGTTCGCTGATCTGGCCTCAAAAAGTATCGTCAGGACTCCCTGTTTCAAACTTTAGCGGTCAAAAGCTGATAGTGTTGCATTTGGTTGTGAGTATTTACCGTGTATACCTTCAACAATCTTTGCCTTTTTAACGGGATACGTGGGATATTATGTCTCTTGAGCATGATACTAAATTTGATTGCAAACTGAGAGATGTATCTATAGCAACATTCAGGTTGAAATGTGGAATTAAGCAAATGCCATTATCCGAGGAGGACTTTCGACAGTAAGTGTGCAAAATTTTATCGGATTCCGACAGGTGAATTTTATGGGGCCTGTATGTCTATGCATCTACCAACATATTCATTCTTAGGAGCGCATCTAAATGGCAATGGGTTCAAGGGTCAACTATACTAATTCGTCATTTACTCCAAGGCAGTTCAGTAGCCCTCACAAATAACTCATAAACCTGCGCTCATGACCTATTCCAAAGCAAAAGCTGCAATTGCCCGTACCTTACCCATTCTTGGTATCGTCATTTAATTACCCTCCAGCTGCAGTGTCTTTAAGTGAAACAGTGCCGCTACTGTTGCCGTAGCAATAGTCAATATCCAAGTACTCAGTAACTAAGCTCCAACCGATAATGGTCGCACAAGACTGCACACCGACTTCATGTATCTCCACCATCGTGCCACCTCAAACATCTCATACTGGATGCGGCTTTTCTTTTGTACTGTCTGCCCAAAGATATCCCCCTTTGCCTACATCCACCTTTTCAATTGAATTACAGAATAGAACATCGGAAAGATGAAAATACCCAAACAATAGACAAGAGAACTATCCCGCGAAACTTGGTCTACATCTGTCCCGTGTCTCGCCGGCCGTTGCGACTCTTTCGTCCGCACACCGAAAGCCTGTTAACCTGCTTTCGTTTTAATTATTTTGTTGTTGCTTCGCCGATGATGATGATTAGACGAGATAAAAGATGGAGCACTTGAATGACATGCTTGAGATTGAGATAGATGTTGCTGTGCGCCGCGCTAAAGCACAGCACCAGCACGCAATGGAGCGTGATATGATGAAGTGAATATGGTTCTACGAATTTCAAGTACCACGCGCACAACACCACTACCACCACTCGATAACATTATTCTCGATAATTTGGCAGAATGAGTTGAATGATTGTAGATGCGGGGCAGCCGGTATCTTTTTCTATCTGTCCGTCGATCAATCGAAGATACTTTCATGAGCTCCATTTGGAGTGTTGTTGTTTGTCGATTAAGCGTGTTGAATTGATTGTGAGTGATTAATGGATTTTTTTTGTCTGTCGATTCGAAAAATCCGCGCATAGATACATTGGGCGAGCGCAATTGTGTTTGGAAAAATTAACACGCCACGCCGATGGGTGGTGGTCTGTGGCTTATGATGGACGAGATAGAACAGATAGATACTCTCGGGCCGATGAAGATTGGCAGATGGCAGTTTGCAAATCGTCGATGAGACTTTTGAAGCCCTTCAGCTGGGATTTGACGTGCGGTTTTCGTTTGAGATGCCTTCGGGGGTCTGTGCAGAGTCAAGGTTTGACTTAACAATTGAGATGATTAGAACGTAATTTATTGGGCAGGCTTTTGTGTTTAATTAATTAGTGCTTCACAAGAGTACCTCGTGGTCGTGATTAATTGGAGAGTCGGTTATATCGAATCGATGATTAGTTCAGTGATTAGTTTGATTTACTATGGCAGTTGAGAAAATTCCTAAAAACGGTACGCTCTGGGGTATGATTTCTGGAAAATTTACAGCCCCATTGATTCGTTGAACTTGTGAACTCTGTATTTAGAAATCGTAAACAACGTCCGACAACGATTGCTTAATTACATGCTTTAGCATCTGCACATGCACGTTTGTTTTATGACTCCTGAAGGCAGCCTTAGGACAAAAGTGCAGTTAAATGATGAAACCAGAAGAATCATCCCACGACATGTCACAAGATTTTGAGTAATGCGATGATTACCTTCCTACTGGTATATGCCATTACGCTGACGGGCAGTGAAGATAGATGTCATGTGAGATAGTGCAACATGAGATTTTTTTTTTGGATCCGGAATACCCGCATATTCAAAAGTTAACATCAATCAAACTTTTACTTTTTAGAGGCGGACTTTTTTATGAGCTTTAATCCACCCACTTGGATGCATCGAGAAACTTGTGAAAATAGAGGAAATTTTATCGTGATGTAATTCACGAGGATAGTCCACTTTTGGTACCAATCATGGATCTTGTAGACTCAAAAAAAAAAAAACATTTTTTTGGAAGACTAGTTTAGGAGAGCGTTATTCATGTTATGTGCAAAGCCTTTCTCTCATCGCAGTCTGATTGAAAATGTCTCATCGTAAATTTTCGGCTTTTCATGGTGCCATAGTTTTCTACCCCAAGAACGTGCAGCTTTCCATTGTGGTATGGTGAAGAAAGCTTTCTCTAAGTCCACCATGGCTTTCCCCAAAGGATGATCCCTCAAACCCAGTGCAGCTGATATGTTTTGTTAGCTACAAGCCCGGTATAGCCCATATCGTCGGCGAAGATCACAGTCCTGGATCGAAGATCAACAAGAAGGAGGTCGAAGTAGCCAGTTACATATTGGAAACTCCTCCAATGATAGTTATTTTCCCAAGGATAATTCCTCAAAAGCCAGTGCATCTAACACGCTTCGTTAGCTACAAGCCCGGTATAGCCCATATCGTCGGCGAAGGTCACAGTCCTGGATCGAAGATCAACAAGAAGGAGGTCGAAGTTGCCAGTTACATATTGGAAACTCCTCCAATGATAGTTATTTTCCCAAGGATACATGCATCGTTGGCTACAAGACCGGTATATACCATATCCTCCGTGAAGTGCAAATAGCGAAGCCGTTCATATAAACAACTTCGAAACTATTTCTCCTCCAGCCATATTCAATGTATGAAGTCTTATGGAACCACTTTTGGCGCACGATAGACTCTATAAAATTTCCTTACCGAAGTCTTGCCGAAACTCAAAAATAAGAAAAATAAAAACTTAAACGTTAATCCAGACCTGCTGCGTGGCATTTCATCGCAAAAAGGGGGTCACAACTCACAGCTGCCAGAAGCCTTAAGTTAGGAGCTCTAAACATATAATTTTTCTATATTACTTCCCGCAGAAGCTCTACCGAAACACTTTTTTAAACTGTGGCATGAATGTTCATACATCCCCGGGAACTTTAGAGATACCATAAATTTATATTTTACTTCATCTTCTATGAAGCCTGTGGATTTAACTTCACGAGTGACTAAACAGGCTGAACCTCTCCGCACAAGTCCAAAGAAAGCTTTATAGAAATAATTGCTTCTTGAAATTGGAAATTTGAACTTTTTAGACGAAAAACGGTTAGTTGGGAGCTGGCGGTCCTGCATCAAAGATCAACAAGAAGAAGGACGTAGAAGCCGTTACCATAATGGAAACTCCACACATGATTGCTGCTGGTACTGTCAGCAATATCGAGACTCCATTCGGTCTGCGTGCTTTGGTTAATGTCTGGGCTCAGCATTTGTCTGAAGTGTGCCCTTGTCGTTTCTGCAAGAACAAGAGCAAGAAGAAGGTTTTCCATGAGTCTAGCAAGAAATGGGCCGATGATGTTTGAAAGATGAGAATTGAGAATGACTTCAAAAAAATGATCCGCAAGAGCAAAATCATCCTCGTTATTTCCCACTGTCAGATCTGTTTGAACAAGTAGCGCCCATATCATGGAAATCCAATTGAACGGTGACCAGTTTTGAAGACAAAGTTAAGTGGTTCAAGGAACACTTGGAACAAGTCGTCCAAAATGACCAAGGTCTGGGGACAAGATGAATTCGTAGACAGCGTGTTGGTATTAACGAGGGTAAAGGTTTTCAGAGTGGGACCGCCCGTTGGCACACTAAGAAATTATTCTCCATGGCATTCAAGCCGTGTATCCATCACTGTGGAAGGGTTGCCATCACCGTTACAAGATCTACCGCATCGGTGCAGGAATCCACACCAAGGATGGCAAGGTCCTGCACTGAGTACGATTTAACAGATAAGCGATGACGCATTGAGAACAAAAAAACAGAAACTTTTGCTCACCATCTACATGGTAGGGACGGTCGGTGTACACACGTTCACTCATGAGAATTGAGATCCAAATATATGGCGGGCTCTGTCAGTACAACCAGCCATAGAACAATTTTTCTTGTCAGTAGTGCGTCATCTGTATGGCTTTCAAATCGTTGATGATAGCCACGTTCCATTGGAACAGATCAAGCTGAAGTTCATCGAAGCAGCTTTAAAGATCGGTTATGGTCACTTCCAGTCTGTTGCCGACAAATCGGCCTTCTTTGGATCATCAAAAAGTTGATCGAATCAACCATAGGCTAATTGCAACCCTCGAAAAGATGCCTGAGGTATGATGATATTTGCTAAAATATTTGATGTTTTTTGAAAAGAGGTTATAGACGATCCACATATCAAGGCGCAACAAACCGCAAAGCTATTAAAGCTGTTTTTATGGCGCCGCCAGAACAAACGGACTTCCAAAAGTACAAAATCACTTTATAATGGGCTCCAGGTCATAGTGACATAGATGAAAACGGGTAAGATGCCTTAGCCAGCATGGTCTCGGATCATCCCAGCTAACGAGAGATCCGCATCACACCAAAGAGAAACTCAAATAGCATTTCAACCATCGTGTTGCAACTGAAGATGTACCTCGACACATTTAAACTTGACAAGGATACGCGACTTCACAAGCAGAACCTGTGGGAGGGCGGTTTGAGGTCGAAGCGATCTGACCAGGATACTGGCGCACGGTAGTTCATGTACCAAGACTATGCTCATCCTATCTTAGTGATACTTAGCCCTGTCAAAAGCAGCACATCGAACTCTAGCAAACCATTCATCGACAGCCTATGCGATCTCCCTGATTAGGATATTGGCCCATCGGTGATCTTGCAGCAAACTGTGCATAGCATCAGCAATCTAAACGAATGATAAGAATGCCCATGACAGGCAAGACTTCAAATACGACAATCCACCATAGACTTCTAGGGTCTACATGTTAAAAGCTCTAAAATTTAGCAAGACTTCCTCGAGTACCCTGCAGGTATCTGAATACCCCACGTACCTACTGTCACTCTTGTACCATTCCCATTGCATGTGTTGGTCAGCATTTTTAATGGAGCTTCTGTGTACCCACTAAAATGTGCACAACCCTTTCACTTCCTAACCCTAACAAGCATAGTTGTGTACCCACCAAAGCCTTTCCTATAAATGGCTTCAATTCCTCCCGCCATCAAACGCAGTTATTACAAAAACCACTCAACCATGAGTTAGTCCAACTCACAGGGCACTTAAGAGCTTTGAAATTACTGACCAACGTTCACATTCCGCTCTCCTTCCCAACCCATGCAGTCCGACAAACAAACGAATCCAACTTTCCACCGTTTGCGTGTGCGCGCCCTCTTCATCTGAAAATGTGTCCCCACGTTCAAATTCCTGAAGAGTTTTGAAATCGTTTTCCACCGGATCGACACATTTGGCTGTAAACAGGTAAAATGCATTTATTCGCCGATTAAATTACCGAATTACAGCGAGTGTGTGTTTGTGTACAGGGAACTGGATTTTTAGGTCTGCACTCTGAGTGTGTAACCAGAAACCGCGACGAATTTTGATTAATCATCGGGAACACACTGTCGACATCAATATGCGGCGCGATCCTGTTTCGGTCAATGCAACTGGTTTGCGACCAAATTTGGACATGAGATTTAGCCCAAATCAGACGAGAACTCAACTCGCCTTGAGATGCCAGCCTCAGTTTCAGGAAACGCAGCGTGACATTGAAGCGCGCACAAAACAACGACCCGCCTCTGAACTTCTCTCACAACAAATGTCTTCGGACACATGTGACATAATTATGTCGATTGACAGGAAATCCCTGTCCATCCGTAGGTCGTCAGAGTATGGAAGCGGAAGAGGTGCCGCAATATGTCAAATTGACAATTTATTTGGAACAACTGTGGATTGCGGGATTGCTGTGGTGGTGGCCATTTCAGGAGTAGGCGTATAAATGCAACCACCTACCTAGGCGCACTGCGCTTCCCTCTAATGGTTCATGGGAATCGGTGTGCTTTTTGGGTCACGGATGATGTTCAAGTGTCACCTTGTCAGAAATTACAGTTGACAGCTGCGGCTGCGATTGACAGTCGCGCAGTTCGGTAGTAGGTTGTGATTAAGAAGGAAACGCTTGAGTGGCATCGGTGATGTTGATGATGGTGGCTGGGAGATGGTGCAACTGTTTGCAGCGGATTCACTTGACGTTCGTCTAAAGAGGTTATAAAGTTGCGGCTTTTTTAATTATTCATTTTAAGGAGGGTATTTTCCCCCAATTGGGAGGTATAGGCTTTGTCTGTGGAGGTTTTTTAAAGTTTAAATGGGTGCGCTTGGATATAAATTGCGGAGGTGCTTAGAACTATCATTTTTGAATGACTGATATTTATCATAACCGTTCTGTTTTACTAATATGGTAGAGAAAATCCTCCTCACGATGAAAATGTACTAGATTTTGACGTATTCTTACCATGGGGGCCAATCGTTTTGGGAGTCGAAAGGGCATATGCTTTGTCGTCCAAGATTGAGAGACTCTTACCTGAAAGGAAAAAAAAAAATTGTTAGATCACTTAATGGAAGCAAAATCAAAAAAAAATTAAACAACAAACAAAATGGCGATTCAAAGATAAATGCGATGAATGTTCATTACGTTCCAGTGTAAGTGTCTCAACTAAGAATGACAATACAAGGTTCAAACTCTCAATTTGTCGAAGCAACTTGTTGGTTGCCTTCCAACTATGTATTTGGTTGCCATTTTTGTGAGAAAGAAAGTCCTCAGTTGGCATTTGACAGTCATAGATAGTGATCGAGATAGTTAACAATAAATTATGGAGCACCTAACGCAGCAACAAAGTCGCCGAGATTGGAGTGGTCGAGCTCGATATAGAGGAACGCAATTCTTGAAGAAAAAAAACAACAACATTGTTTAGCTTCGGTAGAACCTCGGTAAGGCTTGCAATAGAGGTCTTAAATAATTCACCAACGGTTCCTTTACCGTTAGGCTTTATAAAAGGTCTGCAAATAGGGATCTTTCGGATCTTTCACAGTTGATTGCGTCTATATTGTTGAAGGAACACATTTGCGAAAATACATCTGTCAAATTGGTTGCCATTTATTTATTCAACCTGTTATAACAAATCAACAAAACAAATTTTAACAAATGGACGGACACAACATTCAACGCCACGTGCAAATCATATAATTTTTTCACCAAAATGGATGTTCTGTTCGGGCAAGGTTTTGCACTTCGTCCATTTTCCGGACGCCATAACTGTCCTACCAAGAGGATTATTTGCAGTGTTGGGGATAAATTTGAGTCGTTGACGAAAAACTTGCTGAAAACATCGCCGCTGTCCGTGAGTGTGTGCAGGAGAATTCCAGGCAGTCATTTCGCGACGCTCTCAAGAACTTAGCCTTTCGCAGACCACAAAATGGATGACTTAAGCCTGCTTACTTACTTAATTGGCGCTACAGTCCGGAATGCAACTTAGCCTCAACCAACATACCTTTCCAATTAACCGTGTCCTTAGCTTACTGCCTCCAGTTTCGCGATCGGTTTCTACTTGTGCGTGACACTTAAGGAGAGGTCTTCCTCAACTGCGTCCGACGTCTGGCTGGGAACAGAAGACTCTGCGAGCCGGAGTATTGGTGTCCATTTAGTCGATATGTCCTTGCCATCTTAAACGTCCAATGCGGAGTTTTTGTTGACCAGGGGCATGACGCTGCCTTCTTAACCCTAAAAAAAACAGCGGTTGGCAAGAGTTGTTGTTCGTTAAATTTCTGAAAAGATGTTGTTGTCAGAGTCGCCTTGCCTAAATCCTTTTTTTGGTATAGAATGTGTCGGTGAGGTCGGTTACGACCCGGATGGAGCAGCGAGAATTCTGCATCGTCATCCTACACAAGCGGATGAGTTTGGGCGGTATACCAAAACTAGACATGGCTCTGTATAGTTGATCCCTATAAATGCTGCTGTATGCGGCTTTGAAATCCATGAAAAGGTGGTGAGTATCGATTTGGACTTCTTGGGTTTTTTTTTCACTGCCGAAGTGTGAAAATTTGATCGGTTGTGGACTTTCCTGGCCTAAAACCACACTGATAAGGGATGATCAGGTTGTTGGTAAACGGTTTCAGGCGTTCACATATTACGCCAGATATAGTCTTGAAGGCGATGTTGAGGAGACTTATGCCTCTGTAGTTTGCGCAGCTTAGAGGGTCTCCTTTTTTGTAGTCCTGAGGTTCCATTCTTCAGACATACTTTCATCCGAACAGATTTGGCTTATGAGTTGATGGATGTTACTTACCAAGTCAACTCCGCCGGCTTAATAAACCTCAGCGGAAAGATCGTCATTTCCGGCAGCCTTATTAAGCTTGAGTTTAGGTATTGCTATCCTCACTTCAATCAGGTCGGGTGGTTGGCAGTTTTCGTTGTCGTTGCCAATCTGCAGAAGTAGTTCTCCACATCTTCAGCATCGACTGTGTCTCAACTACGACTTTTCCTTGTTCATCTCGACGGGATTCCGTTAGAGCCTGGCATCCTTGGCTTTGACGTTTTCTAAAACTAAAACTTGCGTACATCGTTCCTGGAGTGGCACTTCTCTATATCCTCGATCGCGTGTTCTTCTTTCTCTTTTTTCTTCTTTCTGAAAAGCCGATCTTCTTCCCTTCTTCTTTGCCTATAGAGCTTAATGGCAGCTCTCGTCTTCATTTGCAGTTTAGCCTTGTAGGCATTGTTCTTGGCTGCGAGCATCTGTCGGCATTCCTCATCAAACATGGGGTTTCCTTCTGGTGGGCGTGAGAAACTTAAGCCTACACCTGTTCAAAATTCAACTGACCCAGGAGCTGAGGTTAAACGACCAAAGACAACTACGTGTGTTCGCTGAATGGGCTCTGGAGCAGTTGGAGTTTGACCCAAATTTTCATTGAAATATCATCTTCAGCGATGAGGCCCATTTATAGATTTCAACAAACATTTTGAATTTTTTTTTGGAATTTGGGGAGAAATCAATCCACATGAGTTCCAAGAGCTGGCCGCATCATAGGTCCATATTTGTTTGAAAACGATGTTGGCCAATGGTAATCACCGTCAACGGCATGCGCTATCGGTGATTACCAACTTCTTTTGGCCTGAATTGGATGTCTTTTGGATATTTATTGGAGATGGACGAAGAAATCACGATCAGCATTTTCAGTTCAGTTGATCTGTGTTAGTCTAGAGATAATTTTAAAACCGCATCGGACCTGCGAATTACTTAGCCGAAAACGCGATCATGATGTTCTGTCGAGATCAGTTTTCAGTTTCAGATTTTGTTGACACCAACGACATTTGGTTTAGATAGGACGGCGTTACATGCCACACAGTTCACATCACATTGGAAATCCTGCACGAGCGATTCGAGGACATGGTCATCTCACGTGAAGGTGATGTGAACTGGACACCGAGATCGTGCGATTTGAATTTTTGACGTGCGATTTTTATGATATCAAAGCCAACATAATCCGTGACATCGGTCAAACTAATCTAGGCGGTAAGTCGAGAACGTCCATGAGCTTCTCCGCACGGCTTTTCAGGGCAGCGATATCGGAGCGTGTTAAGAACCAAAACAGAAAGGCAGCACACCGAATGATGCCTGGTAAGACTTAAAATCCAAATACCAATGCTGAGTTTCGGTAGTGCTTCGGTAATGCTTGTAATAAATGTCTAAAATAGTGAACACACCCTTTTTTTTAACCATAAAGCCTTACAGAAATAATATCACTGATGTTGAAATAACATCGATAGAGCCTATTTGAACAAGAATCGGGCATTATTCCGCAGCTTGTATAAGTCGATTCTTTTTTTTTTCTTTTCGCCAATATCGTCTTTTTTTTTAAGTCTGAACTATTAAGGGTGCCCTATTATTCCCTATAAAGTTTAAGTATGTAAACACCGAGTATGTTTTTGTTTTCAATGCTGTTTTTGTAAGTTTTTGGCACACTTATATGGGTAGCTTCTCAGTACCTACAGGTTCATCAGTAGGACCCACATTTTTTGTCAGTCGGCCATTTGTTGATTATGAATCTATTCCCTGTATATAATCTCAAATTGCAGCCATTGGAAATAAAAACATAAAAAGAAATACAAATTGTTGGCGCAACAGGCTTGTTAGTACCCAGGGCCGATCTTTTCTACAACCATTCATGTGTGCGTGTGTACTTCTTGCACGACGGCGGCAGCTCCTGTTTTATGCAGACTCAGAACGGCTAAGTTGAGAAAAGCTTTTCTTGACAATTCATTTTACTCGGATCACGAGAGGAGGGCCAGGAAAAAATCATTTAGGTGTAGCTACGGCTGGGAATCGAACCGACCCCTTCTGCGCGGCAGTTCATCGCACTAACCATCACGCCACTGAGCCATTTCAGATGACTGCCATTAAGACCAGAAACTCAATCTTTGAGATCTTCAACTTTGCTCATGATGAGTCTCCATATTTCGATACGTTGAGACTTCTTCTGATCTTCTCGTACCTGATCTTCCATGATCCATTTTAGGCATCATCAACCTGAAGGTGACGAATCCGTGGTGGGATCATGTTTGAGTTGATTCGACGCTGGAGCTCTAGCGTCGCAGCTGGAATTTTATATGTGTGAGACTTCTCGTGTTAATCCCCCAAATAGGCATCTGATCGTCCTTTCTTTTGGTCATTCGGCCATTTGTTATTTATTAAACCATTCCCTGGATATAATCACAAATTGCAGCCATTTGAGATAACTGCCATTAAAACCTGAAACTCAATCTTTGGGATCTTCAACGTTGCTCATGATAAGTTTCGATACGGTGAGACTTTTTCTGACTTTTTCGTACCTGATCTTCCATGATCCATTTAAGGCGTTGCTTCAGGTTGGTGACGAATCCGTGGTGGGATAATTGACATTGACATCACAGTACTTCGCACATGAATGCAACGAACTACAGACACATAACAGCACTGGCGACTGAGGCCATCGGCTGGGATAATTTTTGTGTCTTGATTCGTATTCGAACAGCTCCAGCGTGGCAGCTGAGATTCTCAGTATATGAGACTTCTCCTGTTAATCTCCCAATAGGCATCTGATCGTCTTATTTCAATTACGAATGCGATTCCAAAAATAACATCATATAAGATCCCGGCCTTGGTATTTGCTATACCTCAAGACCTCCACCATATTGGTAAAGAAGGTGTAAGCTCTGTTTGACTTTTCTGAGATCTTTCCCAACATTCCGGACGTCTCGATAGTAGTCCTTAAGGAAATATGGGTGTTTCAGATCCGACGAACTGCCGATTACGTGGACATCTCGGAATGGCTCTCCAGTCAGTGGAAACGCTGCAGAAATACCAATTTCTGATGTCTACATAGCTTAGGGATTGGTCCTTCCAGCTGCTATTGATAGAAAATGGATTAGTTGGCCGTAACAAATCCTGCATTCATCTCTCGAGCTTTTGCGTATAGATCTTGATGAGATGGATTCAATAGCGAAGGCTTAGAATATAGAAGAGATATTTCGCAGGGGTCTAACTCCCGCGAAGATTGCCGCAACAAATCCCAAATTTATCTCCAGATCCGTTTGCATATAAATCTTGGTGAGTTGGAATCGTTAGCGAAGGATTGGAATATAGATAGGATGAGCCTGAGAGCTCTTCTCCCGCGAAACTATAAAATAATCTGAGGTTAAGTGCGTATGAATCTGCTGAATCACATAACAAAATGTTGAATAAGTGGTGAGGAAATTCAAACAATTAAAAGCCAGATCCAGGTTCGAATGAGTGATGAGAACTTCCATAGGAATAAAAGCCAAATCGAGGTTCAACTGGAATCACCATCTAACCTTGTACTTAGCCTTCAATTCCATTCAAAAACCCATTACAACAAAAACTCCACGTCACTTGAAATATATGCCTTCGCATTAATTTCCTCCGCCCTACTGATTCCACATTGTCACCATTTTAATTCAATGGCCAGCCTCTCTCACAGCCTTGTAATTAAAAATCGCTTTGTATACAAATATGCCAGCCCAGCTGCATTGAAACTAAATCGATCGTCATTCTGGCAGGTGCAGGGTGTTCTTGTCCTTTTCCCCCCCCACCAAGGTCTCATAACGAGGACACAAAAACGTCTCTAACCAAACAAAGCCGTCTCGAATTTCTTGTAACGTAATCAAGCTTAATTGCGCCAAAGGAATGCCAACATCCTGCCGACTACCGGCGACGACGTGACGATTAAATGAAGATTTTTGCCGTGTAGATACTTTTTATATGATCGCCACTAATTGACGTTACTAATTCTTAGTAATTCTATGATCACATCTTCAAATGGAGGTCCTGAAGATTTATATCTTTTGACAAACAAAACTAATCATCTCGGTGGTCGTATAATGACACCAGGTCTGTGGTATGTTTCCACTGTTTACCTTCAACGTCTCCTCACATCTCAAGGTGGATAACAAATTGTTCCCATTAATTGCATCAAGCCTACATGGGTTTATTCGGAAGCCTGTACCTATCTGAATGACCTAAAACTGTTTTTTTTTTTTTTTTTTTTCTGAAAAATAACTCAAACCAATCGGCAGATTAGAGGTCGAAAATCTTTCCACTCTTCCATGAGAGTAAGAGTGCCCTTAAGCGTTGCGTGATATCTGGAGCTTTAAGTAGATTTCTCCATTCGACCCAATTCTAGCTTGAGGTGTTCTATTATTATTTTTTGGGCGGGGGGGGAGGTGCTTTTATTTGCTTTTGGTTCTTAAATGCAAGTGTTCCGAATTCTGGAACTGGTTATATCTAAATATGATCGTACGGATGTTTGAATTCTTTGTTTTCCCAAGTTCTGGTGGAAATATGCCAAGTATTACTTGACCTGTAGGTGGAGGCTGGAGATGGAAAGAGAAACCTCTTGAATGGTGTGTATGGTGTGAAGGTCAATCCGGTTTATTTGTTTTTTTTTTTTTTATCTTTTGGGTTATTAGAAGAGTGTGTCGTTGTTCTTGAATATGGCAGTGGGAATAATCTTTTAACAAGTGTTTTGCATGTGACGTATCTTTTATGACATAAGGTGGGGGAAAACTTTGGGAAATATCAGCTATCGCTTCGTTGAATGCCCACGCTCGTGACAATGTAGTACTAAATCATCACATAAAATCTCCGGACAGACTTTTAGGCCGATTCATGATGTGTGAAGCAGGCACCAATTTCACAAAAAAAAAAACGATCAGATGTTACATGCAAACGATGACTAAATTAAAAACTCTGTTTGGATCTTTTATAGGACTGTGGGTCACGTTCACAGTGAAATTGTGCCAAAAGAGTCAAAATAGGAGTTTCTGCGGACTTTGAACGGCACCAACTGAAATGAAACCTCTATGAGACCTCGTATGACAATTGAAACTCAGAATAACCTGAACACATATGACTCATACATCCAAAGGTAATTTGGTGGACAATGCACTACACGAGGTAGTTCGCACGATAGAGAGATCACTTTATCAACAAAAAACTCCTCGAGATCTCGAAGGAACCTTCTCCGATGTTGAAATGGGAGAGGTCTTGAGGAAACCAGCAAAAACACGGTCATAGGCATCTGGATCCTAAGATTCGTATCAAATCATCATCACTACTAATCGACTATTCCTCTTCCACGTCAAGAGGTACTCCCCAGGGAGTACCTACTATCTCTGCTTCTTGTCATATAAGTACAAGGTGGGCCAAAAGAGATCACCCTATTGGAAGATGCTCTCATTTTTGCAAATGGCCGCCAATGTCAAATCTGCTTTGACATTTGTGGACTACACAGATGTAGAATACAAGTGAACACACCATGGAGCGATACACTCCCCAAGAACGCGGAATAATCGTGTCTATTTTTGCGTAACAATTCGTCTGTAGTGTTGGTGCAGCGCGAATTCCGTCGCCGATTCCCCGACCGTCCGACACCGACTGCGCAAACATTGCAGCGTTTGACCACCAACCTTGAAGAGTATGGGACCACACGAGACGTTGCCAATACTGGCCGGCACCGGAGCGACCGTTTTGCCGAGAATATCGCCGGTGTTGTCGAGCTGTCGCCGGAAACATCGACCAGGCGCCGTGTCTCGCAATTAGCCATCAGCCGGTCGTCCCTAAGGCGAATTTTGGTCAAAGATTTTCGCATGTTCCTGTACAAGTCCATGCCTCAGCTGCTGCTGTTGACCGCCAAACGCGTGTAACCTACGCAGAAGCCATCCTCAATCTCGAGGACGATTTTTCGACCAAAATCATAATGAGCGATGAGGCTCATTTCCACCTCAGCGGGTACGTGAACAAGCAAAACTATCGCTTCTCGGGCACCGAAAATCCACGAGCAATGCACGAGGAGCCGCTCAAAGTTACTGCATGGTGTGCTGTTCACGCTGGAGGAGTCATCGGGCCATTTTTTTCGAGAACGCCGCTGGTCAAACATCAACAGTGGACGGTGCGCGCTATAGGGTCATGTTAACCGAGTTTTTTCTGCGCAATTTTACGAAATAGGACTGGAGGACATGATGTCCTGTTGGAAGGAGCAATGGCAGACACTGCGCGAGCCATAACCGATATTCTGAAGGCCAAACAACATCGAATGACTTCTTTTGGCCCAACTTGTCAACGAAATACTGAAGAAGAAAGTCGTGTGAAAAATCCCATTGACCCTGAGCTTAGTTCGTTAACCCAATCTAAATATACCCAGCAGATGATCTGAATTCTGTGAGCTGAAGATCTATGACCATATTTTTTGCACGGATGGGGTCCTTCCTCTCGATTTCAGAACCGCAAATCACGTCTAAGGTTAAACTTGATAAAAAATTTATTTGGCATGTGAATATCGAAGAGGAACCTTAGATTCCAGCAAGAACTGTATGATCTGTACACCAACATAGACCTGGTCAATCAATTCCGCATTGAACGAAGATGACTAGGACAAGTTGAACAAAAGATCGCCAAGACTCCGCAGAGTCATAGATTCCTTACGTCATCCGTCGGCGCGCTCAAGTACAAACCGATATCAACCAACTTCAAGTGCGCAACTGCAGCCAGTTAGGGATCATAAGGGAGCCATGTTGGCTGAGGCAAAGGCATTGAACGAAGATGACTAGGACATGTACAACAAATTAACACCAAAACTCCGCAGAGTCTTCGATTACATGCGTCATCCGTCGGCGCGCTTAAGTACAAACCGATATCAACCAACTTCAAGTGCGCAACTGCAGCCAGTTACAGAACAGGCTCATTAGGGAGCCATGTTGGCTGAGGCACAGGTTTATTCCGAACTGTATCCAATAAAGAGTGGAGAACGCTAACAATGCACTCGATAGCTGCAACAGAGTCTGAGGCAAAAAATGGGACCTAACCCTTGAAGGTCACAAACTTGCTTCACTCAGCTGTAATTAGACTTACCCTTCCTCAAAGTTACTTAGTCTCGTAGAACGCCATGAAAAGAGCAAATCATTTGAATATTTACAATAGCAGTCATGCGATCCAGGCTCACAGTAGGTTTGGAAGCAGTCCTTAGCTCAAATCCGATTGATTTACAAATCAGCAAACACAGCGGCGAAAATTGCAGAAAGACTCAAAGATGCGGGTAACCTGTAATTAGCGTCTTTCATTAGGCGTTTCCTATCTTTAAATTTAAATAAAACAAAGTGTGTGTTTGACATTCACTTGAAAGACCTATCAATGCCATTATGAATGTACAGTTCACATGTCCACCGCAGCTTCTCTGGAAAGCGCGGATCTGAAATTTTCAATTTCCCATGACTCCGGCGCATTAATCCGCTTGTATTTGACCGATTGCATGGGTAATGTTGTTTTTTTTGGGTGGCTATGGTTTGCATAGACCTGAGACTTCAGAAAACCCCAAAAGAACAGGTATAACGGGGTCAATTCCACGATATCGGTGGGCATTTCACATCACCTCCACATGAGATGACTATGCCTTCGAACCGATCGTGCAGAATTTCCATAGTGGCCTAAGCTGTGTAGCGCCGTCTTGTTGATACCACATATCGCTGATGTCCACATCATCTAATTCAGGCCAAAAGAAATTGGTAATCATCTACTTATAGCGCTCGTCGTTTGGGGCCAACGTCCTTCTCAAAGAAATCTGGACCGATGACGACGCCAGCCCAAAATCCACACCAAACTGTGACTTTTCGGGATCCATTGGACCCTCTTGGATCTCATGTGGATTGGTATCATCCCAAATTCGACAACTCCATTTGTTGACATGCCCATTCATCCAGAAATGGGCCTAATCGCTGAAGATGATTTTTCGATTTAAACTAACTTCTGTTTCCAAACGCTCCAGAGTCCATTTAGAGAACACACGTCGTTGTCTTTGGTGGTTTACCTTCAGCTCCTGGCTTGGTTAAATTTTTAATGGGTGCAGGCTCAAATTACGATGCAATAGTCGCCATGTTGTGGTCTGCAAAGGGCCAAGTTCTTGTTGTCGAACCGAAATTGAATGCCTTAGGTTATCCTGCACACTTTCCAGGACAGCTGTGACGTTTTCGTCAAATCTTGCGTTTTGTCCAAAATGTGGTATCCAACAACGAAATAGCAATCTTTACCGATGGATTTAAAATGAAAAGTGTAGTGGGCTCTAGGGTCTACTCCGAAAACATCGGGTTAAGCACATCCATTCGATTGGCAAACTCTTGCAGTGTTTTCCAAGCAGAGGTCCTAGTTATACTCGAAGCTGACAAATCGGCTAGAGGATTGGACATATCGCAAGATAGATAGTCAAGCGGCCATAAATCACGAGTAGTTGAACCCTGCCGCTCAGAGCTTAAGGCTCTTTGTAACCAGAACAAAGTCCAAATTATCTGGGTGAGAGGACACAATAAAATTGCAGAAAACGAAAAAGCTGACGAGCTAGCCAGACTAGTATCGTCCAGCTGCAACATCTTATGCGACAATAGGGTTGGACCCCCACTCCTTTGGCCAGGACACAATAACACTCCAGGAAACGAAAAAGCAGACGAGGATCTAGGTCAAGAGTTGGAGACACACTTGCTTTCAAAAAAAGAACAGAAAATATCCAGATTCACACAAAGTGAAACAAAATCTAGGTAGCAAGACACCAACACTTGCAAACAAACTAAAGACCTTTGGCCGGACATAAGTGGTAGCAAGTCTAACAAGCTTATAGCTCTGAACAGAGCTTCTATAGCGGTGAGAGTCATAACAGGTCACAATCTGTTGGGTAAACACGGCCATAGGATAAACCTAACTGACTCGCACCAACTTTGCAGGCAGTGCGGAGACCCAGAAGTCGAGGACGAGACATCGTCCACCTAATGTGTTACTGACCCGCGATCAGCAAAGTTCGTAACAAAATCCTCGGCAGCTTCTCCTACGAGGACTTGAGGGATCCAGCCACAACACCTATTGCACAGATCGTCAGCTTCTGCTGCAGGTCGGGATGGAGCAACAATCTATTTAAAGCTTATAGAGCAGCACAAATCACCTATGTATCGCACTTTTTATAAACGCAGGGTATCGCTATGGACCCACGTAGGCCTATGAGGGTTTGACGACTCACTTGGGCGTCAACAACCCATCAAAAGTTTCAAATTTATACACCACACTGGGAATAGTCCTCTCGGTATGACGATTAAAGTGCCGCCCAGAATGCGTATCAGTAGCTAAACGCTTGTAGCTGAGTAGAAGTTCAAAACAAAACAAGCCGTAAGCGCGTACACAATGTGTACCTTCTTGAATCTGTAGATTGAAGTTGAATGAAGGAACCAGATACCAGCTACAGATAAGCATTCTGGGCGGCACTTAAGACCGGGGTCACGCAGTGAGCGATGAGCAACCGAGCGGACGAAATGTCGATTAGCAACTACGTGGTATGCTTTGAAAAGTTCTGTAAAAGCCCAACGCATTTCAAGTCGTGACCCGTCCTATTTCATCGACGCGAAGCATCTTTTGGCTGGAGCTCTATGAATCTTCGTTCCATCAAAATTTAAAAGCTGTGTCGCCTAATATTGGAGGATACAATGTTTGGAAAAAGCTCAAGGATATGAGCTCTCATCTGATTTCTTCAATCTCGTTCTGGGACTGATATTGTGTGGGTTACGTAGACGATATCGACATCATTGGTTGCCACCAAAAGGGCAAGTCAAAGCCTATCAACAAACAGAGTATAGTCGACCCACAGCTTTGGACAACACGTCACTGTTGATATCAACAACTTTGAGTTTGCTAAAGAGTTCCTTTATCTCGACAGCACCAACCAAACTGACTGGGCGGCCATTATAAGGAGTAAATTGGACGAAATTATGAAAACAATTTTATAATTCACACGACTTGTTGAACACCATGTCCATGCATGGTGAATTGGCAAAACAGAGTGAGTAAATGACAGCCAATTTGACAGCTGTAGCTTCAACAATATGGCCGCTTTCAACTGTCAAAGTTCAAAAGTCCCTATTGAACGACCCCTTCCTATAATAAGCCTCTTCGAAGTAACTCTGCTTCAACATACCTCACAATACTTCCCCAAAGCGAGAAAAATTTCCCACCAAAGGAACAATCTAGATACATTACGACAGCAATACTAGTCAGCCCGCTATCACATGTTACCCAACTTTACACCACTGGCTGTCACATTCCTACGCCTTCTTCTGCCATTTCTTTCTTATTAACTCTCAGCCCATCTGCATCTACCTGCTGGCAGTTTAATCTCATTAAACCAACTCCATAAATCCGCATGAGCAACCTTCAGCTAAAAGCCGAGTTTCCATATTTTAATAACCTTATGCTCGCCTTCGACGCTGGTGGCCCAACCCCATATTGCATGTGCTGCAAGACCGGTGTGCTGCTCCCGGGCAGCACCCTCATTAAGCGTTCGATTTTATTTTTATTATCTATTCGTGGTAATTGCAAGTGTGCACCCAAGAAACCAATAAACTTCTCTAAACAATTATTATCCATATACTCCATCTGTGTGTGTGTTTGTGTGTTGGTGTACAACTGCAACTAGACAAACAAAATGTCAGAACGTGAAATGCAAATTCCGTTCCAATGAACTTATCACGTAAACATCATCACATCATCAAGCCAATACAACCGATGCGACGTGCCGTCATCTGGACACCACATGTGCGCTTGAGTTGGCTGAAAACAAAGTTAGTGTATCTAGATGCATTCTCAGCCATTACAGGAGGTGGAAGGGGGGGGATTGAAAACAATCCAGATGGCTTTGGCATATCATTTGTCCCACAATTATGGGTGTAATGTGTCTCGGCTCGGCGCAGGAGGAGCAGCAACCAACAAACAACAATGTATCCATCCGAACCAACAACGTCCAACGACCAGCTGCAGCTATTTTTAGAAATATGATCTGACACCGAACGAAACAAAGAACACAATCTCGAGCGAAATATGCCCGCAGTGTGGCAAATTAGTTTAGATACCTTCGTTCGGTACGCGGAATCCGATATACACACGATTAAATCTGCGTACAAAATGTCAATCAATAGCGCAATTATAATGCGCGTGCGCCAAGGCCTCACAGCCCAATGGTTGTTGGTATCTCTTACTTTTCGATAGCCTGTCGCCCTGTCATATGGGTAATAGGCACGCTTGCTCACCAAGGCGGCATAGAGTCGAAGACACACCATCTAGCGACTAACTGGTGCGGATAAATGTTCTTTTTCCAGATGATTAAATGCGAGCAGCCAACGGACTACGAACGGACGATTCTGGTTTAACCTGATTCCCATATTCGCTGGGGCTTAATAAACTGTCACTTTGCGTCGGACTAAAGGTATACGATCGGCGGGCGAGAGTGTCTGTGCTAAATGAAGCCTAAAGGGCTCCAAAGATACACCCATTGCTATTGAGATACAAATAACAGAGCGGGCGGTTCTTTCGCTATGCTATCAATCTCAAGATAGAACAATAAAAAGAATGGGGATTTCAAGCCGAGATAGCCTTTCAAGAGAATTATAATCCCATAAATAAAAATTAGACAGTCGGGTATTTGTATCTACACAAAACCGGTGTGTATCTACGTAGCGAAGACGAGGTCGCCGCAAGCCGATGTAAATCTGATTGCGTTCTAAAACATTTTTGTCAAATGATGGTTAATTAATTTTTGTATCTAAACATGGATATTTGAGGGAAAATTTGAATTTTAAAAATGCTGTACGCAGGACGGGTTCTCGTTTTTATATGCTTCATCGGTCATTAACCCAATCCGATGAGAGGGGACAATGATGATCATCTTGCTGATTATACAAATCGAGTTGTCGACGAGTATTTATGGAATATAACTGAATGCAGGAATGATAAATCGATTGGAACGCCTGAATGCCACTTTGCATATGGATGCGGAATGATGGTGGACATTCATCTAAGAGGAGGGAGTTTTTTTTTTTTTTTCTTCTGGTTGATCAATTAGGATTCGTATTGGAAGATGAGTTATGAATTTATTCGGGATTTATACTTGGGAGGAGATATTTTTTAGAAGCTTTGGAAATCGACTTTAACAATAGGCTAAACTGACAGGCTTTGTGGAGGTAAGAAGTTTATAGTCAACGATATGGGGGAACAATAAATTAGACGATTACAGTTCATCATTTGTATGGATTTTTAATATTTCAGAAATCACGCATATTTTGATGACAGTGGGGTGTTTTTACAAGAATTTTGAGCTAAGCATTTCTATATGTTGGTCCAGCTACGTATTCCTAAATTCATTCAAGAGAATTTCGCCTTCAATTCATTTTGCATGTTGTTGGCAAAACAATTTTATGAAACCTTGAGTTTTACCTGTTTAGCTGGAGCCTACCAACTCCGGCTCTCAATCTTCACGTGGCGATTGCTGAGTGTATCTACCTCGCCCGTAGATGGGTAAAGTCTAAGCGGGGAAACGTCTCTTCGCACCAATGTACACTATTTCCAGGTGGCAGGAAAAGAATTCCCAAGACGGAGTCAACGGTGGCGTTTAAAGTCCTAGTTAGGATGGACAAAGGGAATAACCCAGATGAGGTGCTTGGACATAATCGGACAAGAGGTCATTTAGGTTTCTCAAGGGTAAGTCCGGTCACTTGAACAGATATAGTGGCAGATAAGCCGAAATGCAAACGGTAGTGCTCCATACTGTAGTGGATACTAATGGCCCCGTTTTCTAGGGTTGTCGAATAAAATGGACCAGGTTGGGAATTGCGCCTTGAGTTTACTACCCACTTACGAAAAAAAAAACCATTAGTACGAAGCAACCAAGAGCCTCGGAAAAGGTTTTCTGTACCTAGAATGTGAGGAAATTAAACAGAAAAAGTGAAGGCGAACAACTAGCCATAAGCTGCTAAAAAGCAGACATTACTGCCATCCAGGAAATTCAACGAGATGAACTGGGCAAAAGGAGGATGAAATCTGTGACATCTACCACTACATATATTTAACGACCATGCAGAACGACAAAAGGACAACGACGTTTGCATCTGCACCTGGAATGTGAGAACATTAAACAGGAAAGGTGAAGACGATCTCTACTTGATAAGCCCAAAGCTCAGGAAATTCAATGGTATGGATCGGGCAAAACGAGGATGAAAAACTTTAACATATATTACGGCACGTGTTAGAGTGAGCAGAAACAGGGACTATTCGGACTTGGATTTGTTATAATTGCAAGACTTTGGCAAAAGTCTTATGCTTCCAAGACATTAATGAACCCATCGCAACAATCCGCATCAGCATATTCGCCAACATAAACCTTATATGCGCTCATGCCCCGACGGAGGAAGAAGATGGTATGGCGACAGATTGCTTCTACCAGCTCCTTGACAAAATTTATAAGCGACTATTAAAGTACGAAGTTAAAACCCTGCTGGCAGATTTTAACGCAAATGTAGGGAGAGAAGACACCTTCAGCAGTATTGTCGGAAACATAGCCTACACGACAAAACGTTTGGTAACGGATTTAGGCTAATTGACTTCGCTACGGAACGAAATGTCACTATAACCAGGTCATGGTTTCTTCACCTCGCTATTCATAATCGGACAAGGCGGTCTCCAGATCAACGAACGGTTTATCAAATTGGCATTATGATAGTCAAGAGGCACACATGCAATATTCTGGATGTCCTAACATTCCGAGGAGCTAACATCGACTCGGACCACTACCTTGCTGCAGTCAGGGTAAGAATGAGGATATCCACCACGACACTACTTACCAGAAATAGTGTAAACAAGAGCAAGAGACAGCCAAGATATATTCAAAGCGCGTTTCCTATAAACCCCTCGATAAACACTACACCACCAGCATCGAATGTCGAAGAACAATGGCAACGATGCCAGCAAAACCAGCCATTCGATCAGCTAGGTTTCTGCAGCAAGAAACCCATGGAATTCGCAGGTGAAGACGAGAGCTGCCATTGAGCTCTACAGGTAAAGAAAGATGGAAGAACAAGCTCGCAGCCAAGAACAAGGTTGGGTAAGATGAAGAGCCCTATGGGCAAAGAAGAAGGGAAGAACACCGGCTTTTCAGAAAGAAGAAAACAGAGCAAGAAAAGCCCGCGATCGAGGCTATAGAGGTGCCGCTCCAGGAACAATGTTTTACCAAAGTGTAAAACGTCAAAGCCAAGGATACAAGGCTCGAACAAAATCGTGTCGCGATGAACAAGGAAATATCGCAGTTGAGACACATTCAATGTTGAGGATATAGAAGCACCACTTCTGCAAACTGTTAAACGGTGATCAGGCAGACAGAACCATTCAATATTGGCAACGACAGCGAGAACTGCCAACCACCCGACCTGATTGAAGTGAGGGTAGCAATATCTAAACTCAAGCTTAATAAGGCTGTCGGAAATGACGGCCTTCCCGCCGAGCTATATAAAGCCGAAGGAGATGACTTGGTAAGAAACATCCACCAACACATAAGCTAAGTCCGGTCGGATGAAAGTATGCCTGAAGAATGGAACCTCAGCATCGTTTGCCCGATTCACAAGAAAAAAGACCCTCTGAACTGCGCCTACTACAGAGGCGCAAGTCTCATCAACATCGCCTGCAAGATCCCATCTGCCGTAATGTTTGAACGCCTGAAACCGTTTACCAACAACCTGATCCGCCCTTATCATTGTGGTTTTAGGCCAGGAAGATCCACCACCGATCAAATTTTCAAACTCCGGCAGATCCTGAAAAAAAAACCCAAGGAGTCCAAATCGATACCCACCACCTATTCATAGATTTCAAAGCCGCATACGACAGCATTTGTATGCGTCTGGTTTTGGTATACTGCCCAAACTCGCCCGTTTGTGTAGGATGACGATGGAGAATTCTCGCTGTTCCATGAGAGTCTGTCCTCACCGACGCATTCGATACCAAACAAGGAATCCTCTTAGGATTCTTGAGAGGATTGTGCAAAACTCTTGATCCCCATGGGGCTTAAGTGCCCAAAAAAAAAAAAGGAATTAGTGCCCGTGGGGGTTAATTCCTTTTCGAATTGGAATTAACCAGCGACTGTTGTTGCAATCTATTTAAGTTTAGGTATGCATGCAAAGATTGACTATCAGTGGGGGACATGCTGCCCCCTATGATCTCCCTGCTTGGGCTCACTGTTGGAATTGGCTTGCGTGTGAGTTTGGATGCATGCAATAGAAACAATCCACACAAGCCAAAGGCAGTACCAACCGCGGGATTTATTTCCTTCTTATTCTACCTCAGATCCGGTGTTAGCTCTGACAACAACGAGATATCCTTCGGAACGGAGAACAACCCATGCTAACCACTGTTTCTTCGGCTTAAACAGGGGAATTAAGTAATAAAGCCCTCACTCGAACTACTAAGAAGATCATATGTCCCTTATCATCTCCGTATGAAGAGAGGATGAAGAAAGCCTTGGAAGTTTTGAGAGAAAAATTCTTCGAAAAATCTTCGGTCCCGTTTGCATTGACGGGTTCTGAAGACGAAGATTCAACCAAGAACTATACGTGCTGTACGGCGACATGCCTCTAGTCAAAAACTCCGCATTGGACGTTTAAGATGGCAACGACAAATAGAACGTATGGATTCCGGCTCGCAGAGTCTTCGATTCCCAGCCAGACATCGGACGCAGTAGAGGAAGACCTCGTCTTAAGTGGCGCGCACTTCCATGGGTTTGCGGATGCTTCGGGTAGAGCGTATCGATGATGTATCGACATCCGATATAAGCTGATATTGCGTTCGGTCTTGCGTTGCTCCGCGCAAGCTGCAACCGCTACCGAGGCTGGAGCTGTGCGATGCTAAATTATTGATACAACTATGAAAAACATTCCCATCGAGGTGGAACTCTGTGGATTTTTGGCCAAATTCAGAGATCGTGCTTCATCGGGTGGCAAAACATCCATCGACATGTGGCAAACATTTGTGTCAAATCGCAATTGAACAAGGACCACACCAAGCTACTTGAAGACACGTGAGATCCAATTCGAATTCAGAATATAATATCACGGGGAGTGACGATCCTAGAACTCCTATTATCATCTTGGTTTAATGGTCCACGCCAACTCTTTAAGATACCTGAGCACCGGCCGAAATCGAGCTCTTTAAATTCACTGGCGCCATTCCTGGAGAAACTAGGCGAGCTGGACCTTTTGAGAGTTGGGGGCAGGTTGCAGAATGCTGATCTTCCACTCGAAACCAAACACGCATTGCTGTTCTGCTACCGAAAAATAATGTCTTTGAGCGGCAATGTACCATGACACGTTAAAAACCGTCCTCTCGACAAAAGGTACGGATCTTCAATTGCAGAGAACTGGCAAACCAGCATTGTGAAGCAGTGCGTTACGTACTTCAATGTAGTCCACGTTTGATCTCTGAGATCATGGGGAATCTTCCTAAGAACAGGGTCAAACTAGCGAGGCCCTTTCTTATCTCCGGTTTACATTTTTGTGAACCTCTGTTCATCACAGATGGCGTCAGAAGTCCACCTCCAAGAAGGTGAGCTGTCTTCGTTTGTCTCGGATGCAAGGAAGTTGATTTAGAAGTTGTGGGCATTTTTGTGGCCCTCTGTTCATCACATATGGCTTCAGAGGTCGACGACCAAGAAGGTGTATGTAGCTGTCTTCGCTTGTCTCGGATGCAAGGAAGTTGATTTAGAAGTTGTGGGCATTTTTGTGGCCCTCTGTTCATCACAGATGGCGTCAGAGATCGACCACCAAGAAGGTGTACGTAGCTGTCTTCGTTTGTCTCGGATGCAAGGCTGTTGATCTGGAAGTTGTAGGCAATCTGACTTCGAAATAGCCCTATAGGGCTTCCTTTGTAAGTAAATTTAACAATGTAAGCCACATGGATTAGAGTAAATGCTTAAAGTATTTAAGCATCTACGCAGGCCACAAAAAAAAAAACGCCAATTCGCTGCTATCAAATGTATGTAGCTAACCACAATACACCTCACTTTCTTCCCAAGCTCCTTAGCCAAATGTAGACACTTTCTAACAAAGTTATCAACAAGTGCACCACACTTGCCCGATAAATTATCCGAATCCAAGCTAGCGTTACACCCATAATCACATTTGGAAAACTCAATTGTCTTCTCCACCCCTTCCATTCAAAAACGACCTCCAATTAAGGTCTTGAAAAAAAAAATTATAAGTAATGACCTTTCAAACCTGAAACTGCTTCTGCTCCACTTCAGAACGAAGATGCACACGATGATAAACTTTTAGTACGTATCCGCGACGAGAAGCAGCCAACAACCGAAGCGAACAATAAAATTTCTGTTGATCGTCTCCAGTGGTTGAGACTTTAAGAGACCTCGGAAAATTCCCTTGTTCCCCTCGACCGCACAATCATCATCAGAGTCTCCTTCACCATATTCGGTTGGAGTCCACTTGTTGATCCAAAATTTAAAACCACAAGAGGCACGGGGGGTAACCCTATTTTCACTTTGCACAGCAAATCACAAAACTCACAGGGCAACCAGACTAAAGAACTCAAATTAAAACCCAATGTTGCCCTTCACCTAAAGGGGGGGGGGGGGGGGGGGGCCAAGAACAACGGTCGAACTACCAAACCACCGAAGGTGTCCATGTGAGAGTGTTCTGCATTTTATGACTCATTCCCACTTGGTTTATGCGGTTTTAATGGTATTCGGTGGTGTACCACAGAACACTATCTTTGTATCTTTATATCTTGTATCTAGTATCTTTTCATTTCGTTCAGTCCGCTGCTGGAGCCACACGAATTCTTGAATAAACAAAAGAAACTGATGGTGCTGCAGCATAGTCGAGTGCGTGGACTTGAGTCACAGCCAGATACTTATGTTGCTCGTATCTACAGCACTTTTCGAGGGTAGATTCCTATTCGTTGTTGTTGAGTATGAAACCGCGTGATATTTATCATCATTGTCTCGGTGAATTCCCGACCTGCAGCCATATACACGTCATATATGGAGGGAGGTACAAACTTGATTTAGCCCCCTGGAGTCATGTAGCTAAGTTGTGGTTCTCTGTATTCAAAGCAAAGGTGCTTCTCTGAGAATTTTTGGCACTTTACCATGGCTAAGGTCTGGTAAGGTCATGCAGTACTGGTGTTGGGTTCTTCTCATGAATGAATGAAGGGAACGGCGAGTGTCATCAGCGTTTAGATACTTTGTCGGCGTTTTTCGTTGTTTCTTTTTGTTTGGTTTTAATTGGACACGCGGTCTTTTTTTTCAAGTGTAATCAACTGATGTGAAGGCTATGAGCAAGTAACCATTCTTAGTTTTTGGTCATTTGATGTGGATGGATGTTGCTACCCATTTTATTGCCAGAGTAAGAGAATTGTCGTCTGATACTTGGGTATCCCATCTAATTGGGGACAAGAAATGTTTAATTTGTTCATGTATTCGCGGAAAGAGAGTCGGCATTTTTTTAGGTCCAGGAAGTTATGTCATAGGTAGGTCTGTAGAGGGCTATTTCTAGCATATAAAAAGAAATTCACATTTCGACTTTCTGAAGGAAGGAATCACCCAAAAGAATTGTTTCATCGGGACCACAGGTCACACACATCGATGGTTACTCACCCAACGTTTTGGAAGCTTAGTCTAGAGGTTCTTATGAATCCTCCCTCTAGCTTAGACTTGGCACCAAGTGATAACAACCTGTTCCTGTCCATGGCGAACGATTGTGTGGGTCAAAAATTCAGTTTGTGAAAATCGACTTTTTCAGTTTTTTTGCGAATAGGGTTCAGGGATTCTATGAGACGATGTAATGGAATAACCTACAAACTGGCAACACCAAAGATTATTATAAAGCCATACAGCCATATCACCGACTTCAACGTACGGGCGGGCGGTGTGCACGTGCACTTATGAGAAACGAGATCCAAACATATGGCGGGCTGTGTAAGTACGACCCGCCATAAAACCATTTTTTTTGTATACAGTGCGTCATCTGTATGGCTTTATAATCTATGGCAATACCTTGAAAAGGTAGGCCAAGTCCAAGTCAAGTGCACATTTTTAGAGCACCATATTTCGCATGAAATTCCTCAACATCGTTGAATCAAAAATTTTGTCCAAAATTCGAATGAAAAAAGTCAAAATTGTACGAAATTTAATTGACTAAAATATTTGGACCAACCAAAAACATGAAATAAATTTCTTCACAAACCTATAGATACAACCCGAAGTCACACACATGGAATTTTAAGATTTTCTGAACTTAAGGCAACACTGCCTTAAATATGTGGACAAAAAATAAATAAAAACTAAATTTGGTCAGAAACTAAAGACATAGCTACCTATAGATATGTATAGATACAACCCCGAAGTCATATATCTTTTGAAGCAACCGGTCTGCAGACATTTTTTTAAGTATCCAAATTGACACATACATTTCTGGCTTACTGTCAAAATTGAAAGTTTTGTTAACCAATTCCAAATCGAGACCGTGTTCAAATTTGGTACCATTTACAGCTTCCGTCAGTGTTTCGACTGATTGCCATAAAAATGTGACGCAACTAAAAACCTCCAATTACAATTCCGACTCATTGTCAAACTTGAAAATTTCGTAAACCAAGTCCAAATCGAGTCCGCGTTTTTTGGCCAATAAAATTTGGTACCACTTATAGCTTCCGTTAGAATTTTTACATTTTTCGAACCAAACTGTGCGCTTTAAGGCTAAAACGAGATTAGACATGTTAAAATTCTGACCGAAGCTAAAAATTGTACGACATTTGATTGCCAACTAAAAAGTTCAAATAAATTTCCAATTACAATTCCAAATTATTGCCAAACTTGAAAGTTCTGTAAGCCACCACATTGTTCGGACAATCGAATTTCGTAGAATTTATTGCTTCCGTCAGAATATTGATAATTTTTGGATCAAAATGTGCGCCTTAGTGCTAAAACGAGATAAAAATTGTGGAAATTTTGACCAAAGCTATACATTGTATGGCATTTTATTGTACTATACATCTGATCCAAATAAATCTCCAATTACAATTCCGACTAATAGCCAAAAATTAAGAGTTCTGTAAGCCAAGTCCAAGTCGATCCCACACTTTTAGGGCAATCATATCAGAATGTTGACAATTTTTTAATCAAAATGTGGGCCTTTAGGCTTAAACGAGACTAAAAATGTGAAAATTTTGACAAAAGCTATAAATTGCATGACATTTGATTGTCCTAAACATGTGGGCCAACTAAAAAGTAAAAATAAATCTTCAATTACAATTCCGACTCACGGCCAAACTTGAAAATTTTGTAGATCAAATCCAAATCGAGTCCGTGGTTTTAGGCCAACCAAATTTGGTACCATTTATAGTTTCAGTCAGAATTTTGTCACATTTCGAACCTAAATGTGCGCTTTAAGGCTGAAACGAGATTCAATATGTTAAAATTCTGACCGAAGCTAAAAATTGTATGAAATTTGATTGCCTTGAATATGTGGGCCAACAAAAAAGTTCAAACGAATTGCCAATTACGAATCCTACTCATTGGCAAACTTGTAAGTTCTGTAAGCCAAGTCCAATTCTAGTTCAGATTTTTGGGGCAGTCAAACTTCGTACAATTTATAGCTTCGGTAAGAATTTTGACAATTATCGAATCAAAATGTGCGTTTTAGGCCAAAAAAACAGATAAAAAATGTAAAAATTCTGAGCCTGAGCAAGCCTATAAATTGTACGACATTTGATTGTCTTAAGTATGCGGGCCAACTAAAAAGTCCAAATAAATTTCGCCACAAACCTATAGATACAATACGAGGTCACACACAAACAATAACAAAGGGTTCTGAACTTGAGGCACCATTCCAACGTCCTGCATAAAGTAATTCAAGTCCCCAAAGTTGACAAAGACATTTCTGACTCACTGCTAACTTCAGAAGTGCCATGGCTCACGACACGATACCAACTCCGCTTGCAGATGCCAGATAAGAGCCAAAACTTCTTTAAACCAAAATTGCAAGACAAAAAAATCGATAGGTGTACCAAAATCAAAAAAAAAAAATCGAAACCCTTTGAATACTAAGTGGACACCATACCGCAGCTATTTGGGATCCTTTTCTGCAAACTCTATCTCTCCAGAAGTCAACCTTTTTCCCGTCAAAGAGATAAACTACCTTTTCAGATCTGTCTGCGCCAGAAGAAAAATATATCTAGATACATGCTTCTACAACATAATTCGATGCAGATGATTCACCGGATGCGTTCGGCGAATTCTCAATGGAAAAAGGATGAAGATCTCTGAAAAATGTCTGCCAGTTCCTTACAAAGTTGACTCTACAGTTGACTACCAGGCCAACAAAAAACACCAAGCTCCCAAAGAACAAACAATTTCAACCAAAAGTCTGATGTCATTCATTGGACTTTTTTTTTTTTTTTTTTGTTTACTCAACCATGTCGGTCTGTAACCAAAACCACATATCGGCACCGGTCCCTGGTTCCAGCACCACCATCGGACGTTCTTAAGTTTCTGAATGGAATTTTAATTCAGTTTCGCTGGTGTTGTTACCTTTTCAGCGCGGCATTGCCGTCTTTGCTCTTCGCAGATACATCGAATTCAAAACATGCGTGCGTGCTTAAAGCAAACACGAATAACCGGTCCGCTCCAAAAATCATGGCTCTTAAGTTCTTTTCAGGAAAGGATTAGTTTTTTTTTCTGTTTTCATCATCCGATAACAATTAGAGGAAGTTGTATGTAGGATACATCACAGGAGGAGACAAGTTCAAGGACATACCGCGCCATAAATTGTGCACAGCCGGCATAAATCATTGGGGGGTTTGGAGCAACCCAGAGAAAAAAGATACAAAACCGATGGTAATGAGTGCAAATAATAAAACAAAAATCCCTTAGTTCGGATAATTGGAAATCGTATTCGGTTTTTGTATCTCGATTTGATTTGAGATAATTAGATAGGGTTACCGGGGGGGATGAGGGGGGCTATCCGGTTTCTTGAAAGGTTAACACTCAGCAGGTTGGAATTTTCACGCACGATTTGAAAATTTATTGCACAGTCGTTTATGATTAATTGACAGAGAATCGTATTTGTATCTGTGTGACAGAGGGGGTATAGTTTGTGTGCGATAACGTATGCTTATGTAAGATGCATAATTCAGTGGAGCATGACGAGTGTTGTAAGTGGTCTGGTCTCGAGCAAATTGACTTGGCGCGACTTGTAGTAGGTTACTATTACCAAACTGCACATGGTTTGGTTGTGTAGATACGTTTTTGTTGGTCTCAGATTGGGCGACATCAGACATAGGAAAACACCAGTCAAGCTATGACGTGATTGGAATTCAGCTTAAGTAGGTGAAAAGTAGGTGTTTTACAGATATAACGGTGCACGTGATTGGCTTGCAAAGTAGGGGAATTAAGACGCTTTGGAGCATTGCGAATTTTATTCGAAATTTTAGGTTTATCAAGTATCTGCTGGAGGGAAAATGTGAGAAAATTGGTATTCCGTGGTGATGAGTTCATCACTCAACTGATTTCATTCAAATTCGGTGAATATCTGACCTCATTCTGAAGATGGTCAACAATTTGTTGATGAGATCTTCATGACAATATCCCATCCACATCACAACTGCCATACAATGCACCCAGCTACCAACCCTAACTACCCAATTAACCTTCAAAACCATACCCTCACATTATTCTGTGTGTGGTCAACCTTTCAGCGACCCCAACCTCGACCCTTTTCCTGGAATTGTGTGCGAGTTAACTAAGAAAACAAATCACCAAAATATGACGCTAAAAGTCTTTTTGTCGGCGGCCCTCGCTTAGGTAACATTCTTGACGCAGCATACCCATGGTTTAGAATTTACCTTCACTGATCGCAATAGATGAAGATACTCACGATATGACTCCGCAGATACAAAATACACGCATCTAGCTCATGAAAAGTGCTAGATGCGTGTATTTTTTAAACTTGTGTGTTCCTCATAATGAGTGAACAAACAATGTTAGGGACCCTAGGTATCCTTAACTATTGACAGATATGATGGCCATCGTGTGATCATATATTTGACGAAACATGATCACGAAATTGGTGTTTGATCATGACTTGTGTGTGCGTTTGGAATGGCGGGGGAAGGTGTTTGTTGACACTGAAGTCACTAAAAGGATTGTATGTACCATTGTTTGTCGAGATATTTGATCGGTTTGGTGGTGAACGATAATGAATTATCATGAACGTTGTCATGGAAAATACAGGGTTTGTGATGTTTAAAGAATCATTGACTTTGGACGACAGGAGTTTGGTTCGAAAGGCTATTTTCTTGTAAAGAAAAGTCAAATTCGGAGTTAGACGTCTACATATACAAATTACTAACTGAGGCCTTAAAATTTGTGATCACACTTTTTGCATTGCACATGCAAAATATGGGGCCATTTTTGTCTAGGAATTTCAAGTGTAAGTCAGGCCCCTTGAACAGAGATGGTAGCGCTCAATCTCGTAGTGGATACTGATGGCCCCGTATCCTGCTAGAAAGCAGACATTACTGCCATCCAGGAATTTCGATGAGGGCCGGGCAAAACGAAGATGAAAAACTGTGACGTATTCTTCGGACCTTGTCATATGAGCAGAAACAGCGACTTTTCGAATGCGGATTTTTTATAAGTGCCAGTCTTAGGGAAGAAGTGTTATGTTTCCAATACATTAGCGAACGCATTGTAACAATCCGCATCAAGGCCAAATTCGCCAGCATAAACCTTATATTCGCTCACGCCAAAACGGAGGAAAACGATGATATAGCTAAGGATTGCTTCTACGAGCTCCTTGACAAAATCTATTAGCGACTATCGAAGTACGATGTTAAAATCGTGCTGCGAGATTTTAACGCAAAGGTAGGAAGGGAAGACATCTTTAGCAGTATTTTGTCGGAAAACAGTATGACAACACGTCTGGTAACGGACTTAGGCTAGTTGACTTCGCTGAGGGACGCAATGCCACTCTAGCCAGCACACGGTTTCTTCACCTCGATATCCATTAGGGGATATGGCAGTCTCCAGATCAACAAACGGTCAACCAAATTGATCACATAGCGATAGACAAGAGGCACGCATCCAGTATATTCAATGTCCGCACATTCCGAGGAGCTAACATCGACTCGGACCACTACCTTGATGCAGCCAAGGTTGGAATGCGGACATCCACCACGCCACAACAATCCAGAAATATTGTGATCAAATTTTATGTCGAAATACTGCAATCACAAGAGACTGGCCAAGACTTTGACGCAACGCGTATCCCCAGCATCGAATGTCGAAGAACAATGGCAACGATGCCAAAAAGCCAGCCATTCGATCAGCTAGGTTTCGCGCGTCCACTAGCAAGAAACCCTCGGGTTTGATGAGGAATGCCAACTGATGATCGCAGCCAAGAACGTGGCGTAGCGGGTTAAGCTGCAGGTGAAGACGAGAACGGCCATTGTGCTCTATTGGCAAACAAAGAGGGAACAACAAGCCTGCAGCAAGCACGAGGCCTACAAGGGTAAGCTGAAGAGCTCTATAGGCACAGAAGAAGGGAAGAACACCGGCTTCTAAGAAAGAAGAAAAAAGAGCAAGAAAAGCGAGCGTTCGAGGATATAGAGAGGTTCCACTCCAGGAACGATGTTCGCAGGTTTTTCCAAAGTGTAAAACGTCAAAGTCAAGGATTCAAGGCTCGAACAAAATCCTGTCGAGATGAACAAGAAAATATCGCAGTTGAGACGCATTCAATGTTGAGGATATAGAAGAACCACTTTTGCAAACTGTTAAACGGCGATGACGAACAACATTCCGCTGTCAGGCAGACAGAACCATTCAATATTGGCAACGATAGCGAGAACTGCCAACCACCCGACCTGATTGAAGTGAGGATAGCAATATCTAAACTCAAGCTTTATAAGGCTGTCGGAAATGACGGCCTTCCTGCTGAGCTTTATAAAGCCGGCGGAGATGACTTGGTAAGTAACATCCACCAACACATAAGCCAAATCTAATCGGAAGAAAGTATGCCTGAAGAATGGATCCTCAGCATCGTTTGAACGATCTACAAGAAAGGAGACCCTCTGAACTGCGCCAACTACAGAGGCATAAGTCTTCTCAACATCGCCTACAAGATCTTATCTGCCGTAATATGTGAACGTCTGAAACCGTTTACCACCAAGCTGATCGGCCCTTATCAGTGTGGTTTTAGGTGAGGAAAGTCCACGACCGATAAAATTTTTACACCTCGGCAGATCCTTGAAAGAACACAAGAAGTCCAAATCGATACCCACCACCTATTCATCGATTTCAAAGCCGCATAAGACAGCATTTGTATGCGTCTGGTTTTGGTATACTGCCCAAACTCGCCCGTTTGTGTAGGCTGACGATGGAGATTTCTCACTGCGCCGTGAGGGTCGGACTTTACCGACATATTCGATACCAAACAAGGATTTAGACAAAGCGATGCGCTGTCATGTGACTTCTTTAATCTGATTTTGAGAGGATTGTGCAAAACTCCCGAGCCCCATGGGGCTAAGATCACAAAAAAAGGAAATAGCCCCTGTGGGGCTTATTTCCCTTTCGAAATGGATATAAACCGCGAATGTTATTTCGATTTGAAATCGGCATTCTATTCAAGTTTAGGTATGTATGCAAAGTTTGAATATCGGTGGGGGCCATGCTGCCCCCTACAACCCCCCTGCTTGGGTTTACTATTGGAAATGGCTGCCGTGTGAGTTTGGATGCATGTGATGGAAATAGTCCACACATGCAAAAGGCAGTACCAACCGCGGGACTTATTTCCTTCTGGTTCGACCTGGTTCTACCTGACAACAACATGATATCGTCGAAAACGCAGAATAACTCTTGCCAACCGCTGTTTCTTCTGCCTAAGAAGGGAATTCAGTAGTAAAGCTCTCACTCGAACTACTAAGGATATCCTATATAAGACCCTGATCATCTCCGTATCAAAAGAGAATGAAGAAATCCTTGATCGATTTAAGAGAAAAATTCTTCGAAAAACCTTCGTTCCCGTTTGCATTGACGGGCTCTGAAGACGAAGATTCAACCAAGAACTATACAAGCTGTACAGCGACATGCCCCTGATCAAAAAACTCCGCATTGAACGTTTAAGATGGCTACGACATGTAGAGCGAATGGACACCAATACTCCGGCTCGCAGAGCCTTCGATTCCCAGCCAGACGTCGGACGCAGAAGAGGAAGATCCCGCCTAAAGTGGCACGCACAAGTAGAACCCGATATCAAACAACTTAAGAGCGAAGCTGGTGGCATTTAGCTAAGGACCGGGCTAATTGGAGAGGCATGTTGGTAAAGGCCCAGGTTCACAACGGACTGTAGCGCCACTTAAGTATGTAAGTAATATAAAGTCTGAATGAAATTTCTTAAGTAACCTTGATGGTATAAGTTACGAAAAAACCGAATAAATAGATTTTGGATCATCACTGGTGTTCCGCACGTCTTCTGGTAAGTTAACACTTCTTTCTGTGGATGATTTGTTGGTATAGATGCGTTCATGCGGAGTATAGTTCAATAGTGGTATCAAGCTTTGAACATCGCTGCTAAAGATTTTGTAGATCTATCATACCTGTTTTTTTGCCAGAGGTAATGGTTCTTCAAGTACCGGACTGTAGGGCCACTTTTGTTAGTAAGCCAACTCGTAAAATGACGATAATTCCCAAAGAATAACCTCTGAATATCGACCTGAGTGAGTCTAGAGATTCGAACGTCTACCAACATCGATCCCTTGGTAATAGTGTTACGGTAAATTTTTCCACAACAAGGCTCACTCTCTTATTTCCCTTCAATGCCTACTCTCTTTTCTTTGTGGTCGCAAACCCAGAATTTAAAGGAAGTTGCCCACCACGTCAGGGTTCCATCGGCCACTGGTTTACGACCTTTAGATTCGGTAATGCACCCAATAACAGGTATAATGAGTGCGACAGAGAAGCCCACTCAAGGAGAAGATTAGCAAACCCTGTCGGGTGAAGCCCTAAAGAGATTAGGGAGACTCACGACAAAGCAACGCCACACAAAACGTGCGATAGGAGTCCACGAGGAAACGCCGTCGTCGAAGCCCAAAGGATGTGGGAGACTCGCGACGGGCAGAATCGGACGGCAGCGGTCCGTTAAGTTCGAGGGGTGAGGGAGGACGATCCCTAGGCGACCCCAAACCAAAAATGACGGGTGGGTGAGGACGATTCCTGGAGCCTACACCCATACAAATCGCTTGCGCCACCGCATTATTGGCGCAAACGCAAATGCGTACGATGGCATGGAGTAGACGTTCTTCTATTTCACTCAACGAGGGAGCAACAGATGCGTGTGGCAGACGACCCAAATAACACCCCTCCTACAAAGTCGCAATAATTAAAATTAGGTTCGATGGCAAAGAGAAGACGATCTCTTTTTCCAAAACGCTGGAGCAACGGAGGAGCAACAGAGTTGTTAAGGCGGGCGGCAATGTAAAAACCCATTCATGAACACAAAAACGAGCACACACATGAACACCAAAGACATGGGACACCATGTTAAATTACAACTGTCAAAGCTTCCAAGGGCATCTGTCAGATAATCCGCCAGCTGTCAAACCGGCAAACGGCTGTCAAAAAGGACAGTAAAACGTGTCCAAATATTAAAACACCTCAAATTTAAGGCCATGAGTCCAGAGAAAAAAAAACGTGAAAATGGCACCCGAAAAGATATCCCTGATCCCAAAATTTGAACGAGACATAGATCGAGGACATGTTGTTTTTTTGACAGTTCATCTTTTCAAGCTCACTGCTTCTGAGAATGTGCGGTGTCCTTCTTCCTTTAATCTTCTCCACAAAAGTTCGGGTTGTTCGGTTTTCGGATTGGTCGGGGTCAATCAAACCGCGTGAACACGAAGCTCGAACCCACTCCGCACGTTGAGTCAAACAATGGGGCTCTCGTAGTCCAAGTTACAAATCTTCGGGTGCGTTATCTATGTTTGACACATCGCTCACAGGGATAGATACGAGTAACTCATCTAGCATCCTTATGAATCGTTAAGTACCTTTTCACCCAATGTGGCCGAGGCAATACAGTAGACTTGGTTTCAGCATTTCGATGGAATTTTTCAGGTTTGAAATTTTCATGACGGAATTTTTTAGTGGTCGTTAGAACTTTGCAGGGGAAATTTTGTTGGGAAAACTCCGTCAGGAGTTCACCAGGTGGAATCTTCTCCACGGAATTACTCGGATCTTATTTTCTGGACATCACTTTTCGCAATAGAACACTTTACGCGGAATTTTTCAAGAATATTCTCAGTGATCAAATTATTAATCGTAATTTTGTACATATACATGAATCTAAGCCGCAGTCAATTGCGTGCCATACGACCTCCGATGCAGATGGTCTTAAAAATGATTGCTCTGGAAAAAATCGCATTTGCATTGCTCCACGCGATGACGGATTCACTTCTAGTATACGATCCTTCAAGAACTCGCAAAATGAATAGTCTCCCCGGCTTAATTGAATGAAACACTTTGCCTAAGCGACTCATTAAATGCAGACCAACGAATTCACCAGTAGAAAATTAAATAACTCCACTTGAACGTTAGCCCTCCCCTTGTAATTAGCGTTCATAAATTCCTTGCCCCCAGGCAGAGAAGAAACCTCTTCGCATGCTTAGCTTCCTTCTTCTTCGCTTTTGGCATAATTATTATCGTATGTACTTCTAATTGCGGATGTTGCACTATCGCATCACCCCTCCTGGAAAAAAACATTTTTTTTCCTTCTTCTCAAGACTCTTAAAGCCTGAAAGAGCGGAATTTACGGAATGTGCTCTGGTAAACTTGTTGCTTCTTCGTCATTCAACAACCGCATCGTGTGAGCGTTCGTATCTGGTGTGTACTTCTCCTTTGATTTAGATTCTTATCTTGGTATCCCAAGACCTCCAAGAGAATACCTACACTGTGGAAAATTTACGGCCAATGCCATGCTGGGGGTATTCTATTTCACGTGGTCGATTGATGCTGCCGCCATTCGCCCGGGTGTTGGTTAGTTTTCCACCACACGTTTTTGCTCGTCTTGCACTCGTCGAGCGCATAGAGCAAAGTTTCCTCGGAAATATGCAAAAGGAAGGAGAAAAATCCATGCACGATCATCCGGAATGCATTCACATGGTATCGGTCAAATTGCTCGGCGTAGTCTCGTTCAAAGGAAGAAATTTGCTGCCCAGCCAAGAAGTGCACTAATGGAGTCCAGCCCCGAAAAATTCCTGGAAAATCGCTCCAAAGGAATTCCGCTGACAACTGCTAATTGTTAAAAAGACCAGCCACCCCAGATGGGAATGAATGTATCTACAAAGTGTTGGTATCGTTTTTAACGATTTTTCCTTCGCTATGATTGACGATAATCCTTCAACCTAACCTTACAGCTAAGCCGTGCTATTTTGCGGTGCGCGATTACCATAAATCTTGCGCTGTAAAAGTGTTGAGGGTATTTTATTACACGCAGCTCTGAACGTGTGCCGTATCTTTTATGTTCGTTAGCCACAAGATTTGCCTTCAAACGGCTATAAACCGCAAATTGGTATCGATATTAATTAGAGATCTAAATTTTTCGGTGGAAGGTATCGCTTTCGGTTGTGAATGGAGGCAGCATGAGGCACGCGGGTAATGAGTGAAATTGATTTGACAATGAAAGTGCTTGTCAGATGGTGGTGGTTGATGGAAAGTGATTGATTGAATTGCATAAAAGTTAATGAGAGAGAATGGTCTTTGGGGGACAGGGCTTACGACACTTTGGTTTGTTAACGGGGACCAATTTGTATTTGGAGTGAATGTGAGTATATTGGGGACAAGAACAGAGCCTATAAAGACCGATCTTGTGGACTTTCACTAACCGCAGATACACATTGTAGTGATGACTGTTGAAGGAAGTAAAATTTCATTTCCTTATCTATTTGGGATTTGTCTTGAATTTTTGTGGGTTTTTTTTTTTGGTAAGGAATGCGGATTTAGCCTGCGACTTAACAGATGTCTGCTTTGGGTTACACTAAGAAAGTGGAGGAGAGTCAGTAAAGGCCACGTTGGCCCATGCGAGTTTGACGACTCACCTGAGCGTCAACAGCCCATCATTGCTATATCAACATGAATATGATGTCTAAGTCGGAGTTGAGTTCAGTTGACATGCCACTCTACAAATTGGGGATCTTGTCGCCGATGGGCTAGAGGCGAAGCATAACAAACTCAAGAGTTTTGTCATCCGCAAATGGAAGAAGATCATCACTCAGAGTATGATGCTGTAAGGGTTATAGCAAGGCGAATGTCTATCAAGCTAATGGAAAGCTTCTTAGAGTCGATAAATATTGAAGAAACTGTTGAAAAGCAGGGCCGTTGGAGAAATCGCTACGATAAAATACCAAAGACGATGAGTCCGAACACCCAATGGACTGTTTCCGAACATTGATAACGTTGAAGGACACATGGTATACCACCTTACCCAACATGCCTCTGGAATTAGAATGGTTCTAAGCGAACTGTCTCAAGTGGGAAGAAATCGGTGGCTACGCGCCACTAAATGTGACGTAGCGACTGCCTTCTGGTTGGTAATCGAAGACTGCGGCACGGGAGTATGGGTGTCGATGGCTTTTCATGTTCTAGTCATCCATAACATGAATGGTTGTGAGAAAGCTGGGCATGGATACTAACGAGCCTGTTGCGCCAAAAAAAAATTTTTTTATGGGCAACCATGGTGTCATCAGCCCCTGGACCACGATCTTCAAATCCGGAGAATGCATACGGACTCAATACGGAACAACATAATCTTGCGACAGACGGTCCACGGTAATACACCTCCGTCGAACCCCATGGACGGTGGGAGAATCGCGTCGGACAGCATCAGACAGGGCGAACGCCGGCTTTTCAGAAAGAAGAAGGAAATCGAGGACATAGAGAGGTGCCACTCTAGGAACGATGTTTGCAAGTTTTGACGAAGTGTAAAACGTTAAAGTCAGGAATACAAGGCGCAAATAGAATCCTGTCGAGATAAACATGGAAATATCGCAGGGACATAGTCGATATGGATATGGAAAAACCACTTCTGCAGACTTTTGAACGTTCTCCCGCTCAGGCAGAACGAACCATTCAATGTTGGCGACGACAGCGAAAACTACTAACCATCCGAACTAATTGAAGTGAGGATAGCAATATCTAAACTTAAGCTTAACAAGGCTTCCGGTAATGACGAACTTTCCACCGAGCTTTCTACAGCCGATTCACAAGTAAAATTTAATTGGATGAAAGTATGTCTGAAGAATGGAACGTCAGCCCTCCTGTCGAGCTGCAGGAAATGAAGAACTTCCCAACGAGCTTCCTAAAGCCGACTCATAAGTAAAATTTGGTCGGATGATAGCATGCCTGAAGAATGGAACGTCAGCTTCCAGCTGAGCTGACGGAAATAATGAACTTCCCACCGATCTTTCTAAAGCCGATTCAGAAGTAAAATTTAGTCGGATTATGCTTGAAGAATGGAACGTCAACCATCCTGCCGAGTCGGTGGAAACATTCACCAACTCATAAGCCAAATCTGGTCGGATGAAAGTATGCCTGAAGATTGGAACCTCAGCATGGTTTGCCCGATCCACAAAACAGGAAGCCCTCTGAACTGTATTGAAGCATAGATCATCTGTGAGAGTGAGAGAAAACGATATTTCGTCAACACCAACACGATGATGACGGTTGGAGGAGGATGATGTAGCCTACACCCCAACGAAGCAACAATTTCGATGGCAAGGAGCAGACGTTCCCTTTTTTCATCCAACGAGGGAGCGATAGAAAAGCAGCAAAGGCGTGGGGCAGACGGCCCAAAAGAAACCCTAAACACAAATGTCAATGTGGCCCTAGGCGTTTTTCATAATGTTAGACAGGGGGCTTGACAACGGGGTTTTCCTTAAACCAATTATTAAACCAATTTCGGTTCCAATTGGTAATCTCAACTATAGCACACATCGGGAAATATACCTAAGGTCGCAGTAAGAGCTGCCTCGTGTGAACGCGGGTATATCAAAATGAGTATAAGCGCGAACGCACTTTTCAGCCAAGGGGCAGGAAGTAGTGAGACGTCGCAATAGGCTTACGAGTGGAGAGTACGAAGTAAGATTTTGATAGCAACCTGACTTTCTACCGATTTGTCAATGTTGTGTGTCCCGCCTTGGTGAAAGTTACTTCGTAAAAGTACTTATGGATCGAGATGCCAAAAGTGACATAGGTGGCCCGAAAACTTAAGAGTGTGGAAAAACTTTGATAATAAAGAAGGAAAAGCGTGATGTCAAGCATGTACCCTTCGATAACAAAGAAGGAAAAGCATGACGTCAAACATGTACCCTATCGAGGAACGCTCTGCCAGCATGTTTAACAGATATGGCTTTGCTCATGTTGTGTTTATGTGATGAGCGTCGTTGACGTTAGAAACGCAAAGTCGATATCTTTTCAGTTGCATCATGCCCCGACTAGCTGAATCGTACTCGGTTACAGGATAGGGTATGAGAAAGCTTACGCATAACCGCTAAGGAACAAATTTAGCTGGAGAACAGCTTGTAGGCCTATTGAATATTGTAGCATCAATAATCTGCCTAGGAAGAGGAGCGTTATAACAAACATAAACATAAGATGGCTCACATAAAGGGTGATCCATTTCGAGGTGCCCTACTTTTTTAAAGAAAAAAACACAGAAAATTCAAATTTCATGGAGAATGTTTATTATCATTTGAAAGAACATTCTTTGGCATTTTTTTTTAAGATTATGTCTATCAAATGTTGGCCGTTGTTATGTCGCAGATGGTCCATCCGTTGAGTCCAATTTTCGATCACTCGTTCGAGCATTTCGACTGGTAACTGGCGAATGACACGCGTGATGTTTTCCTCCAAGGCCTGAATCGAAGCGGGTTTGTCGGCATAAGCTTTTGACTTTACATATCCCCACAGGAAAAAGTCTAACGGTGTGATATCACACGATCTTGGTGGCCAATCGACCGGCCCAAAACGTGAAATTATGTGCTCACCGAAATGTTTTCTCAATAAGTCCATTGATTGATGCGATGTGTGGGAAGTGGCGCCGTCTTGCTGAAACCAAATGTAGCCGAGATCACGAGCTTCAATTTCAGGCATCAAATAGTCGGTTATCATGGCACGATAACGGTCGCCATTGACGGTTACATTCGCACCGGCATAATTTTTAAAGAAATATGGACCGATGATTCCACCGGTCGCCATTGACGGTTACGTTCGTACCGGCATAATTTTTAAAGAAATACGGACCGATGTTTCCAACGGCCCACAAACCACACCAAACCGTTGTTTTTTCTGGATGAAGTGGCAGTTCTTCAATCTCTTCAGGTTGCTCTTCGTCCCAAATGCGGCAATTTCTTTTGTTTACATACCCATTGAGCCAGAAATGGGCCTCATCGCTAAACAAAGTTTGCCTCGAAAACATCGGATCTTCTTGGAACTTTTCAAGAGCCCATAGAGCGAAGCGATGTCGCTTGGGAAGGTCGAGCGGCTTCAGTTGTTGCACAAGCTGTATTTTGTACGCTTTCAATTTAAGATCTTGACGTAAAATGCGCCAAGTCGTTCCATACGTCAGTCCGAGTTGCTGCGAACGGCGCCGAATCGACTCTCTACGGTCTTCGTGTACACCCACAGCTACGTCCGCTATATTTTCTTCACAGCGTGCTGGACGTGGTCTATTCGGTCGAATATTATCCAATAATGAATGCTGGGTCTCAAAATGGGTGATGGTGTTGCGAATAGTACGCTCAGTAGGCCGATTATGTTGACCATAAGTTGAGCGAAGTTCTCCTCACAGAACGTGAATTTTCATACTAAAGTTGAACAATTTGTAAACGTTGTTCACGCGTAAGTCTTTCCATTATGAAATGCCAAACAATACTAAACAAAAATAACATGACAGCATGACACGACTCACACGTGATCTGTCAAAAAAGGCTATTGAAAAAAGTATCTCTACTTGGATCACCCGTTATCTGCAGACATTAGGACAGAAGACAGAACAGTATCTTAGGGCGACAAGTATCAGACATTAAAGGTGTCTATGATGCCAAACCTGGAGCGGGGGGGTCAATTTTTAGAGGTTTCACAAGGTCGCTATTAACATTTACAACGAACTTGACTGTTCATCGAATGATAGGTATGTCTCCATTCCGGATGCTAAGAATTCCAACAACTGGAGAACGCAAGAATTTTATTTCCCACTTTCGCGATGTTGGGATTGGTCAACACCTAATTTGAGGAGCATCTCGACAAAGTTGAAGATAGCAAAATCTCTGATAAACAATGGCGGCCAACTTTTTTTTTAAACGGACGGACATTCATAAACACTCTCACTACAAGAAAAACAAAGGAACATCGACACCAAATACACACACAACATGGAAATCCATTATTCTATGTCTTGAGGTCAAATTACAACTCAAAGATGACGAATTTCCTAAAAGAAAAAAAAAAAAACAAAAAAAAACAACTCACCTGAATAGAACCAGCAACCGAAGCAGAGCTGAAGCTTCCACTGCTAATATCCGATATCGGTGTGAACTGCTTCCTCATGATGGCAGTTGAATTCTCCTTGTTCTTCAGATTGACACTTTGCGTTTGGGATTTCATTGACATAATGACGAGTGTCGACTTGTGTTGCTCTTGATATAGCTTCTGCTGATCGTGACGCTGATGTGGAGTAGCCTGCAATTCCGGCTGTTGTTGTGGCTCTGGTTGATGATGATGATCCTCTTGCTGATGATTACTTTTTCTCATAATCATGGCAAAAGTTTCCAAAATCGAAATCTTCCTCTAACTACCGACAAAATCACGACATAAAACAATTTCAACACCACAATAGCCTTTAAACATATTGACAGATACTTTCTTTACGTTAGCACCATTCTTTTTTTTTTTATTTGCGTAAAACCTTGCTCACTATCTTTTGGCACTTGTTATAGATTTTCAAAGATACACACACTCACACAAACTCACAAAAATGAGGAAACATAAGACTATTTCAAACAAAGTAGGCTATACGCTCTCGTTTGCGACTAATGTGATTATTAGGTTACGTATCCACTACGGAGGGGGAAGTATCTGGATGGAAAAAAGAGAACAGAAAAAAAAAATTAAAATAATTAGAACAAGTTGACACACACAATTGAACGTAAATGTAGACAACAAATCACTTTCGCACATGACAACCGACAGTTGAGACACGTGGGCTGGGCTAGATATGCAAAAACGGCACACTAGACCTGAGAATATAGGATTAGGTGGTGGTTGATGTGGCGCCAACATTAAGTGGACATACGACATACCTCAACCAGCACCTAGGTCAAGAGAAAGAGAGGGTATAGTCAGCCCTTCAGGGGTATCAATTGATTTTACAAATTCAAGCATTCGCTGTCAATGTGGAGGTGATCTCATTTCGTACGGTCTCGAGATAAGACATTTTACGACAAAGAGATAGATACGTCAGTTCGGGGAGATAATGAGTGCCAAATAGCGGCCAATGACCATTAGCCTCGAAATCGCTTTTTACATAATCCCCCAGCTGTTTTTTTTTTTTTTTTTTTTTTAATGATCCGAATGCAAATTTATTCCTTCAGGTGATGAAATTTTCAAACTCCGAATACAATTCGTGTATCTATAGCTTTTCATTTGAACAAAACGTTAGACTCATAAGTTTTGCTGTTAATGGTGTATTTATGAGATCCCGATTTGATACCGTTTTAAATTAATTTGTATCTTTGAATTGAGTCCACACGTATCGGTGTTTCTAGTTACGGATTCTAAGCTCCAAGGCTTGATTTGTCGATTTTTTTTATTTATCAAATCCATGCTAGCCGGAGAGAGACATAGATACTTATCTGATTTTATAGTTCCGACGGCATTTCTTATTTCATCGGCAGTAACGCTGAAAGCTATTCGCGAGCTATATTGGGAAGGTGACGTTTTCAGGGGAAGGGGCTTGAATCGAAAGAGGTGCTAATATATGCGCCAACTTAAGTGAGAGGTCTAGGTTCATTGTCAGTACAAGTGAAATGATGAATAAATTAAGAAACAACTTATGCGGCTAATGGACATGGTTGCTAGTTTAATTGAGGGGGTTTGGCTGAGAGACCGCTTTTTTTGGAATTCAATCAAATTACACGGGTTCCGGGTCCCACGGTAATATATTTCGGAATCGATGAGGTTTGTTGATTTGGGAACGTGTTTTTGAAGTTTTCATTCACGAGTTTTATGAAATAGACTTGGGCTGTTAGCTGAAAGGTTCATTTAATGAGTTATCTGGAGAATCGAAGTAAGCGAAGCTGAGACCAGACATTCATTTCAAATATATCCATCTTGGAGTGGCCAATTTTGCCCAAGGCATATACGCTGAAGCAAGAGACCGCCAAGTCCTTCGCAGAATACGAATTCCTTAACCTCTCAATTGCCACCATACAACCAGAGCATTTAATATTGAAGAACAATGGCAACGATACGATCAAGACTATGGATCAGCCGCGACTGATGTGCTGGGCTTCTTGAGATCACCAACAAGAAATCCTTGGTTTGATGAAGAGTGCTGAAGATGCTCGAAGCCAAGAAGGAAGTAGAAAACGACAGCTGCCATTAAGCTCTATAGGTAAAGAATGAGGAAGAACATGCTCGCGGCTAAGAACGAGGCATACAGGTGAAGACAAGAGCTGTCATTAAGCTATATAGGCAAGAAGGAGGGAAGAACACCGGCTTTTCAGAAATATGGAAAACGGATAAGAAAAGCCCGCAATCGAGGGCATAGAGAGGTGCCACTCTAGGAAAGATGTTCGCAAGTTTTACCGAAGTTTAAAACATAAAAGTCAGGAATACAAGGCGCAAACAGAACCCTGGCGAGATGAACAAGGAAATATCGTGGAGACATAGTCGATATGGATATGGATTGAGAACTTTTGCAGACTTTTAAAGGGTGATGACGAACAATCTCCCGCTTTCGGGCAGAATGAACAATTCAATGTTGACGACAACAGCGAAAACTGCCAACCACCCGACCTGATAGCATTATCTAACCTCAAGCTTAAGAAGGCTGACGGAAATGATGAACTTCCCATTTAAGTTAGTCGAATGAAAGTATGTCTGACCTACCGGAAATGACAAATCTTCCACCGAAATTTCTTAAGCCGATTCATTCTAGTTAGCTAGACTAGGCTCGTCCAGCTGCATCTCCTTATGTGACAGCTGGGTTACACCCCCACTTGCTTATAAAAAAACAGGCAACAACTAAAGATACACTCAAAGCGTTACAAAATTTAGGTGGCAAAACATTAACACTTGTAAACACACCAAAGACCTTTGGCCGGAAGTAAGCGGTAGCAAATCGGGCTCGCTTATAGCTCTGGACAGAGCTTCCATTTCTACAGCAGTTGGAGTGATACCAGGTCACAACCTGTTGGGTAAGCACTTCCAAAGAATCGGACTATCTAACTCACATTAACTATGAAGGAATTGTGGAGACCCAGATGTCGAGGAGGACATCCCATCCCTCGATCTGCAACAGCCGCAAGAAATTCCTAGATAGCTTTTACTACGAGGTTTTGACGGAGCTAGCAACGAAACCTATAGCGCAGGTCGTACTTTTCTCCTGCAAAGTGGGATGGAGCAAACGCTTGTATGACGCGGATGGTACATTGCGGATCACAACATGAGTTTCAAACTTACTAAAGTTTACTCTTTTCAGGTACTTGTCTCTCAACAAAGGGAATCGCTTTGCGCCCACGTAGGCCAATGCGAGTTCGAAGACTTACCTGAGCGTCAACAATCCATCAAACCTAACATAACCCAAAGACGATTAAGAAGTAAAATTTGGTCGGATAAAAGTATGCCTGAAATATGGAACTTCAGCCTCCTTGCCGAGCCGGTGGAAACATTCATCGACTCATTAGCCAAATCTGGTCGGGTTAAGCTATCCCTGAATAATAGTACCTTAGCATCGTTTGCCCGATCCACAAAATAGGAAGCCCTCTGTACTGCACCATCTACAGAAGCATAGGTCATCTTCAAGATCCTATCTGTATGAACGCCTGAAACCATTTACCAACGACCTGATTGGGTCTTCTCAGTGTGGTTTTAGGCAAGGAAAGTCCACAACCCATCAAATTGTTATAAATTCGGCAAATTCTGAAAAAAAAACCCAAGAAATCCAAATCGATACCCACCACCGATTTCAAAGCCGCAGACGACAGCATTTATAGAGACGAACTTTACAGAGCCATGTTTGTGAAGGATGACGATGGAGAATTCTCGCTGCTCCATCATTGTCGGAAACGACCTCACCGATACATTCGATACCAAAAAACGATTTAGGCAAGGCGACTCTGACAACAACATCTCGTCAGAAATTAAACGAAGAATTACTCTTGCCAACGGCTGTTGCTTTGGGCTAAGAAGGAAATTTAGTAGTAAAACTCTCTCTCGAACTACTAAGGAGATCCTATAGAAGATCCTGATCATCCCAGTCCTGCTCTACGGCGCTGAAGCATGGACCGTCTCAAAAGCGGATGAAGAAATCCTTAATCGATTTGAGAGAAAAGTTCTTCGAAAAATCGTTGGTCCGCTTTGCGTTGACGGGCTATGGGGACGAAGATTCAACCAAAAACTTTACGAGCTGTACAGCGACATGACCCTGGTCATAAAACTCCGCATTGGACATTTAGGGTGGCTAGGACATATAGAGCGAATGGGCACCAATACTCCGGCTAGCAGAGTCTTCGATTCACAGCCAGACGTCGGACACAATAGAGGAAGACCTCGCCTTAAGTGGCGCCCAAAAGTAGAAACCGACCTCAACCAACTTGGAGTGCGCAACTGGAGGCAGTAAGCTAACGGCCGGACTAATTGGAGAGGCATAATGTTTAAGGCCCAGGTTCATTCGGGATTGAAGCGCCACTTAAGTAATTCAATAAGTAACCGCTGCTTCTTCGGGCTAAGAAGGCGATTTAGTAGTTAAGACCTCAATCGAACTAAGAAGGAGATCCTATTGCAGACCATCCCAGTCCTGTTTTACGGTGCTGAAGCATGGTCCGTATGAAAAGCGCATGAAGAAATCCTTGTTGAATGGAGAGGAAAATTCTTCGAAAAATCTTCGGTCCCGTTTGCGTTAACGGGCTATGGAGACGAAGATTCAACAAAGAACTATACGAGCTGTACAGCGGCACGGCCCTGGTAAAAAAAAACTCAGCATTTGACGTTTAAGATGTTTGGACATGTAGATCGAATGAACAGCAATACTTCGGCTCGCAGTAGAAGAAGACTCCGCCTTAAGTGGCGAGCACAAGTTGCAAACGACTTCAACCAAGAAGGAGATCCTACGTCAGATCATCCCAGTCCTGCCTTACGGCGCTGAAGCATGGACCATATCAAAAGCGCATGAAGAAATCCTTGTCGAATCGAGAGGAAAATTCTTCGAAAAATCTTCAGCCCCGTTTGCGTTGACGGGCTATGGAGACGAAGATTCAACAAAGAACAGCTAAGAACCGGGCAAATTGGAGAGGGCTATTGGTTGCCACTCAGCTTCATTCCGGACTTTGTCACCTAAGTAAGTAAGTTTGGTTGTACTAAAAAGCCAGCATACGATTCCTTGTCGATATGGAGACTTGTATCAGAAAAAGCCAGTCGAGGTCTCTGAATGTTCTAGGAATCGTATAGTCGTATGTTTTGAACGAGGAGTTTAACCAACAAACCTCTTCAGCCAACAATCGAAACTCAAATCTTCATTCCATGCAGAGTTCTTATTTTTGCTAATTGAGGGCCAGACGTAATCTCAACCGCCAACAAGATCCGTAGTTATCTGCCACCTCCTCTGCGGTCCAAGCCGATTTATAAATAAAAAGCTAGCGCATCCAGTCATGGTTGGACTAGGACTGCAAACAAAAGACCTCCTAAGGTGAATACATCCGCCACAGCTTATTTTAGTTTTATATACCAGGTTGGTAGCTGACTTGACAATTATTCACACCATCTAAGGCGTACGATCGTTACCTGTTTGTTTGCGATTTACTTATTTATTTTGCTTACTGAATTGGCTCCCGACCCGTTAAGGATCTCCGTTGAAATAGGGCAGCCTTGCATCCTCTTCGATCCTGGTCACCTTGCTGTCAGTTATTCAGTACAAGCGTTCTGGCATCCGCAATCGCTTAATCCGGAGGTTCGGTCTTTCTTGTCTTCTCGAACCTGACGGCTGGCATTCGCAGATTCGGTTAACTGGAGCATTACTGCTCGTTTAAGGTGGCTCGATATAGCTGAGACAATGTGGTCTACATGCTTAAACCTTTTGTACTACATCAACATCTTGTTTAGCTTATACAGTTCACGGTTCGCCTTCCTCGCATACACGACCGAAAATAGGATGAAGAATTTTTCTTTCCAAAGTGGCTAAGGCTGGAGCAAGCTTTTCCAGTTTTTTGTCCAGCATTTGGGTTTGGTACTGATCCGATTACAGCGTTCGTCGCAACCTGGTGAGCACAACCTATAACTTAACTGCTGATCACATTCCCATCCAAGCACCCCATTTAAGCATGACAATTTCGACAAAGACCTGCGTGTTTCCTAGACAAAATTTCTGTCAGTGGAATGCTGCTGTTGTATTCCACATCGCTGAATTAATTCGCAACCTTAGAGGTGCAGGTAAGAGTTATGAAAGGAAGGCCATTTCATCCCACTTTCATGCAGTCCATCTGAGCCATCTGTGGATTTAGTCATAACCTGGTAGGGGTAACCTTTCATTTAACTGCCGACCAGATTCCAATAAAGCCACGACTACTGCCGACTCCTCTCAACACAATGTAGACTGAGACTTGGCAGGATCGAAAAGTAAGTCCTTCCTGTGAGACAGTTTTTAGTTTCAAATAAAGCGTAGACTCAGACTTGGCAGGATCGAAAAGTAAGTCCTTCCTGTGAGACAGTTTTTAGTTTCAAATCAAGCGTGCCTTGCCACATTTCGGCTTTTAAAACCACCATTCCCGTCGTGCTTACTCCTTTTCAACCGCCATAGCCCGTCCGCTCTTTCCAATTGACCGTCCAATCTCTTTTCCCAACTTGTTCCAACACGAGTTCCACAGATTAGATGTCACACCAGAAATAGAAAGAAAAACGACAGCACAAACAAAAAGGCCAAACCAAAGGAATGCAGTAGCCTGTCTCTTCATCAGGTCCCCCCTGCACAGCACTGACCAAGTCGTCGCGCCGCCGCCGCTATTGCTCACCGTCTGGCGACTTGGAAAAATCTCATTCTAATCTTCACAGGGGGCACATAACCGGAGGGGTAAATTATGATTTTCCTACCATGTTTGTCCTGTCTCCTCGGACATGACACGACGATGCAGCTATGCAACCTGCTGGCACTGATTATTCCTTATAATTCGCGAGCCTAAGGCTTCTAATGCGAGGCACTCTGGAACAAGGAAAAAAAAAATCGTGAAAATCCATACTGATTGAGTCTTCTCGAGCACATGCACCACCGCCGCCGCCGCCGCAGTCTCACAATGAGAAGCCGTTCCTAAGATGATGATGATGATGATGGTGGTGGTTGGATACTTGTCTTACCAATCCCCGATATGGTCTGTTCAAGTCCATCATCATCATAGTCGTCGAAGGCTACACAACTCCGACAAGATGATGATGACCATAGGATGGGCTTGCATCAAGACAGGAACAAAAAAAAAAAATTAAAACGAGAAGATGAAGACCTGGCATTTCTAAAATAGCTCCAGTGGTTCTGACTACCGTCGCTTGAATGTGACCTTGTGATTCCTTCTGCCAACTCCCCAGTTGCAGTGGTAATTATTGTGTTTTCCCTTCATCCAGTGTTATCTTTGAATGGCCAATGGAGCAGGAGGAGGAGGACTAGGTGGAGGATTGTACGCAATAAATTTGTCCTGACTCTCCCGTCCGTACAATGAGGACCGTGATAATGCGGAAGATCTTCTTCCAACGCACACACTTCGATCATTTTCGTGTAAATCGGATTGCGCTAGTAGGACGGGTTTTGTCTGCTGGTTCTCCATCTCTTTGCGCCTTGATTCTGCTTCTTTCGATTTCAATCACAAATCGGATTACGGATTAGACGACTTGCAATCGGATGTACGGCATTTAATTACGCAGCGAGTGCGATGTATTGAAATTAATTGCTCGAGCTTGGATCGTTGGATGGTTGGATGGATGGATGCGTCAAGTCATGGTCAGAGCTTAAACTTTGAATTAGAAGTGCGCATCGAGTCGTCTTAAAAGGTCAACGCATATGGCACGTTACGTAATCTTAATTGAAGGCAATGCTTTCCGAGATGCTTTGGTCTCGTCATGTGGAATACAACAACAGTGAGGCTTTGGGAGAGGGCTGTAAGCGCATTTCAGACTTAGGAAAGATAGTGAATTTAGGAGAATGGAATCTTCTTTAAGTCTTATGGTGCATATCAGCGAAGGTCATATGAAAGGAAATCTATCTATTGTGATGCAACTTGTGTTTAGTCTTGAATTGAAGAAGATTCGGTACTGAACGCGCGGTCTTTGTTAGATCTGTGGTTGCATGGTTGAATGAGAAGGGAAATATGGAACTGTGGGCTGCTTAATACCTTTAAAGGTGTTCCTGATAAGGTGAACACAGAATTCAAGCTGCTGGGGGTATAGAAAGAAGGCTTCTGTAGACTGTTTAAATTTTGTTAAGTTGTTCTTGATAAAGCTGGATGGTGCAGATGTGCTATATATAAGGACTGTTCTCACCCAGAATAACCTGATGTTAGTAATTCCCAATATTTTGTCCAACCTTGTTGTTTAATTCAAAGGACAACGATATGCACGCATGGATTTGAAACCTGAAACGTCCTCAAGTTTTGCGGTTCATCGACCCAGAGATTGATAACGTGACCGAGTAATGGATCTCCTAAAAGGCTCCAGAATTTCCACCGACAATTACATATCAGCATGCACCTCAATCTTAAGCACGTGACACACTCCAATCAAAGTGAACCAGTCCTGCAGATCTCCAATGTCGGAGGTTACGCGCTCGCATATAGCCAACTCATCCTTTGTTAGGGTTTCGATCCGATCCAGATCTAACCAAACACTATAACCAAAGTTGAGTGTCGTCGGCGTGGATTAAAATGGAGTGCAGATGGAACGCGTGCAGTCACTTGGTGACAAACCCTTCGAAATGTGGGAGATACTATGGACTCTAGCGATGAAGCATCGACTTCCGTAGATTCGTAGATCTCCAAATCGTGGGCGATTTCATCCATAAAGGATTTGCTTAAGCCTTTTCGAGAGTTTGATTGATGAGGTTAATCGCGTGTACCTCCTCGCTGCCCTTCTTTCAGCCAAGTAGATCCCTCAGTTCTACTGTGGTCATCTTCAACGTGCGATTTGGAATGGTTGTGTCGGCAGTCGATATGGGTTAGAGTGTCGATATGGGTTAGAGAACGAACAAACAAGAAAATCGTCTCAACCAGCCAATGGAACCTTGTTCCCTCGTTCAGCTTAATGATTTTGTTTAGCCAGCTCTGGAACTCAACTCCCTTGGTCATAAGAGCTGTTAAAATGATCAGATTCCTCGAGGTCACAACTGTTCCGGGTCCTTTTACTTCAGGCTTTACCAAACTCATTAGGACGGCTCCTATAATCTTTAGAGTCTTCCCTCTGGGGTGGCAATGCTGGTGCCAAATCCCAGAATTGAATTCCAACGATTGATGTGGAATAAGGTGAAATCAGCGAAATCTCCAGGATTCTGTGTACCGAAACTTGGGTCGTTGCTGTGTGTTTGGATACGTTTTCGTTGTTGGTGAGCACCGCTTGGAATAGCTCCCACAATTTGCCGGTGAGTATGTATCGACAAAGTCAAGCTCTTGACTGAAGCGTACGACGTTAGTTGAGCAAAGAAGTGAAGTAGTGTTCCGAATCCAGGGCCAGTTTGGCCTCCGATACAAATCATGATGGTTAGAGTCTTTGATGCGAGGACAGTCATATTGGGTGCGGCAGACCAGGTAATTGCAGGCAAAATCGAGTCAACAGATCGAACAACTGGGAGAAGGTTGTCGGACAGATGCTTGCAATCATTTGAATTGTGTTGCTTCCGGCCCGAACTTAAGAGCAAACTTTCACACTGAAAAAGCTTGAAAAAACCAACGGATTTCGTTGGAAACTCACCACCACCCATTCATCGACAGCAAAGCCGCATATGATAGCATACATCGCCAGGAGCACTGGAAAACACGCGCTGCGAAGTGCAGTTTGAAAGTAGCTTCCCTGAACCAATCCAAACATTCAGCGGATTTAGGCAAAGGAGATGCGCTATCATCGACTTCAAAGCTGCATACACCGTCAGAAGCACTTTGGGACGGTGGCCGACTCCGTAATACCGGCAAAACTGAATCAGCTGTGTAGTGTGACGCTGGAAAACACGCGCTGCAAAGTGCAGTTTGAAAGTAGCTTCCCTGAACTATTCCAAACATTTAGCGGATTTAGGCAAAGGAGACGCGCTATCATGCGACTTCTTCAATCTCATACTGGAACTAATAGTGCGCAGGGCAGGTGTCAACACGAAAGGCACTATCTTCAACAGGTCCGTCCAGCTGCTGGGCTATGTGGACGATATTGACATCATCGGTCGCTCCCGGAGTGCCGTGATAGAAGCGTTCACGGCTATTGAAGAACAGGCGAAATCCGTTGGCCTTGAAGTAAATGAGGACAAGACAAGCGATAAACAAACAAACAAGCATCTGTCCACCGCCTAGGACACAACGTCACTATTTATAGCTGCAATTTCGATGTAGTTAAGGAGTTCACCTACCTCGGAGTAAACAATGACTCCACGAATGACACCCTAGTGGAGATCCGGCGAAGAATTACCTTTGGAAACTATTGATACTTCGGTTCGGCGAAACAACTGGGTTCAAAATTTCTAACGCGAAGGACGCAACCATTATCCTCCCAATTCTGCTTTATGACGCCGAGTGCTGGACGATAGGCAACAAGATAAGCAAGCAAGGGGAGAGCTGATAATGGGCTCCTTTGAAAGAAAAAAACTTCGGCTAATTTTAGGTCCTGTGCGCGACGAGGCCGAATGGAGGAAAGGAGCTGTACCAAGATGTGGATATAGTCCAAAAGTCAAAACAAGTCGACTACATTGGATCGGCGACATTTAGCGAATGGACAATAATGCTTCAGATAAGAGGATCTTCAAAGCCCAGCCCCAGGTTCGAGAAGGTAAGGAAGGCCAAACCTCCGTTTCAAAGACCAAGCAATCGCGGATGCCAGAGCGCTTGGTCTAGACAGCTGGAAGCAACGAGCCCGGAATCGCAGAGGATGGAAGGCTGCAGTGTCTCAAGCAGAGACCTCCGTTACAAAGACCAGGTCATTGCGGATGCCAGAGCGCTTGGTCTAGACAACTGAAAGCAACGAGCCCTTGATCGCAGAGTATTGAAGGCTGCAGTGTCTCAAGCAGAGACTTCCGTTTCAAAGACCAAGCCATCGCGGTTGCAAGAGCGCTTGGTCAAGACAACTGGAAGCAACGAGCCCGGGATAAGAGAGGATGGAAGGCTGCAGTGTCTCCGTTTCAAAGACCAAGCCATCGCGGATGCCAGAGCGGTTGGTCTAAACAACTGGACGCAATGAGCCCGGGATCCCAGAAGATGGAAAGCTGCCGTGTCTCAGGCAGAGACCTCCGTTTCAAAGACCATGCCATTGCGGATGCCAGAGCGCTTGGTCGAGACAACTGAAAGCAACGAGCCCTTGATCGCAGAGGATGGAAGGCTGCAGTGTCTCAGGCAGAGACTTCAAAGACCAAGCCATCGCGGTTGCAAGAGCGCTTGGTCAAGACAACTGGAAGCAACGAGCCCAGGACAAGAGAGGATGGAAGGCTGCAGTGTCTCCGTTTCAAAGACCAAGCCATCGCGGATGCCAGAGCGGTTGGTCTAAACAACTGGAAGCAATGAGCCCGGGATCCCAGAAGATGGAAAGCTGCAGTGTCTCAGGCAGAGACCTCCGTTTCAAAGACCAAGCCATCGCGGATGCCAGAGCGCTTGGTCTAGACAACTGAAAGTAACGAGCCCTTGATCGCAGAGGATGGAAGGCTGCAGTGTCTCAGGCAGAGACTTCAAAGACCAAGCCATCGCGGTTGCAAGAGCGCTTGGTCAAGACAACTGGAAGCAACGAGCCCAGGATAAGAGAGGATGGAAGGCTGCAGTGTCTCCGTTTCAAAGACCAAGCCATCGCGGATGCCAGAGCGCTTGGTCTAGATAACTGAAAGTAACGAGCCCTTGATCGCAGAGGATGGAGGGCTGCAGTGTCTCAGGCAGAGACCTCCGTTTCAAAGACCAAGCAATCGCGGATGGCAGAGCGCTTGGTCTAGACAACTCGAAGCAACGAGCCCGGGATCGCAGAAGAGTGTAGGTGTTTCAGGAAACCTCCGTTTCAAAGACCATGCCATTGGGGATGCCAGAGCGCTTGGTCTAGACAACTGAAAGTAACGAGCCCTTGATCGCAGAGGATGGAAGGCTGCAGTGTCTCAGGCAGGGACCTCCGTTTCAAAGACCAAGACATGCGGATGGCAGAGCGTTCGGTCTAGACAACTGGAAGCAACGAGCACGGGGTCGCAGAGAATGGAAGGCTGCAGTGTCTCAGGCAGAGACCCTTCATGGGTCGGAAACCTGATAAGGAAAGAAAGCTTTTTGAATAGAACGCAGTTGTTGTCAAAAAAAATTATGATTACGAAAACCTAGATTTAAGGCCCTGTATGGACCGGTGCAACCCAATATTTTGAAATTTTTTTCGCCCAATCAATCAACGGTCTCGGCGTTTATTGATTTTTGTTCAAAAAGTTTAAAAGTACCAGTGGCGTGGTGTCCATGTTAACCGATTCCTAGAGATTCACCTAGTGGACTTTGGTGCATTACGATAGCAACTGGTGCCAAGGTCTCCCATGACAAATGAGGTCGAAAATTCATATAAAAAAAATTGTTTTTCTAAGTTTAAAATCTGAACTCTGACCATGCAATTTTGTTTGTGACGAATTCTCTCAGCTTTTTTGACAGTCAATGCTCAAAGCCAAACTTTTTTCTGCAGCTTTATTTCAGGTTCGGACAAATTCTTCATCTTATACCCATTTTGTGTAAAATAGAGTACAAAAAATTGCAAAATCTATTACAATTAGCTTTTCCACAGCTCGGCAGAGTTACCGCAACACTCCTGGGTTTATAAATAAGGCTGTTAGTGTCTAGGAAGCATGTCCAGACTAAGTAAGTCTTCTAACAAAAACTTATTTCGGTTTTTCCTCATAAAAAATTTACACCACACCACTGGAAAAAAGTAGTGGGTCTGTATTTTCGAGGCCTTCATTTCGTTATATGTGTTAATTAAGTCGCAAGGTCCACCTGTTTGATATTTTCGCATGCGCCTATTGCGCAGAACTATTGTTAACTCACAATACATGCAGCTTGCCTTCCCAAGATGGCGGAACGTTAATTTATCTCACATCTGATTGTAGCTTGATTTTAAATGACTATGATTTTATCGGAGAAAAACTGTTGTAAAATGGTTTACTAATGACTTTGGGTCCCCAGCTTTAGAGCTCCAATCTCCACTAAAGACTTCAAACCATTAACAAATCATGTTCCAACATTTGCTCTACGATCATCAATTTCAGACAAAAAAAATCTTCCTCTGTCTATTCCCAGAATCATGACAGAATCACCCCCAAAACACCATCAACTGCAGGAGCAAAAAAAGTCATTCGCAGTGCACATGAGATCATGTCGGTATCGGAAAAATTAGTCACATATCTGCTAGAGATATTTTCCCCAAAAAAAAATAACATTTGGCACGATACAGCTAGCCCCAGAAATAAGTTCCAAATCATGCCTATGATTCACACTGCACTACCGCACGTACCTAACTAAAAGCTACGAAACAAAGCCTCTATCCAAATACTGTCAAGCCAAAAGGAATGTAAACACCGATCAGCGTTACAACACACGAGGCACACACATGAGAGGTCAAATTCGTGTGAATGCCGTCATTTATCCCCGAACTAGGTACAGAGAGCCTGAGACTACTGACACTCTCCGTCTCTGCCATTTGGCAATAAATCTGTTGGATACATTATTGTAGGCGTCATGTGTCAAGAAACTGAGTTTTCCTTCCATCATCTGAGCCGAACAGACAATGTCGATGACGTGCTGTTTACAATCTTTGTGGTGGCCAAAGATTTTTTTTTTTTTTTTCAAAAATTCCGGTTATGGGATTTGCATATATCGAAACCGTCAAAGTGGATTATACAACCATGATGGCGGTGGGGGGAAATGTGTCATTAAACTCGAAATTTCGTCAGACTTCAGCACACGAAGGTCAAAAATTCAGGCGACTTCTACGTGCAACCTCAGATCAGCGAATTTGTAGGTTAATGCAATTCCAAGATCCACTTAGCCAGCCGCAGCCGCCATTGAAGAGGAAAAATGGAAAAACCAAACCTCAGAATCAATCTTGAGAATAAGAAGAGATTATGCTATGCAAGTCGTACCAGAAGTAGCCAACGGACAGCCAACGTCGTCGTCTGTCCACTTCATAGAGATTAAAATATTTATGAGGTGAAAGCTGCCATCCAAGTGTATGTAGGGGTTTATAGTGCCAAAAAAAAAAATAATAATAAAACCGCTCCAATCTAATCCTAGCGATAATTTATGAGTGCAGAGGCTGTGTTCACCAATGGCGATCGCGACCGGGATCTCTAGGTAAACCAGGAAGGAAGCAGACCTCAATGCATACGGTTGTGATGAAAATGGTCAAAGTAAATCAAAGTTTCACACATGCCGTGACCTCCTAACCCAGGAAAGTCGACGAGGAGTTTCACACACACATACTCCAAGTTTGACGAGAACAAAAGCATGCACACGCCAATTGCACATGCGCACATGTGAGCACAGAACGACGACACCATTAGTCATTGTGAATTGCGAATTCATCTGCCTCCATCTGCCGCCATCTGCTGCCATTTGCCACCGCATGCCACCCAGATCCATCCAATCCGACAGCTACCGACGACGACGACGACGACTCTGGTGAGTCTTGTAATCGAATTTCCATAACATAACATTCGATTCTGAAGTTGACGGTGCGCTTTTAGCTATTCACTGGCTTCCGCGCCCTCTACCGACTGTCGCCTGCGTCAGCGTTTGTTGTGGAATTCCGGTGGCATAAGTGCATATTTTCGAGGAGATTTTTTGTTTTTGTTCGTGTTTGGCTGCTTTATAATTACACCAGTAGATGGGGCTTGCTCAAGATGTGATTTTCGTGTTTCATGCAAATTGACAAAGAGTGGGATGGTTTTTCGATTTCGTTGGGACACTCACACACACACACAGAATGGCTCAACGATTCTAATTTGATTGCAAGTTGAGTGGGATTGTGCGATTGCTACCGATTAGACGTTGCATTATGCATTTATATGGGGGGATTGGAGTGCTGCTACCTCACTGGGACACATAATGGGAAAAATTCGATTGACAGGAAACATGTTTATTCGAATGATTTTGGGTTCTTATGGAACAGAAAGAGAGTGTATGCCTCATTAGCTATTGCAGGCGATTTATTTATTTGGATGCACCTTGTTGGGGCAAAATAAAATAAAATCTAATTCCTGTGTAAACACCACCTGCGTATAGTTATTCAACACCCCTAGTGATACACATTACCGACGGCTAAGTGATGTGTGCTGAATGCGTCCACTGGAAATGCACTTGAAGAATATGGCCAATGTTTTGTTCACCTGTAACCAGGATTTACTGTTCTTACAAGAACTTTTTGTCTTCGGCATTGAATTTGTAGAGAACAATCTGTCAAAAGGATTTATTGGATGCGATAAAAATAGCGGGTGTTTTTTTTTTTTAGAGGTAAAGAACTTTAAGTTGGTAACACTATTTTGACTGGCGGGCATTTTTCCAGCTGTCAAGTAATTTATGTGTGCTGCATCCACTGGCATTTCAACATGAATAGACTGACGTGTGAACAACGCTTCCAAATTGTGCAAATTTATTTCAAAAATCATGGTTCTGTTCGAAATACGTATCACGCACTGCGCCCATTTTACGGTCAACATAATCGTCCATCAGAGAAAATAATTCGATTAAGTATGAAACGTTTTTCCATCACGAATGATGAAACGATTTCATAGAGACGTAGTACAGTGCGTGCAGAAGAAGTCATTGCTGCTGTGGATCGCAGCGTAGGGGAAAACCCGAATCAGTCTATCCGCCATAGTGCATAGGAATTGGATATGTGTGCATCAACTTCATGGAAAAATTTGCGGAAAGTTTTTTTGGTTTGCGTGCTTAAAAAATCTAACTCGTGCGCAAGAATTGAATCCACAGGATCACCTAGCAAGGCGTATAGTCAATGAATGGGCCTAACACAAGATTGCCGTTGATCCCAACTTTCATAAGCGAATTTTCTTTTAGCGCTTAAGCTCACATTTGGTTTGACGGATACGTCAAATAACAAAACTGCCGTATTTGGAGTGATGATAATCCTCAAGGCTGTGTTAAGACACATTTACATCCACAAAAACTGAGTGTTAGGTGTGCTTTATGGGTTAGTGGGATAATTGGTCCCTACGTCTGTAAAAACCAAGGGCAGAACGTTACAGTCAATGGTGACCGCTATTGAGCCATGATTTCTGACGTTCATCAATTGAACAACCATGAGGCGCAGAAGCTGTGCTTGGAACAAGACGGCGCAACATGTCACACAGCTCGTCTCACAATTGATTTGTTGAAGGAAACGTTCAGTGACAGCATAATTTTGCGTTTTGGTCGTGTGAATTGGCCTCAAACAACGTGCGATTTAACGATTTGGATTGCTAGCTTTAAAACAAAATGGTAAAAGCGGACTAATTCGCTTAAATTCAACATTGAATTCAATGAATTCATGGAATGCTAAGGGAAAATGTCGACTTCGAAATATAAGACAAAAAAAAAACAAATTTTTGACTCAATAGGGTCACAGTACCCAGCGCCTTCGATAACTGAAAACAGGAAGCATGCCTAGAGATTATAGAGCCATTTTCCTAGAAAGGAATGGTTCTATAAGTAATAGCCAATATGGAGTGCGAAAAAAACACTCAACCAAAGATTTGCTAAGTTATGTAACCCATCTATGGACATCTGCAATGGGAAATCAAGGAGAATTGCGAGCTGTTGCCCTGAATATTTTTAAAGCTTTCGATCGGTGCTGTGATATAAGGCCGAGCGAAATAACGCCGAATTGCACAATTTCCAAAGCCGATTCGGCCTTATTTCACTTTGCATACATCCAATTTCGCAACTACCTCATATCCAACAGTGATCCCAACCAGGGGGTTCATACTTTGAATACATCCGAGTGCAAGTTTGGGTGTAAGCAAAGTTTTAAAATGATTGGGGGGGCAGGCTGCCCTAATGCAACGTCCCTGCTTGAGCTCACTGTTGGATTTAGGTTGCGTGCGAGATTAGATGTATGGACAAACAAGATTCCATCAATAGTTAACCCAAGCAGGGGGTTGCAGGGGGGCATCATGTCCCCGCGTCGCACATTAAAACTTTTCATACACCCAAACTTGCACTCGGATGTGTGCAAAGTATGATTTTCTCTCTCGCTGGATTCGGCTTTATTTCACAAACAGCCAAATTGATAGCATACGGACTTCCTCCAACACTGTGCGGCTGAATGGCTGAATGAAAAGAATACAAATTCTCAAAGAAAAATGGACACTCTGGACAGGAGTGTCGTGTCCAAATCGGTGAAGGTACCGTGTCCAGACAGATACTGCGTGATATGGTAGTTGCAGCTTCTGTGCTCTAAACTTCTCCAGTCTTCGATTGTTGGTATAAGTTTCAGAGTCCATCGGCCTTTCGTTGTATTGGCCCCACGAGCTTTCCACCTAGCAGCTGATGCTGCCTATTCTTCGAGTTTGATTCTCCAGATGTTATTGGCATCGTTTTCACTCAGAATTCTTCTATAGGGACCATGTCTACTATGACAAAGGCGATCTAGGGACCATGTCTACTATGACAAAGGCGACCTGAGATGGTAAAAGAGCTGCTGATTGTCCAACCCACGCAGAACCTGTTTGTTGACGATAGTCTTTATTTGATCTCTTTCGTCCTTAGTAAATGAGCCTAGATTGGGCTCGCATATAACAAAACTGACGGGATGACTATGGAGAATATATTCCTTCTGGCGTATCAAGGTCCAGGCAATATGCGCTAGAGAGCTCCCTCTATTCCTTATGTCATTTGGAATAAATTATGCTTTATGGAGTTTATTGACCAGCATCACTCAACCAACCTGGACAGTAGCGAACTCAACAGTTCTCCTAATGGTTATAAGTACAGCTTCTGCTTTATGGTCAGCTAGTTCTAGCTCTGCAGATACTTGCCAAACTCATCTGTTTGGCTACTGTCACGACAGCAATATAATCGGCGAATCCAATTATCGTTGCTCCCACAGGTAAGGCCAATCGTAGAACTCCGTTTTAATTATGGTTCACAATTGCGGTCCTAAGACTGATCTCTGTGGGACTCCTGACGTTGTAATATTTTAACAGTTTTTCAGAATAGTATCTCAGCCGTCTGTTGTTGAAATAGTTCGTCACTAAACGCGGCAAGTAGCATGGCCGTATTGATCCAGGCAAGTGCTCTTCCAATGGGCAACCAATTCTCAGAGTAAGAGACGTTTTTAGCGTCCAGCTAGTACTCCTTTGTGCCGTGTAGCCATCTTTCTTCTTCAATGGCACTGTTTCACGAATTGTTGAGAACCTGACCAGGTGAAGCATCGCCCTTAGACTCATGCATATGTGACTAACCCTGAAAGTTCAGCATTGACTTCTTGTCTGAAATTTTTTGGGCACGCTGATGTAGGGTTTCAACTTTTACACCATAGCTGAAAACCTTATTTATCGTCGATGCCATAATCTCGAGAAGATGGATTATAACATAATTAGGGAATTGGAACTCTGCCTTCTGATATAAAACGGGGTCGCTAAAAGGCATATGTTGACCAATTATAAAAAAAAAAAAATGGCAACACCATGATGAAGGCGTTTTGCCATTGTTGTTTCATTGGTTCTATACGGGTAGTCTTCATGTATTCGGCCTGCTGATGAAGCGTTTCAATATTGCCCAACCTAACTTCGACTGTAGACACCTTCGTTGACTTTCTTCATTCGTCGAAATTTCGAAAAGAAAGTTTGTAGCACTCTTACCGTCGATTACACGTGGACTTCTGCCATCTGAAACAAGAAGGAGGTAAATGTCCGGAATGCAACTGGGCCTCAATCAACATGCATCACCAATTAGCAAGGTTCTGAACCAATTGCCTCCAGTTGCGCACTTCAAGTTGGTTGAGGTCGGTTTATACTTATGCGCGCCACTTAAGACGAGGTCCGACACACGTCTGGCTGAGAACTGAAGACTCTACGAGCCTAAATATTGGTGTCCATTCGGTCTACATATCATACCGATCTTAAAGGTCCAACATGGAGATTTCTGACTAGGGGTATGTCGATGTATAGATCATATAGCTAGTGGTTGAATCTTCATCTCTAAAGGTAGCACTAAACGACGAAAATGCTCGCCGATCTTGCTCGTTTGCGTTATCGAGCATTAATTTCGTGTTGAAGGAACAACAGCGAACACGAAAAAATCGAAATTTTTCGCCAACAGTGAGTGGCTCGAGAACCAGCCCCTACACGAGAAAAACAAGTTCGGCGGGCATGGGCTCGTCGTCGGGCTCGTTGTCGTCGGTACCGAAGAATTTGTCTCTCAAAGCGAACAAGGATTTCTTCATCCGCCTTTGATGTGGTCCATGTTTCAGCGCCATAGAGCAGGACTGGGGTGATCAGGATCTTAGTAGTAGTTCATGTGAGGGCTTTACAACGTAATTGCCTTCTTGGCCCAAAAAAAATTGCGGTTAGCAAGAGTAATTCTTCGTTTAATTTCTAATGAGACTTTGTTGACAGAGTTACTTGCCAAACAATGAAAAGTGGAGTGAAAAGTAGATGGAGCTACTAACCGATCGTTGAAGCTCTTACCCAGCAACATACAAGACTTCATCGAATTCAAACAACTGTACCCATTACAACGTTTCGTGTGATAAAATAATCGATTCCTTACTGAAGTGCCCTTGTACTCAAAAGTTTTGTAAAATAAATGTGATTGATGCTATTCAGTATTTATAAGGAAGAGGCTTGTCAATCTTATATTGCTTTTGTACCTTATGCTCGCAACAAACCTTCAATGACGTATTTACTCAAGGTTTCCTAGTCAAATAATTAGATAATAAGTACCACAACCAAGATAGTGACAGAAATTCATGTCAAACCCCGAATCAAACCTTCTTGTAGACTACAAGCCAATCTTCTTCACAGCCTATCCTTGAAGAGCGTCAAATCCCCATTACAGTCAAAACATCGACCAAAACATGTTATTGTCCGACTGTCACCACACCACGCAATCGTCATTCAGAAACCTTTTCCCCGCCACTAACTACCACTTAACCCTCAAAGCCTGATAATTTTCCTCCATCAAACCGGGGGGAAAACACAAGACAGTACTTCAAAACTTCAAGTCACAACACCAAGCCAGCCCAAGCCAAGTCAAGCCACCGATCATCCGTTTGTTTCTGTACCTTTCGTAATGTCACTTACACGCATGGGTCACTGTCAAACGTTCGTCCATATTAAATTACTTTTCGCTACACACTCTCGGACCAACACAAAAGTATCTTGTATCGCATCTATCTACGATTTCAATGACAACCATGCCATTCGTCAATTTTAATTGAATTTTAATTTTTTTTTTTTGTTGCTTCTCTTTGCCTCGTCCCTTTTGTTGCGCGCGCAACTAATTGCGTAAATTCCTAAGTACCCGGGGTGCAGTAATCGTCGAAGTCCATTTACAGAGAAGAGAGGAGCGAGAGAGAGTGCTTGAAGCGACGAAGGATATGCTTGTTGGCGCCATTCAGCCATTAAGTATTGAGCCTGAGCCTATATGTGTTGTATAAGCTTATCAGCACCTCCCGTAGGCTATATATGCAGCACGGGACACGCGCAGAGAAAAAATGTCATTGCGCGAAGGGTTTGTCTCTGCTCAAGGCGGCTGGCTGCAGATAGAGGGGGGAGAATGCCTATCCGATTGTGTCGCCATGTCGTCGTTGTTGTCGTCTCCTGAATACCAAAGCCAAAGTTAGAAATTTGTTTGTTTTTCCCCGTGTGTCCGGTTTTTGTGAGCCGAGCTGCGCGCGCAGCACGCCAAAGAAGGGAAGAAAATTGCAAAGAACTTGAAACCTACTAATAAAAACCGGAATCCTTATTGCAACATAGGCAAATGGATAGAAAAAAAGGGGCGCAGATACACAACACAAGGCACCCAACACATAAAGTTGTTGTCGGCGGATCGTGCGGCGGCGGTCGCCTGGTTTCGGGACAACTACCTTCAGGCATTGCCTACCAGAAAGAGAAAGAGTGAGGAGCAGCAGCAAGAGGCCCCATAGAAACACGACGACGAAAAAACAGCATCGCGTCGAAGCGTATTTTAGCACCATCGGGACCATGCCAAGCAACAAGATGCGCTGTGACTTGAGCGTCATTATCTCGAGGAAGAGAGACACGGGATTGGGATAAGTCGAGATTACGTTGGAGCCAATCAATTGGCTAAAAATACCTGACTACATCATGGCATGTGGTTAGATGAAGAAAATCCCAAAGAAAAGCCACAAAGTAACGATGGATGGTTACAACAAAAAAAAAAAACAAAAAAACTTCATCCAAGGGAGCGAGGAGAAAACCTCATGTCTTGTGTATGTCGTCGACATCTTCGACGTTGTCGTCTTTAAAGAACGTCCTCCACACATCCTCTTGTTTCATTGGCACACCAGACGACAACGACTATACGACATCGACGACGACAGCCTTCGGCGCGGCTATGAGGAGATCATGTTCTTTTCAGCGCATTCGATGTCGACGTTGTCGTCGTGGTCGTCCCTGGCCATCACCAACCATGGCCAGATAGAACCAACCACTAGCTCCTCTACTGCAGGAGGAGGAAAGGGTAAGCATGCGAGTTGACTTGGGTTAGATAACAGTTCCTCATCTTGGGCAAGGATGAGAATCGAATAGAAATGAACACCAAAAGCATCTCACATCTCTAGTCGCGCGTACTCGGTATCTCTGAAGGGTATTAACAGACGACGTAGACTGAGATACTACTACTCTCCATAGTCAATACCTTCGAACGTTTCTATCTTTGAATTTTTTTTTTTTTTTTGCTAGCAGCTGTCAGTTGGAGGAGACTCTATATGGACTTGGAAGCTAGCTCAGCTTCCTATGTACAAAACTCTGACGAGGCTTACACACATTGAATCCTCCAAGCAACAGGAATGAGGTGTTTTAACGGTACGATGCTGTGCTGAAGTGATTGAAATAAATTATTGCCATCTAAGGAGAGGGAGCATGCACTCGCCAGCCATCCTGCTAGGGGGAGAATCTGCCTTCGGGTCTTCGTCTACGTCTTTGGCTCTGTCTCTGTCTCTGTCTGTGCATGCAAATGTTGCAATTTGCATTCGTTTTCCATTTCTTGTGTCTGGGACTCTAATCTATTTCTCAGAGGTCTACAGCAGAAGAGAGAGCAACTGCTGACCTCGTGGAGTTTGATACGGTTTTTCTGGAGGAAGATGCGCCTTGTGAAGAGAGGATGGCTGGTGTTCTTTTTAGGAGGAAGATTGACCTCGCTGTAGAATCGAGTGGTGGAGACATTTTAAGGAGGCTATTGAACTCAATGAGAGGAGCTGTCGAATTTGTTTTCTGCTGTTAGCAAGTGACGTTATCCACTTTGAGGCTAGATGGGACAGACTTCGGTTTCGAAACCTTGTGGGGACTTGGTAATATGAAACGAACAGATGCCTTTCAAAGTAACAGATCTACGATGACCCTTGATGACCATTTTCCATTAGTGAAACACAAAATTCGGTAAAAGGTTCTGTGACCAGTTGCGGCAAACTTTTCTTGTTTGTCGTTAGCAACCTTGGAGTTATCTGAAGAAACTGCAGGAACGCCTTATAAAACAGACGTCTCTGTCCGTAAGCTGTTGGTCCGAACTTTTCTTGTTTATCGTTAGCAGCCTTGGAGTTATCTGAAGAAACTGCAGGAACGCCTTATAAAACAGACGTCTCTGTCCGTAAGCGGTTGGTCCGAACTGTTCTTGTTTATCGTTAGCAACCTTGGAGTTATCTGAAGAATTTAATCGTTTAAACAGCCCATGGCCAACATTCCCAAAAATTTAGCGAAGCGAGTTTTGTAGGCTAAGTTTGAACGTGAATAACACACAAAGACGAACGGAAAGAATTTTTTCATAAAATATTTCCTTAAGGGTGTCTGAAAATCCTTTTAAGGCGTCACCAACATAGGCCTCAAAATTCCAGTGATTGGTAACAAGACAAACGCTGAATATCTGCGACCAATAAAGTAGGAATATTTGGAGCCTACTTCCTAAGCAGGGTTTGTGGACATATAGCTGACAAAGGTGGTTCGATTGAGTTGAATAATGAACTGTGGCTCAGAATTGGATTACGGAACCTCTATTCAGGTGTTTGAATCTCTTTTTTCGATCGAAAGATACACATTTCCCAGTGCCACATTTTTATAAAGTCTGTCATCAAGCAAGCGACAATATTCCGGTGGTTTTCTAACGCACAAACTTATATATCTGCGACCAAAGTAGGCTGAACTTTGGTAGCCAACTTTCTAAGCCAGGTTCATGGTCATAAAGCCGATAGCATGGTTCGAATGAGTGGAATAATGAACTCTGATCCAGACATTGTTTTCAAAAGTTCCTTTGAGGGGAATAGCTCTCTTTTATCTATTGACAGATACAGAGATCATATAACCAATTCGTTACCGGTCACGAGAATAACCGCTCACCACCATCAACCATCAATTGACTTCCTAAAACCATTAACCGACTCCACTCCATTCCCATCCACTTCCGTTTGCATCGTCATTCAAGAACAGAAATCAATTTGCCAATCGTTCTGCGCTCCATTTGACAAATGATCCTTTCGACATTCTTCGAGTCTCAAGTCATCAGGGATTTCCAAATCAACTCGCAATCTCATTCAAGAGCTTCCACCGAACAATGCACACACAAACACAATGCACAATGCTCTTCCGAAACGACCTTAAACTGTTTTTGTGCGCACATGATGTTTTCCACCGTTATCTTATCACTCTCCAATCGCTGGGTAAACTCATTTGTGCGCAAATAGTACAAGCGATTAACAAATACACCTACGAACGGTTTTTTTTTTTATTTAAATTTCCTCTCCGGATGACCTTCACCTTTTGATGTCGTCTAGCTCTAGAGTGTCTGGAAGCTAGAGCGCTCTCCAAATGTGTCAAACGGTGTAGATACTTTGGATCTTTTCGGTCCGGACATGTGTTGACTTTCTTCTCTCACGGAATGTATCTATAGACACTTGTGTTGTTGTTTACCCGAATAATACAACTCTGAGGCTGCAGATTTGAGGGGGCTTTTGGAGGAAATTTCAAACGGCCTTACGTAACGACGCAACGCACTCGTCGTGTCACGGAATCACTTGGAAGAATCTTAGGTTTGGAGCTTTGGTCGTGATCAAGAGTAATTAGACCTCTTAATCGACACTTTCTCTCCCGAAAAATGGACATGGAACCTTTGAGGGTATGTTCGGCTGTTACGCGTAACGTAATCACTGTTAGATCACTCTTCGGCTTCAAGAGCTTCTTCGGAAGTGGCAAAATCTTCTCTCACGGTGGGTTTTCTAATTTCGCTTTGTTTTTGTTTTTTTTTTTTTTGCCGCATCTCAAGTTCACTTTACCTTGTCGTACAAGTCGGGCTACTTATCGCACATGGTAATCATCTTGGTTGCGTGAGACTTTCCCAAGCCCGGTACGATTTACATTTTGCACAGAACCCAGAACCACCTTGTACGACAAGGTATTTAGTGTTTTGACCCAAGACCTGCGGGCTCTAATTACACACGTCCTTTTTGTGTTGTGCGTGTGCGCTATGCCGGCTATGGTGCTACCTACCTTAGGGTACCTGCTTTAGGTTGGTATTCATGTTCGAGGGGGAATTCCTCCTTTCGAGAGGGTTCAGGTATTTTTTTTTTCGTGGAAAAGATGACGGACTACAAAAAATGTGATAATTAGGCATCCACGGAGATGGGATCTGGTGGTAGGAAATGTTTTGATCTTTGACTGCAGATAGGCAGAGGCACTGATTGCCAGGTAGGAATTAGAGTTAGCGTTGTCAACTGTGAGAATGGGACTGTTGTTGGATGGATTCGATGGGAGACAGATAGATAGAGTTGGGATTAGAGAATTTAATTCGGGTGATGGTGTGTTTTTGCCCTTTTAAATGGGTCTTGCGGGCTATAGGACGAAAGGGATCGTGGGTGTTTATACATTTACTAATCATCAGCATCGAGGAAGAGTTTTGAATATCAATAAATCAAAATATTTAACAAAGTATTTGATGAAAGAGAGACGTATCTATATAAGACAACCTTGAAAGCTTTAATTTTCCCCTTTCCTCCTTCGTATGTGGAGTTTATCGTATATTTTGAAACGGTCATTGTGGACACTATGCCGCATCTTCACATATCAATGACCATGCGATCAAACTAGGGATCCCAAACAACCCTTAGTGCCGCAATTGCGGGAACGCAAATGAGAGAGAAATCCTTTCCCATTTCATCTGCTTATGTCCGGCACTAACAAGAGCAAGATAGTGTCTTTCAGGGAGAGATACTGGCAGTAGGAGAATCGGCCAAAGCGACCTTAATGATGGCGATACCACCATCTTTTTTGAAAGTCAGACTGCAATCAAACCAATCTCTGCTGTCGAAATAAACTCCAAGCTTGTGAAGCGTTATCGTGAAGAATTCAAGTTTTTTGGTGATAAGCTTTACTGTGTCCCAGAACGCAGGACAACTGCTGGATGAACTGCCGCGGAAAAGATCTGCCACCAGCATGGATCAGGCTGACCAGGCTGTCCTATGTAACCTCAAATCACGGATGCTACAGAATACACTGAATATCACCAAAAACAGGTGGAATTCCCTCTCCACCTGTGAAACATCAAAGAGGATGTGGCCAGAGTATGCCGAAGTCAGAGCTCACAAACTTCTTCAAAGAAGCAGGATTTCTGTTTCGACACTTGTGGGGAGACTTAATGGACACAACTTGCTCAAAGGCCACGTCATAGATGATGAGCTTTGTAGATGCTGCGATGCTGAAGAAATATACACGAGGATAACCTCCCCAACGGGCAGCACAATGGGTCTATATTGACATAAGTGTGATCAGCGAAGACGTAAACCATCTAACGCATCAACCGACTAACCTTACCTTACCATCATTGATGTCCACGCTTTTGAAGGTAAGTCGATGGACGGGGATGTAGAAGCTGTTAACGCTTCGTAAGACTGAAAACGACTTGTGTAGTACTTGTAAAGCCGAAAGGCCTGGATTCAATAAACGATGCGAACTAGTAGTATCTCAAGGACAGGTAGATAGAGGAGAATTCTTTTCTCCGGTCTGAGTGTTAAGTTTTGTGCAATCTTGGTATTCTTTGCCAAGATGTCCACGCTTTGGAAGGTAAGTCGAGGGACGGGGTTGTAGAAGCTATTAACGCTTCGTAATACTGAAAACGACTTGTGTAGTACTTGTAAAACCGAAAGGCCAGGATTCAATAAACGATGCGAATTTATAGTATCTCAAGGACAGGTAGAACAGAGGAGAATTCTTTTCTCCGGTCTGAGTATTAAGTTTTGTGGAATCTTGGTATGCTTTACCAAGATGTTAACGCTTTTGAAGGTAAGTCGAGTGACGGGGATGTAGAAGCTATTAACGCTTCGTAAGACTGAAAACGACTTGTGTAGTACTTGTAAAAACGAAAGGCCAGGATTCAATAAACGATGCGAACTAATAGTATCTCAATGACGGGCAGAACTGAGGAGAATTCTTTTTTCCGGTCTGAGTGTTAAGTTTTGTTGAATCTTAGTAAAGAATTCATCGAGGGTACAGCGCATTCAAACACGAAAAACATCCGTGATATCTTGAACAATCTTGACAGTAGTAAAGCCATTGGACCTGATGGAATACCCTGTATTGTATACCTCCTCATGAAACATGCGAAGTCATTGAATCAGAAAACATCTGCAAGCATGATCTCGGGGTGTTTTTAGAGCGTAAAAACTTCTATAGCGCCTTGCAGGTTCCATCACCATTACCTGTTAGTGAGAGGGGGTTTCGGGCAATATTCCAATGTTTTCTCAGACACATCTTTGAATGACAGATTTGTTATCCTTCCCGAGTTGGAAGCTGCATTTTTGAAATCAACTTTGCACCATGAATCATAAAACTTGTTCCAGGTTTGGAATCACTCTGACCTGTTCTTATCGGCTAAATTATGTTTCATAAAAACAGGATAATTAGTAGACTGTGTCTAAATTCCATAATTCCTGACACCTTCAATGTCTCACACAGTAGCTCGAATACATCAATCTAGTTCTTCATCAGTTTGTATCTAAGAGTGTAAAAATGCGTTTAATACTTGGCCTAATGCTCGCCACTTAACGAGTGTTTTCAGAATGATCATCCAATATGTTTCTAAATTTTTTTTTTCTAAATATTTTCCTCTAAGCACACCCCATTAGCTCCATAGCTGGAGGACCTAAATAAAAAAAAAGCCAATTATATAACGACCATCTATCTGAACGCCCAATTCACTACCAGTAGCTCGTAATGACTTTAAGCTGTTCCCAACACATGCCACAAGATAAATGTGACTCTGCCACACGATATAAGAAACATTGCTCAAGGGAAAACGAAAACTTAACCCATTAGCTACACCAGCTTAACTCAAGGCATAGAAATAGATTACCTATACCTGCTAAAGTTCATCAGCCATCATCAATTCCAGAGAAGGAAAAAAAAAACCGAAATCAAACTCGAAGCTGGTTCTCATTAGTCAGCTCATCCAAACTTTCTCCGAAAATATTACCTGAGTATAAAATTTACCTACAAACGCGATACAAGATACATTTGGTTTGGGTTTCCCCAGGATTCACTTTGCTGAATGTTCCGTTCACAAACAAAAATATTCCTTGTACAGAATAATCTATTCATCCAACAAGTACATCGCTACTGTTCCGACTTATCTCGGATGTAAATCTATCTACAACGAGTGTTTTTCGTTTCATGAAATATGGTCGAGTATCTGGAACGTTTTAATGGGATTTCCAATGAACTTAAATCGTCAGATTTTAGTTGTAAAATAAATTAACACTTGAAGTCTTAGTTCTCATTGAAATTCGCGTCAGATAAATCTGATTATTGAGTGAAATCTGTTTTTATGTTGGCAAAAGGTCGTTAAAATTTAAAAATAAAAAGAAGATTTCAATGTATAGGCGTACATGCAGATGGTGATTCCAAAAAGTTTTAAATTTATTGGTTACGCATTTTTAGTTTGTGAACATAGGGTCTCCTACGCTGGGATTTTCAGAGCAAAACAAATTGTTTAGCACAGCAGGCTTGTTAGTAGCCAGGGCAGAGCTTTCTCATAACCAATCATGTGTGCGTGTGTAATTCTTGCACGATGGTGGGACCTCCTGTTTTAGGCCGACTACGAACGGCGAATTTTGAAATAAGCTTTGCTTGACAATTGATACTACTCGGACGATTTGTCAGAATATCACGAGAGTGGGCGCCAGTGAAAAATCATTTCTGCGCGGCAGTTCATCGTTCAAGAGAAAAATCGAGTAACACTAATCTTGGCACAGGAGTTTCCAAAAATGTCAAAGCGGGCGTCATTGCCGACGTTTTTTTAGATCTTCGAGAATCATCTATCCATGTACCTAATTTTTGGTATCAATCTTGGCTCCACCCAGTCGAAGTTATTTTGTCTATGGTGTGCCTTGCAATTCCCTGGTATGTCTCTGTGCACCGGCACACAAAAGAGGTGAATGGTAAAATGCTCCACCATCCTGTTAAGAGACAGTCGGCATTCGTTGGCTGATTTTGAATTGAACGAGATTGCTTCCAGGGATTTGATTGCCACTTGGATGAAGCTGATGGTGCTAGTATGCTTCGTGGATATTTCAAATCTTTTCAACCAAGACAAGGCTTCTTTGATTGCCATGACAACGCTACAATGATCGGGAAGGCGAAATGATATGCTTAGGTTAAGCATCTTGGTGAAAACACCTCCACCCACTCCAGACTCTGTTTTAGACCCATCCGTGTAGATCTGAATTGAGTTATTGGTTTCAATCAAATCCGACTCCCATTCAAGGCTATTAGGAATGGTTGCCCTGAAGTCATGCTCAACACTGAGTTGGGGGCAAAGATTACAAAGCCATACAGATGACGCATTGAGTACAGAAAACCGAAACTTTTGCTCACTAGCTTCTTGATACGGGAGGGCAATGTGCACGTGTGCACATGAGAAACGAGATCCAAATATACGGCGGGCTGTGCCAGTACGACCCGCCATAGAACAATTTTTCTTCTATGCAGTGACTCACCTGTATGGCTTTACAATCTTTGGCAGTGGTGTGGTTGGTGTTTTCTTTAACGTTAAGGTGATTCAGAATCTTTGTGTGTTCACTCTCATGGGGGGTCCATTGTGATGAGGCTCTCAGTCTCACAGCTGAACAAGCTGCGGTCTGTTTGCCGTAGATATCTAGGGGCACTAGATGTAGGATAGCATCTAAGGCTGCGGAGGGGGTTGTCCTAAGAGCTCCTCTAATGCATATGCAATCTGATCTTTGAACTTTACCTAGTAGGTTGCAGTTGGAGGCTGTTTCCAAAGCCGTTCACCACACCATTACACTATAGAGAAGTAGGGGTCTGATGACAGAAAGAAATATGTGGTTGCATACCCCATTTCTTTCCGATTGCCTTTTTAGAAAGGTATAAGGCCACGGCGCTGTCCTGAGACTTCTTCAATTTGATTCTTGAGAGGATTGTGCAAAACTCCCGAGCCAACATCAGAGCAAAATCATCCAAAATCCGTGCAACAAACGCCGACGACATTGACATCATTGACCGTGTTCCGGGTTTTAGATTTCCTAAGTTAACCGATACACAGTTCTCATTAGTCAATCGGCCATGTCACGTGACTAAAAATGCTCGATTGACCAAAGAGAATAGTGCATCGGCAAAGTTAACTTTGTAATACTAAAATCCGGAACACGGCCATTGGTAGGACTCAACGTGATGTCATAACCATGATTGCTAGTAAAGAGAAGGAAGCGGCAACAATCGGTTTAACAGGAAATGAGGACAAGTATATGCTGTCAACACAAAAGGACACACAACATCGACGAATTGGACAGAACGTCACCATTGACAGATATAACTATGAGGTAGTACGGGAATCTGTCTATCTCGGCTCCGCTATTAATTACGACAACAACAGCTCGTCAGAGATTAAACCAAAATTTACTTTTGCCAACCCCGATGCTTCTTCGGAGTAAGAAGGCGATTTGGAAGTAAAGCCCCCACTCGAACTACTAAGGAGATCCTATATAAGATCCTGATCATCCCAGTCCTGCTCTACGGCGCTGAAGCATGGACCGTCTCAAAAGCGGATGAAGAAATCCTTGGTCGATTTGAGGGGAAAATTCTTCGAAAAATCTTCGAACCCGTTTGCGTTGACGGCCTATGGAGACGAAGATTCAACCAAGAACTAAACGAGCTGTACAGCGACATGGCTCTGATCAAAAAAAAAACTCCACATTGGACGTTTAAGATGGCTAGGACATGTAGAACGAATGGACATCAATACTTCGGCTCCAGAGTCTTAGATTCCCAGCCACACGACGAACGCAGTAGAGGAAGACCACGCCTTGAGTAGCGCGCACAAATAGAAACCAAACCTAAACAGCTTGGAGTGCGCAACTGGAAGAATGAACCTAAGGAGCTAATTGGGGAGGCATGTTGGTTGAGGCCCAGGTTCATTCCGGACTGTAGCGCCACTTAAGTAAGTAAGAAGTTACTGGCACATCAAGCGAGTTCAAAAAGTCCGTCAAATAGTTTGTCGTTTCATCCTCGTCGGTCAGGCTGTCAACGGATTTGTACAAATGCAGTTCTCCAGCGATTTGATTTTGAATAAAATTCAAGCTTTGACGACTTTATTCTTCGCTGCTAGCATTGACTCTTCACTAATCCAATCGAGATTTTTAAAATTTGTGCAATGCCGGGGAGCATTTTAATTATGTGTTCCTCCTTCGACTATGTGAACTCGCAAAACTTTGCAGGAAACGATGTCAGTCGAAACATCAACCAGAATTTTACCATTGCCAAGTGCAAGCATTTGTCTCGAGAATTCAACAGCCGATGGGTCGTTCTGCAACGCGACTCTCATGTTCGTGGTCAACTTTTTGAAGTTCGTGGTGAACTTCAGACATGCATTAAGGTCATCGGCAGCAGTAGATTTCGAGATGAAAGGAAGTGTTTTACGAAAATCTCCGGAGAGCAATACCATAGCCGCACCAAATCGTCTCGAACCGCCTAGTAAATTCTTTATCGTCCAGTCAACTGATTTCAAAGCTCGTTTAAGCGCAATAGTGCGAAAATAAAAAAAAATACAAATTTTTGGCGCAACAGGCCACAACAGCTCAGGGCCAAGCTTTCTCACAACCATTCATGTGTGCGTGTGTACTTCATACACGATGATAGGACCTCCTGTTAAATGCCGACTCCGAACGGCGAATTCGAGATAAGCTTTTCTTGACAACTGATACTACGCGGATGATTTGTCAGATCATCACGAAAGGTGTAGCTACAGCTGGGAATCGAACCCAGACCTTCCGTGCGGCAGATCATCGCAATAACCATCACGCCACTGAACCCGTTATGCGCCATAGTGCATGATGATTTTGCATTCTCGCATCAATTTCACTGTCGCCGAATTCTTGGTCAGTGTGCACGTTAGCTGTCAACCGTGAGAAGATTCATCGACAACTTCAAAGCGGAATGTGCAGTTGGACCGCCATCCAACAATGTTACAGCAATGGCAGAAGATGCAACAGCCAACGCAATTTGAGATCTTGGCTGAATTGTGGCCAAAATCAACAAAATGACAAGTGTCTTGCCTGTCACAACAGGACCATCGAGAAAGTAAATGCCTCTCGTTCATCGTCAGCAACCTGCATCAATGAATCGTTCACGTTCTTTTGATAGGCATTTGGAGTTTTCTACTGAGAATTTTTTTTTTCAATTCGAAAAGCCATTCCGGAACAATAGCACACAAAATTCCATACCAAAAAATCAATCAGTTTCCGATTTTTCAAAATCTTCTTACCCTGGCGGCAACTACGAACAACTGAAGAAACATTTAAGCCAAATCGGCCAAGCCATTCTCAGTTGATGAATTTCTATACATTTCCACACCCATTTATATCGATGAATGTGCTTTCTTTCAAATTCCGATCTGTCATCACATTTCAGACGTCATGCCGGTTAAAGGTCTCTCGAATGTCGGTACAGACATTTTTGCAAGTAATGGTCGACAGGGGTGTGATGAAAGTCAGTCTTTAAATCCGCGCAGGCTGTTTTTTTTTCAAACATTTCAAAAGATATTTCAAATGTCACCTTTTTGGAAGACATAAACAGATGTCGGTAACGTAGTTTTATAAATGTTTACAAAAGTCAACAATTTTCTGTAAAACAAATATGGCACTGACATATCTAACTACATCTACTGACAATAAAACTTTTTTTTTTTGCAGGGATAATGCTTTCCAAATAATCAGCTCTAGCGAGGTATCAATCGGAGCGGAAAATTCTCCGATTTTAGCTTCGAGATATTCTTCCGAAAAGTTGTTCGGAATATTTCTCCGACATTTTGTGCGTTCAGGTGCATTTTTCGTTCAATTTTTGACAGCTAATTGCAATTCTTTTTCCGATTTCCTCACACACAAATTCTTCGTGGAATTTATTTACGAATTGTGATTTCTTTCCGATGACACATACGTCGAATGGATTTTTAGTAGATTGAGTATGCGTTGCGGAAAATTGTCCGCTCCGACGGATACCTCGCTAGGGCAGATTGTTCAGCCCTTTTTTTTGTACAGCAATTGTCACTTCTTTTAGTATTTTCTTGTCGCTTAAAGCTCATTCTCACTGGTCAATCGACCTACATTTGAAGAACCCTCATGGAATCTAAAAAGATCGACAACGAGTCAAAAGTAATGTACTTCATCCATCAGGATACTGCCAATTGAATAGAAATTCCCAAATTCAGGACAAAAAAAAAAAAAAAACTCACATGACATCAATTAGACAGACAGATATGGACGGCTTCTAGATCTTCCCCGTAGCCATTTCAATATCTATCAGCGATTTGAACGTGCTCCATGTCTAGTGTCGATCACGGATTGCCTGTGATAGCCTTGGATTAAATTCTCAAAATGTCATTCGGCTTTAGCAGTTTTGACATTTCTGAAGTTATCGATTGGAATGTATACTTGAGCGTCTGTCATCCTTAGAAAATTCAATTACTATGCAACAGACGTTGATGGTGATGTAAGTTGTAAACTTGGTATTTTAATTGTTGCAGGCATGCTTGCAGCAGGAACTTGGAATGAAAGGAATTATATCGGCAGTATGTGGTTAATTGCTTGATAGGGCTGGTTTTGGTTTTTTTTGTCGAATGGACACATAAAGTGTGTTATCTGTGTTCAATAGATGGAAAGAAGGAACGAACTAAGCGATATTTTACAACCAGATCTGTCTGCACTAAAAAACAGAAGTAAAAGAAGGTCTTGAACTCCAAGTTATTAATTTTATTAAAGGTTCCGGGTACAGATCAGAGATTGTTTCAACTTATTTAAAGTGCCAAATACGGAGAGATTTTTATATCAGGCATGTTTATATCCAAACGCATGATATTTTTGTGAACACATTTGCTTTAACCTTGAGTCACATAGAGATGTACACATGCGTTTAAAGCTGGTTAAGTAATTCCTTACTTAAGCCAAATCGGCCAAGCCATTCTCAATTGATGAATTTCTATACATTTCCACACCATTTATATCGATGAATTTGCTTTCTTTCAAATTCCGATCTGTCATCACATTTCAGACGTCATGTCGGTAAAAGGTCACTCGTATGTCGGTACTGACATTTTTGCAAGTAATGGTCGACAGGGGTGTGATGAAAGTCAGTCTTTAAATCCGCGCAGGCTGTTTATTTTCAGACATTTCAAAAGATATTTCAAATGTCACCTTTTCGGAAGACATAAACAGATGACAATTACGTTTTCATTTCACGTCGGTAACGTAGTTTTATAAATGTTTACAAAAGTCAACAATTTTCTGTAAAACAAATATGGCACTGACATATCTAACTACATCTACTGACACTAAAACTTTTTTTTGGCAGGGATAATACTTCCCGAATTATTAACCTTGCGTCACATAGAGATAGATGTACACATGCGTTTTAAGCAGGTTAAGTAATTCCTTACTTTGACGATGACACTCACTTCGTTTTTTGACAGTAAAGAGAATAGAACTCAAAAGACAACATTGCGGAACACCGGAACATCATTTTTAGAACTGACGATAGATGTCTTATTAAACAAGCTAACGTAGGTCCAACTAAATTATAAGAAGCCTCAACCTTAACTCTTTAAAGCTTCCTTTCTTAATTCTTTTCTTTGAGGGACTATTCTGTCAAGCCGCTGAAGCAAGTGTTTACAGATTTTTGAATCGTAAATTATGAAGAAGTTTTTTTGTTTTAAGGCCTAGTAAGACCATACGAATATTTATTTTTTGTATTTTCTACAATTTTTGTTTTTTTTTTCTCTTTTTTTGCAGGTTTTAAATAAGTTTTTCAAAATTTATAAATCTAATCTTGTCAACGATCGGTTGTTATGACGGAACACATATATCGCCAAAAACGTTGTTCAAGATCAGCCCTCACAGCCTTCATGATTAGGTGCTTGGTGGACCCTTTTTAGGAACGTGATTCAGTGCCTGACCGTACTGGAAGAGGTTCCCATCAAAATGTTTGCACTAAAGACAACGTAAAAGCTATGCGGCAGAGTGTTGTAAATGAGAAATCTGTCTCCACGTCGTTCGGGCTTATTTGGCATGTCCAGGACAATTTTGCGGAGGCTTTGAGTTTGAATAAAGTTGAATCTTAAGATGTATCTACCCATGCAAAAGTCCTACCTACACATTGATAGGTCTAATTTGGCCCACCTTGTACGAAATTTACAATTGTCCTCTTTTAGCAGAAAGGGTACGGAGATGTCCAAATTTTAGAGGTACGGAGATGTCCAAATAATAGCTAGAACGAGGGTAGACTCTGATTGGCTTTAACTTGGCAATGCCGAGTGGTTGTAACTATGACTGCACATCAAGTGCTTATTTTTAGCCTTCAAGTGGTAACTATCGGACAACGACGTTCGTATCTGCACCTGGAATGTGAGAATATTAAACAGGAGAGGTGCAACCAGAAGCCCTAGACTCTTAAAAAATCACGACATTTCTGCCATCCAGGAAATACGATGGGATGGGACGGCCAAAATGAGGATGAAAAACTGTGACATCTACTACGAACCGTGTTATTGGGAGCAGAAACAGCGACAATTCGGATGCGGATTTGTTACGTGCCAGACTTAGACAAGAAGTTTTATGATGATGGGAAGTGAAGACATCGTTAGCAGTATTGTCGGAAAACATAGCCTACATGACAACACGTCTGATAACGGACTTAGGCTAATTGACTGCGCTACGGAACGGAATTTCACTATAGCCAGCACACGGTTTCGTCACCTCGATATCCATTAGGGGACACGGTGGTACACGCATCCAGTATTTTGGATAAACGAACATTCCGAGGAGCTAACATCGACTCGGACCACTACCTTGTTGCAGCCAAGGTAAGAATGCAGATATCCACCAAGCCACAACAATCCAGAAATACTGTGAAAAAATTTAAGGTCGACAGACTGCAAGTGACCGCCAAGACCTTCGCGCAACGCATATTCTTGAACCTTTCGATAAATACCATACCACCAGCATCGAATTTCGAAGAAAAATGGCAACGACACCAACAAGCCATTAGATCAGCCGCAACTGATATGCTAGGTTTCTCGCTCCCACCAGCGAGAAACCCCTGGTTTGATGTGGAATGCCGACACATGCTCGCAGCCAAGAACGATGTATATAAGGCTAAGCTGCAGGTCCAGACGAGAGCTGCCATTGAGCTCTGTAGGCAGAGAAGAAGGGAAGAACACCGGATTTTCAGAAAGATCGAGCGCGAATTAAAACACTTGTTTCTTACTTTTAAAATTAAACAATATTTATTTGGAACTATGTCCTTTATTATTGAAATACTTTTTACTAATTCTAAAAGGAGCTTAAGGCTACTATGTAGTTACAATAAGACTATTGATAAATTCATCATACAGTCGTATTTATATACTTTTCTTATCTATCTACAAGGAGACCCAAGCGTACAATCGTCTTGCTTGATAATGAAGAAGAGATAATATTCCAACATTGTATACAAACGATATTATCTCTTTTACATATGTTATCATTGTAGCGTTGTGTGCAAGACTGTACTAGAGACTAAAGATATCATTGAATACAAATAATGTTATCTTTTTTCTCAATATGTCTTGCTATGGATACTTAACTCCCCCCCTTGTTAAACGAAATCGTCCCGATTTTTCGACGCTATTTTTAACATTTCTCTTTCATAAGTTTTGTTATATGCGTCAATCTTTTTTTGTTTTTGACGATCTGTTATACATTGTATAGTTTTTATCATTACGTACGTAAATGCTAGAATAACAATCAGTGTTACAATTGTGTATATAGTTGATAATATCGGTTTTTCTTCAAAAGGAATAATTAGTTTTTTTAAAGTATCTATGTTATCGAATTTGTACATTGTATCTTCTTTAATTATTTGGTCGATGTAAGATTCTGAATTATGATTTCTTAATATAACTTCTTTAATTTGCTTATGCATGTTTTTGTATATTTTATCGTCTAGATTTATAGTATTTTCATAAGTAACTAAGTTTATACCATTAATTGTTTGATTATTTAACTTATGCTTACCGCTTAATAACATAACACCGGATTCAATTTCCAAGTCGTAATCGTATTCTTGTTTAATGTTGCATTTTGAAGTTATATTCTTTAAAAGTGGAATAAGACAATTTTCTTCTTCAAAGTTAATTTCACAAATGTTTTTACTTAGATGATTTTGACAATTTCTTGTTCTTAAATAAGTTTGGTTACATAAGGCAATTGTTTTATCTGTAATGATTTTTCCATGTTTTGAATTTAAAGGTGTTACTTTATACAATTTACATGATTTAATTAGAACTGGATATTTATATATTGTGATGAAGAATTCATCAGTTCTAGCTAATAATATTTTAGAGTACTCAAGTATATTTATTATGGGTACTTGAATTATTTCATGTTGAATAATATTTTTAATGTCATCTAAGTCTAGGCTTTCTGATAAATATTCATTATTTTTTGCTGCATTAATTGTTCTGGTCAATAATAATAATTGTTCGTACACTTGTTCTATTACTAAATGTTCTTTAAGGCTCTGACCTTCGAATTGTTGCAAAATTTGTTCAAATCTAGAATTTATAGTTTTTTGTTTATTATTGTTTTCTATGAGATTATTTATACTCGTTTCTATGTTAACTAAGTCATAATGGTCAGGATTACCAAACACATATTTGAAAGCTGTTCCTAAAAAGTTAATTGATCTAGTATGCCTAGTATGTTCTTGTAATTGGTCTGCTAAATTCTTAATTTTACTTAACCAAATTTTTTCTTCTTGTGTAGGTTGATATTTACTAGTTACGATATTTACGTAAGGTTGAAATATCGAAGTCAGGTTGGTGGCATGTAACAAATAAGTTTGTTCTTTGAATAAATACACGTCATCTGTTTGCGTAAGTATAAACTTCTTGTTTAGTAACTCAGTTATTTGAACGTTTCCTTGCCCTTCTTGACTCTGTACAATTCCTAGTAATGTTAGGAATATTAATATTTTCGTCATCTGAAAAATGATAATTCTTTATGTTATCCTTGTGAATTTTTATTCCTTCTTTAGAGATTACAGTGTCTCCTTTATCTTCTTCTACTATTCTTGTTATGTATCTGGCGTTAGATTTCTTTCTAAGACCTGTGATTCTTACCATTATCTTATCTCCTTTTTTATACTCTCTGTGTCGAGTTCCTTTATTTAGACGTTCGATCACTTTTTTGGATGCTGAGTTTAGTTTATTTATTATAATTTCACTATTGCTATATTTATTTTGATTAAAGAAAATGTCTCTAGGTTTCAAACCGGTAACTGAGTGTATAGAATTATTTAATTCACGCACTGTTCTAAATATTTCTTCGATAAGTCTTGTTTTATTCTGAATTGTGAATATTCTAGACAGTTCAGTTATTGTACCGTTTACACGTTCTACCTGACCGTTCGCTGTCGATCTGTATACTGGAGTTTCTACTTTAGTTATGTTGTATTTCAAACACATTTGGTTCACCATTTCTGTTTTGAATCCCTTCTCGTTATCTGTCATGAGTCGTTCACATTTTGGGAAATAATTAGATAAGACCTCTTCCATAACGTCGTACAGTCTGTTTCGAGTTTCGATTTCCCGAAGGATTGTATATTTAGAATACTTATCTACTGTTACAAGGAAAGTATACTTGTCGTTGAAGTATATGTCCATATGAATGTGTGTTCCCACATGTGTTGGTATTTCTGAATTATTCAGAGGTTCTCTGATAGGTTTTCTTTCATATTTTCCAAATAGACATGCTATGCATTTTCTGTTGAAACTCTTTGCTTGTTTATTTAGATCGGGCCAGTAATATTTCTCTGAGATTTCTTGTATATTGTTACGTAACCCTCGGTGTGCTCTTTCGTGAGTTACCCTTACAAGTTTTAGTTGTTCCTCCAAATTTGTCACGTCTTGAAGTTTTCTTGGTGTGAATATAAATCTTACTAGTGGGAATTCTTTTTTTATGTTTTCACCATATTTGTATATGTTTTCAAATTTCGTATGCAAAGCTACAATCTTTTGGGGTTGTATAACTCGTTGTTTGGCTCGAATAATTTGGTCTTCTTTCGTTTCTGCGTTCATGTGGCATATTTTTGTGGTGCTTATCTTGAGTGAGATGTAAATGCCTGTGCACATTATCATGTTCTATTCTGCGAGCAATTGCGAATGCGTGTTCTAGATCATTTATTGTAGCTGAATATAATGATCCTCTTGTAAAGTTGTCACTCATACCATCAATGAATATACGAACTGCGTCGTCGTTAGCATTTTTAATTAGTCTGTCGATTATATTCGGCGGATCACCTGACATAGTGATTTTTGATATTATTAAATTGAGATTTTTATTTATCTCGTCGTGGTATTCAGACAGTGTGCTTCTTTTTTGCGTGATGGCTTTCATCATGTCTTGTAGCACGTATAGAGGTTCTTGATTAGAGTACGTATAATCTAATCTGTTACGTATCGCCTCAAAATTAAAAATTGTGTTATAATTAGTTAACACATTCGCGGCTGCACCCTGTATTTTACTTTTCACTATAGTCAATGCTGCTGCGTACTTACTGTGTGTTTTGAAGTTTTTAATGCTGTCCATTAATCTGGATGCTTCTTCGCGCCACGACCGATAATTTGATTGATCGCCGTTGAAAATAGGTAGGCTTTTAAATGCGTCTAACTGTATTTCACTACCATCTGTATATGTGGTTCTTATTTCCTCTAGCACAGGTATGTTTGGTACTATGCCTAATCCAGATTTTACTTCATTTAGTTTTGTTTCTAAATTAGTGTTTATTTGATTTTGGTTAGTTATTATTGCTGCTAACCTTGCATTCTCTGTGCGTGTGTGCTCTAGGGTTTGTGTTACTGTGTTGCTCCTGGTTTCTAAAGCTTCTAATCTTGCCATTAATACTGCGAGTTGTTCCATTTTGAACTCGTGTCTGTTGTCGTCGAATTTGTGTGTTTTTTTTCCTCCACATATACACTTTCACTGAATTGCTTTGCTGCTTCGTACGAAGAAGCTATATTTGTACCTGCTATGCTAGGTAATTCTTGTAACCGGTAACGCGAGTGTTCTGTTTATACTAGATTTCACTACTTGTTCCCGAGGTCCGCTCGATTGAAGTTAAAAAGTATATTTAACCTCCTGGCAGGATCGCCAATTAAAACACTTGTTTCTTACTTTTAAAATTAAACAATATTTATTTGGAACTATGTCCTTTATTATTGAAATACTTTTTACTAATTCTAAAAGGAGCTTAAGGCTACTATGTAGTTACAATAAGACTATTGATAAATTCATCATACAGTCGTATTTATATACTTTTCTTATCTATCTACAAGGAGACCCAAGCGTACAATCGTCTTGCTTGATAATGAAGAAGAGATAATATTCCAACATTGTATACAAACGATATTATCTCTTTTACATATGTTATCATTGTAGCGTTGTGTGCAAGACTGTACTAGAGACTAAAGATATCATTGAATACAAATAATGTTATCTTTTTTCTCAATATGTCTTGCTATGGATACTTAACTCGCGCGATCGAGGATATGAGGATATAGAGAGGTGCCACTCCAGAAACGATGTTCGCAAGTTTTCGTTTGCCCGATCCCTTGAAGCCTTTTTTTGCTCCGACTTGTTTCGAAAGTTTTCGTTTCACCGATCCGTTGAAGGCTATTTTTGCTCAGACTTGGATAGATTTGACACCAGCGATATGTCCTACAAACACGATGGTTTGCCACACCAGTAAGCCATTACTCGTGGTAAACAAAATTTCTGGATAAGTCGCATACACAGTTGCAATAAAAATACAAAAATGGCGGTGGTTTTAGTGAGTAAAAATCTCACACTACTTTGGGCACGTACTCACCGTGTCTGTGAAAATTTCCAAGAGCCCACGAAAAAAAAAAACAGTAAGTCCCACAGTTATCACATGAGTGAACCTTCTATTCTCAATCTATCTGCCTATGAGAACCATCTCGAACTTACGAGGATGTAGGTGTGAGATACCTTTGTTAATATTTACTAGTTCACCTAGGTTTTCTAAGAAGATTCCGTGGGGAAGCCTTCTTTGATTGGAAGTCGCTTGGCATGAGCGAAGAAAGTGGGGAATTCTTACTTCCAACTTCCTCCTTATGGGATCTTTTCAACTGAGACATCGTTTCGGGAATGAGTTGCGTACAGTCTAGGACATCACGTTACACATCAGAGAGGACATGGTTTCCTCCTGAAAAAATGCCAATGGGCTGGACTTGGTATTTCCAACTGAATTGCGGCAATTTGCGTAATTTCCCGACACCACAGCTATTGCCATTCTATCTGCATAAGCTGTCGTATTGCAGTTTTTATGTTAATTAAAAGAAAAGTGAAGATAGGACACAACCTTGAGGGATGCCATTGCTGGTTAAAGAATTTCTTCAATACCATAGATGGTCAAAGAAATTTTCAATTCGGGAATCATGTTGTCTAAAGAAATTGTCAGGTAGAATGCTCACGCATGTGTATTTACGACCTGGGATTTATTTTTATGGGGTAAGGTCATGTTAAAGCAGTATGTTGACATAATGTTAAAGCAGTATGCTGACATAATTCAAACAACAGCAAAAAAAATTCTATCACACAGTCTATCTAAAGCTCTTAAACCGACAGCGTGAGGACGTAAGTGTCTATCTATCTGCAAAAGCAATCATATTGCAGCCTCTCTTTCTATGTTAAGTACAAGAGGAGATAGGACACCACCTTGAGGGATGCCATTGCTGGTTAAAGAATTTTTTCAATACAGAGCTGGTCAAGGACTTTTTTTAAGTCGGGAATCATATAATCTAGAGAAATTGCCAGGTAGAATGCTCACGGATGTGTTTTTACGCAGTAGGATTTTTTTTATCAGGGGTTAGGTCATGTTGAAGCAGATCAAGGACAATATCGTATGCGATATGTCGTCGCCTTAAAGCAAACTTGACACAAGTCAAAATTTGGCAACAAAAAAAAAAGTTCTATCAAACCGTCTATCTAAAGCTCTTAAACTGACATCGTGAGGGCGTAAGTGTGGTGTGGCATTTAATAAACGTTCATAGTAATGAAAAACTTTGAATAGCTTTTCTGAAAATTTATGAATTTTGACATATGACAGGCTTTTCAAGCGACAATCTGTGAATGAGTGGTGAAAATTAGCTTCAAATCGATCGCTTCAAACTTGCTTGCGCTGATCAAATACGACAACGAATTCCACACTTAACCCGGGGTCTCCACGAGCAATATTTCAATATAATTCTTGGAAATTGCTTGTGGAGACTTCAAAAAACAATCTGTGAAATTTTTCTTTCTATGTAACGGGTGTTTTTTTAGAGGTTGGTTTTTTGATTTAAAACTAACATTTTGTGGTCAAATCGGGCAACTCTAATGTCAATTATGTTCAGTTTGGCTTGCCATTTCATCATGAACAGGTCAACAAATGAACAACGCTTGCAAATCGTGAAAATTTATTTCGAATATATTGGTTCAGTTCGCGAAGTTTACCCCAAACTCCGTCCATTTTATGGTCGACAAAATCAGAGCAATTAATTCGGTTAGCTCGGTTAACTCGGTTACTCTTTGTGATAAGACGCATCCGCAGACACGTCGAACAATTGCCGCTGTAGAGCAAAGTGTTGAAGAAGACCCGAATGAATCGATTTTCCAACGTGTATAGCAATTGCAGCTTCGCCTATCAACTTTGTGGAAGATTCAGCGCAAAGATCTTGGCTTACGACCTTACAAGATCCAGCCTGTGCAAGAATTAAAGCCGCGAGACCATGCAATGCGTCGTGATTTTGGTGTATGGGCCGAACATGAGATTGAGCTTGATCCTGATTTTCATCGCAAAATTTTATTCAGTGATGAGGCTCATTTTTGGTTGAATTGCTACGTCATTGTGTTGTGTTTTATTTCAATTCGAAGTTCTATGCTTCTAAAAAACACCATCTTTTGCTCAGTCGATTGCTTTCTATGAAAAGTATGCTGGGGGCTGCCGTTTCTGTTTGATATTGTAAGATTATTTGAGATAGTAAGCAATGGAAATGCCCACCCTGTATTTCATAGCCTTCTATCAAAATTTCTTTCTATGAAAAGTGACAGATAGCAGGCTATCAAATATTGCTAGTGGAGGCGCGGTGTAAGGGCCGCACAGAATGCGTATCTTGTATAGCTGTCAAAAGAGAAATACATTTCTTGCATGAAGTAACCCTCCATTCAACTTCAAGCTACAAATTCACGAAGATATACATTGTGCAAGCGCTTACGGGTTCCCTTGTTTTTAACTTCTGACTCAGATTCAATCATCAGCCATAGATACGCATTCTGTGCGGCCTTCTAAACCTAACATTGTGTAATTCACCTTGAATACATTTCAGCTCGATATCTATGATGGAAATTCAAAAGTCCTATTTGATAAACCTGATGAAATGACGAAGGACCTATCAATCGTAGTCCACATATCGCTAGGTCGGTAGATTTCCCATCTAAACTCTGATAGTTACTTTACAAAGGTCCCTCGGCTGACATTTACACTCAATCTTCAGTGGTCATCTATATCTCAGTGGACAATCACCATTTCATGGGGGTGCCCAATGACCCAATACACAACTAAATCATATCTCAGCTCATAAATCTTAATCCAGAAATGACACATTTCCAACAACAACTTACCTTTCACTATTTCTGTTTCCTGTATAATCCACTTAGCAGCCAGGTACACCGCAAAAGATTGCAAAATGTTAATCCAAGAAAAATCCGGTGTTTCACTACGATACCAATATCACTTCGTTCTTAGCACACACTTTTCTACACGCGTCTTCTCTATCGCCTGCCCTATTCCAGATGCATTCGATTATGACTCTTACAAACTTCGAGAAGACTCAAAACAAGTTGCAGATACAATATTTATGCCGCGAAAAAAAAAAGATAAATTACAGCCCGGTGCACACATTAAATTTACATAATTTTCTCACATTCCACGATTACTCGCTTTTTTTTCCGCCGCTCTCACCACACAACTCGGCCTAGGAGGAGATATGCCAATTTTTCTAAAAATTTATTTTCAGGTATAGAAAATCCGAAGAAGTTGGTGGAAAAAAAAAACTGGAATTGTAGGCACTCGAACGAAACACGATAAAAATAATAAAAAAAAAAACAAATATAATCGAAACAAGTTGTATCTTCTGGTTGTTGCTCGCGCGCGCGTTCTCCAAACTGAACCTATTTGCTAGCGCACAGAATTATACGTATCTTCGAATCACTGCACCGTTAATATACACTCGAGGGGGAGCACAACTGCGCGCACCACATGAAAGACCAAGGAAAATGCACCACAAAATATTTTGCTCCAAGAATTTTCGTGTTTTCACCGCGCCAACTATAACTAGGAGACTTTGCAACTAAACACAAAAATGAATAAAAAAAAAAATAGCAAAACAGATCACCACCAACACGAGATCTGCACTACAACGAGTTTTTTTTTTTTTTTGTATCTCAGAATTCACTTTTTTTGGTATTGAGTGGCCGGGTGAATAAGTATCTATTAGATTGGAAAATATTGTGCATAAAATTCCACACACGGAAGTTGTTTTCAATTTTCAATTCAAGTATCTTTGAGATACTTTTTCAGCTTGAGATAGATTTTGAGAATTTATTTATTTTTGCGCGATCCGATCACCCGAAAACGATCTTATTATGCTGTTCGCGTCCGCGCAACTGTTGATTATTGTCGGAGAGGAAAATTCAAAACTCCTCGTCGTCTTCTTCGTTAAGAAAGACAGAAAAACCGACCTCACGACTACGACGACAAAAAGTAGCAATCGAACCGCGAATGAACGTATTGTGGTGCGCGATGACGGCTACGGCGACTTTGTCCAGCGATCAAAGCGTAAAAGAGGTTTTGCGCACACGAGTGTACTCGCGGACAGAGTCTCCTCAGATGTTAGTGCTAGCTAGAGGTTCCACTCTCTCTACACATCGAAAGATACTCGCACACCGCGAAAGATACATCAATACATGCTCACAATGTGAGAGCTGACTCAAAATTGTGACTCACAGTCACAGATACTCAGAGAGTGCAAAACGAAAAAAAGATAAGAAAACGATTTGCTATAAAAAAAAAAAAATAAACGGTAGGTGTATCTGAAACAGGTAAGGAAGGTGCTATAAGAGAATGAAAGAGGAACGACAGGAGATGGAAAGAACTGAAAGAAGTGGTTGGAAAGAACGACGAGGTGTACTCGAAAGGTGTCCAATAGATGATGATGGTGGTGGTTGCAAACCAGCGGAATGCTGCAAAGTGGTTCTGTGTGGTGGCGGAGAGTGGGTTTGTTTTTTCCTTCGATTCTCATTGCGCGCCCAACAATTGGATTTGTGATTATTTTCTTGTATTTCAATATTCAATTGTATCTGCGGCGGTAACGAGATACTGATAAGAGGAGGCGAGCAGTAGTAACCAGAATGGGCTTTCTTCTTGTCCCAAATATTTCGACAAAATGTGTGGCTTTGGTCTAGACGTGGTGGGCACTTGACATCGAAATTTTAGGGAACTTGGGTTTTGCACTTTGATAGATGGTTTGGCGATTGCGGCATAGACGATGGTGGCCACACTCTATAGAGAACCTGTTTCTTGAAATTTTTAGCAGATTAATCCGCGCATTGAAGTTCAAGCATTGCGCAATGCTTCCGAGATAACAAGAGGAACACAATCTTTCTTAAATCTGTGGAACTAGGTACGCGCATACCGGCTCTAATGTTGACATCATTGGTTGGGATTCAACGAGATGTCACAGCAGCGATTGCTAATATGGGGAAGGAAGCTGTTAGAGTGGTTGTAGCAGACAATTAGAATAAGGGACACACCACAGCGACAGTACGTCACAATCGACAGCTTCAACTTTAAGGTAGTAAGAGACTTTGTATAGCTACCCCGGCTTCGCTTAGACATGGCTGCCTCGCGAAGGAGAATTATTAGAGACCGTTACTTCTTCGGCCTAAGATTGCAGTTTATTAATAAAACCCTGTCTCGAACGGGGTCCTATTTAAGACCTTGATTATCTCAGTCCATTTATATGGCTGCGTTAAAGCGGGTCCCTTAACAAAGGCTTAACATGGGACGGAAAACAAATCCATTGTCATTTTAAGGGAAAGATCCTCAGTCCCTTTTGTGTTCATGTACTATGGAGAATAGGACTTAATCACGAACTTTACAACGCGTAAAAATTGGACATTTAAGGTACATGCCGAGCGAATGAATGAAAGCATGAATCCACCCAGAAAGGTCTTCGATTCCGAGCCAGACAGGAGACGTAGTATTGGAAGACCTCGCATACAGCACATGCAGTATTCGTGATTCTTCCGACCCGACGACCAAGACGAAATGATACAAAACAATGTCTGTGCAGATTGTCTGCACCGTGTGTGGCGAAGGCATGTTTGCACATAGCCTTAAGGTCTTCAACGACGTGCATGCTTCGTGTATGGGACCTATTACAGCGTCGCGGCACTCAGAAGAGGTGCATTTTTAAGTGCTATGGCATCTCTATATCTGTTAGTGGTGACGTTCTGTCCAATTCGTCGATGTTGTGTGACAGCATAAGCTTAGTCTTGCCCTCATTTACTGCTAAACCCATTTTTGCCGCTTCCTTCTCTATACTAGCAAACGTGGCTATGACATCATGTTGGGTCCTACCAATGATGTCAATATCGTCGCCGTATGCTAGTAGTTGTACAGATTTTTGGAAAATTGTGCCTCTGGTGTTGGCTCGTGAGTTTTGCACAATCCTCTCAAGAATCAGATTGAAGAAGTCACATGACAGCGCATCGCCTTGCCTAAATCATTTCTTTGGTATCGAATGTGTCGGTGAGGTCGTTTCGTTATCCACAACACAAACGGACGAGTTTGGGCGGTATACCAAAACTAGACATGGCTCTGTAGTTGTAGTTCGTCTCAATGAATAGATCGGTGGGTGGTATCGACTTTCTTCCAAAATCTGATGAAGTGTGAAAAAGAAACAGACACACTGATAACGGCCGCCCATGTTGTTAAACGGTTTCTGGCGTTCACATATTACGGCAGATAGGATCTTGTAGGCGATGTTAAGGAGACTTATGCCTCTTTAGTTGGCGCAGTTCAGAGGGTCTTTTTTTTGTGGATCGGGAAAACGTTTGGCTATCGGTAAAGATGCAGTTATTCTCGGGGTATCACGTAACACTTTACACTTCAGAGAGGACAAGGGTTTTTTAATTGTTTGGGCCAAGTCCACATCTGACTGCCCATATTGATACCTCTGAGAGACCATTTTATAAGAGAACTGTAACGATACTTACGTTCTTTCCGAATACAGAATTATCGCAATCGCTTTACATCCTTCTCTTGCTATCTTATGTTGAAGCGGAGATTGGACATCAGCTTCGGTTGGAGCTTAGCAAGAATGAACCATCAGTTCAAGTCCGTTCTACGTTATTGCTCGGTTATTCTAAGGTGTTGGCGAGAAGTTTTTTTGTCGGGTTTCGGAAAACCTTCAGATTGAGAGGGGATTTCTCCAAAAAGTATTAAAAATATCAGTAATTTGAGAAAGAGTGCTCATTGGAGACTCTCCAGTCCTTGAAACCTTTATATATATTTTGGAATTCATGATTTGTATATCAGGTTTCCTGCTTGATTCTAGTGATTAGTAAATCCTCGGTTACAAAGAAGAAGGTTTGCTTGTAACTCATGTGATTCGCTTCCATTGTAATCGTCTCAGACTAGCTGATGTGACTTGCTATCTGATCCAATGATATGGCTTGCGCCCGTTTAGTTTGAATTAAGTTTTCCTGAGGAATTGGAAGTACATGGTTGTACGTCAGGTGTCCAAAAACTTGCTCATGCTGTTTTCTATTTCATTATTAGATTCAACAGATTCTGGATATCCAAGAGACTATTTCTTCTCCTTACTTAAAAAGTCAGAAGCTGCTTTGGATTGTTATTAACTTCGTAGTGCATTGACTTCAAAAGGCAATAAATTTCGCTAACCCCTTCATATCTGTACACAAGTTGTCAACTCAAATACATGTAGCATTAGAAGTACCTGAGAGGAGTTGAGACTCATTTTCTTTAATCCGCCAAGTAAGACGTTAAATTTTATGCATTCGTTACCCTCGTTAGCTTCGTTTGCTGTATAGAGCCAATGAATTCTTGTTTAATAAGATCTTCTGCACCTTCAAGGCTGAGTTTTCAATCTTCAGGAACCATTCAGTCAAGCAATGGTAATGCAATTCTATGGAAAGTTGGGTTTTGACTCTGCCTATGCGAAACATCGCATTCGTTACCATCGTTAGCTTCGTTTGCTGTATGAAGCCAATGAATTCTTGTTTAATAAGATCTTCTGCACCTTCAAGGCTGAGTTTTCAATCTTCAGGAACCATTCAGTCAAGCAATGGTAATGCAATTCTATGGAAAGTTGGGTTTTGACTCTGCCTACGCAAAACATCGCATTCGTTACCATCGTTAGCTACGTTTGCTGTATAAAGCCAACGAATTCTTGTTTAATAAAATTGTCTGCACCTTCAAGGCTGAGTTTTCAATCTTCAGGAACCATTCATTCAAGCAATGGTAATGCAATTCTATGGAAAGTTGGGTCTTGACTCTGCCTATGCAAAACATCGCATTCGTTACCATCGTTAGCTTCGTTTGCTGTATGAAGCCAATGAATTCTTGTTTAATAAGATCTTCTGCACCTTCAAGGCTGAGTTTTCAATCTTCAGGAACCATTCAGTCAAGCAATGGTAATGCAATTCTATGGAAAGTTGGGTCTTGACTCTGCGTATGCAAAACATCGCATTCGTTACCATCGTTAGCTTTGTTTGCTGTATGAAGCCAATGAATTCTTGTTTAATAAGATCTTCTGCACCTTCAAGGCTGAGTTTTCAATCTTCAGGAACCATTCAGTCAAGCAATGGTAATGCAATTCTATGGAAAGTTGGGTCTTGACTCTGCCTATGCGAAACATCGCATTCGTTACCATCGTTAGCTTCGTTTGCTGTATGAAGCCAATGAATTCTTGTTTAATAAGATCTTCTGCACCTTCAAGGCTGAGTTTTCAATCTTCAGGAACCATTCAGTCAAGCAATGGTAATGCGATTCTATGCAAAGGTGTAACATATCGGCCTTTGAGTTGGACGTTCTGCTGAGCTTAGTTTTGTGATTAATAAGTCCTCCATCTCGCCTTTTATTACTGTGATTCCTTCATTCCGTATAATATTACAGGTGTCCTAAATCGATGTAGGAATTATTTCACATCTTCTGACCCGCCCATAATATACAAAGCGTTTATACACCCCAAACTTTAGTTTAGCGACACTGCACCTTCTATATAGAATTCCAACGCGAAAAAAAAACTTATAGGAGACATACGAGTAGCGGATTCTTTGGTTTCGCTAAAACATAGTCAGGGGATGTTTCAACTATGTTTGCGCGAAACCAAAGAGCTCGCTACTCCTATGTCTCCTATTTTTACATTGTTTTATCGCTACTTCAACAACCAGTGCTCAGATGAAATAGCTACAAGCACCCCGCCCATTTAACAATTCAGATTGCTTATCAGTTTACTCTCAAGCCTATCTGCAGACTCATTCTGAATGTTAAAGACTCGTTATAAGCCGAGAAACATGAAAGTGGAAAGCACTACTAAACACTGTTCCCTCCTATTGTTGCTTGCAGTCATTTAAAACGAATGTGAACCGGTACCTCCTTTCTTTTTACCCCAATTTCATGAAGGCCTTAATGTGCTGAAACATATTATAGAGGGTATTCATAACCCCTTGCTAACTGTTTGCTTAACGGACTAACGACCCGTTAAGGGTCTCAGTCTAAGACGGGACAGCTTTCTACCTTCTTCCATCCGAGGCACTTTGCCAAAAGTTATTCAGTCGCTTGATCGTAATCCGAAGCATCGGTCTTCCTTGTCGCCGCGAACCTTAAAGCTGGGATTCGAAGATTCTTTTGGCTGGAGCATTATTTTTCATTCGCTCGATGTGTTCTAGGCAATGTTGACGTGAGTGCACGTAATTTATAAAAACAAGGAAGTTAGAGCGCCCTTCCTATCACACCGTTTCACCTGTTTGACGGTACATGCTTGCGTTAGTCAAGACAAATTAAAACCTTCTTCGCTAAATTCTATTGAGCGTCGTTAGCGAAGAGGTACCAAGAAAGATTTAAAGATTTTAAAACTCCTCCACACGGGAAGACGTATCTCATCGCTTACTATAAGCTCAAATAAAATTGGTAACAGAATAGAGCCCTGTCTGACCCCAATTTGGATCTTAAATTCATCTAAAAAAATTCTGTGTACAGTACCTGACAACATAAGTCGTCTTGATATAAGCAAAATTGTAAGGTTATATGGAACACATCTCCATTAATATTCACTCTGTGTACAATCCCTATTCCAGCAGTAGATATCATTGAGCAGCTTTTCTGTCCCAGTTATAGGGACCAGGTACTGACTCCGGCCTAAGATAAACACAACCCTCTGCATCAATAGTTTGAATAAAGGAATGAATTTATTGATCCCTTCCTACCCAGGGAAACGATCGATCCTTTCATCCCTCCCTGATAACAATTAAAAATCTGATTCACACTGGCAAGTCGTTGTCGCCTCCTCTACCTAGCAATTGTTTATGACGAGGGTTACCATCACCTTCGATAAGGGTGTGTCGCTGCTCATTAGGGACAATTTTCATAAGTGGTTGCGGTCTACGGCACCCACTCTGGCAGGGATAGGAGGACTATTGATCATTGCGATTTAGTAAGGGACAGCAACAATATTTATTGATCTTTGTTATCACCTTCAGCAAGTTGTCGTCCTTTCGGGACCTCGGACCTTTTTTGAAAGCGGTTTACATGCGTCTAGTAAGAATAAGATAAGCACATTAAAATGTTGATCACAACTCTGCTGATTGGCCTTTATATAACTTGAAAGGACATTTGATAGAAATAATCGCTTCCAAAACGTTGGATAGTCAAATTTGAATACAAACGAGAGATCCATGATTCTATGAGCGTCGTTAGCGAAGAGGTACCAAGAAAGATTTAAAGATTTTAAGACTCCTCCACACGGGAAGGCGTATCTCATCGCTTACTATAAGCTAAAATAATATTGGTAACAGAATAGAGCCCTGTCTGACCCCAATTTAGATCTTAAATTCATCTAAAAAAAATGTCTGTGTACAGTACCTGATGATGTAAGATTGACAGTCATCAACCATACAGTCGATGAATTTGTTTCCCGTATCGAATGACAGTAGATAAACCACGCGCATGCGCTATGTGTAACAAATATGGCGGATTGATAATTTTTCTGAATTTTGAAAGCTTTTTCCCCAATTTATCGACGATCGTTTCTGCGGAAAGCTGAGCAGAGCATATTGGTTTGCAACATGGACGACATGTCAAACATGTCATAGTGTCATGGTTTAGAATATTTTGAGCGATGTGACACACATTGCGTGGTGTGCACATATAAAGCTAATTACGCAAAACGTTTTTCTGATATACATCACAGCCAGGCGATCACTAATCGGCTTAAAGTCGATTACTCTTGACGTAAGTCGGCTTCTCACAACGAATCCGGACTCTCACTTGTCTAAATGTCGGGCATGGTTTTCGTTTTTGTATTCATGAAACTATTGAACGTATTTCCTGAATCGCTGTAATGTCTGTCCACGGCGCGAGGACAGATTCAAGTTTTTGATTAGCATTTCGGTTGTACAGAGTGCGTACGTTCTAGGTGCATACTCGTAAGTCGTTGTTCGTGGTCTTTCCGGGTCATAAGGTGTTTGAGGGAATCGGGTACCGATCATAACCTGCTAATTTTTACTTAATAATCAGGTCGACAATATAGAGAGGTGCCACTCCAGGAACCATGTTCGCCAGTTTTACCAAAGTGTGAAATCTCAAAGCCAGGGATACAAGGCTCGAACAGTATCATGTCAAGATGAACAACGAAATATCGTAGTTGAGACACTGTGGATGCTGAGGATATGAAAGAACCACATCTGCAGACAGTTAAACGGCGATGACGAATAACATTCCGCTGTCAGGCAGAACGAACCATTCAATCTGCCCGAGAGAGGTATCCGTCGAAGCGGATAATTTTCCGCGACACATACTTCGTCGGAGGTTAAAATTCCATTCGAGGTATATGTCATTGGAACAAAAATCAGTTCACTACAATTCGTAAATAATTTTCGCGAAGAATTTGTGTCAAAGGAAACTGGAAATATAATTGCACTTAGCTGTAAAAAATTGCACGAAAAATGCACGAAAGCATTTCAACGTAATTCGCCGGGATGCGTTACAAAATGTCAGATAAATATTCCGAGAGAATATTTCGGAAGAATACCTCAAAGCTCAGATACTCCGAATCGTACAAAATTGGAAAATTTTTCGCTCCGATGGATACCGCGATAGGGGCTGAATATTTGCAACGACAGCGAAAACTGCCAACCACCCGACCTGACCGATGTGAGGATGGCAATATCTAAACTCAACCTTAATAAGGATGCCGTTGCGCTTTATAAAGCCGGCGGAGATGACTTGTAAGTAGCATCCAACAACTTATAAGCCAAATCTGGTGGGAAGAAGTTATACCTGACGAATAGAACCTCGGGATCGTTTGCCCGTTCCACAAAAAAAGGAGACCCTTTGAACTGCGCCAACTATAGAGGCATAAATCTCCTCAACATCGCCTACAAGATCCTATCTGAATTAATAAGTGAACGCCTGAAACCGTTTTAGGCCAGGAAAGGCCACAACCGATCAAATCTTCACACTTCGGCAGAACCTGAAAAAAAAACCCAAGAAGTCCAAATCGATACCCACCACCTATTCATCGACTTCAAAGCCGCTTACGACAGCATTTATAAAGATGAACTATACAGACCACAGAGCCATGTCCAGTTTTGGTATACCGTCCAAACTCGTCCGTTTGTGTAGAATGACGATGGAGAATTTTCGCTCCATGAAGGTCAGAAACGACCTCACCGTAACATTCAATACAAAAATTTAGGCAAGGCGATGCGCTTCTGACTTCTTCAAACTGATTTTTGCAAAGCTCCCGAGCAAACACCAGAGGCGTAATTTTCCACAAACCGGTACAACTACTAGCATACGACGATGAAATTGACATCATTGGTAGGACCCAACGTGATGTCATAGCCACGTTTGATAGTATAGAGAATGAAGCGGTAAAATAGGATTTAGCAGTAAATCAGGGCAAGACTAAGTTTATGCTGTCATCACGAAAGGACACACAACGACGACGACGGATTGGACAGAACGTCACCACTGACAGATATAACTTTGAGGTAGTACGGGAATTTGTCTACCTCGGCTTCGCTATTAACTCTGACAACAACATCTCGTTAGAATTGAAACGCAGAATTACACTTGCCAACCTTTGTTTCTTCGGGCTAAGAAGGCAATTCAGTAGTAAAGCACTCTCTCGAACTACTAAGAAGATCCTATATAAGATCCTGATCATCCCAGTCCGTCCTACTCTACGGCGCTAAAGCGTGGACCGTCTCAAAAGGGGATTGAGAAATCCTTGGTCGATTCGAAAGGAAAATTCTTCGAATAATCTTCGGTCCCGTTTGCGTTGATGGGCTATGGAGACGAAGATTCAACCAACCTGTTTAGCGACATGCCTCTCACCAAAAGAGAACCCCTATTGGGCGTTTATAGATAAATTATAGACCCAAGTATGACAGACCTGATATCATTTGTTGGTTGTTCTCTGCAAAAGTTTTAGGTCGTGAACGTTTTGACGAATTTTAGCAATAAATGTACGGCTATTGCCTCTGCTACAAACTACGATATTATTCCCTATTAAGTATTGACATATGGACTTACCTTAAGGGTTGGTATCTGGTACTTCTCTCGAAAGCCTGCACCCGCATACCAATCTCTTCCTTAAAATTTCTTATGCGCACCGCTGAGGCTTGTTCTAACTTTTAAGTCGTCACTATTCTGCCAGTTGGAGTTGTCATTATGACTTCAAGATCGCTTGAGCTGTGTTGAGAGAGTAAAGGGCGATATAGGTTAGATTAAGCAAGAATACATGCTCTGGTATTACCTTCAACGTAAGTTGTATCTTCTGATGTTGTTAACACACCGATATCATCAGTGTACCCCACCATATGGAGATTCTATATATAAGATATGTTCCACATCCCACGTAAACAAGTACCATGTGGGAAAAAACAGATGTGGTAAGTGAACCTCTAAGTTATATAAGTCAAGCATGGATGCTATGATTGAACACAGATATCTTGTCCGGTGCATCATTGGGCTGTGCATCAAAAACATACTGAAAAGAATACAAAAGCATGCGTTAAAAGTCATGGGAGACACAAGCGTAGCGAACTGCTCAAAGAATATCTGCGAAGCATGGTTTACATAGGTATTCCGCATGAGTAACCGGCTTCTCTTGAACCATAATCAAGTGAAATCTAAGCACACATTCGAAACACATGAGCATCCATTCAACAATTTTATTTTCACACACAGGACCTCACGTCATCGCACTTGAACGACTTGAGATGTGAACTAAGCTTGTATTGGTATATTACTCCTTACTTACTTAAGTGGCGCTACAGTCCGGAATGAACCTGGGCCTCAACCAATTAGCCCGGTCCTTAGCTAACTGCCTCCAGTTTCGCACTCCAAGTCAATTGAGGTAGATTTCTACTTGTGCGCGCCACTTAAGACGAGGTCTTCCTGTACTGCGTCCAGCGTCTGGCTGGGAATAGAAGACTCTGCGAGCCGGAGTATTGATGTCCATCCGTTCTACATTTCCTAGCCATCTTGAACGTCCAATGCGGAGTTGTTTGACCAAGGGCATTCCGCTATACAGCTCGTATAGTTCTTGGTTGAATCTTTGTCTCAATAGCCCGTCAACGCAAACGGGTCCGTAGATTTTTCGAAGAATTTTCCTCTGGAAACGACCAAGGATTTCTTCATCCACTTTTGAGACGGTCCATGCCTTAGCGCCGTATAGCAGGAGTGTGATGATCAGGGTCTTTTATAGGATCTCCTTATAAGTTGCCTTCTTACCCCGAAGAAACAGCGGTTGGCAAGAGTGATTCTTGGTTCAATGAGATGTTGTTGTCAGAGTTAATAGCGGAGCAGAGGTAAGTCCCGTACTGCCCCAAAGGTTTATCTGTCAATGGTGACGTTTTTTCCATTTCGTCGATGTTGTGTGTCCTTTCGTTTTGACAGCATATACGTCGCCTTGCCCTCATTTACTGCCGAACCCACTTTTGCCGCTTCCTTCTCTATACAAGCAAATGTGGCTATGACTTGAGTCCGACCAATGATGTCAATAACGTCGACGTGTACTTGTAGTTGCACCGATTTTGGATGATTGCGCCTCTGGCGTTGGCTCAGGACTTTTGCACAATAATCTCAAGAATAAAATCAAAGAAGTCACACAACAGCGCATCGCCGTGTCTAAATCCTTTTTTTGGTATCGAATGTGCCGGTGAGGTCTTTTCCGACCATGATGGAGCAACGAGAATTCGACGTCGTCATCCTTCACAAACGGACGAGTTTGGGCGTTATAACAAAACTAGACATGGCTCTGTATAGTTCGTCTCTGTAAATACTGTCGTATGCGGCTTTGAAGTCGATGAATAGGTGGTGAGTATCCATTTGGACTTCTTGGGTTTTTTTTCCAGGATCTGCCAAAGTGTGAAAATTTGATCGGTTGTGGACTTTCCTGGCCTGATAAGGGCCGATCAACTTGTCTAGGTTCGCCTGAGACAGCAGGCCGGGTATTCACTCCGTGCCATTCTGACCTGGCTGTTTATAGTTCTGCTGTTTGTCGTCGTGTTATCAACACACGCGTTTATCGTTTAGCAAGTCAAATCCGGTTAAATGAGTCCAGTACATTACTCCGCATTAAACAAAACAATTTTCATTGAAATGTCGCTCTTGTAAGGTTCTTAAAATGGGATATCTCCTCACTTCCCGTTGGTTAAGCTATACCCCTGGACGAAGACATATTGAGAAAGCTCTACATTTGAGTTCAAAGCCATACTTGCATAGAGGCAGTAATACCATCATTGCACTTCCACTTGATAGGCTACGAAAACGTGCAATAAAATCGACTGGAGACTTGTCTATAACCGTAGCGAACTCGATTATCTCGCTTGAACATTTTTGTATGCCCCCGTTTTTTATCGCCATTTAAACAACAAGTACGTTCTCAAATGAAAAAATCTGTTGCATTCCTCAAATTAAATAATTCAGACATTCTCCCCGTGCCATTAGTGCCAACAGCTTTACGACAAGGCTATCTTTGGACGAACTATAGGACGCCGCAAGATAACTTAATTTTTTGAAATGCGTGTCATTGAAGCTGGGGAAGTGAGATGATTCCATCAACTTGGTTCTTCTTTTCCAATCCATTCAGGAGGGGTATTCTTCACGATGACTGTCAATTGGGGTTTGTAAATAAAAAAAACCATCTAAGTGCGACTTCAAAGCTTGAAGGAACGGATATAAGGCGATTCTTCAAGAGGACGCAATTGTATTCTTAGCTGATGAAAACTATTTATGTGGCAATAATCTGAGCATAAACTACTAGGCTGACACCAAATCTCAAGAATTCCAGCAAAGGCTTTTGGATTCAGCTTGCAGGTGAATTCAGAGAAGCATGTTAACATGTGGGAGGAAGAGTTTTTTTTTTTATGAACTTTTCTTGATGAATTGGACTTAGGGAGGATTTTGGTTTCAACAGAACGGGGACAATTTTGACGAAACAATTCTCGGAGTATCTCATATCAATACGGAGCTATATGGAGTGGCCATATTCATCCATGAAGATCAGTTAACATTCCTCGCTATGGTCTGATAAATGATCCAAGTGGTATCAAGAAAAGCAGCTCAGCCGGTGGTAGTCAAAACAGGAGGTCCTTTCATCGTGAGAGAAGTACACACGCACTCTAGTAAGGTTGTAAGAAAACCAAATATTCAAGGGCGACGTCAATAAACATCTCCAAGCATCATCTCAGGGCGCTCCTGAAGCTTTACATGTTCGCCTTATCTGAGGGTAGTTTATAAAAAAAAACAAAAACCTTTCGAACCTCTTGCCCCAACAGTAATGATCAGTCGCCTAGAGCTCTTTTAAAGAAAACTGATAAAGCTGCGTCGCCTTAATGTTAGGAAGCGCGATGCAAAGTTTACATTGAAAGCAGCTCATCTGTAATTTTCCAACATATGCCGGATGCCCACAAGGGGGCACTATCATGCGATTTCTTCAATCTAGTGGAGCATATACCTATAGGGCTTCGCCAGTTGTTAACATTGGGGGCGCTGTCTTCAACAAATCAGTCCTCTGCTGTGGCAACAAGTCAGTACTCTACAATATCAACATCAGCTGTTTTGCCGTTGTGGGAGCATTTAGGGCAAGCAATACGCGTTGGTCGTACAATTAACGAGGATGACCCATAACCTTGATAAATGTCGCTTTTGATAGCACCCACATGGAGGTAGATAATGATTTCATGCACCTCGGAGTCAACATCAACCTCTCGAATGACACATTAGTGAGGACTCCTTAGTGGAGACATCGTATACTGACCCTAGGAAACCGATGCTACTCCGATGGCAAAAACTCCTCAAAACTACTAATTCGATACTCCGGACTCTCCTATCAGTTCCTCTGTATGGAGTCGAGTGCAGGACTACAAGCACGAAAGTGGAGCAAATTTTAAGCACTTAAGCGCAAAGGATGGAAGAGGAGATACCACCGCGAAATTTATGAGTAGTGGATGTGGTTCATACCATATGTATGTAAAGCAAGCCACTGCAGCCTTAATTTCGCCGTGAACCTATCCACAACAACAAAGTCATAGAATAGCGTTGATCAACACCCCAGGGTAGGTTTATACACAACCTCGGTACAATTAGTGATCGTGATTAATCCAGACCTGCAACATTGTTGAGGACCGAGGTCCAACTAACACGTCCATCACTCCTTACTTTGGGTTACTAACTAGAATATTATCGACAGGTGGCCTATCATAGAAGCACCTGTCTCGTCAAGGTTGGCAATCTTCCAAGATCACTTCCAAATGGTCACCTAACTAACGGTGTGACAGCTCTTAGTTCTTCACCAACCGAGGTTAGTGATCGTGGGTGCACATGCGTAACTTCCTATAATTACGTTCATCCTATATCCTTCGATACCAAGTATGTAGAATGGACGGTTGTATTCTGAAAGGACGGATTTAGAATTTTTGGGTTGGTTTACGATGGACTTTAATCCCATTCACAGCGAATAGAAACTACATGCTCTCTCTCTTCATTGTATCCCAGCGGCTTCTTCACTCCCCCACACGAGAACGAGTATAGTAGACTATCCAGCATCCAGGTTGGATTTTGTACAGAAATGTCTGAATTTCATACAAACACGTCGACGGCATCGGCTTTTCCTCATTAAGCGAATGAAAGTTTTTGCTCCAGACAGGTTAATCTTCCCCACCTTTAGGTTCGAGTCGACAAGAAAGACTGATCCTCCGGTTTAGGAATCAAGCGATAGTTGATGCCATGGCGCTTATACTGAATCACTTAAGACAGATTTCCAAGGGTAAAAAAAAGTGAAAGAATGCCTTGTCTCAGGGCACATGGAACGAATAAAACGTAATGACCCAGCGAAGAGAAGCATCGAATCGCAGTCTTGAGATCCTTAAGTTTACGAATCAAGCCATCGCGGATGCCATGCTGCTTGCACTGAATCACTGAAAGCAGCGATCCCAGGTTCGAAGAAGATTAAAGGCTGGTTTGTCACAGGCACATCGAGGCAATGAGCATTCATGCTCCAGCCAATAGAATCTATAAATCCCAGCCTACAGATGCGAAACGACAAGAAAGACCGATCCTATGCTTTAACAATCAAGCGATCTCGGATGTCATGACGCTTCAAGGGGATAAAATCGAACGAATGAACGGTAATGCTCCAGTCAAGAGAATCTTCAAGTCCCAGCCTTCAGGTTAGAAACGACAAGAAAATATCGGTCCTCTGGGTTACGAATCAAGCGATCGCGGATGTCCTGCCTCTTGTACTGAATCACTGAAAGAAGCATCCCCAGGATCGAAGAGGATGCAAAGCTCCCTGGTATCAGGCACATCGAGCACAAGACAATCTTCGAGTATGAGGGTCCGAAACGACAAGAAATGCCGATCCTCTGGTTTAAAAATCAAGCGATCTCGGATGTCATGACGCTTGAAGGGGATAAAATCGAACGAATGAACGGTAATGCTCCAGTCAAGAGAATCTTCAAGTCCCAGCCTTCAGGTTAGAAACGACAAGAAAATATCGGTCTTCTGGGTTACGAATCAAGCGATCGCGGATGTCCTGCCTCTTGTACTGAATCACTGAAAGAAGCATCCCCAGGATCGAAGAGGATGAAAAGCTCCCTGGTATCAGGCACATCGAGCACAAGAGAATCTTCGAGTGTGAGGGTCCGAAACGACAAGTAATGCCGATCCTCTGGTTTAAAAATCAAGCGATCTTGGATGTCATGAAGCTTGAAGGGGATAAAATCGAACGAATGAACGGTAATGCTCCAGTCATGAGAATCTTCAAGTCCCAGCCTTCAGGTTAGAAACGACAAGAAAATATCGGTCCTCTGGGTTACGAATCAAGCGATCGCGGATGTCCTGCCTCTTGTACTGAATCACTGAAAGAAGCATCCCCAGGATCGAAGAGGATGAAAAGCTCTCTAGTATCAGGCACATCGAGCAGAAGGGAATCTTTGAATCCCAGTATTCAGGTCCGAAACGACAAGAAAGACCGAACCACCGGTTGAAGAATCAATCAATCGCAGATCCCGGAGCATTTTTTACTGAATGACTATAAGCAGCGTTCCGAGGATCGAAGAGGATAAAAGAATGCTTTATCTCAGGCAAATCGAGCGATACAAAAGAATCTTCGAATTCCAGTATTCAGGTCCGAAACGACAAGAAAGACCGATGCTCCGATTTGCCTTTTATACTTAATGGCGGAAAGCAGTGTTGCTAGGATCGACAAGTATGAAAGGCTGACATTTTTCTGGCAGAGCCCCTCAAGTGATCTTGAGCCGTTTTTGTTTAACAAACGAAAATGTTTAACAAACTCAGTCTTTCCTTCTTATATCCATTTACAGACATACTAACGCCTCGGTATCTCCCCTGTACCATAAAGCCATCGCTGTCCCCAAACACCATCAGGAAGATTCATAAGCTCAACTAAATGAAGTAATCAAACTCTTAAAACCGTCCTTCCTATTTCTCGCCTACAAAGAAGAAACCAACTCACAGCTAGTTCCTCAGTCCGTTCTTTTCTCGGAAGAACCCCATCTCTTAAGGCGCTACCTACTTTCCATTGCCCCGTCCTCTTGTAAGGGACAAACCTCTCCACTCTTATCACTTTCATCAGCTGTCCAGTCAACCGCGACTCTTCAGAACCATACGCAACCACTCCAAAGAAAATTAAAACCCCAACAGATCAACAACCTCCTAAGGTCATTCCATCCTTTCTTGAATCTCCTATGCTGGCACAACAACCTCTAACCCACTATTTTCTATTTCAACCCACATAATGTTGGTTTTTGCAGGCGCACAACAACCGCCGATCTCTCTTCAAGAGACCAAAATAGGTCCGCACAGACCAAGTCCAACACAACCACACGTCCTAATCATCGTCACAAAAAGAAGAACTCTGGACCACTTTTAGTTCTTCTCCAGAAAAAAAAAAAAAAAAACCAAACCTCATCTCGAAAAGGCAACTCGGGCTAACCCACGACTTTGTTCCTGGATAAGGATCATGTATAAGTATCGTTCACTCTCTATCCCCCACCTCAGCTTCACCCATCAATGCATCAAGGTATACCTTTTCATCGTCTCGTCCTTAAGGTCTTTGTGTGTGCCTTTCGCGTTGTGTGACCATTATACCACACCACCTTCGTTTAACACTTTTCTTCGTGCCTGCTGCATCTTGGCGGTTCCGCGAAACGCAACCAAAAGACGGACAAAGAGAGAGAGAGAGAGAGAGAGAGAGAGATGAAAATGAGAATTCAATTCGTGGTCATCTAAGCGCATAGGTGGTGGCGTGGACGGTGGACCTATTCTCTAAGCAGAAAGCAAGGTTCTAGGCTGGAGATGGAGAGTCTCTGCGATACCCATTCCAACAACAACAGACCTTCATCGTCGTGTCCTCTTCTCGCCGACTTCGTCGTTAAACAATGGACATAACACCGGTTTATTTATTATTATCGTTGTATCTGATTCTTCTTTCGTTCGTTTTGTGTTGTGTTGTTATGTTAGTCTGCCTCTCCCTTTGTGTGTTGGTTCTTCCTCTTCCTATTCTTCCATTTTATGGTTTCGTTTTTATTTTGTTTTGGTTTTCAGCTGGTGAGGTGGTGTGCGTTGGCGAGAACAGGTATATCCGTGTATCTTTTGCTTTTCTTCCCATTCTCCCACCACACATGTCATTCTTCACACAGATGGGAAGATTCACTCAATCGCGGTGTGCCACTCACTGAGAGAGGGGCTCAAACAGTTTCCCATAAAGAGAGCGGCTGCCATAATGTACGTTTGAATGACCTAGAGTTTTCGAGGGTCCGTTCCGTAGGTACTTCGCAACCGTAGCCTACCTGTTGCGTCGGGAACAGTTTTTTTCCTCGATGAGATATGATGACAGGTAAGTGACTTCTGAGTTACAACTTTCAATTTGACACATCTAGACAGAATGCTCGCGAGAATTACTTTGCTAATGTCTGACCAACATGCATCTGGATTTCTCTGAAGATAAGATACATGCAGGTAGGTGAGAGGAATGTATCTCAATCTCAATCACAATCAATGTGCGTGCTTGGTAACCTTGCAACAGTTCTTGCTGGATTATCTCTGCCTTTGTTTATTTCCCACGGTTAGGTTGACTTTGGAATTAGCATGCTTCAGTTCTCAGTCTCAGTCTCGTATGCGAGGTATTTCGCCGAAAAAAAGGGTAGGTCGGTGACGCAACGGGGGGAGGGTGACGGATAAAGGTCGTTTCCAGCTTGTTCGCACTTGACTCTCGTCTGAATTTAGAGCGGCAATTAGATCAGTGGGAATCATAAAACGTCTCATTTTATGATGTTTATGGGCCTCGAACACTGATCGTACAAGCTTTCAGGTGTGATCGCGTGAGCTGTGATTCATTTAGATGTAAATATACGAACCGTCGAATATGAGGCTTTTGGGGGGACAGGATCTTGTCGGGGTCTTGTTTTGATAGCGATTGGGTGACAGTTGTTCGGAATGTTAAGTTGAGTTAGTAGAACTTGCGGTGAGCTGAGTCATAATTTTTGGAAGTGGAACAGCGACGACAGGCAAGGTGTAGGAGATGAATCGATTGGGTGTGAAATACAAGCGTGAGCGAATCTATCTCAGACTTGTTTGGTTATTTGCGTCGATTAACAAAATTCGAAGTCAGTTAAGGTTCAGGTTGATCAGAAGTGTTTAGATGGACTGTGAATAACGATCTTGAGTATTCCTTTGGGTCACAAACAATACTTAGCACTTATGATGTGGGAATTAGTCTCTATAAAACAACATTAAGGTCTTAGGATGATAGGAAAAATGCAAATTAGAACCTAAGGTAGTACACATCAGCCTTGAAGTGCTTATTTTGTCATATTCCCTCCCGACAGATGTTTGTTTTCCTTAATAAGGCATTCGTCTTGTTTTCCATCGAAAAGCTTTTATGATCAAGCATGAGAGCATGAGAGCATGACTTATCCGCAATGGAAAGCCGAAAGATGATCGCAGCCAAAAACGAAGCCTAAAAGGAAAAGCTGCAGAAGAACTGAATAACACCTAATTTTCCAGATAAAGAAAAACGCGCAATCGAAAACATAGAGAAGTGCAACTCCATGAAAGTTGTTCGCAAGTGTTTTCTAAAAAACCGTCATTTATGGACAATAGAGATCCTCAAACCTAGCTTCACCTCCCTTCACTTGTGTGTGCAAAGTAATTATTTTTTCCACAAAGGAGTTACTTCTTCCTAAACGCCTATTACGAACGGGAAATTTGAGAAGCTTGTCATGACAGAGATACTCTTGGATGTTTGTCAGACTTCCGCAAGAGGTGGAGCAGCGATAAAGGCTTAAATGTTGTCATATTCCGAATTTGAAGCAGGGTCCCCGAGCTTAGTAGTTCAACAAACTACACCAAGGTGTACAACTTCCAATCCGGGGATACAAGAAGCGAACAGTATGCTGTCGAGGTGAACAAGGAAAGATCGTAGTTGACACACAGTCCATGCTGAGTTTATGGATGAACCACTTCTGCAGACGGCTATGACGAAAAATCTTCCGCTGTCAGGCGGAACGAACCATTCAATGTTGGCGATTACAGCGAGAACCCGACCAAGTGAAGTGAGAATAGCGCTATCTAAACTTAAACTGTCGAAAATAAGGGCCTTCCCGACGAGCTTACTAAAGCCGGTCGAGATGACTTGGTAAGTAACATTCACCAACTCATAAGCCAAATCTGGTCGGATAAAAGTATGACTGAAGAATGGAACCTCAGCATCGTTGCCCGATCCACAAAAAAAGGAGAACCTCTGAACTGCGTCAACTACAGAGGCATATATCTCCTCAGTATTGCCTACCAGATCCTATCTGCCGTAATATGTGAACGATGTGAACGCCTGAAACAGTTTACCAACAACCTGATCGGCTCTTATCAGTATGATTTTTGGTCCGGAAAAGTCCACAACTGATCAAGTCTTAACTCACTTAACGCCGAATATTGCTTGTGAAATAAATCCGACTTAAGCGAGGGGGGTTCATACTTTTCAAACATCCGATTGCGAGTTTTGGAGTATGCAAAGTTTTAATATGTGTACGGAGGCATGCTGTACCTCTGCGACCCCCCCAGATTGGGCTTACATGTCCTCAATATTGCCTACAAGATCCTATCTGCTGTAACATGAAAGCATGAAAACGTTTTAGGGGCCGGCCTTCCCTCACAAAGTTTGCATACACCCAAACTGGCTCTTCGATGCATGCAAAGTATGAACCCCCTCCCCCCCCCTGCTTGGGCTCACTTATAGATATGGGATGGGTGCGAAATTGGATATATGATAAGTAAAATACGGTCGAAGCGGCTTTATTTCACTTAAGCTAATCGAAATAAGCCGCTTTAGCAAAGCAAAATATGACCGAACTTTGCAATTCAGCGTTAGTTCGCCTTCATGTAGTGAAGTAACTCCGAATTTTGTAAGTCGGCGTTATTCCACGGCTACCTCGGCTCCTCTATTAACTTGACATAAACATTTCGTCAGAAATTATGCCGCTGCTTCTTTGCGGTCTTTACAAGACCCTGATCGTCAGAACCCTGAGCGTACAATTCTTCGAAAAATCTTTTGTCCCGTTTGCGTTGACGGTCTATGTAAAAGAAGATTTAATCACGAGCTATACGAGTTGTACATCGACATACCCCTTGTCAGAAAACTTCGCATCGGACGTTGGCTAGAGCATGTAGGAAGAATGGACACGAATACAAATGCTGGCTCGCAGAGTATAAGATTTGCAGCCAGACGTCGGACGCAGTATAGAAAGACCTCGCAGGCACAAGACGGGCTCAGTGTCGCGATGGTGAGTGCAATGAACTACCGCTCAGAAGGTGCATGTTCGATTCCCTGCCGTAGCAACACCTAAAGAGATTTTTCGCTGGCCCTCTACTCGTGGTGATCTGACAAATCATCCGAGTGGAATCAATTGTCAAGAAAAGCTTATCTTAACTTCGCCGTTCGGAAACGGCATAAAACAGTAGGTCCCGTCATCGTGCATGAAGTACACATGCACACATAAATGGTTGTGGGAAAGCTAGGCCCTGGGTACTAATGAGCATGTTGTCCCAAAAAGTAAAATGCTGTTGGAGCGCCACTTAAGTAAAGATGCCTCCATTCCACTTAGAAGAGGTAGAACCGCTGTGGTAATACGTGGATCTGTCGAATTTTTCTAACATTCGTATGCCTAAGTGAACCATTCCGAGCTAACTATGAAGCGGAACAGGTTTCTGACATAAATATTAGCCAGGTCACCTAGATTCCCGAGGAAGTAGTCTCCTAGGTTTAGAGCTCCTCTTCGAAATTTCTGAGAAGTTTGTCCGAGTTATGATGGACATGACTCGATTGATTTCACTTGATTCCACATCCACAACTAAGTGTGCAGAATGTATCTAATATTCTCTTCTTCTGTTTGTTATCGGTGAGGTTTTGAGGTTATAAGGCTATCGATATGGATCTTGGCCTTCAAGAAATAAATCGCCAATTATTGGTGACGACTCGTAGGGACCCAGGGGATAGATTTATGGTTCACTGTCAATCATGGGTGAATTTGTTCTTTTTGCACGATGGCGGGTCCTACAGTTTAATGCTGATTCCTATCGACCGAGTTAAGATAAGCTTTTCATGATACTTCGGCCCGAAATCTCCCATTCTCAGCCAGATGGTAAACGCAAACAAAAACAGGACTGCAACCAACTTGAAGTGTGCAACTGGATGCAATGAGCTAAGAACCGGACTGGCTGGAGAGCTATGTTAGATAAGCCCCATGTTCACCCCGGCATTTCCGTTGAAGAATAAGCGCCAAATATTTCGGATCATGAACTTGCTAATAAGAACTCATGCACCTCCATTTTCAAAGCCAATAGTTTAGTTCCTACGCAGCAGTTGGGTGTCTACAAACTCTTTCCAGACAAATTGATCAACCAAACGCTTTAGGGCTTCAACTCCCTCGCTGTAATCAATTACAGATCCAGATTACATATTTAACGCGTCCGGATCATGAAATCCACCGTTAAGGCTTAAAAATATTTCGCCCTAATACCCTAATGCTCGTTTCGCGGTAGGTATTAGTTGAAGCTGAAGACTGGAAGTACCTAATGTTTCATCAATTTAAGAAGATCAGTCCTAAGTTCATATGACAGTAATGACGGTAATTAATCAAAACCCAGCGGAAATTACATACCTGTCCGCATGTGGTCCCAATGTTTACCGTTGTTAGTTCCAACTTAATCGCTTTTGTTGGTGTGATGCAACCACACCTACAACAAGTGGCAGCTCAAGAGGTTTTCTAGACCAAGGTCATGTTGTGAGGTGTTACAAGAGATGCAATCTAATCGCGGACACACACATCCGATATGGATAAATGAATTCAAGAAAATTAATTGGAATTGGATTCCAGCTGAGAAATTAATCGAAATGCTGGTTTATTGAGTTAAATTGATTTTTTTTGTCTGTCGAGATTTATAACTCTTCTGTTGTAGCCCTGTGGCTGTGTTGGTGGAGGGAGGTCTTAAATTAATTGAGAGCAACACATTTTTGATGGTTGGGTGTTGTAGAACGAGGGTAGACTGATTGGCTTTTACTTGGCAATGCCCAGTGGTTGTAACTCTGTGGTACTGGTCTTATCCAACCGGACTTGACTTGCTGAACGATAACTACTAGTGTTGATAACATGAAAAACAGCAGAGCTATAAACAGCCAGGTCAATATGAACGGAATGAATACCCGGCCTGCTGTCCCAGGCGAACCTAGGCAAGCTGCTTCGACACTTTCGGACAACGGGTTGTCTAAGAATTTCAAGGGTTAGTCAGGCCCCTTGAACAGAGATGGTAAGCGAGATTATAAGTGCCAGACTAGGGCAAGAAGTCTTATGTTTCCAAGAAATTAGCGAACTCATTATAACAATCCGCATCAAGGACAAATTCGCCAACATAAGCCTTATATGCGCTCACGCCCCGACGGAGGAAAAAGATGATATAGCTAAGGACTGCTTCTACGAGCTCCTTGACAACACCTATGAGCGACTACCGAAGTACGATGTTAAAATCGTGCTGGCAGATTTTAACGCAAAGGTAGGAAGAGAAGACATCTTTAGCATAGCTGTCGGAAGACATAGCTTACACGAAACCACGTCTGGTAACGGTTGGCCAATTGACTTCGGTACGGAACGAAATGCCACTTTAGCCAGCACACGGTTTCCACATCTCGATATCCATAAGGGGACAAGGCAGTCTCCAGATTAACGAACGATCAATCAAATTGATCACATTGCGATAGACAAGAGACACGCATCCAGTATTATGGATGTCCGAAGATTTTGAGGAGCTAACATCGACTCGGACCACTACCTTGTTGCAGACAAGGTAAGAATACGAATATCCACAACGCCACAACAATCCAGAAAAACTGTGAAAAAAATTCTGTCAAACATTTCCAATCGCAAGAGACCGCCAAGACCATCGCGCAAAGCTTATCCCTTAACCTGACTATCAAAACCATACCACCAGCATCGAATGTCGAAGAACAATGGCAACGATGCCAACAGACCATTAGATCAGCCGCAACTGATGTGCTAGGTTTCTCGCGCCGACCAGCACGAAACCCCTGGTTTGATGAGGAAAGCCGACAGATGCTCGCAGCCAAGAACGAGGCCTAAAAGGCTAAGCTCTAGGTGAAGACGAGAGCTGACATTCGGAAATAAGAAAAAAGAGCAAGAAAAGCGCGCGATCGAGGATATAGAGAAGTGCCACTCCAGGAACGATGTTCGCAAGTTTTACCAAAGTGTAAAACGTCAAAGCCAAGGTTACAAGGCTCAAACAGGATCCTGTCGAGATGAACAGGCAAATATCGTAGTTGAGACAAATTCGATGCTGAGGATATGAAAGCACCTCTTCTGCAGACTGTTAAACGACGATGACGAACAACATTCCGTTGTCAGGCAGAACGAACCATCAATCTGCCCGAGAGAGGTATCCGTCGAAGCGGATAATTTTCCGCGACGCATACTTCGTCGGAGGTTGAAATTCCATTCGAGGTATATGTCATTGGAACAAAAATCAGTTCACTACAATTCGTAAATAATTTTCGCGAAGAATTTGTGTCAAAGGAAACCGGAAATATAATTGCACTTAGCTGTAAAAAAATTGCACGAAAAATGCACGAAAGCACTTCAACGTAATTCGCCGGGATGCGTTACAAAATGATTATAGACGCTCAATTGTTGATCTGCTAGGACGATTATGAAGACCATAAATTGGACGTAGCGCTCTTAACGTTGAGGCCACTGACACCGTAGAGGCCAATCAACATCGTCATTTCTTAAAATGACTTGTTGCGGAAAGAGGTCTCGCAGTAATTCCACTGTAATCCTGGCTGTATGCGATGTGGCACCGTCTTGTTGATACCACATGTTAATTAAGCCCGAAGTATGCAGTTGTGGCGTTAAAAAGTTTTCAATGTTATCACGATATCGCTACCCATTCGCAGTTACCGTTACGCCGTTTTCATTTTCAAAGAAGTAAGGTCCAATGATTCCTCCTGACCAAATTCCACACCAGACTGTAACTTTTAATGGATGCAAAGGTGACTGATGAATTATTTGGGGGTTTGCCATTGCCCAGAGCCGACTATTCTGTTAATTCACTAATCGATTCAAATGAAGATGTGCCTCGTCACTCATTATGATTTTTTCATGAAAATCGGGGTTACCATGGGCTAGCTGTAACATCCTATTGGCATATGTACGGCGGTGTTAATGGTCTTGTCGAAGAAGCTCTTGTGTCAACTGAATCTTAAATGGAAACAAACGCAAATCCTTGTGCAAAATTGTGGCCAATGTGTTTTTTTTTGAAGACCAAGCTCCTGAGCACGGCGTTGAATTGAGGTTGATGGATTGTTTTGAACACTTTCTTGAGCAGCAGTAATGTTTTCAGCCGATCTTGCAGTTCATTGTGGTCCATGCTTGTTCCTATCACCTACAGACCCTCTTTCATCGAAATCATTCACTAATCGATAAATAGTGCTTTTCTTTGGCACGTTGTTTCTCCTAAAAATTTCACGTAACTGTCTCATCATCACAGTAATCGATGATTGATTTTGATAAAATGTTTTAACGATTAAAACACGTTGGTTTATCGAACATTTTTCCATAATAAATTTGCCACGTGTCTACTTCACCACTGCCAAATATGAACTGTCAATACTAATCTATACCAAAATGGCGGCAAAACAAAGTAGTATACCTTTCCGGCAGACACCCTGTACTTGAATCGTGTTGAACTATACTCAGGTTCCTGATCTTTTCAGATTTTCCTAATCTTCTTACCTTTTTCCATGACCTAATCTTTATGACAACAAAATCATGCTGTGTAGTGTGTTTTAACGTTTGCTAAAATGCATTTCACATTATATTTACTGAGCATCGAATCATTTAACATTTTTCGAAATAAAATTATAAAAATAAATGTTTGCGATGCTTCGAATGGAAATCGAACCTGAAACTTTTGCAAGGTAGGTCATCGTCGAAGATATACAGTAGCCTTAGCTTTTTTAAGCCTTCATTCGTAAGCCTTATACATGTTATGCTTCGGAATGACTTCGTGCACAGTTCTACCGAAACATCTTAACGTATGGTAAGTGTACACAAATCTCTGGGAGCTTAAAAACAACCTTACAGAAGTTATACAATCATAATTTCGGTTATGCTTGTCAATTTTTGTGCATAATGTCTTAAAGAAATATTCCGAGAGAATATTTCGGAAGAATACCTCAAAGCTCAGATCCTCCGAATCGTACAAAATTGGAAAATTTTTCGCTCCGATGGATACCGCGATAGAGGCTGAATATTTGAAACGACAGCGAAAACTGCCAACCACCCGACCTGAGCGAAATGAGGATAGCATATATGTAAACTCAAGCTTAATAGGACTGAAAATGACGGCCTTCCCGCTGAACTTTATATAACCGGCGGAGATTACTTCGTAAGTAACATCCACCAACTCATAAGCCAACTCTGGTCGGATGAAAGTATGCCTGAAGAATGCAACCTCAGCATTGTTTGCCTGATCCGCAAAAAAAGAGACCCTCTGAACTGCGATAACTACAGAGGCTTAAGTCACCTCAACATCGCCTGCAAGATCCTATCTGCCGTAATATATGAACGCCTGAAACCGTTTAGCAACAACCTGATCGGCCCTTATCAGTGTGGTTTTAGGCCAGGAAAGTCCACAATCGACCAAATTTTCACACTTCGGCAGATCCCGGATAAAAAACCCAAGAAGTCCAAATCGATACCCACCAACTATTCATCGATTTCAAAGCCGCTTACGACTTGGTATAGCGCCCAAACTCCTCTGCTTATGTATGCATGACGATGGAGAATTCTCGGTGCTCTATCAGGGTCCGAAACGACCTCACCGACACATTCGATACCAGAACGGGACTTAGACAATGCGATGCACTGTCATGTGATTTCTTTAATTTGATTCTTGAGAGGATTGTGCAAAACTCCCGAGCCAACACCAGAGGTACAGTTTTCCAAAAATCTGTACAACTACTAGCATACGCCGATGATATTGACATCATTGGTAGGACCCAACGTGATGTCATAGCCACGTTTGCAAGTATAGAGAAGGAAGCGGAAAAAATGGGTTTAGCAGGAAATGAGGGCAAGACGAAGTATATGCTGTCAACACGAAAGGACACACAACATCGACGAATGCGACAGAACGTCACCATTGACAGATATAACTTTGAGGTAGTACGGGACTTTATCTATCTCGGCTCCGCTATTAACTCTGACAACAACATCTCGCCAGAAATTAATCGAAGAATTACTCTTGCCAACCGCTGTTTCTTGGGGCTAAGAAGGCAATTCTGTAGTAAAGCCCTCACTCGAACTACTAAGGAAATCTTATATAGGATCCTGATCATCCCAGTCCTGCTCTACGGCGATGAAGCATTGACCGTCTCAAAAGCGGATGAAGAAATCCTTGGTCGATTTGAGAGGAAAATTCTTGGAAAAATCTTCGGTCCCGTTTGCGTTAACGGGCTACGGAGACGAAGATTCAACCAAGAACTATACGAGCTCTGTACAGCGACATGCCCCTGGTCAAAATACTCCGCATTGGACGTTTAAAATGGCTAGGACATGTAGAACGAATAAACACCAATACTCCGGCTCGCAGAGTCTTCGATTTCCGGACAGTCGTCGGACGCACTAGAGGAAGACCTCGCCCTAAGTGGCGCGCACAAGTAGAAACCGACCTAAACCAACTTGGAGAGCGCAACTGGAGGCCATTTAGCTAAGGACCGGGCTAATTGGAGAGGCATGTTGGTTGAGGCCCAGATTCATTCCGGACTGTAGCGCCACTTAAGTAAGTAAGTAAGTAGTGTTAGTGACTAATAATTCAGTAGCCACATCATCTAGGTTATGTGAAACAACATGATTACTCGCCCGAAGAGTGTGTTCGAATTCGACTACCCCGCCATATTGTTTCCTTCAATATGCGAAACTCATATTGGCTGTCAGACAAGACGTTCGGTATTATATAAATGCGCCCCCATAAAACTTATTTTCCCAAGACTTGCGGCAGAGTTCTGACAACCCACAAGCCTTTTTTCAAAATTAGATATAAAAATTGTTTCAGAAAAAAAAAAAAAAAACAAAAACTCACTTAAAACTGCGCGCTGGTGTTCATCTATTTACATACACCATGCAAATATAGGTTCTCCCTTTCCCTGGTTTTGCAGACGCAATTCTATTTTAAGACTCATGATTCCATGCAATTATTTCAGTCCGCGCCATCCGACCCATTGATGGTGTGGACCTATTATTAGGCACAAGTTTGGCACGATTACCCTCTGCCAGATGTTTGCAAAGTATTTCCTTATCATTCCCATTTACGATTCTTTCGCTCTAATGGAAGATCGCATTCAGTATTAACCATGACATAAGCTTTCGCAAGATCTTCTTAAAGGGGCCTTTAACCTCTCACCAGCTATATACAAACCTTGAAAGTCTATTTATCAACATATGTTGCCAGTTCTTTGTTCTGGTAAGAGATTCGCCCAAACGTGTGCCTGTCTATTGCGAATTACCGTTAAGGCGCATTTTGCGTCAATCACTGGACATTCTGAATTAATAATTCAATATGGTAATGGTGGCATTAATTAGCACGGATACGGTATATGGTTCCAACTTTCAAAGAGGGGATTTATACGATTCAAGCACAGCAGGGGAAATAGTTTAAGCCGACAGACCAGACAGTGTCTTGGGTGAGTCTTACGCTCGTTAGACTATAATTAGTTTCATGTTTTAAATAATAAGACTAGCGTGAGTCTAGCGACACAATGACAAGAGAATAAATTAATCGGAACATGATTGCGAATTCAGCGCAGTCGATCATTGTGTCGAGGCTAAGGTGTGGGAAGAATCGATCGAAATACCTGTTGACTGAGCAAAGGCTTCTTTGTTCGAGGAGTGCTTTGGATTGCAGCTAAAGTAAGTAACCATTTTGGAGGACCACAAGTGCAAGATCTAGCATAAGTTTTAATATTGCTCTACAGATGGAATAACCGACTTCATCAGATGTCCCAAGTAGGCACCTTGTTGAGTTACTTGAAAAGTTCTGATTCTTGCTTTTTTGAGTAGCAATCGTTCTAGAAATACTTAGCAATACTTCTGGATTCGAATATGTTTGAGGGTAGCTTTGCCAGTTTATTAAAAAAAAAAATCATTGCGCAGCAGGCTCGTTAGTACTTAGGGCCTAGCTTTTTTCTCACAACCATTCATGTGTACTTCTTAGTACGATGGCGGGACCTTCTGTTTTATGCCGAATCCTAACGGCTATGTTGAGATAAGCTTTTCATGACAATTGATACTACTCGGATGATTTGTCAGATCATCACGAGAGGAGGACCAGTGAAAAATCATTTCGGTGTTGCTACGGCTGGGTATCAAACCCAGACCTTCTACGCGGCAGTTCTTCTAACCATCGCGCCGCTGAGACCGTCAGTGGACAGTTTGTAAGCAATTCATAACATCCTGAAAAATTGAATAATAGCGGAGAAATAAAATGTTTTTGGAGACCGGTATCCAGGACTTAATAGAGTGTGAGAATGCGATGGGTCTTTCTGATGGTGCTTGCTAAACCTTGTTCATCTTACAGCTAAGATGAGCTGTAAGGGCGCAATCGCGAAACCTCATCCCCTCGGGGGTGGTTTTACTGTTGTTCCCTCGGTCTTGCGGTATACACTTGCATTGGAGTAGTAGTTGGCAAATAACGCTATGGGGATAATTTGGTTTCGGAAAGTTCACTCTGAAAATAATTCGCTTCTGCCAGCGATAACGAAATCGAAACGGAACGAGTTTTCGATATAAAAATATGTTTCCGTGTTTTTTTGGTATTGCTGATGTAGAAGATGGTGTGGGTTAACAGGGTGGTTATTTTTTTCTATGTGAATTGCTGTTAATAAGGAAATAGTTTGTCACGAGTAGATTGATTCAGGCTTAAGAGTAACAAAAGGTGCCCACGAAGGCCTGTTAGAAGTTGGGGCCTCATCATAACAATAATAACCCATCAAACCTTTGCTTTAAACATTCCATAACCCACACAACTTTAATCTCTTATTCGATTCACCGTCTTCCTAGAGGTTTACTCATATAGCATATGCATTTTATCTCCAGCACTGGTTAGTAGGGGGCTTAATAGGTCTGAAGATTCACTGATCTGACTGTCCGCCACCTATCTCATTTCATGAAGCTGCAATCTTTGCAAAGGTGTATAAATAAAATCCGGAAAACAGGTGGCCATGGCTCAGAGGAGGCGTAGTTGACTGCTAAGCCAAACGCTGCCCCAGCTTCGGCAGCATTATTTTTATAAAAAAAATCGCCAGCTTGTGCCCTATAGAGAAGATGAAGCTAAACTGGTTTATAGTATGCACAGGGTGCGCAATTCAAGGCTGTATGAGAAGGTATTGGCATCTTCTTAATCATGCCTTCAAAACGTATGGAACTTGTATTTACGGTCAAGGCTTAGCTTTCCGACGGATGGTATGTGAACGCAACCCAGCGCGAATTTTTAAATCGCTTTAACGAAGCACTGTTTGACGCTGTCCCGGACAGGAAATCAATTATAACAGGAGTTAGTATGTTCAAAGATACCGCACGTGTGACAAGATTAAGAATTGGAGTCCTTCGCTCTACCGGCTTACCTGAGAACAACCCATTTTCACTTGTGTGGATACATCAACAGATAGAAGATGCGCTACTAGGCTGACACCAATCCCAGGGAATTTAATCAAAGGCTTTGCATTCACCTTAAGTTGTACTTGTACTTGTACTTAGGGGTACTTAGTACTTATACGGCATTTGGTTCTAACAAAATGGACAAATGGTTCGCGCTCACTAACAAGAAACCCCTAGTTCGACAAAGAATCTCGACAGATGTTCGCATCAAAAAATAAAAGACCTACAGGGCAAAAGTACATGTGAAGATGAGACTCACTCTTTCAAACATATTGAGATGTGAGATATGCCATTCTAGGAATGATGTTCGTAAGTTTTACGAACTCATGGCTTCTCTGCAGAGCTCACCTCCACCGGCCCAAAGGACGTGGGAGTCTCGCACAAGCCACCATTAGACAGGTGCGATCTGAATAGTTCGATGGGTTGAATGAAGACGATCCCACGTCGACCCCACCACAAAGATGACGGGTGGGGGAGGACGATCCCTGAAACTTGCACCCCAACACAAGCGTTTGCTGAAACCACGTTATGGGCGCAGCTTAGCTAATTTGGGCTTGTATGCATATTTTACTTGTTTCGGTCATAAATAAGAAACCACCGGAATTTCAGAAGCCTGGAACTCACCAAATAAATGTTTGTGCTCCTCACAGGTGGCAGCGGAAGAACTCCCAGATGGAATCAATGGTGGCGTCTACAGTCCCATCCTAAGATGGGCAAAGTGAATAACCTAGGTGAGCTGCTTCGACATATTCAGACAACAGCTCATTAAGGAGTCTCAAGGGTAAGTCAGGCCCCTTGAACAGACATTTTGCCGAATGAGTCGGAAGGCCAACCCCGCTCGATAATTGGAACTGTCCCTCTTGGTTGGGGATTGAGCCCTAGGTTAACTACCCACTCACGAAAAAAAAAAAAACGATTATTACGAAGCAACCAAAAGCCGCGGAAAGGAATGGTCTTATTGTTAAAGACCATTCAAAACGAAAAAGGGACAACGAAATTCATATCTGCACCTGCAAAGTGAGAAAATTAAACAGGCGAACAATTAGCGGAAGCCTTAAACTGCTACAAAACAGACATCACTACCATCCAGGAAATACTATGAGATGGGCAGGGCAAAAAGAGGATACAAAACTGTGACATCTTCTACGGACTGTGTTATAGTGATCAGAAACAGCGACTATTCGGATGCGGATTTGTTGAAAGTGCCAGACTTAGGCAAGAGATCACATGTTATCAAGACATAACCGAACGCGTTGTAACATGTATTCCATATCAAGGCCAAAATAGACAGCGTAAGCCTTATAAGCGCTCCGATGGAGGAAAAATATGATATTGCGAGAGACCTTAACTTGTGTTAAAATCGTGCTGGGATCTCAAAAAATAGCCATTAGATCAGTCGCAACTAATGTGCTAGGTTTCTCGCGCCCACCAGCAAGAAACTCATGGTTTGATAAGGAATGCCGACAGATGATAGCAGCCAAGAACGAGGCCTACAATGCTAAGCTGCAGGTGAAGACGAGAGCTGCCATTGAGCTCCATAGGCAGAGAAGAAGGGAAAAACACCGGCTTTTCGGAAAGAAGAAAAAAGAGCAAGAAAAGCGCGCGATCGAGGATATAGAGAGGTGCCACTCCAGGAACGGCGTTCGCAAGTTTTACCAAAGTCTGAATCGTCAAAGCTAGGGATACAAGGCTCGAACAGAATCCCGTCGAGATGAACAAGGAAATATCATAGTTGAGACACGGTCGATGCTGAGGGTATGGAAGAACCACTTCTGCAGACTGTTGAACGGCGATGACGAGCAACATTCCGCTGTCAGGCAGACAGAACCATTCAATATTGGCAATGGCAGCTAAAACTGCAAACCACACTACCTGAGTGAAGTGAGGACAGCTATATCCAAAATCAAGCTTGATAAGGCTGCCGGAAAAGACGGCCTTCCCGCAGAGCTTATATAGCTAGCGGAGATGGCCTGGTAAGAAACATCCACCAACTCATAAGCCAAATGTGGTCAGAAGAAAGTATATCTGAAGAATGGAACCTCAGCGTCGTCACTCACGGCGCCAACTACAGAGGCATAAGTCACCTCAACATCGGCTACAATATCCTATCTGCCGTAATATGAGAACACCTGAATGGCCCTTATCAGCGTGATCGAATGCAAGGAAAGTGCACAACCAACCAAATTTTTACACTTCGGCAGATTCTGGAAAAAAAACTCCTAAAGTCCGAATCGATACCCACCAACTAACTATTCATCGATTTCGAAGCTGTCATATGCAGCATTTATAGAGACGAACTATACAGAGCCGAGTCTAGTTTTGGTATACCGCCCAAACTCGTCCGCTTATGTATGCATGACGATGGAGAATTCTCGCTGCTCTATCAGGGTATGAAACGACCTCACCCACCAAAAATGGATTTAGGCAATGCGATGCGCTGTCATGCGACAATCTGATTCTTGAGAGGATTGCGCAAAACTCTCGGGCCAACATCAGAGGCACAATTTTCCAAAAATCGGCGCAACTACTAGCATATGCCGACGATATTGACATCATTGGCAGGACTCACCGTGATGCCATAGCCAAGTTTGCTAGTAGAAGGAAGTGGTGAAAATGGGTTTTTGCAGTGAATGAGGGTAAGACTAAGTATATGCTGTCAACACGAAAGGACACACAACATCCACGAATTGCACAGAACGTCACCATTGCGGATATTACTTGAAGTTAGTACGGCACTTTATCTACATCGGCTCCGCTAACAAGTTTGACAACATCTTTTCAGAAATTAAACGAAGAATTACTGTTGCAACCCCTGTTACTTCGAGCTAAGAAGGGAATTCAGCCCTCTCTCGAACTACTAAGGAGATCCTATATAAGACCCTGATCTTGCCAGTCCTGATCTACGGCGCTGAAGCATGGACCGTTTCAAAAATGGATGAAGAAATCCTCTCGATTCGAGGGGCATATTCTTCGAAAAATCTTCAATCCCGTTTGCGTTGACGGCCTATGGAGACGAAGATTCCACCAAGAACTATACGTGCTTTACACCGACATGGCCCTGGTCAAAAAACTCCGTATTGGACGTTTAAGAAGACTAGGGCATGTAGAACGAATGGACGCCAATTCTTTGGCTCATAGAGTCTTCGATTCCTAGCCAGACTTCGGACGCAGCAGAGGAAGACCTCACCCTAAGCACAAGTAGAAACCGACCTCAACCAACATGGAATGCGCAACTGGAGGCACTTAGCTAAGGACCAGGCTAGTTGGAGAGGCTTGTTGGTTGAGGCCCAGGTTCATTTCGGAATGTATAGTTGGAGAGGCTTGTTGGTTGAGGACCAGGTTCATTTCGGAATGTATAGTTGGAGAGGCTTGTTGGTTGAGGCCCAGGTTCATTCCGGACTGTATAGCCGTTTAGCTTACCTTCTTCAATATTTCGTTCAGTGTGAAGTTGCAAAGAAGGATCTCTAAAAAGTTATGCCGATTTCAGACTGAAATTTTAGCAAACGTTGCATCACGTTTTCATACTCTTGGAGTTGAAAAAAAAGTTCTGCCATTGTCGATACTTAATCCAGAGACCCTTCGGTCAGTCCTCCGAAGCCATTGAAACCTGCTCAAATGAATTCCTTCCAATAAACATATTCCAAACGCAACAGCACTCTTTCAACCTCCTAAGCCTATTTCCATGTGCCCACACATACCATATGCTCTCGCTAGGTGGCACATTTTCAATCGCAAGCAGCAAAACTTCGGCTACACCCAGTGATCGTGTTTCCGTGAGGAATTTACGCAACATATGGCCAAACGTGAATTATCGGCTGACAGGAGGCAAAAAAAAACAAAAAAAACAAAAAAAAACAAAAAAAAAACCAAACGTAACACTCTTTTGTCAGATATACAGTTACGCTGTTGAAGAAAGAAGGACACCGACCCAACACCATCACGTAAACAGTGAAATTCAATCCGAACGGCCTTTTACGTCCTTCAGGTTTTTTTTCCCCCGTCTGTTGTTTTGCTTTGGACTCATTTCAGCTTACACGATCAAACACCCAGAGCGGGGTGGGTCTAGGGGTTTCAATATTGCAAGGGAACGGTTAGGACATATTGCACAGCGACGCACCCATATAGTCGCCCACACACATTGCTTCGGCAGTTCGCAATTCATACGTCCGATCGATCGATCCGACGTTCGTCGTCACCATCGTCGTCGTGGTCGTCCGGTTGGGGACCTACCTCGGGAGACCTTCCCAATTATCCAGGCAGTTCACATCAACGGCTTTCATTGAAATTCGAATACAAAACCGAATGCAGGCGAGTATGCATAAAATGTGGTACCACGGGACCACACCGTTCGCATATGATTTATAGTTTGAGATTTAATTGAGGAATTGAGGTGATCGAGGTTTGTTGATACGGCGCATGTGTGCAGCTTGCATGAGCTTTTATAAGGCAACGCTTGAGAGTGTGGAAAACTCTAAACGCGTAGCCTTACATGTCTAGGCTACTTGCTCCTGTGATACGGGAAATCGAATATGGTTGGTGTGGAAAGGAATTTGGACCTTTTGACCTGCAAGGTCGAACTACACTGGCTGGGAGTTTATGGTTTCCATTTAGGGAATGCGATAAGGCTTTCAAGGGTTTTTTGTATGCACCTTATGGAGGTGTAGATAACAATTAATAAAAGCCACACAAAATGATGGTAATAGGACTTTCAAGGCTGAGGGACAATCCCATATTTAGTCTGATATTGGTTTTGGTCATGATCAGTGCCGTACTGGTAATTTGGAGGAAATGTTTTCAGGCATCCCACACTTTTTTTTTTAATCGTTTAGCAATTCCTTCACGAAGTCACACAAGTCTCCAATTAGCCGGGTCCATAGTTTACTGCCTCCAATGGCGAACTAGAAGCCGGTTTCTACTTATGCGAGACACTTAAAGTAAGAAGGTCTTCCTCTACTGCGTGTGGCTGGGAATCGAAGACTCGGCGGGCTGGAGTGTTGGTGTCTATTCGCTCTACATGCAAAAATCATCTAATGCGGAGTTTTCCAGATGTAGTCATGGACACATTATTGGTTTTGAGAAAAGACTATGCTAGCGACCCTGCTACCAGGGACAGGTCGTATAGTTTTTATTTTAATCTTCGTCTCCATTGCCCGTCAACGCAAGCAGGATCGAAGATTTTTCGAAGAATTTTTGTCTCGAAACGACCATTTATTGCTAAAACCTTGCCTTAGTAACAAGTAATTGGATCCATATGTCGTATCGATTATAGATGGGACATATCTTCAAGAAAGCCGATGCCCTGCCTTGCTCCAACTACAGAGAAACACTTATGGAGCTGTGTTGCCTAATACTGAAAGATACGTGATACATCATTCAGCTTCGAGGCAGCTTATCTGAACTTTTACAAACATGTACCGGATTCTGACATGACATGTGAATTATTCAATCGTGTACTGGAACAGAAAGTGCGGAGCATGTGTAAATACAGAAGGCGCAATCTTCAACAAATTTGTCCAGATACTGGGATACACGACTTCATAACTTTTCCTCAACGTACCGTTTTTGAAGTATATACGCAATTTATGACCAGGCGAAACACCCTTGGACGAATATCTCTGTTTAAAGCAACATTTTGAGGAAGTTGAAGAAATCATCTACCCCACCAATCACTCCTTAGTGGAGATGCGACGAAGACTGATCCTATGATACCAGTAGTATGTATTTCGAAAATCCAAGACCCAAATCCAAACAGTCCTTCTTTTTGACGCCGATTTCTGTCTGGATAATTCTGGATAATGGATGGAAAATTCTTCGAATTTTTGGTCCTGTATGTGAAGAAGGAGATTTGGGGAGAAGATGCAACCGCACAATTTATAAATTATACCAAGAATAGGATTTGGTTTTGGGAAATTTTGAGTTTTTGATGATATAGTCAATATGAGCGGTTGTGAGAAAGCTCGCCACTGTGTATCAACGAGCCAGTTGCGACAAAAAATCGTGTTTGTGTTTTATTGCAAATCACCATGGACGGACATAGCGTTGAACAACGAGTGCAAATTTGATTATCAAATGGGTGTTCTGTTCACGCGCTTCGCCTATTTTGCGGTCGTCATAATGGTTCTATCCGGAGGACTATTCGCATTGGTACTTATACACTTAGATTTTTTAAATATCGGTATTCGAACCAAGGATCCCGCGCTTAAGTCCAACGCACTAAACACTATGCTACTGGACCCTATTTGAACCTCGATGTATGGGTGACCGTGCCACATGAGTTAACGCAAAGTATAAAAAACATATGAGAAGGTTACAAGGTCTTGTTGAGAGGACTATTCGCATTGTGCTGGATACAGTTGAGCCCACCCGTACGTCGACGAAACGCAAGATCTGCCGAAAACATAGTTTTCCATACACATAGTGTACAGGCGAATCCGAGATAGTTAATTTCTCGTCGCTCACGAAAACTCGGCCTTTGGCAGCTCACAACTTGGGGAATTTTGCTTCCCCATTTGCACCTGTACAAAATTTAACTGGCCTGAGCTGAAGCCAAACGACCATAAACAATGACGTGAATTCGCTGAATGGGATCTGGAGCAGTTGGAAAATTACCGTAATTTTCACCGAAAAATCATCTCCCGCGATGATACACATTTCTGGATGAATGGGTACGTCATCTTAATTTGGGACGATACCAATCCACATGAGATCCAAGAGCGTCCAATGCATCCCGAAAAAGTCACTGTTTGGGGTAGATTTTGGGCTGGCGGCGCCTTCGGTCCATTATTATCAATCATTGAGAACTACTTAAGCAAGCAATCCACATCAACGGCGAGCTCTATATCGATGATTACACTTTTTTTTCCTGAATTCGATGATGTGGGCACCAACGACATGTGGTTACAACAGGACGTCGCTACGTACCACACAGCTCACGCGACATTGGAAATTCTGCACGAGCGATTCGAGAGAACGTAGGGGTGTTGTAAGCCGGCCATCGAGGTCGGTTTGACCACCGATTGAACGCCATTAGACTTTTTCTTGTGGGGGATTCTGAAGTCGCGGGTGTATGCAATTAAGCCACAAAGTACAGCGTCCCTGAAAGCCAACACTACCAATGCCGTCGGTCAAATTCAGCCTGATTTACGAGCCGGAGTCATGGGAAATTGGACATTTCTGAAGCGCGCCCCCCAGAGAAGCAGCGGCCGCTGTTTGGACGATTCCATATGAAATTGGATCGAAAGGCTTGTCAAACGAATAAAAAATTTCGATAATATTTCACACACACTTTGTCATTTAATTTAAAGATATGCAGCGCATAATGAAAGACCCTGTACATGTCATTTATAGCGGACAAGAGACAGACAAATTTCCTTACTGCCTTGAAGTTTTATCAATGTATGGTGACATTCTGTCCGATTAGTCGCCTTTATTGTTAACAGCAAGCTTATTCACATTGTGCCTGATATTGGAGAAGACCTTAGAGTTTGACATCGAGACCCATCAATTTTAAAGCTGCTTCAGCCAGTGCGAGCAGAGACGAGCTTTACCGTACCATCTCCACATTTATTATCCCAAGTGAACTGATATGCCTTACAAGATGAATGAATGCTCGCTGTTCCGTCGGAATCGGAGGTCCAGCGAAAACTTTGAAACCACCAGAGGGCTGAGGCAAGCTGACCGATTGTGATGCAGTTGCTTCAATAGCAAGCTAGGGAGCAATACCCAGCCCAGTACATCGATTCTATGTTTATACAATCCGCGCAATATTTTGGGTTTTCTGATCTCATCGAAGCAGCTGCGAAGAATGGGATTGGCTTTCATTAAAAAAGAGTCAACTCGAACCCAAGTCTTGGCCAGAATGTGACCATTGACAGAATGACAGGTATATCATCGATGTAGTCAAAGAATTTTTCTACCTGGGCACTGCTGTTAACTCGGAAAATACAGTACAGCGACTGAAGCCTAATCAGAATACGTATCCAACGGTAAAGATAGCTGGGCTATGGATTAACAGCAGCCAATTTGAGATGGCAGGATGAAGAGCTAAATTACTTGAGGCCCAGGAACACCACGCTCGCTGTCGTCGCCAATCTTGATGGTTCGTTATACCTGATAGGCCTGCAGAAGTGTTTCGTCCATATTTACAGCATCAACTGTGGCCCAATTTAAATTTATTTCTGGTTTATCTCTACAGGATTCGGTTTGGGCCTTTTATCCCAGGCTGTGAGGTATCACAGTTTGGTAAAACTTACAAACATCATGTCTGGGATGGAACCCATCTGTATGTTCGATTGCGGCCTTTTCCTGTTCTTTTTTTTCTGAAAAAGCCGACCGTTCTTTCTTCTTTTCTTATAAAGCTGAATGGCAGATTTTTCTGTAGGTCTTGTCTTCGCCTGCAGCTTTGCGACCATCTGTCGGCATTCATCGTCAAAGCAGGGGTTTCTTACTGGTAGTCAATTTAAAGGCTTGATGCTAAGTCTCATATGGTCTTTGACATTAGATGCTGGTGGTATCAGTTTTAGTAGACATTCTACAATGGTCTGGAAGATCACTTCTTATTGCAACCTTTCGACGTTGTGGTGGTGTGCATTCTTATTTTGGTAAACAGTCCGAGTCGATGCTACCTGATCGGAATTTGCGGGCATGAGAGTACTGGAAAAAAGTCTCTCGTCCGACGCAATGTCGTTGGTTCCGTTTGTTGGTTCCTTAAACGATGTCAAGATGAGGGAAGTGCCCCGTCCTGCTTATATAAGTCAATAAGTGTAACACCATATATATACGTGATGTTGGGTATCTTGTGTTTTCCAGACAATGCTTCTAAAAATCTGCTCTCTTCAAAGCTTGACGTTATAATCACTTTGACTTCGTCTTTCATAAGTCAAAGACTCATAAAAATTGTGGATTAGTGGATTTTTCCTTGATGCGGATTGACACAATGGGTTCACTGATCTATTCGGAGCATAAGACTTCTTGCAGAGCCTGTCAGAGTGATTGCCACGGTTTTTCACTCTTCTTTTGAAGGGTCCATTTCATTGTATTTCCTGAATAGCAGTAATGTCTTTTTTTTTGTAGCAGCTATGCAACTTTGCTGTTAAGCTGTACCTTTTCGGTGTCACTTCTCAGAATCCAGGTGGAGAAACGCACGTTTCAGTAGCCAGTGAAAAATCATTTAGGTGTTGCTACGGCTGGGAATCGAACCCAGATCTTCTGCGCGGTAGTTCATCGCACTTACCATTGTGCCAATAACGCTGATCCCATCAAAAAATGAACCACATAAAGGTAATCTTTCAACGTTCAAGAGAACTTGGGTTTATGTTAGGTTAAGGTTAGGTTTTAGGTATGTTTAGGTTTTAGTGGATTGCACGCGATGCGTGTACACACTTAGACCATCAAGGTAAGTTGTGGTACCACGTGGATCTATCGACTTTCATATATTCGTCCGTCTAATTGAACCATTCAGAGCTAACTATGTAGCGTAGGAAGTTTCTGACATTGACCCAGAAGAAGTCTCCTTTTACTGAGAGACCAAGACAAGAGCATAGAAGGTGAGTAATACTTTCCTCCTCTTCTTCGTCTAAGCAGCTTCTGCAGAAGTCATTGCTGAAGAGGGTGGTTTTGCATGTAGGCTTATCGGACAGTGTTCTGTAAGGACACCGATAATGGTGATGATGTTTCACCTGTTCAGCAATGTCTAAAAGATGGAACGCTTCTGGTTAAAGTTAGGCTAGAGTTGCCTGGATATTTGACACATTGTGCCGTTCCCATCTGCGGTTTGCTTTCTTGATCACATCCAGTTTGATCTGTGAATTACATGGACTCACAACGCCGTGTGTTTGCTGATTGGCATCTGGAGCTGTTGGAAGTTGACAACTTTTTAACCAAAAAAATCAAGTGGATGTATGCGTGAAGAAGCTAAACCACACGATCAGGGACGATAAATGATCACGAGATGCATCTAAAGAGAGTCTCTGTTCGTAGCTTGAAAATATTGGTTCGTACCTATTCAATCAAGTTGGACTTGACATAACCGTCAATGACGTGGAATATAGGTCGTTAACAAGCGTCTTCCTAAGTCCCTTATGGATACCGACGGCATTTGGTTCCACAAGGACGCCATTGCATACCACAAACTGCATTGCACCATAGAGATTCTACATGAGCGAATTGAGGGCTTGGTTACCGATCGTGGAGACGGAGCAAACTGGCCACAGATATCAAGTAGTTTAACGGTTTCAGACTTATTTCTTTGAGCCTTCCTTCTGAGGTCTATGAGAAGTAACCAGAAGCAACTGATGCCGTCGAAATCAGCATACGAAACGCCAGATTTATGAGATCAAGTTGGACTTGACATAACCGTCAATGACGTGGAATATAGGTCGTTAACAAGCGTCTTCCTAAGTCCCTTATGGATGATATGGATACCGACGGCATTTGTTTCCACAAGGACGCCATTGCATACCACAAAGTGCTTTGCACCATAGAGATTCTACATGAGCGAATTGAGGGCTTGGTTACCGATCGTGGAGACGGGACAAAATGCCCACAGATATCAAGTAGTTTAACGGTTTCAGACTTATTTCTTTGAGCCTTCCTTCTGAGGTCTATGAGAAGTAACCAGAAGCAACTGATGCCGTCGAAATCAGCACACGAAACGCCAAATTTATGAGACAAAGTTACGAAAATTAGACCTCCCTTATACGTGTGACCAACCATTTGAATGTCGCTCGTTGTATTCCCTATTTAACGCCAGGAAGTGTGCCTTCAAATAAAATAAATCGAGCGGCCTTATTATAAGCCCTTTTTCAGAATTCGTAGAAAGGGTTTAACCAGGTGCAGTCTAACAACCGCCGCAGAAAAAAGTCACGATGCTGTTTTTGCCATTTGCTTGCAGGGTTTATTGCCTTTGCATGCATCCAAACTCGCACATATCCCAAATCCAACAGTGAGCCAAAGCAGTGGGGTCGCAGGGGGCAGCATGCCCCCCATCACATTCAAACTTTGTATACACCAAACTTGAAAAGAATTCCAATTTCAAATGGCAATAACACCTGAAGGTGTTAAGCCCTGTGGGGGCTATTTCCTTTTTTTTTGGGAATTAAGCCCCATGAGTCTTATTTCAGAGGGGGTTATTGCACTGACACGTATAGCCTTAGTTAATCGACCAACTCTTACGTTTGTCTTTGCGGGAAGACAATGGTAGTTCAAGCCTCTTGCTCCGCTATCTTGTCAGAAATCAAAACTAGACCACCTTTCGTTGGAAACTGAGTAATAAAGACGAGTACCTAGGGCCAGATTTTATTTAAGGCACTTCTCTGCAGAACCATAGACCTTCCCTATTAAAAGCAGATGAAGAAACTTTTGCCCGCTTAAGCCCCATGGGTCCTATTTCCGAGGGGGTTATTGCACTGAAATGTGAAGCCTTACTTAATCGACCAACTCTTACTTTTGTCTTTGCGGGAAGGCAATGGTAGTTCAAGCCTCTACCTCCGCTATCTTTTCAGAAATCAAAACTGACCAACTTTTGTTGGAAACTCTTACTTTTGTCTTTGCGGGAAGGCAATGGTAGTTCAAGCCTCTAGCTCCGCTATCTTTTTTTAAGAACTTTGCCCTCAAACAAACTCTGACTGTTATGAACCAGGGCCTGGATCGTTGCCATGGATTGCTTAGTCTCATTGGGGAATATCTGATAGTGATCTTCGTCAATTGAGTGTTTTTGGTGATGTGTAGGAGTAACGCATCACATCAGCTCCGCCTTCCTCAGAGCTTGTAGACACCATTAGTCTGTTACATGATGGCGATGTTAATCTGATCGAAACGTAAGCCCTTCGGAAAGGTTATTTTCCAACTCAAATTGAAGTCTCTTCCCATTAAATGATAATGAACGATACCTACCGTACCGCCTAAAACATCAACTCCACTCGCGACTCAATACAAATACAGTTGCATACCTTCCCTTATAAGAAGACCTCCAACTCCGACTTATTATGCGTACCAATTCTATTCATTCTCAAGACGTAACTGCCCTAAATCCCCTTTTGGAAACCGAAGCATTCGCATACAAAAATTCTTATGGGCACACAGCCGCTGGCAAATAAAGATGCGCGTTGTCTAGTTAACACCAACTTTGTCTGCGATAGCCCCCTCTCTCACCACGGCTACATAGGGAGCATATTAATGGCCCCACCACACCGCACACACAACTCCCAACAATCACTGTCCAACTTCGTGTAATAAACACACAATCTGCGATTGACATGTGTGTGCAAATGTGCTGCTTCATAGGAACCCAAGACGTTGAGTCATATCTAGCCTCGACTCCACTTCGGGACGGTGCGGAGCAGGCCCTCCAATGGTGTACACCATGTGCGCTCACCCCGTACGCGTACGTGCGCCAAATTCTGATTAATTATTATTAGAGTCTTGCGTTTGGGGAACTGCAGCTACAGCTTGGCTAGGTTTTGTTTTGTTTTGGACTCCCTAGCCTCCCAAGGAATTGTGACATAAATTTCAATTATAGATTTACCCAGATTCGCCAGAGACCCGAGCGCGAGCACATGTCGCGGGGATGGGGATGGGTATACACCGCCTCGGGAATAGGGAACATTTCCATTTGCCACACAGAGATGGAGCACTAAATGGTGTTTCATAGTTCTCGTAATTAATTGGATGACAACGACGACCGACCGACGACGCTGGGAGCACAGAGACATGGACTTTTCTATTATGGAACTGGTTGAATTTAGTGTTCCGCGGAAACGTGAAGTCATTAATTGTCGCGAGTGTATGAGAACGCCAGCGTGTGTAGGTATGCGTGCGTGATGTGGGATAGTGAATGACGAAACTGATTTCGAGAAGACAGCTTCTTTGAGCAGTCGAAATGGTGCCTACTGGCTGCGTGATCGGGGAACGTAATTAGGCTGGAGACTTTGTTTTGGTTTGGACGTTGTCGTAGGGCACACTAGTCGTAGCTGTCCTTCCATTGAATGAGAATGTGAGAAAGTGAAGTTGACCTTTCTGTGGGTATGGGTAGGTTTTGAGGAAAGGAGGTTGCACGAGAACCTGGCCTGCATATTTGGAGGTTTTAAGATGCAAGGACACTAAGAAACGATCCCAATGCCGCAATAACTAAAATGCAGAATGTCTAAGCTTGACACTTAGTCCAAGCAACATCAAAGTGGCTGGACCTGCTCTTGCGATGACCTGTCAAATCAACCGTGTAGTATGATTGACCGTTCATACTTTTCATGCTTTTCCCAATTCAGACATTCAAATTCCGGATGCAAGAAGTACAAACGCATGCGTGAATGATTGTAAGAAAAATGATGAGCCCTTAGTCCTTACGGGACTGTTTTGCATAGATTTGCATCTTTGATACAGGGGGGGAGATCAACAAAGTTTAAAGGCCGGATTTCTACAGGGTGGGCCAAAAGAAGTCATCCGATGTTGTCGCCGCCTTCAGAGTATCGGTTTTGGCTCGCGCAGTGTGCGCCATTGCTTCGTCCTGTTGGAACCACATGTCCTCCAGTACTAATTCATCCAATTGCGGCAAAAAAACACTCGGTTAACATGTCCCCATAGCGCGCACCGTCCACTGTTGTCGATTGACCAGCGGCGTTCTCGAAAAAAAAATGGCCGGATGACTCCTCCAGCGTGCACAGCGCACCATGCAGTTACTTTGAGCGGGTGTAATTGCTCCTCGTGAATTACTCGTGGACTTTAGGTGCCCCAGAAGCGATAGTTTTGCTTGTTCACGTACCCGCTGAGATGGAAATGAGCCTCATCGCTCATTATGATTTTGGTTGAAAAATCGTCCACGTCGTTCTCGTGATTGAGAATGGCTTGGGCGTAGGTTACACGCGTTTGGCGGTCGACAGGCAGCAGCTGATGCACGGACTGGACTTTGTACGGGAACATCCGCAAGTCTTTGACCAAAATTCGCCTTAGGGACGACAGGCTGATGGCGTCTGGTCGATGTTTCCGGCGACAGCTCGACATCCTCGGCAACAGCGGCGATATTCTCGGCACAACGGTCGCTCCGGGGCCGGCCACTCTTGGCAACGTCGCGTGTGGTCCCATACTCTTCAAGGTTGGTGGCCCAACAGCGCAGTGTTTGCGCAGTCGGTGTCGGACGACCGGGGATTCGGCGACGGAATTCGCGCTGCGCCAACACTGCAGTTTATTCCGTGTTCTTGGGGAGTGTATCCCTCCATGGCTTGTTCACTTGTATTATACATCTGTCTAGTCCACAAATGTCAGAACAGATTTGACATTGGCGGCCATTTGCAAAAATAAGAGCATTTTCCAACAGGGTGATCTTTTTTGGCCAACCTTGTACTTGGATCAGATCAACACGAGATGAAGGCCAGTGAAAAATCATTTAGGTATTGCTACGGCTGGGAATCGAACCCAGACCTTCATGGTTAGGAATCTTTTTAATTTTGCAAACTGCCTTATAGCTAGAGGTAAGACTACAAAGCAAATGTGCACCCCAAATATCTGGATTTGAAGCAAAAGACCGTCCGATGCAACCAAAGGGAACTAAGCGTAACTATTGTGAACCACGTTTCCTGCTGTTCCAAATATGAGAACAGTCCGGTTTGCCCTTAGCACCAGCATGAAATGCCAAAGATCGTCCGGTACAAGTCAAACGGTCAAATCAACGTTTGAATCCACAAAGCACGAACGAAGCAAGCCGCTTCCAACTGTTCGCTGACAGCAATAGTAAACCAAATCTGACGAGACATAAAAACGCAGATTTAAAGTTTTGATTTGATCTCCTTTGCATTTTTGAAAATTTGACGTAAGGCCGTTGATGAATTCTGACGTTTTGCCATTTTTTTTTGTATAACGACCTGTGATTGGCCATGACGATGTGTCATTTTATACATTTAGGTGATTTGACACGGACTGAGAAGGAAATTCAATAAGAAAGTCTTAACATGAACTTCTAATGAGATAAGCCCATTATTATTCCAGTCTAGCTTTACGGCCATGGAACGTGGAATGTAGCAAAAGAGGATGAAGTACCTAGTCCTTGGAGGCTTTGAGCGAGAAATTCTTTCTTCGCGTTTGAGTTGATAAAGATTTCAACCAATTTAAAGTATGCAACTGGAGGTATCTAGCCAAAGACCAGGCTGAAGTTGAGGCCCAGGTTTACCCTCGACTGTAGCATCAATAAAGTAAACCAGACAATATTGTTGGTGATAATACTGCTTCCGATATTCGGATTTTCTAGAATAAACCGAGTATGCTTCCTAAAATGTTATCAAAATCCTTCCGAACAGTTAAGAAAATGTCTAAATGTTGTAAAAGCTTTATATGGGAAGTATCTTCAGTTTAAGACCCTGTGTCACTGTAACTGCCTAATCAGATTACGTCAAAACAAAGACTATAAAGCCATACAGATGACAAACTGCATACAAGAAAAATTGTTCTATGTCGGGACGTATTGGCACACAGTACTCTAAGATCCTTAGATGTCAAAATTTGTATCAAACCTGTTCAGTTGTTCGACTGTTCAGCCTTCAGATCCGCACCCAGACTGACATATAGAACTGTCAGACGCAGTTTGTATGTTTGTTGATTCGAGTATCAACAATTGTGCGCACATTCACCAAATTTAATTTCTTGTCATTCAATTGCATTAACACGCGTTAAATCAGTAAATTTGACCAAATTGCTTCAACGATATTGACGTTTACAAATTCAACCCGTCTAAAGAAAAATTACCAACCTCTCATATGTCAAGCTACTGTACTGCAAACTGTTTGAAATCAACTGCAGCTCACTTTAATTAAAGCCGTGCCCACAAAATTTGGAAATAAAACTAAACCTGACAGCTGTCAGCAGATTATTTCTCCGATACATCAAACTGACAAGCTACCGAAATTTAAATGGAATTTGTTACCAAATCACCTAATTGACATTTGGACACCATAATACATTTTTACGCACATTATGTTCAAAGTCAGCTCTACGCTGCATTGTGGTTCTTAAAAAAAAATCTCACACTCACTCAGCGAACCCGAAACCGAAAGTACAAAAATATCGCCAAGAAAAAAAAAAAAGACTCGGCGTCTCCTTCACACTTTTTTGTTGTTCGTTGTCGTCGTGAATGTAAATGAGATACTCTTTCAAATTCCAGATCCCCTGCGTACTTTTCCAAGCCAACAAACTATTCGCATCCAAACTCAAGCCTAAAACGAACAAAAAATACCAGAAATCCACTTTACTCCAATTTCACCGGAAAACGTGCCTTCAATTCCTTGCCGCGTCCCTTTGTGTGAAGGAGATTTCCTCGTCGAAGAACAAATGTGCGCGGACAATGAGCTCCTCCGGTTGGCAAATAAAAGATGCAAGCGCTCTCTAGCGTTATTAGAAAATTAACTGCCCCAGCCAGAGAGTTATTAAATCCTGGGTATAGTCAAGACCGCACGAAAAGGAAACCCCAAACCACATGGAGGCGCAATTCAAACGCGCAGATAGAGAGCTTAATAAGAGCTAATTTCTGAGGGGTAATGCAACTCTGGAGCGTACTTTACTTTCTTTTCGTGGAATCGTGCAAGCAATTTCTGCAACTGTTGTGCGCGCTCTCAATTGGCTGACAATGGGATGCAAATAATCCCCCCGCTGTTTTGGGATAATTTGCCAAGAGAACTGGGATTTAAAGCTGATGCTGGAGTTCATTTGAAACTGGTGCAGATGTACAGATGTCGCCAGTGTTTAAGGTATGTAGCTCCAATAAGTCAACTGTCAGACCAATATGCCGATGGTTTGCTTTAAAAGTCGTTGTTATTATGGAACACCACATGGTTGACCTCTTGGGGTGCTACTTTTCACATCAAACACGTGGTTCACATACTTATTTACAAAATGGACGGTTTTATCCCATCGTATCGCAAATAAAGCATCCTCCAGTAAATCTTAGTGCCAAGCACGATGCACGACACCATTAATCATGCGCAGCTCCTAAAGTGTCTACACTTGGCGTTTCTAATACCAAATCACCATCATATCCTTTCTCATAATCGGCAATTACCGCCACTCTATCAGTTCGCGTGTTACACACATCCACGTGAGGTTAACAACCAACAGCAGAGCGCTAGCAACATTTACCCGATCGAAAGGGTTGCGCATGCGCAGGTGATTTTTCAATTTAAATGGGACACCGGGGGAACAGGTGAGACAGTCGGATATTTGATGACACATCGAAATGTTGAATTTATTATGCGCTCCAATACAGATAGGACTACTGAGAGGTCTAGTGCTTGAAGTCATCCTCTCTCACCATCGCGTGATAGTCTTCTTCGAGCGCTGGAGATTACTCACAGCGTGTGGGTAAGCCCGCGAATATCGTACTCGCATACAGATGGACGATTATCAATTAGGCATTCATAGCATGTCTAGGGAGTACTAGTGAAAGCACCAACAACAAGCCAACCAATCGAAAATGATGATCGGAATCATAATAGATGTCTGTAAGCCGGGCTTGAGATCGTGTGGAGGGGTTCCAGCCTTTGGCTAGAAATTAACGGCGCAAATTGTGCATCGATTTGAAGAGTCACCAGTGGTAGGCTGTTGCGTCGCAATTTCAATTGAAACTTTATACCGATACCATTGTGATGGTATAATAGTGCGCATGGTTTAATGAGATATTGGGGGTTTGAAAAGTTCCCATCAGAGAGCGTTGCGAGAGAGTTGCTCTGGTGCTTTGATGACTTGAGAATTAGGTTGGTTGAGTCATGTCATTAGATTGGATTGAATGGCAGGGGTGTGGCTGTAATCTTTATTTCGGAGGCTGTGCTCAGTGGAATAACCAAATTGCAATTAACTGTAATAGGCAGAAGGGTCTATAAATGGGAGGTTTTAGTGAGGGATGATGAAATGTCGATGTCCGGAGCTATTACAGATAATGGCCACACAACGTAATTCAACATTTCAGTAACATATCGCGGTTTTTAAACTCAGATGTATGACATGACAGACACATCATGTAATATTTGAAGCGAATCGCAAACGAAAGCGATATCCATCAGGCCGGTTGTCCGACACAGCCGACAAAGCATGGTCTCATCCAACCGGATTAGACTTGCTAAACTTATAAGTGCGAGTGTTTACAACTCAGATGTCAACCATAACCGGAACGTCCACGGACAGCGACTTACGATTATGAATCTGGAACGTGCTAATCAAAAAGTTTTATCTGTCGGTAGAGCAGACATAACCACAATCCAGGAAATACGTTGGACAGGATCAAGAGTATTCCAACGACGTTTATTACACCTGCCACAGGAGCCAACTTCGGTGTAAAATAATCGACTTTATGCCGGTTAATGATCGCCTCGTTGCGATACGCAGCAGCGCAACATTATACAACATCAGCGCAGTATATGTGCACACGGCCCTACCGATTAGAAGTTCAACTCTATCAAGGAGGAATTTCACGAGCTCCTGGACGGAGACTATCCGGAATACGAAGTTAAAATCGTACTAGGGAACTTCAATGCGAAAATCGGCAAGGAAAATATCTTTTGATGGCTAGTTGGGTAGCACAGCATCCAGATAACGACAACAGACAATGGATAGCGACAGACTTCGAGCAGCAAGTATTACGGTTATCAGCAATTCCCAAGACTTCGAATCCGCAATGCAACCTGGCGATCTCAAGATGCTTGAATTGACCATGTGCTCATAGATGCGAGACACGCATTCAACATCCTGGATGTATACACATGCAGAGGGGCAAACATCATCTCTCACGATTTTCTCGTCGCAGCCAAATTCAGAGTCCGACTGTCCAACGCGAAGCTTCAAATGGTGCAAAAAAAAAACTTCAAGTTTGATGCCTTAGTGAACCGAAGATTGCAAGAATCTTCAAACAAAAACTGAGTTAGAGACTCCATGCAGGAAAAAAGAGAACACACAGCCTCCCAGCTCAGGGAAATCGAAGAGTCTCGCGATTCTATGTATTCAGATTCTATGTATTCAGATTCTATGTTCAGGGGATTGTAGACGCATTCAAGCAGCATTATCAGCTGGTTAATGGGCATAAAGTTGAGAGAGTGATAGGACAAGAAGCCAGCCGAAGCCAACGAAGAGATAATGCCCTTTTGGTTTAAGAATCAAGCGATAGCGTATGCCACAGTGATAGGACTGAATAACTGGCAGCAATGGGACCAGGGTTGGGAGCCAATTAAGTAAGTAAAACGACAAAACCAAGGATACAAGGCACGCACAGAGTTCTGTCGAAATGAATAAAAGTAGTTGAGTCTTGCTGAGGATATGGAGGAAACACTTTTGCAGACCGTAGCTGTTAAACGGCGACGCCGAACCACCTCCTACTGTCAGAACCAATGTTCTGCCTGCCAGTGTAAGGTTTTTCGTCGTCGCCGTTTCACAGCTAAAGTCTGCAAAATTGACAGGAAGAGCCAGTGCTCTGCCTGACAGTGGGAGATTGTTCTTTGTCGCCGTTTAACAGCTAATGTCTGCAAAAGAGGTTCTCCCACTATAAATAAAACAAAATATACAACCACCCGAAATAAGTGAAGAGATGACAGCTTGAGTGATATTAATGACAGCACTATCTAGTCTTGAGCTTAACAAGGCTGCTGAATAGGACGTCCTTCCTGAAGAGCTATATAAAGAAGGTGGAGATGATTTCGATGGCAACATACACCAACTCATTAGCAAAACCTGGTCGGATGAAAGTGTGTCTGAAGAATGGAACCTCAGCATCGTTTGCCCAATCCACAAGAATGGAGATCCTTTGAACTGCGCCAACTACAGGTCTCCTCGAATTCGTCTACAGGATTCTTTCTGCTGTAATATGTGAAAGAAAGTCGACAACTGATAAAATCTGTAAAATCTGTACTTCGATCCTGGAAAAAAGTTAAGAAGCCCAAATTGGTGTCCAACACCTACACAGACAGCATTTATAACAACGACTACCTGCATGCATGTCTAGTTTTGGTATACCCCTCAAACTCGTCTGTCTGTGAAGGATGACGATGGAGAATTCTCGCTATTCCATCAGGGTCGAAACGACCTCACCCATACATTCGATACCAAAAAAAAAAGGATTTAGGCAAGGCGACGCACTGTCGTGTGACTTCTTTAATCTCATTCTGGAGAGGATTGTGCAAAACTCCCGAGCATGTGCCTACGATATTGACATCATTGGTCGGACTCAACGTGATGTCATATAATATGAATAGGGAAGCGGCAAAGATGCATATATGCTGTCAACTCGAAGGGACTCGAACATCGACTTTATGGTATTAAGGGGCTATGCCAACTAGGATCCGGTATTTTGTCTGACATCTCGTAACAAATCAAACGAAGAATTACTTATACCAACCGGTGTCTCTTCGGGCTAACTAGATCATATATAAGACCCTGATCATCCCAGCCCTGCTCTACGGCGCTGAGGCATGCGCCGTATCAAAAGTGGGCCAAGAAATCCTTGGTAGATCAAAAAATTCTTAAGAAAATCTTCGGTCCTGTTTGCGTTGACTGGTTATGGAGACGAGCTTAACTGTGCAGCTTCAGTTAAGTGTAATCTTGAAGTTTCTGTTATAATCAGATCCACCAAGTTATTTGTTCGGAAAAAATTCCAATCGGAACTCAGTTTGTCCTCAAGGTATCCATTGAGTCCATTGTCAAAAATTGTTGACTAAATGCATTATGCCGCTTCATAAGCATATGCGATCAATTTCGTCGGAAGATTCTTGACAGGATTGTGAAAGACAACCGTTAAGATGTTTCGGTAGAACTTCGAAAAAAATTTAATTCGAAGCAAAGCATGTATAGAGCTTACGAATGAAGGCTTAAAAGGTCTAAGGTTAAAAGATCGGAAATGGTGAAAAGATCGGAAAAAAGGTTAAAAGGTTAAAAGACCGGGAACCTACCGGAGAATGAGTCAACACGATTCAACTACTTCGTTGTACTTTCTGTTTTTTCATGTCGAGTGCAGTCTAGTGGATCGAAGCTAAATAGTTAATTGGGATCCTTTGTGGTTGATGAGCTATATTTCTCGAGTAAAGTCTTTGAAATTAAAAACGGTTTACAACAGGGGGCAGTGAACTCCCCGATATTGTTTAAAATTTATACAAGTGATCTTGTAGGTTCCCTCAGTCACGCTATAGCGTACGCAGATGATCTGGTGGCGTACAGCGTGACTTGGATCACATTAAGGGATATTGCGAGGATTGGGAATTGAGGATCAATTTCCAAAAAACCGAAACAATTCTGTTCAGGACCCCAGTGCAGAGGGCTTCTTACGATACCAGAAAAAACTGGAAAAAAATTTTGTATCATGGGACAGCATGGACGGCCGTTGGCGGTGAGAAGTGAAGTCAAATACCTTGGCATCTGGCTTGACAAGTTTCTGTATTTTAATAAAAATGTGGATGCTTGTCTGGCCAGGGCTAGGGAGGCTTATGGTCTGACAAGAAGATTGTTTCATAGCAGTCAACTTGATTCAAGGGTGAAAGTCATTTGCTACATGGCCCTCATAAGGCCGATCATCGCTTATGGTTGTCCCGTGTGGTTCAATATATCACCATCCTACATGGAAAGGATACGGCTGTTTGAGAGACGTTGTCTTCGATCCTGCTTAGGATTGTACCGAACGCCGGCCTCCGAGTACATAAAATATTATCGCAACGAGGTTTTATACAATGGGGCTCAGTTGAATAGAATTGATAATTTCCTAATTAAGGTGACTCGAAGGCACGCTTCAAGGGCGATGAGTAGCGACAACAGCCTGATATTCGGTGCTTATTACCCCAATGAAATGTACATGGAGAGTGCGCTCATGTCTGGCTTTATTCCACCAGAGGCATTCATTTATATCGATTCGTTAGGGTTAATACAAGACATGAACGGTATCCCGGTTTTATACCATCGCTACCGTGACGCGCGGGACAAGCGGCTAATCCGCGACGGGTACGTCGACAATGCTCCGGAGCTCCTCCGCTTTAGCACGGCGGTATCGGATCGCGATAGGATCGATGCTGCAAAACAGCGCACTGATTTCTAGTGGCTATATGAGGAAGGTGATTCTGCAATTCCTCAGGACTTTGCGGACTTTTAGTCCAACTCCATAGGTAAGATTTTAAATTAGGAACAAGGTCTGGAGCGGGGCTTGTGCACCATATTGGCGTACAATATGGTTGAACGCAGGCTGCGGTGGGACCGAAAGACGCAATCAGGATGGCGACCCCTCGGGGCATGCGCAACGAGGGCTCGCCACCCCGATTATAGTTAAGTTAGGTTTAAGTAGTTAAGTAGTCTTAAGTTAGGTTTAAGTAGTCTTAAGTTAGGCTTAAGTAGTCTTAAGTTAGGCTTAAGTAGTCTTAAGTTAGGCTTAAGTAGTCTTAAGTTAGGCTTTAGTAGTCTTAAGTTAGGCTTAAGTAGTCTTAAGTTAGGCTTAAGTAGTTTAAGAAGTCTTAAGTTATATATAATCTAGAATAAGCTTTTTTATAAAACAAAAATAGTCACTAAACAAAGTTTTAAATTTTTTCTTTGTGAATTAAAATTAAATATAAAACCAAAAAACCGACAAATCTAAGCCTAGAGGCAAAATAAATCAGCTAAATATAAGCTTACAGCGCCCACTAAGGGCCGATAAGTTAGATTAAGTAAACCAGTTATTGATAAGTTAGATTTAAGCATTTTTGTCTAGCATTAAGTTAATATTTTAAGTAAATAAAAAAATGAATTAAAAAAAGTAAAAAAAAGAAGCTATGTTTCTCTGAATAAATACATCTAACAATTTCTTCTCAACTGGACCTCTCCATTGCTTAAACAATCGTTTGTTCGCTACTCAATGTTCGCTCCGTTTATTGAATCATCCCTTGTTGGATGCTCTAGAACAGGTGCGATATTTTTTTTTTAATTTCCATCTTAATGTGGTTGCATGCAATATGCTCTAGTACACAATTAGGTGGTAGTAGATGGAAGGTATGCAATGAACGCATTCAGTTAGTCAGTCCGAGTTGCTGCGAACGGCGCCGAATCGACTCTCTACGGTCTTCGTGTACAACCTCAGCTACCTCCGCTATATTTTCTTCACAGCGTGCTGGGCGTGGTCTATTCGGTCGAATATTATCCAATAATGAATGCTGCGACTCAAAATGGGTGATGGTGTTGCGAATAGTACGCTCAGTAGGCCGATTATGTTGACCATAAGTTGAGCGAAGTGCACGAAACACATTCATCACAGAACGTGAATTTTCATAATAAAGTTGAACAACTTGTAAACGTTGTTCACGCGTAAGTCTTTCCATTATGAAATGCCAAACAATACTTAACAAAAATAACATGACAGCATGACACGACTCACACGTGATCTGTCAAAAAAGGCTTTTGAAAAAAGTATCTCTACTTGAATCACCCGTTACTAGAGTTAGTGCGTTTTATTTAAAACACCTACTGCCGATTACGTGCAAATGTTTGGTAAGTAGAAAAGAAACGCGCCTACATAAAGTATATAAGTGCACCATCGATATAGATAACGTAACCTGAAAATAGATTATTTCTCTCTACACGGAACGTATGATTTAAAACAACTCAGAGGGGACGATATCAAGGCCACCCCCTTGAAAAACGTTTGACATTTTTCACATTTCTACGATTCCCAAAGTATATGAAGGAACGACACAATCCGAAGTTGTTGGTTCATCGCTTACCAATATTGACACTTATTTCAAATATTTCAGAATATCACATTCTACAAGGTATACCCACTCCAATGAGAGTCGAATTAATCGAATCTCTTCTGAGCCAAACCAAAAGTCAAGAAAAAATCTGAGCAAATATTCACTCACTTGCTGTGCAAATAGCCTACTACCATTGTTTTCCGCAAGTGTTGACGCATGACTGAGTGCTGTTTACCAATACACTGCGCACTCAAGGCTTTTTGCGGTTCGTATTGGTTTAGTTCTGTCAAAGATTAAAAATGTATCCCTGAGCCGGTCAAGAGATCTCTGACTCAGACCAAATCAATTCAATTACTCATTCAAATTATTGAGAGTGCAGCAAAGATTTGCGCACTTTATACGAGTGCAACTTTGCAAATATTCCTAGACCTATAGAGACCTCCACTAACTCCATCCCAGGCTCACTGACCCACCAATAACTAACCTATACAAACAATAAGCCTCATCTCGTCGTGGTGTTTACTTTCGCGGAGAGAAGTCATCCAAGACAAAGCACGCGAATAAATTCAAGCCGACCACCGCGAGAAGATGATTAATCGTGCGAACTACACGCAAAAAGAAAGAAAAAAATCGCGAAAATAATCTTAAAAGTTCGCATATTTGTCAAATGCAAACATGCGAGGAACTGGTGCGCCAACCGGCAAGACTCCATCCAGTGTGGAGAAGTGTCGCTTTAGTCATCGGCTGGTAAGAGTATGTGCTTTTCAAATTAATCCGTCGTGTTTCGGTGGTGTTCGGGCGTGCGCCAACCAACGCCTTGTTGTGCTTCCTTCAACAGCACCCAGAAGCTGGAGGGTGCACATCTGCACATGAATACAATGCCTGAAACCGGCTTTGGAATCACACGGTTTCGTGTGTTTCCTGGTCATGCTGGGAGTGACTCAGTGTTCGCTTATTTCATGTGAAACAGGAAAACATGGTACATGGAATTTTGACCGAGATTTTTTCGGAGATTCTCTGACTCGGGCCCTCTTTCGACTCTTTCGAGGGGTGGTCATAAATTTTAAAATGATCTGCCTTAATGCGTTTGGTGTTGATCTGTTTGTGTGCGGAATTTGACTGCACTCGATGGTGTCGATAATGTGTTTAAACTTTTCAGTCGGGGAATGCTTTTAAGTTCGAATGAGTTAGGTGGAATGACAGGCTGATGGTAGGTTTGTCGTTGATATCATGGCAAGACTGCAGGAGAAGTGGGGAAGGTAACCTTGACCAGGCTTTTATGGCGCGTTTTGTTTTAAAATTGATAGAAGCAAAATGTTTTGTTTTTCTTAGAATTTACTTACCGACATCACATTGTCATACGTCAATTTTAACTTCATATAAACGTCAAAGCCATTCACTGTTTCTTGAACCAATAAAATGTCAGCCGTGACCTATAAGGTGTGTGTACCGGGAGGAAGACTTATTTCTTGAACATTAACAAAGAACTGCCTCTTCACGTTTTAATTTTTTTTAATAGCATGTCACATAACTCAGTGAAATACTGATACATAAATATAAGTTATGTGGAATTTTGAAAAAATAAAAATATACAGCTGGAGTGAAGTCTCACAGCGCCGTTACAAAGCAGGAATGCCATTTCATAAATACGTCATAATTGTAATAAAATTGCAGTGCAACACATTTTCCTTTGAAATATAAGTGAACCTCGACATTTTGGTGGTTTGTGGATATTGCCAGTCGAATTTAATTCGCTGATCGGTGAATGAGCCCACTGAAAGAAAGAATAATCGAGCAGCAGCTCGCACAATGGAGAATTTTCTGTCTCGGAATTTGGGATTTGTGTATGTTTCGACGCCAAGTTGCATTAAAGCTCAATATGATTCTTGAAAGTAATGTCAACAGCCATGCAAGTGGCTTTATAAAAATGCAAAGCAGGTTGTCTAGGAATTTCAAGGGTAAGTCAGGCCTCTTGAACAGATGATGCTGGCGGATGAACCGAAAGGCCAACGGAATCGCCCAATTCCGTCGTGGATGGCCCCGTGTTCTAGGGGTATCTAATAAATTGGAACTGGACCTCCAGGTTAAGGGTTATGCTTTGGGTTTATTTCCCACCCATTAAAAAACGACATTGTTGAGGACCCTGCAAAACAACGACGCAGATACTTGCACCTGGAATGTGAGAACAATAAATAGGAGCAGTGCGAGCGAACAACTAGCGGAAGCCCTAAATTGCTACAAAACAGACATTACTGCATCCAGGAAATATGATCGGATGAAAAAAAGGATGAAAAACCGTGACCTCTACTACGGACCGTGTTATTGTGAGCAGAAACAGCGACTATTCGGATGCGTATTTGTTATAAGTGCCAGACTTAGGCAAGAAGTTTTATGTTTCCAAGACATTAGCGAACGCATTGTAGCAATCCTCATCAAGGCCAAATTCGCCAACATAAGCCTTATATGCGCTCACGACCCAACAAAGGGAAAAATATATCGAAACTAAGGATTGCTTCTACGGGCTCCATGAAAAAACCTACAAAAAAAATAAAAATAAACAAAAAAAAACCTAAGAGCGATGTAAAAATCGTGCTGGGAGATTTTAACGCCAAGGTAGGAAGAGAAGACATCTTTATCCGTATTGTCGGAACATAGCCTACACGACAACACGTCTGGTAACGGACTTAGGCTAATTGACTTCGCTGCGAAACGAAATGCCACTATAGCCAGCACACGGTTTCCTCATCTCGAAATCCATAATAGGACATGGCGGTCTCGAGATCAACGAACGGTCAACCAAATTGATCACATTGCGATAGACAAGAGACACGCATCTAGTTTTATGGATGTCCGGACATTCCGAGGAGGTAACATCGCCTCCCACCACCATGTTGCAGCCAAAGTAAGAATGCGGATATACACCACGGCACAACAATCCAGAAATACTGTGAAAAAATTTTATGTCGAAAGACTGCAATCGCAAGAGACCGTCAAGACCTTCGCGCAACGCGTATCCCTAAACCTCTCGATTAACACCATACCACCAGCATCGAACGTCGAAGAACAATGGAAACGATGCCAGCAGGCCATTAGATCAGCCGCAACTGATCTGCTAGGTTTCTCGCGCCCACCAGCAAGAAACCCCTGGTTTGATGAGGAATGCTGACAGATGCTCGCATCCAAGAAAGAGGCCTACAAGGCTAATCTGCAGGTGAAGACGAGAGCTGTTTTTGAGCACTATAGACAAGGAAGAAGGAAAGAATCCCGGCTTTTCAGAAAGTAGAAAAAAGAGCAAGAAAATCTCGCGATCGAGGATATAGAGGTGCCACTTCAGGAACGATCGTAAGTTTTACTGAAGTGTAAAACGGTAAAACCAAGCAAACAATTCTCAAACAGAATCCTGTCGAGATGAAAATGGAAATATCGTAGTTGAGACACAGTCGATGCTGAGGATATGGAAGAAACACTTCTGCAGACTGTTTAACGGCGATGATAAAACACCTTCCGCTGTTAGGCAGAACTAACCATTCGATATTGACAACGACTGCGAAAACTGCCAAACATCCGACTTGAGTGAAGTCAGGATAGCAATATCCAGCTGAGCTTAAAAAAGCCGACGCAGCTGACTTGGTAAGTAGCATCCACCAACTCATAAGCTAAATCTGTTCGGAAGAAAGTTTGCCTGAAGAATGGAACCTCACCATCGTTTGCCAGATCGACAAAAAGGAGAACCACTAAACTGTACCAACTACAGAGGCATAAGTCTCCTTAACATCGCCTACAACATCCTATTTGGCGTAGTGTGTGAACGCCTGAAACCGTTTACCAACAACCTGATCGGCCCTTATTAGTGTGAATTTAGGCCAGGAAAGTCCACAACCGATAAAATCTTCACACTTCGGCAGATCCTGGAAAAAAAACAAGAAGTCCAAATCGATACCCACCACCTATTCATCGATTTCAAAGCCGCATACGACAGCATTTATAGAGACGAACTATACAGAGCCATGTGTAGTTTTGGTACATCGCCCAAACTCGTCCGCTTATGTAGGATGAGAATGGAAAATTCTCGCTGCTTCATCATGGTCGGAAAACACTTCACCGATACATTCGATATCGGAACGGGATTTAGGCAAGGCGATGCACTGTCATGTGATTTCTTCAATTTGAATCTTGAGAAGATTGTGCAAAACTCCCGAGCCAACAGCAGAGGCAAAATTTTCCAATAATCAGTGCAACTACTAGCATAAGCCGACAATATTGGCATCATTGGTAGGACTCAACGTGATTTCATAGCCAAGTTTGCTAGTATAGAGAAGCAAGCGGCAAAAATGGGTTTAGCAGTAAATGAGAGTAAGACGAAGTATATGCTGTCAACATAAAAGGACACACAACATCGACGAATTGGACAGAACGTCACCATTTACAGATATAACATTGAGGTAGTACGGGACTTTGTCTATCTCGACTCCGCTATTAACTCTGACAACAAGATCTCGTCAGAAATTAAACGAAGAATTACTCTTGCCAACCGCTGTTTCTTCGGGCTAAGAAGGCAATTCACTCGAACTACTAAGCAGATCCTATATAATACCCTGATCATCCTAGCCCTGCTCTACAGCGCTGAAGCATGGAAGGTCTTAAAAGCGGATGAAGAAAACCTTGGTCGATTCGATAAGAAAATTCTTGGAAAAATCTTCGGTCCCGTTTTCGTTAACCGGCTATGGAGACAAAGATTCAACCATGAGCTGTACAGCGACTTGCCTATGGTGAAAAAACTCCGCAATGGACGCCATCTTAAGCTAGGACATGTAGAACGAATGGACACCAATACTCCGTCTCGCAGAGTCTTCGATTTCCAGCCAGACGTCGGACGGAATAGAGGAAGACCTCGCCTTAAATGGCGCGCACAAGTAGAAACCGACCTCAACCAACTTGGAGTGCTCGACTGGAGGCAGTTAGCGAAGGACCGGGCTAATTGGAGAAGCATGTTGGTTGAGGCCCGGGTTCATAACGGACTGTAGCGCCACTTAAGTAAGTAAGTATAGGCTGAGGTAATGGAGGAATATCCCCGAAAAATCAGTTAGTGGAATCGGCCTAATGTCTTGCGGAAAAGCTATCAATTTAAATAGTGAGCTGACATTGTACTCCAACTAACTCCAAATCCATCAGCGATATATACGCAATACATCGACTTTAATTTAGAACATACAATTGGTGGTCGCCATTTGCTGTTGATGGTAATTTCCAAGCCGTCCTAACCAAAATCATTGTTTTCATTCAGCTCGTTTGGCGTTGTTAAAAGTTTTTGCTTATAATATGCTCCTTGTTGTCATTATTGGCAATTGCGTTTGCTATGCATCCATAAATAAATATGTGAGTCCATGTTAAAGTTCATATGAAACAAAATGCCTTTCCATTCCCCAATTAGTCCGGTTCGTAGCTGTAACTGCCTTCAGTTGCGCACTTCAAACACTTCGCCCTTGTGCGCGCCACTTAAGGGCGAAGTTTTTCTCTATTGCGTCCAACTTATGGCTGGGAAACCATCATTCCGAGAACGCCATCTCTTATTATCTTATATGACCCCTTTTCTTGAATTTTTTTCTTCTTTCTAAAAAGCTGGTATTATTCTCTCCTTCGTTGCCAACCACAATGGCGGCTTTCGTCTTCACCTGCAGCTTTGACTTGCGTGTCTGGCTGCGAACATCTGTCGGCATTCTTCCTCAAAGCAGGAGTTTCTTGCTGGTGGGTTAGAGAAACCTTGCAAATCGATTGCTGCCGATCTTATTGACATCGTCACCATTGGTCTGTTTCATTAGATGCTGTTGGTCTGTAGGCCTTGATGCAAATTGTTACGATGCGTTCGCTAATGCCTTCAAAGCATAAAACTTCTGATGTAAGTCTGTCGCTTATAACAATTCCGCATTCGAATAGTCGTTGTTTCTGCTCACTATAATACCCATTGTAGTAGACGTCACAGTTAATTCTCCAATTCTGCCCCAATTCTCTCCAATTACTGCCCTGGACGGCAGTAATACCGGCTTTGTATCAGTATAGGGCTTCCGCTTGTTACTATTTCGGCTGCTCTTTTTCTGTTAAGTGTTCTTGCATTCAACAGTGAAATCATACCTATCTGAGAATATTCCCGTGATTAGATAAATAACCCAAAGCACAACTCCCAAGCTAGAGACCAATTCCAATTTATGAGATACCCTATCACACGGAGCCATCAGTTATTCAATAAGGAATTGAGCGATGCCCTTTCAACACAATTTGTTAAGTGCACTGACTAACCCTGGCTAATTTAAATGATCTGTTGTTCGAATACATCGAGGCAGCTCACGTCTATTGGTCAATTTGTCCATCCCATCTAGGACAGTAGACGCCACTATTTACTCCATCTTTTTGAAAACAAATAGATGTCTGATTGTAAGGAAACGTTTTCCCCTGGTTCTCATTTGTTAACACCAACATTTTGCTCATGAGGTTGTCATATGACCACCAATAATGCTATTACGGATCCATAAGCCTATTTTGTCCGCTATCAAACGGTGAACCTCTTCTCATTTCCGCCTAAAATGGTGATCCTTCAGTAGCCAATAATCTGCGATTGTATTTGTGATAATTTACAACAACAAAAAAAATAGTTCACCAATTTTCGACTCTCACTGTACACCATATGACTTTGACAATCGCGCGCCTGTCACAATTCTGCCCGATGAAGTCCAACTGACAGTTTCTCATGATTTGTTTTATGTGTACTGTGTGTCCCTTGTTCTGCTGCAGAGAATTCACGAAATCTTATCTCCTCGGTGTGAATTGTAATTAATGTCCATCGTCTATCAATTATTGCCACTCTGCAGCAAAGCAAAGCATAAATGCAGTCTTATCAGTTAATCCCCAGGGTCTAGGCGTGACTAGAGTGCAAAGTGTATGCTGAGGCTGTGTCTGATGCATCAGCGACAAAGGCCCGTGACGTGATGAATTGTATTCTGTTAGCTAACACCGTTGTCCTACATTCTTTGATAAAATAAAATTCTTTGTCTTGTGCGTTGTGGTGGTGACTCCTAAATGGCTTCGTTTCCGCGTGAGAAAATACTGAAATCCTGGTCGAATGTACCCGAAGTTACGCTTATCAAGGAGGTGGCCACGAAGGGAGAGCATGTAGATCTGTGTATTGAGTATCTGGCTGGGAGGAGAAAATTACCCTTGGAGGAGTACAAACAGTTTTTCCATGATGTTGTGGACAGCTATGTGGCGAGGCTGTTGGGGGAGAAGCTCGTCTGCAAGGCAGAGAACGTCCTGAAGAATGTTCATCGCAATGTCAAGTGTGTGTTCTTGCAGTTTGGGTTCGAGTGCCAGAACGAGGAGGTGAAGGAGGTCATTGTGGAACATCTGAAGAAGAAGAATCCAGTTGATTTTGAAGAGGAAATTATGGAGTTGTATGTTTACTACTGCATCGCACTGGAGATACAAAGTATTCCGGAGTTGGTGGAGTATGCCAAGAGTGAGGGAATCCGTCGCATAAGCTTGGAAAACTTTCTCCACCTCTCTGAGGCTAGCAGGAGGAAGATAATGGCCAAATTGTATTTGGTGAATCGAAATGTCAACATTCCAAGTCGGATAAAGAAGCAGGATCTCTGGGAATGCCTTGTAGATTCGGAGAATCTTATTGAACTCATCAAGTGGTGTCATCTGAACGATAGTGCTCACGCGGAAAATTCTGAGGAGAAAAGTGTCTACTCCGACTGGCCGGTGGAAGTTGAAATGTTTGAATATGCGCTGAACAAGATCAAGAATCCGCCAGAGACTCTGAGGAATTTCTTCGCCCGAGAAGGATTCATCTTTTCCGATGAGAAGTACGATGTCAAATTGGCTCTACGAAGGATCTGCTCTTCAGAGAGCTTTAAAAAGAACCAGGACGTCATAGAAAAACTCCCCATAGGACAGCACATCATGCAAGACCGATCGCTCTATCCGATCTTACTGCGAGATTTCGTCAACGCTAGGGAACTGGAAGAGATTCGAGATTCTTCCTCAGATCAGGTTGACCTGCTCAACATGGTGATCGCACTTAAAACTCAAGACATCGAATCTAGAGAGGGATTCCAGCAAATCTCCCACGCAGTAAGGGGATATCTCGAATCACTGAACGAGAACTTCAGCGACCCTTCCCTCTCATTTGTAGAATTTCTCATGAATGACGCAAACAACTTGTCATCTCTCAATGCCTTCCTTCACACTAATCAATTGACTTACCTTATCGCTTTGACCAAGCGCTTGGAGACAACAACCGCAGTCCCCTCGCCCTACGACCTACTCAAGCGCTTCAAAAACATCGACTTTAGGGAGATCTGCAGAGACTCGGGCGACGAGGAGCCGGCTTCCTTCTCAAACACCTTGCTGTGCAAGAAATTCTCCCGCAAATACCAACTCAACTTCCTGCACTACCTCAAGCAGCAGAGGAGTTGCTATGCCGCATACTACTTTTTTATCGAGCATCTGAAGAGCTATTCCCAAATCACCAAAGCACAGCTATTCACCTCCACCGAAACCGTCGCCGAATTGGCTCTGCGGAACTCCTCGAACCTGGATTTAGTTGCACACTGTGTGGCTTTCAGCGAAATGTTGGGATTCGACACGCAGAACCTGAGGAGCTTTCTGAAACTCTCTCGAATGCAGGGCGATGAGGAGAATGGCAACCAGTTCTTCGGTTTCGGGGATCTCCTCGCGAACTGTGAACAGCGCTTGGCGGAGGATTTGGAGACATTTCCCCTCAACGAGTACCAGGGTTTGATGAGAATCGCAGAGTGTAACCAATTCAAGACGTGGCCGATGGCTATCATTGAAAAGTACTGCAAGGCGAACGATTGGTGGAAGATTCTCGTCATTGTGCAGTTCTTCGACATCCCCCTGGCCCAGGTGAAGCAGATTTCGCGGCTCTTCGCATGCAGGGAGGTTGGAGAGCACATGATTCGGGCGCTCTCCTACGAACCCGTTGCGGAGAAGAGCAAGCGACGGCCAAGTATTTCGCGACAGAAGACCAGAGCAACCAAGTATGACAACCTGGTAAGAGTTCCATGAAGTACAGAGTTTCCTTATCTAACTCCGTTTCTTTGCAGCCATCGACCACATCAGCTGAGACGATGACATCCTCCATCAGCTCATCAAATGACCCCAACGCCCTCTTCAAAGCGTCGAATCAAATTCGATTCCTCAACGAGAGCGATAATTTGGATATCTTTGCCATTGTCCTGCTTAGCTCAAACAGCATTCCCGAAGAGCGGCTTTCTTGCGCCAAATTCCTTGAAGTCATCCAGGACCATCACTCATACGCCACCTCTGTGAACCTGATGAAGAGCTCTATTAAGTACGGGCTGCCGATTCTCTCCCTTCTCTCGGCAACGGTGTCCTCCCTGAATGTCGACTGGAACTGGCTAGTCTGGCTGTCGGTGTCCACGAATTTCTGGCCTAAACCTCTCAATATCATATCCAACTACGTCAATGAGGTTGCCTGGGCGCTGATAGAGCACTGCGTGCGTGAAGGATTCGTTCAAACGCTCAGCCAAAGTTTCGACGTGTTCTACAAGGATACTCCCATCAACCACTTTACCAAATTCCTCGAGGAAACCAGCCACCATCGATTCAGCGAGGACGTACTCAATGAACTTCGCATGTTTCTGCTTTCCTGGAGCAATGGTGAAGTCGAATTACCACTCTGTGAGAATCCACGCAAAGATCAAGTCATCATGCAGAGCACGCACCTTCTCATGATCCACTTGAGGGAGAACTTTAGCTCGAGATTCTACCAAGACAAATTGCTCGGTATCATCTGCCTCTCTGGGTTCAGCGACATTAGTGGAATCGTCGACTTTTGCCTCCTCCGAGAGGTTTTCGCAATAATCCGTCCGATTCCATCGATCGAGGTGAATTTTCTCGCTCTCCTTGGCACCGACAACATGGAATACGAGAATGTCCTCTCAGCGCTGCTCGAAACGAAGAGATACGAGGAGGCCATCAGGCTTTCGTCACTGTTGGGCCTGCTCATCTGTGATATTGTCTACGCCAAGTGGATCTCTGAAGTGGAAACGGAGAGTCTCGACTTTCATCAGTATGAGGAGGAGATCCGCGAACACAGTCTTCCGCCGGCGATTTTGGTGAACTTCTTCCTCTTCTCGGCGGGAAGGCTGGCTCAACCATGTCCTAGGAAGTACATGTTGCTAAAGAAGGCACTGGACGTCATCAAGAAGAACCATCTCTTTCCGAATGAGTCGTTCGACCGAGATCAGATTGAATACGAGATGATTTTGTGCTACCTGCAGATCCAGGAGGAGGATGTCGACAAGTTGGACATTTACTACTCCGAGTACTATGAGGAGATTATGTTGAAGGAGCGATGCGTCCTTTACAAGTCGTTTATGGAGCTCAAAGAGCTGGCAGGCATTGAAGATCTCACGACCAGCCTTAAGACGAAACTCTCTGAAAAGATGAAGCTGCGGTTGGCTATGCTCTTGAACAAACTCCTCGACGATGGCGACATCGTAGAGGCGCTGCGGTTGCAGGCGTTGTTTGAGTATCGACCGATTGATCTACACTTCATCGTGTTCTGTATGGCCTTGGCGGAGGGATTGAGCACGATGCTGAATATGTCCCCCGAGGAGCGGCAGATACTAAGTGACATCGAGAAAAGCTCTTTTTCCAAGTTCAACAAGAGGACACTGGGTACTCTTCGGTCCAGTGGTGGGTAGCCCTTGACACTGGGAATGAGGGGAAGTTTTCAAATCTCTTTTTGCAGGTCAAAGTCCGCTAAAACTGGGTGACTTATCAGACAGCAGCTCGACCATGGAGTTGCTGGAGTTTGAGGAGATTCCGCCGAAGGAAAAACAGGACACGTTGAGTGCAATTCAGGGCATCGCTTCTAAGCTGAAGTTCGGCGTGGATTTGGGAAAACGAATCGTGATGACATATCGCGCAGCTATGTACTTGGAGAAGGAGTACATCGATGTACTGAGAACCAAGGATAATACGGTTCTTCTGAAGAAGGCGACGAGTGAGGACTGCTTGCACAAGCTGCTCGTGGTTAGTGATATCTTCATATCGACACAGATGACGCCGATGGAGGTGAGTTTCTCAGGGGCTCCATTTTCATATTCACGAGCAATGTTCGTCCTTTTCCAGATCGCTGAACACCTCTCTTTTGAGATCGCCACCGCGGTCATTCGCCCACGCTTCTACATCTTCGAAGTCGAGCAACAACCAAAGAGCATCAACCAACTGAAGAACGCCATCCTCTGGGGCTTTAATCTCGAACGCGAGTTCCACCTGTTTCTGGAACTGTGTCCCAGCACGACACTCGTGGGCAATTGCCTCCTTGAATATTGCGACTCCCTGAAGACTTATAGAAAATTCCAAGACGGCAAGGTGCATGATGACACGCCCATTTTCCAAAAACTCTCCGAAATCATTCGCTTGTATGGACTACCGAATGTGATACCAGGAACCACTCAGGTACTATCGCACAAGAAACAAAATCTCATCTACGTTGAGCTGCTGATCAAGGCGCATCAGTGTTTCGTGCACGAATGCTCTATGGAGGGCATTGCCAATGTCCTTAACCGAGCCAAAGCCTTGAACACAATTCTGACGACTGCCAAATCGTGGTCACTGATCGTCCGTATGCTGATCGGGATCGCTAGATATCGAGAGATGTTCTACTGCTTCGATTCGTTGATCCAGAATGATCAATTCGAATCGCTGCTGGGGCAGTTCGATGAGGATAAGACGTTTGGGTTGAGACAGGCTATCCTCACATATCTGCGAGAGTACTGTCCGGGCAACAAGGACTACCTTAAGCTGGCGGGGTTGCATTTTTCAATGTACAAGGAGCTCGCCGAGATGTGGGAAATGGAAGGTAGGGATGTGATAGCGAATGTTCTCGCCCATTCAGAAGTGGGTGACCTTACGCCCGGGCAAATGAAGGTGTCTCCATCGAATGCTTCACCGATACCCAAGTTGAAGTGCACTTCAGAGCTGGCTGGTAGGCTCCACCATGCTTTGGAGAACTTTACTCATGCCACAGAGAATTACCTGATGGACAACAAGCTATTGCTCGCCCAGAAGAGTGTGTCCATGGCTGAGTTGGTGGCAATGCAAATCGACTTGGTGCACAAGGGGATGTGCAATGGAGAATGTGTCTCAGTGCTTGGTGTACAGTCTAGGGAGGACTTCAGAGAGCTCATTCATTCGGAGTTGAGGTAATATTTTGCTGGTGATTGGAGCAAACTTCAGCATTCTCTCGCTCTCTATCTCTCGTTTTAGGGTTCCCCAAGCGATGATACTCAGTCGCGCATACTCGCAAGAGATCAACTGGTCCGAGGCCATTCTCTTCCAATATGTGATTCTCGAAAGGAGGGCCTATCTGGCGGATTTCCAGAGTCAAATGCCCCTAACCGATACAACCATTGATAACGTTGTTAAAGGGTGAGCAAGACCTTAATATCAAGCTCGATTGGCAACAGTACTTTTGTTCTTTTTAGTTTCCAATTGTACGCCCAAAACCATCACACGTCCAGAGAAATGGAGGAGAACCTTTGCGCTCTGGTGGACTTTGTACAGTCAGTAGCTTTAAAGTACAAACTCGCATCGCTGTTGAGTCTCAAGGTGACCGTCATGTCTCTGCTGAATGAGCACACCATTCACTATCTAAAGGACACAAACTACGGCCGAAACGAGGGCAATATGCCGGAGGTATGACACTGCAGCTATTCTCTTGTTTTCATTTACAGTTAGCTTAAGTTTCTTATATTTGTAGTGTAGATATATTTTATATTTTAATTGCAATACTTTTCTAAATATACATGTTGTTAAAGGTTAGAGTAGTGTGTGTGAATAGGGGCAGGTATGTCATCGAAATTCAGATTTTAGAGTCAACAGATTTATCCCACGAAGAGTCCAAACTGAAGGTATTGGCCTAGGTCAACAGAGTTCATGATTTGCAGAAAATCCTATGAATGCAACTGTTTTCGGGGGTTGCCACCTTGCGGTAATCGGTAAGGAATGATCGAATTCTGAAGCGTTTGGCTTAAGGTAGTTGTGCCCTTCCTATGGATGGTTTCTGGAATGCGAGAGAAGCGCACTCATCATCGACTGAGACAGCTGAGTTCATTCAATCTCTTTGTCAAATTGTGGTTTATCCTCCTCTGGAGTTTTATACCTTCCTGGGCAAGTTTTTTCGAAGTAGATGGGTCACATAAGAGGTGAGTATGCTTAGGTCTAACAAAACGATGTTGCGATGTGTAGTGCGTGACCTAAACTTCTCAGAGGCAGATCCAACTAAACAAGACGAATAGACGTTGAAGAGAACAGGTTTCAGAAAAATGTAGGAGGCAGTGGGTTGTCAACTAACCTCCCATGAATATGTGACATGGCAATCGGTCAACGTCGTCTCCTGGGTGAAAAGTAGTCTGATTAGGTCACCATGTTGATGCTTTAGAGATGGCAGCAACATCGATTTGGAAACAAACCGTCGATAGATTTCCTAACACGTACTTTTCACGTTCAAGTATGTGAAGATAGTCGTCATCTCCAAGTATGTCTAGGTCGCTATACCTTGTTAGTATAACTCTCCTTCTGATTGTCTTTCGATTTTCAGAAGAGCGTGCCTTATGTTGACTCTTGGAAGGTAGTTAAGGCCCTCCATGCAAGTAGTATGGTCAGCTCTGAATAAATGAAGATTGCCCAATGGATAAGCCAATTGGTGCAATAAAAACATCAGCGGGATCAATATCTGTGTCGCAAGAAAGGAGTTTACAGAAGAGAACTCTATCGAAGAAATGCGAGGTCTTGCTTGACAACGTGATCTATCAGGTTGTCGAATGGTAGGCAATGCGATCACAAAAGTTTTTATCTAGCTGGTGTCTAGCAACCTTCACGTGGGTGCCAAGGAACTTGACCGAATATTTGATACGAACCCCTTTTTATAAACATGGTGGAAGCAGATGATAGCAGATTGTGAATGTGGGCTTACAATACGGCAACCCTCACTTTGCCTAGCAAAAGCGAATTAATTCGCAAGATGGTATCAATGGTAACAAGTTTTCGACTACATTGGCTCGCCCACATCCAGCGACTTAGCATTAATGCTCCAGCTAAGAGGTTTTTCGAATCCCAGCCTTCATATTCGAGACGACAAACAAGACCGAACATCCGAGCTAGAGAAAGAGCATCGAAAGCTGTCTTGTCTCAGTCAGAAGTCCCTGGACGGGTCGGCAGCTGGATAATCAAGACGACAACATTCAGACAACAGGCTCAGTTACTCAGGCACGTTGAAAGTGATTGTGACGGATGAATGGAAAGGCCAACAGCAGCGCTCAGTCGACCCCTCCAAGTGCTAACGTCAAATTAGAACTGACGCTCCAGGTTAGGCGTTATCCCCTCAGAAAACTGCCACCAAAGGGTGCACGTGTTAGTTCACAGTTTCGTTGTAGACAGCCAACTCAAGAGTTCAAGAGTGATTGACTTTAAGGTCGCTTTTGTGTAATCCTCACCAGAGGATATTTGTAATATCAGCCTCATTTGTTCACACATACCTACCGATGTGTCTTAAGTCCCTATCAAGGAGAAATTGTTCGACCTCTTTGAAGGAACCTGTCCGGATGTGTACAGCGTGTACAGCGGATTTCAAACATCGGGAAGGAAAACTTCTTCGGTGGGTTAGTTGGAGAGCACATGCTTTACGAAATGACAACAGAAATCGGCTTACGATGAACATAATTTGCACCAATTTGTAGAATCGTGATAGGACTTGGTTTTCTCGACTTCGAAACCAGGTTGCAATTCGATTAAAGTCGGGGAAATATGGAACTACCAGATTCCTAGATGCTCTATAGATCTCTAGATGGTCGATACGCCAACAAAAACGACCATGGACTCATAGATGCGAGGCATGCAACCATCATCCTGAATTTACATACTGTGAGAGGGGCAAACGGCGACTCCCACCTTTCTATCGTCGCAGCTGAATTCAGACCTCGAGTGCCGAACGAGAAAAAGCTACGAAAAGATACTAAGTTCGCCATAGGCTATGGGAAATTCCACAAAGAATTGCATGGAATTGAAGAGTCGACGATGTGCCCTAGGTCTTCACTAATATCAACAACCTGTGGATGCAGTACCACATCATCATTGAAGAGGTAGAGTCGGTAGAGGGAAAGAATCGACGATGTGCCCTAGGTCTTGAACTAATAACAACATCCTGTGAATGCAGTACCACATCATAATTGAAGAGGTAGAGTCGGTAGAGAGAAAGAATCGACGATGTGCCCTAGGTCTCACTAATATCAACAACCTGTGGATGCAGTACTCTGTGGATGCAATACTCTGACGTGCTCAGTGACGCAGCGGTTAGTGCGATGAACTGACGCGCAGAAGGTCTGAGTAGCATCAATTGTCCAGAAAAGCTAATCTGAAATTCGCCGTTCGGAGTCGGCATAAAACAGGAGATCCCGCCATGCGCACACATGAATGGTTGTGAGAATGCTCAGCCCTGGGTACTAATGAGCCTGTTGCGCCAAAAGTTTGTATAGGTGTTCAGCCAACTCCTAAAAGTACCGACAAGAGGTGGCGAAATAGGCCTATAGCATGCTGCTTTGCAATATTCAGGTTCCGGAAGAATATCGGGACAGATCAAGGGAAGAGAAGAAAACTTACGCCTCAGCAAGATCAAGTAGTCTTGCGACAAGAAAATTCAACAATCTTCAAACAGTTGGTAGCTTCAATGTAGGAACGCAGGTTCTACGAAATAGCAACGATAAACTAGTCACAGATGCGCATCGAATTGTAGGCAGCATTTTCAGTTGCTCCCACAGTCCTCCCACCGCACCACCATTCAATGAAGAGGTAACGCTACCTCCAAGTGTAGAAGGAGAACAACATGGCTCCCGGTTCTGATGAAGAACTCCTAAAATACAGAGGTGTTGGCATCGAAGTGTACATGCACCGAACCATCAAAAAAGTCTGGATGTATGAGATCATGCTAGATGACTGGAATATAAACCTCACAAGTCGCATCCAGCTACAAGTCAATCCCATGTCTTCCACCAACTACCGAGGCATATCCCTGCTAACATTCGCATATAATATCCTATCCAACGTACTGTGTGAACGTCGTAATCCTTTCTGAAACGCACTTATCGGCAAGTACCAGTGTGGCTTCCAGCTCGGCAGATCGACCATAGACCAAACTTTCACGTAAAAAGTCAAAACTTATAAAAGACAAACGAATTTCACGCCGAACTACATCATCCTTTCATCGACTTCAAGGCCGCGTACGAAGCATCCATGGCCTTGAGTTTTATAAATCTAATTCGGAGTCAACATCCCCACGAATGACACCTTAGTGGAGGTACAACGAAGTTTGGAGGCCATGCAAGCTGTATTGGTAGCTTTGATTCAACTCAGATGGCTTCAGAAGTCCATTGGCAAGGTGAATGGGAAGAGTAATAGCACCGACAGAGTAAATATGTGTATCGCCAAAAAGTGCTCCACAAAGGAGGACTCCAAAGAAGAAACCTTATCAAGAATGTAAAGCTTCAAATGCCTGGTTGCTTAAAGATTTGGTAAAGCAGGCGTTGAGACGATGGCAGAGACTGTCCATCAAACGGTCGTGTCGCAAGAATTTCATCAGATGTCCGTGGTCGCACGGATGTACGACAAGTCCATTCACGATCGAATCTGATGACTTTGACGGAAGTCTGCAGGAGCATCCTTACAACGTGAATGGCACACTTAATCAATGCGATAAACTTCGACTCTCAGCATCCACGCCAAGAGTTTTGACCGTACATTGCGTAGGAATAGTGAAAGAATTCATAAATCAACGGTAGCGTGTAGACTCTACAGTCACAGTAAGCCTGATGAAGTTTAAGAGTTTGACATTTCCCAACAGCTAGACTAGAAGACAGGCATGATTTTTGTTGAGTTAAGTCCCACACCCACCGATGAACAGAACTAGCAGCGACTAAAAGGCACAGAAGGTCAACGCAACAAATGGCAAATATGGATACTGACGACCCCTTGTCCTAGGGGAAACAAATTAAAAATGACACTAGCTTCTGGGTTGAGCCGTCATGATAACTTCCTTGTCTAACCTCCTGTCACTAATTTCGTCTTATACCAACTAACTCTGGAGCTAGTCAACAACTGGCGTTGGAACGTAAGAGCTACTCAGAAACTGACACCAAACCCTGGATACTTGACGCGGATTCGTTGTGGGGAGCCGACTTAAGAGAGTGTTTGACTATAAGACGGTAAATGGCTGCGATCTGCACCACAACAACGGTTTTTAACATCAGCCCTTATGTGCACTCGCCCCTACCCAATAGTCTTATGTCGTAAGGCGGAGGAATTTCACATCCTCCTCGACGGAGCCAGTCATGTGAACAGCGTACTTGGGAATAACAATGACAAGATGGAAAAGGTAACATCTTCGGAGAGTTAGTTAGAGAGCATGTGAAAGGACGACAGATAATACGCGGTCAGTAGCACTAGGATTCCCCGACTTCATTACCAGGTTGCTATTTGGTTTCGAAGTCGTGGGAATCTAGTGCTTCTAGACCTCTAGATGGCCGAACCGCCCTTGTAAAAACGACGCATTCATCCAACATCCTGTATGCACATATAATTGCAACCAACCTAGAGCTCCGAGAAGAAGTTATGAATGGTGCAAAACAAGAGACTTTAAGTTCGTGGCCTTAGTGAACCGGAGTTAGCCATAGTCTACAAAAAAAACATCTGAGTTGGAGGCTCTCCGCTATGCCCACACCATCCACAAATACCGACACCGAGTGGATGAAGTGTCGCAACATCATTTAAGAGGAAACTGAATACACCATACGCTGGCAAGCAACTCCGAAAATATTAACATGGATAATACCGCAAGAGCCATGAAGTGGTGGCAGAATAAGGGCATACCAAGATGGATAATACCGCAAGAACCAAGAAGTGGTGGCAGAATAAGGGCATACCAAGATGGTGCTATGATAACTCGGGCGTTGCAGGAAGAGTATCGAAGCAAAAGAAGGATAGATAGATAGAAGAACACCCACCGATTCTACAAATCATTGGCAGATGGCTTTAAACAGACGCGGGGATTCTAAGTATGTTCAGGCAGCACTTCCAACAGCAGAGCAGTATTACTCTGCAAGAAAACCGCGCACCTCTAGTCAGCAAAGGGTTAAGTCTGCAATCTTTTAAAAAATATGTCGTGCAACCATCAAAAGAAGCTGAAGAGCAACGAGACCCCCTGTTCTGATGGATTCCAAGAGGAATATTTCAAATTCCGATGTGCTGCCACGGAAGTGTGTATGCCCTAAACCATCAACAAAGTTTGGATGATGAGAGTATGCCCAATGACCATAATATTCAGCTCCATATGCCCCTTCGAAATGAAAGGCGCTCACATGTCTTACACCAACTATACCGAGGGAAATCCCTGGTTACACATATGTCGCATATAAGATCCTATCATATGTACCACTTGAATGTCTGAAGACTTTTTGCGAAGAGAGATGCCAGTGCGGCTTTCGTTTCAGTAGATCGACTATAGACCAAGCTGACGCTTGCAGCTGAGTCAGAAGTTAAAAACGAGGCAAGCCGTAAGCGCTTACACAATGTATGTCTTCGTGAATTTGTAGCTTGAGGTTGAATTGAGGGCAACTTCATGCAAGAAATGTAGTCATCTTTTGACACCGATACAAGATACCAGCTACATATACACATTCTGAGCGGCACTTAACGCCAGGGTCACCCAGTGAGTGATGAGCAACTACGTGGCTCAAATGCTTTGAAAAGCTCTGTAAAAGCCCAACGCATTTGAAGTCGAGACCCATCCCAGTTCGTCGACGCGTACCATCTTTTGGCTTGAGCTCTATGAAGCTTTGAATTAATTCTTCGTTTCATCAAAATTTAGAAAGCTGTGTCGCCTAATACTGGAGTATACAACGTTTGGAAGAAGGTCAAGGATATGAGCTCTAATGCGATTTCTTCAATCTCGTTCTGGGACTGATAGTGTGTGGGTAACGTAGACGATATCGACATCATTGGTCGCTACCAACGGGGACAAGTCAAAGCCTATCAACAAACAGACTATAGTAGACCCACAACTTTATACAACACTTCACTGTTGATATCAACAACTTAGAGGTCGCTAATGAGTTCATCCACCTAGACAGCACCAACCCCTCAAATGGCACCTTAGTATAGTTATTACAAAGATTGTCCCTTGGAATTCATGGGACAACTTTAGTTTGACCATCCAAATGGGATCAAAACTCACTCGAGAGTCCAAATTCTTTCTCTACTGGCACCTTAATTTATCCGTTCTGGTGGATTGCTGGACACTAAGCAGGTAAGAGAAGGAAATCCTTGGGGCTCTCGAACGAATTCTTCGTATTACTAAAGGCCACATTGAGCAAATGATTAGTAATCACGCCCGTCTGGTTCGAAACGGGAAAGAAGACCCAGCATTCGGTTTGAAGATCAAACGATCGAGGATTCCAGATCGCTTGGACAGAAAAGTTGCATGTAGTGAGCCCAGAAATTGTCTCAAGCAAATATCTTCAACAGGTCAGGAGCCCCTAAAGTAAGTACTTATCGCCACGTGGATGCTTCCTTTATTGCATTTGTCCTGTCAATCTAACGGTGGATAAGCATGATCTGGCAGAAAGGACAGAGATTTCGTTCGCATATAGGGTATATATCAGTCACACACAAGGTTCTTCTTACGAATTGTAATCCATTATCCCAGCGTTTCTTCTACGACGTGTTGCCTGGTCGGCTTGGAAAAGTCGCATAGTCAAGAGCTTCCTCGATGTCAGTAACACGAATGTCAAGTCCAATTTCGAACCTTCGATGAAGGTTGAGTAGGTTTTTCATGCGGATAATTATGTGTATATGCAGAGGGTCTAGATTTCCCAGGCTTTGTAGGGGGAATCGGGAAGATTTTTAGATCTAAAGCTATTAGCAAGGTCGAAGTCACTTTGTTTCAACTTTTGGTTTTGCACGAATGTTACTTTAGATCTACGGCAGGGGGCTTGCTGCTACAATAACTGCAACTATGTTGCACAGATGTCCCAGGTACAGGTACTCCCAGATAATCTCACAGTTACTGGTCATGTCTGTGCAACGAAATAAGAAGGTCTTGCTTGAAATAGTGGCGCCTTCATAAAAAATCAAATGTTTAGCTTAACATTCTCGACAGAGCCCGGTGTCTAGCTTTTTGTCACAACTATCCATGAGTGCGTGTATACTACTGGCAAGATGGCGAGGCTTTTCGTTTTATGCCGACTTTGAACGACTGAGTTCAAATGAGCTGTTAGTGCCTTTCCATGCATGTTATATCTAGGGTTCTAGCAAGGATAAGGTCGATGTCTACTGTCGTTGCACATGGACCAGGCAACAAATGGTCTAGCTTCACAATGGGTGTTGTAAGAACTAAATGGAGACGAGTATTATCTAGATAACAATTCTGGAAGTCTTGCAACGCTTGTACAAGGCGGAGTTTACCTACTTCAGGCGCTTAGCCGTTGGCGCCATTTGCGTGTGAATGTTAGAGATATTCAATCGTCATGCCTATGAGGGCTTAGGAATATACGCCGACAACGTTAACGAAGAAGGGACTGCTGTGCTTTGCCCTATTCTAACAACAGATATTGCAGATTCATTTTGCAGAATTTGTTAATACCTATCGGTGCTGGCCTAGCGTTAGTGCGTAGCTCATTCCACTACTAAAATCCGCAAAATGACAAAAGCTACGTATTTTTACTGCTCCAGTCTTGCAAAAGACTGACAAAGATCCAAGACCAACACAGTCTCAAAATTACCGTTCGGATTTGGCGCTAAACGGTCCCCTCTTTGTGACAAAAAATATAATCAGGGTTCACGGAAATTCTTCTTTCTACGGAATTTATAACATTCAGCAATCAATTTACATTGCTGAATAGAAAAAAATGCCTAAACTTCGCACATACAAATTAAGAGAGAAGCTATGTTGGAGGGCTCTTTATGGGCAGTTCACGCCAGATATATTTTTTCTATCGTGACTAAAATTAAAACTCACAGACTTGTCGCAACGAGCCAAAAAGGTACGATGGTTTTATTGCTTAACTGCATCCTAGATTTAACAGGTGAAAATGTATTTTGTTCGGGAAATATCGCCGTACATACCCCTAACCAGAACGACATTGGATTATACTCATTTTTTCATTCTGAGATTTCTGGTAATTAAATCAACAGCCCAACATTAGCGAATTGTGTATAATATCCACTTACCTTCAAATTCTCAGTTCTACTTCAATTAAACTCCAAATTCACGTTAAACACTCGACAAAACTAAAATTTCTTTCAATTCACCAACCGCACACAAAAATTTCAACCAAAAAACTAACCTCTTACCAATCGCCCACATCCAGATGTCGCCACACCACGCAACAAAGAACTTCTTCGCCCATCCACATTTGACATCTTACCTCGCTGGCTGTCAGTGGAATTTTCTCTCTATCACAAAAAAAGGTTAAAGTCTCGTGCGGTTAGTCGTTTCTTTGATTTTTCATTTCTTTCGCGATAAAAATTACACATTTTGTCGCTGTTTTACATTCGCATTTATAAGTTTATTGTAAGAGAATAATCCCCCATCACATTGAAACATCAATTACTAAGTGATAAACGTATTTTCAGTGGAATCAGTGAAGAAAACATCAAATCGCTAGAAATGGCTCAGAGTAAATTGAATGATTTAGCTGGTAAATTCGGCAAAGGAGGCCCACCTGGACTCACCACCGGCCTTAAAGTTATCGCTGCACTTGGTGCTGCTGCGTACGGCGTTTCGCAATCTCTATATACAGGTAAAATGAGCAAACTATGATAAGATGTAACATAACCTAAAAAAAAATCGGTGCATGATGGAATCTTTGAAAGAATTTTGAAACGTAATTAGATTTCTGATGAAATATCCAAAGGGTAGTTGTCAATTTTATATAATCACTCAAAGATTCCAGTTGGATTGGTTTCAGATAATTGTGAATACTCGAAATCGGTCCACGCCGGGTGGTTGCATAACAGCCAAGTGTAACCGACGTTGGTTCTGGAAATGTTCCCAAATGAAAAGTTTTCTCTTTCTCTTGTTTCAGTTGATGGTGGTCATCGTGCGATCATCTTCAGCCGTTTGGGTGGCATCCAAAGCGATATCTACGCTGAGGGTTTGCATTTCCGTCTGCCATGGTTCCAGTATCCAATCATCTATGACATCCGCTCAAGGCCAAGGAAGATTTCATCACCCACCGGATCAAAGGATTTGCAAATGATCAACATTTCGTTGCGTGTGTTGTCGCGTCCCGATTCAGCTAGGCTGCCATCGATGCACCGTCAATTGGGCGTTGATTATGACGAGAAAGTTCTGCCATCCATTTGTAATGAAGTGCTAAAGAGTGTCGTCGCCAAGTTCAATGCCTCACAGTTGATTACACAGCGTGCTCAGGTTAGTAGATAAGGAGGGTTTTAGTGTTTTGATGCTTCAACGGGGTTTTTGATAGTTTTGATAGAAGGGAGTCTTTCATCGTTTGAAAGCTATTGTCGGAATCTATTGCGCCATTACGTCAATTGATCATCCTCCATACGTCAGATATTTCATTGAGATCACAAGTCTTGACTGTATAAGTACCTACTATGTTAATCTAGTTGGACAGCACGGTAGCTCAGTAGATTCGCTTATACTCCCGTAAGTATGGGAGACGTTTGAGAGAAGGTTCGTCCGGTCTAAACGCAGATATATGTTGGTATAATCAATATTTTCAGAACTTTTTTTTAAATCCTTTTCGGGTAAATGGGTCATCGCAAGTCACCCATAGTTGCGAAACGGAGAACCCCCATCACAATGTCTCCAAATCCATTCTACTTTGAAAGTGCACAAGAAATGATGTTACATGACGCAGCATTATTTGATTGTGATTGCCTTTTGGTTAAGTGGCGCTACAGTCCGGAATGAACCTGGGCCTCAACCAACATGTATCTCCGATTAGCCCAGTCCTTAGCTAACTGCCTCCAGTTGCGCACCCCAAGTTGGTTAAAATCGGTTTCTACTTGCGCGCCACTTAAGTCGTGGTCTTCCTCTACTGCATCAGACGTCTCACTGGGAACTGAACACTTTGCGAGCCGGAATATTGGTGTCCATTCGTTCTACATGTTCTAGCTATCTTAAACGTCCAATACAGAGGCATGTCGCTGTACAGCTCGTATAGTTCTTGGTTGAATCTTCGTCTCCATAGGCCTTCAACGCAAACGGGACCGAAGACTTCGAAGAATTTTGCTCTCGAATCTACTGCGCTCCAGCATGACTGGAATGATTAGCAGCTCGGTCTTCGCCCGAAGACACAGCGGTTGGCAAGAGTAATTCTTCGTTGAATTTCTGACGAGATGTTGTCAGACATTACATCGGAGCCGAGGTAGACAAAGTCCCGTACTACCTTAAAGTTATATCCGACAATGGTGACGTTCTGTCCAATTCGTCGATGTCGTGTGTCCTTTCGTGTTGACAGCATATACTTCGTCTTGCCCTCGTTTACTGCGAAACCTATCCTTACTTCACTCAGGTCGCGTGGTTGGCAGTTTTCGCGAGCATCTGTCGGCATACCTCATCAAACCTGGAATTTCTTGCTGGCAGAAGCGACATCAGCACATCAGTTGCAGCTGAATTAATGTTCTTGGGGATTAGATAGGACACGCGGCCATCAGTAATCACTACGGGATTGAGCGCTGCCGTCGGACTTTCGGTTCATCCGCCTCCATCTCGTTGAGATTCCTAGTTAACAAGTTATCCGAACATGTCGATGCAGCTCATCTAGGTTCGCCTGGGATAGCAGGTCGGGTATTCCGGGCTATGTTTGCTGTTTTTCGTCTTGCTACCAACAGTTGCACTTTTCGTTTATCAAGTCACACCCGGTTGGATGTGAAGGTGTAACTTATCCAAAATAGTTCGGGTGTCAAGGTCTAAAAGTGTTTTTTATAACCAAGAATCTCCTCTAAATGTCTTGTTCGACTTTCTTTGGCCTCTTGATTGTCGACATCATCTTGAAACCTTTGACACCGTTAAAAAAAGTCAAGGGGCAGCAACACATTGATCTTTGTAACTCAAACTTGCACATTTCCCAATAGTTTATCAAAATCGTAAAAGATCGGCAAGGGGCACCCATTGATTGAGCTATATTCCCATAAATGGTTCAGTAAACCTTTCTAGACAGTGGTACAACATTTCGGACTTCTACTAGGCTGTTAGCTTACATTAAAATTTGTATTCCGTCCGAAGATTGAGCTCAGAAGCATGATGAAATCTATAAAATGGATCAGAGCTCTAGCAAAAGCCTCTTCGTTGCGCCGTCACTTAAGTTTTGCAACTCCACTTTGGAACTCAACTAGGTCCACGTCCGAACTCCCATTCAACTTCTAAAAAACTTCCTCACTAACACCCACAACGTTTTCTTCTTCTTTCAGGTTTCCCTTCTCATCCGCAAAGAGCTCGTTGAACGTGCTCGCGACTTCAACATCATCCTCGACGATGTCTCCCTCACCGAACTTAGTTTCGGCAAGGAATACACAGCCGCCGTCGAAGCCAAACAAGTCGCCCAACAGGAAGCCCAACGTGCCGTGTTCTTTGTCGAACGCGCCAAACAAGAGAAACAGCAAAAGATCGTACAAGCTGAGGGTGAAGCCGAGGCAGCTAAAATGTTGGGTCTTGCTGTCAAACAGAACCCAGCCTACTTGAAGTTGAGGAAAATCCGTGGTGCTCAAAGCATAGCACGAACCGTATGTTTTCAAACCCAATTCGCTACAATCCGCAACACTAATCCAATTCTCTTCTCCTCTTAGATTGCCAACTCTCAGAACAAGGTCTTCCTCTCAGCCAACAGTCTGATGTTGAACATCCAAGATTCCGACTTCGACGACATGACTGAGAAGGTCTACAAAAGTAAATAAATTTTTATAAAACCAACACCACTCTCGTAAACTCCTAAAGCTTTCCATTTTGCGCGCCAATAAATCAAACCATCTAAGCGATACTCATTTTGTAATTTTCTCTTCTCTCTCTCTCTCTTTCTCTCCCTCTCTTGTGGATTTTTTCTAGACATCCCGTTGGAATAAAGTAATGTTAACGTTTTTTTTTTAATTCCGCGCCACATGGAAAGTTTTAAATATTCAAACAGAAGGGAGTCTTGGAAACTTGTTAGCTTAGTTCATAAGAAAAAAAAGAAACAAACGAACAAGGATATCGCTTTCCTTACAAGCAGTGTTCTCTTAAAAACTTTTGTTGGCCGTTTTTCGTTGCATTTTCGTAGACTTAGTCGACCACAAATTTTTAATTTTTTTTATAAAGTTTTTGTTAGTTTTTCACGAATTTGTCGGTGGAATGCCTTATCCTTTGTTGTTCTTGTTAAGTTTTTACCATGTAAAATATGATCAACACGTGGGTGCCAAGGGGAGGAAGCTCTATCTTCAACCGTTTGAGCGTCTTGCATTTTTTCTTACCACGCAGTGAAACGGTTTGGAGGTGAATTCTGCCCCTTGTCGCAACGGTATTTGCTTCGATTCGTTGAAAGACATTTAAATTGAATAAAACGGCGATAAAAACTCAACCATAACTGTTGTTTTCTTTTGTGTTCTCGGGCTTATTTTCACAAGGGTAAGCCATTCCAGTCCACAGTATGTCGATGAAAAACTAGCAAACCTGTGATGTCCTACTAATGCTGTGCTGTGTCGTCTTGCAGGTGGAGTTGAATTGCTTGGACTGAAGTCGATAAGGAGCATAGATGACATCAAACGGAATTCGGCGGGATTCATTGCTCTGCAGACGGCTGATCAAATTGTATAGAGATGTGGGAAACGCCGTCGCTGGTGCTGAGAGAGCGATGCTCTTGAAATATAACAGACTGTTCACTTCGCAATTTTTTTTACACACACACAATAATATATCCTGCTGCTTCCATTTTGATCTAGAAAAGGGGTTCAATAGAGAATGTATGATGTACGTAGGTGCATTCGAGAAGATACAGCATTTTGTAACCAGAAAGCTTCCTGATCGCCAATAAAACAAGTACAACTACCTTTGGTGTGGCGCTTTTCTTTTGTTAACCAGGATGGGCGGGAATGTTAATGGTATCAGACACTGTTAGGTAGAATTACGGAAGAAGACTAGTCCCTGGTTCAGTTCGGAAAGGCATCTCAAAGGTCATTTGGGAGGGAGACTTCCAACAGCTTACAACAAAGACTTTCGTTTTAGTACCTGAAATGCTAAAGCACTCATTGCTAAGATGCAGTTGAACAGCTATCGAAAGCTCTACTGCCATTCTGGAAATGCAATGATATGGGACGGGTAAACGGACGATGAAAAACTGTGATATTCCGTGTTAAAGTGAGCAGAATCAACGAATCTTCCTAAGCCGATTTATCAGACGCAAGTTAGAAGTCGTATGCTTTGAAAACATCAGCGAACTCATTGTAACAGGCTATCATCGAGTCGAACCGCTTCTTTTTTACGGCCATGGTAAGACTGCGGATATCCACAACAACGGCGAAATACTGTGAGACATTTTACTGCCGACAGACTGCAATAGCAAGAGGTGACCTAGAACACTGCAGAACGCGTTATGGTCGTCAAGTGGTAGGCAATGCGATTATATGAAACCTTCAGTTTTCACAGGATGCCCACCAATTCCAAATCTCAGCCTTCACGTGGCGTTCACTGAGTGTACTCACACTGTAACACATATTCCATTTCCAGACGACATTGAAAGAACTCCCAAGATGGAGTCAACGGTGGCCTCTTCAGTTCCAGTTAGGATGGACAAAGTGAAAAACCTAGATGAGCTGCTTCGACATATTCGGGCAACAGGTCATCTAGTAATCTCATGGGCAGGTAAGACTCCTTGAACTCCTCTTGGCGGATGAGCCGAAAGGCCAACTGCAACATTCAATCCCGTGGTGTATACTGATGGCCCAGTGTTCTAGGGGTATCGAATAAATTGAAACTGGCCCCTCAAGTTGGGAGGTATACCTTGGGTTTACTACCCACAGAGCTTCAGCAAGAACTGCTCTTATTGCTGACGACCATGCAAAACGAAAAAATTAAAAACGACGTTCGTATCTGCACCTGGAATGTGAGACCATCAAACAGCGAAGCTAGTTACAATGCAGACATTACTGCCATCCAGGTAATTCGATGGGATAATACAAATACATATGAAAGGCCCAGACCTATCTTTTTCTTACAACCATTTATGTGCGTGAATACATCTTCAACGGTGACGGGAGCTCCTGTCTTATGCCGAATCCGAACAGCTTAGCTGGGCCAATGAAAATCGTTTAGGTGTTGCTACAGTTGGGAATCGAAACCATTCTTTCTGCGCGGTAGTTCATTGCGCAACTGAGCCCGTCAACGGGATGGACCGGGCAAAAAGAGGATGACAAACTATGTCATCTACTACAGACCGTGCTATAGTCAGTAACAGCGTCTATTCGGACGCGGAGATGTTTTAAGTGTCAGACTTTGTCAAGAAGTCTTATGTTTACAAGACATTAGCGAATGCACTGCAACAATTAGCAATAAGGCCAAATTAGACAAAATTAGCCCTATATGCGCTCACGCTCGGACGGAGAAAAAATATGATTTAGTGAAGGCCAGCTTCAATGAGCTCCTCCACTTATGAGCGACTACCGAAGTACGCTGCTTAAATCGTGCTGGGAGATTTCAACGCAAAGGTAGAAAGGGAGAACAGTATTGTCGGAATACACGCCCTACCGACAACGTGTCTTGCAACGGACTTAGGTTAGTTGACTTCGCTTCGGCAGGGAATGCCATTATAGCCGTCTCACGGTTACCTCACCACGATATTTATAAGTGGAGATGGCAGTCTTCAGATCAAAGGGACGGCCAAATGAATTGATCACATCGTGATAGACAAGGAGCACGCATCCAGTATTTTAGATGTCCAAACATTCCGACCATTACCCTGTTGCAGCCAATGAAAGAATGTGGATATCCAGGACTCTAAAACAAACCAGAAATACTCTGAAAAAAAAATGTCGAAAGGCCTACGTGCAACTAGTATCCCGAAGTCAATAACTGATGTACTAGGCTTCTAGGCTTATCACGCCCACCAGTAATAAACCCCTGGTTTGATGACGAATGCTGACAGATTTTCGCAGGCCCACAAGCCTAAGCTGCAGGTAAAGACGAGGGCTGCCATTGAACTCTATAGGCAAAGAAAGTGGGAACAACAATCTCGCAGATAAGAACGAGGCCTACAAGGGTAAGCTGAAGAGCTCTATGGGCAAAGAGTATAGAACTACATAGAGTGCGTATCTCATACAAAGAAAATTTTCTATGTGGGGTACTGATATTGATACCCAAGTGTCACATTGCTACGCTACCCCAGCATCAAACAACAGCATAGCAGTAGCATAAGATTGACGAAATTTCCCCTTTGCACCCGCTTTTTAGCTGTGATACGTGCTCTATGTAGTTCTATTCCCTTTGGTAGAACCGAATATCAAGAAGAAGACTGACAGCAGATAAACTAACTTTCCAACTAAAATTGGTACTAGCGATGGCGACATTTATTTTTATTGATGAACAACAAGATAAACACACAAACAAGCAGGATACAAAGATTTTAAAATAAAATTTATCCATCAGGAGAAGTTTTGATGTTTTGAATTTTTTCAATTTGTTTTGAAAATTTTCAATATATTGAGCTGTCAAAGCAGAAAAATTAAAAAAAAAAAATTTTCGCATTCAAATATTTTATGTTCTGTCGCAGCAGCCTTGACATTTGATGGTAGATGGTAGATGGTAGATGGTAGATGGTAGATGGTAGATGGTAGATGGTAGATGGTAGATGGTAGATGGTAGATGGTAGATGGTAGATGGTAGATGGTAGTTGGTAGATGGTAAATGGTAGATGGTAGATGGTAGATGGTAGATGGTTGATGGTAAATGGTTGATGGTAGATGGTTGATGGTCGATGGTAGATGGTAGATGGTGGATGGTAGATGGTAGATGTTAGATGGTAGATGGTAGATGGTAGATGGTGGATGGTAGATGGTAGATGGTGGATGGTAGATGGTAGATGGTAGATGGTAGATGGTAGATGGTAGATGGTAGATGGTCGATGGTAGATGGTAGATGGTAGATGGTGGATGGTAGATGGTAGATGGTGGATGGTAGATGGTAGATGGTAGATGGTAGATGGTAGATGGTAGATGGTAGATGGTAGATGGTAGATGGTAGATGATAGATGGTAGATGGTAGATGGTAGATGGTAGATGGTAGATGGTAGATGGTAGATGGTAGATGGTAGATGGTAGATGGTAGATGGTAGATGGTAGATGGTAGATGGTGGATGGTAGATGGTAGATGGTGGATGGTAAATGGTAGATGGTAGATGGTTGATGGTAAATGGTTGATGGTAGATGGTAGATGGTAGATGGTAGATGTTAGATGGTAGATGGTAGATGGTAGATGGTAGATGGTAGATGGTAGATGGTAGATGGTAGATGGTAGATGGTAGATGGTAGATGGTGGATGGAAGATGGAAGATGGTAGATGGTAGATGGTAGATGGTAGATGGTTGATGGTAGATGGAAGATCGTAGATGGTAGATGGTAGATGGTAGATGGTAGATGGTAGATGGTAGATGGTAGATGGTAGATGGTAGATGGTAGATGGTAGATGGTAGATGGTAGATGGTTGATGGTAGATGGTGGATGGTAGATGGTAGATGGTGGATGGTAGATGGTAGATGGTAGATGGTGGATGGTAGATGGTCGATGGTCGATGGTCGATGGTAGATGGTAGATGGTCGATGGTAGATGGTAGATGGTAGATGGTAGATGGTCGATGGTAGGTGGTAGATGGTAGATGGTAGATGGTAGATGGTAGATGGTAGATGGTAGATGGTTGATGGTAAATGGTTGATGGTAGATGGTAGATGGTATATGGTGGATGGTAGATGGTAGATGGTGGATAGTAGATGGTAGATGAAGGATGGTAAATGGTAGATGGTAGATGGTAGATGGTAGATGGTAGATGGTAGATGGTAGATGGTAGATGGTAGATGGTAGATGGTAGATGGTAGATGGTAGATGGTAGATGGTAGATGGTAGATGGTAGATGGTAGATGGTAGATGGTAGATGGTAGATGGTAGATGGTAGATGGTAGATGGTAGATGGTAGATGGTAGATGATAGATGGTAGATGGTGGATGGTAGATGGTAGATGGTGGATGGTAGATGGTCGATGGTCGATGGTAGATGGTCGATGGTCGATGGTAGATGGTCGATGGTAGATGGTAGATGGTAGATGGTTGATGGTAGATGGTAGATGGTGGATGGTAGATGGTAGATGGTGGATGGTAGATGGTAGATGGTAGATGGTAGATGGTAGATGGTAGATGGTAGATGGTAGATGGTAGATGGTAGATGGTAGATGGTAGATGGTAGATGGTAGATGGTATATGGTAGATGGTAGATGGTGGATGGTAGATGGTAGATGGTAGATGATAAATGGTAGATGGTAGATGGTAGACGGTAGATGGTAGATGGTAGATGGTGGATGGTAGATGGTAGATGGTAGATGATAAATGGTAGATGGTAGATGGTAGACGGTAGATGGTAGATGGTAGATGGTAGATGGTAGATGGTAGATGGTCGATGGTAGATGGTAGATGGTAGATGGTAGATGGTAGATGGTAGATGGTAGATGGTAGATGGTAGATGGTAGATGGTAGATGGTAGATGGTAGATGGTATATGGTAGATGGTAGATGGTGGATGGTAGATGGTAGATGGTAGATGATAAATGGTAGATGGTAGATGGTAGATGGTAGATGGTAGATGGTAGATGGTAGATGGTAGATGGTAGATGGTAGATGGTAGATGGTAGATGGTAGATGGTAGATGGTAGATGGTAGATGGTAGATGGTAGATGGTAGATGGTAGATGGTAGATGGTAGATGGTAGATGGTAGATGGTAGATGGTAGATGGTAGATGGTAGATGGTAGATGGTAGATGGTAGATGGTAGATGGTAGATGCTAGATGCTAGATGGTAGATGGTAGATGGTCGATGGTCGATGGTAGGTGGTAGATGGTTGATGGTAGATGGTCGATGGTAGCTGGTCGATGGTAGATGGTAGATGGTAGATGGTAGATGGTAGATGGTTGATGGTTGATGGTTGATGGTAAATGGTTGATGGTAGATGGTAGATGGTAGATGGTAGATGGTAGATGGTAGATGGTAGATGGTCGATGGTAGATGGTAGATGGTAGATGGTAGATGGTAGATGGTAGATGGTAGATGGTAGATGGTAGATGGAAGATGGTAGATGGTAGATGGTAGATGGTAAATGGTAGATGGTAGATGGTAGATGGTAGATGGTAGATGGTAGATGGTAGATGGTAGATGGTCGATGGTAGATGGTAGATGGTAGATGGTAGATGGTAGATGGTAGATGGTAGATGGTAGATGGTAGATGGTAGATGGTAGATGGTAGATGGTAGATGGTAGATGGTAGATGGTAGATGGTAGATGGTAGATGGTAGATGGTAGATGGTAGATGGTAGATGGTAGATGGTAGATGGTAGATGGTCGATGGTCGATGGTAGATGGTCGATGGTAGATGGTGGATGGATGGCTGATGGTAGATGGTCGATGGTCGATGGTAGATGGTAGATGGTAGATGGTAGATGGTAGATGGTAGATGGTAGATGGTAGATGGTAGATGGTAGATGATAGATGGTAGATGGTAGATGGTAGATGGTAGATGGTAGATGGTAGATGGTAGATGGTAGATGGTAGATGGTAGATGGTAGATGGTAGATGGTAGATGGTAGATGGTAGATGGTAGATGGTAGATGGTAGATGGTAGATGGTAGATGGTAGATGGTAGATGGTAGACGGTTGATGGTGGATGGTGGATGGTAGATGGTAGATGGTAGTTGGTAGTTGGTAGATGGTAGATGGTAGATGGTAGATGGTAGATGGTAGATGGTAGATGGTAGATGGTAGATGGTAGATGGTAGATGGTAGATGGTAGATGGTAGATGGTAGATGGTAGATGGTAGATGGTAGATGGTAGATGGTATATGGTAGATGGTATATGGTAGATGGTAGATGGTAGATGGTAGATGGTAGATGGTAGATGGTAGATGGTAGATGGTAGATGGTAGATGGTAGATGGTAGATGGTAGATGGTAGATGGTAGATGGTAGATGGTAGATGGTAGATGGTAGATGGTAGATGGTAGATGGTAGATGTTAGACGGTTGATGGTAGATGGTAGATGGTAGATGGTAGATGGTAGATGGTAGATGGTAGATGGTAGATGGTAGATGGTAGATGGTAGATGGTAGATGGTAGATGGTAGATGGTAGATGGTAGATGGTAGATGGTAGATGGTAGATGGTAGATGGTAGATGGTAGATGGTAGATGGTAGATGGTAGATGGTAGATGGTAGATGGTAGATGGTAGATGGTAGATGGTAGATGGTAGATGGTAGATGGTAGATGGTAGATGGTTGATGGTAGATGGTAGATGGTAGATGGTAGATGGTAGATGGTAGATGGTAGATGGTAGATGGTAGATGGTAGATGGTAGATGGTAGATGGTAGATGGTAGATGGTAGATGGTAGATGGTAGATGGTAGATGTTAGATGGTAGATGGTAGATGGTAGATGGTAGATGGTAGATGGTAGATGGTAGATGGTGGATGGAAGATGGAAGATGGTAGATGGTAGATGGTAGATGGTAGATGGTTGATGGTAGATGGTAGATGGAAGATCGTAGATGGTAGATGGTAGATGGTAGATGGTAGATGGTGGATGGTGGATGGATGGTAGATGGTAGATTTCAGATGGTAGATGGTAGATGGTTGATGGTAGATGGTAGATGGTAGATGGTAGATGGTAGATGGTAGATGGTAGATGGTAGATGGTAGATGGTAGATGGTAGATGGTAGATGGTAGATGGTGGATGGAAGATGGTAGATGGTAGATGGTCGATGGTCGATGGTCGATGGTAGATGGTAGATGGTTAATGGTAGATGGTAGATGGTAGATGGTAGATGGTAGATGGTAGATGGTAGATGGTAGATGGTAGATGGTAGATGGTAGATGGTAGATGGTTGATGGTAGATCGTAGATCGTAGATCGTAGATCGTAGATGGTCGATGGTCGATGGTCGATGGTCGATGGTCGATGGTCGATGGTCGATGGTCGATGGTCGATGGTAGATGGTAGATGGTAGATGGTCGATGGTAGATGGTAGATGGTAGATGGTCGATGGTAGATGGTCGATGGTCGATGGTCGATGGTCGATGGTAGATGGTAGATGGTAGATGGTAGATGGTAGATGGTAGATGGTAGATGGTAGATGGTAGATGGTAGATGGTAGATGGTAGATGGTAGATGGTAGATGGTAGATGGTAGATGGTAGATGGTAGATGGTAGATGGTAGATGGTAGATGGTAGATGGTAGATGGTAGATGGTAGATGGTAGATGGTAGATGGTAGATGGTAGATGGTCTATGGTAGATGGTCGATGGTAGATGGTAGATGGTTGATGGTAGATGGTAGATGGTAGATGGTAGTTGGTCTATGGTCGATGGTCGATGGTCGATGGTAGATGGTAGATGGTAGATGGTAGATGGTAGATGGTAGATGGTAGATGGTAGATGGTGGATGGTAGATGGTAGATGGTAGATGGTAGATGGTAGATGGTAGATGGTAGATGGTAGATGGTAGATGGTCGATGGTGGATGGAAGATGGTAGGTGGTAGATGGTAGATGGTAGATGGTAGATGGTAGATGGTAGATGGTAGATGGTAGATGGTAGATGGTAGATGGTAGATGGTAGATGGTAGATGGTAGATGGTAGATGGTAGATGGTAGATGGTAGATGGTAGATGGTAGATGGTAGATGGTAGATGGTAGATGGTAGATGGTAGATGGTAGATGGTAGATGGTAGATGGTAGTTGGTCGATGGTAGATGGTAGATGGTCGATGGTAGATGGTCGATGGTCGATGGTAGATGGTAGATGGTAGATGGTAGATGGTAGATGGTAGATGGTAGATGGTAGATGGTAGATGGTAGATGGTTGATGGTAGATGGTAGATGGTAGATGGTAGTTGGTTGATGGTCGATGGTCGATGGTCGATGGTAGATGGTAGATGGTAGATGGTAGATGGTAGATGGTAGATGGTAGATGGTAGATGGTAGATGGTGGATGGTAGATGGTAGATGGTAGATGGTAGATGGTAGATGGTAGATGGTAGATGGTTGATGGTAGATGGTAGATGGTCGATGGTAGATGGTAGATGGTAGATGGTGGATGGATGGTGGATGGATGGCTGATGGTAGATGGTGGATGGATGGTTGATGGATGGCTGATGGTAGATGGTAGATGGTCGATAGTAGATGGTAGATGGTAAATGGTAGATGGTAGATGGTAGATGGTAGATGGTAGATGGTAGATGGTAGATGGTAGATGGTAGATGGTAGATGGTAGATGGTAGATGGTAGATGGTAGATGGTAGATGGTAGATGGTAGATGGTAGATGGTAGATGGTAGATGGTAGATGGTAGATGGTAGATGGTAGATGGTAGATGGTAGATGGTAGATGGTAGATGGTTGATGGTAGATGGTAGATGGTCGATGGTAGATGGTAGATGGTAGATGGTGGATGGATGGTGGATGGATGGCTGATGGTAGATGGTGGATGGATGGTGGATGGATGGCTGATGGATGGCTGATGGTAGATGGTAGATGGTAGATGGTAGATGGTAGATGGTAGATGGTAGATGGTAGATGGTAGATGGTAGATGGTAGATGGTAGATGGTAGATGGTAGATGGTAGATGGTAGATGGTAGATGGTAGATGGTAGATGGTAGATGGTAGATGGTAGATGGTAGATGGTAGATGGTAGATGGTAGATGGTAGATGGTAGATGGTAGATGGTAGATGGTAGATGGTAGATGGTAGATGGTAGATGGTAGATGGTAGATGGTAGATGGTAGATGGTAGATGGTAGATGGTAGATGGTAGATGGTAGATGGTAGATGGTAGATGGTAGATGGTAGATGGTAGATGGTCGATGGTCGATGGTAGATGGTAGATGGTCGATGGTAGATGGTAGATAGTAGATGGTAGATGGTAGATGGTAGATGGTAGATGGTAGATGGTAGATGGTAGATGGTAGATGGTAGATGGTAGATGGTAGATGGTAGATGGTAGATGGTAGATGGTAGATGGTAGATGGTAGATGGTGGATGGTAGATGGTAGATGGTAGATGGTAGATGGTAGATGGTAGATGGTAGATGGTAGATGGTAGATGGTAGATGGTAGATGGTAGATGGTAGATGGTAGATGGTAGATGGTAGATGGTAGATGGTAGATGGTAGATGGTAGATGGTAGATGGTAGATGGTAGATGGTAGATGGTAGATGGTAGATGGTAGATGGTAGATGGTAGATGGTAGATGGTAGATGGTAGATGGTAGATGGTAGATGGTAGATGGTAGATGGTAGATGGTAGATGGTAGATGGTAGATGGTAGATGGTAGATGGTAGATGGTAGATGGTAGATGGTAGATGGTAGATGGTAGATGGTAGATGGTAGATGGTAGATGGTAGATGGTAGATGGTAGATGGTAGATGGTAGATGGTAGATGGTAGATGGTAGATGGTAGATGGTAGATGGTAGATGGTAGATGGTAGATGGTAGATGGTAGATGGTAGATGGTAGATGGTAGATGGTAGATGGTAGATGGTAGATGGTAGATGGTAGATGGTAGATGGTAGATGGTAGATGGTAGATGGTAGATGGTAGATGGTAGATGGTAGATGGTAGATGGTAGATGGTAGATGGTAGATGGTAGATGGTAGATGGTAGATGGTAGATGGTAGATGGTAGATGGTAGATGGTAGATGGTAGATGGTAGATGGTAGATGGTGGATGGTAGATGGTAGATGGTAGATGGTAGATGGTAGATGGTAGATGGTAGATGGTAGATGGTAGATGGTAGATGGTAGATGGTAGATGGTAGATGGTAGATGGTAGATGGTAGATGGTAGATGGTAGATGGTAGATGGTAGATGGTAGATGGTAGATGGTAGATGGTAGATGGTAGATGGTAGATGGTAGATGGTAGATGGTAGATGGTACATGGTAGATGGTAGATGGTAGATGGTAGATGGTAGATGGTGGATGGTAGATGGTAGATGGTAGATGATAGATGGCAATCAGTTTCAAAAATTATTTGTAACTGATAAAAAATGTGGTCGTCCAGACAATGTTTCGATAAAGCTTTGAAAAGGACCGCACGTCATAACGCTGAGGAATTGAGTTTACGGTCTTCAGTTAAAGTGGAAGAATTTAAAGTTGGGGCGGAAGCTGACCACAAATTCACCCAAAAGCGCTTACAAATACAGATTGTTATACGAGAAATTCCCAGCCGTATAAAAAAACTTGGGAGAGTATCTCTGTCGATATGTTGCAACTGTAATGTAAAGAATAGCTAATAAACTAAAGTCGAGAAGTTCCAACAGTATGCTACTGAGACCTCAAGACTGTGAAAAAATATAATCAGTACCCAATGCAATCTGCAATCCACAATTTTTTTTATTCGTGGACCAGCCATAAAAGTACAAGTTCTACTGCTTTAGGTTAGTTAAGTGAAGAGGCGCATTAGGAGTGAAACAGAGAATTCAAAAGATACCGAAAAAATGTTTCTCGTAAGAAATGAAGGGTGTTTTCAGGAACTCTTTTTCCCAAGGAATTTTTCCAACTTTCCAGAAATTGGTGTCTGCTAAATTTTTCGAAGTTAGGAATAAATTCCATGGGAGAAAATAGCTATCGCCAACTCTTTTGAAAATGTATGCCTTTTCACTTGGAACATTCCCCTACTTTTGAGGAAACAATGCTCATATGACGGTCAGATTCGAAGACTTCTACGATTGTATCGTCAACTTCGACAATTAGCCTTCCAGATCTTGGTGCATCTTTAAGTTTGTTCTAAACAAAAAATAATGGATACTTAAGAATTTCAACAATTCCAATGTTGGGTCGGTTTTTGTTTCGGGTTCCATTAAATCTACAAGGTGGGCCAACAGAAGTCATCCGCTGTTGTTTGGCCTTCAGAATATTGGTTGTGGCTTGAGCAGTGTGCCCCGTTACTTCGTCGTGTTGGAACCACATGTCCTACAGTACTAATTCGTCCAATTGCGGCAGAAGAAACTCCTCTGTTGTCGTTTGACCAACGACGTTCTCCAAAAAAAAATATGTCCCGATGACTCCTCCAGCGTGAACAGCGCACCATGCAGTAACTTAGAGCGGGTGTAATGTATCCCCGTGCATTACTCGTGGATTTTCGCTGCCCCAGAACTGATATTTTTGCTTGTCAACTTACCCGCTGAGGTGGAAATGACCTCATCGCTCATTATGATTTTGGTCGAAAAACCGTCCACTTCGATTATTCTGCGTTCTTGGTTAGTGTATCGCTCCATGGCTTATTCACTTGTATTCTACATCTGTCTATTCCACAAATGTCAAAACGGATTTGACATTGGCGGCCATTTGCAAAAATAAGGGCATCTTCCAATAGCGTGATCTCTTTTGTCCCACCATGTATAACATGTTCTTTGATTTTGTTGCTACTTCCGACAATGGTAAGCGCAAGTCTTTTCCAATTTTATAATCCTTTAATAAACTATGGATCTCAACCTTTAACAGGGCCTCCTTCAAAACTGTTAGATCGTCATCCTCAGTAGATAATGGCCTGAAAAATTCTGGGAAATAAGCTCATCCGCTCTTTGCTTGATATGTCTAGCCTTAGTTTTTATCGACAAGACAAAAATTACGGCTCTTTCACCATCAGTTCTTCTTTTACTAGATTTGTCTTTTTGGCCTGAACATGTCACTCAGAAGACATTACATCATCCCGTTGGTATTGAAGTTTCATGAAAATCGATTCGGTAGTAGTATGATAGTCGCTAAGGCCGTTTTAAGCATTATATGAGAAGAGTTTCGTGTCAATTTGTGCTTAGCGAACTCATAAGCCTAAACTGGTCGGATGAAAGTATGCCTGAAGCATGGCACCTAAGCATCGTTTGCCTGAATCACAAAAAAGGAGACCCTCTGAACTGCGCCAACTACAGAGGCATAAGTCTCCACAACATCGCCTACAAGAACCAATCTGTCGGAATATATGAACGCCTGAAACCGCTTACCAACAACCTGATCGGCCCTATCAGTGTGGTTTTGGGCCAGGAAAGTCCACAACCGATCAAATTTTCACACTTCGGCGGATCATGGAAAAAACCCAAGAAGTCAAAATCGATACCCACCACCTGTTCATCGATTTCAAAGCCGCCGACAGCATTTATAGAGATGAACTATACAGAGCCATGTGTAGCTTTGGTATACCGCCCAAACCGTTTCTGTAGGATAACGATGGTGTATTCTCGCTGCTCCGTCAGTGTCGGAAACGACTTCACCGACACATTCGATACCAAGGATTTAGGCGAGGCGATTAGCTGTCATGTGACTTCTTCAATTTGATTCTTGAGAGGATTGCGCCTAACTCCCAAAAAATCGGGGCAACTACTAGCATACGCCGACGATATTGACATCTTGGTAGGACTCAACGTGATATCATAGCCACGTATAGAGAAGGAAGCAGCAAAAATGGGCTAAGCAGTAAGTGAGGGTAAGACTAAGTATATTATGCTGTCAACACGAAAGGAAACGAATTGGACCGAACGTCACCATTGACAGCTTTGACTTAGAAGTAGTACGGCACTTTGTCTACCTCGGCTCCGCTTTTAACTCTGAAAACAACAGCTCGTCAGATATCAAACGAAGAATTATTCTTGCCAATCGCTGTTTCTTCAGGCTAAGAAGGCAATTCAGTGGTAAAGCCCTCGCTCGATCTACTAACGAGATCCTATATAAGACCCTGATCATCCCAGTCCTGCTCTACGGCGCTGAAGCATGGGCCATATCAAAAGCTAATGAAGAAATCCTTGGTCAATTCGAGAAGAAAATTCTTAGGTCAAAATAATTTTCATCTTCATGGTCAGGATTATCAGGATCAGAATCCCCATGAAGAGGATCTTTTCTTGCTTCGCTGTGGATGTTAGTCTCTTCATGTTCAACTGGATTGTTACTGGACCGGTATTCTTCATTTGATACTGCTCTCCACCTCTATAGTGTAACTGAAGATTATTGTCCTGCTTTGGTTATTGACCGATCTCATCATAGTCACTAGCGTTTTTTTAATATAGCTCACACCTAGCTATCCAGATGGGTTAACTTTGCGATCTTCTTTGATGCACACCCTGTACCGATCATCTACTTCGTATCCTACAACATATCCTGTGATGGCTTTTGGATCAATCTTCTTCTGCTTTTCAGCTGGAACGTGTGCATAAGTAACTGATCCTAGTTTCTGTAGATCATGGGTTTCGGTTTCTTAGCAAACCAAACCTCCACGCTCTGTTCAAAATGTAAAAAGTTAAACTGACGAGCTCTACCCACGTCGCGTCTGGAAAATTAGAAAAGGAGCTTTTCATAAACGTCAGCCTAACTAAGATCTCCGTTAAACGTGTTCATAAAGTCAGGTTGTTGATCGAACAGACTCAGATGAAGTGCAGAAGATAGGTTCCTAAACGTCATAAGTCTCATCAGCATCTGGCAGATTATGCATCCATATTTTTTTGACTGCAGTAAGTGCAGGAGACAAAGGCCGTGTTCCGCGTTTCAGATTTAGTGAGATATCATATATGAAGCTCTATTCTCATTGGTCAATCGACCATTTTGACACATGAGAAGAATGCTTCATCTAAGATATCTTACTAAATCTGAAATCCGGAACACGGCCAAAGAAAACAAATTTTAAGTGCGAAAATGACGTTTATGAACATTCAGTGACTACTTAAAATTGTACTTAAGGAGGGCACCCGTTCTGCAGAATGAGTGTGTTCATTAATACAACAAAGAAGAAAGACGATTGGACTAGCGCGGATTTCCGACGTTTATGAAAACACAAATATTTGAAAGTTCTTGCCATTTCGACAGCTGTCACTGCCACCATTTTGTATAAAGTGCTATCAGCCTTTGGATAGTTCCGTTAGATAAAGGAATTTAAATAACATCCTTATTAGCAAAATCTCCATTGTTATCGCTAAGACGTTGCTTTACATGGTGTCCTCATGTTTAAGGAGAGTGAGCAACTCCTGCATCTCCGATCTTTTTCGTCAAAAATATCTGATTTTTGAAAAACTATTTTCAAAGATAACCAAATTTCGCTTCTTCGTAAACTCCTGCAAAAGGTCCACAAACATCGACTGACATTAGCTTTTACGTCTCGGTTGCCTTCTATCGGGTCCCGAAAGGTTAATCATGCGCTTTCCCGAATACACAGGGCTCACATAGACATAAAGATAAAGTCCCGTACTACCTCAAAGTTATATCTGTCAATGTTGACGTTCTGTCCAATTCGTCGATGTTGTGTGTCCTTTCGTTTTGACAGCTTATACTTCGTCTTGCCCTCATTTACTGCTAAACCCATTTTTGCCGCTTCCTTCTCTATACTAGCAATAGGGCTATGACATCACGCTGAGTCCTACCAATGATGTCAATATCGTCGGCCTGCGCTAGTAGTTGCACCGGTTTTTGGAAAATTGTGCCTTTGATGTCTGATCGTGAGTTTTGCACAATCCTCTCAAGAATAAGATTCAAAAGTCACATGACAGCGCATCGCCTTGCGTAAATCCTTTTTTTGGTATCGAATGTGTCGGTGAGGTCGTTTCCGACACTCCTGGAGCAGCGAGAATTCTCCATCGTCATCCTACACAAACGGACGAGCTTAGGCAGTATACCCCAAAACTTGACATGGCTCTGTATAAATCGTCTCTAAAAATTTGGTCGTATGCGGCTTTGAAATCGATGAATAGGTGGTGCGTATCGATTTATACTTCTTGGCTTTTTTCCAGGATCTGTCGAAGTGTGAAAATTTGATCGTTTGTGGACTTTCCTGGCCCAAAACCATACTGATAACAGCCGATCAGGTTGTTGGTAAACGGTTTCAGGCGTTCATATATTACGGCAGATTGGTTCTGTTGGGGAGACTTTTGCCTGTGTAGTTGGCGCAGTTCGCCTTTTTATCCGACCAGATTTGGCTTATGAGTTGGTGGATGTTACTTACCAAGTCATCTCCCGACTTTATAAAGCTCGGCGGGAAGACCGTCCATTCCGGCAGCCTTATTAAGCTTCAGTTTAGATATTGTTATCCTCCGTTCACTCAGCTCGGGTGGTTGGCAGATTTCGCTGTCGTTGCCAATATTGAATGGTTCGTCCTGCCTGACAGCGGAATGTTGTTCGCATCGCCGTTTAACAGTCTGCAGAAGTGGTTCTTCCATATCCTCAGCATCGACTTTGTCTCAACAACGATATTTCCTTGTTGATCTCGAAAGTATTCTGTTCGAGCCTGTATCCTTGGCCTCGACGTTCTACAGTTTGGTAAGACTTGCGAACATCGTTCCTGGAGTGGCACCTCTCTATACCCTCGATCACGTGCTTTTCTTGCTCTTTTTTCTTCTTTCTGAAAAGCAGGCTATAGAGCTCAACGGTAGCTCTCGTCTTCATCTGCAGCTTAGCCTTGTAGGCCTCGTTCTTGGCTGCGAGCATCTGTCGGCATTCCTCATCGAACCAGGGATTTCTCGCTGGTGGGCGCGAGAAACCTAGCACATTGATTGCGACTGATCTAATGGCTTGTTGGCATCATTGCCATTGTTCTTCAACGTTCGATGCTGGTGCTGGTGGTTAATCGAGAGATTAAGGGATTCGCATTGCGCGAAGGTCTTGGCGACATTAATTTTTTTTACAGTATTTTTGGATTGTTGTGGCGCCGTGGATATTCGCATTCTTACCTTGGCTGCAACAAGGTAGTGGTCCGAGTCGATGTTAGCGTGACACTTGTCTATCGCAATGTGATCAATTTGGTTGACCGTACGTTGAACTGGAGAATTTCATATCGCCTTATGGATATTGAGGTAAGGAAACCATGTGCTGGCTATAGTGGCATTTCGTTCCGTAGCGAAGTCAATCAGCCTAAGTCCGCTACCAGACGTGTTGTCGTGTAGGCTATGTTTTCCGACAATACTGCTAAAGATGTCTTCTCTTCCCATCTTTGCGTAGAAATCTTCTAGCGAGATTTTAACATCGTACTTCGGTAGTCGCTCATAGGTTTTATCAAGAAGCTCGTAGAAGTTGTGCATAGCTATATCATATTTTTCCTCCGTTGGGGCGTGAGCGCATATAAGCTTATGGCGAATTCGGCCTTGTTACAATGCGTTCGCTAATTTCTTGGAAACATAAGCCTTCTGGCCTATGTCTGGCACTTATACCAAATCCGCATCCGAATAGTCGCTGTTTCTGCTCACTATAACACGGTCCGTAGTAGATGTCACAGTTTTTCATCCTCTTTTTGGCTGGCCCATCGCATCGTATTTCCTGGATGGCAGTAATGTCTGCTTTGTAGCAGTTTAGGGCTTCCGCTAGTGGTTCGCTTGCACCTCTCCTGTTTAATGTTCTCACATCCAGGTGCAGATACCAATTTCGTTATCCGTTTTTCGTTTAGCGGGACTATTGGTCGCTTCGTTACGTATAGTTTTCTAAATGGGTGGGTAGTTAACCCAAAGCACATCCCCTAACCTGGAGAGCCAGTTCTAATTTATTAGAAACCCCTAGGACACGGGGCCATCAGTATCCACTACGGGATTGAGAGCTGCCGTTGGCCTTTCGGTTCATCCGCCACTATCTCTGTTCAAAGGGCCTGACTAACCCATGAAATTCCTAGACAACCTGTTGTCCGAATATATATCGAAGCAGCTTGTCTAGGTTCGCCTGGGACAGCAGGCGGTTATTCATTCCGTGCCATTCTGACCTGGCTGTTTATAGTTCTGCTGTTTTTTTTTCGTGTTATCTACACTCGCGCTTATCGATTAATAAGTCAAATCCGATTGGATGACACCAGTACACGATGGTTACCACTTGGAGGTTAAAAATAAGCACTGGATGTGTAGTCAGAGTTACAATCACTGGGCATTGCCAAGTTAAAGCCAATCTGAGTCTACCCTAGTTCTACAACACCCAACCATGTTATCTTGTAATTAATAACTTGTACTGCAGCATAATGTCATTGCAATCAACTTATTCAAGGATCACAATATAACGACAAACTCTACCACATTGACATTCCCTTTCAAATTCTTAATCTTTGCGTAAAATAAAACAACTTGCAGAACATATTTTTATTTCACTCAATATAATTTCTTTTATTTTTATTTTACCTTACAAATTTCTCATAAACATTTTTATTTTTATTTCTAAATTTCAATTTTGTTACAGTAGTGTATAGAACTCGCTCGCAATACAAAATAACTACCACTAACATAAAACTAAACATACAAAAAGACACTTAAATAAAATTCAATCAATTGTAGTATTTATTTAATTTTTTTTTTTTATATTTATTTTTGTGTATTTCTGTTTGTATATATGAAATGTGTAAATCAAATGCATAGATCTGATTTATTTATATTTTTATTGCTTACACTTACAATCTAAATAAAATATTTTAAACATTTATTTATAATTAGAATTAGAATTATTCCTTCACATCGTAAAATTGTGTTTTATTTATATTATCGTGATTTTTTTTTACGCTACAAGGTTAGTTTTCGAATGCATATTTTACGATATCAAATATTTCCCACGCCCCCTTGCTTTCAAGAACAGACTTATTGGTAGAGTTATCTTTAGCGATTCGAACAAAATATTGTGTTATCTCTAAAAGTAGAAAATTTGTCTTTTTTTTTTTGTTTGAAATAAATAGTTATGGTCATTCGCCATGGCTACGTTCAAAAATGCCTCCATTTTGGCAGTGAATGGGTTTCTAGCAAACATTTTACAAAACATGAATCACTTGCAATTTCCTTAGTGCTCCTTTGAAATTAATTAAATTAAAAGGCGATCAGTGATCTTTGTTAAATGATCGTAAGTCTGACACGAGGAATTAATTACAAAGTCGAGAATGTCTACGAAATTATATGATGAATCGAAAAATTCGTTGATGTTTTGCACATGCGTCCCAGCGGTAACCTGTTTTTTTTTTATAAATTAATGCTAGCTTATGCGATAATACTTTTAATTTTAATAAAATTTGTTTTTTTTTTTGTTTTGTTCGAATGGTCAATCGTAGATCCCCTCGCGTGTTTGCTTGTTTCTTGACTAGAAAGTCCACTTGATTTGAGTTCGGAATGTCATTTTGTAAAAGGCCGGAAGGTGGGTGTGTCAAAATTGTTGTAACTTGGTGGGGAAAATGTCATCTGTCAGGTAAAAGTGTAAAATGTTAATTTCTGCAAACATATTCGATCTAATGCTGGACTGAGTAACTGATTCCGGTTTAATTTCAATGAAGAACGTGCAGTTAAATTAAATCAAGATCCTCTGAGGACCAGTTTTTCAGTGCTGATTTACCCAGAGTTGACTAAAGCAGGACAAAATTGAATCAAGAGTTAATTCATGAAGAAATTTTTCAGTGCCGGATTAAATTTGATGCCGAGTGTGGTGTTTTGTTTGGTAGCACTTAAAGTTTATCGATTTTGCTGTCAAAAAGTTATCGAAATGTGTAGAATCTGCAACAGCTCAGTTATCAACTGCTTGGTTTATTTTTCCCCAAACAAATGGAAATGCTTTTGTAGCAATCTTACAAGTCTGTTCTTCTTAAAAACAGTCAAACTCAATATTTAAAACAGTTTCGAGTGCATATATGAATATTTCGTAGACGTGTTATTGAGTTTCTAAAAATTCGTAAAATGTCCACGGACATGTAATTGTACCTATAAATAATTGTTTGTTTGGTATTTTATCATTTGTCAAAAACATCTGACCATTTAGTCCATGTTTTAGCTCACCAAACTTGCTGGGTTAACTGGAAGTTAACTCTGGATTTAAAATGACTGAACAACTACTTTTTCGAGTTAACTCGAGTTTAATCCCAAACTAGGATGATCTCGCACTGAAAACGAGGCTCTTAAAAAAAGAAGGCGGAAATTTCCCTGGGATGGCATGAATAACGATATTTGGTGTATGCTTTGGTGTATCATGTTCGCAGTGATATCGTGTTACGGAACAGACACGATATCACTGCGAACATGATACAAATATCGTCTTCGCGTTTTTAATTTTGTCTCGTTTTGCGCATCTACGTCATCGACGCTTGTGGCTGATGCACAAAGCCATATCTGAAGTAGTTGTATCTTGTTTGTGTATACAGCTAAGCTTTTTGATCTTAAACCAATGAAAAAATGCTCCATCCGATGACCTGAGACTAATACGAGGCCCATCTAACTTTTTTAAAAGTTTTTTGTATTTTCTCTCTCCCCAAACCACTTAAAATAATCAAAACCTGGCTAACCTAACGACTTTTCCGCACCAAGTCCCAACCTCACCAAATACCTTTTACATGTGTCTTCACTGTTAGGCAGTTGAAGGCTTTCCCGACGGACCAGCTGGCGCTGAGGTGCTCAAATGAAAACTATTACCGCCACTACCACTGCCTGTGCTACTGGTTGAAGCTGCATTAGCTGCAGCTGCTGCAAAGGTTTCCGCTATTGTGGATAGGGGTCATAAGTTCGTAGTCTGGACAAGTCCACGCTCCAAATGAAAGCAATCTAAGACCGAAGCTCCTACCGAGCTTCGTCGTGTCACCATCGAATTGACAATCGTCCATTTGTTGAGTCGAATATCGTATTTCTCGCAAGAGTTCAGTGACGATGAGCCATCATTTCCTCCTAAGGCATACAGGCAGCCATCCACGTCAACAACTTCATGGGTGGATCTGAAAGTGGAGGATATTGTTAAAAAAAAAACAATCCTCGACGGAAGTAATTATCAAACTCACCTTCTAGAATGCATAGCTGCGATGGGCTCCCATGCGTTCCTCCTCAAATTCAATCTCTCTCCGCTAGACATACACATCGTTCCGTCATTACCGCCGACACAGTACAAGTGACCATCGAATGCAGCAACACCACAGCTACTCCTTCTAGCGGTCATATTAGGGACAGGAGTCCATCGTCCAACTCGTGGATCAAATCGCTCCACACTCGACTGATAGTTTGTCGAATCGAACCCTCCCAGCGAGTAGATACAGTTGTCTAACACAGCTAGTCGGCAATAGCGTCGGCGAGTACTCATCGCAGGGCAAGAGCTCCAAACCCCGGTCAAAGGGTCATACCGTTCCATACTACTAAGGCAAGAGGCTCCGTCATACCCTCCACAAACGTAAATCAGTCCATCGAAGGCGCATATACCAAGGCAAGATCGTTTCGTACCCATAGGCGTGATATAGTTCCACTTGTTGGCCAGCGGATTGTAATATTCCGCCGTGGACAGATCCGTAACGCCATCATAGCCACCAACCACATATAGAAGTTTATGCAGGGAGGTCACTCCCGACCTCGACCGCCTCCACAACATTGGCGTAATCGGTGTCCAATTGTTTGTCCGTGGATTATATACTTCACACTCACTATGAATGGCAAAGAGACTGCCCCCACCTACGGCGAAGACGTATGGCTTCATGCCATCGGGACGTCTCTCATTTGTTCTCTGACTGCTCATTAGGCTCCTCTGCTCCGGCAGCAGGTGATACTTCATAGCCTCCAGTAGCAGTTCTTTGCATTGTGGATCCTCACGAATCAATGTCTCCGATTCGACACAAGTCATAAGGAAGTCTCGCCCAACCAATGGCAACCGTACATGGCTCATCAGTTCGGCTACATGCTTTTGCCTTTCGGGCAAATCATGTTTCACCCAATTGAGCACGGCCAGGAAGACCTTTTCCTCGGAGCAAATGTTCAATTGATTGTTGGATATCAAGTCCTTGACCTGAAACGGAATCAACAGGATTAAATATTGCGTCGAAGACGACACGCGGAGAGTGGGTCGAGTGGCTTACCTCGTCGTAGGGTAGCAGGAGGAACTCCTCCGTTCCAACGACCTGTTGGAAGTTCTGCAAGGCAAATTTATGCGAACGAGTGTGCAGCTCCTTGCACGAGTGTGCATCTGAAATGAAGAAAAGAATTGCAGGGTGGATTTTATTCACGTACCCTCTTGACAAAAAATGTTATCCGAAGGAGGGGGTGCTGCGAATGGGGGATGCATATTTTTGTTTGCAGGCTTTGCAGAGGCTTTGCCGGTTTGCATTCAACCGAGATGCAGGTTCCATGAGCTTTTGTTGAAGGACGAATGATAACGGGGACTTGTTTGCTTTGGGGATTTAGTGCGAATTAAAGTGGTGGTTGATTGAAACCGGGAACGGTATTGTCGTCGAAAAGCGGCTTTAGTTGGTTATATGAGACATGGATTCTTGTATACTATGACGCAAAGTGACACCATTGTAGAAGAGGCAATTTTGTTGGCATTGTGGATGAAATCATGGTCGTGGATATGAACAGAATTGTGTTAATGGGACGCGCTGCGTCATCAATGTGGTACTCGTGCAGAGGATGAGTCAATAAACAGCAGCAGGCATCGCCTCTCAGAAGTCGAGGGTAGTAATTTATTTGAAGAGGTCCTCTGGGATTACCATGTGGTAATAGACGTTAAATGGAACGCACAAGTTCTGGTAAAACATGCTTGCCAATGAATGCTTGTTATCTACTGGGATTTACTTGTGGACAAGAGCACGAGTAGCTGCCATCAGCCACGTATCAAGAAAGGAACGCTGATTATTCGTTTTACTTAATTTTTTTAAAAGGTCTACCATTTCACTGAAATACATCTATCTATCTATAGGCATTGGTGATCATTTTGTTAAATTACTTACTGAAAGATAGATGGCGCTTGAACGGGTACTTCGAGGATTACCCACCTTCTCCTTGTTAAGCCAACATTCTTGGATTTATATTAGCTGATATCATGAACCGTCCAATTATCAAAACTAATCTTCGTCCAGAGCAGCTTAAAGGTCGATGTGGTTAAGTCGTGTTTACAGTTTTATTCTTTTCCTGCTGTATTAACCTTTTCTACTTCAAATCTGCTCTCGATACGTCTACAGAAATCTGCAGACAGCTAATGTATGTAACTACCTCCTACACCTGTATATCTGTGCTCCGTTCCGTTTACGAAAAGATTTTTTTACGGATCTGAAATGACATTTTTTGCTTCCGAATCGGGATGGTTCATAAATACGTTCGAAAAGCTCAGGTAAATGGCTGGAGTAGTGCTAACTTTCATTTGCCTTATCAGCTTCTGATGTTGGAAAGACATCTCTTGACTTCTTAGACTCTAACTTTTGCGGCTTCTTCTCAACGAGTAATAGTCGTCTTGACAATCAACATAAACCTAGGTTAGGTTAGAGTAGCTGATGGTTGGGTGTTGTAGAACGAGGGTTGACTCTAATTTTCCTTAACTTAGCAATGCCCAGTGGCTGTTAGTCTGACTTCACATCAAGTGCTTATTTTTCACCTTCAACTGTTAACCAAGGGGTACTGGTCTCATCCAACCGGATTTGACTTGCTAAACGATAAGTGCGAGTGTTGATAACAAGACGAAAAACAGCAAAACTATAACCAGCCTGGTGATAATGGCACGGAATTAATACCCGGCCCGCTGTCCCATGCAAACCTAGACAAGCTGCTTCGACGCATTCGGACAACAGGTTATCTGGGAATTTCAATGGTAAGTCAGGCCTTGTGAATAGAGATGGTGGCGAATGAACCGAAAGGCCAACGGCAGCGCTCAATCCCGTAGTGGATACTGATGCCCCGTGTCCCAGGGGTATCTAATAAATTTTAGCTGGCTCTCCAGTTGGTGGTTGTGCTTTGGGTTAACTACCCACCCATTCAAAAAAAAAAACCAATATCATCCGAAAGGAATGATTTTATTGTTGACGACCCTATTAAACGAAAAAAGGGAAACGACGTTCCTGCACCTGGAATGTGAGAACATTTAACAGGTGAGGTGCAAGCGAACAACTAGCGGGAGCCCTGAACTGCTACGAGGCAGACATATCTGCCATCCAGGAAATACGATGGGATTGGCCGGGTAAAAAGAGGATGAAAAACTGTGACATCTACTACGGACCGTGTTATTGTGGACAGAAACAGCGACTATTCGGATGCAGATTTGTTATAAGTGCCACACTTAGGCAAGAAGTCTTACGTTTCCCAGACATAAGCGAACGCATGGTAACAATCTGCAACAAGGTCAAAATAACCAACATAAGCCTTTTATGCGCTCCCGCCCCAACGGAGGAAAAAGATTGCTTCTACGAGCTCCTTGACAAATCCCAGGAGCGACTACCGAAATACGATGTTAAAATCGTGCTGGGAGGTTTTAACGCAAAGGTAGGAAGACAAGACATCTTTAGCGGTATTGGCGGAGAACATAGCCTACACGACAACACATCCGGGCTAATTGACTTAGCTACGGAACAAAATGCCACTATAGCTAGTACACGGTTTGCTCACCTCGATATCGATAAGGGGACATGGTGGTCTCCAGATCAATGAACGGTCAACCAAATTGATCACATTGCGATAGACAAGAGGCACGCATCCAATCTTTTGGGTGTCCGAACATTCCGAGGAGTTAACATCGACTCGGACCACTACCTTGTTGCAGCCAAGGTAAGAATGATGATATCCACCAAGCCACAACAATCCAGAAATACTGTCGAAAGAACGCAATCGCAAGAGGCCGCAGAGACTTCCGCGCAACGCGCATCCCTAAGCCTCTCGATTAACACCATACCACAAGCTTCGAAAGTCGAAGAACAATGGCAACGATGCCAACAAGCCATTAGATCTGCCGCAACTGATGTGCTAGGTTTCTCGCGCCCACCATCAAGAAACCCCTGGTTTGATGAGAAATGCTCGCAGCCAAGAACAAAGCCTACAAGCCTAAGCTGCAGGTGAAGACGAGAGCTGCCATTGAGCTCTACGGGCAAAGGTCGAGGAAGAACAAGCTTGCAGGCAACAACGATGCCTACAAGGGTAAGCTGAAGAGCTGTATGGGCAACGAAAAAGGTAAGAACACCTGCTTTTCAGAAAGAAGCAAAAGGAGGGCATGAAAAGCGCGCGATCGAGAATATAGAGAGATGCCACTCCATGAACGATGTTTTACCAAAGTCTAAAACGTCAAAGCCAAGGATGCAATTCTCGAACAGAATTGTATCGAGATGAAGAAGGGAATATTGTTGTTGGGACACAGTCGAGGCTGAGGATACGGAAGACCCACTTCTGCAGACTGTTACACAATACACAGCGTTAACGAACAACATTCCGCTGTCAGGGAGGACGAACCATTCAATCTGCCCTAGAGAGATATCCGTCGGAGCGGAAATTTTTCGCAACGCATACTTCGTCGGAGGTTAGAATTCCAGTCATACACATACCTCTGTCATCGGAGAAAAAATCACTTCACTAAAATTCGTAAATAATTTCCGCGAAGAATTTGTGTTGAAGGAATCCGGAAAGAGAATTGCACGTAGCTGTCAAAAATTGCAAGAAAAATGCACCTGAACGCACTTTAACGAACGCAATTCGCCGGGATGCGTTACAAAATGTCGGAGAATTATTCCGAAAGACTTTTCGGAAGAATGCCGCGAAGCTAAACTCCTCCGAATCGTACAAAATCGGAAAATTTTCCGCTCCGATGGATACCTGGATAGGGCTGAATATTTGCAACGACAGCGAAAACTGCCAACCACCCTTTCTGTGTGAAGTGAGGATTTCAATATCTGAACTCAAGCTTGATAAGGCTGCCAGAAATGAAGGCCTTCCCGCTGAGCTTTATAAATCCTGCGGAGATGACTTGGTAAGAAATATCCACCAACTTATAAGCCAAATCTCGTCGGATGCAAGTTTGCCTGAAGAATGGAACCACAGCATCATTTGCCCGATCCACAAAAATGGAGGCCCTCTGAACTACAAGGGCGTACGTCTTGTCAATATCTCCTACAAGATCATATCTGCCTTAAAATGTGAAGTTATGGATATCGAGGTGAGGAAACCGTGAGCTGGCTATAGTGGCGTTTCCTTCCTCAGCGAAGTCTTTTATAGTAAGTCCGTTGCCAGACGTGTTGTCGTGTTTTCCAACAATGTCTTCACTTCCAAACTTTTTGTTAAAATCCCTTAGCACGATTTTAACATCGTAATTCGGTAGTCGCTCATTGATTTTGTCAAGGAGCTCGTAGAAGCAATCCTTAGCTATATCCTCTTCTTCCTCCGTTTACGGCGAGAGCGCATATAGGGCTTAATTGGCAAATTTGGCCTTGATGCGGATTGTTACAATGCGTTGGCTAATGTTCTGCAATCACAAGACTTCTTGCTTAAGTCTGGCACTTAAAACGAGTCCGCATCCGAATAGTCGCTGTTTCTGCTCACTATAACACGGTCCGTAGTAGATGTCACAGTTGTTCATCCTCTTTTGCCTTTCCATTACAGTCATTCAAAACCAATGTGAACCCCTTTCATACAGTACCTAACTTTCTTAACTTCCATTCAACCTCTCTGAGTCGTAGTCCCGCATGCTAGAGGGTTGAGTGGTAAAGATGATATAACTATGAACCTTTGAGCTGTAAAATGTTGTGGGTATAGTCCAAGGGGCAAAACCCATTAAGTTCATCGGCTTGTGGTATCATCTCGTATTTGTGAAGGGATTATAAAAATTAGTCTTAAATCGTACGTCCCCCAGAGCCTAATCAAATAGATACTCTTCTAGGGACGTTTGCATATTCTATTGGTTTTGACCAATTTCCGGAACGTGCCATAAATCCATACCATTGGGAAAGTGTAACTTTTTATAGATCTAAGGGAATCGATGGCTTTAAGCAATCGGGCATGTTATCGTTGGTATGGGGAATGATTCTGATATGAATTTACTGATGATTCGGAGCCGATTCTCAGAGCTCAAAATGTATGTAAGGAACATATGAACTCTATCACGAAATAGTACACAAGCGGGCCATTGAAAATCATAAAATCCTCAAGATTTCATACAAATTGACTTACTTTACTTCTCTCCAACTGTTCTTGTACCAAAACTTCTGTGTTTCCCTCCCATTTACCCTCAATAGTACACCCCCAATCTATTTATCCAATCGATCATTAACTGCAACTACCTTCCATCCAATTACCTGTCAGCAAACAAAGTCAATCCCCAAAAACACGTCTCTCCCAATCGACAAACAAATGTCCAATTACCCCTAATGCGACTCGAATCAGGAAAAGCAGCGCACAACACATTAACCCATAAAACTATTTCTTACAGCCAACATCAGTTCCGCACCCTACAAAAAAAAAAACCTTTTACATGAGCAAACACCTCGTTTGCCAACGGTGCAGACAAATCCCATAAAAATTGTATGCCCGCCACCGAATAGTTCCCAAAAAGGCAGACAAGAAGGAGAGCAAGTCGCCTTCATAACAAAATCAGACTGTCGAACATCGACCCCCTCCCACCAAAGCTTACTCGAACCACCTCATCATTCCACCAGAAAGGGCATCGAACCAAAAGTGAAAGCAAATATCCACAAAAAAAAAAAAAAACCTACGGAAGACCGTACTTAAAGCTCAGTAGATACAGCTTAAGTAGGACGTTGGTCGCAACCACCAACACTATTTGATGAACGGGGTTTAAGTACATCAACCCCTTACTGCCAGACCAAGAGTGACGAATAGGTAAAAACGTAAACAGAAGAAAAAAAAGTGGCGAAACCACTTCAACTAACTGGGGTAGCAAACACAAAATAGAACACAAAGGGATGATGAATGGATTCTTCTACCCCAATAAGTCTTGCATCTCCCCCTTCACATGTATGCAACCCAATGGAAGCTCCAGTTCATAACTATTCCAACTTGGTATCTGCGTAATATTTAGCTGCTCAGGCCACGCTTCACTTACCTGCAAAACTTCGAATACCCAAACAATTGGAAGGATGAAGCTGACGGAGTAAAAATTTACAGCAAGCTTCACGGACCGATTGGATCTGCAGGAGGCTCGATGCTGGCAGTAGGACTTGCACATTGTCCTCGGTTATTGTTATCTCCCCCGTGTAGGTGTAGTCAATTAGTTGCCTAAGTGCGGTAACGTCAACATCATGAAGTGTCACATTACCCTGGGTCCGTTCGAGCATATCATCTGCAAAAACAAAAAACAAAATGGAGGTGGGTTAGCAATTCACATTTCTACGCAACGTAAAGTACTCACCATTGAACATTGCATAAAAATAGGGGCTAACCGAAGCCAGTACGACTTTATGGGCATGTATGGTCTCACCACCAACCTCCAGGGTGACATCACAGAGCTGTGGGCGCATGGAAAGAAAGCAAGGAGTTTAGTTTATTGGAACTTAGTGGGTTGGCAACGGAAGTATGTGCGAATGTAATAATGTTCATAGCAGGATGGATGATGCAGTCATCCGTAACTCCATTGAAAGGGGTGAGCTTAGGGTTCAACGTCATTGCGAGAAACCCTTAAAGTTGAGTGCGGTATCAGATTGCGACAATGAGATGAAGTGGATGTGTGTGTACTTTAAGTCAAATGGAAGATGATGGCATTAGGGTGGAAGTATATTCAATTTCATTAGTTTTCTTGAGGAATCGAAGGGTTTTGGGAAAGGGGGAATGGTCTGGAAGGTCAATGACTTTAGATGGAGAAAATTAAGAGAGTTTTTGAAAAAAGTAAAATTATTTGTAATAGGAACAGATACACCCTGAGAATTCACGTCCCACTAATCACAATTACTAAGGTGGACGGCACCGGGGTCTATCTGGCACTCGTAAGGATCTCCTGATTTGCATTGGGAATCTTAGTGAAACAAAAGATTTACGAATTAACTAAAACATTAGAATAAGGAGGGGTCTGGGTATAACTACACTGAAGGCTGATAGGAATGAATTAAATATGTCTGTGTAGTCCAGTCCTAATGACTTCAACATTGGTCCAGTTTATGAGAAGTTTGGAAAGCAAGAGAGTTGTTTTCTCGTATATACTGGGAGCGGCAGGATAAGTTCCTTTTTTCAACACAAAAAGGACTATTTTCTGCTGAGAAAATTGAAAATGAAAATGGACCTCATCACGGAAAAAAATGAATCGCATCCTTTGGAAGGTTTTCGACATTCGCCTAACATGCATTTCTCTGAGAATTAAAGTCGCGTACGGAGAGTTCCTGTACTAACATCAACTCGTACGGATGGTAATGACCGGAAAGCCCAAAAGCAGGATCATGTGTGTGCGAAGTACGCAGAACCTTACTGTTCTCCGGTTATCTAATGGGCCGATGGACTTCAAACCCAACTGGGCTACATTGAAGCGATTTTTGGACGAGCCCTGGGCTGAGATCACACAACACTCGGGAGGAAAAGTAAGCGCTTAGTAAAAGTGTGCGAAGTACGCAGAACCTTACTGTTCTCCGGTTATCTAATGGGCCGATGGACTTCAACCCCAACTGGGCTACATTGAAGCGATTTTTGGACGAGCCCTGGGCTGAGCTCACACAACACTCGGGAGGAAAAGTAAGCGCTTAGTAAAAGTGTGCGAAGTACGCAGAACCTTACTGTACTCCGGGTATCTAATGGGCCGATGGACTTCAACCCCAACTAGGCTACATTGAAGCGATTTTTGGACGAGCCCTGGGCTGAGATCACACAACACTCGGGAGGAAAAGTAAGCGCTTAGTAAAAGTGGAGCGCTATACGAAAGAACAACGCATGAGTAAGGCTAGTTAAGCTTGAATATAGTATTCGCAACAGACGTAATCCACCGTCAACATGGATAGATTTCTTAAAATTCTTACGTGGAATGCCAATGGCGTTTGGCAGAAACTTGGAGAACTTGTATTGTTTATGCAGGAAAAAGATATCGACGTCTGTTTCAAAATTCGCGCGAATAGTAATTCAAACTTAAAAATTGATTATGATGCTCTAGATCCATCAAGAAAGGCTAAAGGTTGAGCATCACAAAAGACTCTATCGATAATCCGATTAATTTTAAATTAGAAGTCGAAACAATGCAAGTTAGCTCTATACAAGTCAAAAGCAGAAAATCCTTTCTGAAGGCATCTTCTGAAGGGTGATTTTTTTTTTGTAGAGGTACAAAACTTCGAATGGAAATAAAACACAAGAAAATCATCTTAATGTCCATCAATTTAGCTTTATTGGAAGGATAATTTTCTGCCATTAATGCCCAAATATGATATTGGGCATGTGGCCAACGCGGCAGGTTCGAATAAAGCCAAGTCTGTAGCTCCAATTTTTCCAACCATATTTTCGAGCATCTAAGCCGTATGTCGGCAATTACGACACGAATGTTGGCTTCCAAGTCCCCTAACGTTTCTGGTTTGTTGGCGTAGACGAGCGACTTCACATATCTCCAAAGAAAATAATCCAATGGTGTCCAATCACACGATCTTGGTGGCCAATCCATTCCGCGAAATTATGCGCTCACCGATTGTGTCGTGCGCTTTGTAGAATGTAGCGCCGTCTTGTTGGAACCACATCTCATCCGCGTTCATGCCATCCAATTCGGGAACAAAATAATCGGTTGTCATGACTCTATACCGGTCTCCATTAACGGTAACTGACTCTCCAGCATCATTTCGGAAGAAATATGGCCCAATGAATCCACCAGCCTAGAGAGCACGCTAAACAGACAGTTTTTGTGGATGAAATTGCATCTCAAGGGCCTCATGTGAATTCTCTTCACTCCAAATGAGGCAATTTTGCTTGTTGACGTAGCCAAAAAAAAAAGGTTGGCACAACAGGCTCGTTAGTAGCTAAGACAGAGTTTACTCACAACCATTCATGTGTGAGTGTGTACTTCTTGCATGTAGTGGGACCTCCTGTTTTATGGCGACGCCGAATGAATTTGAGAGAAGATCTTCTTGACAACTGATTCTACTTGGATGATTTGTTAGATCATCACGAGAGTCGAAATGAGCCTCATCACTGAACAAAATTTTGCGATAAAAAGCATCGAGATCAATCTAATTTTAGGCCCATACACCAAAATCACTACGCATTGTATGGTCTCGCGGCTTTAGTTCTTGTACAAGCTGGTTCTTGTAAGGTCGTAAGCCAGGATCTTTGCACAAAATTTTCCATAAAGTTGATGGACAAAGCTCCAATTGCTGTGCACGGAGGCGAAACGGTTCACACGGGTCCTCTTCAACCCTTTGCTCTACAGTGGCAATTATTTTGATCGGTACGCACTGTTCGACGTCTCTGCGGATGCGTATTTTCACATAGAGTTAACGTAGTGCCATTTTATGTCGACCATAAAATGGACGCTGCTTGCGGTAAACTTCGCAAACTGAACCATTATTTTCGAAATAAATTTGCACGATTTGCAAGCGTTGTTCATTTATAATTCTGTTCATGATGAAATGGCAAACCAAACTGAACATAAATGACGTTAGAGTTGCCCGATTTGACCTCAAAATGTCAGTTTTATCTGAATTCGAAAAACCAACCTCTAAAAAAAAAAACACCCGTAATTTACTGCCTACCACGATGCAAAGTTAAGAAAATTGACTGAACGGCAAATTTGAGAAGCTTTCCATGACAGTGTTATACTCTAGGATGTTTGTCAGACTTTCGCAAGAATGGAAACGGTGAAAAAAAACAGGTTGATTCTAAGCAGGGACCCTGGTAAAGTACCCCAAAAAACACAAACCATTAGGCCACCGCATCCACCGAAGATTGATAGAAATCCTACATCCATTATCACAGACGGATCTAAAACTGACAAAAGTTAAGAATGCTATTTAATCCAGCAACCTTCGAAGCCGATTTCGTCGAAAATCAGCAGGTTGCCGTTTGATTGAAGAATTATCCGGAATCCCTTATGAATATTTTTGTTGCCGGACAAACTGCGATCAGATCCGTAATATACAAACCCTTAAATCTAGAGTTGAGAAAGGCTGTCGTAATCTGCTGTACACTCGGACATAATTTTGAGTTCCGTGACACTTCAATATTTCAGACAGCAGCAGAGCTGATGATAAGAAAAGGCTGTCAACATTTGTGAACTAAGAAAACCGGAACTTACCGTGGTTGACAAAGCACCACAGGTGATCAACACTTTTTAAGCCTACTCTGGCCACCAACAGATCTAAGACCGTAGTTCAACTTAGGTACGAAACTACCTCCAAATTGTGTCATAGGTACCATTGCTCTGCAACTGCTTCCTTTAAATCCTTTAGATGGTCCCCACTAACAATTTCGCTTCGATAAAGCACTATCCAAGCTATTTCCCATATTAGCAAAATGACCTTTATGAAGTCTTTTGGAAAAATATTTGGCGCACTTTTAGGAAGCTATTTATTTTTATAAGACTTCTTAAAATATTTTTAAAAAGCCTTACAGGGAAAAAAACTTTGTTTTCTTATACGTGCAGAATTCTCCTTGCAGAAAATTTTCAATACTAGTAAACACAAGTAAAATCTGCAAGCTCAGCAGTTCTGCAAGTTGTCTTCAATTCTAAATCCAATGCAAAAGTCAAGGGCAACAACAAAACAAACGAAACAAATATCATTTTAAGAATTTGGCAACATTTGATTTTGACAATAGTTCCACAAACGAAACAAATAAACGCCAAAACAAATAGAAAATAGAAAAACTCAACCAAAACTTTTACTTTGCAGCGAAATTACTTACAAATGCCACTATAACGAACCAAAAGACGTTAACATTAAAAATCAGCAAGTAATGTCATTTCCAACGATAGCCATTGTTTGTTTTAAATTTTCGAATAAATATCACCAAACACCACTACAGTGAGCTGAGTGTTATGACAGGAGCCGCTGCGCACTGCATGTATGTCATTGCTCGTGTGTCTTGTTGCTTGCTGCACTGCACCCAGAACCACATCACCACAGCAAGCTGAATGAATGTAATGACAGGAGCCACTGCACTGCATGTGTGTCAGAAAACAAAAATGTTGCTCGTCTGTCTTGCAACCAGAAATACTGCAGATGTGTTTCGGGCAGAACACCAAACCACCACCACAGTGAGCTCAATGTTATGACAGCAGTCACTGCATTACATTGCATGTTTGTCAAACAAAAATTCTGCTCGTGTGTCTTGCTTGCTCCTCTCGTGATCATCTGACAGGATATCCGAGTGGTATCAGTTGTCGAGAAAAGTTTATCAAAATTCGGCGTTCGGAGTCGGCATACAACAGGAGATCCCGCCATCGTGCAAGAAGTACACACGCACACATGAACGGTTGTGAGAAAGCTCGGCCCTGGGTACTAACGAGCCTGTTGCGCCAAAAAATGTTATTTTGTTTTTTTGTGTCTTGCTTGCTGCACTGTATCTAGAACCACTGCACAAGTGTTTCGGGCATAACAGCTGTAATGCTAACAATGCTACCAAATCAGTTCTAACTTTAGCTTCGGTAAACCATAGGAATCACGGAATAGACGTTCACTCAGACAAATATGAAATTGTTTTGTTGACGTCTACGGTTTCGAGACTCTTCAAACACTGAAACGAGAATCTAAAAAATCTAAGCTGAGAAACCCGCACTTCATTCAAAAAATTCCTCTACAAATCTACAAAGCGAGAAACCATTTTGGTTTGGCCATTGCCCACAAATTGTATTCACAATTAAAATCTGTTTCCATTTAAGCGTGTAATTGTGCGTACGTCATGTCATGTCAGTCAATCAATCTCAACTTAAATTTCGTACCCAGTGTGGGTTCAGATTACCATCTGTCAGCCACTCATTTCGCACGATAAAGTCATTCAACTATAGATGTCTAGATGCCCACTCACACTTTCCATTAACAAATTGATGGCGCAATTGTTTGACACAACTGTTCGTGTTAACTTAGATTAGCGTTACGTCAAAAGTTAGAACAACACTCTTAAAGAATACACCAACGGATATTGACTTTTAAACTGAAAGTAAATTAATTGCCCTGAAACAGTTGGTGAAACTCTATCCAACTACTAAGTAACACCAAGTGCGTGCAATGACTGATCCATCAAAAATCGATAAAATTAATGGAGAAACTTTGGAATATGTCAAAACGTACCAACAACAACGTGGGTGTTCATTATGTCATTAAAGGAAACCATCAAGTTTCTTCATTTTCATTTGCGTGCCAACTGACATAAGATATAATTAGTGCCCGGTAGGCGTTTAAAGCCTCGTTCCATTCAAGTGCTTCTTTTTCTTTTTTTTGGTTTACAAAATTGCTTCTGACAATAAAGTGGCTTTATACGGATGATTGGCATTCTTTTAGTTGGCGTATAAGCTTTTTTTGTTAAGACCCATCCACATTTACTAAAGAAGGTCAATAGCTTCCAGCCTGGAAGTAGCAACTCACTTTAACAGAAAACAAGTACTATTCTCATTTACATTCTCCCCAATCTTCTTACCAGGACAATATACTCATCTGCAGCCCGACAGTAGCTCATAAGCGCACATACAAACAATGTTCGCGCTCATCCTGTTCCGGTGGATTATTTCATTTTTTTTTTGCTCTGCTCTGCTCCTTCATCGTCATAATTAAAATGCGAAACTTTCATAACCAAGCAGACGAGAGTAGTATCGTGGAATGGTGTTGGTTTGTAGACACAAAGGCAGAGGCAGTATATTTGCAATTTGGATGAAGCAGTGATGACACTTACAACATTCATATTTGGAGTAAATTACAAAAAGTAGTAGATTACTTGCGGACGTGTGTCATTTGCATTAAAAGTGTGGAGAGTTTGGCGGTAGTGTGGTGAGTGTAGATTTTAAAGTTTTAAACTGCACTGAAATCTGTTATAATTTTATTCGGTAGTGAAACTTGGATAATTGAGAGGCGTGACATAAGGATTTTTTGATTTTTTTCAACACATTTATTTATACGAATTCGACAAAACAATTTTAAATGTGCATAAGCATTTATGCAGGCTTTATTCGGAGTCGTAGATATTTTTATTCATAAAACACTTACCCATACACAATAGTTACACAGAGTTTGTGTCAAATAAAGTACAGAAAAAAGGGATATCTATCACAAATTGATATATGACAGCTCGGCAGAGTTACCAGCGTACAATTTTTATGATTTCAAAACTAATGGCGAACACTTTTTTTTTCTATACTTATAACACATTTTGGTGACTTATGTTGTCTCAATAACAACGTTTACAATGTTGGTTCTGTAGATATAAACGAATAGGCATTCAGCATTTCATAAATTAAAATTAAAATTAAAAAAAAAATACTTCCGGGTGATATTTGTCTGTAACTTAAAACTTTGTCATTATTGGCTCTGAAGTTCATCCGTTTGTGAAAAAAGGGAAAAATGCTTAAAACACCTTCATACAGGCACTTTTCAACCAACGGACGGCCTCCTCTATTCAACGTTGTATAGGAGGAGTGCATAAATTTATGCAGATACTCCTTATAATAAGTCTGTGAATAAGGGAATTTGAAAAAAATTGGACTTGAAAAAAACTATCGGTGATACTCGAATTTGAAAGTAAAATAGGTTCCCTATTGTTATTTTAAAAAGTATCATTGGTTTCACCCTGGAACTGAGCTGTTTTTTATTTGATAACACACGCCATCTTTTTATTCAGTTTTATGTAGCGAGTCATGATGTGTGCACTCAAGTCGATGGAGGGTTTATTTCTTAATCAGTTTTAAAAAACAAATGTCAGTTGAGTGCATTTTTAAAGGTGAGTGCATTTTGAAGATAAGAGCCGACATTAAGCTTTATTGCCAGATAAGGAGGGAAGAACACCGGCTTTTCAGAGAGAAGAGCAGATAAGGAGGGAAGAACGCCGGCTCTTCAGAAAGAAGAAAAAATTGCAAGAAAAGAATAAGTTGAACGAGGAAATATCGTAGTTGAGACACAGTCGATGCTGAAGATAAGAATGAACAGCTTTTGCAGGTTGTTAGAGGGCGATGATGAACAATCTCCCGCCGTCATTCAGAATGAACCATTCAATTGTGGTGACGACGGCGAAAGCTACCAGCCGCCTGACTTAAGTGAATTGAGGCTGGCTGTTGGAAATTACGGTTTACGAGCTCTATAAAGCCGGCAGAGATGATTTGGCAAGTAACTTTCACCAACTTATAAGCTAAATTCGGTCGGAAGAAAATATACGAATAGAACCTGAGCATCGTTTTCATAATCAAAAAAAAGGAGACCCTCCGAACTGCGCCAATTACAGAGGCATAAGTCTCCTCAACATCACCTAAAAGATCCTAAAAAAAATAAATTTATGACGCACAACGTTATTACCCATGGCCTAGCTTTCTTCTCACAACCATTCATGTGTGCATGTGTACTTCTTAGCACGATGGCGGGACCTCCTGTTCTATGCCGACTCCGAACGCCTAAGTTGAGATAAGCTTTTCATGACAATTGATACTACTCGGATGATTTGTCAGATCATCACGAGAGGAGGGCCAGTGAAAAACCATTTAGGTGTTGCTACGGCTGGGAATCGAACCCAGACCTTCTGCGCGGTAGTTCACCGCACTAGCCATCGCGCCAATGAGCCCTAAAAGATCCTAACTGAGTAAAAATTGAACACTTGAAACCGTTTACTAACAACCTGTTAAGCCCGTAGCAGTGTGATTTTATGGAAAGTCCACAACTAATCAAATCCTTACACCTCGGCAGATCCCGGAAAAAAAAACCCAAGAAGTCTAAATCGATACCGACCACCTATTCATCGATTTCAAAGCCGCATACGACAGCATTTATAGAGACAACGATACACAGCTATGTCTAGTTTTGGTGTACCGCCCAAACTTATCCGTCTGGAGACCGCTTCAGCCTCAGCTTCGGCAAAGACCTCCCCGAAACGTTCGATACCAAAAAAGACTTTAGGCAAGGCGCCGCATGACCGTGTGACTTCTTCAACATCATTCTTGAGAGGATTGTGCTTAACTCCCGAGCCAACACCAGAGGCACAATATTCTATAAATCGATCCAATTATTAGCATCCGCCGACGATATTGACATCGAAAGACGTGCTTAACTTGGTGCTATATCCACGTTTGCTAATGTAGAGAAGGAATCGGCAACAATGGTTTTAGATGTTAATTCGGGTAAGACAGATATGGTGTCAACGTGCAGTGAAATGACCCCCACGGAAAAAGGCCATAAGGAATTAATTTCTTTTTGGAAATGGAAATAAGTCCCGCGGCTGTTAATGCCTTTTGCGTGGGGGGTTTATTTCCTTTTTACGCATGCAAAATCGCACACATCCCAAATCCAACAGTAAGCTCAAGCAGGGGGGTGCACTCAAATTCAAACTTTGCATACACCAAACTTGAATAGAATTCCAATTTCAAATGGCAATAACACCAGCGGGGGTTAATGTTTTTCCGTGGTGGGGCTTGTTTCCAGTTCGAAAAGGAAATAATACCTGTAGGGGCTATTTCCTATTTGGGAAGTAAAAGGAAATTATTTCACTGCACCTTATATCAACATGAAAGGACACACAAAATCGACGAATTGGACAGAACGCCACCATTGACAGATATAACTTTGAGGTCGTACAATGCTTTGTCTACCTTGGCTCCGCTATAAACTTTGAAGACAACATCTCATCAGAAATTAAACGAAGAATTACACTTGCAAATCGCTGCTTCCCCGGGCTACGAAGGCAATTTAGTAGCAAAGCCCTCACTAAATCATGGACCATATTAAAAACGGATGAAGAAATCCTTTAGAAAACTTTTTTGTCCTGTTTCTGTTGATGGGCTATAAAGACGAAGATCCAATCAAAAACTTTACGAGCTATACCTGGAGCTAGACCTGGTTAAAAAAAATCCTTATTGGATGTCTTGCAGTCGTTGATTCCTACTCAGACATCATCCTGCATAACTATGGAAGAGCAAAGACGATCGTTCTTAAGTGTATTGATGAACTGTCAAACATAGATCTGTCAAGTACCCATGAGATAGGCTTAGCATTTCATATGCATCCACAGGTTCATCGTTTAGTGTAGGACATATCTAGACATCTAACAGGTTCGCAAGGTCCGTTTTAGACAAAATTTTGGTGACATGTAAAGTCTACCCATACTACTCAAGGGCTCATGCCTAATATAGTCAGTTTTATGCTTAGGTCTATAAAGAAGATTAGATCCAAGAAGGTTATAGGATCCTCGTCGATAGAAATATTCAATAGCAGATAAAATATTGGCAGCGGTGATAAGTCCGGATAAAAGATTGTGTAAGAGCACATTGACACTCCTATACGGAGGCATTTTATACAGATCTTGCCACGGGAATCTTCATAAAGCAAATCGAATAAACTTACGTTGAACTGCTTCGATTCTAAAGGGTTTTTCATTAGGCGCTTCCTGTCTTTAAACTTAAATAAAACAAAGGGAGATTCCATCGAAATTTTTCATTAGTTCTAAAGACCAATCGATGCCATTATGTATGGAATATAATATCGCTAAAATGTGCTCATCCGAAATGTCCGAGATTCCATAAATCTTAAGCACAAATGCGACTCAATTCGACTGATACCATCGGTTTTGTTGGTTCATTTGGCCGCTGTGATTTGTGGGTTATTCGCAGGGATCTGCGACTTCCGAAAACTCTTACAAGAACAATTCTAGCCGGGTAAAATTGCACGATCTCGCTGGCTAGTTCGCAGCACTTCGACTTGAGATGGACAAGCCCTCGAATCGCTCGTGTAGAACTACCAATGTGACGTGAGCTGCGTAGAACGTAGTGCCGACTTATTGAAGCCACATATCGTTGGTGCATATAAATGTCCATTCGCGCCAAAAAGTTGGTAATCATCGATCATAGGGCTTGCCGTTGACGGTGAAGACCTTACCGAGGACCAATGACGCCGCCAGCCCAAAATCAACACCAAAAAGTGCGTTTTTCCGGAAGCATTGCAAACACTTTGATCGATGCTATAGTTCCAGATTCAGCAATTTTATTGGTTGACGTACCCATTCATCCAGAAATGGGTCTTAACCCTGAATATGATTTTTCGATGAAAATTAGGGTCAGTTTCCAACTCCTCCAGACCCCATTAAGCGAACATAAGACGTTGACTTTGGTCGTTGGTACTCAGTCAGTTTGAATTTCTACAGACCCAAGCCACGATGCAAAATTCGTCAATTCGAAAGGCCGAGTTTTTGGAAGCGACGCGAAATCGACTTCTCGGATTGTCAAGAACACTCTCACGGAACAGCGCCAATACTTCCTGCAGATCTTGCCTTTTATTGACATTCGGGTGTTGGGTTATCTTTTACTGAACCAGTGAACTTACATTTTCCCACCACTTATATAGTTTCTCGATAGTCGATTATGGCGATCTTAACATGGGCGAATGGCTCGCGGATCTTTGCCCAAACAGAAAACCCATCTTGGAAAAACAATTTTATCATTTCAACGTGTTTTTGAACGCAATGTCCGTCAATGGTGATTTGGCAAAACAGATTGAATAAATGACAGCCAATTTGACAGATGTAGCTTCAACAATATGGCCGCTATCAACTGTCAAAGTTCGGAAGTACCTATTGAAAGACTTTTTAGAAGAAGCATTAGCTGGAAACAATCTAACCGACAAATTTGGATCCAAATTGATTTTCTTTGACTACTGACTTCTAAAATTAGAGCCGATGGAATAGCCGATGATGAGTAAGTATCACGACTACGCTTCCGTTTATGATGGATAACTTTACTTTTGGCTGCATGAAGTGGGGCTGATTTTATTAAATCTGTTTTCGAAAACGTCTGGGTTTTGTTTTCTCCTAATGAAATAAATTTCTCAGTGTTTTACTTGTTTTTAGCTTCACAGATTGAGTGCAGCGATCCGCCAGACAGAAGACATGTTTTTCGCTACCAATGTAACGGTATCCGAATGCTTCCGAACACTTCTTTTCACCAATCTGAAACCTCATAAGAATTAAGCTCGCGAATAGGATAGTTTCATAGTTTTTAATTGAGTTTTCTCCGAAATTGAATTTCCCCCCCCAAATTCCTTATGATAAACTCCATAAAAACGTCAAATTATTTGGAACTTGCAAACATCTTCTTATATACCCTGCATGCAGATGTATCAAATTAAACAAATTAGTGAACGTCTGGCACCATCGTTCACGTCAAGACCACCCTCAGTCCCCCTTGAACGTACAACTTGACTTTATATATTTTCCACTCATTTTCAATAAAGCAAGACTCACATCCTTTCTCTTTATTCAAGGATAATGTAGAATACCTTCAGGCGTGTTAACGACATCTAAAGTGCAGAGCCATGTCCTTCAATAAATTTTCCATCTCAAGAGTATGTTGCTGCATCAAATATTCCCACTTTGGACTTGTCTGTCTGGCATTTTTATTGAAAAAAAAAAAAACAAAACATCCTTTTCACACTTTCCTTCGACCTCTTTGTCATCAGTGACAGTTAACACTTTCTTTTTTTGTTTTGTTTCATCTCCGTAAGTCCAATGAATCAGAAGCAAGTGAAAAATGTATAGTCTTCGTCTGGCTTCAGGATTTTAAAAGGATTCCCCTTTGCATGATCAATATATCCCATCAGCTATGGATGAGCAAACATATACAAGCACAAGGAGTAGGTAAAGCCGGCCGCAGGAGTGTTTGTCGGAAGTTCACTCAACGCGCTTCAATCATCACAAGGATAATCAATAAAAATGAAATTTCATGGGAATATGTCCCTGGTGTATGGAAAAGGAATTTGAAAAAAAAAAATAGGAAAAGGAATAATAAATACACTGAGCACTGTGCATATGAGAGAAATTGTTGTCCTGCGGCTAACACGTGCATTTCCCATAGCGATGCAACAGACTGCATAAATTTGAATCATTCCGCACCACACCGTAGGGCAAGAGGGGTGTATAAAAGCTGACTTGGTAGTCTGTATTCACACGGCAGGCCTAGAGAGGATGCGACTGCACTTTTTTTGTTTTTTTTTTCAACTAAGGACTTTTTTTTCAAAATCAGTGATGCCATGTTCAGTCGAATTGTATCGGTTTTAGTACAACAAATATAGTCGAAGCCTTAACACTGATATAAATGAAAAAAAAAAAAAAAAATAATTGGTGATCTGGCAGCACTTCCCTGTTGGCATTTTGACAAGTGAATGTCATGCTGTTTAAATTTTCTTTTACAATTGAAGAGCGACGTTTGTTTTTTAAATCAAATACCACTCACGGAGCAATACTAGCTGGGAGTAAGTAGTAAGGTCCCCTATCATAAAAACCTCCATAGACGGCAGAGGAAGAATTCCCAACATGAAGCCAACGGTGGCGTCTAAAGCCTAAGTCTGGAAGGACAAAGTAAACAACCTAGCTGAGTTCCCCCGGTATATTCCGACATAATCAGAATCCCAAAGGTTTTTTTTTCGAATTCGCGTAGGCCTACGTAGGCTCATATCGATACCCAAGGGTAAGTCAGGCTCCCTGAACAGGGATGAAGGCACTCACGAAAAAAATCTTGTTGTAACGAAGCAACCAAGCGCATTCTATTATTGACGACCATGTCGAACAAAAAACGGACAAAGACGTTCGTATGTGCACCTGGAATTAACCAATAGAGGTGCAGCTAAGAAAATAGCTGAAGCTCTAAGCTGCTACATGGCAGACATCACTGCATGAAAAGTGTGAAAACTCTGACGTCTATCACGGTAATAGTGAGCAGAAACAGTGATTATTTGAATGTGGATTTGATATAAGTGACATATTTAGGCAAGAAGCACTTTGCTTTGAAGACACAAGCAAACGCAATCTAACAATCAGCATCAAGGAACGATCAGATCCTCAACCTATCATTAGTCATCTTCCTGTCATGGACAGACTCAGAGAACACTCTTTGCACCTTCAAGGGACTTGTGTCATTTAATACTTCCAGTTGTCACCAGGGACTTACCCCTTGTCACGACTTTCCTACGAGTTACAGAAAAGAGTGATTTAAGGCCTGTGAGTCTTACACCTGGTATTTCCTGAGATTTTAGTATTGTTATAGGGGAAAAGTTAAGGTAGATACAGGTAAGAAACTAAGACATCATAAGCAGTGTTAATGGAAAAAAATTCTACATATGATCACTTCAAGAAACGGACTTAGGCTATTTGACTTCGTTACGGAACGAAATGCCAGTATGGCATCCTTACCAAGATATCCATAAGGGGAAATGACGGTCTCAAGATCTTCGAACGGTCAACCAAATTATTCACATCGCGATAGACAAGAGGCACGCATCCAGTATTTGGGACATTCCGAACATTCCGAGGCGCTAATATTGAGTCGGACCGGATACTACTTTGCGGCGGATATTCCCAACGGAACCACAAATAAGAAATTTTGTTGAAATGTCGAAAGACTGCAATCGCAAGAGACCATCAATTCCTTCGCAGAATTCGTATACCTAATACTAACACCATGCCACCAGAATCTTATCTCGAAGAGATAGAGATAGATAAACTGCAACTGATGCACTAGGCTTCGTAGGACTTTTGTGTTTGATGAAGAGTGACGACAATGCTCTTAGCTAAAAAAGAGGCTTTTTTTCACTGTACCTCTCGTGATGATTTGACAAAAAAAACAACCGAGTAGTATCTATTGTCAACAATAGCTGATATCAACTTAGCAGTTCAGAGTTGACATAAAACAGGAGGTCCCGTCATAGTGCACGAAGTACACATGCACACGTGAATAGTTGCGAGGAAGATAGGCCCTGGATTCTAACGAGAATGTTGCGCCAAAAAATTGTATTTTTGTATTTTTATAAAACTTCAAAGCCAGGGATTCAAGGACCGAACAGAATCCTGTCTAGACCAAAAAGGAAATATCGTAATTGACACAGTCGATGCTAAAAAAAAAAGAGAAGTCCAAATCGATGCCCACCACCTTTTCATCGATTTCAAAGGCGCATACGACTGCATTAATAGAGACGAACTATACAGAGCCATATCTAGTTTTGGTAGACAGCCCGAATTCATCTGGCTTCGCAGGAAGACGATGGAATATTCTCGCTGCTTCATAATGATTGGAGACGACCTCACCGAAAAATTCGATGCCAAGAAAAGGATTTAGGCGACGCTCTGCAATGTGACTGCGAAACTCCCGAGCCAACACCAGAGGCACGATCTTCCATAAATCGATGCTACTTATAGCATACGTCAACGATATTGACATCATTGGTTGGACGCAAACCTGATGTCATTAGACATCAGACATCCGCATTAGACGTTTGATGTTGCTAGGATAGGTAGATCAAATAGACGCTAATACTCAGGTCCGCAGAGTATACGATTTTCAGCCAGACATAAGACGCAGTAGAGGAAGACCTTCGTTAAACGGAAAACATTGTTCAAAACGGTTCCTTTCAGATGTTAATCTACTAGGAACTGTCTTGCAGAAAGTTTTCCCTATACAGCTTCGCTATGAGCGCTGGGGTACCTCAAGGATCAATATTCACACCCACTCTAGGGACTATTGCTGCACACCAGCAGAGTTGCGAAAAAATCAGCTTTATAAACGAAGACCTGAAAGAGATTATACGATTGGAAAATGAAAGCAAAGAACAAGTCTACAGTACCGCACATCGAAGTGGAGAATACTAAAGTGGAGCTACAGTCCGGAATGAATCTGGGCCTCAACCAACATGCCTCTCAAATTATCCCGGTGCTTAGCTAACTGCCTCCAGTTGCGCACTCCAAGTTGGTTGAGGTCGGTTTTTACTTGTGCGCGCCACTTAAGGGGAGGTCTTCCACTACTGCGTCCGACGTCTTGCTGTGAATCGAAGACTCTGCGAGCCGGAGTATGGGTGTCCATTTGTTCTACATGTCCTAGCCATCTTAAACGTCCAATGCGGAGATTTTTTGTCCAGGGGCATGTCGCTGTACAGCTCGTATAGTTCTTGGTTGAATCTTCGTCTCCATAGCCCGTCAACGCAAACGGGATCGAAGATTTTTCAAGGAATTTTTCTTTCGAATCGACCAAGGGTTTCTTCATCCGCTTTTGAGACGGTCCTCCTCCTTAGAAGTTCGAGTGAGGGCTTTACTACTGAATTGCCTTCTTAGCTCAAAGAAACAGCAGATGGCAAAAGATTCGTTTAATTTCTGAAGAGATGAGAGTTAATAGCGGAGTCGAGGTAGACAAATTCCCGTGCTACCTCAAAGTTATATCTGTCAATGGGGACGTTCTGTCCAATTCTGTCGTGTTGACAGCATATACTTAGTCTGCTAAGCCCATTTCGCCGCCTTCCTTCTCGATACTAGGAAACTTGGCAATGACATCGCGTTGAATCCTACCAATGATGTCAATATCGTCGGTGTATGCTAGTAGTTGCACCGATTTTTGGAAAATTGTGTTCTCGGCTTTTTTTTCAGGATCAGCCGAGTTTTGAAAAATTGATCGGTTGTGGACTTTCCTGTCCTAAAACCACACTGATAATGGCCGATCAGGTTGTTGGTAAACGGCTTCAGGCGGTCACATATTACGGCAAGTAGGATATTGTAGGCGATGTTGAGGAGACTTATGCCTCTGTAGTTGGCGCATTTAAGAGGGTCTAATTTTTTGTGGAACGGGCAAACGATGCTGAGGTTTGCCCAGGTATACTTTCTCCCCACCAGATTTTACTTGTGAGTTGGTGGATGTTATTTACCAAGTCATCTCTGCCGGCTTTATAAAGCTCAGCGGGAAGGCCGTGATTTCCAGCAGCCATATTAAGCTTGAGTTTAGATATTGTTATCCTCACTTCATCGCCAATATTGAAGGGTTCCTTCTGCCTGACAGCGGAACGTTCCATTTTCGATTAACAGTCTGCAGAAGTGGTTCTTCCGTATCCTAAGTATCGACTGTGTCTCAACTACGATATTTCCTTGTTCCTCTCTATAGGAATCTGTTGGAGCCTCGTATCCTTGGCGTTGACGTTTTACACTTTTGTAAAACTTGCGAACATCGTTCCTGCAGTGGCACCTTTCTATATCCTCGATCGCTCGCTTTTCTTTTTCTTTTTTTTTTCTTTCTGAAGAGCCGGTGTTCTTCCATTTTTCTCTGCCGATAGAGCACAATGGCAGCTCTCGTCTTCAGCTGCAGCTTAGCCTTGTAGGCCACGCTCTTGGCTGCGAGCATATGTCGGCATTCCTAATCAAACCAGGGGTTTCTTGCTATATCAGTCGAGAAATTTAGAATACAGTCGTCAAATTAGAAGAACCAGTTCATCTGCTGAGCTTCACGACTGGCTCAAATGTACCATGGAAGCAATATGTAACCTCTTTAGTTAAGTCACAAGGGTTTGGACTACGCTTTGTTCTAAGAGCTTTTAAAGTGTGACCAAGTCTTGAATGTTATTTTCATGTTTAGAGTTTAGCCGTGAAACCTACACTAAAGACGTAAAATCCGCCTTATATACGATTCTACTTTCCAACTTTCCAAAATCTGCAATTTTGGCTCATTATATCTGTCACTTTAACTTTGATATCACACCGGCAGATTTTCGTTGGAACTTCTTGCGTTCCACCTACAGAACACGCAGTTGCAGCTCATGGACAGAGTCCACCTAACAGCAACACTTACGCAATACAAAATCTAACTTTGTTACAGACCACGTAGACAATAAAACAATCTTACAGAAGACGTGTTTCCATCTATATGCAATCTACAAAAATTCAATAGCAGGTCAGTAAACATCTGCAACCTGGTTAAGGTTCGCTTCATAAGAGAAAATTTTATAAAAAGGCGGTTATTCCGTTTAATACGGTACCGTAAAGCCATAAATTGCTTCATAATTGCATTCCCCATTTCGATGGCATTGTGTTTATTTTTTTCATACGTGAAGGTCTACTGTCTATTTCACAGATCAACAAATTCGTATCCAACAAAAAAAAGTGCTGCCAGAGTTCAATGAAACTATGTTGCCGACCATCAAAACCAATCCACTAACGCTTACACCTTAAGCCCCAGCCGAATCCTATCGTGTGATAACACTGAACTCATTTCAAATTTACATGAAGTCCACTCATGCAAAATCATCCCAACTAAATTCCATAGGATACCTTAATTCATATCAAACCCCAGCCGAACACAGGACTAGTTCCAATTTGTATTCATAGCCTAAAGCTAACGTCAGACATCATATTTCAACGAAGTGTCATCACCTTTCTGGGAATTACGTGCTCAGAATGACATTTCATGACAGGAACACAAACAAAAAAAATAACTCACCTGTGCATTATTTCGCATTTGATTGATGGCCGAAAAGGATGCAATACAGTGTCCAGGATTCTGGTGATGCGCCTGTGGTAGTACCTCCTCATTTGGTCCCGGTGGGCTTAGATCGCTGGGTGTTTGTGTTGAATTATTGCTAGTTGTGGTAACGTCTTCATTGTTGCCACTGCCACTGTCGGTGGTTCTATAAATGAGAAAAGGATAATGTCAACCATTTATAGGAAAAAAAACCTGAAGACCTGAAGACCTGAAAACAGCAAAACAATTAAAGATCAACGTCCCATTCACAAGCTAATGGTAAGGACATTGGGTTAGAAAAACGTTTCCCATACTTCTTATGATGGAAAATTGCCATAACATTGGGTTTCCCCAGGACAACCAAACGTGTGTCCTTTTTTTCGTGTGATATCGCACTTTAACCGAAACTTCAACATTTCGATGGTTTCCTTATCGATTTTCCTACACAGACATGCTACCGCGTGCCGTCAATAAATCATGCGTTTGTCGTAGGATTCAATGTGACATCATCCTTTCAGAGAATGGGTGGACTGACTTCCTATTCCCTTAGCAACGACACTACATCACCATCATAGGGGGGGAAACACATGTCGATTTGGAATAAACAGAAAATCGATTTGAGAAATGAATTCCTCGGAAGGAAATAGTGCCACAGTGATAAAATCCAAGAATCCTTGGGATAGTTGAAAGATCCCAGGAATGGGTCGTAAAAGTAAAAAACTGTGTGGAGGAACGAATAGAACTGTAGTGCTCTAGTTTTCAGCGGTTTTTTTTTTTACGATCCCGACATGAAGGAGTCGTGGAAGGATAATAAAAAAAACTGGGTCGTGGTTAAAAACTGGCCACTATATAGCATTACATAGTGTAATGGAACGCGAAGGACTATTTATTACACAAACGTCATTAATATGGACATTGTTGCACGTATAATAGGTGGATCCCCTGAGAGATAGGGGTTGGATAATCCTACCGGGATTCCATATATCACTGGGGGAAGAACAAAAGCACGAATGATGGCGAACTTGCAAATAAAGACACGTGGAGGTAGAACGAATGATGGAGGAGATAATAGAAAGGACATCATGGAGTGGAAACAAAGCAGCACATGTTTAAGGCGTGGTGTTTCAAAGTTTATTTTCTATTGTCTTATTAGATAAATGAAACGTGCCTTTGAGTGTTTGGAAACATTAAGGGAAATAGTTCTTAAGGTTTCAGATGGTAAAGCATAATCTAGTACAATCTTCAGATGTAGATTTTTCTCTGTTTATTTTTGCTCTATTCATCGGTTCATCAGTTGAAGCAGGTAAATAAAATTAAAAAAAAAAACTTGCGTGTGCCAATTGCGGTAAAATTGGTGTTCTGTGTGATTTTTGACATTAGTGTGGTGAATATAGACTTCAAACCAATAAACTGCTTAACAGTTCGTTAAAATGCTATCTAGGGGCAAATTTTTAGTATACATACTGTGGGGATGTGTATAGCCAATTCGATTATATGAAACCACTTGAGCTATCACCTAGCCAATGCTTAGCAACTCCAACTCTCAGCTTTCTCATGTCGATTGCCGAGTGCCTCGTAACAAGGACACTTATGCTTTGATAGAATTTCAATGCCTGTCGCAAGTCTTGGCGGCAGCAGACGAAAGTGGTGGAGAAGATTTTCTTTTCCAACCAGGCAGCGGAAAATTTTCTAAGATGGAATAGGCGGTGGTTTATACAGTCCAACTATGGATGGATAAGGTGAACAACCTAAAAGAGCGGCTTCGACATATTCGGGCAACAGCCAACAGGTCTTTTAGGAAGGGTTATTCAGGCCCCTTGAACTGAAATAGTGTCGAAAGAGCTGAAAGTCAAACGGCAGCGATCAGTCGCGTAGTAATAGTGATTACGGTTGGCCCTGTTTCCTAGGGGTATCTAATAAATTAGAGATGCTCCTACAGGTTCGTGGTTGTTCTTTGAGTTAACTACCGATTCAACGACAACATCGTTGTTACGAATCACTCTAAGCCTTGGGAAGGTCTAATTTTATAGTTCACCAAAGAAAAGGACAACGACGTTCGTCATCAAGCCAAATACAAGTAAAAAGTCTTTAAGTGCTACCAAACAAACATTAACGCCATCAAGGAAATACGAGTGATAGTCCTAAGCTGGTACAAAACAAACATTACTGCCATCCTGGAAATACGAGTGAAAGTACAAAGCTGCTGCAAAGCAAACATTACTGCCATCCAGGAAATACGATGAGATAGACCGGGCGAAAGAAGGATGAAATACCGTGACTTGGTCCGTGTTATAGGGAGCAGAAACAGCGGTCATTCGAATGTGGATTTCTTATAAGTGCCAGACCTGGACACGGAATCTTATGCTTTGAGGATATTAGCGAGCGAATTCTAACAATCTGCATCAAAGCCGAATTCGCCAATAAAGCCTTATGATAATCCTTTTCTCCTCCATTTCAAACCGAACAGTGAGTTCGGAGGCTTAGTGGTAAGCTCGTTGGAATACTAAGCAAGGGTTCTCTAGTTCAAATCCCGAAAGTGACAACACAGGTTTTGTTCACTCTCGCGAGGGTCTGAAAAACATCCAACAGTAACACTGTACGGAGCGTTCGGGCGTTCGGGCGTTCGGATTCGGCATTAAACAGGCGGTCCTTTCGTTTGATTTGGCAAACACAATAACTTCGCGCTCACAATTGAAGGCAGAAGCTAAATTTGAGGCTATGTATGGGGCGCCAATGCCAGATATTTGATTTAATCACGCTCCTACGAAGGAAAAATATGAAATTGCAAAGCAATACTACCGAGTGACGACGTTACGATCGTGCTGTCAGATTTCTACCCAAAGGTAAGAAGGGGGTACAATGTCGAACAACAAAGCATTCACAATCACAACACCACGTCTTTCATCGGACTTAAGCTAATGACCTCGCTGTGGAACGAAATGTCACTATTGGCAACCCTGTGTTTCCCAACCGCGATATCCATAAGGGTGAATGGCGGTATCCAGATCAACAAACCTCACCCAAAGGTAGGAAGAGCGTACAATGTCGAACAACAAAGCATTCACAATCACAACACCACATCTTTCATCGGACTTAAGCTAATGACCTCGCTGTGGAACGAAATGTCACTATTGGCAACCCTGTGTTTCCCAACCGCGACATCCATAAGGGTGAATGGCGGTATCCAGATCAACAAACCTCACCCAAAGGTAGGAAGAGGGTACAATGTCGAACAACAAAGCATTCACAATCACAACACCACATCTTTCATCGGACTTAAGCTAATGACCTCGCTGTGGAACGAAATGTCACTATTGGCAACCCTGTGTTTCCCAACCGCGACATCCATAAGGGTGAATGGCGGTATCCAGACCAACAAACGGTCAATCAAATTTATAACATTGCCAGAGACAACCTAGGATTTACTTCATATATCCTGGGATTGACAAGAGACAGGCTACTCGTATTTTAAATGCCCAAACATTCCGTGGGGCTCACATCGAATTACAGCCAAGAAAAGAATGCAAATGCGAAACATCATGAAATAAAAATTTGGAGAGTTGCTACTCCAGCAAAGCTGCTCGTAAGTTGTACGAAAGTGTCAAAGCCTGGGAGACGTGGACAGAATTCTGTCGAGATCAAAGAGAACAAATCATAGTTGAGTCTTCCAATGCTGAGAATGTGGAAAAACCAATCCTGCAGACTGCTAAACGGCGATGACGAACTATCTCTCGCTGTCAGCTAGAACTTACCATTCAATATTGGCGACGACAGTGAAAATACAAATTCCCGACGTAAATAAAGTGAGGATACCAATATCTGATCTTAAGCTTTACATATGTCTTCTGGAAATTACGCCCTCCCGCCGAGCTTTCTAAAGCCAGTATAGATGATTTGGCAAGTAACGTTCACCAACTTATAAGCAACATTTGGAACATCAGCATCGTTTGTCCGATCCACCAAACAGATGACCCTCTAAACTGCACCAACTACAGAAGCCTAGAAGATCCTATTTTCCGGAATATGTAAACGTTTAAAACCATTTAACAGCAATCTGATCGGATCTTATCAGTGTGGTTTAAGGCCAGGAAAGTCCACAACTTATCAAATCTTCACACGTCGGCAGATCCTGGAAAAACCGAAGAAGTCCAAAGCGATATCCACCACCTATTCATCGATTTTAAAGCCGCAAACAACAGCATTTATAGGGAAGAAGTACAGCCGTAGAGACGAACAGAGCCGTGTCTTGTTTTGGTATACCGCTCAGCCTGTGCAGAATGGCGGAAACGACCTCACTGACTTATTCGATACCGAAAAAGGATTTCGGCAAGGTGACGCGCTCTCATTGGACTTATTTCTCATTCTTTAGAGGATTGGAAAAAGCTCAAAAGCTTACGACAGATGCAACTGCTAGCATATGCCGACGATATTGACATCATTGGTCGGACTCAACGTGAAGCCATAGCCATGTTTGCTAGAAAAGAGAAGGAAGCGGCGAAAATGGGCTGTAAATGAGGATAAGACCAAGTATATGGTTTCAACTTGAAAGTACACACAACATCGACGAATTGGACAGACCGGCTCCATTGACAGATACGACTTTGAGATAGTAAAGGGCCGCCCCGAATGCATATCTGTAGCTAACGCTTGTAGCTGAGTCAAAAGTAAAAAAGCAATGCAAGCGGTAAGCGCTTACAAAATGTGTATCTTCCTGATTCTGCAGCTTGAAGTTGAATGGAGGAAAACTTCATGCATGACAGCGATACAAGATACCAACTACAGATGCGCATTCTGGGCGGCCCTTAAGTGTCTACCACGCTATTTATATTGACAACGACATCTCGTCTGAGGATAAGCGAAGAATTACTCTTGCCAACCGATTTTTTTCTTAAGCCTAAGATGACAGTTATTTGAACTATAAAGGGCGTCCTATACAATACCTTAGTCACCCCAGTGTTGCTTCTCGATGCCAAAGCATGGACCGTATCAAAAGCGGATGAACAAATGCTTGGTAATTTTGGGCGAAGAATTCTATGGAAAACCTTCGGTCGCGTTCGCGTTGATGTGATATGGAGACGAATATTTAAGCAAGAACTATACAAGCTGTACAGAGACATAGAGCTGACCAAAAATAGACGTTAGACGTTTGAGATGGCTAGGATATGAATAGCGAATGGACACCAATACTCCGTCTTCGATTTTCAGTGATACGTCAGACGGAATAGAGGAAGACCTCTCCTTAGGTGTCGCACACGAGTAGAAATCGACTTCAACCAAAGTGAAGAGCTCAACTGTAGGCTAGGGACCGGCATATGGATTGAAGCCCTCGTTAATTTCGTACTGTAGTGACACTGAAGTACAAAAGGAAGTTCAAATTTTCAGCACAAGCGTGAGCTTCATAGAAACTTCATTAGACTTCAGGAGAATGGGTTGATCATCAATCTGGCCAGATGCATATTGGGTAAATCCGAGGTTTAGTTTTTGGGCCACTTGGATCTAGTTTTTCCCAAGCAAGGTCATCTTACGAGACTACGAGATGGAAATGTAAAAAAAGACAATCGCTAAATCACACGGACATCTGACACCGAATCAGCTTTCGACCAGCTTTGCTGGCCCATCCAGCAAGGATTTTCAAGAAGATATCAGCAGCGAAGCAAAAGTATTCGACATATGATCGAGAGCTGCTGGTGTCCTTCATGGAAAAAGTAACATAATACGGTACTTGCAAGCATTTCAACTTGGTGGTAACAACTTTCACCACAGTTCATCGGAAACCATTTTCTGTACAACCAGAGGTAGACGCAGTCCGGACACAGCTGCAGTCGCTACACAATGAGCCATTCGAGGTGATGTAGTCGCTATACCATGGGCCATTAAAGATGATGCACGTTGTGGACATGATGGTATCCGTTAACCTCAATCTAGCAGAGAAAACATGGCGGATTAAGAACGCTATGGCGCAGAACTGTGAGGGACCATGGTTACTAGTGATTGAAGAGGGATATACATTACCAGTAACTTCGAGTAGAAATAGAAAATCCCCTAATCCTTACAAGGGGGAATCAGTGTACATAAGGAATATCGTTGTACACTCGACATAATTGTGTTTATTTTACAAGGGAACAAGGACGCTACACCAAGTTGTTCATTCGACATACTGGTGTTATTTTTACAAGAAAACTTTCCCCAAACATACACGACATATCCTTAAAGCTATTCCGTACGACAGTTAATTTACATATTTACAAAACCCCCCACCCTCGAACACATTCCAACCCCCGAACACTAAATTATTCACCATTCATGTGAATTCTTAACAGACCTAAACGACCTTTTCTAGGTTAGGTGTTCGACTACAAGAATAGATTTTGAGGTTAGAACTTACATATTTGATTTGACAGGTAAAAACATTTTGACACAGTGACGTCTAATATTGTTCCCTTGAATTTAGATTTAGAAAAACCGCTATAAATGCTGCATAAAGGTATTTTTTTGATTAAACTACTCCATTCGTCCTTCGATCGCCTTCGATGTTGAGTCTTTTCTGAAAGAAAAAAAGGAAAGGACTTGATAAAAAAATGTTTTTTTTTTTAAAAAAGGAAACGAATGAGTCATTGCATTCGTGTTTTACTGCATTAAAAAGTTAAGAAAATATAAGGACTCTAAGCCAAACTATACTCCTGCAGATATTCTTTATTTGTTTTGAGTGCATGGACGAATTTAGGTTAAGTGGTTTTCTTGTTGGACATTTTCCTTAAAAAAAAACAAAAAAATAATAATAAGGAGTACACCTAACAGCATTTGACTTTGGTGTCAAGGCAGGGATGAGTGGGGAGATGAAGAAACTCTCTTAACTTTCATTTGGTGGTTGTGTTTCTTCAAAATGTCACATTAAGGAATACAGGAGGAAGTAGGTCTGTGTAAGGATGTGTTCCTGTTGTTGAAACAGCGTGCTTAATATGCGTATGAAGTAAAGGTATCTAATGGGAAATTATTTGAAAAGCCTGTCGTGGAAGGTAGTGATGTTGTTTCGAAATTACTGAAGTGGCGCTACAGTTTGGAACAAACCTGGGCCTTAACCAGCATAGGCCGGTCCTTAGCTAACTGCCTCCAGTTGCGCCCTCCAAGTTGGTTGAGGTCGGTTTGTACTTGTGGTCTTTTGCGCGCCATTTAAGGCGAGGTCTTCTCTACTTCGTTCGACATTTGTCTGGGAATCGAAGACTCTGCGATCCAGAATTTTGGTGAACATTAATTCTATATGTCCTAGAAAATAGTATAAAACTGCATAGAGTGCGCACCAGAGCTAAAACAATTTTAGCCGTTTCAGACGCGGGCCGTAAGTGCGAGGGGAAAATTTCGTCGATCGCATGCGTCGGCTATGCTGTTCCTTGATGCTGGGGTTACAATGTGAACACTGGAGTATCCATATTAGAACCCCACATAGAACATTTTCGTTGTATAAAATGCACACTCCATGTAGTTCTATACTCATTGGTCCTAGCCATCTAAAACCTCCAATGCGAAGTTTTTTTTGACTAGGGAAATGCCGCGGTACAGCTTGTTTAGATCTTCATCTCCCGTCAACGCAAATGGGACCGAAGGTTGGGCCAAAAGAAGACATCCGCTGTTGTTTGGCTCTCATTAATATCGGTTGTGGCTCGCGTGCTCGTGAGCCGTTGCTCCGACCTATTGGAACCACATATCCTCCAATCCTGATTCTTCAAATTGTTGCAGAAAAAAAATCAGTTAACATGGCCCTGTATCGCGCACCGCCCACTGTAGTCGTTTGACTAGCCGCGTTTTCGAAAAAAAAAAATGGCCCGATGACTCCTCCAGTGTGTACAGCGCACCATGCAGTAACTTCGAGCGGGTGTAATGGCTCCTCGTGCATTACTCGTGGATTTTCGGTGCCCCAGAAGCGATAGTTTTGCTTGTTCATGTACCCGCTGAGGTGTCCATGATTTTGTTCGAAAAATCGTCCACTTCGTCCTTGAGATTGAGGATGGCTTGGGCGTAGGTAACACCCATTTGGCGGTCAACAGGCAGCAGCTGATGCACGGGCTGGACTTTGTACGGGATCAAGCGTAAGTCTTTCACCAAAATTCGCCGTAGGGACGACCGGCTGACGGCTAATTTCGAGGCACGGCGTATGCTCGATGTTTCCGGCGACAGCTCGACATCTTCGGCAACAGCGGCAATATTCTCGGCAAAACGGGCGCTCTGGGGCCGGCCACTCTTGGCAACGTCTCGTGTGGTCCCATACTCTTCAAAGTTTGTGGCCAAACGGCGCAGTGTTTGCGCAGTCGGTGTCGGACGGCCGGGTAATCGGCGACGAAATTCGTGCTGCGCCAAAACTACAGACGAATTGTTACGCAAAAAATTAGACACGATTATTACGCGTTCTTGGGGCTTGTTCACTTGTATTCTACATCTGTTTAGTCCATAAATGTCAAAACAGATTTGACATTGGCGGCCATTTGCAAAACTAATGGCATCTTCCAATAGGGTGATCTCTTTTGGCCCACCTGTTAAATAGAGTACCCATCACAGCTAAAAATTGTGAAATTTCGTCAATCGTTGTTCGATACTGGGGTAGCAATGCGAACACTGGGGTATCAATATCAGTACCCAACATACAAAATGAGATGCCACTCTATGTAGTCCTATACTCTTTGGTATTATTTACCAAATCATCTCCTCCGGCTTCAAAAAGCTCGGCGGGGAGGCTGTCATTTCCGGCAGCCTTGTTAAGCTTACGTTTAGATATTGCTATCTAGGACTTTCCTTAGGTCGGGTGGTTGGTGGCTTTCGCTGTCGTCGCCAATATTGACTTCTTCGTTCTGCCATCATCTGCACTCTGCCATAAAAAGTCTGCAGAAGAGGTTGTTCCATATCTTCCCTTGGTCATCTCGAGAATCCTGTCGAGGTTGCTCACGGTTTTGACTTCTACACTTTGGTAAAACTTGCGAACATCTTTCTTGGAGTGTCACCTCTCCATGTCCTTTATTGCGGGATTTTCTTTTCCTCTTCTTGAAACGCCTCGGTGGTTTTCTCTCCTTTTATGCCTCTAGAGATCAATGGCAGCCTTGTAGGCCTCGTTTTTGGTAGCGAGAATCTGTTGGCGCTTTTCGTCATACCAAGGGTTTCTTCCTGGTGGGCTACCTAGCACATCAGTTGTGTCTGATATAATCGCTTGTTGACATCGTTCCAGTTATTCTTGGGCATTTAATATGCTAGTGGACGGGCTCAGTGGCGCGATGGTTAGAAGGTCTGGGTTCGATTCCCAATACCTAAATGATTTTTCACTGGCCCTCCTCTCGTGATGATCTGACAAATCATCCGAGTAGTATCAATTGTCATGAAAAGTTTATCTCAACTTAGCCGTTCGGATTCGGCTTAAAACAGGAGGTCCCGCCAACGTGCTAAGAAGTACACACGCACACATGAATGGTTGTGAGAGAAAAGCTAGGCCCTGGGTACTAACGAGCATGTTGAGCCATAAATTTTTTTTTTTAAATGCTGGTGGTATGGTGTTAATGGAGGGGTTAAGATGTACGCTTTTTGCGAATTCCTTGCCGGTGTCTTGGGATTGCAGTCTATCGACAGTAAAATTTTTCCGCAGTACTTTGCATTTGTTGTGACATGTCGGACATCCGAATTCTTAACTTGGCTGCAACAAGCTAGTGTTCCGAGTCGATGTTAGCCCCTAGGCATAATAGGACCTCCAAAATAATGGATGCGTGCCTCTTGTCTATCGAAACTTGTTGAATTTAATTGGCCGTTAATTGATCAGGATACCGCCATGTCCGCTCATGGATATCAACGTGAGGAAACGTTGTGCTGGCTATAGTGGCATTTCGTTCCGTAGCGAAGTCAATCAGCCTTAGTGCATTGCAAGACGTCTTATCGTGGAGGCTGTGTTTTCCGATAGTACTACTTTTGCGTTGAAATCTTTTAGCTTGAGTTTAACATCGTAGTTTGGTAGTCGGTCATAAGTTTTGTCCAGGTGCTCGTAGAAACAGTACATCGCTACATCATCTCTTTCCTCCGTTGCTTTCAGAGCGTGAGTTCATATAAATCTTATGTCGGTGAATTCGGCCTTGATGCGATTTTTTACAATGAGTTCGCTTATGTCTTGAAATCATAAGACTTCTTGCTTAAGTCTGGCACTTGTAACAAATCTTCATCTGAATAGACGCTGTTTTTGCTCACTACAACACGGTCCGTAGTAGATGTCACAGTTTTTCATGCTCTTTTTGCCCGGCACATCCCATCGTATTTCCTGGATGGCAGTAATGCCTGTAGCAGTTTATGGCTTCCGCTAGTTGTTCACCTGCATCTCTCCTATAAAAAGTTTTCACATTCCAGGTGATTATACGTCGTTTTCCTTTTTTTTTTTGTTAGCTTTGTTGTTAACAATCAATTCAGTCCTTTCCGAAGCTCTTAGCTTCGTAACAATGTTTTCCTTGACGTAAGTGGGTAGTTAACCTTAAACACAACCACTAACCTAGAGAGAGGGCCCGGTATTCCGTGCCAGTCATTCGGTTTGTTATCAACACTGGCACTTACAAGTTTAGCAAATCAAATCCGGTTGTATGAGACCAGTATCCAATGGTTGCCACTTGGAGGTAAAATACGCCCAAAACTAACATCGACTGGGTGTATCCAAGTTCCTCCTATCCGAACAATGACCTCATCTCTCAACGACCCCCAAAAACCGATCCATCACCACTGTCAATCTTCCTCAATTTCCATCACATCTTCCGCTCAATCAATCCCACCTCGTTCCACTTTGCTGACATTATTTTCAACAACACTAATCATTGGCTGACATCATATCATCGCACCGAATCTATTTGAATCTAATTAATCAACATCCACCTACGCGCCCCCAGGGTTCTTACATTCGCCCTTAACCGAATTAATTGTCAAATATGATACAACATGCGTTCATGTCAAGAGTCGAGCTCGTCACAATAATACACAAAAGCTTGTTGTGTAACACAGAAATAAAAATCTCTTCTCGTTACGCCTACTCCGTAACGCACGTTATGGAGAAGATCATCATCTCTCGCTAATTAATAGAAATCATGCTCATGACAAAATTGCTGAAAATTATCACCACCGCCATGACCTGGAATTAAGTATGAAGCTTCAGTCGTCCCAATTTGACATTTCTTCATCTAATTGATCGATTTTTGTTGTTACGTAACGTCATACCCTTTACGTAACTCGTTCGATTAAATAACGTTTTGTCAGAGTTGCGATTGCTTTCATAAATTATTTCAATTGAATAGCGTTATGGAAATGAAATGGTTACGTAATACGTGACGGAAATTTTATTGTCCTGCGAAGGACTCCTCGACCTCCTTAATTTAAGCAAAACGATACTTTTCCCATTTTGTGTGTATTTTGTGTGTATGGGGGGTGTGTTTGTCTTTGGAAGTTCAAAAATCTCTTGATGCGCATTCTCACTCACACTTTCTTGGTTTGTTTTTCAGGACTCTAGCACATGTTACGATAAAGTATTCAATAGACAGCTCTTGACAGACAGCACAGAGCAAAACTCTCATTCGAGAGGGCAATATCCTTGGGTATATTTAGGCTTTGTGTGTGAATACTTTTGAACGGTGTGTAGATGTGGTGAGAGGGTATCCTTCCAAAAGAGTGAAGAATGTTCAAAAACAAAAAGCGAATGAAGAAGGAAGAAGGAATCCTCTATGGGGATTAGGCGGAGGTGTGTGTGTTTTTGTTCTCAAACCACGATGAGCAGCCAATTAGCCGAGTAAGGAAGGACTATAAATGGAACCAATCGGCGGAATAGGAATTTAAAATTTTCTTCAAATGGAATCATCTTTTCCGACTTTAAAAAGGACTTTTTGTGAAATTAAATTACCCACGGTAATTGAACTAGAAGGCGCGTGGTAACAGCTGTGATTCAAACTCATTGATATTCAGAAGTGTGACGTCAGATTGTAGAAGTTATTCCTTCTGAACAGGCGTACAAAATGTCACTTTCTTCCATGAGATTGGTTCTGGTTCTGATGGAACTACACGAAAACGAATCTAAATGCAAATTGTAAGCTTGAGAGGCTTTGTTAGTTTTACCATAAAATGGGGTTGAACATCCTTGCAGAAGTAAACAATGATGTGGACCTTTTTAGGGTTGAAGTTCCTTGTAGTCTTGGGGTCCCCTACAGAAGCAAGCTTAAGCACTTTTGGAAAAAAAAAATAAACGATTGACGTTGACCAGAAGGCATAGAACTTTTGAAAGGAAGGAAAAACTTTTATTGTCTCCTGTATAAGAAGGACATAATGCTATACGGTTGGTAGGAAGAAAGGACTTACTATCGTTGCTTTTAACTGTCTCTATTTATCTGCCAATATTTATTGAGTTCTTCACATTTTGGTCACCTAATGGCTGGCATTTGAAGATTCCTTTGGGTTGAAGACGTTTATTCGGTTGATGTGTTTGAGTCAATGTAGTCTAGGTGTACTAAATCTGTGAGGAGCTGCTAGTCTGACATCGGATGCATTCTCATGAGGCGTAGGTATAAAGGAAATCTTTGTAGAAATGCAGGGTACGAGGACCAAAATTGAATAAGGGTAAGGTTACCAAGAATCTCTTATGTTTCCAAGCCATTAGCGAACGCATTGTAATAATCCGCACCAAATTCGACAACATAAGCCTTATATGCGCGAACGCCCCGACGGAGGAAAACGAGTTTGTAGCTAAAGATTGCTTCTATGAGCTCCGTGACAAAACCTATGAGCGACTACCGGAGTACGATGTTAAAATCGTGCTGGGAGATTTTAACGCAAAGGAAGGAAGAGAAGACATCTTGAGCAGTATTGTCGGAAAACATAGCCTACACGACAACACGTCTGGGAACGGACTTAGGCTACTTGACTCCGCTACGTAACGAAATGCCACTAGCGCACGGTTTCCTCACGTCGATATCCCTAAGGGGACATGGATGTCTTCAGATCAACAAACGGTCAACCAAATTGATCAGATTGCGATGAACAAGAGTCAACGCATCCAGTATTTTGGATGTCCGAACATTCGAAGGGGGTAACATCGACTCGAATCATTACCTTGTTGCAGCTAAGGTAAGAACGCGATATCCACCACTCCACAGCAATCCAGAAATATTAAAAAAAAAATGTCGAAAGGCCGTCAAGACCTTTGCGCAACGCGTATCCCTTAACCTCTCGATTAGCACCATACCATTAGCATTCAATGTCGAAGAACAATGGCAACGATGCCTACAAGCCATTAGATCAGCCGCAACTGATGTGCTAGTTTTCTCGCGCAAACCAGCAAGAAACCTCTGGTTTGATGAGGAATGTCGACAGATGTTCACAGCCAAAAATGAGGCCCACAAAGCTAAGCTGCGGGTGAAGACGAGAGCTACCATTGCGCTCTATAAGCAGAAAAGAAGGGAAGAACACTGGCTTTTCAGAAAGAGGAAAAAAGAGCAAGAAAAGCAAGCGATCGAAGATATAGAGAGGTGGCACTCCAGGAACGATATTCGCAAGTTTTACCGAAGTCTAAAACGTCAAAGCCAAGGATGCACTTCTCGAACAGAATTCTGTCGAGATGAACAAGGAAAAATCGTTGTTGGAACACAGTCGATGCTGTGTATACGGAAGATTCACTTCTGCAGACTATTAAACAGCGATGACGAAAAAATATTTGGCTGTCAGTTAGGACGAACCATTCAATCTGCTTTAGCGATCGGAGCGGTCAATTTTCCGCAACGCATATTTCGTCGGATGTTAAAATTTCATTCGAAGGTATGTGTCGTAGGAACAAAAATCAGTTCACTGCAATTCGTAAATAATTTCCGCGAAGAATTTGTGTCGAAGGAAAGCGGAAAGAGAATTTTGCACTTAGCTGTGCAAAAATTTTGACGAAAAATGCACCTGAACGCACTTTAACGCAATTCGCTGGGATGAATTACAAAATGACGGAAATATATTCCGAAAGACTTTTCAGAAGAATACTTCGAAGCTAAGATCCTCTTCAAATTAATCTGCAAATATCCGGTAATAGCAAGAGCTAGATCGCGAGCATTAGACCAACCATTCTTCGTCAAAATTTGGGGACTTCTCAGGTAAAAGGCTACAAGATCTTATCCGTTTTCTGAACTTCACAGGCTGGGTCTAGATACCACTTGTTTTACATCCCCAATAACCATCAAAATTAAGGCCACATCAGTCGTGGTAGCAAAAATGGCGCATCAGTACTTGCGTTCATGCTGAACCGCTACCTCTACCTACCTACCCCAGCTTTGCTTGGTAAGATTTGTATCTAAGGCACTTAGTATAACTATCAAGGTTCAGTCAAAAAAGTCATATTGTTCCGGTGCAGCTTCCTGTCTTTTTTGACCTTGCGATCACTTTTTAGCTTTCGTACCCTGAAAGGGTTTTTTAAATCACAGGTATGAATGCCTGATGAGAACTTCCGCAAACTGACCATCGGTGAACGCCATCTCTTGTGGGGCATTAGCAGAGTCTCGTTTCTCCGATTGATTTGCTTTCCAAAAACCCTGTTAAGACCTTTGTTTTCGTTAATCGTGGGGCACTATGTCAATCGCTTGGATTTAGTTTAATCCAATTGTATCCTGAAATTAAGATTATGGCAGGTACAGTGCTCTACAATTGCCGAGAAGGAACGGGATAGGAACAAACATTATTGCGGCGCGACTGAAGAAAGAGCACTCATCGTAAAAGACGACTAAAGTGACTTTCAGGCAGCTATAACATCTAAGTAGGCAAGCTTCATAAAACTATCCCGAAATTTTGCATCAAATTCGTGGGTTGAGACTATCGGTAGTCACCTATGTCAACGGAACATGGAATCTGGAAGAGAGACCAAATTTTTAAAATCATTCCTTCGTTTCAAAGTCATAAATCCTCTTTATACTTTTGGTCCACCCTATACCCACCCAGGTTTATCAAACAAGCTAGTATCAGATTTTGCTCTGACAACGTCAAAAACGTTTAAAAATCTCATATTCCTTGCAATTGTCAAACGACAGGTGACTTTTATATTTGACAACGTGCGTGATCACAAAGTTTGACATAACAAAATGTCATACAAGTTCAAACGTCAGATGACTTGTCAAAAATTATCCCCATTAGATACATTTCCATGAACGCCTTTCCATGCGTTTTTATGTCCCTTTAGCCAAGTTGTATACCCACCTCTATTCCAAATTTATTCTATGAAAAAAGTTGACCAAAACATACCCTTCGTCATTTGATTATTCCTAGCCCTAATATCTTATCTCATTCCGCAAACTAGTTTGGTAAGTTATAGAAATTTCCTTTTCTAAACGAAAATCCTTCAAGTCGACTTCAAGGACTACACCTCCACTATGCGAACAATCCTCTCCTAATGAACCAACTTTCCAACCATGTCAAGGCGAAATAACCCCCCGAGTGCACAAAAATCAACTCAAATTCCTTATCTACCCGCTTTATTCTGACACATTCCATGGACAGCAATCATTATTCGTGTTCCCCCCGTCCCTATTCCTAACAAGTTGCACAATGATCCCTCTGATACCATCGATAATCGCACGTAACTTGTTAAACACAAGTCCGTTTGGAAGTTTGCCAGCACCGAGGACACCCACCAACTTTTACTGACCCAAATACACCACAAAACTATACGTTCAACCGAAAATTGTATGCGCCACACCTAAGGACACCCGGTTGGGACACACTAATCGATTCCTCGCTCTACTGTGTTTACTAATTAAGTTGACTTAATGCCCAACAGGTGGCAGGAGTATCGGTAGCCCCTGCTGAAAGTAATTAACAAGCTTGTCTCTTCAATTTACACGCGAGTTTAAGTTGAAATTAAATATGATGTCCTTTTTCGAATCGCACATCCTAGAGGGGAGATTTATGACGATCGATATGGGTAGCAGCGGACCGTTGAACCAGTCAAGTGTTGCCCCCCAAAATAGACCGAACGCCATAAAAGGTGTTTTCGAATGCTATCCAACCACCCGCAAAAGAACATGAAAGAGCCGCCGCGAGATATACACCGTAGGCTTTGACAAAAGGACACGAACATAAAGGATGTTATTAATTTTTTTTTTTGGTTGATTGCCAATAATTCTCGAAACAATGGGAAACGATTTTCTTTTCAAGTGGTCCGGGTTGACGGTCAACAGGAGAGTTCTTGAAAAGGACTTTTCCTTTGAAGATTGATTCACATTCGTAAGGCAAGGCTCACCTTCGCCTCATTAAATGCACTCAAGAGCAATGAATTATCCTTCAGTACGGGTATTACTACATTAACGTGATTGTATCGACCCCAACCCTGTGGAGGGGGCGTATATTCGCAATACCAAACACTTACACGTGTGCGAGTGCTGGTGTGCATCAGGAAGAAAACAATAAATGGAAATCGAGGCCAATGTCCATGATAACGGACGAGAAAAAGGCACGGAATCTCAAACCCTACATGTTGGCGGGCACAATCATGGGAGTTGAAAGGGAAACTCGTAAACACGAAGGTCGTCTAAGTGAGTGGTTACCGGTGGGTGGGTTTGAACTTGGAAACGGTTTATGACTAAATATGTACGGCACTTGGAGTGGCGGTGAACAAGATGCGATCATTGTTGGTTTAAATGAGCTGCCAGACTTTTTTGATGACTGAATCATGACCATGCATGGTAAAACGATTTCCTGAATCACTGGTTTGAGATTGGAGTGTATGCTATGTAAATCGTAAAAATAATGCCACCTAAATAAATAAACAAAATAAACCGTAATCTGTCTTTAGTTCAGCAAATAAGGAAGCAAATCCCCTTCCGATATGAACATCTTAATGGAGCTGGATGGAGCAGTGGCTGACCCAAGGCGTACATTTCCAATTTCAAGAAGCAATTTCTTCTATAAAGCTTTTTTGTACTTGCGCAGAGAAGTTCAGCATGTAAAACAACTCTTTTAGATAAATGCACAAGCTTTATGGAAGATCAGTTGGTATAAGGCTTCTAAGAGGTTTCCGTGGATGAGTGGTGTGTCCATGTGACAGTTGAAAAGATTATTTTGTAGAGCTTCCGCCGAACTAATATGGAAGCATAATAAGTAAAGAGCTTGTGACTTAAGGCTTATATCAGCTATGTCTACTTATTTTGTTTTTCAAAGAACTACCACGCAGAAAGTTTGGTTTCGATTCTCAGTTCAGAAAACACCAACACGTTTTATTTATCATTTTTAAAAATAGTCAGACAGCCATTACTTCGTCAAGCGAATGTCTGGCAGAATGGGTAATCCAGTAGGAATCTGATTACATAGGCGTACGCCACTGATATATAGTCATATCCTATGCCCCGAAAGTAGTTTTTTGTAGAATCAAATTAGAATAAAGTAGATTGGTCTAGATGTCTCGCAACCATGCATTAACTAGATCCATCAAACTGAGCCACGACATTGTTCAAGAATCGGGTCAGAGTCTATTCTAGCAAAGACTATAAAGCCATACGCACTGCATACAAAATTGCAAAATTGTTCTATGGAGGGTCGTACTGGCACATCCCTCCAGATATTTGGATCTCATGTGCACGTGCATACCGCCCGCCCGTACCATGAAGTTGGAGAGCAAAAGTTTTTGTCTTTAGTTCTCAATGCGTCATCTGTATGACTTTATAATCTTTGATTCTAGAGAGGTCCGTTCGAACTATAGTGAACGAACCGTACCTACAGCGTCTTCCAATAGGGACTCCCGAACTTTGCCAGTTGTTAGCGGCCATATTGTGGAAGTAACAGCTGTCAAATTGGCCGTCATTTATTCAATCTGTTTTGGCAAATCATCATGGGTGGACATAGCGTTCAACGACACGTGGTCATAACAACATTTTGGAACAAAATGGGTGTTCTGTTCGGGCAAGTTTGAGCTCACTTCGCCTGTTTTATGGTCGCCATAATCCTCTTGCCAAAACGCAAGATCAGTCAGAAAAGTACCAGCTGTCCATGAGAGTGTGCAGAAGAATCCGAATCCGATCCACTAAAGTGAGCCACGACATTGTTGAAGTATTGGGTCGGACTCTGTTCTAGAGAAATCTATTGGAACTAGAGTGAACGAACCGTACCTAAAGGGTCTTCCAATAGGGACTCCCGAACTTTGCCAGTTGTTAGCGGCCATATTGTGGAAGCAACAGCTGTCAAATTGGCTGTCATTTATTCAGTCTGTTTTGGCAAATCATCATGGACGGATATAGCGCTCAACGACACAGATTTCTTTCTTTCCACCGGGAAGCTAAAAGATTTGATGATTTTTTTCTTAGACAGTCCAAGATCTCTGATCAAGCCATCTAGATCATTTTGATTGAACGATTTTATTTTGGAAGAGCTCTAATAATAATATCTTAACTATTATAAATCTCTTCTGCAGGTTCTTGGAATGCTATGGTGGACTTACTGGGTTTGGACTGTGGTTCTAACTCATCAGGTCTAATAACAGATGGCAAACGAGAGAGAAAGCATTGATACGATTAATAGCCTCGGAAAGGACAGATTTTATTGCTGCCGAACCTGCTAAAATAAAAAAGGACAACGACGTTCATACCTGCACCTGGAATGTGAGAACATTAAAGAGTAGGGGTGCAGGCAAACAACTAGCGGAAGCTTTAAGTGGCTACAAAGCAGACATTACTGCCATCCAGGAAATACGATGGGATGGGCCGGGCAAAAAGATGATGAACAACTGTGAAATCTACTACGGACACGTATATAGTGAGCAGAAACAGCGACTATTCGGATGCGTATTTGCTATAAGTGCCAGACTTAATCAAGACATTAGCAAACGCATTGTAACAATTCGCATCAAGGCCAACTTCGCCAACAAACGCCTTATTTACGCCCAAGCTCCGACGGCTTAAAAATACGATATTGCTAAGGATTGCTTCTACGAGCTCCTTGACAAAACCTGTGTGCTACTACCGAAGTACGATTTTAAAATCGTGCTGGGAGATTTCAACGCAAAGGTAGGAAGAGAAGACATCTTTAGCAGTATTGTCAGAAAACATAGCCTACACGACAACACGCCGACTTAGGTTGATTGACTTAGCTACAGAACGAAACAGCACTATAGCCTGAACACGGTTTCCTTAAGCCGACATCCATAAGTCGATACATGGCGGTTTCCTGATCAATGAACGGCCAATTGAATTTATCGTGATGTGATAGACAAGAAGTACTCATCAACTATTTTGAAGGTCCAAGTAAGTGCTAAATTCGAATCGGAGCACTACTTTGTTGCAGCCAAGTTGAGAATCTAGATATCCGACACGCCACAAATAATGCAAGGTACTGTGAAAAAAATTATTGTCGAAGAACTGCAATCGCAAGACACTGACAAGGAATTCGCAGAAAGCGTACCTCCATTAACCCCATACCACCAGAATTTAATGCCCAGGAACAATGGCAATGATGTCAAGAAGCGATTAGATCAGCCAAAACTGATGTGCTAGGTTTATCACGCCCACCACCAAATCTTGGTTTGATGAAGAGTACCGAAAGATTCTCGCTGCCAAAAACGAGGCTTACAAGGCTAAAGGCTGCCATTGATCTCTAGATGGGTCAAAGGATGGAAGAACACTGGCTTTTCAGAAAGTAGAAAAGAAAAGCGCGCAATAAAGGACATGGAGAGGTGTCACTCCAAGAAAGATGTTCGCAAGTTTTCAAGCCGGTCGCGAACAAAATCCTGTCAAGATGAACAAGAAATGATATGGAAGAACCACTTCCGAAGACTTTTAATAGCAGAATGCGGATGATTGCAGAAGGAAAATGAGAATTTTGGCGATGACATCGAATGCCACTAACCACCCGACCTAAGAAAAGTTAGGCTAGCATTACCTGAACTTTAGCTTACCAATGCTGCCAGAAATGACGGCCTCCCCGCCGAAGCTTAATAAAGCCGGAGGAGATGACTTAGTAAATAAATACCAAAGAGTACAGAACTACATAGAGTGCGCATCTCAAGCAACGAAAATTGTCTGCTGATATTGATACCCCAGTGTTCACATTGCTACCCCAGCATCAATCAACAGCATAAGCCGACGCATACGACGACGAAATTTCCCCTTCGCACTTACCCGCCGAGTCTGAAACGGCTAAAACCTTTTAAGCGGTGATGCGTACTATATGTAGTTCTATACTCTTTGATAATACCCACCAACTCATAAGCAAAATTTTGTCGGGTGAAAGAATGCCTGAGGAATGGAACACCGATTGGCCAATCCACAAAAAAGGGGAGACCCTCAGAACTGCGCCAGCTATAGAGGCATTAGTCTCCTTAGCATCGCCGACAAGATTCTATCTGCCGTAATATGTGAACGGATGAAACCGTTTACCAACAACTTGATCGGCCCTTATTAGTGTGGATTAAGGCCAGGAAAGTCCCCAATCGATCAAATTTTCACACTTCGGCTTCATGCTGGAAAAAACCCAAATCGATACCCACTGCGATTTCAAAACCGAATTGAGATTGAAAACTATACAGAGCCATGTCTAGTTTTGGTATACCGCCCAAACTCGTCCGTTTGTGTAGGATAACGATGGAGAATTCTCGCTGCTCCATCAGGGTCGGAAAAGACCTCACCGACACATTCGATACCAAAAAAGGATTAAGGCAAGGCGATGCGCTGCCATGTGACTTCTTAAATATATGATTCTTGGGAGGATTGTGCCGAACTCCCGAGCCAACAGCAGTGGAACAATCTTCCATATTAATCGGTGAAGCTAACTACTTCCATACGCCGATGATATTGACATCATTGTTCGGACTCAACGTGATGTCATAACCACGTTTGCTAGTATAGAGAAGGAAGAGACAAAAATGGGTTCAGCAGTAAATGAGGACAAGACTAAGTGTATGCTGTCACCACGAAAGAACATACAACATCGACGAATTGGACAGAACGTCTCGATTGACAGATATAACTTTGAGGTAGTAGGGAACTTTGTCTACCTCGGATCCGCTACTAACTCTGACAACAACATCTCAGAAATTATACGAAGAATTACTCCTGCCAACCGCTGTTTCTTGTTGCTAGGAAGGCAATTCAGTAGTAAGGCCCTCGTTAGGTAGGTAGAAGTGGCGGTTCGGCATGAACCCAAGTTGCACTTTTTGTTACCAGGACTCATGTGACATATATTATGAATGTTATTGTGGATGTGTTGCAGGCGGTCTCTAGGAACACCCTGTGAGGCTTAGAAAGCGATGTCGCTTAGGTTTTCTAAAAATGGTTGGTCTAACACACGCCATCTGGCTCTTGCTAGTGCCGGACATTTGCAGATGAAATGGGTGAGGATTTCTCTCTCATTTGTGTCCCCGCAACTGCGACATAGAGGGTCGTATATGATCCCTAGTTTGGCCGTATGGTCTCCAATCTGCTAGTACCCCGTGACTACCGCCGTAATTCTTGGGATATCTGGGCGGGTTCTGTTTAATAGATCGTCTGTTCTGTTTTTTTCGTTGGAGGGCTATATCTTCCTCGATATATCGCAATTTGTTAACCTTCTCCATTTAGAGTCGATCTTTTTCAGGAAGTATGAGTTTATTTGTCCCGATACGCACCCTCGCCGCAAGTGAGCCGTGAAGAGCTTAACCTTTCCTGGCCAGATCGTCTGCACGCTCGTTTCCTTCAATGTCACGGTGCCTTGGAACCCAGAGAAGTGTGTCCGTGAAGCGTTGCCAAGTTCATTCCGGCTTTCCTGTACCAGCTTGGAGGATATGGTAGTCGAGTCGATGGCCTTTATGGCCGCGTGGCTATCTAGGAGAATAGAAATATTTTGCTTCTCCGTAGTGTCAATCCCCAGTAGTGTATAAGCCTCTCCGGATAGCCAGTAGTTTCGCCCGGAATACGTTGGCAAAATCTGGTAGGCGGCATGAACCTGATATTTTCAGTTCGGACCCCACACCACAGTTAATTTTAGATCCGTCGGTGTAGACGACCGTGTCGAAATCTCTTACTACTTCGCTTCTCTTCCACTGTCCTCTGGCAGGAAATCCTATGTGGAAGCCTTTCTTGAAGCTTGGTATAGGTGTTATGTAGTCTGTTTTAAACGTATCCAAGCCGTTTTTTAACGAGTCCAAGATATCACTGTGGCCATATGGCCTTGCATTTCAGCATCCTGACTTCTTGAGTCTTACTGCGCTGCATAGTGCGAACGAGATACAGTAGTACAATAAGGACATCCATTGGCGCCGAACTCAGTGCGCCAGTGGTGCCTATACTGGCTGTTCTTTGCAGCCTTTTTAGTTTTGTGAGCTTGTAGCCTTTACTTAATGTGGGCCACCATACTAGTGAGCCGTATGTGAGAATTCGACGTACAACTATGTACTATGACTATGTACATTCACCGGGTCATCTTTGGTTGAAGTCCCCACTTCTTTCCAAAGGTTTTGCTACAAGCATAGAAGGCAACACACGCCTTACTCTGTGTACGATGTTGTGATTCCAGCTAAGTTTTGGGTCATGCAATATAGCCAAATACCTAGCGCTGAAAGAAAGTGTCAGTGGTTGGCCATTAAGACGGGGGAAAACTTGCAGCCCACGTGCTAACCTTGTCTAGAGCAGCCCCCATGATTACACTCCTCACGGAGGCAAATTTTCCTGACTCTAGTATCCCCGCACTTAGGCCCTCACTCGAACTACTAAGTAATACTGCTATCGCAGTCCCGCTCTACTGCACTAAAGCATGGACCGTGTCAAAAAATTGATGAAGGAATGCTTGGTCAATTCGAGAGGAACATTCTTCGAAAAATCTTCGATCCTGTTTGCGTTGACGGGCTATGGAGACGAAGATTTATACGAGCTGTACATCGACATGGCTCTGGTCAAAAAACTCCGCATTGGACGTTTAAGATGGCTAGGCTATGTAGAACGGATGGACCCCCGGCTCGCAGAGTCTTCGATTCAAAGATAATCGACAGATGCAGGAGAGGAAGACCTCGCCGTAAGTGGCACGCACAAGTAGAAACCGACCTCAATCGGCTTGGAGTGCGGATCTGGAGGCAGTAAGCTAAGTCCCGGCTTAAAATAATGTTGGTTGAGGCTCAGGTTCATTCCGGATGGTCGCGCCACTTATGGAATTAGAGGTATGTGAAGCATGGACTCATAAATAAAAATAATCACGCCTGATCTATATGTTCTCATGTATGATTAAAAGGGACTTGACCTGCCGTCAAGTTCTACATTTGGTGTCTTTATTTCTGATGGCATTTTGTTAATTTCGGTGCCTTTTGGATCTTGCTATGACCCAAAAGGAAAGAATCCCTTTCCGTCATACAACCACTTCATGTGTATTCAAAATTTATTTTCAATTTAAGTGACAGAATGAAATAAAATAAAAAACTTAAAGTTCCAAACTAAATCCCAACCCCCTGTGGCTGAATGTCTTAATCCCTTAACCGAAATTCCCTTCGTTTGTTATTATTTATGGATGACATATCTTTTTGGAAAAAAACAAACATCCAAGGCGTGCCTACATCATTAATATCTCAGATTATCATTCCCATTTACAACACGTAACTCTGGTATTTACTTACCGAGTTACAAAGTCGCACGTGTTGTAATAATAAGCCCGTTAACCCCAAGTCCAATTAATCCCCCACAATGCTTTGCGGAGGCAGGGTGTTGGGTATGAAAAAAACATGCTTTCCCCATTATTTATATTCAAAGAAACTAATTTCCTTGCAAAATCCTTATCCCTGCCATAAAGCTGTTTGTGTGCTGTTGTTATAAGCCGAAGGAAATTGAATTTCCTGAAACAATTTTTTTTTTTTCTCACCACAGACTGTAATTTAGCCGAGACCACCCATCGAAACGATGCAATTTGCAAAATCTAATTCCCTGACATTAGCATTGATCCATAGTGTGCCTGAATGTGGCCTTCACCCCAACAGTTAACCCATAGATGTCCATAAAATTTCCCACATCAATGGGTCCCGTCGCGCTGTTGCCCATCACAAAACGATCACCATCACCGATAAAGTGGTCTTTCGTCCAGCCCGTAGAATTGAGCTAATTCTGCTCAGCAAGTTATCTCCATGTGCGGGATAGGGGGTGGAGGGTGTTCTAATTGCTTAATCGCCAAAAACCGACGAGTACATGAATACATTCCACTGTCGCCCACACGTTCGGATACCCGCGTGACATGCATCGTTTGGTCTGGAAAAACAACACTCGAGGCACGTAAATGTGATTTTCACGTTTGGTCTGCTGTCAGTTCGGCTGTTGCTGGGCTTTATTTGTTACACGGCATAGCTTTGGAGAGCGCGCGCACACTTTCCCAACTTGAGTTCAATTGCCTGCGAGGTATCTACAACGCCGCATGCTTCAAGTCACGCGCGCGCGCAAAAAAAAAAAACGAAAAAAAGTTCATCGACCGGAAGTTCAGCCATGCATTGGTCAGTTAAAAGTATTTAATCAACATGGAGCGACATGTCCACTGTGGCCGACAATTTGTTGGCAACAAAAAACCTAGAAAAACCATCGAGCGCAACATAGCACACATGACTTGACTGCGCTTGGTACAATGACCCAGAAGTCAGACCAATCGGATTTTGGAAGGTACACGACTAATTTGCATGGCAGACAAAAGCCGCGCTGGTAACTGCAGACGCCCGCGAAATGTTGGTCTCACGTACGCCATGGGGTATGTACACCATGGCGTATGTGCAACATTATCCTCACTCTGGTACTCCCCCCTCGTTACTGACGGCAATTATGTCATTAAAAGCACGATGAGACATCGACGTTTCTTGAGGAGCGGTTGAACTTCTTTAAGGGATGGAACCATCTTTTTGAGATTTTTGTCTGGCGCCGGCTTTACGCTTCGCTGATGCAGATTAAATTACAGACGTTGAGGGGCCACAGGAGTCTATTGATAGATCCATGGCAGACGACAGATATCGTGTCGGCAGGGGACTATTGTTGTGTGTAATTTGAAGGGGGAGCACGTGATGAGCAATGGCAGCACGGTTCCACCATGGATATGATGGTTGTTGAGTGTAGATTGGGGGATGGATCTTCGACGTGCTTACATTGCAAATGAAGGCAGTGGCGGAGGTGGGTTGGTTTTGTTCTTAGAAACGTGTTCTCTCAAAAGAGTGTGGGTGCCGTTTCAATCGACGCAGAGACCCGAGAAAATGTTTTAAATTTTCATTTGGAAATATTTTCTCGAAAGTCGTTAACTTTATTGTGTGTGAAAATTGCTGAGGCGAATTATAATCTTGCTCTTCAAATGGAACGCACAAATTACGCACATATGTGTGCATGGGTTGTTAGCAGCTGAATAAGTTGAATCAATGTTCTGAATAATTTTGAAGGGTAGGTAGATTTTTCTTGAAAATTTTTTTCATCAGTGGTTAGACCTATCGCGAAAAATTTTAACTTTTTCCATTCAGCAATCTCATTTAAATTGCTGACAAGGCGAAAATTCCTCGGAACATTTGTTCGCGATAGGCCTGAATAGTTTTGGGAAATTTGATTTTTTTTTTGCATTTTTAGATTCAGAATATAGGCCACGGCAAAACAGGAGAAGAGTTCTTTAGAAAAACTGTAAAATGGGAGAAAAAAAAATTAAATATCTGGCATATCTGGGATCGACCAAGGCCGAAAAGCCTAGCATCTCATTTCACTTGTGTGAGTGAACTTTATATTTCTGACAAAAATGAGGGGACTTCGATATTCAAGACGATTCCGAACGTAAATGTAAGAAGATTCTCTAAAGATTCTCTGACACTGCGATTTACTTGGGTATTCGTCAGACGATAGGAAGAAACAAACACTTAGCTGTTGGTACTTTGTGAATCGAATCAGGAACCTGGCACTTAGTAGTGTAACGCACTATGCACTAGGCCGCTGCACCCACGAAATAGAGGATAGCACAATCAACATTTCCTCCAGATTGGGAGTTGTGCCACACTACCTTACCACGTTAAAAATTGCTAGACAACAGCCTCGGATAACAGAATTCCTCAAGCATTCCCGCAACGTCAACGGAAAACGACTTATGAGTATGCACCTAAGACGTACAGATTTGGTACACACCGGGTGCTACTCAAAAACTTCAATCAGACATTACCACTATCACGGAAATACGTTGGAAAGGATCAGGAATACCGAAATGAAAATATGCGACATTTATTACAGCTGACACCCAAAGCTGCACATATTAGGATGCTGGGAAGCTGTCATTAGGGCCATCAACTTGACTACCATATTCTCTAAGCCGGTACAGGGTTGCTGCCTGAGCGACCGCATCAAGGTCTCAATTCTCTGGGTCCCAGGACCCAGTGAAATTGAAGGAAACGAGAGTGTAGATGAGCTGACCAGACAACGCTCAGCTCTAAACGGCTCACAGCCGGCATGGGTCCATAACTGGCTAAGTACGGTTAAGGAACAAATCCACTCATACTTCCTGATGAAGGCTGACTCCAAATGGAGAAGGTTAACAAATTGCGTTACATCGAGGAAGATATGGCCTACCTACGACAAGAGCAGAGCTAACAACCTACTGAATAAAACTCCCCTCGATATCGCTAGAGTTACAGGCACTGGCCAATTGGAGACATTGCGGCCAAACTAGGGATCCCATACAAGCCGCAGTTGAAGGAATGCTAATGAGAGAGAAACCCTCTTCCATGCCATTTATGTGCACACGCCCCTAAAGATGAGGCTGAAAGCTTTATTAAGTTGGAATTTTACGAACGCCTGGAGGAAAAACATTTTGATGTAGTTAAAGAGTCTATCTACCTTGAAGTCAACATCAACCCTAAGAAGGACACCTCAGGGGAGATAAGAAGAAAACTTTTCCTAGGCAGCCGATGGTATTTCGGTCTCTAATGAACACATGAACAGGAATTTTCCAGCGAAAGGAATCTTCGAATTCCAGCCTTCAAGTTCGAGGCGACAAGGAAGACCGAACCTCTGGTTTAAGGATCAAGCGAACGCAGGTGCCAGAGCACTTCGACTGAAAAACTGACAACAACGTGTCCAGTATTGAAGAGGATGGATGGAAGGCTGCCTTGTCTCAGTAAAACCATTTGCTAGTTTCTACCTATCATCAAAATATTCTATTTCCAGAGAAGCGTTCTGATTCCAGTATTTGGAAATTTATTTGTGTAGATATTTTCTAATTCACCAAGATCTCAGCATCCCATGGAACCAAGTAGAATTTCATTCCCGCAGTTTATCCAACAAGCCATTATATCAGCCGCAACTGATGCACTAGGTTTCTCAAGCCCACCAGCAAGAAACCTCCGGTTTAATGAAGAATGCCGACATATGCTCGCATCCTCCATCCAGGGAAACAAGAAAGTTTTACCAAAGTTGGAAACGTCAAAGCCAAGGATACAAGGCTCTAAGTTGAGATACAGTCGATGCTGAGGATATGGAAGAACTACTTCTACAGATTTTTAGCCGACGATGACCATTCAATACTGGCAACGACAGTGAAAACTACCAACCACCAGACCTGAGTGTAGTGTGGATAGCGATATTTTAACTCCAACTTAATAAGGCTGCAAAAGATGAGTATCATCCACCAACTCATAAGCCAAATCTGGTCGGAAGAAAATATGCCAGAAGAATGGAACCTCAGCATCCTTTGCCAGATCCACAAAAAAGGAGACCCTCTGAACAGCGCCAACTAGAGAGGCATAAGTCTCCTCAACATCTCCTACAAGATCCCATCTGCCGTAATAAGTGAACGCCTGAGCAATGAATTCGGTTAACCATGAATGGTTTTCGCACTACGTTGACTCTATGTGACAATACGCATCCGCAGGGACGTCGAACAGTGCTCACCGAAGAAAAAATTGCCGCTGTAGAGCAAAGTGTTAAATAGGACCCGAATGAATCGATTCGCCACCGCGCACAGTAATTGGAGCCCTGCTTACGGCCTTGGCTTACGACCTTACAAGATCTAGCTTGTGCAAGAATTAAAGCCGCGAGACCATGCAATAAGTCCTGATTTTGCTGTATGGGCCGAAAATTAGATTGATCTCGATGCTGATTTTCATCGCAAAATTTTTCTCAGTAATGAGGCTCATTTTTGGTTGAATGGCTACGTCAACAAGCTAAATTGCCGCATTTGGAGTGAAGAGAATCCACATGAGACCCTTGAGACGCCATTTCATCCACAAAAACTGTCTGTTTAGTGTGCTCTATGGGCTGGCTGGTGGATTCATTGGGCCATATTTCTTCCGAAATGATGCTGGAGAGTCAGTTACCGTTAATGGAGACCGGTATAGAGCCATGACAACCGACTATTTTGTTCCCGAATCGGATGACATGAATGTGGATGAGATGTGGTTCCAACAAGACGGCGCTACATTCTACAAAGCGCACGACACAATCGGTTTATTGAAGGAAACATTCGATGAGCGCATAATTTCGCGGAATGGACCTGTCAATTGGCCACCAAGATCGTGTGATTGGACACCATTCGATTATTTTCTTTGGGGATATGTGAAGTCGCTCGTCTTCGCCAACAAACCAGAAATGTTAGGGCACTTGGAAGCCAACATTCGTGGCGTTATTGCCGACATACGGCCCAAATGCTCGAAAAGATGGTTGAAAATTGGGCCTCTAGACTTGGCTTTATTCGAACCAGCTGCGGCGGCCACATACCCAATATCATATTTAAGCATTAATCGCATAAAATTATCCTTCCAATAAAGCCAAATTGATGGACATTAACACGATTTTCTTGTGTTTTAATTCAATTCACAGTTCTATACCTCTACAAAAAAAACCACTCGATTTATGGGTTAAGTTTGATAAAATTCGTTAGACCAATTTCAAAAGATTTGGTTTTAGCAAAAATTTTTATGGCTGAATAATTATTAAAAGCCCTGCCTAGGTATTTACCCAAGAATCGTTGAAGCTCATGGTATATGCGTCCACCCGCTTAGCCTCCAGCTGCTGACAGACAGACGGAATTGCCGGATCCTCATTTTCGAGATGCTTAATCTTAGGATTTTTAATTTTCAAATCCTAGTTCAAAGTCACCATCATGAACGACAACAAACAACACAAACAAACTGACAGACGGACGGAATTGCCGGCTCCTCATTTTCGAGATGCTTAACCTTACTGTTTTTAGTTTTCAACTCCTAGTCCAAAATCACCATCATGAACGACAACAAACAACACAAACAAACTGACAGACGGACGGAATTGCCGGATCCTCATTTTCGAGATGCTTAATCTGACGATTCTTCATTTTCAACTCCTAGTCCAAAATCACCATCATGAACGACAACAAACAACACAAACAAACTGACAGACGGACGGAATTGCCGGATCCTCATTTTCGAGATGCTTAATCTGACGATTCTTCATTTTCAACTCCTAGTCCAAAATCACCATCATGAACGACAACAAACCAACTGACAGACGGACGGAATTGCCGGATCCTCATTTTCGAGATGCTTAATCTGACGATTGTTCCTTTTCAACTCCTAGTCCAAAATCACCATCATGAACGACAACAAACTGACAGACGGACGGATTTGCCGGATCCTCATTTTCGAGATGCTTAATCTGACGATTCTTCCTTTTTAACTCCTAGTCCAAAATCACTACCATGAACGACAACAAACAACACAAACAAACTGACAGACGGACGGAATTGCCGGATCCTCATTTTCGAGATGCTTAATCTGACGATTCTTCATTTTCAACTCCTAGTCCAAAATCACCATCATGACCGACAACAAACCAACTGACAGACGGACGGAATTGCCGGATCCTCATTTTCGAGATGCTTAATCTGACGATTCTTCATTTTCAATTCCTAGTCCAAAATCACCATCATGAACGACAACAAACAACACAAACAAACTGACCGACGGACGGAATTGCCGGATCCTCATTTTCGAGATGCTTAATCTGACGATTCTTCATTTTCAACTCCTAGTCCAAAATCACCATCATGAACGACAACAAACCAACTGACAGACGGACGGAATTGCCGGATCCTCATTTTCGAGATGCTTAACCTTACTGTTTTTAGTTTTCAACTCCTAGTCCAAAATCACCATCATGAACGACAACAAACAACACAAACAAACTGACAGACGGACGGAATTGCCGGATCCTCATTTTCGAGATGCTTAATCTGACGATTCTTCATTTTCAACTCCTAGTCCAAAATCACCATCATGAACGACAACAAAGGATATAAGTGAACTTTAAAATTTGCTGTTAAGTACCTTAGCCGCAAGGTTTATAACGATCATCCGTTGTTTCGTAGTGGACTAGCATGTAAGCATACTCGCGTTCAAAAAACGTGAAAAAACAGTTGAAAGTTGACAACAGAAAACCTACTCTTGAATCCATCAACTCTTAACTGTAATTCTGCATGTAAATTCAACAACTTGACATTATTTCTCACCTCGTAGCCTCATAAAAATTCTCTCCACCCACTCGTGCCAATTATTTCGTTATCGACAGGATTTTCCCACCCGCACAGGTCCACCCAATGTGACACAAGTGTCATCAACAGTAACCACCACTTAACATCTGACGTTGACGTTGACGTTGACGTTTACATCGAATCTGCACGTCGAGGTTGTGCCAAGTAGCCACATTACAATCCAACGGCGCGAGCGTTTTTCCACCTGAGAGGGTTTTGGTTTCGCTCGCCTCGACTTGCGTCAGACATAAACATCGTCTACACGAGCATTTATCTGCCAAACAATCGATTCAATTACCGGCGCGGATACTAGATGTGCATCAGCGGTACACTTCAGCGGAGGTGTGGCATCGTCCAACAACATAATTCCAAAGTAAACAGTTTCCTATGAAGTAGCCGATTGCGATTGTGGTTCGTCTTTGAAAATGGAAACTGGAAACTCGAGAGGCACTCTGAAGGTTACCCGATTGTGGCTTTCGGTTTCAGGTTAGGTATTCGTGAGAATTTGTAATTAGTTGCGGTATATCGTTTGCGATATTTCTGCAAAGCACTGTATTAACTAACCGTGAATGTGTGTACTGTGTATGTATCTACTTTACTCTCGGTCTCGATGTCACTTTGATGGGATTGCGCTACTATGCTTGGATGGCAGTGTTGTTGTTTTGCGTGATTACACAAACACACACAAGTGTGCTCAAGAAATGATGTCAGATTGACGTCTTTTAACTGTACAAAGAGCATAATTGTGTTAATTAATGTTTATTGAAATTATTGCGAATTTTTGTTTGCGAATTAAATAACCTATCCGGTGGTGGCCAGCGGAGGCTCGGGGTCGTGCGTGCGCTGCGTCGAGCCGTGCTGTGTCGTGTTGATGTTGCGCTATGATGCGGTATGGTGATGTGGTCTTTTAGTAGAGCGATTACAAACGAGATCACATTACAATTAAGAGCATTGTTCCTGCGGTGATGTGTAATAGTGTAGTGCCACTGGAATTGGAATGGTGGTTGCTGGGTTACCATTTGGCGTTGGAGTTGTTTTCCGCTGCTTTGACACAGAGCAGAGAATGGGCGACGACTTTTTGGGTTTTGAGTTGGATATTTCTCTGATTACTGATTAAAACACCTCCGCTAAGCGAATTAGTCTTCATTATCATCACTTCAAGATTTTTCTAAAAACATTCATCAACAAGCCGATTAGGCTCCGAGTCTTAAGGTCATAGGGCAGTAAAATCCACAAATTGTTTAATTCTAACTCACCCATACTTATTCGTAAAGGATGTCCAATAATTTAGGCAAAATTTGAATTTTTCGCCATTTAGTAGTAAAGTGTTGCCAACGGAGAACAGATAACAATGTGACAGCTGACAGTTCGGGGTTAGTAAAAATGGAGCGCTATACGAAATAATAACGCATTTCCATTGTTGGGAAATATTTTAAAAATAATGAAGGTTTGTCGGCTACAGTTCGCCATTTTCGTACAAAATATCTGCGTCATAGTGATTTTCGAGTGACTGCATCAATGAGTGATCTTAGACACTTTGGCTGTACTAAAACAACTCGCAGTCCGCGAGAGTTTGGCTGACAATCCAGGAACGTCAATTCCGTAACGTTGACAAGAATTGGGCATTTCGAGAGGCTCTCTACAGCGAATTCTCTCGAAAGACTTGAAATGTTCAATTGACTTAATAATTGATGACTATTGGCCATACAGTGCGAAGAGAGTTCACTGAATGGAATTGGCAACAATAACAAGTTGATGTTGATTTTTCGAACAAAATCATCCGGTAATGATGCTCATTTTCATCTTGATGGCTTCGTAAATCGTCAGAATTGTCGTATTCGGGGTTCAGAAAACCCACCAGTAGTTGTTGAGACACAAATGCATCCATAATGGATTTTGGCTGGAGAAATTATTGGACCATTCTTCTTCGAAAAGTATGTTAGGTTAAGGTTTGACTGGCTGATGATGCTCAAGTGAGTCGAAAAACCGCTTAATTCCGGGCATTGGTCTTTGGTGTGTTTGCAAGTGTCAGGCAGTAACGATTAATGATGTTCTATATCGTAACGTGATAACCCAGTTCTTGGTGCCAAAATTGCAAGATATGGATGGGACCAACATGTGGTTTCAACAAGACAGTGCCACATGCCATACAGCCAGAGAATTATGGGACACCATTTTTTTTTTAAAGAGTTAAGTTTTATTCAGATTGGCAGCACTGGTTATTAATGGCGTCTAAACGTCATCTGTCAAAGTGAAATTCGTGCTCTGTGAAAAATGTGCACCGTTTGTTACGACCATGTTATGGTCATCATAATCAACCTGGTGAATCAACAATTCGTGCTGTTATCACCAAATTTCGTATCAAATTTACTTTGTTGAAGATAATATTGCAGTCGTAGCGTTTAATGTTAATGAAGATTGCGAAATGTCAATTCGTTGCCGTTCTCAGCAATTGGGCATGTGTTACTCAACCACATGGACAATTCTACGTGTCGATTTGGGTTTGAAAGCCCATAAAATTCGACTTGTGCAAGAATTGAAACCGAATGACCTACGACAACGTCTAAGTTTTGGTGAACTGCCTTAGAACTGCTACATGAAAATCCGCTGTTTAATCGAATTGTGTTCAGCGATGAGGCTCATTTCTGGCTCAAGTGATACCTAAATAAGCAAAACTGTTGCAGCCGGATTGATAAACAACCACATGCCACACAAGAATTACCGATGCATCCCGAAGAAAATGGCAATTTGGTGTGGATTATGGGCTGGTGGTATCACCGGTCCATTTTTCTTCAAAGACGACCATGGAAGCAACGTTACCGTCAACGTCGAACGATATCGTGCCATGATACGCGACCTTTTTTTGCCCCAGTTGGTTGAGTTGAACTTGGTTGACATGTGGTTTCATCAACACGGTGCCACATGCTGTGTGGCATGTGAAACAGCTTATCTCTCGAAATGACACTGTGAGTTGGCCGCCAAGATCATGTGATTTAACGCCTCCTGGTTAGTTTTTGTGGGGTTATGTAAAGTCGTTAGTCTATGTAGACAAGCCGAACACTATTGAAGCCTTACAGGATAACGTAATTCGTGGAATACAGGCCGAAATTATCCAAAAAGTGACGCAAAGTTGGACCTTCCGAATGGACCATTTAAAACGGAGCCGCGGACAACATTTACATGAAGTTGTCCTTAAAACGTGAATCGCTAAGGCCTATTTAGTTTAAGGCACTCGTTATGTGTCTATCTGTCTCTCTCTGTTGTATTAATGCCTTCATCTGTTCCAGCCGATGGCCTCAGTCGCCAGTGCTGTTATGTGTCTGTAGTTCGATGAATTCATGTGCGAATTCCCGTAATGTCAATGTCAATGTCAATGTCAAGGCCTATTTATCGATGTCAATACAAATTTTGTATGTTTAACGCAAATTTGAGTGTTTTTTCGATTTAAAAAAAAAACTCCGCTTAAAAAATCACCCGTTAGTAAAAGGTGGGCCAAAAGTAGTCATCCGATGCTGTTTGGCCATCCGAATATCGGTTGTGGCTCGCGCAGTGTGTGCCGTTACTCCGTCCTGTTGAAACCACATGTCCTCCAGTTCTAATTCGTCCAGTTGCGGCAGAAAAAAACTCGGTTAACATGGCCCTATAGCTCGCACCGTCCACTGATGTCGTTTGACCAGCGGCGTTCTCGGGAAAAAATGGCCCGATGACTCCTCCAGCGTGAACAGCGCACCATGCATTATCTTTCAGCGGGTGTAATGGCTCCTCGTGCATTACTCGTGGATTTTCGGTGCCCCAGAAGCGATACTTTTGCTTGTTCACGTACCCGCTGAGGTGGAAATGAGCCTTATCGCTCATTATGATTTTGGTCGAAAAATCTTCCACTTCGTCCTCGGGATTGAAGATGGATTGGGCGTAGGTTAAACGCGTTTATCAGTCGACAGGCAGCAGCTGATGCACAGACTGGACTTTGTACGGGAACATATGTAAGTCTTTGATCAAAATTCGCCTTAGGGACGACGGCTTATTGCGAGGCACGGCGTCTGTTCGATGTTTCAGTCGACAGCTCGACATCCTCGGCAACAGCGGCGATATTCTCGGCCAGCCACTCTTGGCGACGTCTCGTGTGGTCCCATACTCTTCAAGGTTGGTGGCCAAACGGCACAGTGTTTGTGCAGTCGGTGTCGGACGGCCGGGGAATCGGCGACGGAATTCACGGTGCACCAACACTACAGACGAATTGTTACGCCAAAAAATAGACGCGATTATTCCGCGTTCTTGGGGAGTGCATCGCTCCATGGCTTGTTCACTTATATTCTACATCTGTACTTGACAGATTTAATGTCAAAACAGATTTGACATTGGTGGCAAACTGCAAAAATAGGAGCATCTTCCAATAGGGTGATCTCTTTTGGCCCACCTGGTACTTGGTCTTTACTGCTAAGCCCATTTTTTTCCGCTTCCTTCTCTATACTAGCAAACTTGGCTATGACTTCACCTTCAGTTCGACCAATGATGTCAATATTGTTGGCGTATGCTATTAGTTGCACCGATTTTTGCAAAATTGTGCCTCTGGTGTTGGCTCGGGAGTTGTACACAATCCTATCAAGAATCAGAGTGAAGAAGTCACATGACAGTGCATCGCCTTGCCTAAATCCTTTTTTGGTATCGAATGGGTCGTTGAGGTCGTTTCTGACACTTATAGAGCAGCGAGAATTCTCCATCGTTATCCTACACAAACGGACGATTTTGGGCGGTATACTAAAACTAGACATGGCTCTGTATAGTTCGTCTTTATAAATGCTGTCGTATGTGGCTTTTGAATCGATGAATAGGTAGTGATTGTCGATTTGGACTTGAAAATTTTATCGGTTGTGGACTTTGCTGGCCTAACACCATACTGATAAAGGACGATCAGGTTTTTGGTAAGTGGTTTCAGGCGTTGATAGGCGATGTTGAGGAGACTTATGCCTCTGTAGTTGGCACTGTTTACAGGGTCTCCTTTTTTGTGGATCGTGCAAACGATGCTCAGTTCTAATTTTTTAGGCATACTTTCTCCGATCAGATTTGGCTTATGAGTTGGTGGATGTTACCAAGAAAGACATCTCCGTCGGCTTTATAAATCTCAGCGGGATTGCCGACATTTCCGGCAGCCTTATTAAGCTTGAGTTTAGATATTGCTATCCTCACATCGCTCAGGTCAGGTAGTTGGCAGTTGGCAGTTTTCGCAGTCATTATTCATATTGAATGGTTCGTTTTGCCTGACAACGGAATGATATTCGTCATCGATCGCCGTTCTTCCATATCCTCAGCATCGATTGTGTCTCAACTACGATTTAAAGGGGTCGGCGTGTCTATTAAAAAAGCTGTCCCGATTCTGAATGACTCCTAGCAGACGTCTAAAAATACATTCCTTGTTAGGGTATTCACATCTATCATCGATATGGTGCATGGCTTATAGTGAACTGAATCTGTGTAGACCATTTTTTGGCTAAAGTAAATTTTGGAAAGGTCGAAATCAACTCAAGTCCAGAATTACCATCGTCTGGAGTGCTTTACAGGTCGATGAACGTATTGGGAATACTGACAAATTTCGTCACCATATCAGGAACAAGTGTTCACATACTTTTTCAATCCGACTACTTTTAGAAAAGTGAATAGCGCGGGCATTTGATGGAAAAAGTAAGAAAGGGAGAAATAGAATGCTGTTAGGTTCTTGTCATGGCTAAGTGAATGTGCGGTGTCCGGATTATAGTTTAGCGGAGTCTGCTTATAACTCGCAGAAACTAATTCAAAATTTGATGACACTTATTGTCGAGTGTCAAAAATACTTTTCAGTCTTATTTATCAAAAATTTTGTTTCACGACAACCAACGTAGACAATCCACCACAGCGAGTCTCAGATTCACATTGGATGGGATAGAGTGTTTCATAACTTGTACAGCGAATTCTTATAAGCCCAAGTGAATAATCTTGAAAGTTTGTTGTTTGCCCGCCATTTTTGTAACCATTTCATCCTGGTTGACCCTTTGCTTAGACATCACTCTCGAAATCAATTTCAGGGCGAATTCGATTACGTCTGTTCACAGATCTTTTTTTTTATAATTTTAGGCTGACTAACATATCAGTGGCCTACCATTATTCAACTACGCCCCAAAACTTAATTTCCCATTACCCTTGTTAGCACGTGCAGTTTAGGAAACACTCCACAATCTCACAGCCAAATCGCTGGGTTTACATGTAAAATTCGTTTCAACTAAATGAAACAATAATTCAACGTAACACGGAAGCAGCCCAATTAGCTCTATGGAATAGTGGTTACGGGCACTTGCAGCAAACCCTAAGGAGATATTTTTTTCCTCCACCCCTCGTTGCTCCTGTTGGTCTGTTCCAACCCAGATTCATGAGAATGATATTCAAAGGCAACCAGGCACTTATAGCGGGACATTAATTTTGATTTATTGCTCCGACTACTCGAGGCATATCAGCCGTGCACAGGTGGGGTGAAAGAACTTCTTTACTTCATTTACCCAAGGGGGATAACAAATGGTTCATGATAACATTTGTTTACGAAAAAAAAAAACGAAAAAAAAAACATGAAATCCAAACTTTTGATAGCAAATGGATATTGAGTGGAGTGGAAGTTAAATGAGTGAAAATGGGGAAAATATGTTCCAGGATGGGATATTAGGTGTTTGGGTTATGAAATCGATATTTTGGTGGAATCAATGACTTTTTCAATTCACGTCAAGGAATATAAAAAAATAAATTTATGGCGCAACAGGCTCGTTAGTACCCAGGGCCAAGCTTTTTTTCTCACAACCATTCATGTGTTCCTCCTGTTTTAAGCCGAATCCCAGCCGATGGCCTTAGTCGCCAGTGCTGTTACGTGTCTGTAGTTCGTTGCATTCACGTGCGAAGTACTGTGATGTCAATGTCAATGTCAATGTCAATAAGCCGAATCCGAACGGCTAAGTTGAGATAAGCTTTTCCTGACAATTGATACTACTCGGATGATTTGTCAGATCATCACGAGAGGAGGGCCCGTGAAAAATCATTTAGGTGTTGCTACGACTGGGAATCGAACCCAGACCTTCTGCACGGCAGTTCATCGCACTAACCATTGCGCCACTGAGCCCGTCAAGGAATACGTCTCAAGAAAAATGGGAGTTGAGTTGATATTATAAATTTGCAGGGTGTTCCTGGTAGAAGAAGCATCTTGTCGAAAGCACCATCTAATCGAAAGGTGAATTGCTTAGCACCATCGTTGGTATTAAGGTTGAATTGATGCCCAGAAGGAAACCGGTAGCTTTCCAAATGCTACTCCCTTTTGAGCATTTTTGTGGTAAAATGTGTGAGTCAGGAAAGATTACTTTGGTGTTAAAGCCAGACTGGAGTTTTTTTCCTATCTGTTCTTAATTACCCTATCCAATAGGTGCGATGATGATGTTTTTCTTGCACCTGCCCAAATGTGGAAGTTGAACTCAAGTTAAGGACGCATATACGCTTTTAATACTGATGCCAGATAAGAATGGCTGATGTAATATTTGCATCGATTAAGAAAGTTAAACTTACATCCGTCGTATCCCCTAACCTCTCGATTAAAACCATACACAAGCCGTATACATGTCAACCAGCCATAAGATCAGCCATATCAGATGTGCTAGTTTTCTCGCAACCACCAGCAAAAAACCGATGGTTTGCAGAAGAATGCCGACAGATGCTCACAGCAAGCTTCAGTTCAAGACGTGAGCTGCCATTGAGCAAAGAAGGAGGGAAGAACACCGGCTTTTCAGAAAAAAAAAGAAAAATTAGCGCTATCCCGGATATATAGGGTCAGGATCACTCCAGGAATGATGTTCGCAAGTTTCACCAAAGTTTGAAACTTCAAATACGGACATGCTTCGAGCCTTGTATTTTCATAGAGATGAAAAAGGAAATATCGTAGTTCAGACACAGTTGACACAGAACCACTTCTGCAGACTTCTTAATGGTGATGACGAACAATATCCCGCGGCACAGCAAACCACTCAATATTAGCGACGGCAGTGAAAACTACCAACCACACGATCTAAGTGTAGTGGGGATAACTTAAAATTAAGCCTAACAATGCCGCCGGAAACGACGGCCTTACCACCGAGCTGTATAAAGCCCGCGGAGATGACATTCCACCACTCACAAGCTGAATTTGATTGGATGAAAGTATGCCTAAAAAATGGAACCTAAGGATCGTTTGCACGATCCAGTAACAAATAAAAGACTCAAGTTTTAGGCCAGGAAAGTCCACAACCGATCAAATCTTCATACTTCGGCAGACCCTGATCCAAATCGATACCCCCCCACCGATTTATCGATTTCAAAGCCGCATACTACAGCATAGAGACGATCTATACAGAGCCGTGTGTAGTTTTGGTTTACCGCCCAAGCTCGTCCGTTTGTGTAGGATGACGTGAGGTCGGAAACGACCTCACCGACAGATTCGAGACCAAAAAAAGGTTTTAGGCAAGGCGATGCGCTATCATGTGACGTCTTCAATTTGATTCTTGAGAAGATTGTGCAAAACTCACGATCCAACACCAGAGGCACAATTTTCCAACAATCGGTACAACTACTAGCATACGCCGACGATATTGTCATCATTGGTAGGACTCAACGTGATGTCATAGCCACGTTTGCTAATACCGCAAACGCAAGCGGGTTTAGAATTAAATGCGACTAAGCGTATGCTGTCAACACGAAAAGACCCACAGCTTAGACAAATTAGACAGAACGTCACCATTGACAAATATAACGTTGAGGTAGTACGGGACTTGTCTATCTCGGCCCCGCTACTAACTCTGACAACAACATCTCGTCAGAAATCAAACGGAGAATTACTCTTGCCAACGGCTGGTTCGGGTCTTAGAAGGCAATTCAGTAGTAAAACGCTCACTCGAACTACCAAGGAGGTCATATGTAAGATCCTGATCATCCCCCAGCACTGAAGCATGAACTGTTTTACAAAATGAATGATGAAATCCTGTAGGTACAGGTACAAGGTGGCGCAAAAGTAGTCCTCCTATCAGAAAATGCTATAAATTTTGAGATTGGCCCCTAATGTCAGTTCTGTTTTGACATTTGTGTAGTAAACACATCCGAAATACACGTTACTAAACAACGTTACTAAACAACGTTACGCTACACTGCTCCAGAACGCGGAATATTGGTGAACTATTTATTTGAGCAATAATCGGTCGGTGACTTTGGCACAACGTGAATTTCGTCGCAGATTTCCTAGCCGTCCAACGCCTTTCTGGTGAAACACTGCGACGTTTAGCCGCTCGCCTCGAAGAGACTGGCACAACACGAGATGTTGTGCCAGTGGCAGACCCCGGAGTAGCCGTTCTGCAGAGAATATTGCTGCTGTAGCCGAAGATGTCATGGAAGCGCCGTCGACATCGACCAGACGACGTGCCACGCAAATGGGTATCAATCGACGGTCTTTACAGCAAATTTTGGTACAAGATTTGAAGATGTTTCCGTACAAAGTCCAGACGGTGCATCAGCTGTTAGCTGCTGACCGCCAATCGCGGCTAACATACGCTCAAGCCATCCTTAATCACCACCAAGAGGAAGATGATTTTTCATCAGAAATAATCATGAGTGATGAGGCCCATTTCCATCTTAGCGGGTACGTAAATAAGCAAAATTTACGCTTCTGGGGTACTGAAAATCCGCGTCTAACCCACGAAGAGCCATTACACCCGCTCAAAGTCACTGTATGGTGTGCTGTTTTCGCTGGAGGAGTCATCGGACCTTTTTTCTTCGAAGACGTCTGTGAATGGTGAGCGCTACAGAGCAATGATCAACGAGTTCTTTTTGCCGTAACTTGATAAATTGGGATTGGAAAACATGTGGTTCCAACAGGTCGGTGCAAGGGCACACACTGCACGTGCCACAACCGATATGCTGAAGGATGCATTACCCGGGCGCCTAATATCCCGGCGATTTGCACTGGCTAGCAAGATCGCCTGATTTGACCGCTCCAGACTTCTTTTTGTGGGGCTTTTTGAAGTCGCGGGTTTATGTCAACAAGCCTCAGACTCTTGCAGCTCTTAAAGACAATATCCGTCAAGAATATGAGGACCTATCGCAGGAAGTTTTGACCAAAGTGATGGAAAATGCCATATAAAGGGCTCGAATGACAATCAACTGTGGCGGCGGCCATTTACATGACATCATGTTCTCGACTCGATGTAAACAAAATTAAAAGACCAAATAAAAATAATCCACAAGGAGAATCAAAGTTTTTCGTTTTTTTTTTAAATGACAGCCAAAAAACATCGGAAGGTTATTTTTGCGCCACCTGTTATAATTTTTTGGTTTACACAGTTTTGAAAGCGAATGAGCCGATGTTTACAAAATTTCAGCCCAGATGATGGCCTTCAGCTCAATATTAAAAAAAAAAAAAAAACATCGCAAGATGCTACGGGCTGGCCATTTTAAATCACCCTTTATCTTAAAAAAAGCATCGATGGTCTTCAAATGTAAGGGGTTCTCCCAATATCCCTCGCCTAAGTTCAATTCATCATGTCGTGCAAAAAAGAACTTCTCCATCATGTTCTCATTGTCGTTCATTGTCGTTGTGTCTTCATTTCCTTCAAGAAATCAGTGCCCAACAATCCCAGCTAAATCTAGTGGACTCCAAATTGTGTCTTAAGATTTATCCAGTTCTGTTTGTCAGCGCATGCATTTAAGTCAATATACGGTTCAACTTCTCTTTGAAGTTTTCGAGGGCCATTTCACATGCATTCCTCCGAGAAGTGAAGTCGGGTTTGGAGAGTTCCTTCACAACTAGCAACTTGTTGGTCCAGGACTGGGCTGAAAGGGGCGATTTTGGACGGTGCGCTGGGTTGTGATCACAAATCGTTCGATCGTAAAGTAAGTCTTGAAGGCAAACGCATGCTTCTGGCTATTCCCGAGCATGATGACATGTAACACAACCATACAACCACGACTGCTGAATGAGTCAGCTCGGGGACCCGGTATTGTATTTTGTAGTTCTAACATTTTAGAACGAATTCGTTGGCGAAAAAACATTGGGCTAGAGAATTGAGCCTTGAGGCACTTCAGCGTTCAAAGAAAATGCATTTGAAGAAACATCACCTCCAAATAGTCTTCCAATCAGTGATGAAATATCTGACTTTTACAGATCCTCAAACCTAGCTTCTCCTTTATTTTGTGTGTGCTTCTCAAATTTTCCGTTCAGATTCGACTGTTTTTACTGCTCCACATCTTGCGAAAGTCTGCAAACATCCAAGAGAAACACTGTCATGAAAACTAATTTCCACAAAGAAGAGGACCTCCTGCTCAACGCCGAATCCGAACGGCTAATTTGAGAAGCTTTTCATCGCAGTGGTGCTCTTTGATGTTTCGCTGACTTTCGCATGATGTGGAGCAATTAAAAAAAAACTCTTAACTGTTGTCAGTTAAGGACTACAGCAACCTTAAATCTAGGCATGCAAACGTGGCTATGGCTTCACCTTGAGTCTGACCAATGATGTCAATTTCGTCGGCGTATGCTAGAAGTTGCACCGATTTTCGGAAGTTTGCGCCTCCGGTGTTGGCTCGGGAGTTTGGCACAATTCTCTCAAGAATCAAATCATAGAAGACGTGACAGTGCATCGCCTTGCCTTAATCATTATTTTGGTATCGAATGTGTCGGCGAATTCGTTTCCGACCCTGATGGATCAGCGAGAATTTTCCATCGTCATCCTACACAGACGGACGAGTTTGGGTGGTATACCAAAACTAGACACGGGTCTGAATACGATTGACGGAATTTCTCCTTCGCGCTTACCGCCCGCAACTGAAACGGCTACAAAATTTTTAGCTGTCATTGGCTGTGATTCTATGTAGTTCCATACTCTTTGCTTTTCTCGGATTTCAAATCTCTGGCTGCTTCAGGCATACTTGAATCAAAAAGCCCAAAACCGTTTCACCGCAAATTGTCCAATTCATCAGTCGAACTACAGAAAGTGAGTATATATATCCAACAGCCCGGTTTCAATAGCTAATCTAACACGTTTTGTCAGTTATCTGTCGAGCTCTTTTCTGCACCCTCCCACGCAGTCTTTCACGATATTTCCTATCAAACCTGAATATTATAACACATCAGCTGCATACCAAAATTCTACATGATACCACAAATCAATACCACCAATCATTACTCTGCTAAAATTTGTTGCGATTGCTAAAAGCAACGATTTGGCAAACCCATTCCAACCCGAAACATCCCCCTCCCTCTTGCTCCAACAACCGATATCCAATTTCGTTACATTTTCCGATTTACGAATCCATTACCGAACCTTATCGACAAATATTTACCCATAGGTCAATCCATTATAATCGCAAACACCACCTGATTCTGGTTCTGTATCGTGTCCCACCACCAAAAAAATATGAAAATATATCTCAAAGACTACATTTAGATAACGCAGATATCAGATACCAGACATTCAGATACTGAGATACCCCATCAGCGCAAGTGTTTACGTCCCTATCTGGAAGGCAAAAATCAAATGGAAACAGCCCACTCCACTTGTATCTCATTTCGGAAAAAAGCACTCTCATGTTTCCATCGGCAGTTATATCATCCATTACACGACCATGACCGATGTTTGCACATGATTTCAGCACAAGCACATGTAGACCGCTCATCAGCACTACTCACATGCGTAGATGAATGAAATTAGAATGCCACGCTTCCATACTCAGAATCGGATTGTTCGGAACGGAGAAACCCCACCCAGAGTATCTTGATATTTTTACGTCTGATTAGCATAACTTGAACAGAAATTATGATAATTTACGACCGGCATATGTTACACCGAATTTCCGTATGCCCAGGGACAGTACCTTACAAATTAGTAAAAGTATCTACACACACGAGCGGGCATACGGCATACCTAACCAACTATCTGAAGCTACAAGTTGTAAAAAAAAAGTAAAAAAAAAAAAAACGTGTACCGTATTTAATCAGCTGGTTGTTTGCATTTCAAGTCCCCACTAGCAATAAAACGAAAAATAAAACAGAGAAACCGGTTGAATTGGTTATCCGTATCCGTAGATACTTTTGGGGGAAATACGAATTTAAGCTCTAGGGTAATGAATGCAAAATCTCGCGGTGCGCTATTTGTTGACTTTCGGTTTCACTCCTCACCCCAGCAGCGGCGCGGGCGTAGGTACCGTAAGTAATTAAACTTTTAGTCTTTATTTCCACCCGACCATTCCACTCGAAATTGCAAAAAAAAAAATCGATTAAAAGTATGCGAGGGGGTTGCCACAGACGCGCTATAAAAACGCGCCGCCTCAATTGTGCGGGCAGCATTAAATCTTTTTAATGTCCCGTTGCGAAATAGAAATGACCAAGGAACACTAAAAAAATAATAATTTCTGCTAAAAGTGTAGAAATACCCACATGTCTGTGTAGTCAATGGGTCGTCGTACAGTCGATAGTACGATAAGAGTTGTGTGCTTCAAATTTTAGGACTTTCTACGGGGGGTCTTTGGCAAACATTTTGCGGTTGCTACTTGAAAGTTTGCTCAGCAAAGTAAAAACGGTAACAATGCTTTTTTATCAACATATCCAGCGTTTTCATGTATTAAAGCCAGCGAAACGTTTGATCTTTTGTTGCGAAACCTATTTTTATAACCTTTTACACGCTTAGATTAATAACGTGTGACTGTAATCGCAAGAGACCGCCAGGCCCTTCGCGCAACGCGTGTCCCCAACCTCTTGATTCACACCATACCACCAGCACCGAATGTCGAAGGACAGTGGCAGCGATGCCAACAAGCCATTAGATCCGCCGCAAATGATGCGATAGGTTTCTCACGCCCACCAGCCTGAAACCCCTGGTTTGAAGAGGAATGCCGACATATGCTCACAGCCAAGAACGAGGTCTACAAGGCTAAGCTGCAGGTGAAGACGAGTGCTGCCATTGATCACTACAAGCAAAGAAGAAGGGAAGGACACCGGCTTTTCGGAAAGAAGAACAAATCTATATCCTGCGATCGAGGATATAGAGAGGTACCACTGCAGGAATGATGTTCGCAGGTTTTACCAAAGTGAGAAACGTCAAAGCCGATGATATTTACAAGGCTCGAATAGAATTCTATCGAGATGAACAAGGAAATATCGTAGTTGAGACACAGTAGATGCTAAGGATATGGAAGAACCACTTCTGCAGACTGTTAAACGGCGATGACGAACAACATTCCGCAACAATAGCGAAAACTGCCAACCACCCGACCTGAATAAAGTGAGTATAGCAATGTCTAAACTCAAGCTTAATAAGGCTGCCGGAAATGACGACCTTCCCGCTGAGCTTTATAAAGCCGGCGGAGATGACTTGGTAAGTAGCATCCACCAACTCATAAGCCAAATTTGGTCGGATGAAAATATGCCTGCACAATGGAAACTGAGCATAGTTTGGCCGATCCACAAAAAAGGAGACCCTCTGAACTGCGCCAACTACAGAGGCATAAGTCTCCTCAACATCGCCTACAAAGATCCTATCTACCGTAATATGTTAACACCTGAAACCTTTTACCAACAATCTAATCGGTCCTTATCAGTGTGGTTTTAGGCCAGGAAAGTCCACAAACGATCAAATTTTTCACTTCGACATATCCTGGAATAAACCTAAGAAGTCCAAATCGATACCCACCATCGATTCATCGATTTCAAAGCCGGATTGTTGCACATACGCCATGGTGTACATACCCCATGGCGTACGTGAGACCAACATTTCGCGGGCGTCTGCAGTTACCAGCGCGGCTTTGTCTGCCATGCAAATTAGTCGCGTACCTTCCAAAATCCGATTGGTCTGACTTCTGGGTCATTGTACCAAGCGCAGTCAAGTCATGTGTGCTCTGTTGCGCTCGATGGTTTTTCTAGGTTTATAGCACCCAAACTCGTCCGTCTGAGTAGGATGACGATGGAGAATTCTCTCTGTTCCAACAGAGTCGGAAATGACTTCGACGAAACGTTCGATACCAAAAAAGGATTTAGCCAAGGCGATGCACTGTCACGTCTTCAATTTGATTCCTGAGAGGATTGTGCCAAACTCCCGAGCCAACACCAGAGGCACAGTTTTGCAAAAATCGGTGCAACTAATAGCATACGCCAACAATATTGACATCATTGGTCGAACTGAAGGTGAAGTCATAGCCAAGTTTGCTAGTATAGAGAAGGAAGCGGAAAAAAATGGGTTTAGCAGTAAAGACCAAGTACCAGGTGGGCCAAAAGAGATCACCCTATTGGAAGATGCTCCTATTTTTCCAAATTGCCGCCAATGTCAAATCTGTTTTGACATTTGTGGACTAGACAGATGTAGAATATATGTGAACAAGCCACAGAGCGATACACTCCCCAAGAACGTGGAATAATCGCGTCTATTTTTTGGCGTAACAATTCGTCTGTAGTGTTGGCGCACCGCGAATTCCGTCGCCTATTCCCCGGCCGTCCGACACCGACTGCTCAGACACTGCGCTGTTTGGCCACCAACCTTGAAGAGTATTGGACCACACGAGACGTTGCTAAGAGTATTCCGTTGTGCCGAGAATATCGCCGCTGTTACCGAGGATGTCGAGCTGTCACCGCAAACATCGACCAGACGCTGTGCCTCGCAATTAGCCATCAGCCGGTCGTCCCTAAGGTGAATTTTAGTCAAAGACTTGCCCATGTTCCCGTACAAAGTCTAATCCGTGCATTAGCTGCTGCCTGTCGACCGCCAAACGAGTGTAACCGACGCCCAAGCCATCCTCAATCTCGTTGAGGCGATGAGGCTCATTTCCGCCTTAGGGGGTATCTGAATAAGCAAAACTTTACCTTCTGGGGCACCGAAAATCCACGAGTTATACACGAGGAGCCATTACACCCGCTCAAAGTTACTGCATGGTTCGCTGTTCACGCTGGAGGAGTCATCGCGCCATTTTTTTTTTCGAGAACGCCTCTGTTGAAACGAAAAGAGTGGACAGAACGCGTTATAGGGTCATGTTAACCGATTTTTTTCTTCCGCATTTGGACGAATTAGGACTGGAGGACATGTGGTTCCAACAGGACGGAGCAACGGCATACACTGCGAGAGCCACAATATATTAATGAGAGCAAAACAACATCGGATGACTTCTTTTGGCCCACCTTGCATATACTGTCAACACAAAAGGGCACACAACATCGACGTATTGGATAGAACGTCACTTTTGACAGAAATATAACTTTGAGGTAGTATGGGACTTTGTTTATCTCTGCTTCGCTATTAACTGTGACAACAACACCTCGTCAGAAATTAAACGAAGAATCACTCTTGCCAATCGATGTTTCTTCGGGCTAAGAAGGCTATTAAGCAGCAAAGCCCTCACTCGAACTACTAAGCAGATCGTATATAAGACCCTGATCATCCCAGTCCTGTTCTACGGGCCTACAGCATGGACCGTATCAAAAGCGGATGAAGAAAGCCTTGGTCGATTCGAGAGGAAAATTCTTCGAAAAAACCTCGGTCCCGTTTACGTTGACGGGCTATAAAGACGGAGATTCGATCAAGAACTATACTAACGGGTGATCCAAGTAGAGATACTTTTTCCAATAGCCTTTTTTGACAGATCACGTGTGAGTCGTGTCATGCTGTCATGTTATTTTTGTTTAGTATTGTTTGGCATTTCAAAATGGAAAGACTTGCGCGTGAACAACGTTTACAAATTGTTCAACTTTAGTATGAAAATTCACGTTCTGTGAGGAATGTGTTTCGTGCACTTCGCTCAACTTATGGTCAACATTATCGGCCTACTGAGCGTACCATTCGCAACACCATCACCCATTTTGAGACCCAGCATTCATTATTGGATAATATTCGACCGAATAGACTACGTCCAGCACGCTGTGAAGAAAATATAGCGGCCGTAGCTGAGAGTGTACACGAAGACCGTAGAGAGTCGATTCGGCGCCGTTCGCAGCAACTCGGACTGACGTATGGAACGACTGGGCGCATTTTACGTCAAGATCTTAAATTGAAAGCATACAAAATACATCTTGTGCAACAACTGAAGCCACTCGACCTTGCCAAGCTACATCGCTTCGCTCTATGGGCTCTTGAAAAGTTCCAAGAAGATCCGACGTTTTCGAGGCAAATTTTGTTTAGCGATGAGGCCCATTTCTGGCTCAATGGGTATGTAAACAAACAAAATTGCCGCATTTGGGACGAAGAGAAACCTGAAGAGATTGAAGAACTGCCACTTCATCCAGAAAAAAACAACGATTTGGTGTGGTTTGTGGGCCGGTGGAATCATCGGTCCATATTTCTTTAAAAATTATGCCGGTGCGAACATAACCGTCAATGGCGACCGTTATCGTGCCATGATAACCGACTATTTGATGCCTGAAATTGAAGCTCGTGATCTCGGCGACATTTGGTTTCAGCAAGACGGCGCCACTATCCACACATCGCATCAATCAATGGACTTATTGAGAGAACATTTCGGTGAGCACATAATTTCACGTTTTGGGCCGGTCGATTGGCCACCAAGATCGTGTGATATCACACCGTTAGACTTTTTCCTGTGGGGATATGTAAAGTCACAAGCTTATGCCGACAAACCCGCTTCGATTCAGGCCTTGGAGGAAAACATCACGCGTGTCATTCGCCAGTTACCAGTCGAAATGCTCGAACGAGTGGTCGAAAATTGGACTCAACGGATGGACCATCTGCGACGTAGCAACGGCCAACATTTGATAGACATAATCTTCAAAAAATAAATGCCAAAGAATGTTCTTTCAAATGATAATAAACTTTGTCCATTAAATTTGAATTTTCTGTGTTTTTTTCTTTAAAAAAGTTGGGAACCTCGAAATGGATCACCCTTTAGCTGTACAGCGACATCTCCCGGTAAAAAAAAAACTCCGCATTGGACGTTTAAGATGGCTAGGACAAGTAGAACGAATGGACACCAATACTCAGGCTCACAGAGTCTTCGATTCTCAGCCAGACGGCGGCCACCGTAGAGGAAGACCTCGCCTTAAGTGGCTCGTACAAGTAGAAACCGATTTCAACCAACTTGGAGTGTGCAACTGGCGAAAGTTAGCTAAGGAAAGGGTTAACTGAAGAGGCATGTTGGTTGAGGTCCAGCTCATTCCGGACTGTAGCGCAACTTAGGTAAGTGAGTTATAGATCTGCAAGCCTCGGACCATTAACGACCTTAAGACCAAAATTCCTGCCGAAATCACCCCCGAGAAGGTCGAAAATGTGATGTAAAGAGCCGCAAAAAAGGGACATTTTGCTTTGTTCAATAGAGGCGGTCAAGTTGATATCATTATCAAAGGCTAAGTCAAAATAAATTGTATGGAATGAAACTAAAAAAAACACTCCGTATTTGGAAATTGGTTGCTTAATTTTTTTTAGGTTAAAAAAACCTCACAAACCGACATAAGTTATGGTGCATCTTCTAAGTCTTTCAGTACTATAAATAGTAAGGTACTTCCTTATTTATTTGTCAGTTGTGAATCACCTGTTAGCAACTCCTAAAGCCCCTCGAAATATTATTTAACATCACGACTTCAACACAAGCCAATTAAATCAAATTAAATCGCTAATTCCTCGTCTAGCCACCTGACTCGCTCTACGTTCTACTAAATACCATTACCCGCATTCAGTTTCGAAAAATTAACATAAAATCATCCAACTAAGATCAACGACTCTAAAAGATTACTTTTAACGATTTTAGTCTAATTAGCTCTCAGTGATAACAGTTGGTGACGAACAAAAGCTCATTCACACTCGAGAGCATCTGGATTGTCAATCGTGAACCGCTTCAATATCCATTAGCCTTTCGAAAGGGAAGCCTTACCCCCCACAATGCAAACCTCGATATTAGATTGCCTATAATGCAGCCGAGAAGACTGTAAAAACTTACCTCGAAATCTGATTGCATGTGCAATCAATTGGATGGTCTATGGTTGCCTCCATCATCGCCCTGCTGATGATGGAGGCAACCATAGACTGCGGAACCATAGGCTGCAGAGAAAATTTTTATCTGCGTTTGCACTCGGAGAACGTGGCTGTTATGTGACAATAAAACCCAAGTTACATGCTGTCACGCGGTAAAAATGTCACTTGCCCACTTGTGCGGTGTGGGTGTGGTGTTAAAGTTGTAATGTCAGCTCTTGAGTTTTTTTTTTTCTTTGTTTCTGTGACATTAGTGTTATTGAAAGCGTGCAAGGACATCTCTGTGCGGATGGCATTGCTCTTTTCAATGGTAAAACGGAAAAAAGGAATGGAACGGAATTTTAAAATTTAAAAGTCAACGACAGAATGACGTTAAGCTGTCATTGACTAGAGTGGTGAATGGAAGGTTTGGGGTGGTTTGAGAGGGCGGATATAATTTTTGCTTTTAGATTGTCCTTTTCGGGGAGTCAAGGAGTAGCTATTCATGTGTATGTTTGAACTTCCTGCACGATGGCGGAATCTGCAAAAAAATCTGCAGTCTTACGTCAAATCCAAATGGATTATTATGATTATTGATACTACTCCAATGATATGACAGATCAAGGAGTAATAGTGAAAAACATTAGCTGGTGTTATGAGACATGAGAGTCGAAAGCAGACCTCTTGCAGAGTCGTTAATATTTACGTTCGTTCACTTAGTTTACCGGTAGAACAAGTCCTTCATGCATCATCATTCTTCAATATGAAAAATGAGTGTAACACCATTGAAGAGACGACCTGGCATGAGTCAAATATGGTCCGTGACGGGTGACAAATTGCATTAGAAATGTGACGCCAACTTCTGTGAGCGTCTTCTGGAAAACCACCTCACCCCATCACGACTTGAACTATGGATAATGTAAATTTTTGTAATTTGCATTTTGGTCCTCTGAAAGTTTTTAAATTCACCTTGCCATCGATGATATATTGGACGATATAAAGTTCTGTCACAAATGGAATGACATAACCATGACGAGTTTTTTAATTCTTTCCAAGATAAAACCAAGTCATCGATTTATTTTAAGTATTTGCGCGTTTCTCCGTATTTGTCCGGTAATGCAATACCTTTCACAAACAAGTTGTTTGCTGTGTTCGTTGTTTTTTTGTTTTAGGCGGGAACAGGGAAATGAACCACCAATTTCGGATACCAATTTCGGATACCATTTCGGTGTAATGGACTTTTGTATGAATCATGGATATTGAAGTTTATCAGTGATGACCCACTTTGTTGTTGCCTTTTGTCATATGGTTGGAGAGACAGGACGTCTTTTCTTAGGCGGCTTAAGGTCGGTTGTGAAATCGGCTGGCGCTGTCCATATATTTTGAAATTAGTTGAGTGCGGTTGACTTTAGTCGGATACAGAGAAGATGAAGTAGCAAGTCATGAGGCATTCTCCAGGCAAGCATGTGACATAAAGCGCCCTCTTCTCCAGCATCGAAATTGTTTCCGTGGCTTATCTAGACTCACAACAAGCAGTATCATCGGATGACACCTATGTTGTGTATACTCTGTCCAACATAAATTGGCAGTACAGGGAAGATAAGGATATTTGTCTCCCATTCGCACTCATTCGTTCACCGTAGGGTGCCATCCTAATAAAATCTCTTACAGGGCTTCCGTAGTAAACATTTCAAATTAGCAAAAATCTAAAAGAATATTATGTAGGGTAACCGTCCTATTTTTATAACTAACGTGAGGTCTATTAGAAAGATTCGAATTGATTGTGAGCTGGTAGGTGACACTTAAATGCGTTGCGACAAAAAAATTGACTAAAAGAGGCTCAATTCGCGTGATTTTTTTTTATTTTCTCAAGATCAATTCTTAGCGTTTAATTTTGCGGATTAAGCCTGCCCTTAAGTCTTCCAATTCGTCCTCGAGATTGAGGATGGCTTGGGCGTAGGTTACACGCGTTTATCGGTCGACAGGCAGCAGCTGATGCGCAGACTTTGATCAAAATTCGCCTTAGAGACGACCGGCAGATGGCTTATTGCGAGGCACCGCGCGGGCGTCTGGTCGATGTTTCCGGGGACAGCTCGACATCCTCGGCAACAGAGGCGATATTCTCGGCCAGCCACTCTTGGCAAGGTCTCTTGTGGTCCGATACTCTTAAAGGTTGGTGGCCAAACGGCGCAGTGTTTGTGCAGTCGGTGTCGGACGGCCGTTGAATCGGCGATGGAATTCGCGCTGCGCTAACACAACAGACGAATTGTAACGCCGAAAAATAGACGCGATTATTCCGCGTTCTTGGGGAGTGTATCGCTCCATGGCTTGTTCACTTGTATTCTACATCTGTCTAGTCCACAAATGTCAAAACAGATTTCACCTTGGCGGCCATTTGCAAAAATAAGAGCATCTTCCAATAGGGTGATCTCTTTTGGTCGTTATTACTTTGCCAGTCTTCCGTTCCTACACAAGACACCTTTATAACATGTCAGCGACGAGACTTTATGATGAAGCGTGTTGCGTGCCAATTAACTTAATAACGTTCCAGCTATCTCAGAAGCTGCCGCTGAGCCATACAATAGACTAAGGCACCCAGAAGTAATATGAAGTTCTACATCCACTAGAACGGCAACCAGGAGTGATAAGAAGTTCTACATCAACTATTACCACGCAGTTGTCTTACTTTGGTAAAGATCAAAAGTTAGATGGAATAGTGGTACTTCGGGAATGAACGCATACAAAATACGAATACAATTGTTCGGCGTAGAAGGCTCGTTCGTATCCAGGGCCTAGCTAGAATGATCACATATCTGATCAAAAAAAAAAAACACTGGGTATGAAAAAAGGGTCAATTTACTGGTACTGTAAACGCAGTACAAGGAACAAGGCTCCCTGAACATGATCATATCTTGTGGAGAAAGTCAGTTGTGGAAATCAGGGTATCTCGTCAAGCTTTAAAAAAGGCTTCCACGTTGGTTTTCCTGCCAAAACTCAGTGGAAGAGAAACGAAGTCGTAGGGGATTTAGAAACGGACTTCTACACCGATGGAACTAAGATCAACTGTAGTGTGGCGTTCGTCGTCTACTCGAAATCATCGGAAATATAACTATCATACCGCCTTCCGAATTTAGCCATCGTATTCCAGGCGGAACTACTCGCTATACGAGAGGTTTGCATGCAACTGGGGCATGACGCTACGCAAAAGCAAAATATTGTCAAACTCGTAGATATTCCAGCTATTTAGGCCATTAACGCGACTACCATATCCTCCAAGCTGGTACAGGAATGCCAGAACGAAATTGCCCGCCTGAGTGACCAATTCAGGGTCACACTTCTCTGGGTCCCAGGCAAAGTGACACTGAACGCTACTCCTTGACTCCCCGAAAAGGACAATCTAAAAGCAAAAATTATATCCACCCTCTCAAACCACCTCAACGAGCGAGCAGATGAGCTGGCCAGGCAAGGGACAGCTCCACACGTATCACTTGCAGCAAGGGACGAATCCACACAAAGTTCCTGAAGATGCCCGACTGCAAATGGAGAAGGTCCACGAATTGCGTTATATCGAAGAAGCTATGGCCTACCTACGAGAAGAGCTGAACAAACGTCCTACTGAATAGAGCCCGCCTCGATATCGCTATAGAATTACGGGCACTAGCCAGTTGGAGTACATGCGATCAAACTAGGGATCCAATAGAATAACGGGCACTGGCCAGTTGGAGACCATGCGGCCAAACTAGGAACCCTATACAACCCCCAAATACCGCCGTTGCAGGAACGCAAATGACAGAGAAACCCCCTTCCATTTGATTTGCAAATGTCCGGAACTACCAAGACCACCATTCTTCGACTACCTTGGCGATATCTCGGGTAAAAGGATCCAAGATCTAATCCGTTTTGTAAACCTCACAGGCTGAGTCCAGATACCGCTTGTATTACATCACACCAGTCGTGGTAACAAAAAGGCACATCAGTGCCACTTAGGTTCATCCTGAACCGCCATTAAACAGTTATATTTTGTCAACTAGCGGTAGCTCTGCAGTCGAAATAAAATGGCTGCGCAATATGCTCGAAGCCTACGTTATACTGATATTTATTAAAAAACGGTACTACGGTTGGAATAGGTTAAAAAAGCAGCCTTGTTAGAACGTCGTTTATAAATTCACCCGAAGTCGATGTAAACCAGGGAGGGGTCTTTGGTCAGTTGCTTTTTTTCAAATCCATTTTTTCTAGCTTGAAGATATAGTGACGGATTCTAAAGTGAATCCGTTTGAATCAAACTAGAACATCAGGTGACATGAACACAGAAAGCGTCTTCAGAACTTGAGGTTCGAAACTGAGTGTAATTCGCTAATGACCTGGTTAATGAGAGTGCAATGATGATTCGACGTGGGTTCTAACGTCACTTAAGTAATTAAGTAAGTTAGACAAAAAGATCAAACATCGCTTCAACGTTAACAAACATCTGCAGACATCTCGGGGGACTTCATGGGTACGCTCCAAAATTTGAGTTAAACTTTCACTTCTGGTCGGGTGTACAAAAGACATAAAAAAATACCCAAAAACACCCGTTAGTACCCAATGCTGAGCTTTCTAACAACCATTCATGTATGCGTGTGTACTTCTTTCACGATGGCAGGACCTCCTGTTTGAAGCCGACTCCGAACGGCGAATTTCAGATAAGCTTTTCTTGACAGTTGATACTACCCGGATGGTTTCGTAGATCATCACGAGAGACTTGTCAGTAAAAAATCATTTAGGTGTTGCTACGGCTGGGAATTTAACCCTCATACCTTCTGCGCGGTAGTTCATCGCACTAAAAATTGCGCCACTGACCCCGTCAAAGACAAACCTGCATTTATAGAAGACGAGATTTAAACGAATACGAAAAAAAATAACTCATAGAACATGTAAGCGTACCGAACTCTCTAGTTTCGCTTGAACAACGTAGAAATGTTGCCATTCGCTACTTTGACACCCAATGCCCACATGAAGACCAATGAACATCATCTAAAAAATTTTATCACGGATCTCAATATATCGGTGGATTTATGATTAAGAGTCAAACCAGCTGTGATACTGGCATCAATTATCGAATAATCTAAGTTTGGATAAAGTGGGCCGACAAATATAGCCTCAGTCCCCCTTTTGCTAAAAAAAAAGTGGTGCCGCAGTGCATTAGAGAACCTATCTTCAGAAAAATGCATTTCGATCGGCTCTGTTGGTGTAGTCATTTCCAAAGGATAAAAAAGCTTGAACTCCATCAAACCAGAAAAGCTTGAAACACAAGTAAGAGAAGGTCCTGAATATGGTTTTCATGTTTGTATTTCGGCTCTAACTGAAGGGTTCCTGTCAAATCAAATCAAATCCCGAAAGTAAGAAAATATTTTCACTGTGAAAGCCCAAGCATAAATCTGTCTTGAGAAGCTTCTCAAATTTGCGATTCGGGGTCGTTCCCATTCTTTGTGGCAACAATATAACTTCGCACGCACAAATGAATGGAGCAGTTAGGTTTGAAGCCCTATATAGGCCGTTAACGCAAGATATTTCATTTCCAACTTAAATCTCCAACCCATTGCTTGCAGGAGTTCTATTTCTGAACATAAATTCAAAATTTAAGTAGACTGACTCTGCTTAGCCTTCACCGTTGCCAACTAACAAAAAAACGAACAGCACAAGATCAAAAACAGATTTTGTTACAGCAACACTGGAACGAACTTTCAAGAGACGTACCTACTTCTGTCGACATTGTTTCGACAGCAATTGAAGATCACAGTCAGTCAACATCAGGCAAACAACATCTCGGGGAGCCCTTTTGTACCTTGTAGGTTAGTCTAACTTGAGAGACAGCCTACTTAATTACTTAAGTGGCGCTACATTCCGTAATGTAACTGGTCCTCAGCCAACATGCCTCCCAAATTAGCCCGGTCCTTAGTAAACTGCCTGCAGTTGCACACTCCAAGTTGGTTGAAATCGGTTTCCACTTGTGCGAGCCACTTTAGGCGAGGTCTTCCTCTACTGCGTCCGACGTCTGACTGGGAATCGAAGACTCTGCGAGCCGGAGATATACATACATTAAACAAAATGACGACTTAATAGGCTTCAATGGCAAAGTATTCGAAGTCCGGAATCTCGTCTTAATAATCAGCGGACCAGAAGGATTACTGTGATGTGGAACGGAATGTGATTCCTCTAATCGATGTTATAACCTGGCTGATAAGAAAAATACGAATTGAGGAACAATGTGAATAACTATTCGACCTAGGATTGTCCTTCGTTTGGATCGGAAATCCTCCTCTCGAACCCAAGGTCCTCCATCTTCGATAAAAATATAAATGATCTCCATAGAGACTTTTTTTTTCATTCATGTATGTCGCCCTCAAGTCACCGTCAAACTTATGTCTTAACCATAAAGTCTGACCGGTAGTCCGTGGTGGTGAGTGCGTTGGAATACGAAGCCCCGGATTCTCGGCTCAATTCCCCAAAAAAAAAGCCTCACTTCATGCAAAAGCCAAACAAACATGAGAACTAAAAAAAAATTCATGAGAAGCTTCCTAAATGCATCGTTCGGAGTCGGTGGAAAGCTGGAGGTTTCCATCTTTGTTGCAAACTTTTCATTTTGCTCACAAATGCATGAAAAAACTAGGTTTTGGAGACCGTAATGGACCTGGAATGCTAAATATTTCAACTCATTTGATTTTTAACTAAGGACCGGACTAAATCAAAAGGCATGGTGGTTGAGTTTTCACACTTCAAGTTGGTCCAGATCCATTTTTTTAAGTGTGGACGCTACTTGAGTCTAGTCCTTTCCCTAATGCATATACCTTCAGGATAGGAAACGAAGACTCTTTCGTAGCTTTCCTTACATTCTAAGGCGGCATGCTTAGACCAAATTAAATGCGTCTACCCCCAGGAAAGGAAACGGAGTCTCTTACGTAGCTTTCCTTAAATTCTAAGGCGGAATGCTTAGACCAAGTTAAATGCGTTTACCTTCAGGAAAGGAAACGGAGTCTCTTTCGTAGCTTTGCTTAAATTCTATTGCGAAATACTTAGACCAAGTTAAATGCGTCTACCTTCAGGAAAGGAAACGAAGTCTCTTACGTAGCTTTCCTTAAATTCTAAGGCGGAATGCTTAGACCAAGTTAAATGCGTCTACCCTCAGGAAAGGAAACGGAGTCTCTTACGTAGCTTTCCTTAAATTCTAAGGCGCAATACTTAGACCAAGTTAAATGCGTCTACCTTCAGGAAAGGAAACGGAGTCTCTTACGTAGCTTTCCTTAAATTCTAAGGCGGAATGCTTAGACCAAGTCCATACAGTTTTTAATTGTATCTTCGTTTCCATAGTCTGTCAACGTAAGACTTTTGGCCGTTTCGAACGCAACACAAAACGACCATGAAATTCTCAACTCGGCAGCGCCGTGAAGTAGGACTTAAGGGCGACCCAGAAAGCGTATCTGTAGCGGAAGCTAGAATCTGACTCAGAGGTTGAAAACAAGGCCACCCGTAAGGTGTTACAAAATATGTACCTTCGTGAATCTGTAGCTTGAAGTTGAATGGATGGCAGCTTCATGTATCTAAATGTATCTCTCTTTTGACAGCGACAAAAGCTACCAGCTAGAGATACGCATTGTGGGCGGGCCTTTAGATGATCAGAAGTTTAAAGGTAGGTAGGTAGAAGTGGCGGTTCGGCATGAACCCAAGTAGCACTTGTGTGCCTTGTTGTTACCACGACTTGTGTGACCTTTATTATGATTTTTGTTGTGGATACGGGCGGTCTCGAGATCCAGCTTGTGAAGTTTAGGAAACTGATAAGATCTTGTATTCTCTTACCCGAGGTGTGGCTAAGGTTGTCGAAGAATGAATAACGCACGCAGTCTGGCTCTAGCTAGTACCGGGCATTTGCAGTTAAGGGTTTCTCGCTCATTTGTGTTCCGGCAACTGCGGCATTGAGGGTTATATGGGATCCCCAGTTGGCGGCATGGTCTCCAATTGGCCAGTGCCCCGTGATTATCGCCGTAATTCTTGCGATATCTGGGCGGGTTCTATTTAGTAGATCGTTGGTTCCCTTGTTTTCGTAGGATGGCCACATCGTCCTTGATATGAAGCAATTTGTTAGCCTTTTCCGTTTAAAAATGTCGACTAGATCAAAAAATGGCTTTATAACCCGTACAAAACAGTAGTTGGCAAGATTTGCTCAAATGGTAAGCATTTGACTATACGCCTAGCTACGACTCCTACCAACTCCCACAAACTCATATTAACTCCTATTAACTCGTACTTCTAGTCTCCACTAGGCGTCCACTGGGTGTCTATCTAGACCATAGATTACGTATTAACCCTTTTGTAAAGTCTAAGCGTTAGCAGATAACAGTGAGGTACCTCCCTATCGTAGGCAGGTTCTATAAAGGAGGTGCCCCCACTTGATCTATTTCTTTTGTTTATACTTTGGCAGAGATAATACGACTTAAGCCTTAATTGTAGGTAGGTACCTCTGCACATAATGATTTAATATTCAAAAGTAGAACACGATACAACAACCCCCACGTCTTTCAAGATCTCCCCGACATCACTATCTCAAAGCAAACATTCACCCATCGAAACGATTTAAAATGTCACTCCAGCCACTCTAGACTATAGAACTGCCTCGCACCACGATCCACACGATTCGTATTCGTCACAATCCGGTTGCTTGGAAATGTGCAAATTGCATGTCGGCCTTGAAGGTAAACCACTTTTGCAAGATTCCACGGCACTTTATCTCGAATTTACGGAAGCGAAACGCGACAAGAGACAGAACAAGAGCACGCAATTAAACCTGCAATAGGTACCCCGCTACTAATTACAATTATTGCACCTGACTACAGAAACCCGTTTCCATTAAAATTAATTATCGCTCGGCACTAGTTCCACTTAGAAGAACTGCGCGTGTGAATTGTCTGGAAACCATTCAAACTTCACAAATACGTACCTACACACTCATCAACAGCACACGCATTGATTTCCGAAAAAAAAAAAATTCGAGTTCACTAACCAGCTGTTATCAGTGGTAGCAGGCAGCATTAAACCCCCACCCTTACAATCATCGATTGAACTTTTTGTATGTGCCCATACTGTCGACTCAAAAAAGTCCCTATAGGATGGCGCGAGGGGGGTAAACAATTTAAATTCCTTATCTCGTGCCAAGCACAATGGACTCGATTTTTGTAAAATTGAAAACCTAGGGGATTGTGTAGGGCTTACCTGATTTTACGCTCCCAATCTCGTTGAGAAATTCCAAAACATCTCAAACTCCCTTAATCGGGGCCCGACTAAATATTTCTCCTGATACTGCTCCTCGGCGCTGGATGTTGATGCTTCTGCATATTGGGTCGACAACCTTCTTTTTTTGCCAACTCTACATACGTCCACCCACACTCTGGCACGCTCTCTCGATAGGAAACAGTTATCGGTTTGCAAGAGGGTTGTTTGGCAATCGGGTGAGCTTTTCCTTCTTTTTTTTTTTTTTAGTTCACTTTACGGGATGGGCAAGCAAGCCGTCAAATCTAGCAGTTTAATTGGATTCTCTCGACTTTCAAGGGTTATAAGGTCGATGATGGAATTTGTTTACAAAATTCTATGCACACTTTGACACTTTGCAGGTGACGGATATTTCATTACTGACAGCAAAAAGAAAAACAAAACACTTCCAGTTTTTTTGGACCACACAAAAATAGCGACAGAGCCCCAACCGAACGCAACGTCCAACCGCGAGTAAAGCTCAGAGATAACTGTGGAAGACTTCACTGTGAATGTGAAATGTCAAACAAATTTCGTGGTTGTTTACCGGTATCTCAAAAGTTCCACCACTAACAGAAATAAAAGCTTTTTTTTTACTAGACCTCCTCTAAAGGGGGCTTCAAGTTGTTCTCATACACAATAGTGAGGCAGCTTTTGGAATGGTAGCTGGTAGCTCTTTGGTCTTTTCAATATTTCATGAATGAAGCACTGTTGCAGATTGACGAAAACAACCCCTTTTTGGTGAATTTCAGCTCTCACACCACCCCGATAAAAGCTGCGCAAGTGCAAAAGTACATACACCAACCAAATTCTTCGTTAAGTTTATACACCCACCCATCTGCGTTCGTTGAAAGTTCACGCAATTTCAAAAGTCACCGCTCGGCCACAGTTGTAATGGAATTTTAGGGGCACATTAGGTTGGTTTTGTTTTTATTTTTTTCACTTTTGTTTACCGTTTGAATGGGGCTAGAACGTTTCTGAAGGAACCATCCGAGGTTTCACGCAAATGGTGATGAAATAGACATTAATCAAGTTCGCGCGTGTGTGTGCTCTTATAGTGAAAAAAAAAAACAACAAAAAACATAAAGAACGAGTACCTCTAGTATGTATCCAAGTCAAGGACATTCGATGCATGTAAGTACACAGTTTTGCCTTAATTTGGGCCCCCTTGAGGTCATATTTTCAAAGCAATAATGGTCCGCTTTAGTGACGAAGAAAAGCGTTGACCTTCGGATTAATAAAAATTAGATATACCCACTCCATCACCCTTTGACCGGTCGAAAGGATAACATGAAGAAGGACACGCAAATTTGAACCGTCATCTAACCTCCCCCCTAACAAGTCCTTGTATTCGGTTACTAGCCCGTTTATGACGGTGTCTTCATTTCAATATTAAAAAAAAAAAAACGCACGACAGGCGATAGTGTTGGTTTTTTATTTTATTTTTGGACGACATTAGAACCTCACAACTTACGACATTAGATGTGCGTCTTTATTTATTCCCAGGGACTCCTTAAGGGGATTGATGCATTAAATGTAATTTAATCCTGTTCAGTCAGAGAGTAGTGTTCTGTCCCATTTAACTCGGTTGATTGTTTTATGTGAGCACACAATCCTACAATCCTTGACCAGTTCCTGTCTGAAGACGGAATCTATTTATATTCCCATTCTCCGAGTTGCCTCCCGAATCCCTCGGGTGGTGATACAAGAAAAAAAAAAATAACAAAACATTGGCAACACCAAGTCAACCCCACCTGTTGAATGAATCCTTTTTGAGTCACTCGTTTAGTTTAAAAATTAACACGGCAGGTGTTGGGTGTTTGTTTATAATTGTGTTAGTTAGACAGCAGGCTTTTAATGGTTTTTTCATGAGATAACGGTTTACGGATTAGTTTGTGCATATTGCGGTGAATATTGAAGCGGTGTGGTGCATTTTAATCGATGTGGAACGTGTGTGGAACGTATTTAGTAAAGTGTATGTGAATTGATTAATTTAAAGTGGTAGGTTTTGACTAATTTTTCCATTTTATACACTAACATGTTGTGCACTGAGTGAACACTCAAATACCCCACAAATCATCTACCGTTAGGGGTGGAATTCGATTGTATGTAAAGTGAGGAAGATTGATTTTAGGGACGTGCAGCTTTTTGATGAGGGAAACAAATGTTTGGCGTGTAATTTTTTTTTTCTGAATCTAATTAGTATTTCATGACATTTCCTTTTTTTTTTTTTGTTAACACGAGGAGTGCTTCTGAAGTTGTAAATGGAATATGAGAGCCAATTATATTAGGAAGGGAATTTTCGACTTTAGCACCTTTATAGCATGCACATATAAAAATTGAAATGAGATGGTGAATTCTTCTTTTTTTTTGGACGTTCCTTGGATTGCGTAGAAGGCTATAAAATGAACACACAATACAATGACCGATAAATACTTTTCGCGTCTTTATGATGGGTCTTTGGCTTACAAGTTTATAAAATAGCCACCGTATTCGACATATGATAGCCAGTCAAAGTTCGTACAAGTAGACGTTGCGTCGGTTGCTGTGTGCCTGTGATAATAAGGATTTTGAAATCACAAAGTTGTGCAAATAGTGGGCGAAAGTCGAGCTGATCATCGAAGCCCTTCGACAACAGGTGAATGATTTTGACGTGTGCTACGAAGTTTTTAAAACAAAATTAAAAAAAAAAAACATTTTCTCGGAATTTTTATAATTGTAAGTCAGTGCGGGTTAAATATAAAAACAAGGAATTTGTGATACGTGGTCAATACAAAGATTATCCCAGGATCGTTATATCCCTTAGAGTGCCTTCCGAGTGTAACTCCAGACTACTTTTGTATTTTCGAACAGACCTATAAAGATTCGTCTTCTGTCATTGTAAAGTTCGCTGCCGAAGTACACCCAAAAGGAAACCTGCCGATCTTTTATAATCCGAAACACGTGCGAAGAAATTGTCCCATTTTTTCTTCCTATTCTTCTTTTCTTGAGCTTCTGGTGAGATAGTGGCTGGTCTCACCCAGTTAAGGAGCCTTTCTTTCTAAGAAATAGTAACCGTCGATGCTCTCTGTAACTTTGTCTTTTTCTTGTCTTGGTAACTGCATTTCTTTCTGTCTGTCTGTCTGTCTGTCTGTCTTTCTGTCGGGCTATTAATCCACCAGTTTGGAGGCTGCTTAAAACCAGCTAATTGGTGTTCTATCAACGACACCCATGTATTACCCAGATCAACCAAGAACTACAACATACTGTCGAGATTTATATAGGGTACCTACGTGATGTATCTGAATCATTAGTGTAAAACCAATAACACGGAGAAGAGATCCTGCCCACTCCAGAGCTTAAGTGTAACAGTTAAATGAAGGTAGAGAATCCATTTGATTACCTTTATTTGGTAGAGAAGAAAGGTTCCTCATCTATTTGGCTACTTAAAATGTCTCTCCCACCGATAGTTTGTACTTACCGGACGGAGAGGATTTCAAATAAGGGCGGGATATGATATTGACCCAATCCTGTCTTTTCCGAACCTCTTTTGACCTAACCAAGCCATTGTCTTACGAAAAATCGGAAATCGTACAATTCCTGAAATGACATTGAGTCAGAATGCCTTTTCCAACTTCCTTAACCAAGTCCGGAATGAACCTGGCCCTCAAACTACATTCCTCTCCAATTGGCCCGGTCCTCAGCTAACTGCCTCCAGTTGCCCACTCTTAGTTGGTTGAGCTCGGTTTCTACTTGTGCGCCGCCACTTAAGGCGAGGTCTTCCTCTACTGCGTCCGACGTCTGGCTGGGAATCGAAGACTCTCGAGCTTGAGTATTGGTGTCCATTCGTTCTACATGTCCTCCGCCATTTTAAACGTCCCATGCGGAGTTTTTTGACCACTGGCATGCCGCTGTACATCTCGTATATTTCTTGGTTTAATCTTTGTCTCCATAGCCCATCCACGCAAACGGGGACGAAGATTTTTCGAAGAATTTTCCTCTTAAATCGACCAAGGATTTCTTCATCCACTTTTGACACGGTTAATGCTCCAGTGCCGTAGAGCAGGACTATGATGACAAGGGTCTTTATAGGATCTCCTAAGTAGTTCGAGTGAGGACTTTAGAACCGAATTGCCTTCTTAGCCAGAAGAAACAGCGGCTGGCAAGTGTAATTATTCGTTCATACTGCCTCAAAGTTATACCTGTCAATGAGGACGTTCTGTCCAATTGTTCGCTTTTTTTGTATTTTTTCGCGTCGGCAGCATATACCTGGTCTTATCCTCAATACCAGCTAAACCCATTTTTGCCGCTTCCTTTTCTATACTAGCAAACGTGGCTATGACATCACGCTGAGTCCTGCCAATGATGTCAATATAATCGGCGTATGCTAGTAGTTGTACCGATTTTTGAAAAATGGTGCCTCTGGTGTTGGCTCGTGACTTTTGCACAATCATCCCAAGAATCAGATTGAAGAAGTCACATGACAGCGCATCGCCTTGCCTAAATCCTTTTTTGGTATCGAAAGTGTCGGTGAGGTCGTTTCCGACCCTGATGGAGCAGCGAGAATTCTCCATCATCATCCTACACAGATGGACGAGTTTGGGTGATATACCAACACTAGGTATGGCTCTGTATATTTCGTCTCTATAAATGCTGTCGTATGTGGCTTTGAAATCGATGGATAGACGGTGGTTATCGACTGGGACTTTTTTGTTTTTTTTTCAGGATCTGTCGAAATGTGAAAATTTGATCGGTTGTGGACTTTCCCGGCATAAAACCACACTGATAACACTGGCCGATCAGGTTGTTGGTAAACGGTTAAGCGCTTTCATCTTACGACAGATAGGATCTAGTAAGCGGTATTAAGAGACTTATGTCTCTGTAGTTGACGTAGTTCTGAGAGTCTCCTTTTTGTTGATCGGGCAATCGATTCTTTAGCCATATTTTCATTCGACCGAATTTGGCTTATGAACTGGTAAATCTTACTCACCAAGTCATCTCCATCGAATGAGCTCGAAAAGAAGGCCGTCAGACTTGTGAGGCTTCCGTTTAAATATTTCTATCCTAACTTCACTTAGATCGGGTGATTTTGTAATTCTCGCTATCGTTGACAACATTGATTAGTTCGTTCCGCAAGATTGTTCGTCATCGCCGTTTAATAGTCTGCCAAAGTGGTTTTCAATATCCACAGCATCAACTGTGTCTCTTTTCATCTCGACAGGATTACATTTGAGCCTTTTATCCCTGGCTTTGTCGTTTTACACGGTGTTCAAACTTGAGAACATCGTTCCTGGAGTGGCACCTCTCTTTATCATCAATAGCCCGCTTTGCTGGGTCTTTTTTCTTCTTTCTGAAAAGCCGGTGTTATTCCCTTCTTCTTTGCCTATAGAGCTCAACGGCAGCTCTCGTCTTTACCTACAGCTTAGCCTTGTTGTTCCTATCTGTGAACATCTGTAGGCATTCCTCATCAAACCAGGAATTTTTAGCTGGTGGGCGCGAAAAACCTAGCGCATCATTTGCGTCTGATCTAATGGCTTGTTGGCATCGTTGCCAATGTTCTTGGACATTCGATGCTGGTGGTATGGTGTTAATCGAGAGGGATACGCGTTGCGCGAAGGTCTTGGCGGTCTCTTGCGATTGCAATCTTTCGAAATAAAATTTGTTCACAGTATTTGTGGATTGTTGTGGCGTGGTGGATAGCCGCAAGGACTTATACCTTGTCTGCAACAAGGTGGTGGTCCTAGTCGATGTTAGCTCCTCTGAATGTTCGGACATCTAAAATACTGAATGCGAGCCTCTGGTCTATCGCAATGTTATCAATTTGGTTGACCTTTCGTTGATCTGGAGAACGCCATGCCCCCATATGGATATCTGGGTGAGGGAAACGTGTGCTGGCTGTAATGGTATTTTGTTCCGCAGCGAACTCAATTAGCCTAAGTCCGTTGGCAGACGTGTTGTCGTGTAGGCTGTGTTTTTCGACAATACTGCTAAAGATGTCTTCTTTTGCTACCTTAGCGTTAAAATTTCCCAGCATGATTTTAACATCGTACTTCAGTAGCCGCTTATAGGTTATGTCAAGGAGGTCGAAGAAACAGTCTTTCGCATTACAATCATATTTTTCCTCCGTCGGAGTGCGAGTCTACACATTGAATTGTTACAATGTGTTCGTTAATGTCTTGAAAGCATAAGACTTCTTGCATAAGACTTCTTGCATAAGACTGGCACTCATAGCAAATCCACATTTGAACATTCGCTGTTTCTGCTCACTATAACATGGTCCGATGTTAAAGTTTTAAAATCTCCTTTTGCCCGACCCATCGCATCGAATTTCCTGGATGACAGTTATGTCTGCCTTTCAGTTGCTTAGGGCTTCCACTAGTTGTTCGGTTAATGTTATCATATTTCAGGTGCAGATACACACTTCGTTCTCCGTTTTTCGTTTAGCATGGTCATCAGCAATACATTCTGCTCTTTCCGAGCCTCTGCGCTGCTTCGTAACAAGAATTTCCTTAGTGAGCACAACCACCAACCTGGAGGGCCAGTTCTAATTTATTAGATCCCCTAGGATGCGGGGCCATCAGGCCTCTCAGCTCTTACACCACCATCTCTATTCAAGGGCCCTCACAATCTCGTGAGATTTCTTTAGACTTCCGAACCTAGGACCAGCTCAAAATGGTTGCTTAATGTGTCCATCCTAACTGGGACTGTAGACGATACCGTTGACGGAATTCCTCCGCTACCGTCTGGGGAGGTTTTTGTTGATAGTGGATCTTACCTCTAGCTAGTTTTGCTCCACGAGTGGTATCATTTTTCCCTCTTACCCGCATTTCTGCAGATCATTCCTCTATCCGACATCCGAGGACGCTTCCAATGGGAAAACAGAAACTCCACACTCCTTCTCAAAATGACCAAGGATACGGTTCTTGCCTTGCTTCAGCGTCGTAACGCAGGATTTATGGAACATAGTGCCTCACAAAATGACCAAGGATACGGTCCCTGCTCCAGTGCCGTCCATCAGGTTTTATGGAAGATTGAAGATTGGGTCATCAAACTTTCCGACCCGAACCCTGGAACAGGTTACTGGTAATCTCCCTGCCGCTAACGTTACGACTCTGGTAAAACCTGGTCTTAACCTAGGTTCCTATCCGACTCATCGGAGAAGACATCGGCTTTGAAACCTAGTCCGATCCGTAGGCAAGAGATGCAAGAGGTACACCCACATCCCCATTCTACATTTACCTACAAGGTTACACGGACACTCCACAAAATGCTTGCCCGCATCCATAAAATCCATTTCGCAGAGCGGACTACAAGGCAGAACTCGTCTCTGAGCTGGGCGAAGGAGCAACTTTAACTTTTCGCCAGCTCATCCGAGGACATCATGTGCAGTAGACAACGGTCGGTGGAAGACAACACGAGGAGTGCCATAGATAAAGTTAAAAACGGATAACCCCCTCCTCAAAGAACCCTTGATATGACGTTCAGCCAAATGTTGAAAGGATATCTGGAATTTGCGGTAATTGACCGCAGCGACTCGGATTTAAGTATAACACCCAAAAAAATGGAAGAAGATGGAAGTGAAGCTCGCCTCCAGACTCCTCCAAATCCTTTGCGACCACCCAGGCGATGCGCCTTCTTGCCGCAACCTAGATCTCTATCAGGGATACATTAGGAAGATTGCCTGCGCAGACCAGAGGTCCAAGTACCTGTATCAGGTACCTGTGTCCATGGCTGGGGCAGTTTGGCCAGGAACACAAGTGGAGTTGTGGAAATGAATCGAATTCCTAACCGCCCTCGAAGTCGTGTGAGAATCCTTTTCGAAACATCCGACGCAAAAGACATTCTGGACATAATAAGGGTCAGGAATCCTCTTCTTCCAACTCCTAACTAGCGGATCAGCAAGGTTGAAGAGGCTAAGAAAGACTTTAGAAACGTTTGCATGATTGTAGTCAGGAATCCCTTGCCCATTTAGCAACCGCCGATGGAGTCATAAGCTATGGTTTTAGTTCGGCTCCATTCTTCTGAACATCTATAGCTGCGACCACAGATTTACCCTTGCACTGCATCTACCCAACCGGAAAGTTGGAAGACATAGAGATGGTACGTGCATCTCATCCACAAAAAAATCTTCAGTCATCTCTAGGGGGGGGCATACCAATGCCCACGATCTCGGGGATGACGGAAACCCTATTAAAACAGTACTCGAACGCTGAACCCCATACTATTACTGTCTCCGGGGTTGACACCAAGCCAACAGACCTGGAGTCGGTTAGTGTTACCCACAACGCAACCTCTTCCGGGGTTGATTCAATGTCAACAGACCAAGTTGAATGCCATCCCTAATTGAACCAGAAGACACTCACGGAGTTCTGCAAATCGAAGAATATGCGGTGACGGCGAAATTCTTCGATTCGAAAAATTCCGTGAGTGTCTTCTGGTTTAAGTAGGGATGCAGTCCGTTGAGTTCACCAAACAGGCTATGGGCTTGGCCTGAAGATCCTGTTCTGTTTGAAGATCCTGTTCTGTTTGAAGATCCTTTTCTGTTTGAACATCTAAAGATAACTGGCATTGCTACAAAACAAGGTAGGACTCCAGCCCACATCCTTAGCCGTTATCAACTGCAGCGTGGCAACATGGTCATGCTGAAGTCAGTGAATAAGACACGTATGGCCTCGAACTTTGATGTTTTTTGATTCAAGTTGGCCGATGCGGATGTAAAGACCAGAGTTGGTCAGTGTTACCGAATGGCCTCTGTAATTCCAATGATGGAACCTTTACAGATTAGCCTCCACTACTCCAAAGCGGCTTCTGCCGCCCTTCTTATCCGACTCACAAAACATGGAGGAGGCATAGTTCTGTTCCAAGAGCCCTGAGTTATCAAGAACCTGTTGTTCCGTCTCAATACTCCCGACTATAAACTCCTCTAAGTAAGAAACGAAGGAAGGTAAGGCTGGAGTCAGTTAGCAATTCTATGATAACATATCGCTCCTGACCAAGATTCAGGCCAGAATTTATCGCAGATGACATATCCTTTCATGTTGGGAAGTCTTAAATTTCCGACTGAAAATATTTCCCCAAAAAAAATGTTAAATCACGACCATGACAAAGACGCTTATATTCAACGAAGATTTTGTCTTGTCATCTCCTCCACATCCGTATTTACCTACAGCTTATTTCAGGATTTGTTGAATCCTTTTCCACTACCAATTCCTTGCAAACGCACACTCCTTTTCACTTAACCTAAAATCATTAAGGACTAGGATGTTTTCATTTTGTGACGTCTGTCTAGAAATGAATGTAAAATGACGTTGAAAATTCCACTACGGTTTGTTTGAGTACTTCAGTTTGGGAAGCCTTATGAGCAGATCAAGTTACGAGAGCTCTCAGTTCCGCATCTTCAAAATATTCCACAAAAACTATGAAGTACTGCGAAAGTTTTTATTTCTTAGAAGATCTCAATAATAGCTTGTGTAGCATTGTTTATCATTTCTATATCATCAGTCAATACTTTCCGTGACATCTCTAGCATCTGTAGGATTGAAATTCGATCCATAGAAAGGCACCCTTTTTAGGTGAAATGTATTTTAATGGCTTTAGCATGGGATCAGGCACTTAAGGTTTTATTGAGTTCATCTCAACTGTTCGCTTATTTTTAAGCAGCAATAGCAAATCTGTCGTCGAGTCCTTAAGCAAATTGATTAACAATTGTCAAGTCCTTTTATATGTAGTCTTTGACATGGAGGGATACATACGCCTTTGAAGACTGTAAAATCCAGTGATGGAGTGAAGCAAAAATGCTTTTACGATAGCTGGAGATTGGGACGATTTCGGAAGCAAAGGTGAGGTCAGCTTTTGTCACTCACCAGGTAAAGACCATCAAACCTAAGGCAAATGAGTCATATAACTCGAGCTGCAAGGAGGTTCTAGCGATGCTTTTGGATGCAATATTAAGAGTTTAGCTCGTATCTGCCGAAATTGCACATCCAAGGAGTATAATTTGGACGAAGAGAGTTATGTGTTGGGGAGTCCCGATCATTCTAAGGCTTCCGTACATTTTCTCTAGAGCAAGACTTATGTGATAGTCCCACATAAAATTATTTCTTAATGTGACACATAGATTCCATGCAGTATCGACAAACTGAATATCTCCGCCCGTTAGTTCAATTGGAGGAAAACATGATGTGTCCACCTTAATCCTTGAAGACATTTGGATGTGGTGGGACAAGAAGTAAGACCGTTCTTTCATCCCGAAGAAATATTGATTGGAGATCTTCGTTAACATCACAGCGACCATTTCCAACCAAACAAGGTCGGGAGTATTGTCAAGTTGAACATCGTCATATCTTGGTAGCTCATTGAAGTAGAGGGAGAATAAGAGGTTGAAAGAGTTATTTTTTCAGTTACATAAGGCCAATTCAAGTGAGGAAAACCGACAAGAGTTCAAACGAGCCAGGAATGACTTCCCCCACGAGTAGAACCTGAGGCGCAAAATTCTACTATGTCCCGAAGGTAGTGAACACTTTTAGTCGTTTGTAAAAAAAAAAAAAAGAATTCGATGAGGTCGAATTATTGCAACCCAACGCTCAAGTACAATAAAATTCCAGCTATCACCTCTCTAGATACAACCAATCTGCTTACTGCAGCCAGTTCCACATTCCTAGATTGCGCCCAGTCTACTCCATAGAATATATGAGAACTTAGAATATTCTAGTCGTATTATTTGATCTTCGCATTCACAAATGGCCTTTTCCAGATGGTATTCCCCCTATAATTCAAAAGAGGTGTTATTCCACGCTGACCAATGACTTCCGTAAGCCTTTTCATCACGAAGAATCTTTTCGAGTAGAGCACGTTCTAGACATGCAAACTTTTCAAGGAGAATCTTCGCTATGTAAATAAAAACACGCCAACCTCAACGGCAGATCCACGAAAACGGCTCTCCATGAGGTAGTGCGGACAATCAAAAAAATCCATATACACAGTCTAGCCTCCATCTTAGACATAGAGGGAGCTTTCAACAACGTACTCACTGGAGCTATTCTTAAATCTTTGATCGAGTTGGGTATAGAGGAATCTATTAGCCAATGGATAGTCTCATTGCTCGGAACAAGATATATCCGGGCAACAGTCATTTAACCAAATTTGGCCATAGAGGAACGCCACAGGGCGGCGTCATTTCACCTCTATTATCTATGAATAAAATCCTCTCTAAATTAGACAAGGAAAGGTTCAAAGTTTTCGCATTTGCGGATAATACTAGTGTCAGGAAAATTCCCCTCCGTGATAAGCGAAATCATTGGGGCTGTTCTGAAAAAGATTAGCACATGGGTTGCAAGTTGTGGCATCGATGTAAAACCGAGCAAAACGGAATTGGAAACGAAAATACCCGATTTCATCCTTCCCAGTCTAAATGTCCAACCACTCATACTGTCTTCCAGAGCTAGGTATTTGGGTATCATGCTTGATCTAAAACTTAACAGAGTAAGGAATGCGTGTGTAGCCTTGAATGCTAGCAGCAAAACCTTTGGAAGGAAGTGGGGTCAACCAAATATGACACAGCTGTAGTACATCCAATGCTCACATATGTCACGCTATTATGGTGGCCCGCGTTGAGTAAAGGCTACAACCTCACAAAATTCCGGGACACACTTCTCTGCATTGCGACATTGAAGGAAACGAGCGTGCAGACTGATCACTTAAGGGTGCGTTTCCCGTAGGTGTGGGAAATGGACAAATCCACACACACTTCCTGAAGAAGGCCGACTCCAAATGGAGAAGGTAAGAAAATTGCCTCATATTGAGGAAGATATGGCCTACCTACGACAAGAACAAACGACCTATTGAATAGAATCCGCACAGATATCGCAAGCATTACGGCGATAGTCATGGACGATAGTCATGGAGAAGGTTAACAAATTGCGTCGTATCAAGGAAGATATGGCCTTCCTACGAAAAGAACCGAAATAACGATCTACTGAACAGAACCCGCCCAGACATCGCAAGAATTACGGCGATAATCATGGGACACTGTCCAATTGGAGACCATGCGACCAAACTAGGGTTCCCATACAACCCCCAATGCGGCAGTTGCGATAACACAAATGAAAGAGATACCCTGTCCCATTTCATCTGCAAATGTCCGGCAACAAAGCCGGATTGCGTTCGTTAGTATCAACTATTCTTCGACAACCTTAGCGACATCTCTGGTAAAAGGATACAAGATCTTATCCGTTTTCTAAGCCTCATGGACTGGATCTAGCTTGTATAACATTCCCAAGAACTATCATAATAAAGGTCACACAAGTCGTGATAACGAAAGCGCACATCAGTGCTACTTGTGTTCATGCTGAATCAACACCTCTACCAGCATTTTCCCAGTCCGTCCTTAAAAAAAGCCGAATCTTCTTCCCGCTTCAATGACCCTTCGGTCTAAGGTAAGGGTAACTCTGATAACTGTGGCAAGAACTTTTCAAAGGCATTTAACAGGGAAAATGACCTTGATGTCAGGACTTTTGTCAAAAATGCGAGCATATAACTTTGTCTTGTCCAACATTAAATACAAGACCAAGGAATTTCCCATATTCTTTAATATCCCAAATGCTCCAACAATGGCACGGTGGGCGTGACCAATGATCTAGATGTCTCCTAACCCCAGTTGCTGGACGACTTTGTTGTAGATAGTGCCTTCCGTATTAACTCCGGCCCTGTGCACTATATTTTCCAGCAATCGCATGATAGCGTCTCTCCAGAATTTTATAAATGTTTGCTTACTCTCTCGACAATATGCCCATCAGCTCCTGAAAATGCTGCATGAACACATCTACGATTCCCTCTCCTTGTTTCGAAGAGACTGCCATCCTGCTTTGAAGCCAGCCTTGACGAAGGTTCTTCTTGTCGCGAGAATAAATATTACGGGATTTTGTTTTCGGGGTGGCTGGGAGCCTGTTGTGGTTTCAGCTACTTCTTTGAAGATATTGCTATACTGAGTGGGTCTTGATATTGGTGAAAGATAAGGGCACAGCAGGGATCTCACTCGATTTTTTTTTTTTTGTAGACTCTGGCAATCTCCGGCTCACTACGGCGTCCAATGTGAAGTCCATTTTTATGCCCCATTCGCTTTCTTTGGACAGTCGGGCTTTGAATTTTTCTAGTACGAGAATATTGTCAGAGTCGACATTTCCGCCCCTGAATGTGAGTCAACCACGATGTTGGATGCATGTCTCACAAATGGTCGATTTGGTTTGCGGTTCGACTATCTGCAGATCGGCAGGTTGCTTTGTGAACTCGAAGCCTTGTGACCTGCTGATAAACATATTACAAGCTGCCACCAAGTCTGCTAGTCGGAAGCCTTTTCACTTCGCGTTTCTTGGAAGCTGTGCTTTCAAACTAATCTTCGAAGCCTTGTGACCTGCTGATAACCATATTACAAGCTACCACCAAGTCTGCTAGTCCGGAAGGCATTTTCACTTCGCGTTTCTTGGAAGCTGTGCTTTCCAACTATTCTGCTGACGATGTTCTCTTTACCGATCTTCGCATTGAAGCCCCGTAGTACAATTTTCATCGTATTCCGAAAAGGCTCCATAAACTCCGTCTAGGATGTCGTAAAATGTCTCCTTGATAGGGCCCTCAGTTTCATCGTTATGGGCATGTGCAAATATAAGGCTCTCCGGCTTGGAGTCGATTATTCTCGGCCTTAGTTGCCATGTTCTTCGTTTCCTTTACTCCTGATCCTGAAAAACGTATTTCCTGGTATTTCGCGGTAATGCCTGCCCTGTACCGCGCGAGGACAGATTCATGTTTTTGAGTAGCACCCGTGGTGAACGTTCTGGTTTTGGTTGATATTTGAGGGGATCTGTTATCCGAAGCTGTTATCTCTCTCATAACCAGCTATTTTAGTACTTGGCAAAGATGTCACCCTGATGGTACAAGCCCCAACCTGGAGGGCTAGACACAACATATTAGATATCCTTAGCACACGGGCCATCAATATTTACAATGGGAATGAGCGCTGCCATTGGCCTTTTAGCTCATCCGCCACCGTCTCCGTTCAAAGGGTCTGAATGACTTACCCTTGAGGCTCCTAGATGAACTTTTATTAGTTTTTCGATCCTAACTGAGCCTGTCGACGCCACAGTTGACTCCATCTTAAGAGTTATTCCACTGCTACCTGAAATGGAATTAGTGTTACCTACCTCTGCTTTCATCTGCTGCCGCCAAGACTTGACACGGGGATTTAGACCCTTTCTACTGGAGAGCAGATAGGTCGGAATTTGTAGATATCAGCTAGGTGAAAACTCAAGGTTTCATATAATCGTATTGCCTACAATTTGACCGTCTATGCTAAGATTTTGCTAAGAGGTTAAATTCGAATTTGCCATCAAGTTACAACGAACCTCCAAACCTTACCTACAGTGCAGCTTGCAATGGTCACACGCAGCCTGAGAGTGGGAGTTGGTAGGTATAAATGGATTCGAAATGCTTACTATCAAGGCTAAAACTAAACACCTTCAATGTCTCATGACCTAAGTGGGCTTCCCACATTGAATCTTCATCCAACCTTTGTCAGGAGCTGCAATAAACTACACACGTTAACGTACGAAAGTCCTGTTGAATTGAATTGCTGCATTGAGACAGCAAAAAAAAAAAACGAGTCCCTCTGAAAGTTAAATTGCATTCATTCTCATCCTTGAATGGTCATTCCCACCCCTCTACCCCGTCTTCATTTAAATCACACTCAAGTCATTTCACAATCGCCGCGCAGCGCAATGGATTCATTATTGCCTTCAACCGACATCAGCACTGAACCCCCATATTATCTCGCACCTTACACGGTGTATGCATTGCATCCTAATCAATATCCTGACTAAGGAAGTGAATCCTCACTTTCAGACCATCTGTACAGACAAAGGACTTAATTCGATTGCCAAGGCCATTAGGATGTGCACTTAGCGCACGATACGAACACGCATCAAAGCAACCAAAAGGCGACTTCTCCAGGAAATTGGACACCGACTACGAGGTGTTAATCCAAAGGCAAACCTTGGCCCATAACAAGACTCGTGTTTACCTGCGTCGCAAAGAGCAATTTCGCCATATGACCTTCAGGCTGTGCAATGTGCTTGTCACCGATAACGGTATGAGTTCCATGTTTACGCGAACTTTTACAAAAAAAAAAAAAATTCATCCGAACCCCCCATGCACAATTTAGTAAATATTTGCATTTGTCCTTATCGGACCACTTGATCGGAACATCATTCGCAATCTAACTGTTATTTCGGTTAAACAACTCGAAGGCAAGGCGTAATCCAACCCGTCCATCCAATAAATGATTGAGTTTTAGCGAAATAGGGTGGCTGTGTGTATGTGTGCAATAAATTTTTTTTTTTTTTCGTATTCCGTTGGCATATTGTGCTAATGAGCTCAATATTGCGTTATCAGACGATGATGGTGAATGACATAGAAAATGGAAAATAATGTCATTAGATCACTGTGACAGTTCGATTGGAGAGAAGTCAATTGAATCACTCCACCCAATTCGGAGGGTTTGACTAGAAGGAACGCGATTGTGGTCTTCATGCTGATTAACGCAAATCACAAAGTCAAGACTTGATAAGCTTCACGAAATGGGGCTACGAAAGCATGAATAATCTTAACACAAAAGTGCAATTGTGAAATATTATCTAGGACGGATGGGACTACCCTAACATGAATCATGTTGACTATGTGGAAAATTTCAAGATGGCATTCGGAGATGAGCTCATTTTCTGAATATCTACTCAAGAGCTGGAATTTTACGATAACGATAGTAGTTTCCCCAGTTCATGGACCAAACATTTTTTTTAAATACCTACATGAAATATTTTTTTAAAATGTTGGTCCATAAGAATGTTTGCCTGCTGTCTCTGACAAGCCGCTTCGACACATTCAGACAACAGGTTGACTTTGAATTTCAAGGGTAAGTCAGGCCCGTTGAACAGACATGAACCGAAAGGCCAACGGCAGCGCTCAACGCCGTAGTGGATACTGATGGCCCCGTGTCCTTGGTGTATCTAATAAATTGGAACTGGCCCTCCGGGTTGAGGGTTGTGCTTTGGGTTAACTACTTACCCATGGAAAAAATCCACTATAGTTACGATGCAGCCAATATCCTCGGAAAGGGCTGATTTTATTATTGACGGCACTGCTAAACGACAAAAGGACAACGACGTTCGTATCTGCACCTGGAATGTGAGAACATTAAACAGGAGAGGTGCAAGCGAACAACTAGCGGAAGCCCTAAACTGCTACAAAGCAGACGTTACTGTCATCCAGGAAATACGATGGGATGGGGCGGGTAAAAAGAGGATGAAAAACTGTGACATCTACTACGGACCGTGTTATGGTGAGCAGAAACAGCGACTATTCGAATGTGGATTTGTTATAAGTGCCAGACTTATGCATAAAGTCTTATGTTTCCAAGACATTATCTAACGCATTGCTGCTATCCGGTTAAATGCCAAATTAGCCAACCAAAGCCTTATATGCGCTCAAGCCCCAGAGGAGGAAAAAGATGATATATAGGTAAGGATTTATTCTATGAGCTCCTTGACAAAACCTATGAGTGACTACCAAAGTAGGAGGTAAAAACCGTTCTGGGAGATTTTAACGCAAAGGAAGGAAGAGAAGACATCTTTAGCAGAATTCTCGGAAAACATAGCCTACACGGCAACACATCTGGTAACGGATTTGGATAGTTGACTTCGCTACGGAGCGGAATTGCCACTATAGCCAGCACACGGTTTCCACACCTCGATATCCATAACGGGACATGGCGGTCTCCAGATCAGTCCAAACATTCCGAGGAGCTAACATCGACTCGGACCACTACCTTGTTGCAGCACAGGTAAGAATGCGGATATCCACCACGCCACAACAATCCGGATATACTGTGAAAAAATTTGATGTCGAAGACTGCAATCTTGCGATTAACACCATACCACCAGCATCGAATGCCAATGATCAATGCCAACGATGCCAACAAGCCATTAGATCAGCCGCAAATGATGTACTAGGATTCTCGAGCCCACCAGCAAGAATCCCATGCTTTGATGAGGAATGCCGACATATGATCGCAGCCAAGAACGAGGCCTACAAGGCAAAGCTGCAGGTGAAGACGAGAGCTGCTTTTAAGTTCTATGGGCAAAGAAGAAAAGAAGACCACCTGCCTTTCAGAAAGAAGACAAAAAATCAAGAAAAGCGCGCGATCGAGGATATAGAGAAGTGCCACTCCAGGAACGATGTTTGCAAGTTTTACCAAAGTGTAAAACGTCAAAGCCAAGGATACAAGGCTCGAAATATCGTAGTTGAGACACTGTCGATGCTGAGGATGTGGAAGAACCACTTCTGCAGACTGTTAAACGGCGATGACGAACAACATTCCGCTGTCAGGCAGAACGAACATTCAATACTGGCAACAACAGCGAAAACTGTCATCCACCTGACCTGAGTGAAGTGAGGATAGCAATATCTAAACTGAAGCTTAATAAGGCTACCAGTAGTGACGGCCTTCCCGCCGAGCTTTATAAGGCCGGTGGAGATGACTTGGTAAGTAACATCCACCAACTCATAAGCCAAATCTGGTCGAATGAAAGTATGTCTGAAGAATGCATCAGCATCGTTTTTCCCGATCCACAAAAAGCAGGACCCTCTGAACTGCACCAACTACAGAAGCATAAATCTCCTCAACATCGTCTAAAAGATCCTATCTGCCGTAATAGTGTGATAGCCTGAAACCTTTTACCAACAACCTGATCGGCCCTTATCAGTGTGGTCTTAGGCCAGGAAAGTCCATAACCCATCAAATGTTCACACTTTGGCAGATCCTGGAAAAAACCCAAGATGTCCAAATCGAAACCCACCACCTATTCATCGATTTCAAAGCATCATACGACAGCATTCACAGTGACGAACTGTACAGAGCCATGTCAAGTTTTGGTATACCGCCCCAACTCGTCCTTCTGTGTAGGATGACGATGGAGAATTCGCACTGCTCCATCCGTTTCGGAAACGACCTCACCGACATATTCGATACCAAAAAAGGATTTAGGCAAGGCGATGCACTGTCACGTGTCTTCTTCAATCTGATTCTTGAGAGGATTGTGCAAAACTCACGAGCCAACTCCAACAATTTTCCAAAAATCGGTACAAATACTATCATACGCCGACGATATTGACATCATTGGTCGGACCCAACGTGATGTTATAGCCACGTTTGCTAGTATAGATAAAGAAGCGACAAAAATCGGTTCAGCAGTAAATGAGGGCAAGACTAAGTGTATGCTGTCACCACAAAAGGACACATAATATCGACGAATTAGACAGAACGTCACCATTGAAAGATATAACTTTGAGGTAGTTCGGGATCTTGTCTACCTCGGCTCCGCTATTACCTCTGACAACATCATCTCGTCAGAAATCAAACGAAGAATTTCTTTTGCCAATCGCTGTTTCTTCGGGCTTCGGGCAATTTAGTAGCAAAGCCCTAACTTGAACTACTAAGGAGATCCTATGTAGGACTATGTCCTTCTCTACGGCGCTGAAGCATGGACCGTCTCAAAAGCGAATGAAGAATTCCTTGGTCGATTCGAAAGGAAAATTCTTCCAAAAATCTTCGGTCCCGTTTGCGTTGTCGGGCTATTGAGACGAAGGTTCAACCAAGAACTATACGAGCTGTACAGCGACATGCCCCTGGTCAAAAAAAAACTCCGCATGGGATGTTTAAGATGGCTAGGATATGTAGAACGAATGGACACCAATAGTCCGGCTCGCAGGATCTTCGATTCCCAGCCAGACGTAAGACGCTGTAGAGGAAGACCTCACCTAAAGTAGCGCGCACAAGTAGAAGCCGACCTCAACCAACTTAGTGTGCGCAGTTAGAGTGGAGGCAATTAGCTAAGGACCGGGCTTATTGGAGAGGCATATAGGTTGAGGCCCAGGTTCATTCCGGACTGTAGCGTCACTTAAGTAAGTAAGAAGGTAGTGACCGGGGATGTGTGTATGTATGATATTTGTGAAAAATTATCGGTATAGCTTCCTCCCGAAGTATTATGGAAGCATAACCTGTTTATGGCATCCGATAACTATGTAAGAAGATAAGAATAGATGGATAAAATTTTCATCAAAAATGTATCGCTGTGCGTGTGTGTTTTTATTTACTTTAGGGGCGGCATATCGGCATAATAAGCAAAAAAAGCAGAAAACAAAATACGGATTAGAGCTACTCATTGTACAAGGTTGGCCAAAAGAAGTCATCCGATGTTGTCGCCGCCTTCAGAATATCGGTTGTGGCTTGCGCAGTGTGTGCCATTGCTCCGTCCTGTTGGAACCACATGTCCTCCAGTACTAATTCATCCAATTGTGGCAGAAAAAACTCGGTTAACATGGCCCTATAGCTCGCACCATCCACTGATGTCGTTTGACCAGCAGCGTTCTCGGAAAAAAAAATGGACGGATGACTCCTCCAGCGTGCACAGCGCGCCATGCTGTTACTTTGAGCGGGTGTAATGGCTCCTCGTGCATTACTCGTGGATTTTCGGTGCCCCAGAAGCGATAGTTTTGCTTGTTCACGTACCCGCTGAGGTGGAAATGAGCCTCTTCGCTCATTATGATTTTGGTCGAAAAATCGTCCTCGAGATTGAGGATGACTTGGACGTAGGTTACACGCGTTTAGCGGTCGACAGGCAGCAGCTGATGCACGGACTGGACTTTGTACAAGAACATGCGCAAGTCTTTGACCAAAATTCGCCTTTGGGACGACCGGCTGATGACTAATTGCGAGGCACGGCGTCTGGTCGATGTTTCCGTCGACAGCTCGACATCCTCGGCAACAGCGGCGATATTCTCGGCACAACGGGCGTTCTGTGGTCGGCCACTCTTGGCAACGTCTCGTGTGGTCCCATACTCTTCAAGGTTGGTGGCCAAATGGCGCAGTGTTTGTGCAGTCGGTGTCGGACGGCAGGGGAATCGGCGACGAAATTCGCGCTGCGCCAACCCTATAGACGAATTGTTACGCCAAAAAATAGACGCGATTATTCCGCGTTCTTGGGGAGTGTATCGCTCCATGGCTTGTTCACTTGTATTCTACATCTGTTTAGTCCGCAAATGTCAAAACAGATATGACATTGGCGGCCATTTGCAAAAATAACAGCACCTTCCAATAGGGTGATCTCTTTTATCCCACCTTGTATATTAAGAAGTGATAACCGTCATCTCAAATCATCTCATTGAACTTTGATTTTTGTGTCCACCTAGATCTGAAACAATCCGCACACTGTGGCGCGTTGGTAAGGCATTATTCTATGTTTTGACGAGGTTTCGTTGTCAAAGTAAATAGCGGGTCTAGGTTAGGAAAAGTATCTAAGATATCAGGCTGCAAGGATTCGATACCTACGTATGAATATGAAAACAAAATAGATTCGTCGCAAAATGACTTGTGTCGCCTTACGAAAAAATGCGTCAAAATTACATTTTAGTGCAATAGTGCGATATTTTTGACATGAAATTATAAATGCCAACATCCACCCTTAGCACCTATCCAATATTTTCCTATCCAAAGCTGCATGATCAGTCGAAATACCAATGACGATGCTGAAAGCTTAATGAACTTGAAAATGAAATCGATTTTACGTTCTCTTCTCATTCTAGATACAAATCGATTGCGTGAATTCATTGAATTTCAAGAGGAAAGAGAAATGCTCGCGATGGACTTGCTATTTTAGTTTTCAGAAAATCCTCCGACAAGCATCAGTCTTTCTTGTACGAAAATACAAAAAAAAATAGTGCGACACTGCTACTGTTTTGCGGCCGGTGATGAGAGGTCTTTTGCATAAATAAATCGGTTTTCAGAAAATAAAATAAGAACGCAGATAGTGCCCTTAAAATATTTACCATTCGGAATTATAGTGATTGTGCATTTTTTTTTTATACTTCGGTGTTATGCCATGTGGTTTAGTTTAGTTGGACATTTTATCAGAAACAACTAATTGTTCGCGGAGGTCTATTTGTCCTTATCAGAGGTAGGGTTTAAGCACCTTTTTCAATTATCAAAATCAAGACGTTTTTGTTGTAAAAGGTGGATAATATTTGTTTTCTTTCAGTAATAGATCGGCTAGCTACTTGTTACACTCTCTAAAGTCAAGATGACTTTAAAGGATGAAGTCACCGAGACCGACGAATTGCACCCCAGCACCATATTCCCCCACACAGAGATCCATATCGATCTTAACCACATACCACAAAAGGATGAACCAAAACCACTTGGATTACGACCCTTAGCCATGTTTCGACAGGTAAGTCCACAATTTCTATTCATAATGCGTATATCACGCGCATTCCGCACATGCAAGCGCCTTTAATCAACTGCAACTGATGCAAACTAATTGAAACATCAATTCAATGTGTCACCACCCTTAACAAGATGCAATTTAATAAAGTGAAACACTTTCCTCTATAAACGATCTTCAGTAACGAGGCCCCCCCAGCGGTCCCGTCTACACAGCCGGCGCTATTGATCCGGTCGACCACGGGAGTTCATTTTCGTATGCGAAACACTTAACTTGGCACGCAAATCTCTAGCTTTGCATTCTTTCATCTCACTTTGCCGGCGTTTGATAAAAATAGAAGGTTCCGAAGATTTGTTGCTAAAATTGAAAAATTCGTGCTGTATTTCAAATTGCGAATAATTTTGAACCACAAAAGGACACACAACGATACAATTGTACAGATCGGGAAATGGGGGCTTTGATGTGTGCACTCTCAGAAAATTTTATTATAGCAGCCACGTGTTTATATTACCTTGAGGGGTTGATTGCAGCTAATGCTGTCCGCAAAAACAGATTCAGATGTTTGTTGGACAAATAAACTTCTTGGACTTGGTTAGACGGAAATTTACTTGTTTTGATCCAGTTCTGCGAAGTGGTCAATCAAATTGAGGGGATGAATTGTTTATTCTGGAATGGAATTTATTTCTCTGGACTTAGTCAAGTAGTGGTCTCTATTTTTTTACGCGAATTCAAATTTATATGTTTGCTTTTGGACACATGTATGTATACATTTACAGCGTCTGTAGTCCCTGTAAGGATGTGAAGAACTTGCTACATGTGGCCTCGACCACTGCGGACAAGAGGTCATTGTGAAATCACAAGGGTTAGTCAGGCCTTTAAATAGATAAAGTGGCAGAAGAGCTGGAATGACGACGCCAGCGCTCAATCCCGTTGTGGACATTGATGGTCCAGGTTATGCGCTGTAATTTCTGTTAGCGTCACACTTACGGGAGAAATCCTTGATAAGAATCAACCAAGAACCTTGGAGAGAACTGATTTTGTTGTTTAGGACCATCCTTAACAAACAAGGGACCACTTAGTTCGTATCTAGGCACATGGAATGTAAGAACACTAAACAGAAAAGGTGCAGCCGATCAACTAGCGAAAACCCTCAGCTACTACAAAGCAGACATTACTGCCATCAAGGAAATACGATGGGATGAGACAGGCAAAAAGAGAAAACGCCTACTATGGTCCGTTTGATAACAAGCATTTGGATGTGGATTTCTCAAATGTGCCAGACTTTGACAGACATTGACGAATGCATTGCAACATTCCGCAGCAAATCCAAATTCACCCATAAGACTTTTATATACGCTCACGATCCCAAGGCGAAAAAAGATGGCGTTGTGAAGGACTGTTGCTAGGAGCAGCTGGACAAAACCGATGAGTGACCACCAAAGTACGATAGTAAAATCGTGGTGGGGGAAGATCGCGAGAGAAGTCATCTTTAGCCAGAACACGGTGTTTTTAACTCAATACTGATAAAGGGGCATGGCGGTGCCCACATTGCGATAGACAAGAGGCACGCAACTCTCAGTTAGCTTTGTAGGCAAAGAAAGAGGGAAGAACACCGGGTTTTCAGAAACGAAAAAAAGAGTAGGCAAAGCGCATGATTGAAGACTAAGAGGTGTCTATCCCAAGTCTTACTAACTTACTTAATCAACTAGCGCTACACTCCGACAGGAACCTGGGTCCCAACCAACATGGCTTAGCAGTCAACTTCGCATTCCTCTGAGCCCCAGCTTCGGCAGCATTCTTTTTCTAAAAAAAATCGCCAGCTTATCTGAGGCCACCTGTGCGATAATATGAGACAGTAAAAATCAATGTCTCCTCCTCTGTGCCACGTGTATCTACATTTCTGTCTCTTTCTCTCTCTCTCTCTCTCTCTCTGTTGTAGGTATACCTGTCTTGCTCTGTCCCAGCTGAGTGCTATAATGTGTCTCTAGTTCGTTGCATTCATGTGCGAAGTATACTGTGATTGTCAATGTCAACCAACATGTCTCTTCAATTATCCTGGTTCTAGGTTGACTGCCCTTAGTTGCTCACTTCAAGTTGGTTTATGTCAGTTTCTACTTGTGCGCCACTTAAACCGAAGTCTTCCTCTCCTGCGTCCGATGTCTGGCTGGAAATCAAAGACTCATGAAGATTGTGCCTCTAGGTTGGTTCTGGAGTTTTGCACAATCCTCCCCAGAACGATGTTAAATCCTTTTTTATGATCGCATGTTTTTGCGAGATATTTTCCAAAACTGATGGTGCAGCGGGTAATTCCCCAAACGGACCAACCCTAGACATACATGGCTCAGTATAGTTCGTCTCTATAAATGATGTCGTATGCGGCTTCGAAATCATTGAGTACCTGGTGTGGGTAGCAGTTTCAAGTTCTTGTTTTTTTCCAAGGATCTGCCGAATTGAGAATATTTGATCAGCCTTAGACTTTCCTGGCTTAAGACCACAGTGATAAGGCTCGATCAGGTGCTAGGTAAACGGTTGCAGATAGGATCTTGTAGGCGATTTTGAGGAGACTTATACCTCTACAGTTGGCGCATTTCATAGGGCAAACTTTTTTGTGGATGCTGAGGTTCCACTTATCAGGCATACTTTCAATCGACCCAAATGTTGCTTAAGGGTTGCTTAAGGGTTGCTTAAGTCTATTTAAGCCACGGGGGCAATTTCGATGCTGGAGAAGAGGTTGCGGCACGCTTGCGATTGCTCGGCTTAACTCGTCTGATGGGGGTAGTTCTTGCTCCTTCTCCCTCTGGGCTTGGATGATGCCGCAGAATAAGTGATCGTAGGGATCGTGCCTGCACCCTTTTTCAAATCATAAGGTTGCTATATGTTACTTTCAAAATCATCTCCGACGACTTGAGAAAGCTCGCTTTAGATTGGATGTTACTATCCTCACTTAGGTCGGATGGTTGGTAGTCTTGCGTTGTGGTCACTAGTACTCAATAGTTCGTTCTACGTGGTAAGGGAGATGGTTCATCATCAGCGTTTAACAGTCTGCAGATGTGGTTCTTCCATCATCAGCATCGACTGTGTCGCAACTACGATATTTCCTTTTTCATCTCGACAGGATTCTGTTCGTATGCTTGTATGCTTGGCTTTGACGTTTTACACTTTGGTAAGACCTGCGAAAATCATTCTTGGAGTGGAACTTCTCTTCAATCTCGATCGCACGATGTTCTTGTTTTTTTTTTCTTCCTTCTGCAAAGCCGGTGTTCTTCCCTCTTTTTTTGTCTATAGAACCCAATGACAGCTCTTGTCTTTACCTGCAGATTAGCCTTGTAGGCACCGTTCTTCGCTGCGATCGACTGTTGGCGTTCCTCATCAAAGCAAGGCTATCTTGCGTCTGAAACATTGCACATCAACTTTGGCTGAAAAAGGTTGTTGACATCGCTGTCATTGATCTTCGACATGAGATTCTGGTGGTATGGTGTCAATCGAGAGGTTAAGGGATACGCGTTCTGCGAAGGACTTGGCGGTCATTTACTATTGCAGCCTTTCGACACTCATTTTGTTCGCAGTATTTCTGATTTGCTGTATCGTGGAAGATCTCCGCATTCTTACCTTAGCAACACGGTGGTTGTTCGAGTCGATGTTAGATTCTCAGAATGTTTGGACATCCAAAATACTGGATGCATGCCTCTTGTCTATCAAGAAGATAAATTTTTTTACTTATTGACCGTTCGTTGGACTGGAGACCCATTGACCCCTTATGAATATTGAGGGGGGAAACCATGTGCCGGCATTTCGTGACATTTCGTTCCGCAACGAAGTCAATAAGCCTAAGTCCGTTGCCAGTATTTTTTCGTGTAGGCTGTTTTTTTCGATGTAATACTGAAGATGTTTTCTCTCCCAACCTATGCGGTAAGATCTCATAGCACGATTATAACATCGTAGATACTTTGGTATTCGCTCAGAGGTTTTACCCGGGAGCTCATAGGATACGGCCTTGACAATGTCATCTTTTCCCGCCGTCGGAAAGTGAGCGCATATGAGGCTTATGTTGGCAAATTTGGCCTCGATGTGGACTGTTACAATACGTTCCCTAATGTCCTAATAACACAAGACTTCTTGCCTAAGTCTTGTACTGCTTGTGCTCACTATACCTCGGTCCGTGTTAGATGTCACAATTTTCATCCTCTTTTTGCCCGGCCTATCTCATCGTATTTCCTGGATGACAGTTTTGTTTGTACCTTCCCCGTTTATAATCAACATCGGGGTGCTTTGTAATAATATGCTGTTGTTCCCTTCGGTCGCACTTGGCCCTTTCAAAAGCCTTTTAGATAGTTTGACACCTGGCGTTGTACACTTTGACAGTTAGCGGTAGTCTGTCTCAATCGTTTCTGGGATATCATATTTTGGCTATCTCCCTTGTTTCTGGTGTATAGATACAAGTTTCTGTGTTTGTGTTGTGGCGAGAGTGTTTACATCTGGCCGTCCACCTAAACACCCCGTTGCTCTATCGTTGGGGGAAACAAATTTTCTTCTCTTGGCCATGGTGTATGACATTTCGTGGTGTGAATTTGTTGGATGGGTGTCTTTTGGGGCCACTCACACGACTGTGCTGTTCATTCGGTGCTCCCTCGTTGGTATTGCCATCGTCTAATCTTTTCCATCGAACTTTAAGTTTTCGCCTACAATTTGATAGCGCAAACGCAGCGTTGAGGTATAGTGTTTTACCTGCCCCTCCTCCTTTTCCATCGTTACATTGAGACCATTCCTTTCTGTTGCTCCCGGTCTTGAGTCTACCAGGGCCCACTAGACGCCGTCTTTAACGACGTAATGTTTCCGTTGACCCTCCGTCGTAATTCTACCCAATCCCCCTGGTGTTGCACCACTCAGAGCTTGCAATTCCTCCTTGAAAAGAATTCTGTGGCACACGATATACCAGTTTTGGGTTGCACTGACTTGGTCTGAAGATTGTGTACCCGTGGCTGATTGAACCATAGCCGCCCTCCAATTTCTCCAGATTCCGACTTCTAAGAAAAGGGATGCGGATAGAAAAGTGTAAGCCTGGTAAAAGCGCTGTAATCGGTATAAAAAAATTATCATGTACCCATTAGCATAGTGTTAGGGAAGACAGTTTTGCAGTCTTTTCCTTGAGTGTATGCATCCCCAAACGCCAAAAGAATTCACGATAGAAAAATATGCAAATAATATTGAAAGGATTCCAAGCTTCGTCCTTTTATTCCAATTTGTGCCTGTAAACTTACCAATTGATATCTTTTCCGTTTTTTTTTTAGATCGCAATTGCGATAACCGCCAATCTCAGTTTAATGGGTCCCGCAATGGGCTTAGGCTATCCAGCCGTGACATTACAACAGTTGACAGATCCCAGTGAGCCATTCCACTTGAATGATGATGAAGCATCCTGGTTTGGTATGTAAACTCAATACAAGCTACATCACCCGTTCATACTCTCTGTCCACAGCATCCGTCAATGCAATTGCCTGCCCACTGGGTGGCCTACTCAGTGCCTATCTCCTCGACAAGCTGGGACGCAAAAGGACAATATTTCTCATCAACATAACCGCCATTGTGTCATGGGGGCTGATGGGCAGTACTTACTACACAAACCGGAGTGCAATATTCGGTCAAGTGATAGTCGCACGTTTCATCATTGGTAGGGAGAGGGAGAACAGATGCACATTATCACATAGCAACCGTTAACCCTTATCTTTGTTTAGGTGTTGCAACCGGACTCTCCAGCTCACCAGTCTGCGTGTACTCGGCCGAGATATGTCATCCTGACCTTCGCGGCCGTCTCACATTAGGCTCGCCGATAGCAACCGCTTCGGGTATCTTTGCCATTTACACCCTAGGTTACATCATAAGGGTGAGTTAACACTGGAATTCTTTTGGTTAATTAATGCTGACACCACCTTACATAGGGTGATTGGCGCCTAATTGCACAAATAGCCTGTGGCTTCTCGATATTCACCTTCAGCATGGTCTTCCTAATACCCGAGTCACCCAGCTGGTTGATGGTTAAGAATCGCACCGAGGAGTCAAAGAAATCGCTCAAGTTCTTTCGAGGTCTCAGTGCCAAAGGTAAATCTCACCTGTTACTTGATGTGGCAACAATTCATTTGATTCCTCTTTCCAGATCAAGGCTACTGCGAGGAGTTCGAACAGGAATTCAGCAAACTGCAAAAGTCATTGGCACTGGCTGAGGGCGAGCACACACCGCACTTCTGGGAGGCGTTAAGGGCGCCCGATGTCTATAAGCCGCTGCTCATAATGATTGGCTTCTTTGCCTGCCAACAGTTTGCCGGGATTTTTGTTGTTGTCGTATATGCGGTGCAGATTTCCATCGAAGCCGGAGTCACCATCGACCCGATCCTGTGTGCCGTGTTGGTTGGGTTTGTCCGTTTGCCGACTACATTTGTGGTTGGCTTTATACTGGACCGTTGGGGACGACGTCCGCCAGCGATATTCTCCGGCCTGGGAATGGGTACCAGCATGTTGTTGTTGGCAGCGTCCATTTGGTTTCCGGTGATAGGGACACTACCCCAGTTGCCAGTCGTGTGCATATGCATGTACATCTTCACGAGTACTTTCGGACTGATGACACTGCCGTTCTCGATGATTGGCGAGGTATTTCCACAAAGGATGCGGGGAACAGCGGCTGGGATTACGATTTGTTGCAACTACACGATGTCCTTTCTCAATGTAAAGCTCTATCCGACTATGGTGTCGTCGATGGGGAAGGAGTGGGTGTTTGCACTCTACGGGACAGCGTCGTTACTGGCCATTGTGTATATTTACTGTTTTCTGCCCGAGACTAAAGGCAAGACATTGTTTGAGATATCCGAACATTTCAAGGGCAAAAAGAAAAAGAAGAGCCTTAAGTCGGATCAGGAATTGAAGGAGAAATTCGTGCATTAAAATAAGGGGGGTGGCTTCATAGAGCTACATCTCGTGAAAAACTGTGATAATTTTATTGGTTAGAGCGCCTCAAAGCCAAGCAAAAATACCAAAGTGAAGCATTCTTTAGATTTTATCACACGCGTAGACGGTGAAGCGTTATTTAAGGTTAAATTTGTAGGTTAGGTTGCAAAGGACTTAGAGTTAAGTAAATTAATTTAAAAAAATTGTTCAATAAAGGAAAAAAAGTGTGTGTACAACATTTTTGTGTGCAAAATATATGAAAACAATGGAAGTGTGTTTTTTTGTTATTAATAGTTAGACTGGATGGCAACACTGGCAACAAGTATCACAACTGGGGGGCTGTGGTGCTATCAAGATCAACCAACACTGACGCAGTGATAGGCTGACACCAAGCACTCAAACGATATTCAACTCAAGATCCTCGAGTTTAGTTTCGGAAGATTTTATGAAACGAAAAAGAGCCACGAAAAAGAGAAAAAAAAATCCGCAGCTACTTCTGGAGTATTGTTGCTGTTGGATTGTCTGTTAGAACGGATTTACTTGTATCTCAGCTTACAAGTGCGATGGATTGCCAAAAATTCACCCCCAACCAAAGGTTTACTGTTGGTTTGTATTTGGGAAGGTGGACGTAAAATAGTTTGGGTAAGGTATATTTTACTCTAATTTGAAAAATGTATTCCAATGATATGAAATATTTATATTGCTGTCCTAAGGATTTATTTTGGATGGTTGGGCGTTGTAAAACGAGGGTAAACTCTGATCGGCTTTAACTTGGCAATGCCCAGTGGTTGTCACTCTGACAACACATTAAATGTTTTTAACCTCCAAGTAGTAACCATCGGATACTGTTCTTCCAACCGTATTTGACTTTTTAATCAATAAGCGCGAGTGTTGATATAAGGACGAAAAACAGCAGAACTATAAACAGCCAAATCAGAACGGCACGCAATGAATACCTGGCTTGTTGTCCCAGGCAAACCTAGACAAGCTACGTCGACATATTCGGACAACAGGTTGTCTAGGAATTTGGAGGGTTAGTCAGGACCCTCGAAAAGAGATGGTGGCGGATGAACCGAAAGGCCAACGGCAGCGTGATAGGTGATACTGATGGCCCCGTGTTCTAGGGGTATCTAATAAATTGGGACTTAACCTCCAGGTTGGGGATTGTGCTTTGTACTAACTACCCAAACATGGAAAAATAATTGTGATGAGGCAACCAATAGCCTGGGAAAAGATTGATTTTATTGTTGACGACCCTGCTGAACGAAAACAGAACAACGACGTTCGCATCTGCAAGTGGAATTTGAGATCATAAAATAGGAGAGGTGCTGCAAGCGGCCGAATAGCGGAAGCCCTAAACTGCTACAAAGCAGACATTATTGCCATCCAGGAAATACGATGGGATAGACCGGGCAAAAAGAGGATGAAAAACTGTAGCATCTACTACGGACCGTGTTATAGTGAGAAGAAACAGCGACTATTCGGATGCGGATTTGTTCTAAGTGCCAGACTTAGGCATGAAATCTTATGTTTCCAAGACATAAGCGAACGCGCTGTAACAATCCGCAACAAGGCCGAATTCGCAAACATAAGCCCTATAAGCGATCATGCTTCACGGAGGAAAAAGATGATATAGCTAAGGATTGCTTCTATGAGCTCCTTGACAAAACCTATGAGCGGCTACCGAAGTACGATGTTAAAATCGTGGTGGGAGATCTTAACGCAAAGGTAGGAAGAGAAGACATCTTTAGCAGAATTGTCGGAAAACATAGCCTACATGACAACACATCTGGTAACGGATTTGGATAGTTGACTTCGCTACGGAACGGAATGCCACTATAGCCAGCACACGGTTTCCGCACCTCGATATCCATAAGGGGACATGGCGGTCTCCAGATCAGTCCAAACATTCCGAGGAGCTAACATCGACTCGGACCACTACCTTGTTGCAGCAAAGGTAAGAATGCGGATATACCCCACGCCACAACAATCCGGAAATACTGTGAAAAAAATTGATGTCGAAGACTGCAATCTTGCGATTAACACCATACCACCAGCATCGAATGCCAATGATCAATGCCAACGATGCCAACAAGCCATTAGATCAGCCGCAAATGATGTACTAGGATTCTCGAGCCCACCAGCAAGAAACCCATGGTTTGATGAGGAATGCCGACATATGATCGCAGCCAAGAACAAGGCCTACAATGCAAAGCTGCAGGTGAAGACGAGAGCTGCTATTAAGTTCTATAGGCAAAGAAGAAAAGAAGACCACCTGCCTTTCAGAAAGAAGACAAAAAGATCAAGAAAAGCGCGCGATCGAGGATATAGAGAAGTGCCACTCCAGGAACGATGTTTGCAAGTTTTACCAAAGTGTAAAACGTCAAAGCCAAGGATACAAGGCTCGAAATATCGTAGTTGAGACACTGTCGATGCTGAGGATGTGGAAGAACCACTTCTGCAGACTGTTAAACGGCGATGACGAACAACATTCCGCTTGCAGGCAGAACGAACATTCAATATTGGCAACAACAGCGAAAACTGTCATCCACCTGACCTGAGTGAAGTGAGGATAGCAATATCTAAACTGAAGCTTAATAGGGCTACCAAGGGTGACGGTCTTCCCTCCGAGCTTTATAAAGCCAGTGGAGATGACTTGGTAAGTAACATCCACCAATTCATAAGCCAAATCTAGTCGAATGAAAGTATGCCTAATGAATGCATCAGCATCGTTTTTCCCGATCCACATAAAGTAGGACCCTCTGAACTGCACCAACTACAGAAGCATAAATCTCCTCCACATCGCCTAAAAGATCCTATCTGCCGTAATAGTGTGATAGCCTGAAACCGTTTCCCAACAACCTGATCGGCCCTTATCAGTGTGGTCTTAGGCCAGGAAAGTCCACAACCGATCAAACGTTCACACTTTGGAAGATCCTGGATAAAACCCAAGATGTCCAAATCGACACCCACTACCTATTCATCGAATTCAAAGCCGCATACGACAGCATTTATAGAGATGAACTATACAGAGCCATGTCTAGTTTTGGTATACCGCCCAAACTCGTCCATCTGTGTAGGATAATGATGAAGAATTCTCGCTGCGCCATCAGGGTCGGAAACGACCTCACCGACACATTCGATACCAAAAACGGATTTAGGCAACGCTGTCGCGCAACTTTTCCATTTTGATTCTTGAGAGGATTATGTAAAACTCCCGAGCCAACACCAGAGGCACAATCTTCCAAAAATCGGTGCAACTACTAGCATACACCGACGATATTGACATCATTGGTCGGACCCAACGTTATGTCATAGCCACGTTTGCTAGTAAAGAGACGGAAGTGGCGAAAATGGGTTAAGCTCTATGAGGGTAAGACTACGTATGTGAATTCAACACGAAAGGACACACAACATCGACGAATTGGACAGAACGACACCACTGACAGATATAACTTTGAGGTAGAACGGGACTTTTATACCTCGGCTCCGCTATTAACTCTGACAAAAATAACTCAACAGAAATTAAACGAAGAATGACTCTTGCCAACCGCTGTTTCTTCGGGCTAAGAAGGCAATTAGGTAGTACAAGACCCTCACTCGAACTACTAAGGAGATCCTTTATAAGACCCTGATCATCACAGTCATGCTCTACGGCGCTGAAGAATGGACCGTCGCAAAAGCGGATGAAGAAATCCTTTGTCGACTTGAGAGGAAAATTCTTCGAAAAATCTTCGGTTCCGTTTTCGTTGACGGGCTAAGGGAGACAAAGATTCAACCAAGAACTTTACCAGCTGTACAGCGGCATGCCCCTTGTCGAAAAACTCCGCATTGGACGTTTAATATGGCTAGGACACGTAGGACGAATAGACATCATTATTTCGGCTCGCGGAGTCGTCGATGGCCAGCCAAACTTCGGACTTAGTAGAGGAAAACCTCGCCTTAAGTGACGCGCACAAGTAGAAACGGAGCCAGTTAGCTAAGGACCTGGCAAATTGGAGAGGCATGTTGGTTGAGGCCCAGGTTCATTCCGGACTGTGGCGCCATTTAAGTACGTAAGTATATAAATATCATGCTCTGACAAATGCTTAACAGGCAAATACCACGCAAAAACCCTTGCATATCAAAAGTCTAGTTGAATGTGTAGCCATATCGAAAAGCCGTTAAAACCTCATAAAAGTTGATCTGCATCTCACAAAGGAATACATTCTACCAACCAATTTGACTGTTAATGGGTCCATTACCAGCTAATTATTGCATCAGCCCCATAACAAACAAAATCAAAGAAACAACTTCAGCAATAAAGTGAACTTTTAACAGCTTCCCTTAAAAATCTCGCATCGTTTTTCCATTAGGGCGAATGATTTTCAGCAAAACACCTCGACTTCCATATAAAGTATTCAGGCGAATTGAATGTTTACTCTGTACCGCGTCATATCCTTTATTAAATAAATGTCCTTATTAATTTATTTGTTTTGTAACAATAAAAATCGGCATTTGATAAAAGGATTTTGAATTTGGCGCCAAAAAAAAACCAATTTGTTGGCATTCAAAAAAAATATCACACTGTGACACAAGGACACAAGGACGATTCAAATAAAATCGACAACCCCTATAAATGCACCCCCAAACAGTGAATCCATCCGACACATCGTTTTTTTTTTAAATGCATTCACGACTATTTCACCTCGCCACCTCTCCAGTGTTGCCAGCGATTGAGTTTTTCACCTTCTACGCATGTCGTCTGTAAATCACATGCAACACAGGTACAAACGGATAGATAGGTATCTACCGGCGGATTTCATCCTTTTTTGCAGTTTTGTTGATGAATGTTTAGGTGGGATATTCTAATATCCAACAGGTGTCCCTGAGAATGGGGGTTGGTAGGTGGTATCCTCTCTGCGTGTATAGACGAATGAGACAATCATTGGTTGGAGATGTTCCTTGTTAGGTACTGCAAGCTACTACCGAAGAACCTATAAAAGAATTGACATATCCAAAACTGACTTTAGTTATCGGACCGTAGCTCACTGCTCAACAGGTTAGGTAAAGTGTTTTGAATTCAAACAAAAGTCCAACTGAATCGAAAGGATTAAATATTTGAATTTTGATTTTTAATTTAAAAAAAAAAGTGCTAAGTAATACAATCAGTGAGAGTGTAAAAAGGAAAATACTGTAAAAATGTTTTTTGGTGAAAAATTTTATCTAAATATTTAACAACATTGTATAAGGAAACTTGGGAGTTACAATGTCACCGATGCAGTACATCAAGAGACTTGTGTTGTTTGCATTTATTTTGAAAGGTAGGGTATATTGTTTTTTTTTGTTATAACCAAATGGGATAAATGTTAGAAAGTCACTATAAATCGGTTTATTAAGAATTTAAAAGCCTGACTTTTATAGGTCAGCAAATAACTTATTAGTAAGGCAAAAACTCCTTTTTTTTAAATTTTAATTGTTGCTTTAAAATTTAAAATGTGGTTTATGTTTGAAATTTTTTTAAATGATAACATGACGTCAAAAATCAGAAATCATTTGCTTATATATTGCTGCTATTGAATAAATTCTTTTCATTGTTTTAGAGTTTTAAAAATATATATTCATGGTCGCATAAAATGTCTGCATACACCTAGAAATGTGCTAAATAATTTAGCTAGCGTTGATACTAGAGTTTCCTTCAAATCATTTTGTTTTTTAAAGCGAAAATTTGAAACGCGTTTTTATCTATATCTACTATTTTTGTGTTTTAATTAGTTTTTGAATGAATAATAAAAAAATTAAAGCTGAATATTTTTTTTACTGTCGTTTACAAAGAGATATTTAGAAGTTTTTTATACACACATCCTTTTTGATTTTGGAGTAAAGTATGAAATGTTTCATTATATGATTTAATATTTTATTCCTTAAAAATTGAGTGTTCAATTTTTAATTTCAATATTTATCGGGTGCGTTTTCTAAAAGTAATACATTTACTAATTTTACAATTCCATATATTCTTACAAAACTGCTAAATACTAACATAAATAAAATCTTATAAGTGACCTCGCATTGCACACGAAGCGAGAAGTCGCCATCTTAATAGAACATCTATATGCCATATATGACGGTAGTCCATCGAGCTGCGCAGATTTATTTTTTTTTTTCGTTTTAAAGCATCGGGTGGCTCTCAAAGTCATGCAGTGTGTTGTCTGTTCGGTGTAATTTTTGTTGCACAATTTATAACCTATGAATTTAAAGATCTCTTCAAGGAACATTTTATCGACCTTCGAAGGATTTTGATACAATTTTTTGGGTTCTCCAATTTTTTTTCCAAAAGGAAATCAGCAATTTCCTTGCTTACTTATTTAAGTGACGCTACAATCCGGAATGAACCTGGGCCTCAACCAACATGCCTCTCCAATTAGCCCGGTCCTTAGCTAACTGCCTCCAGTTGCGCACTCAGAGTTAGTTGAGGTCGGTTTCTAATTATGCGCGCCACTAGAGGCGAGGTCTTCCTCTACTGCGTCCGACGTCTGGCTGGGGATCGAAGACTCTACGTGCCGGAGTATTGGCGTCCATTCGTTCTACACATCCTAGTCATACTAAATGTCCACTAAGGAGTTTTTTGACCAGGGGCGTGTCGCTGTAGAGCTCGTAAAATTATTGGTTGAAACTTCGTCTCCATAGCGTGTAGAGCTCGTAAAATTATTGGTTGAATCTTCGTCTCCATAGCGTGTCTACACAAACGGGGCCGAAGATTTTTCGAAGAATTTTCCCCTCGAATCTCCAATGTGGAGCTTTTGACCAGGGGCATGTCGCTGAATAGCTAGTATGGTTGAATCTTCGTCTCCACATTCAGTCAATGCAAGCGGGACCAAAGATTTTTCGAAGAATTTTCCTCTAGAATCGACCGCGGATTTCTTCATCCGCTTTTGATACGGTCCATGCTTCAGCGCCGTAGAGCAGGTCAGGGGTGTTCAGAGTCTTATATAGGATCTTCTTAGTAGTTCAAGTGAGGGCTTTACTACTGAATTGCCTTCTTAGCCAGAAGAAACAGCAGTTGGCAAGAGTAATTCTTCGTTTAATTCCTGACGAGATGCTGTTGTCAGAGTTCATAGCGTAGCCAAATTCACAAGCGTAGCCAAATTCAAACACAAATTCCCGTACTACCTCAAAGTTATATCTGTCAATGGTGAAATTCTGTCCAATTCTTCAATTTTGTGCGTCCATTCACGTCGAAATCATATACTTGGTCTAACCAGCATTTACTGCTAAATCCATTTTTGCCGCTTCCTTCTTTATGCTAGCAAATGTGGCTATGACATCACGCCGAGTCCTGCCAATGATGTCAATACCATCGGCGTATGCTAGTAGTTGTAACGATTTTTGGAAAATTGTGCCTCTGGTGTTAGCTCGGGAGTTTTGCACAATCCTCTCAAGAATCAAATTGAAGAAGTCGCCTTGCCTACATCGCCAGCGCACCGCCTTGCCTAAGTCCTTTTTTGGTATCGACACATCACCGACACATGTGAGGTCGTTCCCGAACCTGAAGGAGCGGCGAGAATAATTCTCCATCGTTATCCTGCACAGACGGACGAGTTTGAGCGGTATACCAAACCTAGGCATAGCCCTGTATAGTTCGTCTCTATGAATGCTGTCGTATGCGGCTTTGAAATCGATGAACAGGTGGTGGGTATCGATTGGACATCTTGGGTTTTTTCTGCCGAAGTGTGAAAATTTGATAGGTTGTGGTCTTTCCTGGCCTAAAACCACACTAACAAGGGCCGATCAGATTGTTGGTAAACGATTTCACGCGTTCACATATTACGGCAGATATCATCTTGTAGGCGATGTTGAAGTGACTTATGCCTCTGTAGTTGGCGCAGTTTAGAGGGTCTCCTTGTGAATCGGAAAAACGATGCTGAGTTTCCATTATTCAGGCATACTTTCTTTCGACCAGATTTGGCTTATGAGTTGGTGGATGTTACTTACCAAGTCATCTCCACCGGCTTTATAAAGGTCGGAGGGAAAGGCCGTCACTCTTGGTAGCCCTATTAAGCTTCAGTTTAGATATTGCTATCCTAACTTCACTCAGGTCAGGTGCTTGGCAGTTTTCGCTGTTGTTGCCAATATTGAATGTTCGTTCTGCCTGACAGCGGAATGTTGTTCGTCATCGCCGTTTAACAGTCTGCAGAAGTGGTTCTTCCATATCCTCAGCATCGACTGTGTCTCAACTACGATATTTCCTTGTTCATCTCAACAGGATTCTGTTCGAGCCTAGTATCCTTGGCTTTGAAGTTTTGCAGTTTGGTAAAACTTGCGAACATCATTCCTGGAGTGGCACCTCTCTGTATCATCGATACTGCGCTTAGCTTGCTCTCGTTTCTTCTTTTGAAAAGCCGTTCTTCCCTTCTGCTCTGCCTATAGAGCTCAATGGCTGCTTTTGTCTTCACCGGCAGCTTAGCCTTGTAGGCCTCGTTTTTGGCTGCGAGCATATGTCGGAATTCCTCATCAAACCAGGGGTTTCTTGCTGGTGGGCACGAGCATGAACATCAGTTGCGGCTGATCTGATGGCTCTTTGGCATCGTTGCCAGTGGTCTTCGACATTCGATGCTGGTGGTATGGTGTTAATCGAGAGGTTAAGGGATACGCGTTGCGCGAAGGTTTTAGTGGTCCCTTGCGATTGCAGTCTTTCGAATTTAAATTGTTCTTACAGAATCCTAGATTATTGTGGTGGATATCCACATTATTGACTTTGCTGCAGCAAGGTAGTGATCTTAGTCGATGTTACCTCCTCCGAATGTTCGGACATCCAAATAACTGGATGCGTGCCTCTTGTCTATCGCAATGTGATCACTTATTTTGACCGTTCGTTGATCTGGAGACCGCCATGTTCCCTTATGGATATCGAAGTGAGGAAACCGTGTGCTGGCTATAGTGGGATTTCGTTCCGTAGCGAAGTCAATTAGCCTAAGTCCGTTACCAGACCTGTTGTCGTGTAGGCTATGTTTTCCGACAACACTGCTAAAGACGTATTCTCTTCCTACCTTTACGTTAAGATCTCCCAGCACGTCTTTAACATCGTACTTCGGTAGATGGTCATAGGTTTTGTCAAGGAGCTCATAGAAGCCATCCTTAGCTAAATCATCTTTTTCCTCCGTGGGCGCATGAGCGCATATAAGGCTTATATTGGCGAATTCGGCTTTGCTGCAGATTGTTTCAATGCTCTCGCTTATGCCTTGGAAACATAAAACTTCTCCCCTGAGTCTGGCACTTTTAACAAATCCGCATCCGAATAGTCGCTGTTTCTGCTCACTATAACACGGTCCGTAGTAGATGTCACAGGTATTCATCCCCTTTTTGCCCGGCCCATCCCATCGTATTTCCTAGAAGGCAGTAATGTCTGCTTTGTTGCAGTTTAGGGCTTCCGCTAGTTGTTCGCTTGCACCTCTCCTGTTTAATGTTCACACATTTCAGCTTCAGATCCGAACGTGATGTTGTCCCTTTTTTGTTTTTTTTGCAGTAATTTCCTAATGATTTGATAAAAAAAAAAATATTTGACAGAAAAAATATAAAAAAAATTTTGTTTTTTTGTAAAGGGTGATCGATTTCGAGGTTCCCAACTTTTTTAAAGAAAAAAACACAGAAAATTCAAATTTAATGGAGAATGTTTATTATCATTTGAAAGAACATTCTTTGGCATTTATTTTTTGAAGATTATGTCTATCAAATGTTGGCCGTTGCTACGTCGCAGATGGTCCATCCGTTGAGTCCAATTTTCGATCACTCGTTCGAGCATTTCGACTGGTAACTGGCGAATGACATGCGTGATGTTTTCCTCCAAGGCCTGAATCGAAGCGGGTTTGTCGGCATAAACTTTTCACTTTACATATCCTCACAGGAAAAAGTCTAACGGTGTGATATCACACGATCTTGGTGGCCAAACGACCGGCCCAAAACGTGAAATTATGTGCTCACCGAAATGTTCTCTCAATAACTCCATTGATTGATGCGATGTGTGCGAAGTGGAGCCGTCTTGCTGAAACCAAAAGTCGCCGAGATCACGAACTTCAATTTCAGGCATCAAATAGTCGGTTATCATGGCACGATAACGGTCGCCATTGACGGTTACGTTCGCACCGGCATAATTTTTAAAGAAATATGGACCGATGATTCCACCGGCCCACAAACCACACCAAACTGTTGTTTTTTCAGGATGAAGTGGCAGTTCTTCAATCTCTTCAGGTTGCTCTTCGTCCCAAATGCGGCAATTTTGTTTGTTTACATACCCATTGAGCCAGAAATGGGCCTCATCGCTAAACAAAATTTGCCTCGAAAACATCGGATCTTCTTGGAACTTTTCAAGAGCCCATAGAGCGAAGCGATGTCGCTTGGGAAGGTCGAGCGGCTTCAGTTGTTGCACAAGCTGTATTTTGTACTCTTTCAATTTAAGATCTTGACGTAAAATGCGCCAAGTCGTTCCATACGTCAGTCCGAGTTGCTGCGAACGGCGCCGAATCGACTCTCTACGGTCTTCGTGTACACTCTCACCTACGACCGCTATATTTTCTTCGCAGCGTACTGGACGTGGTCTATTCGGTCGAATATTATCCAATAATGAATGCTGGGTCTCAAAATGGGTGATGGTGTTGCGAATAGTACGCTCAGTAGGCCGATTATGTTGACCATAAGTTGAGCGAAGTGCACGAAACACATTCCTCACAGAACGTGAATTTTCATAAAAAAGTTGAACAATTTGTAAACGCTGTTCACGCGTAAGTCTTTCCATTATGAAATGCCAAACAATACTAAACAAAAATAGCATGACAGCATGACACGACTCACACGTGACCTGTCAAAAAAGGCTATTGAAAAAAGTATCTCTACTTGGATCACCCGTTATAAAGAAATAAAATGGAAATGTAATGCTTGTTAAATCAATTAAAATTGCGCTTTGCGTGAACTATGGGTGACCCTTTATTATGAGTTCCGATCTTTCAAATTTCATGCGCAATGGTGACATTATTTGTGGCATGCCGGGTTCATGAAGCAATAGATTTCTTACTGCCTTTTGAGCTCAATTTTCTAGGGAATGTCGTACGCGTATAGGTTCTCCGTGTCCGAAAAATAGCCAATAGCTGTTATATGCTCATAAGTTGTCACAAATAACGGTATCTAGGACATTTATATCTATATATATAGTGAATGTTTGTTTGTATGTCCTTTATAGAATCGTGAACTATGCATTTGATCATGTGATGAATTTTAGCAAAGTTGGTATGACCAATTTTTTACAGACGACGTCACTGTCATTCCAATGAATTTCATATATTGCCGTGACAGTTCATTCCAATTTGAATCGAAAAGAAAACATCGAACGAATGATGACTTTTCTTCTCACGAATGAAGAAATTCTAGATCACTTGCAAGCTGGGAATCAAAATCCGCACATCCATATGAAGGCATATGTTTGGCAATTGCTAACAAGGCACTGATCCAACTGGGAATGCCTGCTCCGAGCCGACCAGCAAACGACCTTTTCGTTCGGGACTTGCAACGAGAAACACACTTTGAGTCTGAGGAACTGGGGACATTTGTTCAGACAAATCTTCCGCAGACGATTCCCGAACAAGGCATTACAGAACTATGCCTGCAGCATGCAATCACAGAACAAAGCGATGGACTGTTTTTTTTTTATAGATGCGCCCGGTGTTTTCTTCTTCTTTCACTCACTTTAGCAACCATACGATCACATAAAAATATTGCACACCATTGTATGATAAGGAACTGCGGCGACTCTTGTGGATGGTGGCCGAACAGCGCATTAAGCATTGAAACTGCCGTTGAATTTGCAAAGCCCTGAGGCACCAACATGCAACATCAGTAAAAACTCTGGAGGACTCATACAGGACTCATATGGGACCAGTGTACAATGTCTTACAAGAAAGCATCGGAAGGGTTTGAGCGTACACTGCGCGATATGAGAGGAAACGCATGGATCTTCGGTGGCGCACTTATTTTATTGTCTGGTGATTTTCGACAAACACTGCCGGTTATACCAAGTTCAACACCCGCTGATGAACTTAATGCACATCTCAAATCATCAATTTTATGGCGTCATTAACAGAAATTCACTTTGAAAACCTGCAACTACAACTGGATGCACCGGCTTGAAATTTTACAAACTTCTGCAAACTTCTGTAAAGCTCATAGAAAGCATAGACGAATTGGTGCAAAAAGTTTTCCCAAACATTGCACAGAACTACAAAAAAAAATCATCAGTGGCTCAGTACACGGGCTTTATAAGCGGCCAAGAACATCGATGTCAAGACCATCAACTTCACCATTCAGAATGGAATACCCAGCGAAACGACAACATATCAGTCCATCGATACTGTGGTGAAGCTAGACGAAGTTGTCAACAATCCAACTGAATTCTTGAATTCGTTTGATTTGCAAGGCATCCCACCGCACGTTCTTACATTAAAAATTGGCGTACGCGTCACATTCGTTTTCCAGACTCTTAGTCAAGAAAATGATGAAACAGTGTTATCGAGGCATCAATTTTGACTGGAAAATTCAAAGGTGTGGCCCTGTATCCCAATGATCCCGAAAGATATTCCATTCGAATTCAAACGTTTGCAGTTCCCGGTGAGATTGGCTTCCGCAATGACTATCAACAAAGCACAAGGACAATCGTTGCAAGTGTGTGGATTAAGTTAGGAGAATCCATGGTTCTCAAATTTGGTCGATTTGAGAGAAGAATTCTTGGAAAAATCTTCCCGTTTGCGTTGACGGGCTTTAGAGACGAAGATTCAACCAAGAACTATACAAGCTGTACAGCGACATGCCTATTACAAAAAAAATCCGCATTGCACGTTTAAGATGGCAAGGACATGTAGAACGAATGGACAGCACTACTCAGGCTCGCAGAGTCTTTGATTCCCAGCCAGACCCGCCGTCTGCAGTAGAGGAAGACCTCGCCTTAAGTGGTGCGCATTAGAACTATACTACACGTTAGCAATTGAGCATTTGGTAGGGCCCTATGCTTGGTCGAATATCGGCATGGGCCATTTAACACCTTATTCCTGCCATTTAGTTATTTTTAGACACGGATATTATAAATAAATCCTTGATCTCTCTTGAGAGAAAAATTCTTCGGTTCTGTTTGCGTTGACGGGCTATGGAGAAGAAGATTCAATCCAAGAACTATACGAGCTGTGCAGCCACATACTTCTAGTAAAAAAAACTCCGCATTGGATGTTTACGATGGCTAGGATATGTGGAGTGAATAGACACCAATACTCCGGCTCGCAGAGTCTTTGATTCCCAGCCAGACCGGTAGCAGTAGAGGAAGACCTCGCCTTAAGTGGTGCGTATTAGTACAAACCGACCTCAACCAACTTGGAGTGCGCAACTGGAGGCAGTTAGTTAAGGAACGGGCTAATTGCAGAGGCATGTTGGTTGAGGCCCATGTTCATGCCGGACTCTAGCGCCACTAGTAAGTAAGTAAGTAATTGTAGGCTTTTCATACTTTTTTTTTGTACCTATTAAGATGGCAACTATGAGGCTGAATTCCTCTTTTTTTTTAGTTTTTATGTTTTTTTACCATTAAAATTAAAGTTTGAGAAAAGGAAAACGTTTTAATTTTTTTTTTGTACCATCATTCTTTCTAACGACTTCTAGCGACTTATTTTCTTCAGAATTTCAGAGAGTCCAGCGACTTTTGAAAGGTAGCCTAGCGACAATTAATTATAGGTTGCGGCAACACTGGATAGGGTATAAAAATCTTAAATATTTAACAAAATTACAGAATTCCTGGAGGGCCAGTTCCAATTTATTAGATACCCCTAGGACACGGGGCCATCAGTATCCACTACGGGATTCACGGGATTCACGGGATTCAGCGCTGACGTTGACCTATTGACTATTTCAAGAAATTTAATTTATGAACACCTAATTAAAAATCTGGAGTTCATATATTTTCCATATTGGAACACAAATTACAAAAATTGTAAATTTCCTCGAAGTCGAGCCAATAGACTGAAATTAAATTCCTAAACATACAAACCTACAACTTTATGATGGTTGTGCACCGAATTTATTGACTTTGGTCTTCGGATTAGGGACTCCAGAAAATATTAATTTCTCTCAACTTAAATTCACACACTCACATGTATCTCAGCATATTTAATATTCAATGGAAAGACGAGACACAACAACAGACCTCCCTTCCTCACTCCCCCAACACACTTTCATATTCGATTTACTAATTAAAATCCTTGATCCACGAGTTGTCACGGTGGGGAATTTCATTCATTGACGCGTTGATATCCATCAAAAAGGATATCACACCAAAACGCATCCAAGCGTTGTTATAAAATTGAAAATTTGAAATCGATTAGACCCCCATACCTCTGTTTACACCCATACCCCTGTTGACGTTTTGATTAGCTGAAAAGTTAACCCCTATATAGCCATACAAAGGTCGAGGTATGGTAGGGCGGGCACCGGTGCAATTGACGAAGTTAATTAAAACGTTTCAACGGTTATGTGCACATGTTTGCAAATGCTAGCCAATTTTGTGATAATAGGGGGTCGGTGTTGTGTTTTTTTTTTTATGAAACCTACCAAGACGTGACTTTAACGGATGTGGACGCCTAAAAGTTACATAATTACCCTTAACAATAAGAGCTTGAATCTCATGTGCAGAAGTTTGACTCTATTCAGTTGTGTTACACAAAAAAGATTACAAAGGGACTTGTGTTCTTGTTGGCATATCTACAGGTGTTGATGTCGCTAAAAAGTTTCATGATGTGGGGACGTTGGTCGTCTTTAGGGACACAACGCACATCGAGCACATTGACAATGACATTAAAAGTTACAAAGGCGTTGTAACAATAACTCCATCCTTATTCAAATGGATAAAGAATGGATGACTCAAGGGGGTTCCATGTAACTCTATGATGGAACCATGCAAATAGGTCGAGATCCGCGGTGTTTCCGATTTTATGTGACACCCTAATGTGGGGGGAAATATTGTAGAAGTTCAAAATAGTTGGGGTTACCTTCTATGTGGCATGGAAGTGTAATTTTTTCTGCTGATGTCGTGGTAACTTTAAATCCTTAAGCTATCAGGTGTTGATTACCCCATTATTTGTAGCTGTCGAATTCTAGAATCAATTAACGTCTATCAGCATCATCTCGGGCCGCTTCTGGAAAGTTTATAAAAGGAAAATACACAAAACAGGGAATCGCAGTTACCCTTTTCCAAAGCCCCCTTACACTACAAACTCCTTGCAAAGTTGTAAATAAAAATTGATGTCCTCTCAGACCTGTCATACATTCCAAAAATGAAGAGTTTTCCAATTCTCGACACATCTTGATGTTACCAAAATTTATGAATATTCCCAGGCCAAATCTCTAAGGGCCATAAGCCAAAAAAAAAAAACATTAAAAGACGTCTTTCAACTGAAAGTATGAATTTTTGAAAACCCACCGTTTTCTCCCGACGGAGTACAATTGAAACAAAATCCCTTCAGTCTGTTGTGGTCCACTTATCACCGTACCTGCCTTATCTAACCACAAGTTCTTAGTATAATTCCATGTGGCTGACAAGTGGGAGTCGCTTCATCGTTGAAGCCACATAGACTACCCCATCGTTATTTACAACCTTCACGTGCATGATTGCCGCCCATTCTAAGGGTTAATTAGCCAAAAGTTGTGTCGACTCCTTAACAGCTTTATGAAGCATTCTAATTCGAAAGGCTGCTGCCATTATACTAATTGTGCAGTTGTTGCTCTTTGTTGCCAGGAGGTTGGTTGGCCATTTTATGTGGCACTGTGGCCCATAAAATGCCTTCAATTGATTTCATAGATGTTATGTCAGGTTGGATGAAGGAAAATTATTTCGCTGGAGAATTTTATTTCGAAACACTTAGGGGAATTGCAGGCGTATAAAATAAATGATGAGATAGGTGTTTCTTTATAATTTAAAGTACTCGAAGCATTTTAAGGACGGTTATGATATGACGGATGTGTGGGAGTCAATTTTTGTCAATTAGAATTGTAGAGCAGCATGTTAGCAAGAAGTTCGTGGTTCTAATTTGGGTCATATCGGGTTTTTCAACAGGGACGCTACAAAAGTTGAGCGACAGGGCCAGCAAACGACGCCATATTTCTTGCCGCTCTTTTGACATTTCTCTTCAGTAAAGTTTGCCATTTCAAGATGGAAAGATATACGATCCAACAACGAGTCGAAATTAAAAAAATTTACAACCAAAATTCGGAGTCAGTGCCCTCAACGTTAAGAGCGCTAGGTCCAATTTATGGTCGTCATATTCGTCCTAGCAGATCAGCAATTGAGCGTCTAGTGGCAAAATTTGAATCCACAGGCACAGTACAAAATGTTCCCGTGCTAGTGAGACAAAGAAGTGCCCATAGTGTCGAGAATATTGCTGCCGCTGAGGCTTCAGTTGAAGAAAGCCCATATGTGTCTCTCACACGTCGTTCTCAAGCGTTGAGCATCTCTGTGACGTCGTTGTGGCAAATTTTGCGAAAAGATCTTGGCCTACATCCTTACAAGATTAAATTGACGCAAGAACTGAAGCCGCTTGACCACCAGAAGCGTCGTATGTTCGTGAATTGGGCTGAGCAACAACTTGAAAATGATTCGGATTTTCATCGAAAAATTATCTTCAGCGAAGAGGCTCATTTCTGGCTGAATGGCTTCGTCAATAAACAAAATATGCGGTATTGGTCAGGCAGCAATCCACACGTACTCCATGAGTCATCATTGCATCCCGAAAAAATTACGGTTTGGTGTGGTTTATGGGCCGGCGCGGCGGCGTCATTGGGCCGTACCTCTTCCGTGATGATCAAGACCGGCACGTTACTGTGAATGGGAATCGCTACCGTTCAATGATAACCGAATATTTTTGGCCCCAATTGGATCATATGGACTTGGAGGACATGTGGTTCCAACAGGACGGCGCCACAAGCCACACCAACGATTGCCACAATCAATTCATTGGAAACCAAGTTTGGAGAACGTGTTATCTCACGAAATGGTCCAGTCGCTTGGCCGCCTCGGTCGTGCGATTTGACGCCGTTAGACTTTTTCCTGTGGGGCTACGTCAAGTCTATGGTCTATGCCAACAGACCAGCGACGATTGATGAACTTCGTACGAATATCGAACGTGAAATTGCAGCAGTATCGGCCGATTTATGCTTGAAAACCGTCAAAAATTGGGTTCAGCGTCTGGACTTCTGCAAGCGTGCCCGTGGTGGCCATGCAAAAGAAATCGAGTTCCATACATAATGGCATCAAACGTACTTTCACAGAAATAAAAAATTTCATTGATATCCAAAACCGTTTTCGCTTTATTTAAAAAAAAACTTTTGTAGCGCCCTTATTGAAAAACCCTTTATATCAATTTTAGTTTGCGGTGAACCTACTTAAGTGGCGCTACAGTCCGGAATGAACCTGGGCCTCAACCAACATGCCTCTCCAATTAGCCCGGTATTTAGCTAACTGCCTATAGTTGCGCAGTCCGAGTTGGTTGAGGTTGGTTTCTACTTGTGCGCGCCACTTGATTCGAGGCCTTAATTTACTGCGCCCGACGTCAGGCTTGCGGGCGCAGGTTCCGACTCTGCGAGCCGGAGTATTGGTGTCTATTCGTTCTACATGTCTTAGCCGTTTTAAACGCCCAATGCGGATTTTTTTGACCTGGGGCATGGTTGGGTGTTGTAGAGCTAGGGTAGACTCTGATTGGCTTTAACTTGGCCATGCCCAGTGGTTGTAATTCTGACTAAATATCAAGCGCCTATTTTTTACCTTCAAGTGGTAAACATTGGGTACTGGTCTCATCCAACCGGATTTTATTTGCTTAACGATAAGCGCGAGTGTTGATAACACGGCGAAAAACAGCAGAACTATAAACAGCCAGGTCAGATAGCACAGAATGAATACCCGGCCTTCTGTCCTAGGCGAACCTAGATAAGCTGCTTCGACATATTCGGGCAAACGGTTTTTTAGGAATTTCAAGGGTTAATCAGGCGCCTTGAACAGAGATGGTGGCGGATGAACCGAAAGGGAAACGGCAGCGCTGTAGACCGTGTCTTAGGGGTATCTAATAAATTAGAACTGGCCCTCCATGTGGGTGGTTGGCTTTAGGTTAACTACCCAACCATGGACAAAATGTTATGTTACGAAGCAACCAATAGCATCGGAAAGGACTGATTTTATTATTGACGACCCTGCTAAACGAAACAATGTGAGAAATTAAACAAGAGAGGTGCAAGGGAACAACTAGCGGAAGCTAGGAAGAACCACTTCTGCAGACTGTTAAACGGCGATGACGAACAACATTCCGCTGTCAGGCAGAACGAACCAAGCAATGTTGGCAACTACCAACCACCCGACCTGAGTGAAGTGAGGATAGCAATATCTAAACTCAAGCTTAACAAGGCTGCCGGGCCTTCCCCTCGAGCTTGATAAAGCCGTAGGAGATGACTTGGTAAGAAACATCCACAAACTCATTAGGTGTTGCTACGGCTGGGAATCGAACCCAGACCTTCTGCGCCGCAGTTCATCGTACTAACCATCGCGCCACTGAGCCCGTCTAGTCCAAATCGATTCCCACCACCAATTCATCGATTTCAGAGCCGCATATCACAACATCCATATGGTATACCGCACCAACTCGTCCGTTTGTGTAGGATGACGATGGAGAATTCTCGCTGCGCCATCAGGGTCAGAAACGACCTCACCGACGTATTCGATACCGGAAAAGGATTTAGGTAAGGCGATGCACTGGCGATGTAGGCAAGGCGAATCCTTCAATTTGATTCTTGAGAGGATTGTGCAAAACTCCCGAGCCAACACCAGAGGCACAATTTTCCAAAAATTGTTACAACTACTAGCATACGCCGACGATATTGACATCGTTGGTCGGACCCAGCGTGATGTCATAGCCACGTTTGCTAGTATAGATAAGGAAGCGGCAAAAATGTGTTCAGCAGTTAATGAGGGTAAGACTAAGTATATATGGGGACGTTCTGTCCAATATCGACGAATTGGACTGAACGTTTGGCAGATATAACTTTGAGGTAGTACGGGAATTTGTCTACCTCGGATCCGCTTTTAAATCAACAATATCTCGTCAGAAATTAAACGAAGAATTACTCTTGCCAACCAAAGAAGGCAATTAAGTAGTAAAACCCTCACTCAAGCTACTAAGAAAATCCTATATAAGATCCCGATCATCTCAGTCCTACTCTACGTCGCTGAAGCATCGACTGTCTCGAAAGCGGATGAAGAAATTATTGGTTGATTCTTCGAAAAATCGTCAGTCCCGTTGACATGGCGACGAAGATTCCAGCAAGAACTATACGAGCTGTACAGCGATATGCCCCTGGTCAAAAAAAAAACTCCAAATTGGACTTTTTAATATGGCAAGGACATGTAGAACGAATGGACACCAACAGGTTCATTCCGGACTGTAGCGCCACTTAAGTAAGTCGATATTGGGGATACTTATGCCTCTGTAGTTGACGCAGTTCAGAGAGTCTCCTTTTTATGGATCGGGATAACGATTCATTCTTCCATTCCCATTCTTCAGGTATACTTTCATCCGACAAAATTTGGATTATAAGTTGGTGGATCTTACTTACCAAGTCAAATCCGCCAGCTTTATAAAGCTTGGCGGTAAGACATCCATCCCCGGCGTTCTTGTTAAGTTTGAGTTAAGATATTGCTACCCACTTCTGTTCATCTCGACAAGATTCTGCTTACGCCTTGAATCACTGGCTTTGACGTGTTACACTCTGGTATTACTTTCAAACATCAATAATCGACTGGCACCTATCTATATCCTCGATCACGTGTTTTTGTAGCCTTTTTTCCCCCTGTTTCTGAAAAGCAGGTGTTCTACCCTCCTATTTTGCCTTTAGAGCTCTATGGCAGCTCTCAACAGCAGCTAAGCCTTGTATGCTTCGTTTGTAGCTGTGGAATTCGGTTGCACTGTTACAATGCTTTCGGTAATGTCTTGAAGACGTAAGACTTCTTGTCTAAGTTTGGCACTTATAGCAAATCTACATCCGAATAATCGTTGTTTCTGCTCACTATAACAGGGTCCGTAATAGCTGCCACAGTTTCTCATCCTCTTGTTGTCCAGTCCATCCCAGCGAATTTCCTAGATGGTACTAACTTTGGGCGTCTGCTAGTTGTGCGCCTGCACTTCTCCTGTTAAGTGTTCTCCCATTCCATGTCCTTTTTCTGTTTAGCATGAACGTCAAAAATAAAATCAGTCATTTCCAAAGCTCTTAACTTCTTTGATTTTTTCCATGAGTGTGTTGTTAACCTGCTAACAACGCACTCATAAAAAAAACATCCAACTCCCAACATGGAGGGCCAGCCCAACCCCAACTGCCACAGCATGCCGGATATTCCGTTGTCATTCTGACCATCTGCAGTTGACAATTATTTCAATGCAAGATATTTATAAATATTTATTCGACAACAATCTTAGTCCTTTCGACATCTTCCGTGATTACCTGATTACCTTTTCATCCCTTAGCCGTTTGATGTTCTCGTAGTTTCCAGTGTACCACCCATTTAAAAATGCAAAGGCAATCTCTCTCCGGAAAGCCCTGCTAAACAGCCCCTAAAACAGAAATTAAATCTCCAATTCTCTTGCGAAAAATTAACAAATCACTCGAAAACAAATATAAAATTCAAACCGAATATAAACACCCACACAAACTTAACTCCTCCCTCTGGAACTTAAACTTTTAACTACTTTTCTTGTTCTCTGGTCCTCTCTTGCAGTCACATCACACCCAACACCTTATGGCGACCGATTAATCAACTTCTTGGATAGCGGCGACGGCGATGCCATCGGCGGCGGTAGGCGCGTTTACTCTGGCAACCACTACGACGACGAGAACGACCGCCGCCATCACCCACATCATCATCATCAAAAGAACGTCGAAACCGGAAGCGATTCATCTTTAGTTGAAATTAGTTTTCAACCCTTAACAGCATTAGAATCTGTATCGACGTCGCCAGTGTATCCGCTCGCAGGGAAACAATTTTTGGATGAAAACCCACCCTCACCATCGGCACCTGCACCCAATTTGTCCACCAATCGGCAGAGCTACGCTCTAAACATGCGACAACGGCAAACTCATCATCGGCCGCTGTTACCTCTAGAAGACGATCAACGACGCCACCAACAACGATATCCTGCTGATGCTTCGAATGAAGACACAATAACGGCATTCTTATCATCACCTGGTTTAAATGAGATATCATATCCGGAGGAGGATGAAGCCGAAGTGCGACGTGACCTTAAGAGTGGCGAGGAGATCAATGAGAGGGGCGGCTCAAACAATGCGTGGGACATAATCAAACGACAGCAACATCCGTTCTCGTTGAGTCCAACGGATGAACAACTGTTGTTCAGCTATATTGATGGTGACGCAAACAATAAACGGAACGCTCTGGCAGCATTCAAGCGGCAGAAATTCAAATCACATCAAACCCAATTCATACCGTCGGTTTCTATTGGTGAGTACAGGGACTGGCACCCTTTTCGAGGGGTTGCCAAAAACTGTTTTGCATTATTTTTCGCCCGTCCTTTGTGCTGTTGTTCGGCTTTTGTGTTTTTTTGTTGTTTTTTTTCGGCACGAAAATTCGATTATCACCGTTTGAAAGTTTTAATTGCGGAAACGCACAATGTCGGGGCTGTTGTTTGGGAACACCAATTAAAAAAAAAGAATAATTCGCCAAAAAAAAATTTACTCGCCCAACGTGGGGCTCGAACCCACGACCCTGAGATTAAGAGTCTCATGCTCTACCGACTGAGCTAGCCGGGCAGTTGGAAAATTGATGTCAAATGTAAAACACAAATCTATGCGAAATCTAAGAATACATTTTTGAGAAACACATGAATATTTTAGTCGAAAACACGTGGTTTTACAATCAGAACACGTAAATTACAATTTGGCTGCTACTCCCATGTATGTAGAATTCGTCAAACAGGAATAAAAGTTTTTTTTTTAAGGTATAAAACTTTGAAATGGAATAAAACAAGATAGATAGATAGATAGATAGATAGATATATTTATTTCGTATATGAATATTTTTACATAATGATGTTATTGCACATTTTACAGAGATTTGATGATGATTTTATCTTTCTACTGAAATATTATTTTTATGGTTAGAAGAATTTATAAAGAAAAAAGAATAAACTTGAAGGAAAATACGAAAAAAACCTCCAATATAAGAAAAAAAAAAATAAAATAAAATAAAGGATAAATAATTTAAAAAAAAAATTACAATTGCCATTAAATTGGTACATTGATAAATAAATAAATAAACAAATAGATAAATAAATAAATAAATAAATAAATAAATAAATAAATAAATAAATAAATAAATAAATAAATAAATATAAAATAAATAAATAAATAGACAAATAAATTAATAAATAAAAAGAAATAAATGATTAAGTACATAAATAAATAAATGATTAAACAAACAAAAAAATAAATAAACAAATAGAAAAGTAAAATAATAAGCACTATTATACATTAAGGTAACAAATAACAAATATCCCATAAATAAATAATAACAAATGAGTACAAATTTGTACAGCAATAATATAAATGTAAACAATAAGTACGAGTATGTAGAAATTATAATTGAACAATATTAGGTATTTAGTTGATTTACAAGAGGATTGTCAGCGAAACTGCATCTTGTTTTGAAAGTGTTGTTAAGTTTTAGAATTCTATCAGCTATCATTTCAACATTCGCTCTTTCATGAATGTCAATAGTTGAGTGGTGCCAAGGTAAATCTAGCATCATTTTTAACAGTTTGTTTTTTTGCGATACTTGCAATTTTTGTATATGACACTTTGCGGAGTTGCCCCATACCAGTGGCGTGGCGTGGAAAATGTTATATGGTAAGTCGGCAAAAATATGCACCTGCAAACGCTTTCTGAAATTATATTGTGTATTGCGACTCGCATATAAGTAAAGCAATTCAAGCCAATTTTTTATATTTCAAGTCACTTAAGCCAAATTTTACAATGAACCTAAAGTATAATAAAAATGGCTTCGAAAGAAACCATTTTGGCAGATGCAAATGCAATACCTGAAAAAAATTTGATGGTTCGTAAGAAAAAAAAAGAAGAACTTCACAAATGACTTTTTGTTAAATAAATAAATAAATACATAAATAAAAAAAATCCACATATAATTTTTCCAAACAAAAATTTTAATGATAAGTAAGAATTTAAAGCAAAAATTGTGAAAAGTTATGCTAAATTGATTTTTTTTTATTTGTACTCTAAGTCTATTCTTCGATCTTTTTTAACATATTCTGCAAAAACTTTTTCATAAGTTTAAGTCTACTTTTCATTTTTAAAAGGATTCGCTTTTCTATTGATAAAAGTGCTAAATCAGAGAGCCTGTTTTCCCCTTGAGAATTTCTTATATATGTATGTATAAATTCTTTTTTAGAGTAAAAAAGGGATCTCTCCACGGAGGCAACAGTAAGCGGCAGTGTTAAAAGGAGTGCACATAATTTTAAAACCTGGGAAAATGTTTCACGCAATATTTCGCTTTTCAAATGTTTATTAAGTGATAGAACGTCAAGTTGTTGAAGTGAAGATGTAATATAGAGAACTTTTAGTTCATTTTTCAAAGCTGTTAAATCGAAAATTCCAGGAAAAAAATTAATCAGAGAAGGTATTTTATCATCTGGGCTTGATAGTGCAAAATAACTGTATTTGGATTTATTAAGTAAATCCATAAAAATTAAATTCGTGAAAGATTTTTATCTTGTCTTTAAGTTGGGATATAATATTGTCCTTTATTTTTACAAGAAGACGCTTCTAGTGAGTTTTCAAATCAATGTCGAGTAATCGGCGTTTTCGTGGAGGTTCAGCACAATCGTTTATGATTTCAAAAATGGAATCAAATTTGTTTACAAACTCAGTACAAAGCCAAGACTCAAAACACTCGATTTCTCGCTTAGCAATTTCAACAGCCGTTTGTTTTTTTTTTTTTGTATTAAATTAAACAATACATTGGGTTTAGCAAAAATCTCGGAAACCGTATTATAATATAAAACAAAACTCTTTCCCTACAAGTTTAAACAATCAACTTTCAGCCATTGCAAGTGCGTCATTATCCCATTCTCTTGGATTGCCTAACATTTGGTTAAAAGTTTCAATTTTGTCTAATCTACAGTTAAAAAAATAACGTTAATTATTCGTGAATGGTAAGGCCAGCGAGTTTCTGATACTCTCGGCATGCATCGGTTTGCTATTTGTTTTAAAAGATTTGAACGTTTAGTTGATTTATTGAAAAAGCGCACTACAGTGTTTATATTGGCAAAAAAAACTTTTAACTCAGGTATATTTTCTATTGATCGAGATAACACCAAATTAAAAACATGTGCATAGCAAGAAATAAAATTAGCCATTGGACATGCATCGAGGACCTTTTTTTTAACTCCACCTACTTCCCCGGACGTAACCGCGGCACCATTAAGTTACGCATCGCAATCTGCTTCATAACTGATTTTTTCCAACAGAAATAATCATAGATACACAAAATTCACCAAATAAGTCGTTGAACATCGGGTTATTTTTTTGCATAAGACAGCGTGTGTTAAACAGAGAGGAGTCAAACACATTAAACGATAAAGGGAAAACAAGGAAAGAAAACCAATTTTTGTTCTAACCAGCCAAATATTTTATAACACGGCTTTTTTCGGGTTACACTTCCAAGCGGAAAGCGGATGACTTGCAGGTTGTGGGGTTGTTGATAGAATTTGTTGCTGCGTGTGCTGTGCAGGTGTGGGAAACACACATATTTTATGTTTATGTGGAGATATTAAGATTCATGTTGCTTGTTTTATTGGTACATTGTTGAAAAGTAGAATTTTAAAAGGTAACTCGGTAGGAATCGAGTTATATGGACGCCTCGCCACTGCCCCATACCTGACACCCATATAATAGAATTGCCTGGGAAAATTACTTTATGTAAAATTATTTTGTTGTCAGTAGAAAGTAATGATCTTCTATTAATAAACGGGTAAAGCATCTTGATTCCTATACCTATTTTCTTTATAGATTTATTAATGTGGTCCTTAAAAGTTAACTTGGTATCTAAATAAATACCTAGATATCTAATACAAGGTTCCCAATTAATACTATTACCATTGAATTGAAGGTGGCCGGTGGGAAGGAAACAAGACTTTCTTTTTCGGGTGAAATAGATAGCTTGAGTTTTACCTTCATTCAATTTGATTTTCCATTTGTGATAGTATTTGATTAATATTTCCAGTCCATTTTGGAGATTCCTCTCAATATTGAGAGCGAATTCATGGGATGAAAATATTGCGGTATCATCTGCAAAGATGGCTATATTACAGTGCGGTAATTTAGGAATATCATGTGTAAATATGTTGTATAATATTGGGGCAAGAACTGAGCCTTGTGGAACACCTGATGGAACATATACCAAGTCGGAAACACTACTATTAACATGGACTTTAAAACAGCGATTGGACAAAAAGCTTTGGACTATATTACAAATATATGGAGGGAAGTTAAGACTTATCATTTTGTATATCAGGCCCTGGTGCCAAACTGAGTCAAATGCTTTTTCAATGTCTAGTAAGACCAAACCTGTAGATTTTCCTTGGCTTCGATTGAATTTAATACAGTTACATATTCTCAGTGCCTGATGGGATGTACTGTGGTGACGCCTAAAACCAAATTGTTCATCGGGGTAAATTTGTTGAACATCAATGAATTTTAAAATTTGTTCTTTCAACACCTTTTCATATATTTTGCTAAGATTACTTAGAAGGCTGATAGGTCTATAACTTTCCGGCCTTTCAGAAGACTTACCAGCTTTTAATATTGGTACCACTTTTGCAAGTTTCCAGATATCGGGAAAGTACTGCATTTTAAGGCATGCATTAACAATAAGCGTGACAAATCGTATACCTGTTTTGGGCAACTGCTTAAAGTAAATGTTTCTTAGCATATCAATACCTCCAGTTTTCTTTGCATGTAGATTGTTAATTAAAAATTCTATATCTTCTTCCGTAACAAATGTGATGGAAGAAGAATGATGAGTTACATTGGATGAAAAAGCTTGAATTGTGTTACTCACTAGGGTGTTGGTATAAACATCACCTAATAAAACAAGATGATTGTCATAAATTCACATGAAATTTACTTTATTCGATAGATAATCTTCTGGCATTATAATTTATATATGATTTCTGGCATATGGCCGCCACGGCTTGTTAGGATGTAGTCTAATCCGGAGATAAAAGTTTCGATGAATTTTTTTTAACATTTGTGGCCGTATTACGTCAATAATGAGGCAAATGTTGTCCTTCAAGTTGCCAATCATTTCGGGCTTATCGGCGTAGACTACCCACTTCACATATCCCCACAGAAAATAGTCAAGCTCGCGTTAAATTGCACGATCTTGGAGGCCAATTCACAGCACCAAAACGCTTAATTATGCGCTCACCAAACGTTTCCTTTTACAAATCTATTGTGGAACGAGCTGTGTCACACAGCTTGTGGGTGTCATGTTGCGTCGTCTTCATGAAACCATTGCTCCTGCACATCATGGCTGTTCAGTTGCTGAACGAAAATGTCAGTAATCATGGCACTATAGCGGTCACCATTGACTGTAACCTTCTGGCCAGCGTCGTATTTTCGGACCAATTACTCCACCAACTCATGAAGCAAACCAAACAGTCAGTTTTTATGGATTTAGGGTATCTCCACATACGGCAGTTTTGCTTACTGAGGTATCCATTCAACCAAAAGAGAGCTTGATCGCTAAACAAAATTCGTTTATGAAAACTTTGATCAACGGCAACCTTTTTTTTGGCTACATTCACCGAATCTACGGCTTGCAAGGTAACCCTGTGGCTTCAATTCATGCACGAGTTGGATTTTATAAGCACGTAAGCCAAGATCTTTCCGCAAAAACTTCCATAAAATGGATGGACACATATCCAATTCCTATGCACGATGGCGGATAGACTGATTTGGGTCTTCCTCTACGCTTTGCTCTACAGCAGCAATGACTTCTTCTTAACACTTTACGACGTTCCTTTGGATGCGTACTGTCATTTAGAGTAAACGAGGTTCGAAAACGTTTCATACTTAATCGAATTAATTGCTCTGACACTTACATACTCACTTAAGTGGCGCTACAGTCCGGAATGAACTTGGGCCTCAACCAGCATGCCTCTCCAACTATCCCGATGCTTAGCTAACTGCCTCCAGTTGCGTACTCCAAGTTGGTTGCGGATGGTTTATTCTTGTGCGCGACACTTAAAGCGATGTCTTCCTCTAGTGCGTCCGACGTCTAGCTGGAAATCGCAGACTCTGCGAGCCGGAATATTGGTATTCATTCGTTCTACATGTCCTAGACATCTTAAACGTCCAATGCGGAGTTTTTTGACCAGGGGCATGTCGCTGTGCAGCTCGTATAGTTCTTGATTGAATATTCGTCTCCATAGCCCGTCAACGCAAACTGGACCGAAGATTTTTCGAAGAATTTTTCTCTCGAAACGACCAAATGATGTCTTCATCTGCTTTTGAGACGGTCCATGCTTCAACGCCGTAGACCAGGACTGGGATGATCAGGGTCTTTTATAAGATCTCCTTAGTAGTTCGAGTGAGGTTTTACTACTGAATTGACTACTTAGCCCGAAGAAACAGCGATTGTCAAGAGTAGCTCTTCGATTTATTTCTGACGAGATGTTCTTGTCAAAGTTGAAAATGAAGAAAGAGTTCCGTACTACCCCAAAGTTATATCAGTCAATGCTGTCCAATTCTTCAGTTTTGTGCGTCCTTTCACGTCGACATCTAACCAGCATTTACATCTAAAACCATTTTTGCCGCTTCCTTCTCTATACTAGCAAACGTGGCTATGACATCATGAAGTCAATATCGTTGGCGTGTGTCAGTAGTTGCACCGATTATTCGAAAATTGTGAATCTGGTGTTAGATCGCGAGTTTTGCACAATCCTCCCAAGAATCAAACTGAAGAAGTCACACGGCAGCGCATCGCCTTGCCTAAATCTTTTTTTGGTATCGAATGTGTCGGTGAGGTATTTTCCGACCCTGATGGAGCAGCGAGAATTCTCTATCGTCATCCTACTCAAACGGGCGAGTTTGGGCGGTATACGAAAACTAGACATGGCTCTGTATAGTTCGTCTCTATAAATGCTGTCATATAGATCTTTGAAATCGATGAATAGGTGGTGGTTATCGATTTTGACTTCTTGGGTTTTTTTCCTGAGATCTGCCGAAGTGTGAAAATTTGACCGGTTGTGGACTTTCCTGACCTAAAAAAAAGACTGGCAAAGGCGGATCAGGTTGTTGGTAAACGGTTTCAGGCGTTCACATATTACGGCAGATAGGATCTTGTAGGCGACGTTGAGGAGACTTATGCCTCTGTAGGTTGCGCAGTTTAGAGGGTCTCCTTTTTTGTGGATCGGTCAAACGATGCTGAGGGTCTATTCCTCAGGCATACTTTCATCAGATTGGGCATATGAGTTGGCGGATGTTACTTACCAAGTCACCTCCGCCGGCTTTATATAGCTCGGGGGGAAGACCCTCATTTCCGGCAGCCTTGTTAAGCTTGAGCTTTCGGTAGAATTTCAGCACGATGAACGAAATCACCAGGCCGATGCAGACGGTCATGCCAGATGCCACGCCTCTCATTTTCTGCGGGAAGACTTCAGATATCATGTAGAAGGGCAGTGTCAGGAGTCTCATGGTACTGAACATGAACTGAATGATAATACAGACGGCGGGTAGAATGGGTGCCACTTCCAGGATAACCGATTTTGTTTATTCTGTTCAGCATTGTCAAGCAGATGGAGCGCTTCTGGTTAAAATTAGGCCAGAGTTGCCTGGATATTTGATACGTTGTGCCGTTTATCCATCTGCGGTTTGCTTTCTTGATCGCATACAGTTTTATCCGTAATTTACACGTAGAGATGGGCATAGTTATCATATCTACTGGGTAGAACGTCGAGGGTTGTGCTCCTTACTGTTTCCAAATTTGCAGTGATTTGACCAAAATGGAAGTGAAAAGCCTCCTCCGCTTTAAAAAGAGCTTCGAATTTTTTTTCCACGGATAGATGGGCTAAGAATGGACCAAAATGATCTTAGTGTTCTGGCGAACCTAACCCTCTTTCTTTGCCTATAGAGCTCATAGTCAGCTCTCGCGCTCATCTGCAGCATAGCCTTATAGGCATCGTGACTGGCTATGAGCTTCTGTCGTCATTGCTCATCAAACCAAGGGTTTCTTGCTTGAAGGGCGTTAGAAACCTGGCACACCTGATTTTTTGAGATTATTGACATCGTCGCCATTGTTCTTTGTCATTACATACATGGTGGTGGTAGGTAAGGTGTGAATGGCGAGATTAAGGGATTTGCGTTCTGCATACGATTTGGAGATTTCTTGCGATTGCAGGCCTTCGACATTCAATTTTTTTTCACAGTATTTCTGATTTGTTGATGAGTTGTGGATATCCACATATTCCCACCTTGGATGTAACACGGTAGTGGTCCGATTATATAGATTCAATAAATCATATCGACAGTCGATGGCTTATCATTTGCTTTCTAACTCACAACATAGAAACGAATTTTTCTCTCGAAACGACCAAATGATGTCTTCATCTGCTTTTGAGACGGTCCATGCTTCAACGCCGTAGACCAGGACTGGGATGATCAGGGTCTTTTATAAGATCTCCTTAGTAGTTCGAGTGAGGTTTTACTACTGAATTGACTACTTAGCCCGAAGAAACAGCGATTGTCAAGAGTAGCTCTTCGATTTATTTCTGACGAGATGTTCTTGTCAAAGTTGAAAATGAAGAAAGAGTTCCGTACTACCCCAAAGTTATATCAGTCAATGCTGTCCAATTCTTCAGTTTTGTGCGTCCTTTCACGTCGACATCTAACCAGCATTTACATCTAAAACCATTTTTGCCGCTTCCTTCTCTATACTAGCAAACGTGGCTATGACATCATGAAGTCAATATCGTTGGCGTGTGTCAGTAGTTGCACCGATTATTCGAAAATTGTGAATCTGGTGTTAGATCGCGAGTTTTGCACAATCCTCCCAAGAATCAAACTGAAGAAGTCACACGGCAGCGCATCGCCTTGCCTAAATCTTTTTTTGGTATCGAATGTGTCGGTGAGGTATTTTCCGACCCTGATGGAGCAGCGAGAATTCTCTATCGTCATCCTACTCAAACGGGCGAGTTTGGGCGGTATACGAAAACTAGACATGGCTCTGTATAGTTCGTCTCTATAAATGCTGTCATATAGATCTTTGAAATCGATGAATAGGTGGTGGTTATCGATTTTGACTTCTTGGGTTTTTTTCCTGAGATCTGCCGAAGTGTGAAAATTTGACCGGTTGTGGACTTTCCTGACCTAAAAAAAAGACTGGCAAAGGCGGATCAGGTTGTTGGTAAACGGTTTCAGGCGTTCACATATTACGGCAGATAGGATCTTGTAGGCGACGTTGAGGAGACTTATGCCTCTGTAGGTTGCGCAGTTTAGAGGGTCTCCTTTTTTGTGGATCGGTCAAACGATGCTGAGGCTCTATTCCTCAGGCATACTTTCATCAGATTGGGCATATGAGTTGGCGGATGTTACTTACCAAGTCACCTCCGCCGGCTTTATATAGCTCGGGGGGAAGACCCTCATTTCCGGCAGCCTTGTTAAGCTTGAGCTTTCGGTAGAATTTCAGCACGATGAACGAAATCACCAGGCCGATGCAGACGGTCATGCCAGATGCCACGCCTCTCATTTTCTGCGGGAAGACTTCAGATATCATGTAGAAGGGCAGTGTCAGGAGTCTCATGGTACTGAACATGAACTGAATGATAATACAGACGGCGGGTAGAATGGGTGCCACTTCCAGGATAACCGATTTTGTTTATTCTGTTCAGCATTGTCAAGCAGATGGAGCGCTTCTGGTTAAAATTAGGCCAGAGTTGCCTGGATATTTGATACGTTGTGCCGTTTATCCATCTGCGGTTTGCTTTCTTGATCGCATACAGTTTTATCCGTAATTTACACGTAGAGATGGGCATAGTTATCATATCTACTGGGTAGAACGTCGAGGGTTGTGCTCCTTACTGTTTCCAAATTTGCAGTGATTTGACCAAAATGGAAGTGAAAAGCCTCCTCCGCTTTAAAAAGAGCTTCGAATTTTTTTTCCACGGATAGATGGGCTAAGAATGGACCAAAATGATCTTAGTGTTCTGGCGAACCTAACCCTCTTTCTTTGCCTATAGAGCTCATAGTCAGCTCTCGCGCTCATCTGCAGCATAGCCTTATAGGCATCGTGACTGGCTATGAGCTTCTGTCGTCATTGCTCATCAAACCAAGGGTTTCTTGCTTGAAGGGCGTTAGAAACCTGGCACACCTGATTTTTTGAGATTATTGACATCGTCGCCATTGTTCTTTGTCATTACATACATGGTGGTGGTAGGTAAGGTGTGAATGGCGAGATTAAGGGATTTGCGTTCTGCATACGATTTGGAGATTTCTTGCGATTGCAGGCCTTCGACATTCAATTTTTTTTCACAGTATTTCTGATTTGTTGATGAGTTGTGGATATCCACATATTCCCACCTTGGATGTAACACGGTAGTGGTCCGATTATATAGATTCAATAAATCATATCGACAGTCGATGGCTTATCATTTGCTTTCTAACTCACAACATAGAAACGTAGATCGTGAGTTAGCTAGCAAATGACAAGCCATCGACTGTCATTTTGTTTTTTTTTTTTTTGTTTTTTCTTCCAGGAGCCATGTCAAACCTCGGAGAATTCTTCAAAAACCTAAAAAACAACATTGAACACATGGAGAAGGGGAAATTCAGTGGCTCCGAGGAGCAACTTCTCGAAGGCGATCATCCAATCACATTGTTTCGCGAAGAACTGGAAAATGACGGTGTCAAGCCCACCGGCACTGCAGCATTCCTTCATGCAATACGAACATACCGACCATCGCAGAGGATAAGATCATTGGTTGCCCTCAATCCCGAAGGCTATCATGGATCTCAGTTCTTGGACCCCAACTACATGTGGGTCGGCTTAGGTAAACGAAAATAACCCAATATTCCCCGCATAAATTTATTTTCAACTTAAAATTTTATTTAATTTTATTAAATTAAATTTTAATTTATTTGCATTAAATGTAAATATAAAATAAAATTTTATTCATTCATATATTAATATTGTACGACTGTTAAATATATAATTTGGCAATACAACGAATGCAATAATTATGTCACTCAATCATGTCTCTGGAAGAATTAAAAAAAAAATCAATTTAAAGCAATGAAGAGTAAATTTTAAATAAATAAAAATTAAATCTGAAAACATATAATTATATCTAGTATCTCATACCTACCACATTCTATAGCGAATAGTTGCTAAGAATGGACAAAAAAATGTGTTTAATGAAAAATAAATGTTTATCCAAGTCATAAAAATAAATTTATTTTTAATTTAAAAATTAAAACAAAGGAGACCTTTAAATTCACAGCACGTTCTTTATTTAATACTTTTTTGGGTTTTTTTTTGTTTTTTTTTTGTTTTTTTTTTGACTGAACTTTCAGCCAACAAATTTATTATTCTACATCCGCAAGCAATTTAAAGATAACTAGCCTATAATTTGTATCTACAGTCTTTTCGTTAAAGGCGATTCTCCCTATTAATTTGCACTTTCATCGAACCAATGTCTGGTCTAATAGCTACCAGGCTACTTTTTCATAAAGATCTCACTCATTTCTATGTCGGCCTTTTGCTGGCTGGGGAACTTCCCAGTTCGGAAGTACTCCTCAATTTCTAGCAAACTCTTGCCCTTGGTTTCGGGCAAAATGAAGTATACGTAGAAGACCGCTACTAAGGACACAACCCCATAAAATGCGAATACATTCTCCTTGCCCATGCCATCGACCATGGTTGGGTAGATTTTCAGCACGATGAACGACATCACCAGGCCGATGCACACGGTCATGCCAGATGCAACGCCTCTCACTTTCTGAGGGAAGACTTCAGATATCATATAGAAAGGCAGTGTCAGAAGTCCCATGGTACTGAACATGAACTGAAGGACAATACAGACGGCGGGTAGAATAGGTGCCACTTCCAGGATAACCGGAAACCATGTGGTAGCAGCGATAAGAATCATACAGGTGGACATTCCAGCGGCTGAGACCATCCCGGCTGGACGGCGGCCCCATTTTTCCAAGATGTAACCCAAGCAGCAGGTTGTTAGAATACGACCGAGGGCTACTATGATGGCACACAGAACGGGATCCATAGACACACCAGCTTGAGTGGCTATTTGGACAGCGTAGACAACAACCACAACCACACCGGAGAACTGTTGAAAGAAAAACATTCCAATCATGATGAGCAGCGGTTTGTAGACTTCAGGCTCTCTGATTGACATGAGCAGGGACTGCTTTCCAGCACCGGCAGCTATTTCAGAGGTCTTTTTCATTTGGCTGTATTCCGTTTCGAATTCTTCGCAGTGGGAAGTATCTGAAATTGAAAATGGATGGGTTGGTGTATTAGATGGAAGTGGGTACTATCAAAGAGTATAGAACTACATAGAGTACGCATCTTATACAGCGAATATTTTCTATGTGGGGTACTGATATTGATACCCCAGTGTTGATATTGTTACCCCGGCATCAAACAATAGCCTTGCCGACGCATACGATTTATGAAATTTCCCCTACGCACTTACCGCCGGCGTCTGAAACGGCTACAAAATTTTTAGCTGTGATGCGTACTCTACGTAGTTCTATACTCTTTGGTACTATAAAAGTTCGGATCAAACATCGGGGTTAGTGCATTAGATAGAAGTGGATACATACTATAAAAGTTCGGATCAGACACCAGATAAGCCTTTACAGACTACGAGGCAAAGCGTGGTTGGTTATTTATGGCAAAACCTTATCTATACACCCAACTTTTAAGCCACGCGTTAGCTTATTTGTGATCTAGGAGAGTCTGGTAAGTTTTCTAGCTAGCGCTAAAGTCAAGGGTTTTCGTGAGCCTAACCAACTGTCTACAGTTGCAATCTCTATTTTAGCTAAAGGCTTAAGAAGTGCTCTTGAGTAGACAATGCCAAGGTTTCTTCAACTTCCACGATCTGAAATTTAAAGACTCTTCGGAAAAAAACTCAAAACCACACAAGAAAGTTGCGATCTCCATTTTAGCTAAAGGCTTAGGTAGTGCCCATGAGGAGACAATGCCAAGGTTTCTGCAACTTCCACCATCTCTAATTTGAGGACTCTACGATCAAACGAAACGAACTATACAGAGCCATGTCTAGTTTTGGTATACCGCTGGACGATATTTTTGTGGAGGATGACGATGCAGAATTCTGGCTGCAACATCAGTGTCGATAACGACCTCACGTTTGGCCAAGTCGTTGAAAACTCAAAACCACCTTCTTATCGAAGAACTGGAGGGAAAAGTGCAGACTTTTGAGAATGCGATGAACATTACATAAAAGGTCTCGTGTCCATTTAAGCGAAGCAAAAAAAACACTTCCCCCGTGGTGGAATGAAGATCTCTCCAATCTCAGACAGATGACCAGATCGATCTTCAATATCTGCAACAAACACAATTTCTGGCAGCCTTATAAGGACGGCTTAAGTCTGTATAAGAAAGCCATAAAAACATCCAAAAGGGAGGAATGTATGGATTGCCATTCTTTTGAAACCACAAAAGGACACCGCTAGGCTAAGCAAAATTCTGTCTAAGAAACACTCCAACTCTTCTTTTCTGAGAAGGTCAGATCGAAAGCGGACAGAGTCCTATGCGGGGACCTTGATAATCTTGTTAAACACACACTTTCCCGGATGAAGTGATACTAGTACAGAACCCGCGAGATCTCGGCAATTACAAACTTCACCACACAGTAACATCAACTCAATAATTTCCGAGGAAAATATTTCCTAGGCTATTAACAGCTTCTCGGACGAGACCCAACAATGCCATGGTTGGCGACCTTACTCGTGGAGATGCGCTCGAGTGGTAATTATACCGAAGATTAGCAAACGCGGCCACGAGACCGCGAAGGACTTCAGACCAATCAGTCTAACACCCTTTGTACTAAAAACCCCTAAGAGCGTTCTAGACATTCATATGCGAAGTTTTCTTCGCTATCCAAATCACAGCACGCCTACCTCAAGGGCAGATCAACGAAAACAGCTCTCCACATAGTAGCGCGAAAAATCGAAAAATCCATACACTATAAGGAATACACTCTAGCATCCTTCTTGGATTTAGGGGGAGCTTTCAACAACGTCCTCATTGAAGTTATTCTTGAATCTCTGGTCGTTAGAAATAGGAGATTCTATTAACCAATGGATAGTCTCTCTGCTCGAAACCAAATAAACCTCTTAACCACATTTGGCCATAGAAGAACGCCACAGGGTGGCGTCATCCCTCCTCTACTCTGGTTTATGGTTATGAACAAAATTTTAGTTAAATTAGACGAGGAATGGGTCAAAGTTGTGAATTCCCCTCCGTGGTAAGTGATATCATGGGGGCTGCTTTAGAAAAGGTTTGCACCTGGGCTGCAAGTTGTGGCCTCGGCATAAACCCGAGCAATACGGAATTGGTGCAACTCACTACCAAAACCGAAATACCCGACTTGATTCGCCCCTGTCTTAAGTCAACTTCACTCTTGACCCAAAACTTAACTGGAAACACAGTAAGGAAGGCGTATTCCATTCAGAACTACTGGCTGTCCGATAGGCTTGCACGCTACTGGGGCATGACACCACGGAAAAGCAAAATACCGCTATTCTCATAGATAGCCAAGCGGCCATAAAGGCCATGATTTCGGTTACCACATCCACCAAACTTTTAAGGGAATTCCGGAACGAACCTGCTCACCTTGGCGAACGCTTCAGGGTCGCATTCTCTGAGTTCCCTTGCACAGTGACATTGAAGAAAACACCACCAGCGAAAACCCATGGCCTGATGAGGAATGCCAACATATGATCGCCAGCCAAGAACGAGGCCGGTAAGGCTAAGCTGCCAGTGAAGACGAGAGCTAACATTAAGCTCTATAGGCAAAGAAAAAGGGAACGACACCGGCTTTTCAGAAAGAAGAAAAAAGAGCAAGAAAAGCGTGCGTTCGAGGATATAGAGAGGTGCTACTCCAGGAACGATGTTCGCAAATTTTACCAAAGTGTAAAACGTCAAAGCCAAGGTTACAAGGCTCGAACAGAATTCTGTCGAAATGAACAAGGAAATATCGTAGTTGAGACAAGTCGTTGCTGAGGATATTGAAGAACCACTTCTGCTGACTGTTAAACGTTGATGACGAGCAACATTCCGCTGTCAACCAATCGCGAACGAACGAACATAACAGCAAAAACTGCCAACCACCTGACCTGGGTGACATGAGGATAGCAATATCTGAACTCAAGCTCAACTAGGCTGCCAGAAATGACGGCCTCCTAGCTGAGCTTTATAAAGCCGGCATAGATGACTTGGTAAGTAACATCCACCAACACATAAGCCATCATCTGGTCGGAAGAAAGCCTGTAGAATGGAACCTCAGCATCGTTTGCCCGATCCAAAAAAGTAAAGAAGACCCTCTAAACTGTGGCAGCTACAGAGGCATAAATCTCCTAAACATCGCCTACAAGATCCTATCTGCCGTAATATGTTAACGCCTGAAACCGTTTACCAACAACCTGATCGGCCCTTATCAGTGTGGTTTTAGGCCAGGAAAGTCCACAACCGATAAAATTTTCGCACTTCGGCAGATCCTGTAAAAAAAATGCAAGAAGTCCAAATCGATACCCACTACCTATTCACCAATTTCAAAGCCGCATACGACAGCATTTATAGAAACGAACTATACAGAGTCATGTCTAGTTTTGGTATACCGCTGGACGATATTTTGGTGGAGGATGACGATGCAGAATTCTAGCTGCAACATCAGTGTCGGAAACGTCCTCACCGACACATTCGATACCAAAAAAGGATTTAGGCAAGGGGATGAGCTGTCGCGTAACTTTTTCAATTTGATTCTTGAGATGATTGTGCAAAACTCACGAGCCAACACCAGAGGGACAATCTTCCAAAAGTCGGTGCAACTACTAGCATACACCGACGATATTGACATCATTGGTAGGACTCAACGTGGTGTCATAGCCACGTTTGCTAGTAAAGAGAAGGAAGTGGCGAAAATATGTTAAGCTCTATGAGAGTAAGACTACGTTTATGCTGTCAACACGAAAGGACACACAACATCGACGAATTGGACAGAACGTCACCATTAACAGATAAATCTTTGAGGTAGAACGGCACTTTTTCTACCTCGGCTCCGCTGTTAACTCTGACAACAACATCTCGTCAGAAATTAAACGAAGAATTGCTCTTGACAACCGCTGTTTCTTCGGGCTAAGAAGGCAATTCAGTAGTAAGGCCCTAACTCGAACTACTGATCATCAAAGTCCTTCTCTACGGCGCTGAAGCATGGACCGTCTCAAAAGCGGATGAAGAAAACCTTGGTCGATTCGAGAGGAAAATTCTTCTAAAAATCTTCGGTCACGTTTGCGTTGATGGGCTATGAAGACGAAGGTTCAATTAAAAACTATACGAGCTGTACAGCGACACGCCACTGGTCAAAAAAAACTCCGCATTGGACGTACGTTTTTTCCATGGTTGGGTAGTTAACCCAAAGCACAACCCTCAACCTGGAGGGCCAGTTCTTATTTATTACGTACCCCTAGGACACGGGGCCATCAGTATGCACTACGGGATTGAGCGCTGCCATTGGCCTTTCGGTTCATCCGCTACCATCTCCTTTCAAAGGGCCTGACTAACCCTTGAAATTCCTAATCAACCTGTTGTCCGAATATGTCGAAGCAGCTAGTCTAGGTTCGCCTGGGACCGCAGGTCGGGCATTCCTTCCGTGTCATTCTGATCTGGCTGTTCATAGTGCTGCTGTCTTTCGTCGTGTTATCAACACTCGCGCTTATCGTTTTGCAAGTCAAATCCGGTTGGATGAGACCAGTACCCGGTTGTTCAGAATTTCGAAGCCACGAAGATTTTCATACATTGAAAACGCCCATAAGGAGGATTTCAAGGTGAGGGTATAGGGATACAATTCTTGAGATGGAGTCAGATAGCTCATCAAACTCGTTAAAAGTAGATTTGCTATCCAGGTTTGGACTTCTTCATTGTTAGTTCTGCGAAATTCAATGCGTTGTAAGCGACAGAGCAGCTGTGAGGGTATAGCGATTGAATTCGGGGGATGGAGTCAGAGTCAGCCATGCGTTGTAAGCAACAGAGCAGCTGATAAACGTGCAAGACAATGCTCTTCTATTGGTGTAAGTCAAAGCTCATTTGGTTAGCTTTTGAGAACATCAAGTCCAAGATCAGGGAACACTGGATCAAAAACATAGGAATGCAAGCACGATCTTTGACTAAATTTTACACAAGGAAGAGAAAAATAAGGAAAATAAGGATCCCTCCTTCGAATCTGCAAAGCCATCAAGTACTTCATGGCTGACTTATCCAGATTTGCCACGAAATCAAATTGGTTTCAGGAGTGATTAAAGGAAAGTAACCTGCGACTCCTCATGGTATCACAACGAACCATCAAGGCAAGCAAGCAAACTGATTGACAGCCAAATGAAAAACTATGAATCTGGAGGGGTGTACAAAACACTATTTTTGTTGTTAATTAATATAATTACCTGAGCGAATAGCTACCAAGCTTTGACTATTATTTAAGCATTAGCAACGCGTGAATAAATGTTCTCTAGACCATGAACCAGTTAATTGAATAACCACACCAACTTTTCATAATCACCACGCATGACGACAATGACTTTTGGATCATTAATTACTAGCTAATAGGCTTACCATTCATATCTAACCCGCGAAAGTACATCAACGACTTCCTAGACTCCTCACTCCGGCCTTTCTGCATCAGCCAACTAGGCGTCTCTGGCATTGGTATCACACACAAGAATGAAAATATTTGGTAACCCAACGATATCCCAGATATCAGCCGCCAATTGTCCTAAAAATGCAAAAAAAAAATCGTTCACATCTATCCCATGGGGAAACAATTCCCAACACACCCTTATGAAGTACCCTAACGTATACATCGCCATTATGCCACAGGACAACGCCAAGGCCGTTCCCAGCAAGAGTTTCCCTCGAATCCGTGGTAAAGCGATTTCTGCTGTATAAACTCCAGTTGGCGAGCAAAACAGTCCAATCATAACACCTTTAAGGGGGCGGGTAATCAATTTTAGTCTTTCAAATCAAAGGGCATACCTAAATACATACCAGAAATGAACCGCCCTACAAGAAGCTGAATGTAGACGGCTTCCTTTTCACTTTCCACTGCGGAAACCATTAAAGCCCATCCGATAATCCCGACAAGATTATTCACAAGCATAGTCCGCTTGCGGCCAATTTTATCGAGCAGATATCCAACTAAAATGCCGCCCAAAGGACATGCCATTGTGTTGATGGACGCTATAAGAAATAAATTAAAATTTCACACCAGGAGGTGGTGGAATAGTGTGTCAGTACTTACCAAACCATGATGCCTCCGAATGATTGAGATAAATGGCCTCATTTGGATCGGTTAATTGTTTTAATGTAACCGAAGGCATTGCCACTGACATTCCCGAGCCGAGGACACCAGCATTAGCACATAGAACCATGAGGGTCTACAAAGTTGAAAATCAAATTTTTATAGTTTTAAATAGGCTGGGAAATATTGGGAGGCTAGGGTTTTTTTTAGGTGGACGGAGGCCGACGAAGAACTAGTGAATGTCTAAGGCTACAAAACAGAAGGAAGAACAATTCGATGGGCTGAGTAAAAGTGAGGAAACTAAGTGACTATTCGACTGAGGATTCATCATTAAACAACACGGGACCAGACAGACTTTTTATTTTTGAATTGCATACATGGTTGGCATGGTTGGGTATTGTAGAACGAGGGAAGACTCTGATTGGCTTTTACTTGGCATGCCCAATGGTTATAACTCTGACTACACATCAACTGCTGATTTTTAACCTCCAAGTGGTAACCATCGGGTACTGGTCTCATCCAACCGGATTTGACTTGCCTAACGATGAGTGCGAGTGTTGCTGTAAACAGCCAGATTAGAACGGCACGCAATGAATACCGGGCCTGCTGTCCCAGGCGAACCTAGACAAGCTACTTCGACATATTCGGACAACAGGTTGTCTAGGAATTTTAGGGGTAAGTCAGGCCCCTTCAACAGAGATGGTGGCAGGTGAATCGAAAGGCTAACGGCAGCGCTTAATCCTGTTGTGGATAATGATGGCCCCGTGTCCTAGGGGTATATAATAAATTGAAACTGGCCCTCCATGTGGGTGGTTATGCTTTAGGTTAACTACCCAACCATGGAAAAACTTTATGTCACGAAGTAACCAATAGCCTCAGAAAGGACTGATTTCATTGTTGACGACCTGGCTAAACGAAAAAAAGACAACGAAGTTCGTATCTGCACCTGGAATATGAGAACATTAAACAGGAGAGGTGCAAGCGAACAACTAGTGGAAGCCCTAACCTGCTACAAAGCAGACATTACTGCCCTCCAGGAAATACGATGGGATGGGACGGGCAAAAAGAGGATGAAAAACTGTGACATCTACTACGGACCGTGTTATAGTGAGCAGAAACGGTGACTATTCGGATGCGGATTTGTTATAAGTGCCGGATTTAGGCATAAAGTCTTATGTTTCCAAGACATTAGCGAACGCATTGTAAAAATCCGCTTTAAGGCCAAATTCGCCAACATAATATTTATATGCGCTCACGCCCCAACGGAGGAAAAAGGTGATATAGCTAAGGATTTGCTTCTACGAGCTCCTTGACAAAACCTATAAGCGACTACCGAAGTACGATGTTAAAATCGTGCTGGAAGATTTTACCGCAAGGGTAGGAAGAGAAGACACGACAACACGTCTGGTGACAGACTTAGGCTAATTGACTTCGCTATGGAACGAAATGCCACTATAGCCAGCACACGGTTTCCTCACCTCGATATCCTTAAGGGAACATGGCGGTCTCAAGATCAACGAACGGTCAACCAAAGTAATCGCATTGCGATAGAAAAGAGGCACGCATCCAGTATTTTGGATGTCCGCAAATTCCGAGGAGCTAACATCGACTCGAACCACTACCTTGTTGCAGCCAAGGTTAGAATGCGGATATCCACCACGCCACAACAATCTAGAAATACTGTAAAAAAAATTTAATGTCGAAAGACTGCAATCGCAAGAGACCGCCAAGACCTTCGCGCAACACGTATCCCTAAGCCCCTCGATTAACACCATACCGCCAGCATCGAATATCCAAAAAAATTTAATTACAGTGGCAACGATGCCAACAAGCCATTAGATCAGCCGCAACTGATGTGCAAGGTTTCTCGAGCCCAGCAGCAAGAAACCCCTGGTTTGATGAGGAATGCCGACAGATGCTTGCAGCCAAGAACGAGGCCTACAAGGCTAAGCTGCAGGTGAAGACGAAAACTGCCGTTGACCTCTATAGGCGGAGAAGAAGGGAAGAACACCGGCTTTTCAAAATGAAGAAAAACGAGCAAAGAAAAGCGCGCGATTGAGGATATAGAGAGGTGCAGGAACGATGTTTGCAAGTTTCACCAAAGTGTAAAACGTCAAAGCCAAGGGCGCGAACAGAATTCTGTCAAGATGAACAAGAAAATATCGTAGATGAGACACAGTTGATGTTGAGAATATGGAAGAACCACTTCTGCAGACTCTTAACGGCGTTGACGAACAAAATTCCGCTGTCAGGCAGTAGGAACATTCAATATAGGCAACAACAGCGAAAACTGCCAAGCACCTGACCTGAGTGAAGTTAGGATAGCAATATCTAAACTGAAGCTTAATAGGGCTACCAGGAGTGACGGCCTTCACTTCGAGCTTTATAAAGCCGGTAGAGATGACTTGGTAAGTAACATCCACCAACTCATAAGCCAAATCTGGTCGGAAGAAAGTATGCCTGAAGAATGCATCAGCATCGTTTTTCCCGATCCATAAAAAGTGGGACCCTCTGAACTGCACCTACTACAGAATCATAAATCTCCTCAACATCGCCTAAAAGATCCTATCTGCCGTAATAGTGTGATAGCCTGAAACCGTTTACCAACAACCTGATCGGCCCTTATCAGTAAGGTCTTAGGCCAGGAAAGTACACAACCGATCAAATTTCCACACTTCGGCAGATCCTGGAAGAAACCCAAGATGTCCACATCGACACCCACCACCTATTCATCGATTTCAAAGCCTCATACGACAGCATTTATAGTGACGAACTATACAGAGTCATGTCAAGTTTTGGTATACCGCCCCAACTCGTCCTTCTGTGTAGGATGACGATGGAGAATCCTCACTGCTCCATCCGTGTTGGAAACGACCTCACCGACACATTCGATACCAAAAAAGTATTTAGGCAAGGCGATGCACTGTCACGTGTCTTCTTCAATTTGATTCTTGAGAGGATTTTGCAAAGCTCACGAGCCAACTCCAACAATTTTCCAAAAATCGGTACAAATACTATCATACACCGACGATATTGACATCATTGGTCGGACCCAACGTGATGTCATAGCCACGTTTACTACTAAAGAGAAGGAAGTGGCAAAAATGTGTTAAGCAGTAAATGATGGCAAGACTTTGCATATGCTGTCAACACGAAAGGACACACCACATCGACGAAATGGAGAAAATGTCACAATTGACAGTTATAACTTTGAGGTAGTACGTGACTTTGTCTACCTCGGATCCGCTCGGAATTACTCTTGTCAACCGCTATTTCTTCAGGCTAAGAAGGCAAATTTATCAGTAAAGCCCTCATTCGAACTACTAAGGAGATCCTATATAAGACCCTGATCATCCCAGTCCTGCTCTTCGGGGCTGAAGCATGGACCGTCTCAAAAGCAGATGAAGAAAAGCTTGATCGATTCAAGAGGAAAATTCTTCGCAAAATCTTCGGCCCCGATTGCGTTGACGGGATATGGAGACGAAGATTCAACCAATAGCTGTAGAGCGGCATGCCCTGGTCAAAAACCCCGCATAGGACGTTTATGATGGGTAGGGCATGTAGAACGAATTGACACCAAAACTCCGGCTAGCAGAGTTTTCGCAGAGTCGGACGCAGTAGATGCGCGAACAATTAAAAACCGACCACAACCAACTTGGAGGCAGTTTGTAAGGACCGGGCTAATTGGAGATGCATGTTGGTTGAGGGCCAGGTTCATTCCGGACTGTAGCGCCACTTAAGAAAGTAAGTATAGGGAGGGAAAAAAACCCGAAATAATACCTGCGGCTGTTAATGCCTTTTGCTTGTGGGGTATATTTCTTCTGCGTGCATCCGAACTCGTTCACATCCCAAATCCAGCAGAGAGCCCAAGCAGGGGTGTCGCAGTTAAACCTTGCATACACCAAACATGAATAGAATTCCAATTTCAAATCACAATAACACCCGCAGGTTTTAATACCTTCAGGTGGAGGGGCTTATTTCAATTTCAAAAAAGGCAATAAGCCCCGTGGGGGCTGTTACCTTTTTTTGGAAACAAAGCCTCATGGGGCTTATTTCAGCGGGGTTATCACGCTCTACCGCCGGTTTTATCACAGCATGGGCATTTGAAGAGAAGAGACTTAATTTGGTCGGCTAGATTACGTATATCAAAGGCACCATGCTCCATCCCGCTAAAGCAAATACAGTTGAGTATGAATTCACTCCCCCCATGTGTTTTACTAAATTGGCAAGCTCCCTATTCCCTATTGCCTTAGTTGTCCTTAAGCGGTGCTGTCGTATAAAATGTAATTCCTTGGCAATTTCGACCGCCCGCTTGGGCCAGTAAGTAAGTAAGTTAGGTAGCTGATAAGTTGCCTAGCTTTTGATGAATTTCTGTTAAGCTTAAGAATTATTTCTAAGTTGAAGACTTTAGAAAAAAAAAAACAATACCAACGCCTAACTAAGCTGAGCTTTAAAGGCTCGCAAAGGTTTCTTTTACTTGCCAGACTTCGGACGTAGTAGAGGAAGAAATCATTTTAAGTTGATCACGTCTTATTAACCGACCTCAAGCTTAGTGCAAATACGCAACTGGCACTTTTGTTAAGGCCTAGGCTCATCCCGGACTGTAGATTTCAATACCCAACTACAATCCTCACCTAAAAACCGCTTTTCACCAGATATACTTGCACAAAGATCACATTTGCATTCCGCACAGCCTAAGCTGGCCTCATACAATGACCTACATCCCCACTTATCTAATCTTACAGCCATCCTTACCTGTCTAAGTACAGCTTTTGTTCGTTCGCCGAGTGGTTTTTCCGGTTTTCCTGATTCAGCTCCAATGCCCGAGCAAATATCCGGCTTTGCCTTGCCATTGTGCAGCGCTTCATGTTCTCCAGCGTTAAAAGAAGGCATCGCGTCTGCAATCTGTCTAGCTGTGTGATTTATTCGATAACTTATCACGCACTCACTGAATTAATTCCTCTGTATCTCTCTTATTCGCACACATAAACTGGCTTTGAAAAACTTGAACTCAATTCGTATCTTTTCGTCCCCGAACTCGATTTTTTCTCACAGACAAATCTTGTAATCACGTGAATCGACTGAGAAAACTTTGCGCAAAACACAAAAAAAAAAAACACAAAATATCATCAAATAAATTTATTCCCCAACTCGAAATGCAAATCGCAACTTATCTAAGACTGTTCAAGGCCAAATCACCGGGACCACTGCCATTCGCGAACTAAACGTGTCTGTTGATACTTGCGACGGCACGCCAGCTTTTGAAATGTTCTCGCGGGCCGTTCGACTAAAAAACCCCCAGCCCCAGCAGCACCTAATGGTGGAAGTGAATTTCTGTATTGATTGGCAAACTTTATTGAACGTGACATGCAAACGTGTGTATGTTGCACTTTTTTCCAACAGGCCGAGCTGCAGTTTAACGGTCTTGCGTAATGTGGAGTGTTTGTGTTCGAATTCCTTTGTCTCCAAAGAACTTAAAATTTATTGCATGACCAGGTCGGACAGTGGGTGGGAGGATAGGTTTGCAAATCGATTGCCCGATTTAAAGGGAAGGTTCACTGAGGTTGACCGATCGCGTTAAACTGAAGGCACTTATGAGCACAAAGCTGCTTTTCACTTTCATCACTTTTATGTCGTGAGCATGATTTCGGTTCTCCACTCGAGGGGTTGGTTCTACGTTTGACGAAATTTCCATACCCAAACAGGTTGAAGACGAGTCGCACTCAAACGAGGGTACATCTGCTCGCGAATTCGGATGGCAGTGTGCCAGTTGAGGAAATACTTTGCAGATACTACTTGTATCTGTCGAATGAATTTTGGTTCTGATTTTGTTGTGTTGTTGTGCGCGTTAGTGACGGATAATTATGGCACTTGAGGTTGAGGGAATTCGTAAGTTTCGTTATCATTATCGATGAACATGACTGCACGTCATGTTGGTGTGTTATCATCACGGGGCTCTAAGTCAGGGGATTGATCATGTAATGTACTTTTCCGTGTCGCGGGTCTTGTCTGATTGATTGCTAGACAATTATATAAAATCCAACGCATTATGTGGTGAAATTCGAATGAATAATTAAAAATCAATCATTTGCCAAAGGGGTATAGTCTAAGCTAGCACCCTATGAGATGATTCTGCGATTTTGTTTGTTTGACAATGACATTGGTAAAGATACTGCCTTGAGAAGTCGAGTGAGGGTCTTTGCCCCACTCAATGATGCTCTTTGGCAAAGCGTTTATTTACCCAGAGGACTATATACAGACCGTTCAAGAGCTAAAAGAAAACTAAAAATAGGGTCTATATGAATTCCCCTACTTCAGACTATGCAGCTTTTGCGACAACTTGTGCAAGCAATTCGTGAATCGGTTTTTATGTTGAAAATGCTTTTTCATGTTTTTATTTTTTTATTTATTGAAATTTTTTTTGTATCATCAAATTATAAAGTGCACAACAGTCTCCCTTGGACCTACGTCATTGGTTTTTACCGGCACCGATTGGGAAAGCATTGAAAAACTCAAATATCTAGCATTAGCCACCTATATAGGGCCTAAGACTTATCTTCTCCCTTCGTTTGGGCATGAGAAGTTATTATTTTTGCCACAAAAAAAAGGAGACCGCTCTTATTTACCGTCAAATCCGAACTGGAAATTGGAAAAGCTTCTCATGACAGTGGTACTCTTGGATGTTTGGCAGACCTTCGCAATAGCTGGGCCTGTGAAACAACTGTGTTGTCCCTTTTGGTATTTGAAACAGGGAACCTGCACTTTATATTCCACTAGGCCACTACTGCCAGAACAAGTATTGCCTTCAAGAAAATATCTGTCTTCAGATTTAATTCAAACTTTACATTGCGATAAAAGAGAATCTCAATAACGTGGGCCATGCTAAATTACCTGTCTATCTGTCCAACTGCAATATACCTGCATACTTACTACAGATTGGAATAAACCTGGGACTCAACCAACATGCCTCTCCAATTAGCCCGTTCCTTAACTAATTGTTTTCAGCTGCGCACTTGAAATTGGTTGAGGTTGGTTTCTACCTGTGCGTCCGATAAGCCTGGCTGGGAATCGAAGACTCTGCGAGCCGGAGTATTTGTGTCCATTCGCTCCACATACCCTAGCCATCTTAAGCATCCAATGCGGAGTTTTTTTTTACTAGAAGTATGTGGCTGCACAGCTCGTATAGTTCTTGGATTGAATCTTCTTCTCACAAGCCCGTCAACGCAAACGGAACCGAAAAATTTTTTCTCTCAAGAGAGATCAAGGATTTATTTATAATATCCGTGTCTAAAAATAACTAAAGGGCTGGAATAAGGTGTTAAATGGTCCATGCCGATATTCGACCAAGCATAGGGCCCTACCAAATGCTCAGTTGCTAAGGTGTAGTATCCGGACTACCCCGCAACTCTTACTTACTTACTTGAATGGCGCTACAGTCCGGAATGAATCTGGAACTCAACAAACATGCCTGTCCAATTAGTCCGGTCCTTAGCTAACTGCCTTTAGTTGTGCACTCTAACTTGGTTGAGGTCGGTTTCTGCTTGTGCACGCGAATTAAGGCAAGCTCTTCCTCCTCAGACGTCCGACGACGTCTGACTGGGAATCGAAGACTCTGCGAGCCGGAGTATTGTTGTCCATTCGTTCGACATGTCCTAGCCATCTCAAACGTCCAATGCGGAGTTTTTTTGGACCAAAGGCATGTCGCTGTACAGCTCGTTTAGTTCTTCGTTCAATCTTTGTGTCCATTGCCCATCAACGCAAACGGAACCTAAGATTTTTCGAAGAATTTTCCTCTCAAATCCACCAAGGATTTCATCCACTCTTAAGACGGTCCATGCTTCAGCGCCGTAGAGCCACTCGTTGGAACTAATGTGAGAACACAAAAAAAGTCTCACTTAAAAAAAGCAAGAACCCAAATCTAAAACATAAAACGTGGGGACTGTCCTCTAAAAAGAACACCTTCTAGCACCACAGGAGTGACACCTGGAAGCACTGCCATAGCCAAAGCTTTGGGAAACCTGTTCCGAGCCAAGTAAGCCACCGAGAAAAGGTAGGAACCCCGGAGATTGCTGAACATAGTCCGAACTCAAACCTTGGACGAGTGTTGCAAGGAGATACTCTCCCAACCACCATCAACCTTAAAGGATCAACCGGTTGTTCGGCTTCGAGTTCGGACCGCCTCTACCGATAGTGATTCATTAATTTCTTCACACCCTATTTCAACATGTTTTAAAACGGTTCCGTGACATAGAGCCAAGCGTCATAAGGCCAAATCTATAAATTTGGTCTTATGACTTATTGTGAAAGTGACATAACGCCAAATTCTAGCACTTGGTGTAATGACACTTTGATGAAGCATCAAAAGACCAATTTGGCATTATGAGACTTTCGATTGCATTATAGGTTTGCTTTCCTGATACGTGTACAATTTGATTTGAGCTCCATTTGGCTTTATGTCACTTTCCTCATTTGGCATAATGTCGCCTTATCGAAGTGTCATATTGTCGAAGTGTCATATTGTCGAAGTGTCATATTGTCAAATGCTAAAATTTGCTTTAATGTCACTTCTATAAAGCGACAAAAGGCCAAATTTATAAATGTGCTAAAGTTCTTTATAAAAGCTTTATAGAAGCTTTATAGAAGTGACATAAAACCAAACTTAGGCATTCATGGAACCTTTGTATCCTCTCCTGGCGGTATATCACCGCCGCTAACGTAAAGACATTGGGAAAACCAGGTCCAAACGTAGTGGAAGGGTGTGTCAAGAATGGTCATACCTCTATAGCTGATAAAGCATCCGAAAAACATCGGTTTCTGAACGTGGTCTGATCTATAGCCAAGTGATGCGCGGGGTACACCCCGATCGACCTCACACCAGATGTCCCCTACCATATCATCAATAAATCTGGGCCAAGAAACAGCTTAACGTTTTGGCAGCTCCTCCGAAAGATACCGCGTTCAAAAGACAAACACCGGTGGAAGACACCACAAGGAGCGCCAACAAAAAAAAAACCGACAATCCCTCCCCTTTCAAAACCCCTAAAAGCGGGTTTAGTCAGATGTTAAAAGAACATCTGGAATTAGCGGTTACTGACCGCAGCGTTACGGATGGAAGCATAATATCGAAAAAAATGGAGAATGTAGGAGTTAAACTTGACTCCAGCTTCCTCCAAATTCTTCGCGACTTCTGTAGAAGCTGCTTGGACGAACATATAGGGGGAATGTATTCCTCACCTTCTTTGCTCCTGTCCAGCTCCGTCCAAAGAAAGAAAACTCCTTCTGGGAGACTTCTTCTTTGATAATCTAAATGTGCTGGCTCAGTGGCGCGATGGTAAGTGCGATAAACTGCCACGCAGAAGGTCAGGGTTCGGCTCCCAGGAAACACCTAAATGAATATTTACTGGCCCTCCTCTCGTGATGAACTGACAAATCATTCGAGTAGTATCATTATCGAGAACAGCTTATCACAACTTAGTCGTTCGGATCTGGCACAAAACAGGGGGTCTCACCATAGTGCAATAAGTACACGCGGAGACAACCTGGGCAGTAACGAAACTGTTGCGCCAAATAAAATTATTGTGAGCTGGCCAATTATAAGGCAAGAAACCTCATTCGACCCTGATGGAGCTGTGAGAATTCTCCACCGCCATCCTGCACAGACGGACGAGTTTAAGCGGTATACCGAAACTAGTCATGGCTCTGTATAGTCCGTCTCTATAATTGCTATCATATGCGGCTTTGAAATCGATGAATAGGTGGTGGGTTTGTCCAGTATCTGCCGAGGTATGAAGACTTGATCAGTTGTGGACCCACCTTGCTTAAGACTACTCTGATAAGAGCCGATCAGGTTGTTGGTAAACCGTTTCATGCGTTCGCATGTTTCGGCAGATAGAATCTTGTAGATGTTAAGGAGACTTATGCCTTTCTTGTTGGCGTTATTACTCTCAAAGGTGTGATGTACATACTTATATTCCAAAAATATAAGCTACCTGACTATCTACTTCAAAAATTTAGTTTTTCAAGTATCTACGAGTTTAATTTGAAGTAGGTAATTTTTTTTATTATACTTTTAGGTGTAGAGTCAAAATTTAACAAACCGCGCATTTCACTACATTATTCGAAGTTGTGTTGTTCTTATTGTCGTTATGTGCATTACCATTCATTAATTTTTAAAGATTAGCGGCAGTTCCCTGAGGCCCGGTTTTTCAGTGCGAGTTCATCCGAGTTTCAGAATTAATCTCGAGTTAACTCGAGAATGTAGTTTTTCAGTAAATTTTAATCCAGATTTACCTTCGACTTAATACAGCAAGTTTGGTGAGTTAACCCTGGGACTAAGTGATCAGATGTTTTTGACAGATGATAAAATGCCAAACAAACAATTATTTTCAATTCCATTTGGGTGGAGATTTTATAGTTTTAAGAAAGTAAATGGGCATCTGATCCCAGCGACTCGAAACTGTTTTAAGTATTGAGTTTGACTGTTTTAAGGAGCAAATGACTTGTAAGATCGCGACGAATGCATTTTCATTTGTTTGGGGAAAAATAAGTAAAACAACTGATAGATGTGCTGTTGCAAATCTTATACATTTCGATATTTTTTTGACAGCAAAATAGAAGAATCTTGAGTGCTACCAAACAAAATCACCACAAACGGAGTTAAAGTTAATCCTGCACTGAAAAACTAACTCTGGACTCAATTTATTCTGGTGTTAGTTAACTCCGGGTTAACTCAAACTTAAATCAGCACTGAAAAACCGGGACTAAGGCCCGTTTGCTGATTCGGAACATAAATCTTATGCATAGCTAAGTTCCACATAAATTCTATGCGATACTTAAATGTATGTGAGTTGCACGAACAAATATATGTTCTATTATTTTATTATTATTTTTTTTTTTATTATTCTTTCTTTAAAACGTTATAATAATTCAAAGTATAGCTCAACATAGTAAGCGACCACTTTTGAATTATAACTATCTTCAAGTCGGTTTCTGCAAACGTCAAATAATTGTCAGTTTTGTTTTGTTTCTGTTCAAACGTATTTTGCGGTACATATTTTGATTTGAAAAATGTCTGAAAATAAAAAAAGAACCCAAATTTTTCGCAAAATGAAAAAACGCTTCTTCTTCATTGTGCTTTTGATGAAAAAGAAGTCATCGAAAATAAAAAAAACCGATGGCGCAACGTGGAGAGATAAAGAAAATGCTTGCAATCGAATTGAGAACAAATTTAACAGCCAGTCGGGGTCATGCTTTAGGAACAGCGAATCGCTAAAGAGGTTTTATATCAACTACAAAGCCGAAATAAGGAAGGAGGCAGCAAAAGAAAAAAAGTTCTGCTATGCAAACAGGAGGAGGTAAGCCATTCACACCTTCTGACCCTAATTTTGAACTGGCAGTAACAATAATCAATCCGAAAACAATTTATGGTCTGGAAAACGAATTCGATGGTGACGATGGCTTTGTGAAACAACAAGAAAACGGCAAGGTAACATCTAAATAAACTTTAGAAACTATAAACTGTTTACTATATTTACAAATCTTTTGTAGTGCGACGAGAATGAAAAATCCAACAACGACTGGAGTGATTACAAGCCCTCAATGCTAAAAAAAAACAAGTTCACCCGAAGTTGAAAGCCATAGCCCACAGAGCCGAAGACATACTTGTTTAGGATGAAATTTCGCCTGATACTGAATCCGGTTCTACACAACAAATAGTGATGACAAAGGGCTTTAAAAAACAATTTTGTAGTTCCGAACCACTGGATAATGCTCCATGGACTGCAAGACGAAGACCAGTCGCCTCTACATTGCACAGCAGCTAAATATCAGAGCAGTACTCCGAGCTTTAAAAGATTACAATTGAAATAGCCAAACTGCAATTTGATACCTTAAAAGAAGAAGCAATACTAAAAAAAATATCAAAGCAATGTTGAGCATCAATTAAAGCAAAAATCTCTGCAACTAGACATCGCAATTAAAAGTGAAGTTTTAAAAAAAAAATACAAAAAGAAGAGGGCACAACAAAAGATGCCCATAATCTTTTAAAAAACATTGAAATGTTTTTCAAAGAAGTTAATCGTCGACTGAAGTAAAACTAATTTTATTTTGAGTTGAATTTTTTTTTTATTTCTGTTTTTGATCTAAGAAGTTTGATATAATGTTTACAATCCTGCGAAATAGTTATTTATCAAATCCGTACGCTTTTGCATATTAAAATTCAACGTCGAGCTTGAACTGTTGTTTTGAGAGGGGGTTTTCAGTATGTATCTGTCCATTAGTAATAGCACGTTGTAGATCTTCTTCACTGAAATCGAAGCTTTCAGGAGGGTCTTCAAATATACCCTTATGCCTCAAATATTGTGCAAAGTGCAGGTAGCAATTATAATTGTTAATACTGTACTCAGTTTTAATCGAGCACCATAAGCCAAAACGGGAAATCTTCTTTTTAAAATCCCAAAAGCTTTTTCTATTACACCTCTAGAACGAATTTGAGACTCATTATACAATTGTTCTGGTGGACTTCTTGGATTGAGAATAGGAGTCATCAAATTAAATTTTTGAGGATAAGCTGAATCTCCTGTTTTATAGAAAAAATAAAACCTACAAATTAACAAATTTTTATGAAACCTACCCAAGAGGGTATGCTTTGGAGAGACAGTCAAATGCAAATGTAGAATGCTTATTCTACATTTGCATTTGACTGTCTCTCCAAAGCATTTTTTATTGCACAATTATTGAAAATTGTTGCGTCATGAGTAGATCCGGGCCATCTAGCCACCGCATTGGTAAAAATCATTTGAGCGTTGCAAATCGCTTGAACGTTGATAGAAAAATAACTTTTCCTGTTTCGAAACACTTCTCCATCAGGCCCACCTAAACGTACCAATAGATATTATTTTTGGAGTCAATCTTATGTAATAATATACCGGGCGACTGAATTTTGACGTGAGAGCCGTCAATAGCTCCAACTACATTTGGAAACGACGCTATATTACATAAAAATCACGCTTGGTTTTTGAAATGTCGGTGGCAGTTTCAGGAAATTTTATATAATCATTTCCCAGTTTAGCTATTGCTCTTGAAACTCTCCAAACTATTCTTGAAGCTGTTGAGACATGCATTCCACCAAAATCTGCTATACTTAGGAGATGGCTTCCCGTGGCGAAAAAGCGTAGCGCAACCAATAGTTGCTTAATAGGAGCGATTGAATTATTCCTTTAGGAAGGCAAAGCGTAACGTACCTGTTGGATGGACATTCTAAAGAGTATTCTATTTGGTTTAAAATAGTTATGGTTATTTCCTTTCTTAATCGAAATCTTTTGTAAAAGGAAAGTTCGTCAAAAGAATAAAAATATTCATTCCTCTCGTAAATTTGACGTGGAACGCCTACTTCTAGAATTTCAAAAACTTCCACATCATCTTCGATCAAGTCCGGTAATTCAAAATCCATTTATATTTACTTTTTAATTAAATTATCGTACCAGTATCTTCACAATTCATGAAAAATAAGTCAAAAACAATAGTAAACGAAAACAAATGTCTGACTTAAATATCTTACTTCTTCTACCTAGGTTATATTCAACTTAAGGATTTTTATGTTTGAGTTTACTTTTGGTGCAAAGCAATAAGTGTCACTTAAGGGTTTATGTGAAACATAAGTATTTATGTTCCGAATCAGCAAACGGGCCTAAGTATTTTTTTTCCGTTTCAATGGCCCCTATTGCAAGTGTTCATTAACGATCGTTAAGCTACATTGATCGATAGTCGATCATCGCTTTTATTGCCCATAAAACTGTGGTCTATATCCATTGATACACACAATAGCTCGTTCTCATTCATGTCATCCTGGTCGAATGGATTCTTTTTTTGTGAAACAGACCTTTCAGGATCCTGGAAAACCATGACCTTCTGATAATATTTAGTATTAACAGGTTCAACTTTACCTAGTTTTGTTATACCACCCCTTATTTCAGAGCGAATGTTGATAAAGTTATTCAATGTGTACATACTGACATAAAATATGGCGCACCCTGTCCATCGGTCCATAAAAGATGGGTGCCAAGGTAACATCCTTAAGGCTTGGAAATATAGATACTGATCCAGCCAGATGCCAAGGTACTTTACTGCACTTTTACTCGCCAGTGGCTGTCCGCTTGGTCCAACGATCACTAGAAGCCCTGGACAACTGTGTCCTAAACAGGATAGTTTCCAATTTATGAAAGTTGATTTTCAACTTCCAGTCATCACAATATCTCTGCATCTTGTCGAAGTCCCGCTGCAAAAGCGTTCGAATTACCTCGACCGTAGGTTTGTTTTTTACGCGATAAGATCGTCCGCTTACGCAATTGCCTTAGTAAGACTACCTATCACATCACGTGTAAATGCTGAAGAGAATCAGCGAGTTTACCGCTCCCTGTTGCAGACCATTTTTAATGAAAAATTCAGTGGTAGAAGTTACATTGCCACTTTTGACAACAAACGTTCTGCCAGTCAACATGTCATGAAGCATATACAGCAGTGGTTTACTTATGCCAAGTCTGATCAGCTTTAGATAGAGGCCCTCTAACTATACGGTGTCGAAAGTCTTCTCTAATTCAACCAGACATAAACCCGTGAACTGTTTTTTTTGGAGGCGGCATCATTTCCAGCCTTGAAACCAAACTGGTTCTCTGGTATAATATTATAATCCTCAGACCTTTTGAACAGAGCTCGATTGACAATCTTTTCGAAAACCTTGCTGATACTCGGATGGAGACTTACTTACTAACTTACTCAAGTGGCGCTACATTCCGGAATGAACCTCTGCCTCAACCAACATGCCTCCAGGTGCGCACTCCAAGTTGGTTGAGGTCGGTTTCCACTTGTGCGCGGAAGGTGAGGTCTTCCTCTACTGCGTCCGACGTCTGCCTGGGAATCGAAGACTCTGCGAACCGGAGTATTGGTAGCCATTCGTTCTACATGTCCTTGCCATCTTAAACGTCCAATGCGGAGTTTTTCGACCATGGGCATGTCGCTGTACAGCTCGTATATTTCTTGGTTAGATCTCCGGGACCGAAGATTTTTCGAAAAAATTTTCTCTCAAATCTACCAAGGATTTCTTCTGCCGCTTTTGAGACGGTCCATGCTTCAGCGTCGTAGAGCAGGACTATGATGATCAGGGTCTTATATAGGATCTCCTTAGTTATTCGAGTTAGGCCCTTACTACTGAATTGCCTTCTTACACCGAAGAAACAGCGGTTGGCAAGAGGAATTGTTCGTTTAATTTCTGACGAGATATTGTTGTCACAGATAATACCGGAGCCGAGATAGTCCCGGAAGGAGACTTACCGACCAAAAATTCGCCGGTTCGGAGTTGTAATTTCTTTTTTTCGGGAGAGGATGAACCACCGCAGTCTTGCAACGTATGGATAATATTCATTATTCAGCGCGTTGTTGAGCAGCGTGGCGTAAATGTAAAAGGTTCAGGGGGTAATTTTCGCAGTGCAACGTTGGATATACCATTGACTCCCGCTGACTTCTTTTTCTCTATGGAATCGAAGATGATCTGGAGTTCCACCTTCGAGATTAACAGGGGACTAGACGCACTTCGCTCGGCGACTATGGCGTTTGCCAAGTTTTCGTCATCAAACCGGGTGGAACCACGGTTCTCAGATCGCCATGGCGTTATGTCATTTCGGAGATAGAAATGGTGGAGCAGGGCATTGTTTTCCAGGACGCGGTTCGGACGAATGCTATCATTCACCTTATACACTTCCTGAAAGACAGCCCCCACTGCCTCCACTTTCTCCTGAGGATCTTCAATAACATAGAAATCGTCATCGAAGACGGCTTCCCCCGGATCAATTCCTGCTGTCAAAAGTATGTTAGCCATGTCAGTTGTTCGTTGGAGCTTAATACACGGAAGGTCGTTATGACCTTTCCTCCTTAATTTGTGGAAACTTTCTCGCGTCGCTGTAATTCCGTCTGTTATTCCAAAACAAATTAATGGACAACCGATTGTTCTACTTGATCGATTGGTTGATGTTTTTGATCGACGCCTTCAGTATACTAATCTCCGGGTCTCGTGGGTTTGTCAGTCTTCTGTATAAGAGATTGAGTCTTGCCAGAAGTCCGCTTTTTTGTCTGTGTAGTGTGTCAATGGTCGCATTTCTGTACGTAGACGTAATGTCATGCTCTTTGCATTTCGGTATCGTCCTGTTCATTGTTTATTGAAACGTTTCGTCCATTTCTTGTAAGTATTCGTAGATTTCGTAGAGACAACCATCTCGGATAACATATGCAAAGAGGATGAAAAACTGTGATATTGACAATGGACCGTTTTAAAGTGAGCAGAAACAGCGACCTCGAATGTGGATTCGTTATAAGCGCATCATGACTCAATTCACCAACATAAGACCTATATGCTCTCACGTTTCAAAACGCTGGAAAAGTTTGATATAGCGATAGTCTGCTCCTACGAACTCCTGGCAAAAGCTTATGAGCGACCACCAAAGTACGATGCTAAAATCGAGCTGGGAGATTTTGACACAGAGGTAGGAAGAGAAGGCTTCTAGTAATAAGCCTACAGGAGAGCTCACGTGCAAAGTGTAAAATGTCAAAGACAAGGATACAAGTCGAGGAAGGCATCCTATCGAGATGAGCAGGGAAATTTCGTAGTTGAGACACGGGTAGACTGAGATACTCAAGAACGACTTATAGAGATGAACTATCCAGAGCCATGTCTAGTTTTGGTATATCGGCTAACCTCGTCCATCTATGCTGGAATTAAACGAAGAATTACTCTTACCAACTGATGTTTTTTTGAGGACAAGAAGTCAACTTAGTAGTAAAGCCCTCAATTGAGCCACTAAGGAGATTCTGTACAAGACCCTGACTATCCCAGTCCTGTTCTACGGCACTGAAGCATGGGCCGTATCAAAAGAAGATGAAGAAATCCTCTTGTCACTGCACAGTGACATTTCTCGAGTCAAAAACGTCCGCATTGCACGTTTGATATGGCTAGGACCTAAAGAACGAATTGATACTTATGCTACGGCTCTCAGAGTCTTCAATTCCCTACCAGACGTCGGACGCAGTAGAGGAAGACATTGCCTTAAGTGGCGCACATAATTAGAAACTGAACTCCTCAACCAACTCGAAGTGAACAACTGGCGGCAATTATTTGAGGACCTGGCTAATTCAAAAGGCATGTTGGTTGAGGTCCAGGTTTATTTCGGACTGTAGCGCCATTTAAGTAAGTATGTGAGGTAAAGAAACCCCATGACAGCACAAATTGTTTGTTTTAAGTCTAAAATGCGGTTAAACCCCTAGGCGCTGGTGGGGATTAAAAATAGTCTTCATCCCAAAAGCCGGCAAGCCCAAGCCACATGAGAGCGAAGGACTTCAGACCAATAAGTCTTAAATCCTTCGCACTAAAAACCCTCGAAAAACATTCGTGACAAACTCGACCCCCAACACATATCCTCGGCATAACATGCCTACACGAAAGGTAAGGGAGTCGAAACTGCCCTACATGATATCGTTAGGAAATAGGAAAATCCCTTCACGAGAAGGAACATACACTCGCTGGATTTCTCGACATTGAAGGAGCCTTCAACAATGTGAACACAAACGCTCTTAAAAGAAACCTCGTGGAGAACAACGTGGACCAACCTCTGATACACATTATTGGAAGTATGCCATAGAAGTATAAACGCGAACCTGGGAGACACACATCTCAAAGTAGTAGCATCAAAAGGCACACCACAAGGACGCGTTATCTCACCTCTGTTGTGGAACATAGTCATCTATGAGATCATCATCAAGCTACAGTGCAATGGGGTAAAAGTCATAGCCTACGCAGTGCTCTAAGAATCAGCAAGCTAAACTGCTGGAAAAAGAACTCAGGAGGACATGCTCAGTTTCTACACAGATATCTGAGCTCAGCTGTATCCTCTGACTATATGCTACCTCATCATGACTTACAAGGACCATTCTTCTGCATCTTTCCAAGCTGAGAGACGTGGGAGAGGAACGAACTGGGCACCGAAACCATATCCATCTACAGGTATGGTTCAAAAATGTAGGCGTTGGAGCTGGAGAGTTCTTAACAGCACTTTTCGTCTTCTTAGCTCAGCAGTGTCTTCTAAGCCGAGATATTGGCAGTAGCAAAGGCAGCCAAAGCGACCTCAATGCTGCCGATACCACCAGATGATATCACCATCTTCACTGACAGTCAGCCTGCAATTAAAGCCGTCTCTGCTGTTGAAATAAAATCTAAACTTGTGAAGCGTTATCGTGAAGAGCCAAAGGTTCTTGGCGTCCAACATAATGGTAAGCTCTGTTGGGTCCCCGGACACAAAGGGGGCCCAGGTATGAAATTGCTGATGAACTGGCGGGAAAAGGATCTGGATCAGGCAGAACAGTCTGTCAAACCACCACTATGTGATGCCACATCTTGGGAGGTTCAGAAAACATTGAATATTGCCAAAAACAGGTGGTACTACCATTTCACCTGTGAAACTTCCAAAAGGATGTCGCCTGAGTATGGCAAAGCCAGAACCCATAAGCTACTTCGAAGAAACAGGAAATCTGTCTCGATTCTAGTAGGGATGCTAACTGGACACAACTTAATAAAAAGCCACAAACTGAAAATGCGTCTTATAGACGATGACCTCTGTAGAGGCCGCGATGATGAAGAAAAACACGAGGATACCCTCCACTGAAGCCACAAACTGAAAATGCGTCTTAAAGACGATGACCTCTGTAGAGGCTGCGGTGATGAAGAAGCACACGAGGATACCCTCCACTGAAGCCACGAACTGAAAATGCGTTTTATAGATGATGACCTCTGTAGAGGCTGCGTTGATGAAGAAAAACACGAGGATACCCTCCACTGAAGCCAAAAACTGAAAATACGTCTTATAGACAATGACCTCTGTAGAGGGTGCGGTGATGAAGAAACACACGAGGATACCCTCCACTGAAGCCACGAACTGAAAATGAGTCTTATAGACGATGATCACTGTAGAGGCTGCGGTTATGAAGAAATACACGAGGATACCCTCCACTGAAGCCACAAACTGAAAATGCGTCTTATAGACGATGACCTCTGTAGAGGCTGCGGTGATGAAAAAACACGCGAGGATACCCTCTACTGAAGCCACAATCTGAAAATGCGTCTTATAGACGGCGACCTCTGTAGAGGCTGCGGTGATGAAGAAAAACACGAGGATACCCTCCACTGAAGCCACAAACTGAAAATGCGTCTTATAGACAATGACCTCTGTAGAGGCTGCAGTGATGAAGAAAAACACGAGGATACCCTCCTCTGAAGCCACAAACTGAAAATGCGTCTTATAGACAATGACCTCTGTAGAGGCTGCGGTGATGAAGAAACACACGAGGATACCTTCCACTGAAGCCACAAACTGAAAATGCGTCTTATAGACGGCGACCTCTGTAGAGGCTGCGGTGATGAAGAAAAACACGAGGATACCCTCCACTGAACCCAAATACTGAAAATGCGTCTTATAGACGATGACCTCTGTAGAGGCTGCGGTGATGAAGAAAAGCACGAGGATACCCTCCACTGAAGCCACGAACTGAAAATGCGTCTTATAGACGATGACCTCTGCAGAGGCTGCGGTGATGAAGAAAACCACGAGGATACCCTCCACTGAAGCCACAATCTGAAAATGCGTCTTAGAGACGATGACCTCTGCAGAGGCTGCGGTGATGAAGAAAAACACGAGGATACCCTCCACTGAAGCCACGAACTGAAAATGCGTCTTATAGACGATGACCTCTGTAGAGGCTGCGGTGGTGAAGAAAAACACGAGGATACCCTCCACTGAAGCCACGAACTGAAAATGCGTCTTATAGACAATGACCTATGTAGAGGCTGCGGTGATGAAGAAAAACACGAGGATACCATCCAGTTTCTGTGCAACTGCCCGGGCCTCAGCCAATTAAGAGCGAGAACCTTAGGAAAATACTTTTTCATGACCTCACAGATTCATCCGAAATCCCTCTCTCTAATCTTTTAAGGTTTTCAGCAACATCTGGACGGATGAAAAGGGACTAACAAGAATGGACAGTAACGGGATAATGAAGAAACCAACCACACACGTGGACCCCCAACGGGCATCACAATGGGTCTATATTAACTTGAGTATGACGAGGAAGACGCACACCGGCTACTCCACCAACCTAACCTTACCTATGGTAAAGAAAGCACAAGTCAGCACCATTATAGTCGTCCTGATAGGACTGTGTAAAGGATTTCTTCGAAATTATTTGAAGCAGAAAGAGAAAGAGACCATCACCCAGCTTCTCCGTTCATGTTCAATTCACTTAGAAGCGGACTTGTTCAACAATTTGAACGACATGACATATAAAATGATCTGTGTATCCTCTCCCATTTGTAGAACTGTCAAATCGGTTTAAACAACCCACATAGATCAACATGCTATCGCAGTCGAACCTTAATTTGTCCAAGTGGCAAGATTGATTAATAAAGCCTTTACAATCACCCATCTTTCGTGTCAAACAAACTTAAGTATCACAAACACATCTCCATCTGAATTCCATCTCACAGATGCAACCAATTGCATGGATACCATTAAAGTTCAACAGTTGATCAGCACTTAACCCCAACAATGGCACGTTTAGATACATTTCCAATGCTCACCGAACTTTGTACCAACAAAGTAATCAAATGATCGTTTGTCTCGTCATGGCTTCCATCTCTCCTCCTCTCAACCTTCATCTAAACGACACCACATGAACACTCTTGATCGGCTGCACAATTAAAATTAATCGAAACGATTCATTGCGCCAATTGGCTTGCGTCACTGTCAATCTGTGTGATCGTGTGCCGATCGGCCGGCGGCGGCGGCGGCGATCACTTATTTATTTGCTCTTCGAATTTCGAACTTAAATGGGAAAACAAAGTAACACTCTCCAGAATCACGACACCAGCATGCTAATGAACAAAACGCCTTTGTAGATACACAGCACGATCAATGGAAGTGGATTTCGATCATCACACGATCGGTGATTTTATTTATTTCCACACGATTTTAGGTGTTGATTAAGTAATCTTGCGAACGGCTGACTCATTCCACATGAAGGTGGTCGTTTTCGATGTTGATATCAGCAATTTTTTGAAGTATCTAGATGCATATCTTTAAATCCAATCGTTGTCGTTATCAAAAGGTTAGGTCAAGGCTATGATTAAAAATAAACACCACTTGAGTTGTAGTAATGATTTATTGCGAAATATTATTTATTTTTACAAGCCTAAATGTCTATCACAGTCTTATGGTGTATTGAGGTAGATGTCTGCAGCAATTACGGCTTCGAGGTTACAAACACCTGCATTTCGGGCTCTCGAACGCCTGCCTTTCCGGTGCGGAAGTACTCGCCAATCTCCAGCAAAGTTTTGCCCTTAGTCTCTGGGAGGAAAAAGTAAACGAACATGATTGACAGCATCGCCATAATCCCATAGAAGGCAAAGACATTTTCATTTCCCATCACTTCCGACATCGAAGGATATGCCTTGAGGACAACGAACGACATCAGTAAGCCAAAGCAGCCAGTAACGCCGGCGCAAGCACCGCGAACTTTCTGCGGAAACACTTCGGAGGTCATAAAGAAAGGCAGAGTGTACAGCCCCAATGTGCTGACAACGATGTACGTTACAATGGCAGCCGCTGGAAGATAGGGTATGTTCAACCAGGGGAACCAACTAGTGCCGGCTAGTAGAAACATGCATATGGACATGCCAAAGGCAGATATCATCCCGGCTAGACGTCGACCCCATTTTTCGAGCAACCAGCTCATCATACAGGTAGTTATAACTCTTGCCAAACCAATGAAAACGGCGCAGAGGATGGGATCAATGTTGACTCCAGCTTCGATGGACATTTGCACAGCATACACGACGACGACAAAGATTCCCGAGAACTGTTGACAGCAAAAGAGTCCGATCATGATGAGCAGCGGTTTGTATACCTCTGGAAGGCGTAGGGATTTACGGAATTTCATCTTCTTCTCGCCGGCACTTCGTTGGACGTTGTGTTGGAGCAGTGCGAATTCGGATTCCACTTCTTCGTGAGTTTGTCCTATCAATCAAATTGGATAGTTAAGGCTTGTGAACAAAAAAAAATGGAGACTCCCTCTTACCCGCTTTAAGACCTCTGAAATAAGTGAGTGATTGTTTGGCTTCTATCGCACGTCCTTTAGATAACAGCCAGCTGGGTGTTTCGGGAATCGGAATCAGGCAGAGCATACATGCAATCTGGTAGGCCAACATGATCAGGGCAATCAAATGCCAGTCGTCCTAAAAAAAAAAGAAAGAAGAGGATCTTGAAATCCACTCCAAAAAGGCGACATCTCCACACCTACCCTTATGAAGTATCCCAACGTGTAGACAAATAGAATTCCCATGGCCACCGATATGGACACTCCGAGGATCAACCTTCCTCGAATTTTTGGCAGACTTATCTCAGCTCCGTAAACCCCAGATGGTGCACTGCCCATTCCAATACCGATACCAATCATACATCTTGACACCATCAGCTGATAGAAAACTGTTGTGGGGTCGTCTTGAACCGCAAACACCATCAACGCCCACGAGGTTATAGCTACCGCATTGACTATGACGAGCGTCCATTTGCGGCCAATTTTATCCAAGCAGTAGGCATTGAATAGGGCTCCCAATGGGCAGGTTATAGAGTTGACAGAAGCTATCGAAGGATAGTTGGAAGAAAGGAATAATCTGTAGAATTGGATAAGCTTAGGAGTATCTGACACTTACCAAACCAAGATGCCTGCGAGGAATCCATATGAAAGGGTTCATTCGGATCTGTAAGTTGGCGTAATGTGACTGCTGGTAGTGCTAGGCCCATTCCAGTTGCAAACATTCCCAAATTTGCTAGAAGAACCATCAGTTCCTGTAAGAGAGTAAAGGTTTTACTATTTTGAAAGATTAAGGCTTCTCTTGGAAAAATAAGACCGATTATTGTAGAAAAGCAAGACTTAGGCATAACATGGACCCGTTTAAGTTTCAGCTTCGGCAGGTTTTGATTGGTTTGTCAAGCTTAAAGGTAAATATTAACTGGTTGGCCTTTCAATTTATTGACAGACTACGGATTATCGCGCAACCCATAACCTGACACCGTCAATAAGGCTCTGATCGGTATTGAAGATCTCACAACATTTGTCCCTCCATTTAAAGTGAATTCAGATCAGAGCTGCATCTGATCAATTCATTCGGATTTTCGTTCCCTTTAACTCTAACGTGTCGTCAAGAAACCCAGAAGTATAGTAACATGTGGTGTAGTCTTCAGTGCCTAAAGTGCCACGACGCAACTTAAAAGAGACTTAAAAGTTCTTGTCAAAGTCACACCTGCGTTTCTCGTAAACAGTAAGTGACACTTCGTGGTTGTTTCCATTGCCATATGTTTATCGATAGGATGCATCAAGCTTCCTTCTTCCTAAACCTCGCAGGGGTCATCTTAAAAGCAGTACTTGGTCAGTCAAAAGGACTGGACTGGTCTCCAGCTCCTGTTCCATTCTCTGTCATTGAGCGTTCCGTGAAACAGTGCAAGCCCTTGATGACGACAGAACTGGGTCAATCTCTGATAGAGGTATAGAGACTTAAAAGTTCTTGTCAAAGTCACACCTGCGTTTCTCGTAAACAGTAAGTGACACTTCGGGCTTCCTTCTTCCTTAACCACTTAAGGGTCATCATAAAAGCAATACTTGATCAGTCAAAAGGACTGGACAATGTCTCCAGCTCCTATTCCATTCTCTGTCGTTGAACGTTCTGTGGAACAGTGTTAGCCTTTGGTGACAATACTGGGTCAATCTCTGATAGAGGTATAGAGTCTAAAAGTTTTTTTTTTCAAAGTCACACCTGAGTTTCTCGTAAGCAGTGAGTGACATAAGTCTATTTTGATAAAACAATGTAAGGCAGGAGATATTTCGAAGATGTTCCAGCGGAACGAAAGAATTCGCTATTCCTATGTCTCCCATAAGTTTATTTTCGCACGCATTTGGGTCCTATCTAGGAGGTATAATGCTGGTTTTGGTACACTCTACCAGACGTGGGCGTTGGACTCAACTTTGAAGCGTATAAACGTTTTTCATGGATTTTAAATGCATTTGAATGCATTTAAATGCATTTCCGACAAAAGGGCTTGATGCCAAACCTCCTTGTCAAATATTATTGAAATATCAAGGGCAACAATCTTGCGCTCTCCATCATGGTGAATTGATTGGTTGAACTTTTTCGGAGATCTGTCATCAAATCACCAGTGCAGCTGTTGCTACTGCTGGTCAAAAGCTGATGATTGACCAGCCAGCGTTTCAGGACCTTGAAAAAAAAATGGACCTGAGTGCAGTTGGTCAGTAACTTAAGGGCGAAGAAGATTTCCTTTTTGTTACACGCTGGTCAAATGCAGTTTTTCACTTATTAGGAAAGAGTCCTGACGAGTGTGGTTTTGCTTGCATAGAAGAAAACCTCTTGGGAATATACCATCTTGACCAGCGAATTTATGAGTCCCATACTTTTTCAAGTACAGGAGGAGACTGAGCACAATCTTACAACATGGGACTGACTGAGAAATGCGCATCAAGCTCATTGGGTTTCTCCAAAGTGGTGACGGCTCTGGGTGAGCTTCGAAACTGACGATAGGGCCAAATTTTGCATATTTTGACAAACTGCCAAAAGTGTTTCTACTTCTGGGGCATTTTATAACATTTTGCCTCAACCTTTAGTCAAAAAGGAATTGACACGCTTTAAATGGACATTAAAGCCATTTCTGGCTTGTTTGAACCATTTTTTGGAAGTGATGTTGTCATGAATTCCCTGAGTGCCACAAGGTAATCTGCGACCCATTTCGCAATGATCGAGGTGATCGCTTTCGGCGATTCTTGACTTCCCACGCAGATAGTTCATCTGTTCTGTCGGAAGGATACTTTGAGGGGTCATCTCAAAAGACACTCCAGTACTTGGTCAACCGAAATTACTGGCTTATACCCAGTGACTCTGAGAACACTCCTGCTCCCATCTCTGGCGTTAAACGTACAGTGAAGATTGGTACACCTTTTATGACGGTTCTTTGGCTGTATCTCTGACAGAGGTATGGTGACTTCAAAGTTCTTTTCGAAGTCATTCCTGGGTTTGTCTTAAACAGTGGAGACACAAGCCCCCTTTGAATCAAGATATGCTCTAGACAGCCTGCAACGCAAATGTTGTGTTCTCTTTATCTGAGAACGCCTTTGCCTCCTAAGTTTTACCTAAAGAGCTCAATGGGTTGTAGGTTGATAAGTATTTCTATATCTAGTTTTGTTGTCGATGTAAATAAACCCAGCTAGGCAATGCTTCGCACCCTATTCAGAGGTAGGTTTTGGTACTAAAGACTTCCATTTAACACCTGAATAATAGGTTGGAATGGGTCCCACGACAGCGGAGTCGAACTCGTTGACAATATTCAGTTGGGCGACTACTTATACCTAAGAACTTTCTTACAAGCATTAAGGGCATTAAGTCCTTTCTTTGTTCTTTCTTCAGAATATTACGTTTCAGGATTAATTTGGTGTCGAAAATCACGCATGGGTTCTTAGCCTCGGTAGAGGATTTGAGTATTTACAAGGATATTTTCTGGTAAATCCCATTGTCTTACTTTACGTTTCCTAAACAAAATTTCAGTCTTTTTTGGATTTACTCTGATAGTTCTAGTAACACAGGATTCATAATGTTTGTAGTAGTTGAGCTCAGCAGGGGGCAATATTAATAATCCTTAGATATATAGAACTTCCAATAGCGATAACTGTCAAACTATCTGTCATACTAGACAAAACAAACTTTACTAAAAGTTTGTTTGACCATTTTTTCAGATAAGAAAATGGAAAACCTTACACCAGAACAACGTTTACGTAAATTTATTCCCTAAATTCATGCTCTCTTCGCCAAAATTATAGAGCACTTCGTCAAGTTTATGGTGCGATTAATACACAACACTATGGATGAAAATCAGCCCTAGCGAGGTATCCGTAGGAGCGGAAAATTCTCCGATTTTGTACGATTTGGAGGATTTTAGCTTCGAGGTATTCTTATGAAAAGTATTTCGTAATATTTCTCTGACATTTTGTAACGAATCCCGGCGAGTTACGTAGAAGTGCGTTCAGGTGCATTTTTCGTGAAATTTTTGACAGGTAAGTGCAATTTTTCTTCGGATTTCGTGCGACAGAAATTCTTCCCGGAAATTATTTACGAATTGCAGTGAAGTGATGTTTGTTCCGATGACACATACCTCGAATGGAATTTTAACCTCCGACGAAGTATGCGTTGCGGAAAATTGTCCGCTCCTATGAATACCTCGCTAGGGCAGAATATTCATCTAAATCTAGCTCGTAGCGTGGGCACAGAAGAAACAATCGCCGCTGTAGACGTGAGTGTAATAGAGGACCTGAATTTATCGATCCGACCCAGTTCTCAGCAACTCGGTTTCTGCCCTTCTACTACCGACTTGAAATTTTTTTAGAAAAGGTCTATAAAAGATCCAAATGGTGCAAGAATTAAAGCCAGCCGACCTTCAATCGCGTCGTCTGTTCGGTGAATGGGTAGAGAATCAACTGGAAGTTGAACTAGATTTTTATCGTCTAATCATCTTCAGCGATGAGGCTTATTTCTGGCTTGGCGAGCATATAAACAAGCAGAATTGTTGTTTTTGGAGTGAGCACAATCCTCCCGAGACTCTTGAGACTCCATTTCCCGAAAAAATCACTAGTCGGTGCGTCGTCGGCCCATTTTTCTCTAAATCCGAAACCAGTGCCAACATTACCGTGAATGGTGAACGCTAAGGGCAAATATTTCGGCGCAATATGCCACAACGCTTGTGCAATCATGACTTTATTGGGCCAAAGGTAAAGTGACCGTATCTCAAGAAATGGACCTGCTAATTGGCCACCTCTGTCCTGTGCTTTGACACCTTTGGACTTCTTTTTCTGGGAGCTGGCCAAATCCCTGGCCTATGCTGAAAAACCAGCAATGAGTGATTATTTGGAGTCCAACATTCGAGGCAATATTGACGAAATAAGACCGGGCATGCATAATTGGACCGCGAGGATACCGAAGGCACAACGCGTATCTCTTAACCTCTCGACACCATACCTCCAGCATCGAATGTCGAACAACAATGGCAACGATGCAATCAAGCCATAAGATCAGCCGAAACTGATGTGCTAAGTTAACTCGCACCCACCAGCAAGAAACATCTGGTTTGATGAGGAGTGCCGACAGATGCTCGCAGCCAAGAACTAAGTCTACAAGGCTTAGCTGCAGGTGATGACGAGAGCTGTCCTTGAGCTATATATGCAGAGAAGAAGGGAAGAACACAGGCTTTTCAGAAAGAAGAGAAAAGAGCAAGAAAAGCGGGCGATCGGGGATCTAGGGAGGTGCCACTCCAGGAATGATCTTTGCAAGTCTTACCAAAGTGTAAAACGTCAAGGCCAAGGATACAAGGCTTGAACAGAATCCTGTCAAGATGAACAAGGAAATATTGTAGTTGGAACACAGTCGATGTTGAGGGTATGGAAGAACCACTTCTGCAGACTGTTAACGGCGATGACGAACAAAATTCCGCTGTCAGGCAGAACGAACATTCAATATTGGCAACGACAGCGATAACTGCCAACCACCCGACCTGAATGAAGGGAGGATAGCAATATCTTAACTCAAGCTTGATAAGGCTGCCGGAAATGACGGCCTTCGCGCTGAGCTTTATAAAGCCGGTGGAGATGACTTTTTTAGTAACATCCACCAACTCAAAAACGAAATCTAGCCGGTTGAAAGTGCGCCTGAACAATGTAACCTCAACATAGTTTGCACGATCCACAAAAAAGGGGACCCTCTGAACTGCGACAACTACAGAGGCATAAGTCTTCTCAACATCACCTTCAAGATCCTATCTGCCGTAATATGTAAATGCCTGAAACCGTTTACCAACAACCTGATCGGGCCTTATCAGTGTGGTTTTAGGCCAGGAAAGTTCATAACCGATAAAATTTTTACACTTCGGCAAATCCTGGAGAAAACCCAAGAAGTCCAAATCAATACCCGCCACCTATTCATAGATTTCAAAGCCGCATTTAAAGAGACGATTTATACGGAGCCATGTCTAGTTTTAGTATACCGCCCAGACTTGTCCGTTTGTCTAGGATGACGATAGAGAATTCTCGCTGCTAACCCAGAGAATTTAGGCAAGGCGATGCGCTGTTATGTTGCTTCTTGAAGAGGATTGTGCAAAACTCTCGAGCCAACACCAGAGGCACAATTTTCCAAAAATCGGTGCAACTACCAGCATACGCCGACAATATTGACATTATTGGTAAGACCCAGCGTGATGTCATAGCCACGTTTGCTAGTATAGAGATGGAAGCGGCAAAATTGCGCGTAAGCGAGATTAAGACTAAGTTAATCCTGTCGACACGAAAGGACACACAACATCGACGCATTGGACAGAACATCACCATTGACAGATATAACTTTGAGGTAGGGGATGGGACTTTGTCAACCTCTCCTTCGCTTTTAACTCCGACAACAACATCTCGTCAGAAATTAAACGAAGAATTACCCTTGCAAACCGATGTTTTTTTTGGCTAAGACGGCAATCCAGTGGTAAAGCCCTCACTAGAACTACCAAGCAGATCCTTATTAGACCCTAAACATCCCACTCCTGCTCTACGGCGCTGAAGCATGGACCGTCACGAAAGCTGATGAAGAAATCCTAGGTCGATTCGAGGGGAAAATTCTTCGAAAAATCTTCGGTCCCGTTTGCGTTGACGGGCTATGGAGACGATGACTCAACCAAGATTTATACGAGCTGTACAGCGACATGCCCCTAGTCAAAAAACCTTGCTTTGGACGTTTAAAATAGCTAGGACATGTGGAACGAATGGACACCAATAATCCGGCTCGCAGAGTCTTCGATTCCCAGCCAGATGTCAGACGCAGTAGAGGAAGACATCGCCTCAAGTGGCGCGCACAAGTACAAACCGACCTATACCGACTTGGAGTGCGCAACTGGAGGCAGTTATTTAAGGACCGGGCTAATTGGAGAGTCATGTTGGTTGAGGCCCAGGTTCAATCCGAACTGTAGCGCCACTTAAGTAGGCTACCGTTCATAAGTCAAAGTCGCGGATACCATATCTCATAAATTATTTTTAAATATTAAATGCCATAAAATTTGTTAACCTAAAAGCCAAAATGTTAGTGATTGCATTGAAGTTGTTGTGTTTTATTTTTCAATAAATTCTATGCCTCTAAAAAAACACCCTATACCTCTTCAGACAAAGGAATTCGAGAATTTCGTTGATGGATATTTTCAATAAAAAGAGTGTAGAGAACTTCTCCTTGCGGCCTTCCGCGATTTGCGTTTTTTTTTTCAACCTCACTGTCCCGAAGTTAGTAATATTCTCGGCTTATTGGCACAGATCGGCTTATTGGCACAGATCAAGTTTGACAAGGTTTAAGTTTTTTAAAAGTCTGTACCTTATTTATCTAGAGAAGGAGGCTTTCTGTTCTTTTTTTTTTTAATATTCTAGTTATCTCATGAAGCACCTCGTGAAGCACTTATTTTATTGATCTTTCCATGACATGGGTGTGTTGTGGATAACATAAAAATCTAGTGATTTCGTAATTTAAGGACCAATATCCATCCTTAGGTTTTCATAAGGATTGCTGAAAATATTGGGTAATTTGTCTGTAAGCCTTCTCTGCGAAGTGGGTAGCTTTTCTCGCTTTTTCAATTCTGTAAACCAAATGTTAACCAAATTACGTTTCAATGCAAACCGCTATTTTAGTTCTAAGGCTAGATACGGCAGAATAATTTATAATCAACTAGATTGAACACCTTTGGAGGTTTGAAACATATAAACATAAAGTCAATCAATTACTTACTTGTCTCCGAACAGCAATTTTTTGTTCCCCAAGTGGTTTGTAATTATAAGATCTGTCCATTCCCGAAACAATCCGTGGTTTGTGGTCGCCATTGCGAAGGCTCTGCAACTCGTCCTGATTCCCTGTCATTTTAAGGCTTGATGATAACTGAAAGGGAAAATAAATTCAAAGTTTGCGCTATGAATACAAAACAAATTTTAAATATATAAGGAACTAAAAAAACACTTTGTCTTCCCATATCGGATTGCGAGCACAGTACAAGTAGTTTAATCGATAACGAAAACTTATTAAACGTTTCTATGACGTTAATTTCATAGCGACGAGGTTATGCTTGATACAGTTAATCACCATAACAAACGTCACGCTACGAACGAAAACAATTTTAATCTTGAAGCCAAGCACGCTAAAAATGCATTTTTTTTATAAATTTGCGGTAACAAAATATGTCACAACAAAATGACATCTTAGACAAAAATAAACGGTCATTGTCCAGACTTTCAGTCCTAGACTGGCTAAGATAGGTAAACAGACACATTACGATGAAAAAAAATTAGCCTCGGATACAATTACTTTAATTTTCACGGCCTATGTAAATAGAGGGTTTACTTTTCGATCTGAGGACATACGTAAACTTGCCCTCAGGAAGCGAATGCAAGGAGCAAAATTTATTAGACTTTGGCTGAAAGTTGTCAAATTTGTTTCCCTCAACTTTGGAAACCCAAAATTTTTAGTTTATAAATCGCACATAGGATTTTCTTATCAGATTCCATTTAAAATGCACCCTTTGAGTGCGCCCAAAAAATACAAAAAAAATCGCTTTGAAATAAACTAAATACAAGCAATATTTTTGCGACTTGGCATTATCAATAAAACTGAAGCCAAATATATTGAAAAGAATTTCTGATTTCTCCCTTTTATGTTTGAAATTTTCAGGGATAGACCTTAAAATATTTTCTTGACGTCCGATTGTCGTTGAGTTCTAAAATTGTGAAGTACAGCTTGGAAAGAATAAAATGAACTGAAAATAATTATAATACTAAGGATTACACATTCAAAAAAAGGTCTCAGCTCAATCCTGCATCATGAAATTTCTACTTACTTACTTACTTAAGTGGCGCTACAGTCCGGAATGAACGTGGGCCTCAACCAACATGCCTCTCCAATTAACCCGGTCCTTAGCTAACTACCTCCAGTTGCACACCCCAAGTTGGTTGAGGTCGGTTTCTACTTGTGCGCGCCACTTAAGGCGAGGTCTTCCGGCGAGGTCTGCGTCCGACGTCTGGCTGGGAATCGAAGACTCTGCGCGCCAGAGTATTGGTGTCCATTCGTTCTACATGTCCTAGCCATCTTAAACGTCCAATGCGGAGTTTTTTTACCAGGGGCATATCGCTGTACAGCTCGTATAGTTCTTGGTTGAATCTTCATCTCCATAGCCCGTCAACGCAAACGGGACCGAAGATTTTTCAAAGAATTTTCCTCTCAAATCGACCAAGGATTTCTTCATCCGCTTTTGAGACGGTCCATGCTTCAGCGCCGTAGAGCAGGACTGGGATGATCAGGGTCTTATATAAGATCCCCTTAGTAGTTGGAGTGAGGGCTTTACTACTGAATTGCCTTGTGAGCCCGAAGAAACAGCGGTTGGCAAGAGTAATTCTACGTTTAATTTCTGACGAGATGTTGTTGTCAGAGTTAATAGCGAAACCGAGATAGATAAAGTCCCGTACTACCTCAAAGTTATATCTGTCAATGTTGACAGATACGTGGGAAATATGGGTTCACGAACATAAGCCAAGACTTACATCGAATATTGGTGCAAATCTAAGATTATGCTGCCCCCTCTCATAATCTAGTACAAACTGATTTCAACTCCTATGCCTATCGACCTGTCAATTAAAGACTTCACGGCTCTCTTTATGAATCAACGACAAAACGAACAATCAGCAGGTTCGATTAATATGATTTGCTTACGTCACTGCAATATATGTGTCCTTTATTATAATAGTGGTGTAACTCCATTAAAAAAAAAACTCAATTATTAGCTTAATGTTATCATATTTCCTAATATCTTTCAATATAAAAGTGAATCAACAGGTGGCCATGGCTCAGAGGAATACGTAGTTGACTGCTAAGCCAAGCGCTGCGGGTTCAAGCCCCAGCTTCGGCAGCATTTGCTTTCTACGAAAATTGCCAGCTTATCTGAGGCCACCTATGCGATAACATGAGACAATATAAATCGATGTCTCCTCCTCTGTGCCACGTAGGTTTACGTTATATGTCTTTCCTTCTATGTATCTATCCGTCTCTCTCTATTGTATAAATGTCTTGATCTGTCCCAGCCGATGGCCTCAGTCGCCAGTGCTGTTATGTGTCCGCATTTATGTGCGAAGTACTGAGATGTCAATGTCAATGTCAAAAGTGAATCAACTCCAAATACGCAATATATTTTCCTCAGTAAATCATTTTTGGTTTTTGTAGTGAACTTTCTGCAAAATTTTTCACTATAAAAGTGAAGTAAGTCCGAAATCAGTATAAAAGTGAAGTAAGTCCGGAGTCAATTCACTGTTATTGTGACAAAAATGTGTTCTACAAGGTGGCGCAAAAATAACCTTACGATGTTTTTTGGCTGTAATTTAAAAAAAAAAAGAAAAACTTTGATTCTTCGTGTGGATTATTTTTATTTGGTCTTTTAATTTTGTTTACATCAAGTCGAGAATATGATGTCATGTAAATGGCCGCCGCCACAGCTGATTGTCATTTGAGCCCTTTTTATGGCATTTTCCATCACTTTGGCCAAAACTTCCGGCGATAGGTCCTCACATTCCTGACGGATATTGTCTTTAAGAGCTGCAAGAGTCTGAGGCTTGTTGACATAAATCAGGGACTTCAAAAAGCCCCACAAAAAGAAGTTTGGAGCGGTCAAATCAGGCGATCTTGCTGACCAGTGCAAATCGCCAAAACGGGAGATTAGGCGCCCGGGAAATGCATCCTTCAGCATATCGGTTGTGGCACGTGCAGTGTGTGCCGTTGCACCGTCCTGTTGGAACCATATGTCTTCCAATCCCAATTCATCAAGTTGCGGCAAAAAGAACTCGTTGATCATTGCTCTGTAGCGCTCACCATTCACAGTAACCGTTTGGCCCGCGACGTCTTCGAAGAAAATAGGTCCGATGACTCCTCCAGCGAAAACAGCACACCATACAGTGACTTTGAGCGGGTGTAATGGCTCTTCGTGGGTTACACGCGGATTTTCAGTGCCCCAGAAGCGTAAATTTTGCTATTTACGTACCCGCTAAGATGGAAATGACCCTCATCACTCATGATTATTTCCGGACTCCGAGTACATAAAATATTATCGCAACGAGGTTCTATACAATAGGGCTCAGTTGAATAGAATTGACAAATTTCCTAATTAAGGTGACTCGGAGGCACGCTGCAAGGGCGATGGCTAGCGACAACAGCCTGATCTTTGGGGCTTATTATCCCAATGATTTATACATGGAGAGCACGGTCATATCGGGCTTTATTCCACCAGAGGCATTCATTTACATCGATTCGTTAGGGTTAGTACAAGACAGGAACGGTATCCCAGTTTTCTACCACCGCTATCGTGACGCGCGGGACAAACGGCTAATCCGCGACGGGTATGTCGACAATGCTCCGGAGCTCCTCCGCTTTAGCACGGCGGTATCGGATCGCGATAGGATCGATGCTGCAAAACAGCGCACTGAATTCTGGTGGCTATATGAGGAAGGTGATTCTGCACTTCCTCAGGACTTTGCGGACTTTTAGTCCAACTCCATAGGTAAGATTTTAAATTAGGAACAAGGTCTGGGGTGGGGCTTGTGCACCATATTGGCGTATAATATGGTTGAACGCAGGCTGCCGTGGGACCGAAAGACGCAATCAGGATGGCGACGAGGGCTCACCACCCCGATTATAATAAAGTTAGGTTTAAGTAGTTAAGTAGTCTTAAGTTAGGCTTAAGTAGTCTTAAGTTAGGCTTAAGTAGTCTTAAGTTAGGCTTAAGTAGTTTAAGAAGTCTTAAGTTATATATAATCTAGAATAAGCTTTTATATAAAACAAAAAAAAGTCACTAAACAAAGTTTTAAATTTTTTCTTTGTAAATTAAAATTAAATATAAAACCAAAAAAGCGACAAATCTAACCCTAAAGGCAAAATAAAACAGCTAAATATAAGCTTACAGCGCCCACTAAGGGCCGATAAGTTAGATTAAGTAAACCAGTTATTGATAAGTTAGATTTAAGCATTTTTGTCTAGTAGTAAGTTAATATTTTAAGTAAATAAAAAATAAGTTTAAAAGTTAAAAAAAAACTCATGATTATTTTTGATGAAAAATCATCTTCCTCTTGGTGGTGATTAAGGATGGCTTGAGCGTATGTTAGACGCGATTGGCGGTCAGCAGCTAACAGCTGATGCACCGTCTGGACTTTGTACGGAAACATCTTCAAATCTTGTACCAAAATTCGCTGTAAAGACCGTCGACTGATACCCATTTGCGTGACACGTCGTCTGGTCGATGTCGACGGCACTTCCATGACATCTTCGGCTACAGCAGCAATATTCTCTGCAGAACGGCTACTCCGGGGTCTGCCACGCCTGGCAGCATCTCGTGTTGTGCCAGTCTCTTCGAGGCGAGCGGCTAAACGTCGCAGTGTTTCACCAGAAAGGCGTTGGACGGCTAGGAAATCTGCGACGAAATTCACGTTGTGCCAAAGTCACCGACCGATTATTGCTCAAATAAATAGTTCACCAATATTCCGCGTCCTGGAGCAGTGTAGCGTAACGTTGTTTAGTAACGTGTATTTCGCATGTGTTTACTACACAAATGTCAGAACAGAACTGACATTAGGGGCCAATCGCAAAATTTATAGCATTTTCTGATATGAGGATTACCTTTGCGCCACCTTGTACTTCATACGAACAGCAACACCGCCGAGCATCACAAAACTTATAAAAAAAAAAAGCTAAGTAACGGTCTACACGAATAAATATGATGCGTACGCGATGAGAATTATTGTAAAACACCTGATTTTATTATTATTGTGTAGAAAAAAGAATGTTCCGTTAACAAACGGTAACTCCAGCTATAGCGACCGAGCGAGGTTATAATTTCATTCGACCACCAGTTTAAACGAGAATCGCAAAGAGTTCAGATTGTAACAAAATTCATTAAAGTGTTTGTTTTGTGTTTCTAATATTTATTTTGATGGAATTTGAAGATTTTAGCAACTCTGGTTCTGAGTATCGGCCTGCATCTGAAGAAATGTCTTCGGAATTTGGTAAGCGATGTAAATTCATTGCTTGTTAATCAGATTAAAGATTCAAGCACATGTCTTTGGAATTATATTAAATTGTGTAAGTTTGTCTGCATTTGTTTCAGATTCAAATTCAAGCACCAATACGCAAATCGATGAACCTTATAACGAGGCAGGTCCTCAATCTGAACCAGGACCATCAACATCTAGAAAAAAGTCGATCAACAAAAAAAATTGGGCATACAATAAAAGAAAGTTTCTGCGGAACGGTGGAAAAGAATATTTAACTGTAAAAAGCAACGAGATAAATGGAAAAATTTTCGAAAGTACCGATTGCGGATGTCCAAAAAAATATTTTACGCTGTTCACAGAAACTAAATGCCCTTAACTATTGGAATCTTAAAGACGTTGGAATCTTAAAGACTTCAATGCGCAGAATTTATATCTGCATGCATTAGTGCGTAAAAAAGTTATCAACAGAAAACGGCCAAAAGATCGGTCACGTGCAGGAAAAAAAGTATCGTTCAAGTACTTCCTAAGATCCGACAATACACACGCAGTACGTAAGAAATATTTTCTTAAAACATTTCAAGTTAGTGATGGAAGGTTATATCGATGCCTCTGTAAAAATGACGTATCGGGTTTTTCAACAGGGACGCTACAAAAGTTGAGCGACCGGGACAGCAAACGACGTCATATTTCTTGGCGCTCTTCTGACATTTCTCTTCAGTAAAGTTTGCAATTTCAAGATGGAAAGATATACGATCCAACAACGAGTCGAAATTATTAAAATTTACAACCGAAATTCAGAGTCAGTGGGCTCAACGTTAAGAGCACTACGTCCAATTTATGGTCATCATAATCGTCCTAGCGGATCAGCGTCATCACACCTAGACGTAGAAGACTGGCATGGACATTTTTTTTTGTTGCGATTTAAAAAGGGTCAAGTCCCACACCCACCGACGAGCTATAGAGGGAACTTGCATGCCAGCACCGACCCAACGACAAGATAAATCGTCGCTACAAAAATGGTGTTTGTGTTTTATTTCAATTCGAAGTTCAATACCTCTAAAACACCCTTTATTTACTGGCAGTAGATTTAAGGAGCTCATACCGTCAACGAGATATGAATACCTTACAAGATCACTATTGAAATCTCCAGCAACAATTTTACAAACGGGGACACAAACGAAAGCTCATCTAAAAAGGACAATACGGGCAAAAATGGGAATGTTGTCCTTGGGTCGGTACACTGAACCAACTAAAATTTTACATTGTTCACATGCAATTTCTAAAGGGTGATCCAAGTAGAGATACTTTTTCCAATAGCCTTTTTTGACAGATCACGTGTGAGCCGTGTCATGCTGTCATGTTATTTTTGTTTAGTATTGTTTGGCATTTCATAATGGAAAGACTTACGCGTGAACAACGTTTACAAATTGTTCAACTTTATTATGAAAATTCACGTTCTGTGAGGAATGTGTTTGGTGCACTTCGCTCAACTTATGGTCAACGTAATCGGCCTACTGAGCGTACTATTCGCAACATCATCACCCATTTTGAGACCCAGCATTCATTATTGGATAATATTCGACCGAATAGACCATGTCCAGCACGCTGTGAAGAAAATATAGCGGCCGTAGCTGAGAGTGTACACGAAGACCGTAGAGAGTCGATTCGGCGCCGTTCGCAGCAACTCGGACTGACGTATGGAACGACTTGGCGCATTTTACGTCAAGATCTTAAATTGAAAGCGTACAAAATACAGCTTGTGCAACAACTGAAGCCGCTCGACCTTCCCAAGCGACATCGCTTCGCTCTATGGGCTCTTGAAAAGTTCCAAGAAGATGCGACGTTTTCGAGGCAAATTTTGTTTAGCGATGAGGCCCATTTCTGGCTCAATGGGTATGTAAACAAACAAAATTGCCGCATTTGGGACGAAGAGCAACCTGAAGAGATTGAAGAACTGCCACTTTATCCAGAAAAAACAACGGTTTGGTGTGGTTTGTGGGCCGGTGGAATCATCGGTCCATATTTCTTTAAAAAATATGCCGGTGCGAACGTAAGCGTCAATGGCGACCGTTATCGTGCCATGATAACCGACTATTTGTTGCCTGAAATTGAAGCTCGTGATCTCGGCGACATTTGGTTTCAGCAAGACGGCGCCACTTCCCACACATCGCATCAATCAATGGACTTATTGAGAGAACATTTCGGTGAGCACATAATTTCACGTTTTGGGCCGGTCGATTGGCCACCAAGATCGTGTGATATCACACCGTTAGACTTTTTCCTGTGGGGATATGTAAAGTCAAAAGCTTATGCCGACAAACCCGCTTCGATTCAGGCCTTGGAGGAAAACATCACGCGTGTCATTCGCCAGTTACCAGTCGAAATGGTCGAACGAGTGATCGAAAATTGGACTCAACGGATGGACCATCTGCGACGTAGCAACGGCCAACATTTGATAGACATAATCTTCAAAAAATAAATGCCAAAGAATGTTCTTTCAAATGATAATAAACTTTCTCCATGAAATTTGAATTTTCTGTGTTTTTTTCTTTAAAAAAGTAGGGAACCTCGAAATGGATCACCCTTTAGAAATAAGTAATCGATCTCGAAACCAGTCAGCGACTTTCGTATAATTTTTCCTGTAATTCCCCGTCTAACATAAATAGCCACCACCCCCGCCAAATAGTTAATATGGATTAACTAGGCTTGGTCTCTGTGTGATCCTTACATTCTTAAAGCGTGCTGTTTTAAGGTCTTGAAATAAAAAAAATTCTTTCATTAGGGATAACCCTGACGTGTTTAACTCAATTGTATCGATCATCACAATTCCTATCTTGACATCGTTAATCTGTCAACATGCGATCATAAAAAATCATGAAAGTGATTGACCATTTCACAGTTTTTTTGAGATAAGATTGTGATTATAGCAAATAAAAATTTTTATAGACGGTTGCAATATAAAAGGCACATGTATATTTTTTCTTTGAGAAGAAGGAAATAAAGGTCGATTCCCCTCTAATCGGGTATAGTTCTATATTTGAGGTTGAACTAGTTCGAATCAAAGGAGATTACATGAAAGATAATAAAGGTGACTTGCACCAACTGATTAATCCATCGAGGTATTTTGTAATGGACTTTAGAAAGTGTAGCTGCAAATGTTGTACAATTTGTTGTATTGAAACAAATTTGCTAAACGAAAGAGAACACCTTTCGTGCACCCCTGTTTCGATGTAGCCTTAGTCATTCCAAGTGCCGACCGTCAAATAACCCAATTATCAGACCCGACAACTAAGCTCCTACACACCCGTGTTTGTTTATCAAATAATTGCAAAACTTCGATAACTTCCTCCAAATAGATAAGACCCACGTTTGTCTCTCAAATTACTATACACCACCGAAGCACCGGCCTAATCTTAAAGAGGAAATTAATTCTACAGCTCGTTGCGCAATTAACTTATATTTCTATTTACAAATTAAAAGACTATGCCAAAGGTTAACCAATCGTCCCTATACAACATCACCCAATCGGCTCCATAAAAAAAAAATTCATAAATCATCCACTCGCAGGCACCGATCCAATCTAATAAGTTCGCTGCTCCTCCTCCAGAATTGTGTACTCCTTTTGTTTCAATAACAATCACCATGCTTATAGCTATGGCTGTACGAATCCAATCAAGCCGATCAGAAGCGAAACAGTCGCACGATACACCCTTGTAGTACATAAAAAGTCATTCATAAGCGTGCCTCTCGTCGGTCCGTTCGATCGGTCTTAATCAATTTGCGTCCCGATAAGGGCCATCAGTAGTGCTCCCTCTGGCCCCTGATGAATCTTTTATTTACGCCTGCCAGACTCGATTTTATTTATTACACCGATTAACAAGGTCATGGACTAGCACAGAAGGAGACTCGACTTGTGTAAACACTTCCTTTCAACAGCGCGCGGTATCAGCACCATGAAGGCTGGTGCATGTAGATTTTGTTCGCGAGCGTAACTTTTAACCTTAAGATTGTAAGTCAGGCTTGAGGAAGATGGCTATCCCCCGCACTTGATTGATTTTAATTTGCAAAAAAAAAAAACCATTTAGCCAAAGTCCACACTGATAAGGTAGATGTAACTTTTTTTATAACCACGACACTATTTGTCAAAAAAAAAAAAAAAACCCGACCATAACTAGAATAACCAGTCAAAGACCCAAAAATACCAAAAAGTCGGTAGGTACCTGTTTTTTTTTTTTTTTTGGAAGATTGACTCTCAAAATACAGCACTCTCACAAATATTAGTCACGCGTCACTTTCAACTTCGTGCGATACGTCTTGAATCCCGACTTTTGAAATGAAAACTTGTATCTGTATCTATGACAGAACACGCGCGTCCGTTATCATCGAACCTCACTGCTGAACTAAGCTAAACGAATCCAATCGGCATCTGATGTTAAAAAAATAAAGAAATTCGAAAAAAAATTCACAACTTTGATGGTAGTGTGGGATAGTGTTGGATTGGAGACTTGACTTGGCTCAACCAGCTTTGTGTTGGCCCTCCGTATAGCTCGAGGCGTTTTTTTTTTTTATTCGCGTCATTTGTTGTCGATGTTGTTATTGCCGCAGCGTTTGTATTGAATATAGGTGCCTTGTGCCTTATGCCTTATGCCTACGTGATAAGGCTACCAACAAGTTGTTCAGTTTCTTATCACTTACTCTACGTCCGCATATCAGTCCAAAATTTGTATACAGATAGAGTATGCGTCTACCTTTCGGATGTGTGTTGTGTGCCCTAGTCACTCACAATAATTTGCAATTAAACTCTAGACAAAGTTTATGACACCAATTGGAGAGTTTTATAGACCGGCTTTGTTACACAGGCCCTGGGTCGTATATTGACAATGGTTAAGCATGTGAACACAAGCCAAGCGCAAGACAGGGCAGTACTCGAGTTGTGAAAATATCGCAGGTGTCGTTAAATGTAAGTCGGTAAGCCGTTTTGTAAATAACTGTGATGAATAATTTAATGCGAAGTAAATAGGCGGCTTATTAGTTAGGTTTGAAGTTCAGATACTATTGTGGATACTTGGGGTGTGGATTTGGTTTAGCCACATGTAAACAGTGAACATGTGTTTGTTCAGTGTTGCAGAGTCGGAGATTCGCATTTATTAGCCGCGGTCATATAGATAGATGCATTTGATAAAGATTCTGTGAGTTTGAAATAAAAATGACGTCACTCTATCAGGGCGGCCATTTTCAAAATATTCGATAATCAAAAAACGAAAATATTTGAATAGCAGGTGTTACCTGCATGGATAGATACATGGAGATTGACGTGTACGAATTGCCAGCAGCAAAGTTCAACAGGTTATACGACTTAAGTTCTTTTGATTTCGCCGACTAATTAATTAACAAAGTTGTGCACAACCAAACAGCGGAACAGAACTAGAAATTTTATAAATGCTGGTCTACTTACTTTCTCAAGTGGCGCTACAGTCCAGAAAGAACCTGGGCCTCAAACAACATGCCTCCCCAATTAGCCAGGTCCTTTGCTAACTCTAGTTGCGTACTCCAAGTTGGTTGAGGTCGGTTTCAACTTGTGCGCGTCACTTAAGGCGAGGTCTTCCTCTACTCCGTCCGACGTCTAGCTGGGAATCGAAGACTCTGCGAGCCGGAGTATTGGTGTCCATTCGTTCTACATGTCCTAGCCATATTAAAGGTCCATGTGGAGTTTTTTTGACCACGGGTATGCCGCTCTACAGCTCGTATAGTTCTTGGTTGAATCTTCGTCTCCAAAGCCCGTCAACGCAAACGGGACCGAAGATTTTTCGAAGAATTTTCCTCGCGAATCGACTAAGGATTTCTTCATCAGCTTCAGCGCCGTAGAACAGGACTGGGATGATCAGGGTCTTCTATAGGAACTCCTTAGTAGTTCGAGTGAGGGCTTTACTACTGAATTGCCTTCTTAAAAACCTGCGAACATCGTTCCTGGAGTGGCACCTCTATACATCCTCGATTGCGCGCCTTTCTTGCTATTTTTCATCATTCTGAAAAGCCTGTGTTCCACCCTTCTTCTCTGCCCATAGAAACTTCTTCTCTATGTTAGAAATTATCTCTCGGAACGTTCAGTTAAAGTTGTTTTGGACGGTTTCAAGTCTGCAACTCACCAAATAAATTCTGGTGTCCCTCAAGGCTCAGTTTTGTCTCCAACTTTCTTTCTTATTCATGTATATGATCTCCTGTCTGCAACTTCTAATCCAATTGATTTTTTTGCTGATGACAGTACTCTCAACTTCTCATATTCATTTTCCAACGTGGACTCTGAACGACAAAATATGTTGTATTCCGACCTTGACAGCATCATCAAATGGCTTCAATCGAACAGAGTGGAATTCAATGCTTGAAAACACAATGTTGTCTGTTGTCGTTAAAGGGACACCAAAATGTAGAGCCTGTGTTCCACCCTTCTTCTCTGCCCGTAGAAACTTCTTCCATAGGTTAGAAATTATCTCTCGGAACGTCCAGTTAAAGTTGTTTTGGACGGTTTCAAGTCTGCAACCCACCAAATAAATTCTGGTGTCCCTCAAGGCTCAGTTTTGTCTCCAACTTTCTTTCTTATTCATATATATGATCTCCTGGCTGCAACTTCTAATCCAATTAATTTTTTTGCTGATGACAGTACTCTCAACTTCTCATATTCATTTTCCAACGTGGACTCTGAACGACAAAATATGTTGTATTCCGACCTTGACAGCATCATCAAATGGCTTAAATCGAACAGAGTAGAATTCAATGCTTGAAAACACAATGTTGTCTGTTGTCGTTAAAGGGAAACCAACATATAGAGCCATTATTCATCTGTTTCACTTACGTCGAAGAAACAGAAAAACATTCCAAGCTATAGGTATATGCGTTAGTAACGACTTACGTTGGAACGATCACATATTCCAAGGCTGGGAAATTTCTAGGTTTCCTTAATCGATGTAAAAAAATTATTTCACCACTTCTGTTCTGGCCTCAATATATAAAGCGTATATACGCCCCAAACTTGAGATCAACGCCCAAGTCTGGTCGGGTGCACGAAAAACAACATTGACCCTCCTAGATAGGATTCAAACGCTTGCGAGAATACTTATAGGAGACATTCGAATAGCGAACTATTAAGTTTCGCTCGAACATCGGTGAAATATCTCCTGTCTTACATTGTTTTACCGATATTTTAACAACAATTTTTTTTTTTTTAGTGGACTGGTGGAAGTCTTATAAGACACGATGAGCACGTGCCCAGAGTAGTGTGGGACTTTAACTTTCACCAAAACCACCACCCATTTTGTATTTGTATTGCAACAAGTATGCGACTTTTCTAGCAATTTTTTTATCACGAGTAATGAATGTTTGGCAGGTAACTTTCCTGTGAGAGTTCCTGCTTTTTCTGCAATTTATAACGCGGTTTGTTATTATCGGGCCTTAGTTCTTTGAAGACGCCGCAATAAATTTGTTTCGTCAAGAATTCGGAGGACCGTTGTGTTAACGCGTCTCAATAAACGTTTTTTTATGTTTGCGTGCAAAATTTTTCGATTTATCTTTAACGGCGGGAATACCCAGATCTCTGCGTAGATCTTCATTCCTTATATACCACGGCGCATTGACGAATGATCTTTAAATTATGTTTTCAAAAGTTTGTAATATGTTTAGATTCGTTTTACTGGTACAATCCCATAGTTGTATACCATATGTCCAGACCGGCTTTATCACTTGCTTGCTTGTATATTTTCCGAGTAACGAGTACAGTTCTCTGTATTTATTTTTAAGTTCTTCGCATTTTACATGCGACTTCCATTTTAATTTTGCATCGAGTGTCATTCCGAGATATTACGCTTCATTTGCAAAAGGGACTCGAACCGTATTGAGAAATACTGCCAAATTGTTTGTCCGTTTATACGAAAAAACTACATGAGTCGATTTGCTCTCGTTAAGTGCAATCCGCCAGGATTTTATCCATTCATTAAGCTCGATGAGAGCGTTTTGTAATTTCATATTTTTTCCTCTATTGTTGTGCCAACTGCTAGTATAGCTGTATCGTCAGCAAAAGTAGCAATTATTGTTCAAGAGCGGTCCAAGGACGCCGCCTTGGGGTACTCCTGCCCATATTTCTTTGAACTCTGAATATTCGTTTCCAAGTTTCACACGGAAGAGTCTATGCTCAAGATACGACACGAGGATTTTATATAATTTATCAGGCAGAACTTGTCTTAGTTTGTATTGAAGGCCTCTATGCTAAACTTTGTCAAAAGCTTGCGACACGTCAAGAAATACGGCTGAGAAAATTTTCTTCGAAAGATTTCTTAATTACATCAGTAATTCGATGAACTTGGTCGACAGTCGAATGTTTACCTCTAAACCCGAATTGATGGTCAGGTAAAAGGCGTTTCTCATCGATAACGGGGTGTAAGCGACCGAGTAATATCCTTTTAAAAACTTTAAGAATTATTGGAAGAAGTGAAATAGGTCTGTAAGTTTTTATTTCATTCGGTGATTTTCCTGGTTTCAGAACCATTATCACTTCCGCGACTTTCCACTGTCTTGGTATGTATTCTAATCTGATTACTGCACTTACAATGTACAGGAGTTTAGTTAATGCTTTTCGAGGCAACATTTTAAGATGTTCTCCTGTGATTAGGTCATAACCCGGAGCTTTTTTAGGCTTTAATTTCTGTATTTCCCATTTAACTAGATTACTATCGGTTGTAGTCTCGGATAAATTAATGTTTTCTGGATCATCAAATGGTTTTAATGTTTCCTCAAGGTTTGCGGCAAAAAACGGCTGCTTTTTCCTTATCGCTTTTTTGCCCAAACGTCTTGAGTTACCCTAATTGGTGGCATAGCGGTTTTTTGGCCATTTTATGACTTTAATTGCTTTGCAAAGTGAATAATTCGATTCTTTTCCAGCGGTTAGGCATTGCAGATAAGTTTCTACTGCATGATTTTTAAAGTTTTTTTTTCGAATTTGATAGCATGTTACTCAACCGATTGAGATGTGTTTGCTCAAATGAAATAGCCAGCTGCATTGCTCCCATTCAACAATTCAGCCGCAATACTCGTTACGCTATCGGCTTACCATCAAGCCTTCAGACGGACTCTGAAAATTAGAAATTCGTTCGTAAACCAAACAACAGGAATATGGAATGCTCTACCAAACTCTGGTTTCCTTTCCATTATAACTTACAGGCATTTCAAACGAATGTGCATCGGTATACCCTTTCTTGTTATCCCGGATTTCCTTAACGCCCGCAATGTGCTAAAACATATTAAGGGTATTCATAACCCCTTAAGTGCGCGCAAGTCATAACAAAACGCCAAATAAAATTGGTATAGTGCTTGCCGTTAATGGTGATGGGCTGGCCAACATCGTTCTCAAAGAAATATGGACCGATGGCGCCTCCAGCTCAGTAATTCCACCACACTAAGAATAGTCCTCTCCGAAGGACGGCCATGCTAAACGATAAACGAACAACGACGTTCTGCACCTGGAGTTTGAGAACATTAAACAGGAGTGGTGCAGCTGAACAACTAGCAGAAGGCATTGTCTCGTTGTTAGGCAAGAAGTCTTATGCTTTCAAGACATAAGACAGCCTTTTATGCGAAGGAGAAACATGATATAGGAAATGACTGCTCCTACGAGCTACACTGTCACAAATTCGACAGAATAAGCCTTTTATGCGAAGGAGAAGCATGATATAGGAAACGACTGCTCCTACGAGCTCCTGGGCAAAATTCAAAGGTAGGAAGAGATGACATCCTTAGCACTTTTGTCTAAAAACACAGCCTAAGTGATACCACGTCTGACAACCGACTTCGCTGCGGAAGGCTTTCAAGACATTGCCGGTTGCATTGTCATAAATTCGCCAGCATAAGCCTTTTATGCGGAGGAGAAACATTATATAGGAAATGACTGCTCCTACGAGCTCCTGGACAAAATTCAAAGGTAGGAAGAGAAGACATCTTTAGCACTATTTTCTGAAAACACAGCCTATGTGACACCACGTCTGACAACCGACTTCGCTGCGGAAGGCTTTCAAGACATTGCAGGTTGCATTGTCACGAATTCGACTGCATAAGCCTTTTATGTGAAGGAGAAACGACTGCTCCTACGAGCTCCTGGGCAAAATTCAAAGGTAGGAAGAGATGACATCCTTAGCACTATTGTCTGAAAACACAGCCTATATGACACCACGTTTGACAACCGACTTCGCTGCGGAAGGCTTTCAAGACATTGCAGGTTGCATTGTCACGAATTCGACTGCATAAGCCTTTTATGTGAAGGAGAAATGACTGCTCCTACGAGCTCCTGGCAAAATTCAAAGGTAGGAAGAGATGACATCCTTAGCACTATTGTCTGAAAACACAGCCTATATGACACCACGTTTGACAACCGACTTCGCTGCGGAGAGCTTTCAAGACATTGCAGGTTGCATTGTCACAAATTCGCCAGCATAAGCCTTTTATGCGAAGGAGAAACAATATATGGGAAACGACTGCTCCTACGAGCTCCTGGGCAAAATTCAAAGGTAGGAAGAGATGACATCCTTAGCACTATTGTCTGAAAACACAGCCTATATGACACCACGTCTGACAACCGACCTCGCTGCGGAAGGCTTCCTCAGCTCAATATTGATACATTGATACGTGAAGTGTGTGCACCAGCGCCTATTATCTTTGTATTGATAAACGCCGCGTAAATTGAACACCATTAGCGAACAGATGTCACACAACAAGAATAAACCACTTGGTTTATCTTGAACTAAGCCCCATGGATTCGTAACCCATAAACGTATACCAACCATAAACGGTCTCTCTGCTTGATAATGCTGAGCAGATGTATGTTTCAGTACTTTCATCGGTGACCTTACAGGACACTGCCCTCTAGTCCTCCACGCAAAAGTACTACTCTGCTCTTGTCTAGCTAGCACTTTCCAACAAAAGAAAATTCATTCTAGGAGATTACTTCTTTGACAGGTGAGCAGGATGATATTAATGTCAGAAAGCTCCTTTGCTTTATAAAGGGTGTCCCATAATTCACAAAAAAACCAAAAACAAATTTTTGCCACAACAAGCTCGTGAGTATACAGGCCCTAGCTTTCCCACAACAAAACATCCGTGCGCGTGTACTGCTTGCACAATGGCAGGACTCCCTGTTTTATGCCGACTCCGAACGGAAAAATTGAAATAAGCGGCTTATGACAATTTATACTACCCGAATGATTTGTCAGATCACGACGAGAGGAGGGTTAGTGAAGAATCATGCTTCAGTCACTTCCCCTCTAATGTCAAGTGACTAAAATGGTCGATAGGCCAATGTGAACAGAGCTTCATCAAAATATCTTACTTAATCTGAAATCCGGGACACAGCCATTAACATTAAGGTTACAAGTGGCTGAGTAAGAGCTCTCGAGTATAGATATACTAACACATATAAATGTGGCCAGTAATACTCCTTAATATAAACCCCGGGTGATGGTATAGAAAGTGATCCGCCAAACTTTTTCATATTTTATTTACTAAGGCCGAGTGTCAATTGCGTTAAAAAGAGGGTTAAATTTTATGCACTGTTAAATTTCTTTACTTTTCTGCAACTTGCTGATGTCAAAAATTATCCAATGGCTAAAATTTTAACGCAATTGACACACTGCCTTAAATATGCATCATATAGTTATTTATGTGATCTAGCTTTTCTTGCTTGTCTGCTACCATGCATATGCATATGATTCATATGCCATGTCATAGGTTATCATCATTTTTATATAAAAGGAATTAAACGTCAATCGTATAAATTGTTTTTTTGTTCTTATCAATGTGTGACCAGAATTGCCATGTTCTTGATTTCAGTTTTATAAGATATCTTCGATAAACCTCTGTTCTCATGGGTCAAACGGCCATTTTATGGTGTTTTCCATTGGTGAAAAAATCAATCTTCATACTTTTGTTATCTATCTGTCAAATCTGTCAAAAGACTGATTTTGACAGTTGTGGTTTTACCTTGGGCAAAGAAATTGTTTTATTTTTGATATCCCAGATCAATTTTGCAAATCTGGAATTTTCGGCTGATAAGGAGGGGTACTTACACTAACATAAATACAATTTATAGACGTCAGTTCGTCAGTTCGAGTGATTTTTATTTTGATTTATTTTTATCACGTTTGTGAAAAACTATTCTTGATCATAAAAACTGGAGCCGCTCTTTGTGAAATATAAATTAAATCAAAAACAAACAACCTGTGTGACTGGTATTTTGACAGCTTCATCGACACTTACTTCACAGACACGAAATTACAACCAAAAATAGAAAACAGAAAAAAAAACTGAGCTCGTGCAACAAATTAGAGATTAGCAACAAAAATTATCAAGTTTTAGATCAAAATTTAGATTTACTAATGGAAAACACCATTAGTCACTGACATTAGAGGGGGAATGACTGACCAAACGATCTAGAAAGTTGCGCATGAGCACTCAGATTTTGCTGAGTTACCCGATGTTGTAGGTTAAATAAAAGTTTAAAAAAATCGATGAATATGGGAAAGGAAATGGCAAAAGAAGGGTTGGCACAGTTTGACATTTAACCTAAAATTCAGTGAGAATTTTCGTTCCACATGACCTTGTTTTTCAATTTTAATCAGAAATCCGGAACAAGGCCAATGTGAATATTTAAGGGCCGTCCAGAATGCGTATCTGTAGCTTGAATTTGGTAGAAGATTCACGAAGATACACGTTGTGTAAGCGCTTACTGGTTGCTTTGTTTTTTTTACTTCTGACTCAGATTCAAGCATTAGCTAAAGATATGCTTGTATCACGTATAGCTGTCAAAAGAGAGATACACGGCTTGCTGTTGTACCGAATGCTTGTAAAAAAATTAATTTATCACCACATGTGTATAATGACTTCTCAGATATTCATTTGAAAACTAAGATTGACAAAGTATTTCTAATAATAAATTAGGACTGTGAAGGACCCTAATGATTGGATTCGCTCAAAAAATTAAATTTTCTTCTAGATATTGTGGAATGATCTTGGTTTACCACTGATCATCGAAAAAGGTTTATGCAATTTTGTGCTCTTATGTCCTGAGTTGTTGACGGGCTCAGTGGCGCGATGGTTAGTGCGATGAACTGCCACGCAGAAGGTCTGAGTTCGATTCCCAGCCTATATGATTTTTCGCTGGCCCTCCTCTCGTGATGATCTGACAAATCATCCGAAATAAATTGTCAAGAAAAGCTTATCTCAAATTCGCCGTTCGGAGTCGGCATAAAATAGCAGGTCCCACCATCGTGCAAGAAGTACACAAGCTCGGCCCTGGGTACTCCCGAGCCTGTTTCGCCAACAATTTTTTTTTTTATGTCCTGAGGTTCATACAGTAACCACGCGATTTCAAATGAGATGATAACCTGCTCTTAAGGCTGAACTATAATAGTTGGAAGCAATCGGAAGCTAATGTCAAAATTCTACGTTAAGCTTTCTTTAGTACTGTCAATTACTCAAGTTGCCCATAATAGACTTTTGTAAATGGAAGCGATTGTCAGAGTGGAAGTCGTTTTGCCAAAACAAATTCCGGTGCTATGAGCTTACAAATTTAAATGTACACAGCTGTTGTTGTGAAATGTCAAATTTTTGTATGAAAGAACAAAAGAAAGAGAAAAAGCGAATGAATTCGATTTTACGCAACTGAGCAAAAGTGAACAAAAACGGAACGAATCGAAGTGAAAAGCTATTATGGTCGTAAAATACAAATTGCATGTGTTCGCACAGTTAAGGAAGTGGTTGTCCACAACCATCCTCTATTATAGTTCAGCCTCTTCATCTACAGACAATATCATTTTCATTTTCATGTCAACTAAGCCACGAGTGAGATTAATTGCATTTAACTCCCTGGATAGTGAAATAAATGCAAGTGCGACCCCTAGTTTATTCTTCATTCTTCCAGTGGTCGATATACCCAGAAATCGTATTTCACCGGAAATGATCACAATAACAAGAGTAAACTAAAGCAATTATTTTCATATACAAAATATTTAAACAATGTATTTGTAAATAAATTTAATAAATTCCGAGTACCACTTTAGTTGCTAATAATTACGCAAAAACAAAGTTTTGTTGACATTTATCGTGTACTTTTCAGATTACCATCCAAAATTTCATTGACAACTTAACAAACTCATGTTTACATGCCTCCAAAGTGGAATTCTTATCTTCACGCACGACAAATCGATTGCATTTCCTCGATGAGAAAATGAATACCTGTCCCATTTTCGATTTTTTAAATGACATTAACCGCTGCAAAGCAAAATGTCAACTACAATTACCCTCAAACGTGCTTACCGTCATCTATCTGCAAATAGCTTCCCCTCGAAAACATTACATCAGCTGGTACGTCCCTGTCTGACAGTTGTTATCCATATTTTCTTTTCTCCTCAAAGTCAAATAGATGTAAATATTTTCACACGGGTTTTTTTAAATAAAAAATTCTCGGCAAATAATGTCCGACTCACAAATTGACAACGCCGTCGCTGACGAGGAACGTAGAAAACATCGCTACCGAGGTTAGTGCATCGTGTTGCCATGTCGGCTTGTCTAATCGTTCAATGAAATCTCAGCTGGAGCATTCTTGGGTCTTGTTGCCGGCACTGCGGCTCTCTTTGGCTTTTCCCGAACGGTAGGCAAAGCGAAAAAAGACGAAGCAGCCTTCCTGGCCAAAGGTGGACGCAGTGTTCTATACAGAATGGATGAGGGATCATCGTTGGCACTACGCGCGCTTGGTTGGGGTACATTCTACGCTGTACTAGGGACGGGTGTATTTTGCTTTGGCGTATGGAAACTATCGGGAGCAAAGAACGTAAGTAGTATAAGCGCTGCCTTCATGTCCATGTTGAATCTGCATTCCCCCTTTAAGATGGAAGAATTTCGACAAAAAGTTGGATCCGGCCTGCCAAGACTGACAAAAACCGAGGCACCGACGAGCCGTACCGACTTCGAGGGACTGACCGACCTGATGAAGTACCTGGCTGCCTGGGGAAAAGAGTAAAACCACAAACTTCACTTAAACACGTAGGATATTAGTTTTTAGTTTTATTCCCAATCAGCTCATGGATTATTAAAGATGCACTTTTCGATTAGTTGTGACTTTTGTGTGTCCAGACGGTTGTTGCAGAGCTCGACGAGGTTCTCGTGCATTTCAAGAATCTCGGAGTACTCCTCCATGTAGACTTTGGCCTCCTTGAGAAATTCAATAGATTCGTTGACGAACTCTGTTAGCCCAGGCGCACTTTTTAGGTATGCCAGTTTGTCAGGCGACAGCACTGAGTAGTCTGTGTTTTTTATCACCGAGGAGGGACTGAAATGGAATATAAGCTGCGTGAAAGCATCAAATACATTAAAGGTCATTACTCGCTCACGGATTTCTTGATTTTCTTCAGAAGTGACTGCCATTCATCGATTTCCGCATTCAAACGCTTCTCATAGCTAAAATAAATCGGTTGAGTTGTTGCCAACACGTTTGTTTGTGTTTACTTACTCGGCGTTCTCGTTAATTGTGTTGGGTTCATCATCGGGCACTGCAAATGGTAGATAGTCCTGCGAGTTTATTGTGTTAAATTGGGTATATTGCTGGGAACTACTTACAGTCGAGTGTTATGTTGAATATACTCCTTGTGACGTTGGAAAATTGCACGGTTACATCGGAATCTGGAATTATTTCCAAATCTGAATCGTTGTCCATTTTGGTTTTTGCTTGATTTGTGCGCGAATTACCCAAACAATAATACAAACAGTCAATAAAAAATGTTAAATTTAAACACACAAATTGACAGCTGTCACATCGTATCCACAGAGAAATCGCATGTCGCTGATGAAGGAAATGGCTGAGTGTGTTCAGTAGGTTAGGTTAATAGAGAAACTAGGAACACAATTATTTGAGATAATAATAAAATCAAGTCAACAGATTACAATAATAATACACATATATCCATATGCTAATTTTTGACATTAGCGTGATACATATAGACCAATATTTAAAAATATATTAAAACATTTTAACTTGCTCAACGGGTGATTGGCTATTTTTTTGACATTTGGTTAACCTACTGTGGAGTGAATGAAGAAGACATACTGTTATGCCTGAAACATACGTGAAAAATACTCCTTGCAGAAAAGTTATAACACACAGTTTTTAATGGGAGCGAGCACATGTAAAATATGCAAGCGTTACAGTTCTGCATATAGTCTCTATTTATAAATCCACTGCAAAAATTCAAGGGCACCACAATACAAAAGAAAAAAAACTTGATTTGAAGACATTTGGCATTGTTGAATTATGACGTTTACAGGTTAACTTCGCATAGAAAAAAAAACGAAACAAAAGTATCAATTACTTTGCAAAATTACTTAAGAATTGCCCTATTACGAACCACAATACGTTACAATTTAACGATAGTTATTAGTTTTTGTGCCAAATGCTAGAACAAATAGTTAGTCTGGTGGTTTTTTCCACAATTTATATTAGGACAGCTATATAGGACACAATCATAATGCGAAATATAAAAAAATATATCAAATAGGTACACGACGTCCGGATATCATGAAATGTGCTGTGAATGAAGCCATAAAAACATTATTACCAGGCCTAATTCCAGGACGCAGGCAAAACCAATTCTTAAAAGTGTAACAAAACAACTGATCGAATATTTATTTCCTAAGGGTGTGGATCGTCTTGGAAAAATCTCAATCTCTCTCTTTCAGATGTGATGTGAAATGTTGACCATATGGCTATCCATTATTTTGACCAACTCCTCAACAGCCCTGGCAATTCATCATTCTGCACATTCTCCGACAGAAGAATTGCATAGTCATCATGCACAGTTTGAATTAATCGAAGATAGATAAGTGTCCTACATGTGTCCCCATTCGTTGTCCCGATAACTGCCAGAAATATGGTAAAAAAGTTCGCGTATAACAAATATATTATTTTATTTAAGACAAAAAATAAAATTCTGAGTGGACTGTAAAAATATTGCTCTGGACCGCACGCTCTGTAGACATCCGCACTGGATGGAATCTGAATTGCAACACCCATCCGCCCTGGATGAATGCTGAGTTGAAAGAGTAACGCGTCCGCACTGGATGGAATTTAAATTGGAACTCCCATCCGCACTGGATGAATGCTGTGTTGAAAGGGATAATGCGTCCGCACTGGATGGAATCTGATTTGCAACTCCCATCCGCCCTGGATGATGCTGAGTAGAAAAAAGTAACACGTCCGCACTAGATGGAATCTGAATTGCAACACCCATCCGCACTTGATGAATGCTGAGTAGAAAGAAATAACGCGTCCGCACTGGATGGAATCTGAATTCTGAGTGGACTGTAAAAATATTGCTCTGGACCGCACGCTGAGCTAAGCTCTGTAGACATCCGCACTGGATGGAATCTGAATTGCAACACCCATCCGCCCTGGATGAATGCTGAGTTGAAAGGGATGACCCATCCGCCCTGGATGAATACTGAGTTGAAAGAATAACGCGCGGAATCTAAATTGCAACTAACTATCCGCCCTGGATGAATGCTGAGTAGAAAGAAAGAAAGTGTAGACCGCTCGATGGCCATGCATACCACACACATGGTGTCGTAGTGTTGTTGTTGTCTTCTCGGTCGTCAATGCAGCTGGTGGTCCATGTTTGCTATTTTTCTGTCCCAGGTACCGCTACTCAGACTGTGACACTATGCTCTGTTGTTGGGTTCGGCCGAGTGTATGCCCTTCTTGGTACATTGACGGGCGATGAAAAGGGTATGCAAATGTTTTCTCGCGCCGCTTTAGGTTACCGTTTCTTGGGACCGAGTATGTGCACTTTGTATATCTGGGTCCGAAATCTGTGCCTGGCACTAGGCATGTACCATGTTACAACGCAGTAACGTGCAGTACAGTAGGTACTGTTTGCTCTTTTTCTGTGGCATCACACGATAATCTGGGTTCTTGTTTTTTAAACAGTATGAACATGGCCGCTAAATATTTTAAAGCCTGCAGACATCAATGGAATAACCAGCTGCAAAGATATAAGGTGCTCATCAGATTACAATTTAAGAAAAGGGAAATGATTTTGTTTGCTTGCGGTCATATTTTGAACATTCATTTCAAAATTCTAAACAATCACTCTATTTAAACAATCTATGTCTACACCACCTATTGTCTCCACCGCTTTGTTCATCCACTCCACGTTTCCGTCCGCTCACCCCGTCATCACCCAACAGTAGGTCTTCTTCATCCCCATGACCATCAAGTTTGCTCCGACCAGCTTAAATTCATCGCGTTCGTAGCCGGCTTCATGTAAAAAATATCTAAACAGCTGATAGGGATAACTTTCAAACTAGCTGTCATTTGAAGTGTGTTTGAATTTTTTTAGGATACTTTGACCTTTTTATGGCACTAGAACACTAGAGCAAAAATACGAATCGTGGCAGTTTATTTCCAAAATTCGAACTCTCAATCCACCTGAGCAGCTAATACGCAATACTGTTGATCGGTTCATGACCACATTTACTCTCTTTAATAAAATTCATTAAAATGTAGCCAGTACCGTGCATACAGGAGTAGCCATTGCCGCTGTAGACCCGAATTTAATGATCCGAAGCCGTTCTCGTTACTCGGTCTCCGAACGTCCACTTCTTGGAAAATGTTAAGAAAAGATCTTGTCCTATACGATCTAATTGATGTAAGAATTGAAATAAAAGGGCTAAGAATCAACTGGTAGTTGAACCAGTTTTTAATCGTTTAATCATCTTCAGCGATGAGGCTCATTTCTGGCTTGACGTTCATGAAAACAACAGAATTGTCGTTATTGGATGGGGTATACATGCCGAAGGTATCATCGGCTCATTGGTCTTTAAATCCGAAACCAGTGCCAATATTACCGTTAATGGCGAAAGCTACAGGGAAACATTTGGAGGGAAATGCTTTCAACAAGACGCGCGGCCCAATATGCCATGCAACCATGTTTTTGATGAGCCAATCATTTGGTAACCTAATAATCTCAGAAAATTTATCTCTGAATTGGCTGCCTCTTTCGAATGATTTGCCACCTTTGGACTACGTTTTATTGGGGTACGTCAAATCTCTGGTGAATACTGATAAACCAGCAACGATTGGTTAGTTGGAATCCAACATTCGACTTACTCTTGACGTAATAAGACCGGGTATACACGGAAAAGTGGTGCGAAATTGAACCGACAAGATGGCGTTCATAAAGCTCAGTCGCGGAGGCCATATGTCAGAAATTATTTTGAATCCCTAAATTCCATGATATTTGTGAGCTAATAAATACAAAATGTTGGTCATTCCTTCAACTTTGTTCTGTTCCACTAGTACTACATAAATATTTTCCATCAAATTATTTTACAAAGTGTTTGCCCACTTTTTGGTAGCTTTTTTCGTAAAAAAAACTTTTTGCGGTAAAATTTTAAACATTTCGAAAAAAAATTTGATGCAAAATGATTATTTCCTCCAAATATCATTTTTACCATCAAATTCATTACTACATCAAAAGAAAGTACCAAACCATAACCTTCTTAAGTGATTACTAAACTCTTTGAGTCCATATTTTGTTCTTTTACATTCGAGATTGTATAAATCAGTTTTCTCTTTAAAAAAAAAAACATGAAATTCACATACCCCAACTACAATGGTCACACTAATCATTTGGCTGTCATCGGCAACTGTCATCGGCAACTGTCATTCGCAGCACTTTCATGCGATAATGATAATATTCTCCATAAGAATTCTTCCATTTGGCCAGCAAAGCAAACACATGGGATTTTTGTATTGAATGCAGCCGTACCAGTTGCGCATTATTTGCACTCTCGTTCTCCTCGTTTATTTGCTGCGGTAAAAAAGAGACCACACTACCAACCAGATTGCCGGTGCTTTCATGGAAATGAGAAAATTGGGAAATTTGCTTTTCACGCAGGAAAATCGCTTCCCCGTTGTCGACACAATTTCGCACATTGCTGCGCCCCTCTCGCTTGCTCGCACAAAAACCAAACGCAAACTCAACTTAAACTCACACACTCACAGCTGGGTTTGGATTTTCCCGATTTCCCATTTTCATCGCCGGCATAGAACAAACGGCTCTTGGTGGAGTATCTCGGCGAACGAAACTGAGTTGATTCAGAACCGGGAACGCGTATGGACCTGTGCTTTCGTCGGTTGTCGACGTCAAATCTTTGCAAATACCTACACACACACGTTCTAACAAAAACAACCAAGAGAGTGCCGTTTGTTTTGATTATTTATTTACCAGCTGTCACTTTCTGATTGGAAAAACAAAAAAGGGCCCGTTATCTGGTTTCTTATCTCTTTGCGCTATCAAATAGTTTTTTTTTTTGTGTGCGAATATTTGCCGTGTTCCGGACCCGTGGTGTACAAGAGTCGCTGGAAATCGATACTCTTTCCGAAAACGTAACGCAGATGAGTTGACGACGCAGCAGGGCTAGTGGAGCTATTTTGTTTGCCTTTTTCCTTGGTCCAATAACACAACAACAACAGAAAAAAAACGCAAAAGGATTCCCTATGCAGAACAAGTGCCGTGCCATTGCACTCCCATCGCAATTTGTCGTCGTCGTTGTCGGTTGTCGGTGTTCCTCTAGCAACCATTAGCAGCCCCTCAAAAGTTCCCCTTCGTTGCTCCTGTAGTTTGCGTAGAGTTCTGTGTTGTTTTTTTTTCTCCAAAACCGAATCCTGTGTGCAAGAGGAACCAAATTCCAAAAGTGAACTTTTTTTTTGTTGGTGTGATTGTGAAGAAAGTGAAGAATCCCAAAAAGAGGGCGCTATTTCCTGGTGTAAAGTTGCTGTGGTGCTAGTACAAGTTAACAAAACCTGAAAGCGCATCCTAGTCAACAAACACAATGACGACCGATTTGCTGTTCCCGAAAATTGCAGACTGTTCCTATGTCTCGTGCTATTGGTAAGTCTATTGATTGTTTGCCTAGCCTATTCCTTTTATTAAAGGCATCCTCCCATCTGTCAAGTGTTTGCTCTGGAAAATAATTTTTTTTTTTGAAATGGAGTTTGGGGAGACACTACTTTTGCTGCAACGACACGCGAAACTCGAGAATGTATGCGTCTGTTGCACACCCCTCTATTTTGTGTTGGCAGTAGGGTTGTTGTACAACTGTGGGGCTATGTGCGGTTTTGTGCTCGTACTGCTGCTGCTCCTCCTGTATGCGGTGTTGCCGTCGAAATTAGGTCATTCGGTCATGCGAGTTCGCGTAAGAACAACATCAACCGTATGTGTACCGTTTAATCAAAGGATGCAGCTGCATCATGCTGTAGAGGAGAGAACATAGAAAAGGACACATGCTGAGGCAGACGTTTACCGCGCTGGATAACTGTTTAAGAGGGAAACACACTGTTTTGTAAAGGATTTTATTTTATCTGCTTTTTACTTACCTATCTGTAGCCACCCTTTTCGCCGAGGGGAGTAATCCTGTTTGTTAAATGTTTGCTCTACTAGTTGGTTCCACAAAGGAGAGTGGTGGATTTTAAATTGGAAGCCTTACAAATAGGAACGCGATGAATGTACATACATGCCGTGAACTGGGGTACTCCTTTGTAGAACACGCACTTGGTGTGGTTAAAAGTTAAACCAAACAGGGCTAATGTATAGGTTCCTTTGTCCAGCGGGACCTTTCGCCATAGGGTGTTGAACTACCTATGCTGGCTTTGTACTTGCATGCTATCTTTAGAGTGGATGCTAACTCACCAGGATTTCGTCTATTCTCGTTGTTACCTGCGAGAAAAGCATTCTGAGTTATTAATGAAACTGAGGAGACTGCTCACGTAGTAAGCTCCGAGATGGAGCTTCTTTTGTTTGATAGGGCCGGGCAGTTACAAATCTTCGTCCATACAGCTCCTGCAGAAGTCGTTTGAATGAAGGCCTTGCCTTTCTGCGTGCCTACTAGACAGTGTCTAGTCATGACACCTATGGTGTCGCTAACATGCAATCTAGTGAGCGAAATCAGTCCCTTGGATTTTCTTAATCCAGCTTTTGCCAAATTTGTTTGGTTATTTAACACGTGCGTCGTTCGTGACTCCATCTAAGATTTAAATTGCTGTTAGCATGCTGCGCTAGTATCCTTTTGCATTGAACGATAGGAATACCTATTGCACCCTTGTCGGGTATGACTGTAATTTAGCCGCATGTCTGTCGAGCTCATCAGCCTTACAGTTTTCTGAATATGTGAATGTTAAACTGCTTCGACATCTCTTGCAGAGATATGCGGCAATCTAGGTTTGTCTCCTAGTTTGTTGGGACTGATTCCAGGAATAAGATGGCCGCTTGGCTGTCCAAGAAGATGATAAATCCTTGACAGATATTACATTCTGCTTCAGCCAGGATAAGGCTTCTTTGATCGTTATGAGCTCCGCCTAAAACGCAATGCAATGATCAGGAAGACGGAAAGAAAGGCTGAGATTTAGCCTGTCGGAGAAGACTCTTACTCACTCCGTCATTGGTTTTGGAGCCATCTGTATTAAAGTGGATCGAGTCATTATGCACAGGTTTGCTACTTTCCCATGACGATCTGTCTGTGATTGTGACATGGAAACTCCTGTGAAAGTTTAACCTGGTAAGGATGTAATAGGTGTTTTCAGGAATAGTTGTGTGTTCGTTTAGAATTGTTGAGTGGATCCACTGCTGGATGGCTTTAAGACGGACGGCTGCCATATGCTTGCCAAAAATGTCAAGGAGTAGTAGATCAAACAGAATGTGCAGTGCTGCTGAGGGTGTTGTACGGAGTACAATACTCACACGCAGTTCTTTGCACCTTGGTAAGTTTTCGAATTCGGAATCCCGACAGCTGTGTCGTGTGACGATGGAAAACACGCGCTCTAAAGTGCAGTTTGGAAGTAGCTCCTCCGAACTATTACAAACATGTACCGGATTTCGGCGTGGAGGCGCGCTACCATGCCATTTCGTACTAGAAAAGATAGTGCGCAGGGCAAGTGTCAACACGAAAGGGACTATCCTCAACAGGTCCGTCCAGCTTCTGGGCTATGCGGACGATTTGACATCATCGGTCGCTCCCAGCGTGCCGTTATAGAAGCATTCACGGCGATTGAAGAACTTCACCTACTTCGGCGTAAACATAGACTCGACGAATGACACCCTAGTGGAGATCCGGCGAAGAATTACCCTAGAAAACTATTGCTACTTCGGTTTGGCGAAACATTTGGGTTTAATACTCCTAACTCGAAGGACGAAATGTGTGCTCTACGAAACCCTTAGATGCCAGTTCTGCTTTATTGCGCCGAGTGCTTAGCGATAAGCAAGAAGGGAGAGCTGATACTGGGCTCCTTCGAAAGAAAAATACTTCGGCGGATTTCGGTCCTGTGGGCGAGGAGGGCGAATGAAGGAGAAGATACAACCGCGAACTCTATGAGCTGTACCAAGATGTGGATGTAGTCCAAAAAGTCAAAACATGGCGAATATATTGGCTCGGCGGCATCGAGCGAATGGACAATAATGCTCCAGCTAAGAGGATCTTTGAACCCCAGCCCCCAGGTTCGAGAAGACAAGGAAGACAGAACCTCCGTTTCAAAGAGCAAGCCATCGTGGATGCCAGAGCTCTGCAGTGTCTCAGACAGAAACTCTGTACATGTCGGGAGCCCGATAAGAATGTAAGTGAACGCATGACCAGTTCAGTTTTATGGGGGTTGACACCCAAACCACTACTGGTTGCTCATTTATGTTGTGAAGTTCCTCGAGTATATTCAGGTGCTTCCCAGATGCTGTGATAGCAACGTCATCCGTGTAGGCAATCACGTGGCAGTCCTCAGCTTTCAGGATGAGTAAAAGCTCGCTTACCAGTTCAAAACAAAATGAGATATGAATTTACCTTGTGGGGTCCCTCTACTGACACGTCTTCTGGCCGAAGCACCACCCAACTTTGTCTTGTGGATTATCCGGCTATTTAATAGCAAACTAATCAGAATTCCAAGTGAGTGATCTACTTTCAAACATGTTAGCGCCTCCTTAATGTTCGCTCCCGAATTCACGTTGTTAAATCACCTTCTAGAAGTGGAACCATAGCATTCTCCTTGCAGCACAACGATTTTTCGATATGTAGGGCTGTTGCTACAGATTTGCCATTGCAGAACGCATGTTGGGATGCATATAGCTGATTTACATCAATGCTACTGCGATGATCAATATCAAGCAATCCCTCCTAGGTTATCAGAAGGAATGGTGATAAGCTGATCGGTCTCAGGTTTTTCGGATTGACGTGAGAACTTTTACCAGATTTGGGTATAAATGGTACTCTTACTTCGCTCCATACCTTGGGAATGCTAACTAGCTCGGTGCAACCCTTGAGGATAGTTTCCACTCATGGTAGATTGAGATCTAAAGAGTGTTGTAGCTCGGCTGGTACAATGCCATTTAAAGGGTTTGAAACTGTGTACTTCCCAAAGAATTTTACTGTTTGTGATAAGACAGTAGGAGTTACCTGCCAATAGAATATTTTATCACAAAATAGTCCTTTGGTTGAACTTGAAGCTGTTCCAAGGCCCATTAAAACGTAAACCAACGTCAGTTGGCCTTAATGCTTGAACGAGCTGTTAAATACGCCACAACGTGGCATAAGAGATGTCCAATCCTTGAGAACTGTGACAAATATCAATCAATTTGTCGACGGTCTTCACGAATACCCTCTGCTGCTGCAGCAATATCCTCACGGGCTCTACGCCCTTTGGTTGTCTAATAGTGAAAAATTGGTTCGGAATTTGGTGATAATGCGTTCAGTTGGAGAGCCATGACGACCAAAATGCGGTCGAAGAACTCTAACAACTTTTAAAGTCTTGGGAGGAAGTTTCCACAATAAGAACGTGTTGTTCCGACGTAAGTCTCTTTATGATGAATGCATACTAAACACAAACGTCATATTGGCAAGCCATTTTGTTGCGTATACCTTGTGTGCATTTTGGGTCGGTGCTGGCATGCTTGTTCCCTTCTTAGCTCTTTGCTGGGTGTTGGACTTGACCCCTGGCCTACCACAATCAAAAAATCATACCAGTCTTCTCGTATAGTTGGTCGACGAATGCGAGACATTTTCTTATTACCCTTCCTACCATGGTTAGTCTATTAGCCTAGGTAGGTAGGTAGAAGTGGTGGTTCGGCATGAACCCAAGTAGCACTTATGTGTCTTTTTGTTACCACGATTCGTGTGACCTATATTATGATTGTTGTTGTGGATGTGATACAGGTGGTCTCTACAGCCTGTAAGGTTTAGAAAGCGATTAAGATTTTGTATCCTTTTACCAGAGATATTGCTAAGGTTGTCGAAAAATGGTTCGTCTGAAGCACGCAATCTGGCTCTTGCTAGTGCCGGACATTTGCAGATGAAATGGGACAGGGTTTCTCTCTCATTTGTGATCCCGCAACTGTGGCATTGAGGGTTGTATGGGATCCCTAGTTTGGCCGCATGGTCTCCAATTGGCCAGTGCCCCTTGGCTATCGCCGTAATTCTTGCGATATCTGGGCGGGTTCTGTTCAGTAGATCTTTTGTTTTGTTCTTGTCGTAGGAAGGCCATATCTTCCTTGATATGACGCAATTTACTAACCTTCTCCATGAGTAACGTCCATGACTATCGCCGTAATTCTTGCGATATCTTGGCGGGTTCTGTTTAGTAGATCGTTTGTTCTGTTTTTGTCGTAGGGGGGCCATGTCGTCCACGATGTGACGCAATTTGTTAACCGTCTACATTTAGAGTCGCCCCTTTTTTTAGAAGTATGAGTGTATTTGTCCCTAAACCGCACCTAGCGGTATACGGACCCTTGCCGCAAGTGAGCCGTGAAGAGCTTGTTTCCTTCAATGTCACTGTGCCCTGGAACCCAGAGAAGTGTGACCCTGAAGCGTTCGCCAAGGTGGGCAAGTTCGTTTGGAGGATATGGTAGCCGAATTGATGGTCCCTATGGCCGCTTGGCTATCTACCAGGATAGCAATATTTTGCTTTTCCGTAGTGCCACGCTCCAGTAGCGGGCAAGCCTCTCGGATAGCCAGTAGTTCCACCGGGAATACGCTGGCAAAATCCGGTAGGCGATATGAAACTTATATTTTCGGTGATTCCGAGTAGACTCCGGACCACACACCACAGTTCATTTTAGATCCTTCGATGTCGACGAAAGTGTCGAAATCTCTTACTACTTTGTTTCTCTTCTAGTGAGCTCTGGGAGGAAATCCTACGTGGAAACCTTTCTTGAAGCTTAGTATAGGTGCTATGTAGTCTGTTGGAAACGTGACCACGCCGTTTGGTAAGGAGTCCCGTATATATTTATGTGGCAATACGGCTTTGCATTACAGTATCCTGACTTCTTGAGTCTTACTAAGCTGCATAAAGCGGTTTCTTTAATGTGTAGTTTCAGAGGCAAGAGATGCAAAAGTACAGTAAGGGCATACGTTGGCGCCGACCTCAGCGCTCCCTGTACTCTGTACTGGCTTTTCTTTGTGGTCTTTTTAGTTTTGAGAGGTTGTAGTCTTTACTCAATGCGGGCCACCATACTAGTGAGCCGTATGTGAGAATTGGACGTATCACTGCTGCGTACATCCACAAGGCCATCATTGGTTGAAGTCCCCACTTCTTGCCAATGGTTTGGTTAAAGCATAGAAGGAAACATACGTCTTTCTTACTCGATGTTCGATGTTGTGCTTCCAGTTAAGTTTTGGGTCAAGCGTGACACTCAAATACCTAGCGCTGGAACATAGTCAGAGTGGTTGGGGGATGGTGAAGTCGGGTATTGTCCGTTTGTTGGTGAATAGCACCAAATCCGTTTTGCTCGGCCTTACGCCGAGGCCACAACTTGCAGCCCAGGTGCTATCTCCCCTAGAGCAGCACCCAAGTAAACCCTTTTGTTTGTCACGCTTTTATTACTTTGTTTTGCCGCCACTGTCGTTATTTTTTATGGGGTCACCCTACATGTTCCCCAACACTAATTTTTTATTGAATTTTGTTTTACTAACATTTACTTCAGTTTACAGGGTGGGCTCACGTGTGCCCACTTATTTGATCATCTATTTGCCACATTTGTGGACTCAAACTTTTCCAATCCCCAATGAATTTCCTACAAAATAAATTTCCCCGATGATCAGTCGAAAAAGTGTCTCACTTTCGTTTAATCCCCATAATAACACCTAAATCAGTCACTTATCGCAATTCAATGCGTCATCGACACCAATTATCTTCTGAACCGCCCAATAATGATGGAATGGCATTGATTGAGCCGCCTGTGTCTATACCTTTGGGGATTATTTTAACTGTCTCAGCCTCGGCCTTAGCAACATCACACATAATCGAATTCTGAATGAATTATCATTAATACCGAACGGGTTTCAATGGAAATGGGGTACAAATTGACTTAATTAAATCAAGAAGTGTAAGCTTCCGGCAAAAGGGAGACGGAAATAAAAGCTCATAGTTGAAGCTTTTTTTTTTGCTATTTAACAAATCTGTCCCAATAGGATTACCTCTGGCGAGTTATCCTTTTTTGATTGTCTGTATAATCTCATTACCGACCCGATTCGGATGGAACGATTGATTGCTTGACGTTTTGAAATGTCAAATTGCAGCCATTTGCATTAAATTGGAAAATGTCATCCATGGTATTAAATTGCGACTAATTTTGTTTGGAATTTGGCAATTAGGTGCGTAAATCCCATTTCATATCGATTTAGAAGATTTATTTAGTTTAATTCGATGAAACATTTGCCGCATTCACACCTCAGTCATCAGCAGTCATCAATACAGAATTTGACAGGTTTGTCCAAATGGAATTCATCCCACTGGGATATGGAACACACAGTAGATGTGTTTTCCAATTAAATTATTAGAATTCCAACATAATTGCGCCAAAAGTGGTAATGCGATGCAATGACATCAAGCTGGTCGCATCAACCGTTACGTTTGTTCCCATTAATAAAATGCGATTTACCGTTGTGATTAAAAAAAAAACAGAATACCAGAAAATTTCATATTCGCATCCTTTTGGTTTTCTCCCCCCTAGCCGCCATTGCTGCCATTGATTTGTATTTGCGCTCAAGGGTTGGGAGTATAAAAATCTCACCACCTTCACATTATCTGCTGACATTTCTGCCCCTCGTGTCGAAATGTCAGACAATTGCTTTATGTTCAATGATATGGAAAAAAAAAGTGGCTTACGTGGTGGTTATTATGGTAATAAAAAAGATCAGTAACTATAGAGAGAACGCTAATAAAACGCTTTATGTAAACGTCTGGGGCTGTTATGTCATAAAGAGGCGGCGTGAGGCCGGGGGCAGATGGCAAGAGACCATAATCTAAAGAATTGATGGCACAGTCTAGCACCACTACCAGGCAGAGAGACAGTGGCACTCTTGCTTCATGTGACATTGTGGCATATATTAGCGCACCCAGAGTAGGCATAATGCGAACAATGAAACGTGGGGTTTGGGGGGATGGAAGGATGGGGGCTGGAAAATTGCAAATAAATAAATCAATTTAGAATGTCTGACAAGCCCATGGTAATAAGGATAAGAAACCCCACGAAGATGTATCTTTTTTTTTTTTTTGCAAAGTTGACCTTTTTTATGTGTGAAGATTGTTTGGAGTGGGGGACTGTTGAGAGTCATTGTGTTTCATTAGACGGATTCATATATATTTGTAAATTTTATTTAAGCTATCAAGGGCTTTACTCAATACACAGGTGGTGCTATATTTTAAGTTGAACCTTTGTTTCAAAGAATGAAGCTGCCACTAGAGTATTTCACACGTATACCAAGCTTTCATTCCAATTTGGGACTGGAAAAAATCATTTCCTTCTTCTTGGAGACTCCATTTTACATTATATGGCAGTGTTTCAACCTGCAACTCATAATTAATAAAACTTGGTTACGACAGATAATCTTTCTCTGGATTCAATCATACAAAATGTCCATTATGGCTATTGCTGTTCGGCAAGGAGTGTGCGCCATCCTGATTGAACCACATGTCGTCAACGTCGATATCATTCATTTCGAGTCAAAAGAAATTTATGATCGTTCGAAAAAGAATGGATCAATGATGCTGTCGTCCCAAAAACCACACCAATAATAAATTCCTTGACTTTCAAAACGATAATCGTTGATGATAGTCAAGTCACCTTCACTATCGTCAACGATTATCGTTCTGGGTGCGTGCTGTGTAATTTGATAGTGAAGTCTCCTTCACTATCGGCAGCGATTATCGTTTTGGGTGCGTACTGTGTAATTTGATAATGAAGTCTCCTTCACTATCGTCAGCGATTATCGTTTTGGGTGCGTACTGTGTAATTTTTATACACGCTACGTACCTAGCAAGTCTCCTACACTATCGTCAACGATAATCGTATTAAATGTTACGGAATGAGTATCCAGGAATTTATTTGTTTGGTGGCAGGAAATCATCGAAATAATTCGAACCTGTATACTGTCAACAAGGACCATTTGAAAAAGGGAAGCAATAGCGGCCAGCATTGTCCAATGGCAGTACAATTTTTTCATCAAGACGACCGACCGACGCCAGGTTACACACTTTGATAGTCAGGCTTATCGCTAATAAATTTTCCTGTGTATTGTTCCTTTGTCAGCAATGTAAATCAGATTGCTGAATAAGAACAGTTTCCCGGCAAATTTTATTCGCGATAGGCCTGAGTGACTCCCCAAAAGCTGCAAGAGGTTGGTTGGGATGTTCTTATAATACGGAAGAGGCACCAACTGTTGCTGTCCATGGCAAACGATTTTGCTGACTTGTGAAAAAAGACAGTCCAAAAACGACTAAGCAGGAGCTTATCATCCCAAGGCTTGTAATATTTTAATGACCAACAAAAAAAAAAGTCGAAACACTGCCGTATTCGTGGTTCGATTATGACTCTACCAACTTGAGATCTCTAGGTTGCATTGTGGATTCTGAAATGACAAAATCTAGTGCTCCATGTCACCATATTACTAGTTGTTGCAAAGTTAGCAATTATCTGTTAACGTTTTTACAAAGGACGGACTACAGAACGTGTGCTTCGCTTACTAATTTTGGCATTGGGATCCCTTTCCAATCTGGAAAACCGCAGGTCGCCTAGAAAATGTGAGTTATGCCAAACATTATAAAGTCATACAGATGACGCATTGAGAACAAAAAAAAAACAGAAACTTTTGCTCACCAGCTTCATGGTACGGGCGGGCGGTGTACACGTGCACACCTGAGAAACGAAATCCAAACATATTGCGCGCTGTGCCAGTACGACCCGCCATAGAATCATTTTTCTTGTGTGCAGTGCGTCATCTGAATGACTTCATAATCTTTGGTTATACCAAAGAGTATAGAACTTCATAGAGTGCGCATGTCATACAATCAAATTTTTTTTATGTTGGGTACTGATGTTGATACCCCAGTGTTCACATTGCTACCTAAACAGCAAAGCCGACGCATACGATCGACGAAATTTCCCCTTCGCACTTACTGCCCGCATCGAAACGGCTACAAAATTTTTAGCTCTGCTGCGTACTCTATGTAGTTCTGTACTCTTTGGTTATACTTAATGCGGTTAAGTCCTGGGCTGCAACCAACATGCCTCTCCATTTGCCCGGTCCTTAGCTAACTGCCTCCAGTAGCGCATACCAAGTTGGTTGAGGTCGGTTTCTACTTGTGCGCGCCACTGAAGGAGAGGTTTTCCTCGACTACATCCATCGTCTGGCTGTTAATCGAAGAATGGTCTCCATTCGTTCTACAAATCCTAGCCATCTTAAACGTCCAATGCGGAGTTTTTGTACCAGGGGAATTTAGCTGTACAGCTCGTATAGTTCTTGGTTTAATCTTCATTTCCATAGCCCTGTCTACGCAAATGGGACTGAAGATTTTTCGTAGAATTTGCCTCTCAAATCGACCAAGGAATTCTTCATCCGCCCGTGCTTCAGCGCCGTAGAGCAGGACTGGGATGATCAGGGTCTTATATAGGATGCCCTTGGTAGTACGAGTGAGACCCTTACTACTGAATTGCCTTCTAAGTCCGAAGAAACAGCGGTTGGCAAGAAGAATTCTCCGTTTGATTTCTGGCGAGATGTTGTTGTCAGAGTTAGTAGCGGAACCGAGCTAGACAAAGTCCCATACTACCTCAAAGTTATATCTGCCGATGGTGAGGCTCTGTCCAATTCGTCGATGTTGTGTGGTCTTTCGAATTGATAGCATGTCCTTGGTGTTACTCTCATTCACTGCTAACCCATTTTTGCCGCTTCCTTCTAACGGGTGATTTTTTAGCTGGTTTGGTTTTGGCAACACTGGTTTTGACAGCTGACGTGTGTTTAGTACCTTGTGTCACTGTCAAACAGCTTCAGTTTGGTTTGCAATTTAACCATGGATCGTCTTACAAATGAACAACGCTTGCAAATTATTGAATTTTACTATCAAAATTCGTGCTCGGTACGAAATGTTCATCGCGCGCTGCTTCCATTTTATGATCGGCATTCTCGACCTTCTGAGCAGTCTATTCGGAAGATTGTGACCAAATTTCGCACCAAATTTACTTTGTTGGACAGTAAACCACCAACACGTTTACGTACTGTGCGTAGTGAAGAAAATATTGCGGCCGTATCAGCTAGTGTGACAGAAGAACGCGAAATGTCGATTCGGCGCCGTTCCCAGCAGTTAGGCCTTTGTTACAGAACTACGTGGAAAATTTTGCGGAAGGATTTGGGCGTAAAGCCTTTTAAGATACAGCTGGTGCAAGAACTAAAGCCAGCCGACCTACCGCAACGCCGAATTTTTGGTGAATGGGCTCTTGGAAAGCTGGCCGAGGATCCGCTTTTTTATCGAAAAATTGTGTTCAGCGATGAGGCTCATTTTTGGTTGAATGGGTACGTAAATAAGCAAAATTGCCGCATTTGGAGTGAAGGTCAGCCAGAAGCATTGCAACTGTCAATGGTGAACGCTACCGAGCGATGATAACAAACTTTTTTTTGCCCGAAATGGAAGTTCTTGACTTGCATGATATGTGGTTTCAAGAAGACGGTGCCACATGCCACACAGCACGCGAAACAATGGCGCAATTGCGAGGCGAGTTTGGTGAACAGTTAATTTCACGTTTCGGGCCGGTCAATTGGCCGCCTAGATCGTGCGATTTGACACCATTAGATTATTTTTTGTGGGGGTATGTCAAGGCTAATGCCTATAGGGACAAGCCCGCTTCGATTGACGCACTGGAAGCCAACATCCATGCATTCATTCGTGAGATACCGGCCGATATGTGTGAAAGAGTATGCTAAAATTGGACTCAGCGGATGGGCTACCTGAGACGCAGCCGCGGTCAACATTTGCATGAAATTATCTTTAAACATTAAATTGCAAGGTTCAAACTATCGATTCAAATAAATATTTCATTAATTTTTTCGAATTTTTTGTGTTTTTTTTTTAAAAAAGTTCTAAACCTCTTAAAAAATCACCCGTTATATATAAGCAAACGTGGCTATGACATCACGTTGAGTCCGACAAATGGTTTGCTAGTGTGTAGTTGCACCGGTTTATGGATGATTGTGCCTCTGGTAAGTAGTGCCTCTGGCTCGAGAGTTTTGAACAATCAACTCAAGTTTTAGGAAGTCACCTCGTAGTGAGTCAAGTTTTAGGAAGTCACCTCGCAGTGAGTCACTGTGCCTTAATCCTTTTTTTTTTGGAATGGAATTTGAGGTGAGGTCCGACACTGATGAAGCTGTGAGAATTCTCCATTGTCATCCTGACGAACGAGCTTGGGCGGTATACCATAACTAGACGTAGCTCTGTATAAATGCTATCGTATGAGGCTTTGAAATCGATGAATAGGTGGTGGGTATCGATTTGGACTTCTTGGGTTTATTCCAAGATCTGCCGAGGAGTGATGATTTGACCGGTTGTGGACTTTCCTGGCCTAAAAAACACTGATAAGGGCCGATCAGGTTGTTGGGAAACGGTTTCAGGCGTTCACATACCACGGATCATACCACATACGATCTTGTAGGCAATTTCGAGGAGACTTACGCCTCTGTAGTTGGCGCAGTTCAGAGGGTCTACTTTTTTTGTGGGTCGAACAAACGAAGCAAAGGTTCCTTTCATCAGGTTTACCTTTATCAGTCAAAATTTTGCTTATGAGTTGATGAATACGACTTACCACATGATTACCGCCCGGCTTTATCAAGCTCAGCGGGAAGGCCGTCATTTCTGGCAGCCTTGAGTTTTTATGTTGCTATCCTCACTTCACTTAGCTCGGAGGTTGGTAGTTTTCGCTTCGTCGCTAACATTGAATGGTTCGTTCTTCCTGACAGAGGGATATTGTTCGTCATCGCCGTTTAACAGTCTGCAGAAGTAGTTCTTCTATATCCTCAGCATCTCAGCATCGACTGTGTCTCAACTACGATAATTCATCTCGACAGGATTCTGTTCGATCCTTCTATCCCTGGCTTTAACGTTTTTTACATTTTGGTAAAACTTGCGAACATCGTTCCTGGAGTGGCACATCTCTATATCCTCGATCGCACGCTTTTCTTGCCCTTTCTTCATCTTTCTGTAAAGCTGGTGTTCTTTCCTTCTTCTTTGCCTATAGAGCTCAATGGCAGCTCACGCCTTCACCTGCAGTTTAGCCTTGTAGGCCTCGTTTTTGGCTATGAGCATTTGTCGGTATTCCTTTCTGGTGGTTGCGACTGATCTAATGGCTTGTGGGCATCGTTGCCATTGTTGTCGTGGTGTAAATCGATAGGTAAAGGGATAACCGTTCTACGAATGCCTTGGCGGTCTCTTACGATTGAAGTCATTCGACGTTAAAATTTCTCACAGTGGTTCATGGTTCATAACCGCATTCTTACCTTGGCTACAACAAGGCAGTGGTCCGAGTCGATGTTCGCAACTTGGAATGTTCGGACATAAAAAATACTTGATGGAGTATGAGCGCGTATAAGGCTTATGTTGGCGAATTTGGCTTGGTGCGGATTATTACAATTAGTTCGCTAATGTCTTGGAAACATAAGACTTCTTGCCTATGTCTGGCACTCATAACAAATCTGTATCCGAATAGTCGCTGTTTTTGCTCACTACCACGGTCCGTAGGTCTCACAGTTTTTCATCCTGGTTTTGCCCGGCTCATCCCATGGAATTTCCTCGATGGCTGTAATGTCTGCTTGGATATGGCTTTTGCTAGTTGTTCGCCTTCACCTCTCCTGTTTAATGTTCTCATATTCCAGGTGCGGATACAAAAGTCGTCGTCTTTTGTTCATTTAACATGGTAGTCAACAATAAAAACCAGTCATTTCCGAGGCTCTCTGTTGATTCGTAACAACCCAAAGCACAACTCCTAACCTGGTGGGCCAATTCCAATTTATTGGATACCCCTTGGACAAGGGGCCAGTATCATTTACTGGATTGAACGGTGCTGTTTGCCTTTCGATTCATCCGCCACCATCTCTGTTCAAGGGGCCCGACTTACCCTTGAGGTTCCTTGATGACCTGTTGTCCGAATATGTCGAAGCAGTTAAAGGGTTTTTCAATAAGAGCGCTACAAAAGTTTTTTTTTTTTAAATAAAACAAAAACGGTTCTGGATATCAATGAAATTCTTTATTGCTGTGAAAGTACGTTCTTTTGCATGGCCACCACGGGCTCGCTTGCAGAAGTCCAGACGCTGAACCCAATTTTTGACGGTTTTCAAGCATAAATCGGCCAATACTGCTGCAATTTCACGTTCGATATTGGTACTAAGTTCATCAATCGTCGCTGGCTTGTTGGCAAAGACCATAGACTTGACGTAGCCCCAAAGGAAAAAGTCTATCGGCGTCAAATCGCACGACCAAGGCGGCCAAGCGACTGGACCATTTCGTGAGATAACACGTTCTCCAAACTTGGTTTCCAATAAATTGATTGTGGCATTCGCTGTGTGGGTTGTGGCGCCGTCATGTTGGAACCACATGTCCTCCAAGTCCATATCAGCCAATTGGGGCCAAAAATATTCGGTTATCATTGAACGGTAGCGATTCCCATTCACAGTAACGTGCCGGTCTTGATCATCACGGAAGAAGTACGGCCCAATGACGCCGCCGGCCCATAAACCACACCAAACCGTCATTTTTCCGCGATGCAATGATGACTCATGGAGTACGTGTGGATTGCTGCCTGACCAGTACCGCATATTTTGTTTATTGACGAAGCCATTCAGCCAGAATTGAGCCTCATCGCTGAAGATGATTTTTCGATGAAAATCCGAATCATTTTCAAGTTGTTGCTCAGCCCAATTCACGAACATACGACGCTTCTGGTGTTCAAGTGGCTTCAGTCCTTGCGTCAATTTAATCTTGTAAGGATGTAGGGCAAGATCTTTTCGCAAAATTCGCCACAACGACGTCACAGAGATGCCCAACGCTTGGGAACGACGTGTGAGAGACGCATTTGGGCTTTCTTCAACTGAAGCCTCAGCGGCAGCAATATTCTCGACACTACGGGCACTTCTTTGTCTCACTGGCACGGAAACATTTTGTACTGTGCCTGTGGATTCAATTTTTTCCACTAGACGCTCAATTGTTGATCTGCTAGGACGATTATGACGATCATAAATTGGACGTAGCGCTGTTAACGTTGAGGCCACTGACTCCGAATTTCGGTTGTAAATTTTAATAATTTCGACTCTTTGTTGGATCGTATATCTTTCCATCATGAAATGGCAAACCTTACTGAAGAGAAATGTCAAAAGAGCGGCAAGAAATATGGCGTCGTTTGCTGTCCCTGTCGCTCAACTTTTGTAGCGTCCCTGTTGAAAAACCCGATATAATCACTTTGTCCATCCTAACTTTGAAAGTAGACGCCACCGTTAAGGCGTTGACTATCTTGGGAGTTCTCCCATGCCGCCTGAAACTAGAATATGTGCAATAGTGTGAGTTTAGATCTTTCCCGCGCTCACATCTGCTAGTGCTAAGTCTTACTACAGGGATTGAGACCATATCTACAAGGTCGCCAAGTGAAGGTTGATAGTTGGAGTTGGCAGATTCATATGATCGCATTGCCTACCATTTGACCATCATCAAAGAATAAGGAACTACAAAAAAAGCAAAGGACCTAATAAGCTTCCCTGGTGTACACCGACTTTTATTAAGTGCTGCTCCGTGATTTTGGTGGGCATCGTTTGGAATCCGATTCCATGTAGATATAATTGATTATCCGTACGTAGGGTAAGTGCCTATACATATCGATTGGCTCTGGTCTACATGCTCCTAAATAAGAAATCCGCAAACCGGCTCATATACAATGGCCAGGCCAAAGTTAGCTCGGCTAAGCTCGTTTCAGGTCAAATAAAATTATTTCCTACGCCGTTTATCGGGCAAACCATTGGATTGACTTCCTGCTACTGGATTTTTCTTTGCTTCTATGCTTTAGCCGGAACTTATATTTGTTTGCAACGCAGTCTTGCTTAGTCCTCGAAAAATTGTCCGAAATTTCATTTCATTGGCAAGTCTTGACAAAGATTGACGAAAGATTGTAACAAATATTCAGAATCCTTCAAACTTTTGCTAAAATGATTTCCTTTATGAGCGCGAAATATCCCTTTCCTGCAAGACTATATGGGGAAATTACTAAATTGAAAAATCGCAATGAAAAACTTCCCCTATCTATCCCACAGGATATTTTCATTGATTAGTCTTCCTCTTCATCCACAACTCAGGGGGCACAAACAGAGCGAAAGAGAGAAAACTGCTACAGATTCCCCAACAAACTCTACTCCACTTGGGAAAAAAAGGACTCCACCGCTCTTTCTCTCTTTCTCTGGATGACAAAAATATTTCCTCACCTCGTCGCGCATTTACCGCATAAAACATTCATTCTGTATCCGTATACGTTACTCTCTCGTCCCCTTCTAAAGTCACTAACATTCAACCCACCTGCCATTATCCAGCCAGCCACATCCTGTCAATTCCCTTGTCTGCTGTTCATGTTCGTGTGTTTATTTACTTTTCCCTACCCAACGCAAAGAGAAAAACGAATTCCTCTACACCACCAAAAGCGGGACACACACAAGACGAAAAAAAAAAGGATTTCAATCCAAAAAAAAAAAAACTGCATCCTTCCACATTGATGCGATGGTCAAACAGGACAGTTCTATGGATTTAATTTGATCGTTGGCTATGCGACAGAATCGACCTACTTCCATAAAATTTTCCCTCCACTGTCCTGATGGGAGTCTCATTTTTTTCGTTCGCCTCTCCTTGTGCATAAATCTTGTGCTGTTTGCAAACTCCTTTTTGCCTGCCGAAGTCAGATGTCAGAATCATACCTCGCTGTTGTTTTGTGAGGCCAAAAAACCATTTGGGGCGTCCTCGTCGTTAGCCTCTTGGTTGGATGTTTTTAATTAGCTGCCTACGTTTAATAGGTGATAAGGAGAAATTAGCTATGCACTTAGAAATTAACAATTCCGGGCACGTAACACTGGAAAAGTTCTCTTTGCAAAGATTTCGTCCTTTTTCGAAAATGTGGTATATCTCTCTGTTGAGTCGTTGTTAAGGTACTCCTGGAATAACGCGGGCGGGCGCAGATGATTAAAAATAATAAAAGTTGGCCTTGGGGATTGTACATAAATTTTAACTCATCCCCTCATCCACCTGCTGTGCAAATCCAGGAATTCGAATGCAATTTTAATGAGTGACAGGACAGATCTGTGTGTCAGGCCAGGTGAGCATTGTGCCTGAGTACTTTTTAATGCCTTTTCCAAATTAATCGCGAATTCCTTTCCATCGGACGGAGCTATTAATGTTGGAATTTTATTTGATCCTGCTGATGGTGGGGTGGCACTGGGGCAAGTCCTCTGAATGATTTTGTAGAATTTATTGAATTTGGTTCAGTTCGTCCTTTGGTGTGGGGGTGGTGGTGGGGATCCGCGGTACTTTTCGGTTTAACAATGGTGATGAGGTAATGAGGATGACATTAACAAGGAATTGAAAGGATACTCATCCGGAAATGGTGTTCATTTTAATTGCTCGTTAAATAGTTATTACTCTTAGTGCGCGCGGGATGTGGCGAGAGGGCGGTTCGGGGTGGGGTTTATTATTTGTCTGTAAGGGAATCAATTGATTCGGCCTAATTTGGTATTTGCAAGACCGTGTTTTTTTTTTTGGAACTAAGTCAATGGGGGGAAGGAAATTGCTTTTTGATAATCTTTTTGCAGGGTTTGAGGGTAAGTGGGGGCTAATATCAGTGAGGCGTGGTATTGTTAGACATCCTTTTCAATTTTATGGAGCGAATGAAAAATTGAGCTAAGGGTTAAGAGTGTTTATCTATCGGCATTCAAAGGGATTCATAGCAAGTCCTTCATAATCAAGGAGCTGTGGAATGTAAAATATTACATTGCACTTGGAAATGTCGAAAGTATTTAATGAGGGGCCTTTTCCTTGGAGTTTAACGGTGGCGATATGTACTTAAAGGCTTTTCATGTAAGGGGGTACTCTTTGCAAAGTTATTTCTAAACTTTTTCGCGTCAACAATGGACTTTATGTGGCACATTCAACCTGAGTAAACCCTCGAAATTATGCTAATTGTGGGGAAGGATGATAGGATGTAAGAACTGCTGGTCCACAGGGATAGTAAAACCTCTACCTATATCTGACTTGTAATATCATTTCGTTGGTAGGTAGCTTTGACAGTGTGGCAGCAGTAGCAACTTTACTACGGAAGCAGCCTACTTACTTAGTTACTACTGTTCCTCAACCAACATGCCTCTCCCATTAGCCCGGTCTTTATATAATTGCTTTCAGTTACGCACTTCAAGTTGGTTGAGGTCGGTTTATACTTGTGCGCGCCACTTAAGGCGAGGTCTTCCTCTACTGCGTCCGACGTCTGGCTGGGAATCGAAGACTCTGCAAGCCGGAGTATTGGTTTCCATACGTTCTACATGTCCCAGTCATCTTGAACGTCCAATGCGGAGTTTTTTGACCAGTGGCATGTCGCTGCACAGCTCGTATAGTTCTTGGTTGAATCTTCGTTTCCATATCCCGTCAACGCAAACGGCACCGAAGATTTTTCAAAGAACTATCCTCTCGAACCGACCAATGATTTCTTCATCCGCTTTTGAGACGGTCCATGCTTTAGCGCCTTAGAGCAGGAGACTGGGATGATCGGATCTTATGTAGGATCTCCTTAGTAGTTCGAGAGAGGGTTTTGCTACTAAATTGCCTTCTTGGCCCGAAGGTACAGTGACTGGCATAAGAAATTCTTCGTTTTATTTTTGACGAGATATCACGGTCAGACTTAATTACAAAGCCGAGGTTGACAAATTCCATTACTACCTCAAAGGTGTATCTGTCAATGGTGACAGATCCTGTCCAATTCGGTGATGTTGTGTGTCCTTGCGTGCTGACAGCATATACTTGGTCTTACCCTCATTTACTGCTAAACCCGGGTTTGCCGCTTCCTTCTCTATAGTGGCAAACGTGGCTTTGACAACACGTTGACTCCTACCAAAGATTATAAAGTCATACAGATGGCGCATTCAGAACAAAAAAAAAAACTTTTGCTCACCACCTTCATGGTACGGTCGTTCGGTTTGCACGTGCTCACATGAGAAACGAGATCCAAACATATGTCGGGCCGTGCCAGTACGACCCGCCATACAACTTTTTTTTTGTATGCAGTGCGTCATCTGTATGACTTTATAATCTTTGCTCCTACCAATGATGTCAATATCGTCGGAGTATGCCAGTAGTTGCACCGATTTACCGAAGCTTGTACCTCTTGTATTGGCTCAGGACTTTTGCACAATCATCTCAAGATTTAAGAAGCCACGTAACAGTGCTTCAACTTTTTGGTGACGAATGTGTCGGTAAATTGGTTTCCGACAATGATGGAGCAGCGAGAATTCCCGATCGTCATCCTGCACAAACGGACGAATTTGGGCGGTGTATCTATACAAAAACTAGACATGGCTCTGTATAGTTCGTCTCTAAAAATGCTTTCGTAGTTGGCTTTGAAATCGATCAATAGGTGGTGGATATCGACTTGGACTGCCTGGGTTTTTTCCAAGATCTGCCGAAGTGTGAAGATTTTATCAGTTGTGGATTTTTCAGGCGTAAAAAACACTGATAACGGCCGATCAGGTTCTTGTAAAACGGATTCAGGCGTTCAAACACTACGGCAGATAGGATCTTGTGCGCAATTTTGATGAGTCCTTAGCATCTGTAGTTGGCGCAGTTCAGAGGGTCTACTTTTTTGTGCATCCGGCAAACAATGTCCAGGTTCCATTCTTCAGGCATACTTTCATCGGACCAAATTTTGCTTATGGGTTGATGAATATCACTCTGCAGAAGTGGTTCTTCCATATCCTCAGCATCGACTGTGTCCCAACTACGATAATTCCTTACTAATCTCGTGAAGATTCTATTCGAGCCTTGTAAATTTGCCTTTGACGTTTTACACTTTGGTAAAATTTTTGAGAACATCGTGCCTGGAGTGGCACTTCTCTTTATCCTTGATCGTGCGCCTTTCTTGCTCTTTTTTCTTCTTTCTGAAAAGCCGGTGTTCTTCCCTTCTTCTCTGCCTATCCAGCTCAATGGCAGCTCCTGTCTTCCCCTGCAGCTTAGCCTTGTAGGCCTCGTTCTTGTCTGCGAGCATCTGTTAGTATTCCTCATCAAACCAAGAGATTCTTGCTGCTCAGCGCGAGAAGCCTAGCACATCAGTTGCTGCTGCTCTAATGGCTTGTTGTTGGCACTGTGCCTCGACATTCTATGCTTCTGGTATGGTGCTAATCGAAAGTCATACAGATGACGCACTGCATACGCGAAAAATTGTTCTACGTCGGATCGCACTGGCACAATCCGTCCACACAGTACCATATGCTTGGATCTCGTTTGTCATGTGTGCACACAAGCTGGTGAGCAAACCTTTCTGTTTTTTGTTCTCAATGCGTCGTCTGTATCACAATCTTGGCTGGAACTTTAGTTGCCACCGTTGATTCCATATAAGGAATTCTTCGGCTGCCGTCTTGAAATTTTTTTTAAGGGGACCTTACCCACAGCTCGTTTTGGGCCACAAGTGGTATATTATTTCCAACCTAGCTGCAGAGGTTTCCTCTATCCTCCACCCCAGGACGACTAAGAACTCCAAATGTGCATCTTATGATCATGGATATGTTTAAAACTATTTTTATAAGCTTGGTTCAGGTTCAGTCATAGCGGTACTAGCAGTTCTCCAGCACACTTAGACCAGATTTGAACTATTCTGTTACTACTTGGATCATTGGGGTTTTTTCTTTCTTTGGACTCTTTGAGCTTTTTAGGTTATACTAACCCAAAAGAAGTATTGAAAAAAAATCCTCTCATTAGAAACCTCCCAAAGCTTGTAACAACAAAAGGACGGCTTTTCCATTACGTGTTAGACAAGTTTTCGAGGTTTTGAAAGCAATAGTGAAGGTTTGTTTCTTCGAAAAGTCCAGGCAGTTACATTGAAGTTGAGAAGTTGTTTCTCCATTTTTTTCGTCGATGCAGGTCCAGCAGAGCTTATTTGCTTGAAGGCTAAATCTTATCGGGTTCTTGCCTACTAGACAGTGTCCACAGAGTTGGTGACAAACAAGTAGTGATTTTGATGCTTAGATAGTCGGGTTTGTTGGCAACCGCATATAAAGTTTTGTTTTACCCTTTTTTTTTCTAGAGGTCTCATAACCCACCCACCACACAACATCCTTTCACTGGTCATTCCATTGGTCCGGATGTGGGGTCCGCCAAAGTTAGATGACAACTTTCGTGAAAAGCCAGCCCATTTGTTATGACATTGCGTATGTGTCCTACCACCTCGTGTGTCCATCCTACCAGGCCCATCAATTATGTAGATACATTTATATTTATTTGTACATGGATGTGAACCCATCTATCACATTCACGGGTTAACCGCAGTTTTGTTCCAAACAAATATTTGCACCAATTCATTTGGTATTCCCCCTGTGGCATTTCGGGACAACCTGGACCCATCAAAAAACCCCCCCAAAAAAAAAAGTTGTAGAGTCGAGTGGTTTCATTTACTCCTTCAACGGTACTCCTGAATTAAATATGACGAACTTTTACTTGCATGCGTTGGTGGCATTAAAAAAATGTGATCTCCTCTCATGTGGAACTGGAAGGGTAGCCATTTAGCCTTGAACTTATAGCGTTTATGGTACTGGTCGAGGGATACTCTTGTATATTTATCCTAACGAAGACCATGGATTGTACTATAGATGTGAATTGAGACTCTTTAACGATACAAGACTGAAAAAAAAAATCTACGACTGCTAGACATGCAATAAACATTCGGTTGAAGGACTCGCACTCGCACGGTTCTTTGTGCTACTCTGTCGAAATGTTTACACAGAGTGCCCCAGACGACCAAAGTCGTTTTGTGCCGCACTACAAGGATCATGAGATACGGAAAATGGTGCAGTGCTATCGTTAAATTAAATCGCAAACATTATCCCGTGAGAGTATAAGTGCAACTTGAATGGAGTACGAGCTTGTATGGGTGTGGTGTTTTTGTTGTTGTTCCAGTTAAAGTGATGAGGCTGCCGATGGACTTAATTTTGTGCACATGAAGTACTTATTGTTATGATACGGACCGCTTGCTAAATTTATTTGGTAAGGAGGCTTTGAAGCGTTGGGTCGAGATAAAATTGTAGGTTTTGGGTTGTAAATATGTTCATTGGGTTATATGTTCACTGGGTTGTATATATTTCTTAGGAAGCAGTCTGCCTATAAATTTGGTGAAACACGGAATCTTCTAAGGATTTCTTAGAGCTACGGTTGGTGCTATGATGGAACACAGTTGGGTTGTTGTCTCGGATAAAAATTGTCATGCAGTCATGCCAATTTTATCCGATGCAACAACCAAACTGAGTTCCATCATACAACGAACAAATCGTCTGACCAAAGCGGCCTATAAGCTTCACGGCTTTGAGCAGGCTTCATCTCGGAGAAGACACTTCCAACCAGCCAAGAGTTAGATTTGGATCCTTTCATGTTAATGATAGTCAAGTCAAGTCAACAGGGTTCGAAGTCTATCAGAGTTGACTGGGATGTCTGGTATTCCATTGAGTTGGGCAGTGCTGCAGTCAGTGCTTTGTTCTTTCCTCAGTGATGTAAGATCCTTGTGTTTCCTTCTTTAGAGTTTTTCCATTGTGACGAGTTTATCAGTCTCTTAGTCCCACTGGTGTACCAGCACAGTGGTCTGTTTGCCAAAGATATATGTAGACACTAGATGTAGGAAGCTAAAGTTCTTCCCCCAAGTGGGGGTTAGAAGCAACCGATCGAAACTTAAAAGAGCTCAGCTTCGATGAAAACCACGTAAAGCCAGAAAACGTTTAATTCAATTGTTTGCCCAAGGCCTGATCTAGGTTTAATATTACTACGAAGTCACCACAAATTTTGTACGAAATTAAAAAAAAACCTTCGTCTCCTCGTTACCGGGAGGCTTCCCATAATCTGGTGCTAAGCTTTGGTCTAAAGCGGAAACAATAAATGCAACTATTTACCATCTTTCTTGCTAAGAGCCTTAAAGGTAGGCGTCCCATGCTAAAATAGGTTGGAGTTTTGCGATAAACTGTAAAGTGTTCACGATTTTCCGAATATTTAAACGAAACAAACGGCAATCGATTGGAAATATGTTGAGCAAGATACTTGTTTAGCTCAAGAAAAAACATTAAAATACCTTTGTGCCTCAAAACCGCCTGACACGTGGAAAACCAAGCAACATGCCTCTGGTCAAAAAACTCCGCATTGGACGTTTAAGACGGCTAGGTCATGTAGAACGAATGGACACAAATACTCCGGCTCGCTGAGTCTTCGATTCGCAGCCAGATGTTATACGCAGTAGTAGAGGGACCTCGCCTAAATTGGCGCGCACAAGTAGAAACCGACCTCAACCAACTTGGAGTGCACAACTGGAGGCAGTTAGCTAAGGACCGGGCTAATTGGGAAGGCATGTTGGTTGAGGATCATGTCATTCTGGACTTTAGCGCCACTTAAGTAAGTAAGTAATGGATTTGCACACTCACTCCGTTTTTTTTAATCTGCACATATTTTTGTATTTGTCAAGGTAGGAACGCATTGGAAGGAATATCCTTGAGTTGATTAGCAATTGCTTGAAGCATATCATTTAACCATGGAGGGTCGTCTGTAGAAACACCTCCTGCGATCGCAAAAGACAACCATTAAACCATACGCCCCTCCGAAAAGCATCGATAAGTGCTACTAAAAGGATTCACACTCGAACCATCATACAAATCTGCTCCGAGGTTTATCGTTCCCCATGCAATTTAAATGAACCGATATCGCTAGCCACCAGATAGTGATGAATGACCAAGCCAACAATTGCGCCACAAAATCCCATCCATCACTCGTCCTGAAATGAGACACAAAATTCCACACAACATATCTAGTTCAACTTGTCGGAATTTCTCGTCAAATATTTAAGTATCCCACCGCAACAGCTTTCCAACTCCACTTATCGAACAATCCTTCAAAGGAATCACAAACAACAACAAAAAAAAAATCCAAAAACAGATTTCACACAAGGACCACAACAAAATGCCAAATAAATCTGTACACACCCGCCCACGTCCGTCACGGGGACATCCACTTGAAAAACTCCAAACCCTCAACGACGACGTCGATGACAACTCCGAGAACCAATTTGAAAAGATTCATTCGCACGGCCAAAACAGCCAACACACATCTCCAGGACATCATCAATCATCCGCAATAACAATCAATCGATTTCGCTTGGCAATGATGTGAGTCCATACTGTCTGCGGCACACGAGTGTATCGTTAGAGGTCCTGCTGAATCTAACTAAATTAGTCTCTCGTCGAACGGTTGGTCTGTATAGCCATCCGTTTACCCATAGTCTTACCAACAAAAGGAGCGAATCGAGCCAAGAGCTAAACAACCACCGAGCATCAGCAGTTTTCCTCCGCATTTTTTTTGTTTTGCCAGAGTGTGTGTGTGTGTGTCCTAGTCACTGTCCTCTTCCGGAGATACAATTCCAAATGTCAACAACGATGTGACTTTGGAAACCAGCACATGCTCTACTCTCCTCGTTGATCAGGTGAACGCGGTGTGGCAAGAAAACAGCTACAGCTTCATAGTTTTGCGGGAGCAAACAGCAATTTATTTCCAGCTTTTGCGAGGATAATTCCCTTCGATGTATAGGCGACATTATAGCAGGCAATTCCCCCCGAAGGAGCGCGCACATGACTGAAGCAAGTCGCATTTAAACGTGAACCCAAGCAGTTGAAGTTGACTTGTGATCCGGCGGGGAGGGAGTTTAATTGGACCGGCATGCTGGCGGTGCCCGACAACGACGATGGGGAATTGTCATCGGCTCGCATTGAATATGGCGACGTGTAAACACGTCCGTGAAGGTACTTTGGAAAACTAATTAAATCCGGTAGGCCACGGAACAGCAGCGCACTGGAGATTACAATCACTCGGACTATTTACAAATGACAAGGAACAGCGGTGCAGGATACCGTGTGCAAGTTGTCTCTCATGTCCTCGCATAGAAGGTAAACATTGGAGGCGAGCAAATAACCGCAGTAATCCGTGGATGCAGCACGACTTTATTTGTACTTACTGTTTCGCGATACCACCACATCTCTTTAAATAAACCGTGGACGTGTCACGCTGGAGATGAGGCCTTTTCCATGGATTACAGGTTTTGCTGATGCAACTTTCTCGTTTGGGGGTATGTAGTCACGTTCCGGTCGGCGGCGGATATGGCGGATACAGTCATCCTTCCTGTATGGGAATCAAACTCTGATTTGAGACAACTGACCGTCATTTTCTTTTATCCTGGGGATGTCACCAGCGGGCTTGTTCTACTTGGACCATGTCATGTTGTGTAACAAAACTTTGGTTGGGTAATTGATTCGAGATGTACGTGCCAACATAGATGTTTTCGCAAGGAGGCCGTTTTCTGTGTAACTGGGTGTTTGCCTTGAATTTGTCAAGAAAAACATTTCCAGGATGTAGGTTCTTTTGTAGTCTTGAGATGCCATATACGTGTAATAAATTGGCAACGAAATAAGGACGACCTACGGTGTTATAACACATCTCAGTGGGTATAAAGTGGATCATAAAACAAAGTGCTGGACTGGGCTTTTAATGTTTTATAAGAGTGTATCCTCGTGAACTCATAAGTTTTTGGACACAAAGTCACTTCGGCCAAGGGTGCATTTTTATTGAAAGTGCTTATTACATGTGGAGCCGTAAATGTGATGCTGGCGTTATGGTTGCAAAGTAAAAGTATTGTGTGCCAATATCTCAGTTATGCAACAGTGGTGTAAGAAGCAGGAAGAGATTGCACTTCTTAATAAAAAAAAAAAAACTCAAGCTAAAGTTGGATGGTATCGTATAGTCGTCAAGAGATCCTGGACAAACAGCTGTCATAACGAAAAGCCTACTTCTTTCAATGCCGATAAGACTAGGGTGATACAGTCTGCATTTAATTAATTCCTCTATAGAGTTCAGGTCGGCGCACTGTTTAGCTTTTCTAGTTAGGACTACGAATCTGGAGGGGTTCAAGTAATAGTTCGTCTGATTAAATTAAATGAAAGTAGTCGTGAATGGTTAAGTTATTTTGCGGGTGGGTTTCGAAGATCTGTCTTCCTTTGTGGATCCATTTTAAGTCTCTCTCGACACCCTCTAAAGACAAGGGTGTGACTATTACCTTTGTTACAGACTATGAAATTAGTACTCTCTATTCCAAGGGGACTCAGTGGCGCGGTGGTTAGTGCGAGGAACTGCCGCGCAGAAGATCTGGGGTCGATTCCCAGCCGTATCAACACCCAAAATGATTTTTCACTGGCCCTCCCCTCGTGATGATCTGTCAAATCATCCGAGTTGTATCAGTTGTCATGAAAACCTTATCTCAACTTAGCCGTTCGGATCTGGTATAAAAGAGGAGGTCCCGCCATCGTGCTAAGAAGTACACACGCACACATGAATGGTTGTGAGAAAAGAGCTAGTCGCTGGGTACTAACGAGCCTGTTGCGCCATAAATGAATCATGATGAACGAATGAACGAATTACTATTCAAAGATCCTTGGTCGGTGTCTGCCCTTCCACATAAGTTACAGCTCGCATTGATTTATCGTTAGGTCGGATGCTGGATGGTTCATTGGGACCTTTATGTTTATTTTCCTTACAATTTTAAACATCAAAGTAGTAAGCGCCATTTGGACTCAATTTCCCTTAATTCTAGTAATTTTGAAGAGAAATCGGGCAACCCTTTCCCGCAATCAAGGGTGTTCTTCTTGGAAGCTTTCAGAGTTGGTGGCTTATTCTTAAAGACCCTTACTTACTTAAGTGGCGCTACAGCCCGCAATGAATCAACACGCACGCCTCTCCAATTAGCCCGACTTAGCTAACTGCCTCCAGTTGAGCACTTCAAGTTAGTTGAGGTCGGCTTCGACTTGTGCGCGCCACTTAAGGCGAGGTCTTCCTTTACTGCGTCCGACGTCTGGCCGGGAATCGAAGACTCTGGAGTATTGGTATCCATTTGCTCCAAATGTCTTAGCCACCCTAAACGTCCAATGCCTAGTCTTCCTCCGCATAATTTTTTTTTCAGACTGTGTGTCTGGTTGCTAAGTCAATTCGTTGTGGACACTTGGAATTCTATCTCCGGAAGAGGGCAGGGACTACCTACCTACCTACCTTAGTCCCTGCCCTCTTCCGGAGATAGAATTCCAAGTGTCCACAACGAATTGACTTTAGAAAACAATAACATGCTCTACTCTCGTCGTTTATTAGGTAAACGCGGTGTGGCAGGAAAACAGCTTCAGCTTCATAGTTTTGCGGGAGCAATTTACTTCCAGCTTTTGCGAGAATAATTCCCTTCGATGTATAGGTGACCTTATAGTTTTAGTTTTTATGGGCGCCATTAGAGTTCTTTGACCAGGAGTATGTCGCTGCACAGCTCGTATAGTTTTTGGTTGAATCTTCATCACCTCGAATCGGCCAAGGATCTCCTCATCCGCTTTTGATACGGTCCATGCTTTAGCGCCGTTAGCGCCGTAAAGCAGGACTGAGTTGATTAGAGTCTTATATAGGATCTCCTTAGTAGTTCGAGTGAGGCTCGCTTTACTACTGAATTGCCTTCTTAGCCGGAAGAAACAGCGGTTGTCAAGAGTAATTCTTCGTTAAATTTCTGACGAGATGTAGTTGTCAGAGTTAATAGCGGAGCCGAGATAGATAAAGCCCCGTTATATCTATCAATGGTGACGTTCTTTTCGATTCGTCGATGTTGTGAGTCCTTTCGTGTTGACAGCATATAAAAGGTCTTATCCTCATTCACTGCTGAACCCATTTTTGCCGCTTCCTTGTCTATACAAGCAAACGTGGCTATGGCATCACGTTGAGTCCTACCAATGATGTCAGTATCTTCGGCGTATGCTAGTAGTTAAGGAAGATTGTGCCTCTAGTGATGGCTCGGGAGGTTTGCACAATGCTCTCAAGAATCATGTTGCAGAAGTCACATGACAGCGCATCGCCTTGCCTAAATCCTTTTTTTGGTATCGAATATGTCAGTGAGGTCGTTTCCGAACCTGATGGAGCAGCGAGAATTCTCCATCGTCATCCTACACAAACGGACGAGTTTGGGCGGCATGCCAAAACTAGACATGGCTCGGAATAGTTCGTCTCTATTAATGCTGTCGTATGCGGCCTTGGAATCGATGAACAGGTGGTATGTATCGATTTGGATTTCTTCGCTTTTTCCAGGATCTTTCGAAAATTTGATCGGTTGTAGAGTTTCCTGGACTAAAACCACACTGTTAAGGGCCAATCAGGTTATTGGTAAACGGTTTCAGTCGTTCGATAGGATCTTTAAGGGCAATAGGATCGTTAAGGCGATGTTAAGGAGACTGGTACCTCTGCATATGGAGCAGTTCAGAGGGTCTCCTTTTTTGTGGATCGGTAAAACGCTGAGCCTCCATTTTTCAGGCATACTTTCATCCAACCAGATTTGGATTGTGTGTTGGTGGATGTCACTTACCAAGTCATCTCTGCCGGCTTTATAATTCTGGCGGGAAGGCCATCATTTCCGGCAGCTTTATTAGGCTTGAGTTTAGATATTGCTACCCTTACGGCACTCAGGTCGGGTGGTTGGCAGTTTTCGGTGTCGTTGCAAACATTGATTGGTTCGTTCTGCCTGACAGCGGAATGTTGTTCGTCTTCCATACTGTGTCTCAACTACGATAATTCTTCGTTCATCTTGACAGGATTCTGTTCGAGCCTTGTATCCTTGGCTTTTACGTTTTACACTTAAGTAAAACTTGCGAACATCGTTACTGGGGTGGCAGCTCTCTATATCCTCGATCGCGAGCTTTTCTTTCTCTTTTTGATTCTTTCTGCAAAGCCGGTGTTCTTCCCTTCTTCTTTGCCTATAAAGCTCATTGGCAGCTCTCGCCTTCACCTGCAGCTTAGCCTTGTCGGCCTCGTGATTGGCTGCAAGCATATGTCGGCATACCTCATTAAACCAGGGGTTTCTTGCTGGTGGGCGCACAACCCAAAGCACAACTCCTTACCTGGATGCCCAGTTCCATTTTATTAGGTAAACCTAGATCACGGGCCATTAGTACCTACTACGGGCTTGAGCGTAGATCAGTATCCAATGGTAACCCCAAATGGAGGTAAAAATAAGCACAAGTGATGTGTAGTCAAGTGCACAACAACTAGGCATTGCCAAGTTAAAGCCAATCAAAGTCTACCCTCGTTCTATAAAATCCAACCAACGGACGAGTTAGAGTAGCCCAAGAACAAACATTTCTCTGCCTTCTTGTCTCGTTCCTCGTTTTTGCTCTGAATGTGCATAAACGCCTCCTCAATGCCAATTGTGTTGAATTCCTGGACTCTAACCTTAGCTTCACACCACATCTCGAAGAGAGTGCGGTTTAAAATCTCTAAGGCCATATTTATAGCTTCAGTCCAAAGTTGCTCACCCAATTCCCTTGTACTTAGCTCAGCATCGGTGGAGCTATTTGTGCGGTTTTCCCGTGCAATGCTCTCATTTTGCTCCGAAGTCTCAATAGTTTCTTGGCAAGTGTAGCCTTTCATGTGGTCCGATTCAACAGAATCTTTGGCAAATTCCAAACCGTTGCTAGTACGAAGTCTTTTTGCCCGCCGTCAACTTTCACAAGTAGCGAGAACAAAATACCTGCTCCCTCCTAATAATTCTTCTTCCATGGGAACATATACATATAACCTCACCTGGTTCACTTGGCTCAAAAAAAAAAAAAAAAAATCAGTGGAAACAGTGTTCGATGTAATGGTCCACAGGCATCGCAGAAATGGTCCTTATCATCTATGAAATTCTGAGGAACCATTCTTTCATGCCATACCATGATGTAGATCGTGTGCCTAGGAACAGCAAATTTTTTTAGACACTCTTTTCCAGTGCCCCACCTAGTTGCACCTAAAGCCATTTCCAGGTTTAGAGAATTTTAGATTTTTCTGCCTCCAGGTTTTGCTGAAGTACTGGTTTGTGTCCTATTGGATATCAATCAAGCCTCTTCCATCACTAATGGTGTCGTCAAATTCTCCAGTCTTTCCCTCTTTAGCTGTTGGCTCCCATGCAAAAAAAAACCGATAGCTATCGGAGAGATTTATCAAACTCTTGGAAATCTCCTCCCCGATGTCCCTCAGTTGCCTAGCCATATCTTCCAACTTAGAAATATGAGTTTCCACGTCATCATCGACCTCCATTTCGAATCCTAAAAACGTCGTAGAACCATGTGAACATTCGCCTTTGACGAATGTTCATAAACCGCCTATAATTTCGTCAACATCTCACTTTCAGGATTTTAACCCCGTGCTTAATAGTCCAGCGCACTTATTACTAGGCCACTGCATCCAGCTTAAAACTCTCCATTAAAACTTTTTGAGGTTAAGCTCTTTTTTTGCAGATTTTATCCGAATTTAATTTACCAAAGGTACTGCTCACTGGTTAATGTCCTGAAGGAGGCTTCATTTACTCTATTTATAAAAGAAGACCCTCCCACAGCTAATCCTCCTCACATTCGCAATTCTAAAAATAAAAAGGTTCCTTCGATATGTATGCTTCCAACCGAAATAACATCCTGATTGGCATGACGACTTGACATAACTCCTCCGCAAATACACAACATGAATGTAACTCCCTCACATCCGGATGTGGGATGTCCTTTCTCCAAATTTCATTTAAATCCTAAAATTCCGCACTTTTGAAAATTTCATTAAACAAAATCCACTCATTATATCCTTCTCGAGCATATTTGTGTCCTCTCAACTACACTTACGGCGGCATTAAAACTCAAACTAAGAGTAAAGAAAAATCAACCTCCCCCCCCCCCCACCATATCCATCGTCCTGATATGCATATGTATTATTCATAAAAATCCTTTCGTGCTATCCCATCCGGAGACAACACGGGTAAAAGTATTCGCCTATCATTGCAACGTAATTCTCACGTTACAAACTTGCTTGTCTCGTTGACTTTCTTAATTATCCTTAGCTTACAGGTAACATAACCGGGGCTCTGACATAGGACACATTATACATCCGACATCCGACAAACACACACACCTGCCACCGCCGCCGCCGCGGTGGCGGGTGTGTGTGTGTGTGTTTTGTGTATATGGATATGAATCCTGTCGCAACATTAATAAACCTCATTAAATTTTAATCACGCCGTGCATGAAGACGATGACTGACGCAACTTCTAAGCAGTGGGTCGTCTACACACACACACACAAAAAAAAGGATATTTGCATAAAAAAAAAGATGTTGAAGAGGATGAGGAACGAAGAAGAGGATGAGGAACGAAGAAGAGGATGATTATGTCTCAAGGATGAGTCTGCTGGCGCGAGTCCATTGCTGCATTAATGGCTCTGCAGTGTCGCGCAATCATCAGTCGGTTGTCACTATGGTGGTGGTGTTTGAAATAAAAAGGAATGTCTCTCCTTTTCCGCTTGAGTTTGAGTGCTTCTAGTTTTTTTTTCGCGCGCATGTAGTAAGCCGAAGCAACAACACCACACACACACACAAAAAAAAGGAAGAAAATGTAAATGATATGGAAATGTCCTTAAGGAAGGTGTGCAACAAGGAGCATAACACCTGTCCACAACAAAAGCGCACATCAGAAAGGATACTGAGAAAAAAAAACACACACACACACACACCCACTCCAACGAAGTGAGGTGTGAGTTATAAATCCAGCCATCATGTCTAGTGTTTAATGCTTATGGTTTTACGTCATCTTACATGCACACACTCACACTCACACATTCTCCTCACGGTAGCAAGGAGACATGGTATGTCCACCCCCCATCCAAGTATGACTGTGTCCGATAATGCGAAACGTATAATGCCACCAAGCTCACATTACGAAATGTGCATTCAGAGATGTTTATGCAAAGTATATCCTGATGACCCACAATAAGCTAAAGAGCTCCTTAAGAATTCTTTGTGATTGTATTTTACCTCCTTGCTCTACCTCCTAAAGCTTTTGTGGAATTTCAGCTCGTTTTGACTTTGCTGTGGTTTTGCCTGGGAATGGACTTTTTTTTTTACCATCCTCATGCCCATCCTTAGACCAGATGAATTCGTTTCTATGCCGAGAAGAAGAAGTCAGACGTAAACGAGTGGTTGCTTGGAAATTCCATTTAAGGATACCCGCTTAGATTGGGTTCCGTATGGAAGTGGCTTAGTCGGCGAAGACCAAGATGGAGTATTCGAATCTTCTTTTGTATGCATAATGGAATATATCTAGCAAAAACCAGTTTTTTTTTTTTGCTGTTTTCATTGCTGTATAAGTGTGTACTTTGGAGGGTCCTTATTGTTAGTTGTTGCATTGTTCAGTTGTGCGCTAATGCATTTTATATTTCCAGGATATTAAACTGGGAGTCGTTTAGGGAGGAACATGGTTTTCGGAAGACCATTTCGAAGTGGCTTTCATTTTAATGAGGGGATGTTCTTCAATACTTGGAGTATGCGTATGTATTGTTCATCCTTGGGAGGCAGAGCAAATTATTTGTACTTTATTCGAATGATGTGGGATTCCTTCACATATTTTCTTGTTTTTTTTTCCTTCAATCAATGCAATGATGGCTTAAGACATAAACTACCAAGATGATCTAAGTTTTTGTATGATTATGAAACAAGGTTACCCACCCGGCTTTGAGTGGTTCGAAGGCACAGGAAGTCTTCTTTAACAATAACTATACAAACATGCGGCGTGTTCCACTTAAGGATCCCACAGAGATCTTCCTTCTCCGCCTCAGCTGTGATTTTTTTTTTTAGCGAAACAACATTATCATCAAAGGGGAGCTCATTCTGTAAAAAAAAAAACGGTTTTCTTACTTCGGAGCTTTCAAACCATTTAAATCCTCATGGACCAGATGTCGTCTTACCTGCGGAAAGCCAATAAAACGTTGATATCCTGCAACCATGGCTACTAACCATCATGACCAGTTGCCTATGGTTGTCCAAGACATGGACGGAAGTTGAAGTTGCATTCATCCCCAAAGCAGGAAAGACCTCTCACATAGATCCAAAGGACTTCCGTCCCATCAGTCTATCTTCTTTGCTTCTTAAAACCTTGGAAAGATTAAGTGATCTACACCTCCGTATTAGTATAGAACCGACTTCACTCCCCAACTCCCAACATTCATATGAATTCCTGCAAGACTAAGTCGGTTGAGACAGCGCTTCACTCACTCGCACGCATACTCAAAAACTCACTCAGAGGAAAGGAATATGCTGGGTTAGCTTTTCTTGATATAGAAGGACCTTTGAACAACATCGAAGCAGAAGCAATCACTAATGACCTTTCGGATTTAAATGTTGATGACTCGCTGGATGTGCTAATAAATCAGCTAATCAGAGGCAGAATCATCTGTTAGATGTGGATCCCCACAAGGGGGCGTACTGTTTCCTCTTCCCTTGAAGCTAGTAGTCAACGAGCTAAATCTGGAAAGAGATCAATAACACAAATCTTGACGTCTCATCTGCACATAGATCTGTTAGATGTGGATCCCCACAAGGGGGCGTACTGTTTCCTCTTCCCTTGAAGCTAGTAGTCAACGAGCTAAATCTGGAAAGAGATCAATAACACAAATCTTGGCGTCTCATCGGCACGTAGATCTGTTAGCTATGGCACACCACAATAATGCGTCCTGTCTCCTCTTCCATAGAATCTAATAGTCAACGAGCTTCTAGTAAATCTAGAAAGAGAAGGATGCAAAGTAATTGCGAAATACCTTTGTACCCTTAGAGAACTATCACAAAGTGGTCTCTCTGTACTCTCTAAGTGGGCCGCCAGAGGTGGACTTGGCTCGAACCGAGTTCGTCCTTTTCTACAGGTAATACAAATTCACTCACATTATCCTCCCAAACTTAATGGGTTCAGGCTCAAGTTCGCTGTATCAGTCAAATACCTGGGTAGGGTTTTGTATAAGAAACTGCAGCAGGAAATTCAAAGTCCCGAACATTGACCCTTCCAAACTTAATGGCGTCAGTCTCAAGTTCACAGAATCTGCGAAATACCTGGGTGAGGTTTTGTATAAAAAACTGAACTGGAAAGCCAAAAAGCGATCCCAACGAAAAGGGGTATGCAACCACATATCGCTTTCTGGCTTTACGTGTCCATCGTTAGACCCATACCCCTGTATTGTGTCTTAGTCTGGTGGAAGGCTATAGAAACAGCCTTAAACTGCAACCTACTGGGTAACGTTTAAAGATCCGCATGCATATGCATTAGCGGTGCTCTAAGAACAACTCCCTCCGCAGCCCTACATGCTATCCTACATCTAGTGACCCTAGGTACCTATGGCAAAAAGACCGCAGCTTGTGCCTTGTGGATACCCAATGTGAACACACAAAGATTCTGAATCTCCTTACCTTCACAGAAAACACTGAACACACCACTACCCAACTCAGTTTTGAGCTCAGCTTTTGGACAACCATTCCCAGTCGCCTTGCATGGGAGTCGGATACGATCGGAAACAATAACCCCATCGATGGGTCTCAAACAGAATCTGGAGTGGGTGGAGATGTCTTCTTGACCTAAGCATATCATTTCTAATTCCCGATCATTGTAAAGTTTTCCAGCCGGAAATAATGACAATCAAGCGGTCCTTGTCCTGGTTGAAAAGGAATGTTATATCCAAGAAGTATATTAACATCTTCAGTGACAGCCAATCGGGATTCAAATCTGGAATCGATCTCGTTCAAAACGAAATCAGCCCACGAATGTCGATGGCAGAGCATTTCACCATTCACCTCATCTGGGTGCATGTAGGGCCACAAAGATATACCAGGGAACTGCAAGGCGGATGAGCTTGCCAAAAAGTTCACTACCCTTGGCATTCTAGGTCTACCGCCATAGATATGTTAGGCATGCCCTACGCTACACGTGGCTCCAGACCAAGCTGGATCCGATAAAGAAATCAAACCGCAGAGGGTTAAACGGCACAACTTGTCAAATATCCAGGCAACTCTGGCCAAACTATAACTAAAAGCGAACAGATGAAACATCAGCACCAAAATCATTCTGTCCTATAGGCCTATACGCAAAAAGACTGGGCCTCTCTAGCAACGACTTCAATAGAAACTGCTTGGACGAAGAAGGGAAGAAAAGCATTTTTCACCTTCTCTGATCTAGTCCAGCTCTCTCCGACAACGAGAAGTCCTTCTGAAATAACTTTATTGATAATCTAGGTGAGCCGGTTAGTTGTTGTAGAAATGCTTCAATTTGGCGTACGAATATTGGGAAGTCAACAGATCCATTAGAAAGATCCACAAAGGGTCTTTATGGTCTTAGTGTGCACACTTATCGCGTGCAGTCACCACAACCTATCCTGACCTAACCTTATTCGGAGCTTAAAATTAGCTTTTTCTTAAAAAAAAAACATGGTTTCCTTACTTCGCAGCTGATAATAATGATGAATTTTCAGAATAGGTGAGGAGATGAATTCTACAAAATGTGGTCTCATCGTGTTGCAGAAAATTTCCGCTTATCCAAGTGATGAATTATGTTCGACTTACGGATATCTCGGACATCTCGGAGCTATAAAGGGGATCCGTAAATCAAACATGTCTGCTGATAGAAAAACATCTAAAATTAAGGTTAACCAAGTTTTCGAAATCGACAGCCATAGCCTCTAAAAAAAAAAATTTGATAGGATGAAAGAGTGCCTAAATGATAGAACCCCAGCATAGTTTCCTCGAAACACAAAGGAGAAGATCAACTTGAACTAGTCCAACTACAGAGGTAAAAGCTTTTTAATAAGCTCATTCAAGATTCTCTCTGCCATATTACGAATTCATGAATCTAATCGGTTCCAATCAGACTGCTTTAAATCCAGTAAAGTCGGAAACTGCCAACTCTTTAGTTTTCGACTGATCCTCGAAAAAAACCCAAGAAGGACACATCGATACCCACCACCTATTCATCGATTTCAAAGCGGCATAATACAATTTATTAAGACCGACTATACACAGCTGAGTCTATATTTGATATACCGCCCCCAACCTTCCGTAGGGTCACGATGGAGAATTCTCGACCATCTGGAACCAACACTAGGGGCAAAATCATCCATAAATCTGTGCAACTACTAGCTTACGCTGACGATATTGACATCATTCGTCTAACTCACTGGGCATGTTTGTGTGTATAGAGAACGAAGAAGCCTAAGTGGGCTTAGCAATAAAAAACGACTCACAACATCGGGCTCAGTTGCGCGATTAAGAAGGTCTGTGTTCGATTCCCAGCCGTAGCAACACCTAAATGAAAATCTCGTGATGATCTGACAAATCATCCGAGTAGTATCAATTGTCAAGAAAAGCTTACCTCAACTTGTAGTCGGCATAAAACAGGAGCTCCGCCGTCGTGCTAGAAGTACACATGCGTACATGAATGGTTGTGAGAAAGCTCAGCCGTGGGTACTAACGAGCCTGTTGCGGCAAAAATTTGTATATGCAATCTACTCACGAAAGTTCCACCTCACCGACTCCTGACCATGCCCAACATTTCTAAACACATGATCTTCCTCCTTGCCTAACCAAACATTTTCACGACGATTCCAACATAAATTTTTAAGGCACTGCCTACAGAATGGCTATGTCTTAACTAAAAGAGTCCAGGTCTCCGAAAATAATATTCTCAGAGGCTTTGACACTGAGGTCAATAGTCAAACATTGATTCTAATATATGCGACATATTAAGACAGCAAAGAGGACATTCAAGAGTTACATGTTATGCTATGACAAGGCACCAGAATCCGATGGCATCTCAAACAAGGCTGTGTAAGACAGTTCAAGGAAGACCGGACATGTCTTTATAACAACTTTCCAAAAATGTCTAGAACCATGAAAGCTGCAAAGTCTGGTACTGTTACAAAAAGGAAACAAATCACCTGAAGATCCTTCGTCGTAAAAAGCAACATGGCAATACGAATTATATAACAAAGGCTGTAGGAGATGTAGAGAGAGATAGCGAGATCTAGAAGTAACTCTGGGTTTTAGGACACCTCTGGGGATCGTGTTTCTAACCACCGAATCAGTGTAGAGTTGTGGAGAGATTACTTACTAACTTAAGTGGCGCAACAGTCCGGAATGAACCTGGGCCTCCAATTAGCCCGATCCTTAGCTAGCGGTAAATTTTACCTCAAGATGCTTAGATGTCCTGTTTTCCTTCCTTGGCTTGAATTCACTGAAAAAATACAAATTTTTGGCGCAATAGGCTCGTTAGTACCGAACTTTCTCACAACAATTTATGTGTGCGTGTGTATATCTAGCACGATGGCGAGAGCTCCTGTTTTATGCAGACTCCGAACGGCGAATTCGAGATAAGCTTTTCTTAACAATTGATACGTTTCGGATGATTTGTCATATCATTCACTCAGCTCGATTATAACATCGCAACTTTAGAAGCCGTTCATGAATTTTGTCGGAGAGTTAGCGCATCGAAGTCTTGATGAAGCCCTGATGCGGATTATGACAATGCATTCGCTAAACTCTTCAAAGTGTAAGTCTGGCGCTTATAACGAATTTACATCCTAATGCTGACTAAAACAAGGATTGCAGTAGATGTCATAGTTTTCCATCCTCATTTGCCCTGCATATCCCATCGTATTTCCTGGATGGCAGTAATGTCCGCTTTGTAGCAGTTTAGGGCTGCAGCTAGTTGTTTGGCTTCACCGATTTCGTTAAGTTGTCTAACATTCTAGGTACAGATACTTCCTTTGTTTATATATTATGGTTGTCTACAGTATAATCGCTCCTCTCCGAAGCTTTAAGCTGATTAGGCACACTAGGGCTTTCCGTGACTGAGTAGTTAACCCGAAACTTGTAGGGCCGGCTTATGATTATTAGATACCATTAAGACAAAATGCCATTAGCACTCACTACGGGATTAAGAGCTGGCGTTTGGGCTCCCAGCTATTCTTCCCCGTCTCTAGTCAAGAGGGCTGACTTCAACCCTTGAAATTCCTATATAACCTGTTGTCCGAGAATGTTAGAGAATATCTAGATGTACAGCCTAATTGGCACTGCTAACGTTGGCTCTGTCTTAAAAATTCGCCGGCAACCCTCTGGGAAAATTATGAGGTGTCTACGTGAAAGCACACATTACCCCAACAACCTGTTATCTGAGAATGTTAGAGAAGTTCGTGATGACATGGTGGATAACGGGCACTGCGATTGTTGGCTCTATCTTGAAGATTCGTCGGCAGCCGTCTGGCAAAAGTACGAGGTGCCTAAAGACACATTACTGTCTCAAAACCTTTCAAAATGTTGGAAACCAGATTTACGTTCAAGGTTCTAGGCCAATGTGTCGCCACATGGTTCCTTCGAGTCTGAGTTAGTAAGCTTGAGCTTAGTGAAAACGTTTGTCAAATGTCGACCAAGTAAACACATTGTCAGGGAGCTTCAGGTAATCCTCAATCATGTCCACCACAAAAAAAAATCCACATTTGATGTACAGTTTGGGCATGAAGACAAAACTGCATACATAATCACACAAATAGTGGACATCCTTGCTAGAACAAAAGGTCACCAAAGGACATCTTCCCCCGAATTCCAGACCGCTACAACACACAACAGTTCGACAAAATCCACGTTTGATTTTTTACCCCCCATAGCCATTATAATGTCATGATGCCAATAAATGTTAACCTTCATCCAAAGTGTACGACCATTAAAATCCATTTTTACAACCCCAGCTAAGACCTGAAAAATCCAATTCCCATCTCAACGCGTCACACTGACCTTTGCACACATTTCGGGACATCATCACCACAAGTATATTTAATGTCTCCCAACGCAGCAGCAAGGACCCCACACATTAATAAAGACGAACACACAAAACAAAGAAACAACAACGACCACAGAAAAAAAAAGGACACACAAATCCCTGCTATGTACAAAAAGTATCCTGGACGAATATCAGGCGTTGGTGAGCCGCCCCCAATGAACAACATAACTGACAGGACCATCAGTGCCCACACTTCTGCCACTGGCATCACCACACCACCAGCCGAACGACCGACCGACCTGAACCGCATCATCATCGCTGGGAATAATTTCGTCCAGCCTCCTGTGTTTTTGCTGATTATGACGTTATGGGTATTACCATTCCACTTGGTGTTCTCCATTGTCTGCGTCTGTGTGTCCTCCGGTGGGCAGGGAGGCAGAGCGCGCCCATTCATTAGAAAGGTGAAAGTTCAGCTTCAGCTTCAGCTACAGACGCAGGCATAAAGCGTCGAAGTAAGGCCGAAATGAAATAAAGGATAAAGGCGATAGTTTGGGTTGGAGTGGGGGTTGGAACTACCTACCCCCAACCCCCTCATTCCTTGGGCTAAATTTTGGAATGAAATTATTTTAGTATCGTTATGTTATTTCATCGGCCAACGGAGGAGGGTTTCTGTTTTTTTTTTGGGTCGTACCTCGTCCTTCGGCTTTGTTATTCTTGTGTGTGATATCCTTTTTTTTTGTGTTTGCTCCTTCATCCCTTTGGGGTAATTTTTGTCATTTGTGTGAATCGTCGTTGTCGTTTCGTCGGTGGTGCTTCGTGAAATGTTTGCTCTGAAAAAGGCGAATTTTTCTCGGGAAATCAATGACCACAAGGAGGATTAACGCAGATTCCTATCCTCTTTGCCATTCTGTGCAATCAAATGTGTACTTTACACAGATTTGCACAAGCACATAACCAATTTTTATTTGAATGTGGTGTGGGGGTGTTTTTTTTGTTCTTTTTTTTTTTTTAACGAGAATGAGGGTATCCTTTAGTTTATTACTCCCCGACGAGGAGTCGTATAATAATTTTTTTTTGTTCCTCCATACACTTTCCTCTCAAGGCTATTTGTGTAGGGCGGGTGAGGGAGGCATGAAATTTATTTCATATGAAATGAAATACTGGGTGTTTGTTCAATGGCCGGGATTTCTTAATAGACGAGCTGATATATTGTTGCGAAAGTGTTTGTGCCTTCTTGTTGTTGTATGTTCGTCCTGCCTGGCGCACAAGAATGGTCAGCGCTGAGCCTACATATATTTGAATTCACTTTGGACGACTTGGTTGATTAGATACGTTGTTTTGTGTTTTTTTTTTTGCTGCTCTGCACACATCCTTTAAATTCCAGTCACGACATAGTGTTTGAGTGACTCTTAAGGATTTTGTTGAATTTAGTTTATCAATGTTTTCCATCGTAGAGGGTGTCATTTGTCACTGGGGCTTTATTAGTTTGCAAGAAGGGCCTTGCTCTGGTAGAAGAAAGGCGTAAAACGGTAGTCTGAGCGGACAGTGACAAAGATGTCGCATTATTTATGCAGAATTTATTCTGCATGGAGGATTCCAATCACGTTTGCAGAGGAAATGACGACGCAGAAAAGAAAAAAAAAATTGTATAGGGAGTTCTGTTTGAGGACATTTCAATTGTCCACCTCATTATGGATTCCTTTTTGGAATGGGTTGCTCATTGAAATGGATGAAGGTTTGATATGTTGATTTTGGAGTGATATGTGTAGGCTTACGGCAAGGCGCCAGTAGTGTTTCATTGAAAGCTGTGGCAGTCTTTCGTTGAAATCGGTTTACTTGGTAGACTCTTGGAAAATGTTTTGTCGGCGTAGTTTGGTGGAATGATGACTGGATTTGTCCAAATTTGTATTCTGTATCTTAGGAACCAATGTGCGCCTTAAAGGAAGTTCTAACTCAATATATTGCTTTCAAACTTTAATTGAGCCATTCATACAAGAGGTACTACAGATGTCCAATAAAAAATACAAATTTTTGGAGCAACAGGCTCGTCAGTACCCAGGGCCGAGCTTTCTCACAACCATTCATAATTGCCTGTGTACTTCTAACACGATGGCGAGACCTCCTGTTTTCTGCCGACTCCGACCGTCGAATTTGCGATAGGATTTTCTTGACAATTGCTACTTACTTACTTGCTTCAGTGGCACTACAGTCCGGAATGAACATGGGGCTCAACCAACATGCCTTTCCAATTAGCCCGGTCCTTAGCTAACTACCTCCAGTTGCACACCCCAAGTTGGTTGAGGTCGGTTTCTTCTTGTGCGCGCCACTTAAGGCGAGGTCTTCCTCTACTGCATCCGACGTCTGGCTGGGAATCGAAGACTCTGCGAGCCGGAGTGTTGGTGTCCATTCGTTCTACTTGTCCTTACCATCTTTAACGTCCAATACGCAGTTCAATGCAACATGTCGCTGTACAGCTCGTATAGTTCTTGGTTGAATTTTCATCCCCATAGCCCGTTAACGCAAACGGCAGCGAAAATTTGTTTGAAGAAATGGACCAAGCATTTCTTCATCCGCTTTTGAGACGATCCATCCTTCAGCGCCGTAGAGCATCACTAGGACGATCAGGGTCTTATATAGGATCTCCTTAGTAGTACGAGTTAGGGCTTTACTACCGAATTGCCTTCTTAGCCCGAAGAAACAGCGTTTGGCAGGAGTAATTCTTCGTTTAATTTCTGATGAGATGTTGTTGTCAGAGTACGGCTACGCAGTCGTAGCCGTACTACCTCAAAGTTATATCTGTCAATGGTCTCGTTCTATCCACTTCGTCGATGTTGTGCGTTCTTTCATGTTGCTAAACCCATTTTTGCCGCTTTCTTCTATATACTAGCAAACGTGGCTATGACATCAAGTTGGGTCCGACCAATGATGTCAATATCGTCGGCGTATGCTGTAGTTGTACCGATTTTTGGAAAAACTGTGTCTCTGGTGTTGGCTCGTGAGTTTTGCACAATCCCCCCAAGAATCAAATTAAAGAAGTCACACGGCAGCGCATCGCCTTGCCTAATTCCTTTTTTTTTGGTATCGAATGTGTCGGTGAGGTCGTTTCCAATTCTGATGAAGCAGCGAGAATTCTCCATCGTCATCCTACACAAACGTACGAGTTTGGGCGGTATACCAAAACTAGACATGACTCTGTATAGTTCGTCTCTATAGAAGCTGTCATATGCGGCTTTAAAATCGATGAATAGGTGGTGGGTATCAATTTGGACATCATGGGTTTTTTCCAGGATCTGCCGAAGTGTGAAAATTTGATCGATTGTGGACTTTCCTGGCCTAAAACCACACTGGTAAGGCCTGATCAGGTTGTTCGTAAACGGTTACAGACGTTCGCATACTACGGCAGATAGGATCTTGTAGGCGACGTTGTGGAGATATATGCCACTGTAGTTGGCGCAGTTTAGAGGGTCTCTTTTTTTTGTGGATGTGATGCTGAGGTTCCATTCTTCAGGCATACTTTCTTCCGACCAGATTTGGTTTATGAGTTGGTGGATGTTATTTACCAAGTCCTCTCCGCCGGATTTATAAATTCAACGGGAAGGCTGTCGTTTCTGGCATTGTTAAGCTTGATTTTAGATATTGCTATCCTCACTTCTCTCAGGTCGGGTGGTTGGCAGTTTTCGCTTTCGTTGCCAACATTGAATGTTCGTTCTGCCTGACAGCGGAGTGATGTTCGTCATCGCCGTTCAACAGTCTGCAGAAGTGGTTCTTCCATATTCTTAGCATCGACTGGGTCTCAACTACGATATTTCCTTGTTCATCTCGACAGGATTCTGTTCGAGTCTTGTATCCTTGGCTTTGACGTTTCACACTTTGTTAAAACTCTGGTTCCTGGAGTGGCATTCCTCTATATCCTTTATCTCGCGCTTTTCTTGCTCCGTTTTCTTCTTTCTGAAAATCCGGTGTTCTTTCCTTCTTTTTTGCTTATAGAGCTCAATGGCATCTCTCGTCTTCAACTGCAGTTTAGCCTTGTAGTCATCGTTCTTGGCTGCGAGCTTATGACGGCATTCCTCATCAAACCATGGGTTTCTTTCTGGTGGTCCCGAGAAACCTAGCACATCAGTTGCGGCTGATCTAACAGCATGTTGGCATCGTTGCCATTGTTCTTAGACATTCGATGCTGGTGGTATGGTGTGAATCGAGGTGTTAAGGGATAAGCGTTGCGTGAAGGTCTTGGCGGTCTATTGCGGTTGCAGTCTGTCGACATTAAATTTCTTCACAGTATTTCTGGATTATTGTAGCGTAGTGGATATCCGCGTTCTTAACATGGCTGTACCAAAGTAGTGGTCCGACTCGATGTCATCTCCTCGGAATGTTTCGACATCCAAAAATACCAGATGCGTGTCTCATTGTCTATCTCAATGTGATCAATTTGGTTGACCGTTCGTTGATCTGGATACCTCCATGTGCCCCTATGGATATCGAAGTGAAGAAACCGTGTGCTGACTATAGTGGTATTTCGTTCCGTAGCGAAGTCAATTAGCCTAAGTCCGTTACCAGACGTGTTGTCGTGTAGGCAATGATTTCCGACAATACTGTCTAAAGATGTCTTCTCTTCCTACCTTAGCATTAAAATATCCCAGCACAATTTTAACATCGCACTTCGGTAGTTGCTCATATGTTTTGTCAAAGGACAAGGCAACTTGCCAAAACTTGAAACAAATTGCAATCAATCGTGTGCGTTAGTTATTCCAATTAAACATTTAAAACGCTTTATATCCTGCAATGGTACTTGCATCTTCTTATCTCCTCAGTCGAAAGCCTCATTGTTTGTTCTGTGGGACTTTTATCTTCCTTCAACACTCAAGCATGTTGGTCGACATGTTTATCAGATTCCGACAACAATCTACTTAATGCACACAATTTTCAAAGAACACAGGACACCAACAACATCAAGTACAATGGGATGTCTTCTCAAAGGATTTCCTCCACCTCCTTTTATCGACATCTTAATGTCCTCACCACAAAAGCATTGTTAGCAAATTACCCCAATTAATTATCCCAGCCTGTCACCGAAACTGTGGCGTATACTTGCTCAATTTGTCTAACCGTGGTTGTGAATAAAACGCCCCCAAAGTAGGATATGACTAAACACCACCAAGCGACTCCAAAGTTAAGTAAATTTCAAGACAAAAGGGATCCCTTCAGCATTCCAAGGGTAGATTATCATTTTTTCTGGAGTTTGAAAAAAAAAAATTAATTAAAAATATAAGGACACCCATTAGCAGTACAAATAATGCTTACCAATTGTTATCCTTCGATAGAGTTCCGTGTCATTCCTCCTACCCGAACCACCGCACAGAAATGACAGGTGATTTCCATTCATCCCTTTTGTGATTAATTTCCCTCCAGAGACCGACCCAGTTAATTGAATGCTGAAGCACACATCACTCGGTACCGTTATTACTGTACTTGTTTGCAGACAAAGTTTCCTTGCAACATTTTTCATCTCATCCAATTCGGTAGTTACTATCATAACGCCCCGAAGACATATCGCATTCTCCCATAAAAACCGTAAAAGTTACAACCCATTCGGGAAACAGGGTGGTGTTTCCCGAATGGGTGTAAAAGGGAATGACCTGAATAAGCGAAGGCACAACTCCAAATACACATACTACCAATAGCACCCTAGCACCCGCAGCATCTGAGGAAAGTGCCGTACTAGGATCAGCCCGAAAATTGGGGTCATAGCCAGGATGGGTTGGGCAAATTCCGTTGGAATACTTTTACTTTGGTAGAGGATATTCCATCAAAAGAAATTCATAACATTTTTTTGTAGATTTACCGTTCTTTATTCGTTTTTTTTTTTTTTTGGGTTTGTGTGTGTGTTGTTGGGGTATTTGCTTCCCTTGTCCTTTTATTAAGAAAACGGGACAAAGACGAATCTTATTTCGGTTCGGAGCGGGGGAGCTCAACGAAGGGACAGGGAGAAAGTATGTCAAAAGCTTGGTGGACGTGTGTTGGTTGGTAACTCACACACACACATCTATATCGAGACATTTAGTTCCTGCTGAGGACAGGCAATTTTCGAGTTTTTTTTTTTTTTTTTTTGGTTTTTGGCGACCTAAGGCGACAGGCATCATTTCGATTTGTTTCCCACCGTCATATACCTGTTGCTGGCTGTGTTATCCTTTTTTTTCTCTGTTTGTTGGCATTTCCTTTGGCAACGGAGCTTAAGATGGGAGGGAGAAACTGTTCGACAGGACTCGGTCTTCGGTCCGTGCGCCTTGGGGAGAGAGATGATGTACTTACGTCGCGCAAGATATGCTTCGCTTTATCATTGTGAAGGGCAGCTTTGTCTATTGTCTGGATTTATTAATCGAACGGAGGGCAGGAAAGGATGCGATGCGATAACCCGCAGGATAATGTGTCATTTTTTTTTTTTTTGCAAATGGCGGCGAATTGTATTCGAATTAGATTGTGCGTCAAGTGCAGAATTGTGTTTTATTTGACTTGGCGTGCAGAGGTAGATGGAGTTTCTGAGGAAGGATGTCACATGATGTCGTGCGTCTGAAGGCGAATCCACATATATATAGAATTTCGATGATTGGATAACATTCAGAGAATTAAGAGAATTCATCGTCGGGTGGTGGTGGGTGGTTGCACGCTGAGGTGAACAGAGATTTTTGTCTTGGTAATCCGCCATCTACTTGTCTAAATCCTTAGCAAATGTTCGGGGATTACGTGGAAAAGTAGACATAAGCCTCTTAAGCTAGGACTCTGGGTGTAAAATCTTAACGAAGTTTTTTTTTTCTTATAAAAAAATATGGTCGATGGGATGTACGTGTATTGGAATACAAAGATTGGGAAATGGGACTTCTGATTTCGAATTAAAGGCGTTGCTTGTAGAATTTGCAAACGATTCCGTGATTCGTAATGCTATACTAGACATCCGTAGTTGCAGACTAGGAATTCTTCAGCATATTCTCAGCCTTTAAGCCTCAAGCATATTTCATCGCTTGCTACCACTTTTTTTCGGTATGAATCTGTCACCACAGATCCTACGCACGGAAGTAGGTAGTTTGGTAGGAGAGCCAAGTTCACTCAACGTCTGGGGTGTGCTCGTGTTTACACGAGACTTAACAAGATCGTTTGACGCTGCGTAATTTTTTCACGGGTCAAATTACGAAACCCTTTTTGGCGATCTGAAATCCGAAAAGCTTAAGAGCTGTGGGATTGCACCAAGCGAAATTTGGCAACTGGTGAGAACTAACACGGCGGACCAACACGATGGCCCCCGAACAGATTTTTTCTTGGAGCGCTTGTCCCGTCTTCTATCGGGATATTTCGGTGGTGAAACAACCAACTCTTAAACCTTTTTTTCCTAGTTCTATGCGCACTTGGTGTGTGTTGTTTGGGTTGTGGCGAGGGTGTTTATGTCTGGCCGTCCGCCTGGGTGTTTACGCTTGCTCCACCATTCGTTCATCGGTGGGGGAAAATGATCGTCATCTATAGGCCATCGATCCTAACTTTTCGTGTCTCGACTTTGTTGGAGGATCACTTACGCCTCTGGTGCTCTTCCGATGCTCCAACGTTGTGTGGGAGGGAAAGAGAATGTTTGTGTGGCGTTCGCGCCCCTAAGGTGGTTGGGGTGTAGGCTCCAGGAGCCTGCTTGAAAGTTAGGTCGTCCGTCCCCCAATGTTGCAGTTTCTTTGTTCGCACGACGTTCGTATCTGCGCCTGGAATCACAGCTAATTAACTAGTTGAAGCCCATAGCTGCTTGCTACAAAGCTGAAATTACTGCCATCCAAGAAATACAATGGTACGGTCCGGGAAAAAATGACGATAAACTGTGACATCTACTAAAGACCGTGTTATTGGGAACAGTAATACCTACTGTTCGGATGTGGATGGCGCTGAAGCATGGACCTTGTCAAAAGTGGATGAAGAAATCCTATGGCATCGGTTTGAGAGGAAAATTCTCCAGTCCAGTTTGCGTTGACGGACTATGGAGAGGAAAATTCAACCACGATCCATGAAACATGTACAGCGAGATACCTACATCAAAGGATGTAGTGCCAATGGACACCAACACCTCGGCTCGCAGAGCTCCCAGCTAGACAATAGACGCTGTAGAGGAAGACCTCGCCTTAAGTGGAGCTTTTTTCCATGGGGCTTATTTCCCAAATAAAAGGAAATGGATATAAGTCTCGCCACGAAAAAGCATTAACCCCTGCGTGTGTGAGTGGGAGGGCATGCTGCCGCCCTGCAACTTCCCTGCAATCCCCCTGCTTGGGCTTACTGTTGGATTTGGGATGTTTGCGAGTATGGATTCATGAAAAGTAAATAAACCCTACAAGCAAAAAGCATTAACAGCCGCGGGACTTATTTCCATTTCCAAAAAGAAATAAGCCCCTCGGGGACTTTTTCATTTTTGCTGGGATTATGCGGGGGTTATTTCACTGCATCCTAGAAAACAACCTCAACCAACTTGAAGTGCGCAACTGAAGGCAGTTAGCTAAGGACCGGTCTAATTGGAGAGGCATATTGGTTGGAGATTCAGGTTCTTTTCAGATGTAGCGCTACATAACGTTTATAAATGTTTGTATCTGTGGATTTTTTTTTTCTTAAATTTGTTGCAGGTGTTGCGATGCTATAACGCTCCATGAACGCCTTCAGATTATGCTTGCAGATGTTTATTGGCTCTGCTCTTGAGCTGGGGAAGGTTGTTTGTTGGTTTAAATACGTCTTCTGAAAGTTCTTTCCATTGTTTGCTTGTTCTGTAGAAAAAAATATGTTGGCATTGCGTTGTTCATGTCGTTGGTAGCTGGGCAGTATTCCTGTGAGTCAACTGCGTGTCTTGTTAGTCGTTGTAATGCAACAAGTCTAGGGGTAATCTCTGTAAGCTCTTCTGAATATTTGCCGTTATAAGTTTTGCGATAGAGAGACAGATCTCCTATAAGTCTTCGTTATGTCGAAGGTTGCAGTTTTAAAGCGATGGAGGAATCGTCTATAAGGCGGATTGCACGATTTTGGATAGAGCCCAGCAAGTTCAGTATATGTTTCGGATTGGAACTCTAAATATGTATGAGAACAGTGTTGAAGACCTGGTCATGCCTTGGCTTACTAGAGCTGTAAGAGCTGGACTGGTGAAAATTCCTCTTAGCTCTGAAAAGGCTAATTAGTTTCGACGCTACTGATTTGGCAATTGAGGTTACGTGCTGTTGTCACGATACAACCGACCATATTTTAACGCCAAGCAACTGCATGGACACTCCTGTATTCTTCATTTTGATTTGTGTATCTGTGGACTCGTTCTTTCTTGTAAATCTATAATCGGGATCGATTTTTATTTCTTGTGTTCAAGATCCAAATAAAAACCAAAATCTTGTGGAAGTCACTGAGCACCTGTCCAAGTGGGTGGAGTGGCGAGTCCCGAAAGTAACAACGACTTAGTTCTCATGGATCGACCTCTTGCATACATCCAACAGTAACACTCCCTGAGAAATTTTGGAATTTTCATTGAGACAGCAGTTGCTGCATATAGACATACAGTCCAACAAAAAATAAAACCAAATTCGGTCCGTCATAGGTAAAGGAATGCAGGACCTCATTTAAACGAAACCTCGTTCTGTAAACCACCTTTGAAAAATTCTAACAACCATTGCAGCTCGAATGGAATTTTCCCTTTTACTTGCTGTTTCCACACCATCAATGGCATTATCCGTTTGACCTAGTCCAACCTATCGGCAACTGTTTGGGCAACATAACACAATGCCCATCCACATCAATTATTTGAGATCCTTCCCGCGTCCAATTTACAGACTCAACAAACCGCACAACTGGACACAATCGTTTAAATGGCCAAAGAAACTCTACACATTGAGAGAGACCCCAATTCCGGACAGCCTCGAGTGTCCTACTTTGGCTTCATGAAAAAAAAAAACGGAATTCAATCGCACTATTTATGTATTTACACTCCCTGGCAATCAATTTATCCTTTGAGTGATTCTACGAGCTAAGCAGACGCTAATCCTAATTAACAGTGGAAAAAACCAATTAAGCTATGATTGATGGTTCCTGATAAGGATTTCGGTTCAAGGATGGGTTGAGCTGCTCCCGATTGGTGGTTATTTGGTAATAATTCAGCGGAAATTTGATGATGCGAATCGATATCAACTATCGTCCTGCCGGTGAATGTGCGCCAAGGCCAACATATATCATATGAACTCCAACTGGCACTATCGGTGGCACCCTTTGGCACATTTACTGTACCACCTCAAAGTTTTCTGGATATGACATCCCCACACTGACCATAAACAGACATGAGTTCTGCGGCCAAGGCCACCCTGTGTGTCGACCGACTCTCTGACTGTTTGAGTAGTCTGTGGTCACTGCACATGCACACACACACATACGAAGTGAATGGTGGTCGGCCTAATCGATTGGACTGGGTTAGGTCAACAGGGAACGCAAATGCTTCTTTCGGTGCAGTTGCTTTTTTTTTGTTTGCTTCGCCCTCCCTGGGTGTCCTGCGATTACTTGGAATTAAACACTTAAAGAAACCACAGGATGGCAATTGCAACAGAGTAGTTGTCAGTCTACTTTAAAGGACTATCGCATGCAGGTGCAGCACCAGCCTGTAGAGTCTGTACATTTTGCCAATGTATCCTTTTTTTGTGCTGTTTGCCCTCATGAGCTTGTCCTCCTCTGTTTGAATGTTTTATATGGTGGGAGGAGGGTTTACATTCGGTTTGCCACTGCTCGTCCTTGTGGATTTAAGTGTAAGCCAGGCCAGACAGTGTAATAAATAATGGCCCAAGCAAACAAATACAAAAAAATAAACACGTGGGGGCCAGTGTCTAGTGTTTTATTAAAGATTGTTAGATCCTTTCGGGAGATACATGCTCTTCGTCGTCTTCGTGGATGGTGGCGGTGGTGGTGCGATCCTCTTCACGAAAGGATACAAAAGTGTTCATAATATTGCAACTAAATATTTAAGGATAGGGTACTAGAGAATACGTGTTTAGTGTAACGTGGGCGAGTTCACCATCTCCTTGTTCCTTGTTAGGGTTAATTATTTCACTTGATGCTCTTGGTGTGCTCCTTTTTTTTGTGCGCCCTTCTTGCGCCATAAAATATTCAAACGAGATGCTCGGCTAAATTATTCACAGATAAAATCGAGTAGAGGACTCGCCGAAAGTTGTTAATTATTGTGCGTGTTTGTGTGGGTGTGGTTGGTACTCCAGGACATATAAAAACAAAAGACGCTAATGATGTGAGAAGCTATGAACATGGGGGAATAGTTGCTCTGGATGCATGGGTGAGGAATGGAAAATATGTTTAATGATTAACGGTTATAAATTAAGGAACTTGGAGCAGCAAACTTGTGTAGAGAAAGTTCGACTTCTTAATGAAACATAAATTCGTGCAAGCCGGTAATGGTTGTAAATTGGAAGAGCTATTGGATAGCCAGGTTTGGGGGTTACTCATGAACAAAATAGTTGTAACGAAGTAACCAAGAGCCTAAGAAAGTTATGCGATTTAATTTTTGGAGAGCATGCTGCGTCACACATCAGAGATGCAGCAGACGATAGTTAGCCTTATAACGCTTGGCATTATGTCACGGTACCGACTTAAGATACAATCCTCTCAAGAATCAATCAAGAATCAAGCATAAATCCTTTTTTGGTATCGAATGTGTCGGTGGGGTTGTTTCCGACTCTGATGAAGCAGCGAGAATTTCCATCGCCATCCTACACAGACGGACAAGTTTGGGCGGTGTACCAAAGCTAGACATGGCTCTGTATAGTTCGTCTCTATAAATGCTGTCGTATGGGGCTTTGAAATCGATAAATAGGTGTTGGCTATCGATTTGGACTTCTTTCCAGGATCCGCCGAAGTGTGAACATTTGATCGGTTATGGACTTTCCTGGCCTAAAACCACACTAATAGGGGCCGATCAGGTTGTTGGTAAACGGTCTCCGGCGTTCACATATTACGGCGGGTACGATCTTTTAGGCGATGTTGAGGAGACTTATGCCTCTGTAGTTGGCGCAGGTCAGAGGGTCCATGCTGAGGTTCCATTCTTCAGGCATACTTGCTCCCGATCATATTTGGCTTATTGGTTGGTGGATGTTGCATACCAAGTCATCACCACCAGTTTAAAAAAATCCCATCGAGAAGGCCGTCATTTCCGGCAGCCTTATTAGGCTCGAGTTACGATATTGCTATCCTCACTTCATTCAGGTCGGGTGGTTGGCAGTTTTCGCTGTTGTTGTCAGTATTGAATGGTTTGTTCTGCCTGGCAGCGGAATGTTGTTCGTCGTCGCCGTTAAACAGTCTACAGAAGTGGTTCTTCCATATCCTCAGTATCGGCTGCGACTCAACTACAATGTTCGAGCCTTTTGTCGTTGGCTTCGATGTTTTACACTTTGGTAACATTTCCGATCATCGTTCCTCGAGTGACACCCCTCTATATCCTCGATCGCGAGCTTTTCTTTCTCTTTTTTCTTCTTTCTGAAAAGCCGGTGTTCTTGCCTTTTTCTTTGCATATAGAGCTCTATGGCAGCTCTCGTCTTCATATGTCGTCATTCCTCATCAAATCAGGGGTTTCTTGCTACCTTGAACCTAGAACATCAGTTGCTACATTAGTTGTTGGTTGGCATTGTTGCCATTGTTCTTCGACATTCGATGCTGGTGGTATGGTGTTAATCGAGGTGTTAAGGGATACGCGTTGCGCGAAGGTCTTGGCGGTTTCTTGCGACTGCAGTCTTACGACAGTAAGTTTTTATTGTGGTGTGGTGGATATCCGCATTCTTACCTTGGCTGCAACAAGGTAGTGGTCCCAGTTGATGTTAGCTCCTCGGAATGTTCGGATATCCAAAATACTGGATATGTGTCTCTTTGTCTATCGCGATGTAATCAATTTGGTTGACTGTTCGTTGATCTGGAGACCTCCATGCCCCCCTGTGGGTATCGAAGTGAGGAAACCGTGTGCTGGCTATAGTGGCATTTCGTTCCGTAGCGAAGTCAATTAGCCTAATTCCGTTATTATACGTGTTGTCGTGTTGGCAATGTTTTCCTTCATTACTGTCAAAGAGGTCTTTTCTTCCTACCTTTGCGTTAAAATATCCCAGCACGATTTTAACATCGTACTTCGGTAGTCGCTCATAGGTTTTGTCAATGAGCTCATAGAAGCAATCCTTAGCTATCTCATACTTTTCCTCCATTTTACCGATAAACCTTTTTTTTTTACTAAAAACGCCCTTAAAAAGTGGGCGTGGCAAAAAACCTTATATGAACAAAATATGGATATTCAGATTGACTACATATGTTGTTCGGACACTTTTTCAAAATTCCCTACCGTTTGGCAAAAACTAACGTTTTTCTAAAAAGAGGGCGTGGCAATAGGCGGATTTTGAAATTTGTACACTTGTTCGAACAGCACGTACATGTACCAAATTTCATTGTCCTAGCTAAAAATTTAAGGCCCACCAGTGACCTAAAGACGGACGGACGGACATGGCTTTATCAACTCAGCTAGCGATTCTGAGTCGATCCATATACTTTTAGGTATACCTAGCTAAGCTATTTCCCTATGTTACAAGCTATGTATCAAAACTAATATACCGCTATGGGATAGGGTATAAAAATAAATCCACTGATCACAGTTTGAGAAGTATTGCTGTAGCAACCCACATAAGTCAAAAAAGCTTTTTATGAACACCTAATGGTCACAGCATAGCAACCAGAACTTGACTAGACAAATAAATTGAAAACCACGTGCATGTTCACCGGTAATCTCATAATGATGAGCTTTTTATGAGCATCTGATTATTTGTCGCCTTCTATATTGTGAGCGTTGTGCAATATTAGCTTTCTTTATCATTTCGTTTATGTTACACATATTTAGGCGCATTCGAAAAAAAAATGTCGCCAACTATGCAAACATTTTGGATTGTAGTTAAGTCGCACTTAAACTAGGAATCTAAATAATAACTTGAGGCAAACGCCATCTGCCGGATGCAAAATATTTCAGACACTTTCGGAGAGGTCTGTGCAATAACTAATCTCAATTTGATGAATGCTGTAGAAACGAATAGAGACCAGATCGACAGGCAGAAAGACAGACAGATACATACAAGCTGGCAATTATAAACACACATAAAACAGACAGGCAGACAAACACATAGTAAGACAAGCAAACGTTCATTTAAAATGAAAAAAAAAAAAAAAAAAAAATCGCCCAACGTGGGGCTCGAACCCACGACCCTGAGATTAAGAGTCTCATGCTCTACCGACTGAGCTAGCCGGGCACTTGGGGGATCACCATCCATATAAAAAGCTCCGCCGGTTGCCTCGAGGTTTGCCTCTTGACCACGAACGCAATAAAAGATGGAACCCTTCCTGTATATAGTTTTGCTCAGCGAAACTATGCTTATATAGGGACTCACATTGGCCTCACACAATTGCATTTGGTAACCCAATACTGGTGGAGCTGCTATCTTATTTCTTTCAGCTTATGTTAGAACGCCATATATAGCGGATTCGCCGATGCAGGATAATTGCAGGAATTTAGTCAGGCTAGGTTGCAGGGTAATATTTCTTTATAGGGAAAAACACTTAATCCATGGCATTCATAAACCACAGTATACGTGCTTTAGGAAAAAAATTAGCTTTTCAATGATCGCTTCCCTAGCTCTGCATTTAATGCCGTTAAGCATATACTGGTAATACATTAAGTCTGAAATGCTTAAAAGGTCTAGTTATGCTTAAGACTGAATAGGCTTGGTCTAGACCGAATCAGTGCTTCAAACAGCAGAATATTTGATACTTGTCATCAAACAATATTGCGGGATTGTATTACTAGTCATCGTCGACTATCCACATGCAAGAGTCAGACACGCCAATTAGGATTTTCATGTCTTAGGAGCAAACATTCGTCCAAAACCAACAACAAACCTCAAGGGCTTAGAGATCACAATTTAATTGTCTACTATCATGTCCCTCCGAGCCCGAGACTGCTCAACAACAGTCACCCAGTATGATTCATAGTTTCATCCAGTACAGATACTTACTCAAAACATCATTGATCCATAGTGGATCTGATAGATCTGAACAGTCATCCATTGGGCATCATAGTTTCATCCAGAGTACATCACTCTTCAAGATAAATTCATGGTTTCACTCATGATAGCATTCATCCATCATAGTTTCATCCAGCACTGCATTCTATTCTAGTACTGCATACAGAACGGATCTCACTTACATTTTAACAGTCATCTAGTGCGGATCATAGTTTCATCCCCACATCTTTTCGCGAGATAACATCATCAGAGCGGATCTTACTTAAAACTTCATCTTACTGTCATCCAGTGCCGATCATAGTTTTATCCACTGTGGACACTTTCCAAAGACAAAATTCACGCAGAGTGTATTTCACTTACTGATTAACAGTTTCATCCAGAGTGGAGCCTCCTCAAAGTCTTGCATATTTTAGGTAATCAAACTTTTTATTTATTTTCAACGAAAAACTTTCCGATTCGACTAGCTTTCCCATAAATGCTGTCCAAACCTAAAAAGCTGATAAGAATCAACCCAAGTTGCCTATAAACCAGCGTAGAAAATCACAACAAGTCCTGCAGTTCCAAAAGCCCTAAAACAATTAAATCTCCAAGTTAAACAAAATGATTTCGCCCAACGTGGGGCTCGAACCCACGACCCTGAGATTAAGAGTCTCATGCTCTACCGACTGAGCTAGCCGGGCAGATAAACCGCCCACTTATCAATTCCACCCGCCACTTTCGAAATTTAATAAAAATCCTTCCGCACGCCGTTTCCGAAATGAAATTATACCCACACAATCAAATTGCCGCAAAAAAATCCCATTGATAGACAATCAACCAATAACCTCGTTCTGTTGCCATCACCATCAGGAAGCTTATAAATTGGTCTACAAAAAAAAAATCCTTGACTGCTTTCCAAATATTTCCCTCCAATTGGCATTTTAACATGGCGCACAGGAAGGCTGCATCTCTCCATCCCACCCACATCCTTCCGCAAATTAATCAGCCGTTCCGCCAGTGTCAGATATCAATCCGCACAGAGTGTGAATTCCGCTGAAGGATTGACGGAATGAGCACATCACATTTCAAACATCAGCAACAACAATTACTAACAACATACCAACAACGCCGACAGGCACAAGGACATTCGCAGTGCCGCAATCACAGCTGCGTAAAGTTTCCATTTAATTTGATTCGATTTTTCAAGTGCTTTTCTTTCTTTATTTTCGCCTGTCGAATGGAGATTTAATTAAAACAACACTTTCCAGGACGTCTCTCCCCCTGAGGGTTTTCATTGCTCTCCCACACACACAGACACACACACATCCAAACGAGGGCAAAGTTATTGCCTAACACCTCGCATTGGGATTTCTTTGTGGACAAAAGGGACGCATGCTACCCAGAGTGTCGATAAAATAAAAATTCGTTTTTGTTGCGCCCGTCTTTGTGGCTTTTTAGGACTGCTGAGCTCATGATGGTCTTGTGTGGCGCGGATTTTCCAAGTCTCGTAAAAAGTGCAATTTAACCGAAATGTATATACTCAGGCTTTGTTTTATTACGCCAAGCACTTTAGCTGCTGGCGGATTTGGGCCACGCAAAAAAGACGTTATTCCAACTCCTTGGGAGGATCTTTAGATTAAATTATCATCCATCCCACATTGTGTGTCTTATGTCTTCTAGGTGAACCGTAATTAAACTTTTATTTCCCAGTTATCAATGGGATTTGAAAATGATTTGCTGTTTGAAAAAAAAAACATCGCCCAACGTGGGGCTCGAACCCACGACCCTGAGATTAAGAGTCTCATGCTCTACCGACTGAGCTAGCCGGGCAGATGGCGCTGAATTGTTTACACAAAATGGCCCCTGAAATGACCCGCAAAAGCTCAGAAATTCGATTATGACGTCCGCATCGGCCCACTCCGTTTGGGCTATAAATAGGTCGGTCCATAAAAGTCGACGCATATTTTTTAACAACAAATTAAATATTCATCACCTTGGCTCGCATGGACATGGCGCTCTGCAAGATTGAAATCGAAATTTATCACACAAAGACGATAAGCAGGGGGTGGGTGCAGAGAGGGTCCAGCGACGTAAACAGGTCCTTAGTTTCATTTGAAAGGATGAATAACCGTTTTACGAGACATCTAAGCAGATGGAAATTAATGGGCGCTTCATAAAATCCGAAAGACTAACAGAGGTCGACTGACAAAATGTTGATGATGCTGAATGGATGACATATTTACATGCGTCTTTGCTTCTTTTCCTTTTTGGGGACATATTTCTGAGCCATTTATAGCAATTTGCACGAGCAGGGAATGCCCGCGCGTGGATGTATATTACAAATGGGGGGGTTGACACTCGCATATGTTGGGAAGGATACGCAAGAAACAAATTATGGGTGTTTTGCTACCAAGCATATATGGAGGGGTTAAGTTGACATAAGTATATGCGGGAGGCTGTCGAAATATCATCGCGCTGTGTAGAAGAGGGGATGTTTTGATAATTCAACGATAACGGTCCATGAGGACGCATAAGTAGAAGGTCAGCCTTGTTTTGGATTTGTTGTCGTGGGGGCGACAAATTTCGCTTGGAAAGGTAGAAGGTCACAATTTTTGTGACAAATGTCCTTGACGTTAATGGCAAGGTTAGATGAAAGTTGTTGGAATTTTGGTGGGTATGGTCATGGTTTGGAAAGTTGTAAACAGCTTGAGGAGACCTGTTTGGTTTGCAAGCCTCTTGGGGCCAAGGGCAAATGGAAGAGGCATGTTTTTGAAATGCATATCCAATTATCAAGTCTAGGTATGATGACGCAAGATGCTTACCACGATGAAAGTCCATCAGTTAACTTTGAAACCAAGGGTGGCCAAAGACACATTCATTGATGTTGCTCCTAGCCAAGGTCGGTGAAGAATACCTTCTCTTTGTTGGTTCCTATTGATCATCAGGGATGTAGCATATACTGAGAAAGACCTTCGAATAATCAAGTCTGACCTTAATTGTATTTCATAATGACAGTGCGTGCCTGTTGGGACCTATATCAAAAGGCTTCAAACTTAAAAGAGAAAACCATCAAGGCTGCGCTTGAAGTTAACGCCACAAAGACGAATCTTCTGGCCATGTCTATCCAGAAGTTGGGAGCCACACAAGTTAGATTGGGCAGCATTTAGTCTGCATATTCGAATGCATCGGCCCAAATTACTACGAAACCTTTTTTTTTAAGGGGTCCATGTATGTCGTTGAGACAAAGCTTCAAACAAGTTCTATGTGAGATATGTAGCGCCATAGACCTGATCAAAAAAAATGCGTATTGGACGTTTAAGATGGCTAGAACGTGCAGAGTGAATGAACACCAATACTCCGGTTTGCAGAGTCTTCGATTCCCAGTCAGACGTCGGACCCAGTAGAGTAAGACCTCGCCTGAAGTTTCACACACTCTTAGAAACCGACCTCAACCAACTTGAAGTGCGCAACTGGATGCAATTTGCTAAGAGTGGGTTGATTGGAGAGGCATGTTAGTTCAGGCCCAGGTTCGTTCTGTAGCTGTATGTCCTCATGTATGGAAAACGTCCATAAAATCTACGCACGTTGGCACGGATCCGAGAGATACAATTTTCCTGGACTTTGCCACATAGATTAAGCACATAGATCCAGTTGAACTTGAGCAACGACCTGGATTATGCCAATTTAAGAGGCATCGGTCGATTGCAGCTTATTATCATAGACCTGCGACACAAGAAAACTCGAGAAGAAAAATTCTAATGGGGTTAAATCGCATGAGCTTTGTGGCTGTTTCACGTCACCACCGCTAGTGAAAGGTTTGTTTAGGTTCGGTTGTAGTGGCTGCACGCGTTACGTTTGCACACTTAGACCATAAAGGTCCGTTGTGGTACCACGTGAATCTGTCGACTTTCCTATGTTCGTTCGCCTAATTGCACCACTCAGAGCTAACTATGTAGCGTGGGTGGTTTCTGCATTGATACTATCCAGCTCACCTAGATTATCGAAGAAGTAGTCTCCCAGATGAAGCTTTCTTTTTACTGAGAGAGCTGGACAACAGCATAGAAGGTGAGTAATACTTTCCTTCTCCTCTCTGCGTCTAAGCAGCTTTTACAGAAGTCGTTGGTGAAGAGGTCTAGTCTTTTTGCGTGTAGGCTTATGCGATAGTGTCCTGTAAGGACACCGACTATGATGCTGATGTTTGATCTGTTCAGCATTGTCAAGCAGATGGAGCTCTTCTGGTTTAAGTTAGGCCAGAGTTTCCTGGATATTTGACATGTTGTGCCTTTTATCCATCTGCGGTTTGCTTTCTTGATCGCATCCAGTTTGATCTGGTGATTCACTTACATAAAGCGATGGGCATACCAATTATATCAACAGGCTCGTTAGTACCCAGGGCCGAGCTTTGTCACAACCCTTCATTTGTGCATGTGTACAAGGCACGTAGCCACAAGTTTGGATAAGCTTGTCTTGACAATTGATACTAATCTGCTTTGTCAGATCATCACTAGAGAAGGGCCAGTGAAAAATCGTTTAGGTGTTGCTACGGCTGGTAACGAACCCACCCCTTCTGCGCGGCAGTTCATCGCAACAACCATCGCGTCACTGAGCCCGTCATATCTACCGGCAGTAGAACATAAAGAGCTAAGACCTGTCTGGCAAGCTCATCTGTCTTGCAATTCCCTGGTATGTCTCTGTGGCCCGGCACCCAAAAGATATGAATGGTAAAATGCTCCACCATCTTGTTAAGAGACTGTCGGCATTCGTGGGCTGATTTCAAATTGACCCGCTAGCTATAACCCTTCCCGGAAATCTTCCGTTTATAATGTCCATTGTGGCGTTTGTTTTGTAGTACTGCGTTCATGCTGGAACCACATGCCGCATATCAGCAAAAAAAAATTAAATTGGTTATCATTGATCTGTTTCGCTCGGCATTGCCTCACCAACGTTTGTGGATACATTGCCACCTCATGAACTTCGTAAACCTCGTGTTTCATCCCGGGAATATTACTAGCCATTCATACAGAAATGCGTCTCGTCAATAAAGATTTTTTTTTGCCCACAATGGGGGTCCTTTAAACCCTCCGAAGCCAAATCGATAAACAAACGGCGTTGTCTATGGTCATTAAGTAAGAGCTCCTGTGTCACTTGTAACGGCGCAGGCCCAAGTCCCGACAAAAATTCTCCAAGTTCAAATCTGCCAAACGCCGAGTTCTTGTTCACGCCGAGGAATCGACAGTCTCGGATTCTCCTGCATACTACCACGGAAGGTGGCGATTTTCTCTTCACAGACTCCTAATTCAAGACGGAAGACATAAATTTTGCAAAAGCTCACTGTACTTCAAAACATCAAAATTGTTCGAAAAGCCTATGCCACGTATGCTGAGGGGAAAACTACGCATATCTACGTAAACATTTACTGTCGCGTTGGCTGCCAACTGTATCTATAAGTTGAAAGCTCGTTCAAATGAATATTTTGCGAAAAGCTTTTGTTGAACACGTGTACCAGATACCATTTAACTGTAAAAGCTTTTATGTTTCTCTAATTTAATTATGTTCTGGCATGATCAAGTTAACAAAAAGTGTACTCGCCCAACGTGGGGCTCGAACCCACGACCCTGAGATTAAGAGTCTCATGCTCTACCGACTGAGCTAGCCGGGCAGACGTTCAAAGATTTCAACTGAAAAATTATATTTGCAGTCGTGTTCTAGAAGGATAATAATTATTCTGAATAAAATGTATGCTTTGACTGCTTGTTCGTCATCTCAATAGTAACCCTCACATCTAACGGGTGATCCAAGTAGAGATACTTTTTTCGATAGCCGTTTTTGACAGATCACGTGTGAGTCGTGTCATGCTGTCATGTTATTTTTGTTTAGTATTGTTTGGCATTTCATAATGGAAAGACTTACGCGTGAACAACGTTTACAAATTGTTCAACTTTATTATGAAAATTCACGTTCTGTGAGGAATGTGTTTCGTGCACTTCGCTCAACTCATGGTCAACATAATCGGCCTACAAAGCGTACTATTCCCAACACCATCACCCATTTTGAGACCCAGCATTCATTATTGGATAATATTCGACCGAATAGACCACGTCCAGCACGCTGTGAAGAAAATATAGCGGCCGTAGCTGAGAGTGTACACGAAGACCGTAGAGAGTCGATTCGGCGCCGGCCGTTCGCAGCAACTCGGACTGACGTATGGAACGACTTGGCGCATTTTACGTCAAGATCTTAAATTGAAGGCGTACAAAATACAGCTTGTGCAACAACTGAAGCCGCTCGACCTTTCCAAGCGACATCGCTTCGCTCTATGGGCTCTTGAAAAGTTCCAAGAAGATCCGACGTTTTCGAGGCAAATTTTGTTTAGCGATGAGGCCCATTTCTGGCTCAATGGGTATGTAAACAAACAAAATTGCCGCATTTGGGACGAAGAGCAACCTGAAGAGATTGAAGAACTGCCACTTCATCCAGAAAAAACAACGGTTTGGTGTGGTTTGTGGGCCGGTGGAATCATCGGTCCATATTTCTTTAAAAATTATGCCGGTGCGAACGTAACCGTCAATGGCGACCGTTATCGTGCCATGATAAGCGACTATTTGATGCCTGAAATTGAAGCTCGTGATCTCGGCGACATTTGGTTTCAGCAAGACGGCGCCACTTCCCACACATCGCATCAATCAATGGACTTATTGAGAGAACATTTCGGTGAGCACATAATTTCACGTTTTGGGCCGGTCGATTGGCCACCAAGATCGTGTGATATCACACCGTTAGACTTTTTCCTGTGGGGATATGTCGAAATGCTCGAACGAGTGATCGAAAATTGGACTCAACGGATGGACCATCTGCGACGTAGCAACGGCCAACATTTGATAGACATAATCTTCAAAAAATAAATGCCAGAGAATGTTCTTTCAAATGATAAAACATTCTCCATTAAATTTGAATTTTCTGTGTTTTTTTTTTCTTTAAAAAAGTGGGGAACCTCGAAATGGATCACCCTTTATATTGGTCTGCCTCTGGAGTTCACAGAGTGAGTTGAATAAAAACTGCACATGAATGCAGAGATGACCAGGTACCTACATTATTCAACCTCCTTCTTCCTTTTCTTCGCCCTTCCTTAGCAATCTACGAATTCCACTTACGAAACCCTCAGAGATTTTTTCTCTGCTGCTTTGCGACTTCTCGAAGGGATTCCTAATTGAAACTAAGCTCTGAGTTCAATGCAACTGCACGTCCCCATACCTGTTCAATACAGTAAGAGCTGATAATTCCTCGTGCCGTCATCGTAGCCCATACAATGACTTAAGGCAAATGAAGGTGTAGTTCTGCTTATTCACTGGCCTATAAGATGGAAACGAGGTTCATCCGTATATAAGGACTCATTCCGTAACTTTCAAAACGATAATCGTTGACGATAGTGAAGGAGACTTTCTGAGTACGTAGCGTGTAATTTTTATATTAAGTGTATGTATGCACGTGTATCCAAATTACACGGAACATGCTCATAAAGTCTGCTTTACCATCGTTAACGATTATCGTTTCCAACGTTACAATATCAGTACCCTGTTTTACTAGGGCTGCAGCTTCAGGTTTTAGTGCAAAACATAGTCTAATGTCGATGATGTACAATAAAAGGGCTTATGCGCTAACGAACTGAATGGTTCGGATCATCACGAACAGACTAATTAGCGCGTTGTACGTTTTATACCGTTCTTGATGGTGTTGTTCGCCCGGATTTTGTTTTCCAGTGTTATATTGGTCTTGTCAAACTTTTTTTTTACACATTTATGAATCAGAGGTATGCTTGCCCCTTCTTTTATATGGCGAAAGTCTCAATGATTTTGTAAAACTCTTGCACACACAATCAGTTCCCGAGATACGTCCCAGCGTTTGCGTTAGAGAGTTGCATGCATTTCCAGTTCCAACTTTATATAGGGTGAGGGAAATGCTTATTAACGACTTAATTTCTTAGAGCTGGGCTACTCCCATGTACCTAAGAATTTGTAGCATCCACGCTGAGAGCTATGAAATTCATCGTTTGGGAAATATTCGCAAAATACGCTTCAAGTTTTTCATTCAAGGTAGGTTTCTATCTACGCCCACTTTTCGGAGGGGTTTAACAAAAACAAAAAAAAAACGATTTGCATACCTTGCGCCATAACATTTGCAATCGAAAAACTTTGATTTTTGTCGAACCAGCAAAGATTTTGATATTTCATTTCCTATATCTCATCCCCATTCAGCTTTTAGGCACGCCCACTCTTTTCGGACATTGATTTTGATGATGGAATGATATGGATAACGGATCGACTCAGAATCGTCAAATAAGCCGATATAGCCATGTCTGTCAGTCCGTCTGTATGTCACCGATTTTTGGACCTTAACTTTTGAGCGAGAGTGATAAAAATTTGTATATTGACTCTTGACTCTCTGACGAAGCCAAACAGCATTACATTTTTAAAATCAGCCCACTGCCACACCCACTTTTCAGTAAAACGTGGGGTCTAACTCTACTGTCGCAGAGGGAGATGTAGCCGGACGATCCTAGTCTGTCTAGCTCGTATGCTTTCTAGTTTCCTGGAATATTATGATGTCCTGGCATCCAGGTAATTTGGACTTTATTCTGGTTACATAGAACATTTAGCTCTGTGCGGCAGCGTCGAACTACTTGTGATTTTATTATGTTTTATGCCCGAGCTTTTGTAGCCATGTCTGTCAGTCCGTCTGTATGTCACCGATTTTTGGACCTTAACTTTTGAGCGAGAGTGATAAAATTTTGTTTATTGACTCTCTCTGACGAAGCCGAACAGCATTACATTTTTAAAATCCGCCCACTGCCACACCCACTTTTCAGTAAAACGTGGGGTCTAACTCTACTGTCGCAGAGGGAGATGTAGCCGGACGATCCTAGTCTGTCTAGCTCGTATGGTTTCTAGTTTCCTGGAATATTATGATGTCCTGGCATCCAGATAATTTGGACTTTATTCTGGTTACATAGAACATTTAGCTCTGTGTGGCAGTGTCGAACTACTTGTGATTTTATTATGTTTTATGCCCGAGCTTTTGTGGCCGCTTGATTATAAAGTAAATGGAGATTCCTCTTGTTATATGCCCAATACTCAAGCAGATTCGGCAGCTTCGAGTATGGCTGGGATATCTGTTTGAAATATCCGATTACATCGGAGTAGACCCCACAGCGCACTCCTAAATCAATTTAAGACTCATCGGTATAAATGGTGGTTTCAGGTACCCCATTTTCGTATGCTAGTAATTTCAACATTGTAGTGTGACCAAAATCTTGATTCATTGGTTACCCGCTTCTTTGAGATGTGCTGCGCCTTTCGTCGTTTATCTGAAGGTCAATTTAATAGTAACTTATGCTCAATTAAATTTAACCAAACACTTCAGTTTGGAAGTAACTGAAGATTTTCTTAATTTGGACTATAAAAATAATTTCGATTTTTTAAATCAACATTAACGTTAATGCTCTTTTTAAATTTAATAAAAATTAATGGAGCCATTTTTAAGAAATTTCAGATTTTCCAAAAAAGTTGAATGATAGGTTATTTTAAAATAAAAGTGTCAAGTGCAAAAAAGAAAACGCCTCCATGAAGAAGTCCGAACAGCCGTTCTAGCTGTGTTCACAGACCTACAAATCGAATGACCTACAAAATGGCGAGACTTAAGATTTTTTGATTTCAGATTTGATGAATATTTTTAGCTGCATTTTTTCAATAAAAACAAAAGTGTGTTCAAACACATTCAGAAAACATCGATTTCAACAATGACAACAAGTGTCACCAACAAAATGGTCAATAGCTTCAATTTAAAAAAAAAAAATCTTAAAACATAAATGTTTGAGAATCTGTGTTGTTTCACCTTCACTATTATTTAGCTTCTTTATCGTCAAAGCTTTCTTTGCGAAGATCATCCACACAGGTGCTCATAGTGAAGAACTTTTTTTTTATTTATGATAACGCCACCAGTCCAGCTTCTTACCAAAGCTTTTCTAATATTTTATTCTGATTTGCTTTAAGTTTAAAAAAAAAGTACTCGCCCAACGTGGGGCTCGAACCCACGACCCTGAGATTAAGAGTCTCATGCTCTACCGACTGAGCTAGCCGGGCATATGTTTTCCTATTGACAAAATTATGTTTCGTGTCCTGTTGTCCAGGTAATTGAACTTTTTCAGCATGCAAATAAGGAAACACGTTAATGAAATGTTTTTGGTTGGGCGTTGTAAAACGAGGGTAGAATCTGATTGGCTTTAACTTTGCAATGCCCAGTGGTTGTAACTCTGACTATACATGAAGTGCTTATTTTTAACCACCAAGTGGTAACCATCGGATGCTGGTCTCATCCAACCGGATTTGACTTGCTAAACGATAAGCGCGAGTGTGGAAAAACACGTTGAAAAACAGCAACACAATAAACAGCCAGGTCAGAGTGGCACGGTATGAATACCCGACCGACAGGCGACCTAGATGAGCTACTTCGACGAATTCGGACAACAGGTTGTCTAGGTATTTTAAGAGTAAGTCAGGCCCCTGAACAGAGATACTGGCGGATGAACTGCATACCCCGTGTACTAGGGGTATCTAATAAATTGGAACCGGCCCTCCAGGTTGGGTGTTATGCCGCCTTGGGCTAACTACCCAGCCATTACAAAAAAAAAGACCTTGTTTCGAAGCAACCAATATCCTCGGAAAGGACGGATTTTATTGTTGACGACAATGAAAATGAAAAAAATGATAACGACGTTCGTATATGCACCTAGAATGCGAGAGCATTTAACAAGAGAGGTTCAATCGAACAACTACAAAGCAGATATTACTGCCATCTAGGAAATACGATGGGATGGGCCGTGCAAAAAGTGAATAAAAAACTGTGACATCTGCTACGGACCGTGTTATAGTGGGCAGAAACAGCAACTACTCGCCAACAAAGCCTAATATGCGCATAAGCCTTATATGCGCTCACGTCCCAACGGAAGAAAACGATGATATAACTAAGGATTGCTTCTACGAGCTCCTTGACAAAACTTATGAACGACAACCGAAGTATGATGCTAAAATCTTGCTGGAAGATTTTAACGAAAAGGTAAGAAGAGAAGACATCTTAGGCAGTATTATCGGAAAACAAAGCTTCGAATGTCGAAGAACAATGGCGACGATGCCAACAAGCCATTAGATCAGCCGCACCTGATGTGCTAGGTCTCTCGCACCCACCAGCAAGAAACCCCTGGTTTGATGTGGAACGATCGCAGCCAAGAACGAGGCCTACAAAGCTAAGCTACAGGAAGAAAGTATGCCTGAAGAATGGAACCTCAGCATCGTTTGCCCGATCCATAAATAAGGAGACCCTCTATAATACAGAGGCATAAGTCTCCTCAGCATCGCCTATAAGATCCTATCTTAGAAGATCCTATTCAACCTGGCCAGTGTGGTTTTTGGGTCAGAAAAGTCCACAACCGATCAAATGTTCACACTTCGGCAGATCCTGGAAATAAACCCAAGAAGTCCAAATCTATACCCAGCACCTATTCATCGATTTCAAAGCCGCATATGATAGTATTTACAGAGACGAACTATACAGAGACATGTCTAGTTCTGGCATATCGCCCAAAACCTTCCGTCTGTGCAGTATGGCGATAGATTACTATCGCTACTCAATCAGTATCGGAAATGACTTTAACGAAACATTCGGCAACAATAAAGGCGCACTGGAGAGCCCCTGTGGTTTGTGGCTCATTCACATAGACGTGCGGCTTCAGAAAACCCACAAGAAAAAGTGGAACTGGGTCAAATCGCACGATGACCATGCCCTCGAATCACTAGTGCAGAATTTTCAACGTGGCGTGAGCTGTGTGCCACGTAGCGCCATCCTGTTGATCCTACATATCGTTGATGCCCACATCATCCAGTTGAGGCCGAAAGAAGTTGATGGCCTGGTAAACGTCGTTCTCAAAGAAGTATAGACCCATGACGCCGCAAGCCCAAAATCCACACTAAACAGGGACTTTTTCGGGATTAATTGGATGCTCTTGGATCACTTGTTTATTGGTTGTTTGTTTGTTGACGAACCAATTCGTCCAGAACTGTGGTTCATCGTTGACGAGGATTTTTCGATGAAAATTAGGGTCAGACCACAACCCATTTAGCCAGCACACGCCCGCGATTGTCTATGGTCGTTCAGCTCCTGGGTCCGTTGAATTTTTTAAAGGTGATCTCAAGTCACGACGCAAAATATGCCAAGTTCTGGTCTTAACTTAACCAAGTTCTAGTCTTCGAAATGACGATTTTTTGATAGAAACGCGAAATCGACTGCCTCGGATTCTTCTGCACACTCTCACGAACAGTGGCGATGTTTTCGGCAGATCTTGCATTTCTTCCACGTTCGGGTGTTAGTTTATCGTTTACTGAAGCAAAGGACTAAAATTTACCCACCATATGTCGATCGTAAAATAGGCGAAGTATGCGGAATGATGCCTGAGGAGAACACCCATTTTGATGAAACAAATTTAAAATTTGCACGTGCATTTTGTACGTCTATGTTGGGTTGGTAAAACAAAATGAAAACGACAGCCAATTTGACAGATGTATCTTCAACAAACTGGCCGCAATCAACTGCCAAAGCTCGGAATTCCCTATTGGAAGACACTTGACTAGGATGTTCGATTCCCCAGTTTTCATTTACATGATTTCCCTCGAAACCTCCTGGCATTTGATTGTTGTTACTCAGAACCATTTAAACCCCCACTCCCCCAACCCTTAGAACCCTTTTACAAAACCCTACTTCTAGAAAAAATTGTTGCCACACACCGCTGTGTACTCTGTTCACTAAACACTTCCGAGATGAAACCACTTATGCTACCTCCCAACAGTCGACAGCTCACTTGTCCGTCATCGCAATCAGTTCCTGAGCGGTAATAAATCGCAAAAATTACAAAGCCATTATCAGCAGAACCGACAAGCAAATGGCTCGTCGGAGTACATTACCTCCAGCGCGGACTAATTGCCAACAATTAGCAGCACAACAGTTGCAAGGCGATTTATGTGTGCGGCAAATCTTCCGTCGCAGGCCAAAACCTCCCACAATCCACCCCTACACCTTATCTGTTTCTAAGGAATTTCTCTCGCGTCAAGTGTATTGTTTTGAAATGTATCCCAGCACAAGTATCGCTAGTCGAGCAAACATTATAAAGCCATTCGGTCGATAAAAATGGCTCTCAAGATCATCGCAAGGATATCACATAAGTGTTGACAGGCATTAAATTGCTGTCGATGGGCTGCAAGTCAGTGTTGCCATCTTGCCCCATCCCCCAGCTTCGACATCCCATTGTCGTGCATGACAGTCGCAACGTACCACATACAAGGGCTGAATGAATGATGAGAATGCGTGCCTGGTAAGCATCTCCAATCTACTCCACATCCAGGACAATGCTGCTATCGACTTCTGAAATACGAGAACAGCGTCAAAGTGCGCTCGCTGAATTCCATTTCAAATCGAAAACCGCACATGTGTGTGTGAGTGCAGCTACTGCACCATGGCTATGCATCGCATTGTTGAGGAGACAGAAGGCTGGCTTAGACAGCGTGCAAGGATGTGTCACAAAAATTGTGCACGGATCTGTGAATTGCCACATTTTTTTCTGCCTTTCCTCGCCCGTCATTCGATCGACTTTTCGTTTGCTTTCCAAAAAAAAAAAATCCTTTTGTTAGCATTCAAGCCCTGATCCTGACTGAGTTTGGGTCGCTTTATTGCACCTCCTGCTGATATCTGTTTGTACGTGCGTCCGATGCACACACTCGGCGAGATGAAAAGTGCAAACTAAAGGAAACTTTCCCTCAGCGAGCAGATTTATGACGAACAGGACAACGCCGGAGATGAAGACGGAAGACGGAACGCAGCAGAAGATGATGACGATTGTGGTATCCGTTTTTTTTTTTTTTTGGTGCACGCCAGTACCAGTGCCGCTTTTCTGCTACCGAAGGCGAAAAGAGTCTCTTGAAGAGCTCCTTTCGCATTTACCATTGTTTTGCTTTCCCTGGAGTAATGCGAAAATGTGTTTTCCTTCGTCCTTTTTGTGTGTTGCCCGTCATTTTTTCACAGCACTACACGGATTCCTTGCAGGGTTTTTCGTACAACAGAGGGGAGGAAACTTTATAAAATTGGAAAACGGGACGCAGAGCAGAACTTCATCTAGCTTTAGTAGGTCGTCGCGCAAAGACGTTTATCTATCTGTGTGTTTTCTGTTCGTTTTTTTTTTCGTCTTTTTTTCTCGTCCTTTTGTCATCCCTGCCTGACATACTAAGAGAAGAGAACTTGTGTAAATTGAACAATGAAGATTACTGCGAATTCCATTGTAGATTACAGGAGCAGCAGTAGCACACCCTTTTCGGGTGGTAGGTATGTACGTCTTACTTCGGCACACACAATGGTTCCGACAGCAAAAATAGATACTTGCATAGCATGAGGACACTTAACAAGGATTTCATTTCGTGGCTTAGTTTCTGATGCTGTTTTCATCGTACACGTACACACTTACAGCGCGTGTTATACTTTTGCCCATTGTGAGGTGTAAATTCAATGACAGAAGACGCCGTTACGCTACGGGACATATTTATGTGTCCTTTTGTTGCTTATAATGGAATTTTTGTTTTGTTTTCTCAAAACAGGAGACAGCCAAACGCTGTTAGGGTTTTTTTTCTCATTTTTTCTGACAGGTGAGTTGATTGAGAAAAGTTGCCAAATGATTTCAAAGATGGCGCTGTGCAGCGGAAAGTGTTAATTATCCGTTTTACTTGTGTGTTTGTCGGGTTTCCTTTGGGAAATGTAAAGGAAGTGCGATGATTCAAGGAAATCTGACAAGTGCCAACGCGTCGGTAGAGTAGTTCGTTAAGAATATTATTTATGTGGATATTGAGAAAATCTCTGTGGTTATTCAAGAAATAGTTCAGCAAATTGAAGGAATATACGCCGGGTGCGGAATATTTTATGTCGGTATGTAAGCGTTGATTACCTTTGGCATTTATTTACCGATTTGCTGGAGTAGACATCTCTTTCAAACGTCAATGCAGTAAAATTTCAACTATGATTCGTTTTACACGGAAAGTTATTTTTGCTTAACGGCCTCTAGGCCTTTGAGGGTCTCTACCTGAAAAAAGGCATCCTTCCATTCTATTCGATCCTGGGCACATTGCTGCAAGATTTCAAGGAAATCTTACAAGTGTCAACGCGTCGGTAGAGTAGTTCGTTAAGAATAAATTTTTATGTGGATATTGAGAAAATCTCTGTGGTTATTCAAAAAATAGTTCAGCAAATTGATGGAATATACGCCGGGTGCGGAATATTTTATGTCGGTATGTAAGCGTTGAATACCTGTGTGCATTTATTAACCGATTTGCTTGAGTAGACATCTCTCTGCGGAATATTTTATGTCGGTATGTAAGCGTTGATTACCTTTGGCATTTATTTACCGATTTTCTGAAGTAGACATCTCTTTCAAACGTCAATGCAGTAAAATTTCAACTATGATTCGTTTTACACGGAAAGTTATTTTTGCTTAACGGCCTCTAGGCCTTTGAGGGTCTCTACCTGAAACAAGGCACCCTTCCATTCTATTCGATCCTGGGCACATAGCTGCAAGTTATTTAATCCAAGCGCTCTGGAATCCACGATCGCTTGATCCTTTTACTGGAGTTCGGTCTTTCTTGTCGCCTTGAACCTGAAGGCTTGGATTCGAAGATTCTTTTGGGTGGAGCATTTTTATTCATTCGCTCAATATAGCCGAGCAAATGTAACGATCTACGTATTTCTTCCGTCAGTACTATTGGTACCACTTCTTGGCACAGCTCATAAAGTTCGCTGTTGTAACTTCTCTTTCATTCGTCTTCTTCGAATATAAATGGCGAATGGCGCAACAGACTCGTTAGTACCCAGGGCTTTGCTTTTTTCTCACAACCATTCATGTGTGCGTGTGTACTTCTTTGCACGATGGGGGAACCTCCTATTTGATGCAGAATCCGAATGGCTTAATTGATTTAAGCTTTTCATGACAATTGATACTATTCGGATGATTTGTCAAATCATCACGACAGGAGGGCCAGTGAACAATCATTTAGGTGTTGCTACGGCTGAAAATCGAACCCAGACCCTCCACCCGGCAGTTCATCGCACTAACCATCGCACCAATGACCTCTCGCATACAGGATCAAAAATTCGACGAAGAAATTTAAGAAGTCACATGTCAGTTCGTCGCCTTGCCTAGATCCTTTGTTGGTATCGAATGTGTTGGTAAGGTCGTTTCCATCTCCGATGGAGCAGCGAGTATTCTCCATCATCATCCTGCACAGACGGATAAGTTTGGGTAGTGTACCAACACTAAAAATGGCTCTGTATAGTTCGTCTCTATAAATGCCGTCGTATGCGGCATTGGAATCGGTGAATACGTGTTGGGTATCGATTTGGACTTCTTGGATTTTTTCCAAATAAGCCTGATCGACATTCATTTTTTTTTACGCGCACCAATCTCTGTCTGGTTGGTGGCTTAAAGTCCAAAGAAGTCTACTCGGGCTTAAACTTTTCCATGGTCCGACGAATTTTCCTGTAGAAACACTGAAATTACTACTTTATCTATGAACAATAGGTAAGTAAAAATTGCTGCCGCTAAAGCTGCAAACAAAACAGAGATGCCAACAAATCTGCTCCATAAACGAAGACTTACAAAAGATTATAAAGGGTGTCCCATAATTCACGCATAATTTGAATTTGGCGCCATTTCATAGAAAGAAGATAACAACATGACAGCTGTCAGTTCGGGGTAAGTAAAAATGGAGCGCTATACGAAAAATCAACGCGTTTTAATTGTTGAGCAATATTTAAAAAAAAATGAAGGTTTGTCAGCTACATTCCGCAATTTTCGTACAAAATATGACCGTCGTGATGGTTTAAAACTTTCAACTGTGAACAGAACAATTGTAGATCCAAACTTTTCCCAAATCCAAACTTTTGAGTTGTTTGCCATCACGAATACTATTTTCTTATATCGTTGCATGTCTAGTGAGGTAAAAAATGAGAAATGGTTTGGTTTCCCATAGTCTGACATACCGCAGTTGGCGAAATGTATTCCTTGTACCTTCAGATCTTCATATTATCAATTCAGATTTGAATATTAATGTGTCAACTCAGGGGTCTACCCTGCTTCAGATAAGACCCCCGCTTACACATTTTAAAGCTTTTATTGCTGTTCACATCAGAATATTAATTCAGCTTGATCACTATTTGAGAAGTACAAACGCCTACACATAACACAACTTGAGAGCAAACACATTTAATTCAACAGCGACAAACAAACAAAGAGTCGCACTCTTGGTGACGTACGTTTTGCGTTTCCATTTTGTTTGCACACACCATAAGCGCACATTGTTTGCAATTGTCTCACGAACACGTCCCAGTGCTTCCCCAAATCGAATTCCGCTTATCATCCATAATCGGGTGTAGCGCAATCCCCGCCGATTCCGTTCATCTTTGGAAAAACCACCTTAATTCTGAGAAAAGCATAAAATGTACTTTTTCCCGTTGGTTTTTTGTTCTATATTTGGAAGACTAGGTCTACATTCGGAGGTGTATATAAGCCGCATCTATCTCAACCTGTAATCATTCGCAGAACACAGCTTAACTAGTAGAGCTTAACATTTTCACAAACAGAATGCGTACCACTCTTGCTTTCGTTGTTCTCTTCGGAGTCGTGTGTGCCCTGTCGATGGCATTGCCTTTGGCCGAACAGGAAGAGGAGCAACCGGCACAACTGGAGTTTGTCGGTCAGGCGGATTTGGAGGAAGGAACACCTACCCGTCAGAAGCGTGCTACATGTGATCTGTTGAGCTTTTTGAATGTAAACCATGCGGCTTGTGCTGCTCACTGCTTGACAAAGAAATACCGAGGGGGCTATTGCAATTCGAAGAAGGTCTGTGTTTGCCGTCGTTAAAGGAAGGGAGTTTGCAGCAATATTGCATTATTGCATTGTAAATACTGTATTATAGGATATGCAATAAATATTTGAATCATTTTTATTGAAATTCATATTTTTTTTTGAGTTTTTTTATTTGGAGATATGTATAAATGGGCTCCGATAGCTATTGGTGTACCTTTTCAGTTCGAGCTGTTGCGAGGGGGTCGAATGTTTTGAACACGCGTGAAAACTGCAGTCCACCATCTTTGCACCAATCGGATGACTTTAATTTCGAATTAATAGCTGATTTTGTGTGATGGCCATCATTAGGCGACAAATTTTAGAGGTTTTGAGGAGCTATTAAGGTTTTTATGAGCTATAATGACGAAGGATCTAAATAGCCTGAAAGAGACTTATAATCTAGCATGATTGCCTGCCACGACATACAGCCATACGGCCTTATGACGCTGTCGAAAAGAGTCTTAAGGCCGTATTTGAAGATATGTCTCTATGTCGCTTTGTTAAAACGTCATAAGTCCATTATGGCCTTATATCACTTTGCCGAACGTGATGGCTCGAAAATTCAAGTTGAGATTTTTACAAGTAATTAGGTTTTGAGGTATCCTGAGTCCAAAAAAGTTTTTTTTTTTTTTAAATGTCTGCCATTGGAGTCTAGAGTCAATGATCTGAAGTCTGTTATAGATACTTGAGCCCAATCTTCTTCGTTGATTTAATTTAAATTTCTGGTATGTGTATGTGATGGTGATTCTACCGACGTATTTTTGATATTTGACGTCTAGCACTCAAGTTAATATTCCATACAACATTTTTTGAAGTGAAACTTTTTTCGGGACGGAGTGAATTGGTTTTTATGAAACGAAAAAGCGTCACGGAAAAGAAAAAAACTGATTTCCGCAAATAGTTCTAGAGTTTTATGGCGGTATACCAAAACTAGACATGGCTCTGTATAGTTCGTCTCTATAAATGCTGTCGTATGCAGCTTTGAAATCCAAGGATAGGTGGTGGGTATCGATTTTGACTTCTTAGGTATTTTTACAGGATCTTCCCTAAAGTTAAAATTTTATCGGTTGTGGCCTTTGCTGGACTAAAACCACGCTGATAATTGCCGATCAGGTTGTTGGTAAACGGTTTCAGGCGTTCACATATTACGCAGATAGGATCTTGTAGGCGATCTTGAGGAGACTTTGGTAAAACTTGCGAGCATCGTTCCTGGAGTGGCACCTCTCTGTATCCTCGATCGCACGCTTTGCTTGCTTTTTTTTTTTTCATATTTCTGTAAAGCCGATGTTCTTTCCTTCATCTGCTTAATGGCAGCTCTCATCTTCACCTTCCGCTTAGTCTTGTAGGCCTCATTCGTGGCTGCGAGCATCTGTCGGCATTCCTCATCAAACCAGGGGTTTCTGGTTAGTGGGCGCGAGAAACCAAGCACATCAGTTGCGGCTGATCTAATGACTTGTTGGCATCGTTGCCATTGTTCTTCGACAATCGATGATGGTGGTATGATGTTAAACGAGAGGTTGAGGGATACGCGTTGCGCGAAGGTCTTGGCGGTCTCTTGCGATTGCAGTCTTCCGACATTAAATTTTGTCACAGTATTTCTGGATTGTTGTGGCGTGGTGGATATCGGCATTCATACCTTGGCTTGGCTGAAACAAGTTAGTGGTCCGAGTCGATGTTAGCTCCTAGGATTGTTCGGACTTCTAAAATACTGGATGCGTGCCTCTTGTCTATCGCAATGTGATCAATTTGGATGACCACCATGTCTAGGTGAGGAAACCGTGTGCTGGCTATAGTGGCATTTCGTTCCGTAGCGAAGTCAATTAGCTTTAGTCCGTTAACAGACGTGTTGTCGTGTAGGCCATGTTTTCCGGCAAAACTGCTAAAGATGTCTTCTTTTCCCAGCACCATTTTAACATCATACTTCGGTAGTCGCTCATAGGTTTTGTCAAGCAGCTCGTAGAAGCAATCCTTAGTTATATCATCTTTTTCCTTCTACGGGGCGTGAGTGTATATAAGGCTTATGTTGTTTTGTATTCTACATAAAATACGTGCCACATGAATACATTATAGTTGTGAGAAAAAGCTAGGCTTTGGGTCCTAACAATTTTATTTCTTTGAGCTCCTAAAACAAATCTACTGGCCCATTTGCAAAGTCCTCTAAGGGCTGTTAGCCGCTTTAATGAGACCGTGATACCAACATCATTCACATATAGAATCACATAGCTTTCATTTACACTGAAGAAATACTCATTTGCTATGAAGGTCCTAGGCAGAAGGGAACCGGTCACCACCTTTTAAGGCGCCAGCTGGCATTCCTTCTAGGCAAAGTATCACCGGCAACAAATCTCGACACCCAGGTCCACTAAACTCCGCGAAATAATAAATTCCCTGATCCCAAATTACAAGGGTTTTTTTCAGGTAATTTTCCATTCAGCAGACATTTCTTTAAATATCCGTTATCTGCAGAGCAACTTCCTCTCCTTAAGTAAAACCTTCTAAATACCTTATTTACTGCAACAGGCCAACAACTGACCTTTATTCACGGTGTTTCGATTCCTTTCCGTTACTTTTGACCTCCAACGAATCGAGTTTCACTTAACTCTTTCCCAAGTGAATGGCCCCTGAAATCACTTTAAACTTTGTTTCCCGTTCTCGACGCTTTCAAAAGTTTCCACCAACTTTGGCAACTTTTTTTTCGCCCCTTCCAAACGGATTAAACCGGGTTCATCGACCTAGTTTACGCCTCTAACATACAAAACTATACCAGTTTAACCCGAAAAGCCTTAAATCCCTGGAGGCTGTTTTAAAATCGAATCATCATCATACTCTCAAATTTGGCACACAAAAACCAGCCACCAAGTCGAACAGTCACACGCTGATGAGGAAGATCCTAATAAGCAATTATGGAAAGCTCCTTGTAATCCTATTACGATTAGAAAACACTTATTCCATGGAGGAGCCTTGAATTGTCAAGCTTTTGCACACTTTGCGTGGCACTTGTGTGTGCTAATTAGAAAACATCCAGACTAAAATCAAACACACACCAACTCTGTACCCTATCTTTACACTGATTAATTCCTTGCGTGTATCCTTGGTGGTGTGTCCTCCTGGGATTCATTTGAACATGCCTTCGTTTTAGAGAATTTGAATAATTTATCCCTTCCATCGTTGGTGGGGACGGTTGTTTTTTTTTTTTTTTCTTTCGATGACATAAGGACTTTTAAAAATGAAGGACATTCACATAAATACGGTTAAATTGGAGACCACCTCTCGTTGGGCCATTGTGGCGTCACATCCAAACCACTTCAGCTGGACCAATAAAATTTTATGAACCAACAAGCCTGCGCTCCGACAAACAAAAAGGACACCATTATGTTAAGTGTATTCAGTGGTCCTTATTTTGCTGTCTGTGTAGATGGTACACTGGAGTCGGGAAAGTTTTCACATTGCGAAGTGTCCTGGAAGATACAAGTTCCTTTCGGATAGCAAACTAACTGATGCGAGAATTATTGCGGAGAAACATTTGTTTCTACTCATCTCGCAGGGTAGTGCTCCCAGAGGTGAGGATGTATTTTTGGGTTTTTTTTTTTGATCCTTTGTTCGGGAGGATATAACATTGTTGAACAGGACAATAATAAGAACGGATTGTGTTTACTGCTGTGTTAATGTTGAGTGTACACAAAAGTTTCCTATTATTCGCACTGTCTGGGGTAATTAGGTATGGTAATCTATGAGGGGCTTTGCTCAGGGAGCGAGGGTTTGCTGACCCGAATTTGCTTTATGCAAAACCTTATAATGAGTTGATTTGTGGACGTAAGTCGTGTGTGTACACACAAAAGGACAAGGCATGGTTCGGGGCGATGGCATTCAAGTGGATGGTTTTCATGGGCTAAATTAATGGCATGTGATAGACGGAGATATCAGTTGGGGAGGGTCAAGGGTTGCCTTTTATGTGCGACAACAATGACGTACTTAGAATTATTTCAGACATGTAAACCTAATACAATTTGGCGACAATTTATTTTATTTGCATTCATGAATATAGCTCTCGATTTGGTAGCTTAGCGAAGGCTTGAAGCAAGTCTCAAGTAACTATTGAGATGATGAGGAGATCGAGGCGCATGCATGGCGTAAAACCTGCCTTCTCCAGTGAATTGTGTGTACAAGATATGTTTAACGCCGATTACGAGCTGCAAATCTAAGAAGCGCTTTATGAAAATTTTGTATTCATGGACGTTTGTCAAGAGGATTTGAGCCCCTCCCACTCACTGCTGCACCCATACTCCTAAATATGTCTTCTCTTCATACCTATGCGTTAAAATCTTCCAGCACTGCTCATAAGCTTAGTCAAGGAGCTCGAAGAAGCAGTTTTTTCGCAAAATCATATTTTTCCTCCGTCGGGGCGTGAGCGTATATTTGCTTATGTTGACGAATTTGGCCTTGATGCGGATTGTTACAATGCGTTCGCTTATGTTTTGGAAACATAAGACTTCTTGCCTTTCCTGACACTTATATCAAATCCGCATCCATTAAGTCGCTGTTTCTATCCGGTCCGTAGTAGATGTCACAGTTTTTTATCCTCTTTTTCCATGGCCATCCCATCGCATATCCTGGATGGCAGTAATGTCTGACTTGTAGCAGTTCAGGGCTTCCGGTAGTTGTTCGCTTGCACCCCTCCTGTTTAATGCTCTCACATTCCAGGTGCAGATACGAACGTTGTTGTCCTCTTTTCGTTTATAAGGGTTGTCAACAATGAAACAAGTACTTCCCAAGGCGGTTAGTTGTTTTTTTTTTTAATTGGTGGGCAGTTAATCAAAAACAACCCCCAACCTGGAGGCCAGTACCAATTTATAAAACACCCCTAGGATACGGGGCCATCAGTACCCACTACGGGATTGAGAGCTGCCGTTGGTCTTCCGGTTCATCCGACAACATCCCTGTTCAAGGGGACTGACTTACCCTTGAAATTCCTAGACAACCTGTGGTCCGAATATTGAGAAGCAGCTTGTCTAGGTTTGTCTGGGGCTGCAGGGCGTGTATTCATTCCGTGCCAGTCTGGCTGTTTATATAGTGTTTCTGTTTTTCGTCTTGTTATCAACACTAGCACTTATCGTTTAGAAGGTCAAATCCGGTTGTTTGAGACCAGTACTTGCTTTGCTCTAACATAACCATTCATACAAAAAAAGACTCTTTGCTAAAGGTGGCTTTTCCGCTTAAATTGGGTTCCTCTTCCAAACGCTCCGAGGCCCAGTCAACGAACACGCGTTGCCTATGGTCATCAACTTTGATCTTCTATATCAGTTGGATCTTGCACGAGTACAGGCCCTAGTTCTGGTTGGAATACCCCAACCAAAAGCAATAAAAAAAAAACTAGAATTAGATGTCTGTCAAGAAAACACCAGCACCCACCTTGCCTTAAGCCATCAACTACAAAATGGCTCCCTAATCCGAAACTATTCTCCAGCTTCAATCCAACGGCGATTTCATTTAACTACCACATCCTTTCAGATCACCCTATGACGTCCTCATCAAAGAAGTTTTTCACTTCAGAAAATGTGTCATTTTCCTCCCAAGAGCACCTCAGGTTGTTCAGTCGAATACCAAAACCCACCACCATCCATCCTGCACCCAGACGTTCCCATGAAAAAAAATTCTTTTAACTTGCGTGCAAAGTCGTTGCCTCGCTTCCTCTACCTTAGGCATATTCCGCTTCAGCCAAACTAATTAAAAAAAAAAAAAACACATCAACGCGACTAACCCTGACCTCTTAACCGCACGTCGTCACCATATAACTAAAGCAATTTCACGTATTTAATTAGCGAATCCTAGCACTCACACACAGTCACACAATCAAAAAGAGAAACTCTTTCGAGTGACATCCTTACGAGTTCATAGCACAGTTCAGCCCAGGATATCCGCTGCTCTGGTAAAAGTGCAAGCGTGCATAACCAACAGTAGCAGATTTTTTTCAAATTTAAAAACTCCACACACATACTCACACAACTTTTGAGTGCATTTACTTTCATTAGTGAAGCCTACCCTAAGCTCACTCCTCACCGAGGGGATAGGTACCACACAAAAATATTCTGCAGGGGGAAAATGCAAGAACCTTTAACAGAACGCCGCATTCAAACGGATTGAAGTAGATTAGGCCCTGATGCACACAACACACACACACACACCGACAAAAACAATTGCCAAACCCTGCTCCCACGCTCTCTTTCAGGGTCCTTGCTGAGGTAGTGATTCTTCTTCCACCCATTATGATGCCACTTTTCTTTTTACACGCTAGAGTGAGCACTGCTGGTACTGCTAACAACTATCCCAACTCTCTCAAAGGATATTACGCCGAAGGAGGGTTGGTGTAGGACATGGTGTCGGTGCAGCCGGAATTGGCCCATGCTTCCTTGGTTATAATTCCTTAAAAAGTTTCTCCACACAGTGCGAGGTTCCCTTGTGAATTTTTTCATCGCCTTTTTTCCTGTTTGTTTGGAACTTGTTGTTGGGTAGGTCTGAAAAATTTACCGTCTCAAAAGAAAAGCTGCCGAGGAACGCCGGAATAAGGATATATTGCAAAATAATTCAAGGCATATGAAAACTCCAAGACCAATAAGTATGTCAAGGATCGTGGTGAGTTATGTGTTTGGTACGGAGCAGTTGCACTGTCTAAGGGAGCATATGAGTAAGGGTGTCCGGGTGCGTCGTCTTTTTAAAAAGATTTTTGTATTCAAGGCATACACTGAAACTACTTGTTGTACAGCTGGGAATAACCGCGTAATTAGATGTGCATGGCGGGGGACACCTTGCCACGGGGGTGGCAAGTTTGACAAATGTGCTCTGGCTTAAGGAAATAAGGAAATAATTCGATTGTAGCTTGCTGCAGATTACCAGATGATGCTGGGTATAAACACACTTACAGGACGAAGGACGTTACGTATGCTTTATAATTAGTGATCAGGGGGCTGGAGGCTGAAGCAATTTTAGAAAATGTCAACTTGGATGAAATTTGGGGGTTAGTTGGCGTAGGAGGGAATATGTCGCTGTGAGATGTTGGGCCATTACCAGGTGTGGTTAAAAGATATCCATTATGGAAGCTTTACTTTAAATAATTAGAATAATCCGATTGAGCCTACATGAGCTGCTTCGACGTATTTAGACAACTAGTCACCTAGAAATCTTAGGTCCCTTGAACAAAGATGGTGGCGGATGAACCGAAAGGCTTGTGGATACTGATGGCCCCGTGTCCTAGGGACATCTAATAAATCAGAGAAGGCCCTCAAGGTCATTGGTTGCGCTTCGGGTTAATTACCCAGCCATGGGAAAAGTATTGGTACGTAGCAACCCATAGCCTCGGAAAGGACTGATTTTATTGCTGGCGACCCTTATAAACCCTTCTAAACGACAACGACAACGATCTGCACCTCGAATGTGGAAACATTAAATAGGAGAGGCGCAGGCGATCAACTAGCGGAAGCACTAAACTGCTACAAAGCGGACATTACTGCTATCCAGGAAATACTATGGGATGGGCCGGGAAAAAGAGGTTGAAAAACTGTGACATCTACTACGGACGGTGTTATAGTGAGCAGAAACAGCGACTTTTTGGAGGCGGATTTGTTATAAGTGCCTGACTTATGCAAAAAGTCTTCAAATTTCAAAAGATAAGAGGCACGTATGACTCAGACCGATACCTAGTTGCAGCCAAGGTAGGATATGCGGATATCCAACCCACCACAACAAATCGGAAATGCTGTGAAAAGATTTTATGTCGAAAGACTGCAATCCCCATATACCGCAAAGGCCTTCGCAGAATGCCTAGCTCTTAAGCTCTATGTTAACACCATACCACCAGCATCCAATGTAGAGGAACAATAGCGACGATGTCAAGAAGCCATCAGCCACAACTGATATGCTAGGTTTCTCGCGCCCACCAGCACGTAACCCTTTGTTCGATGAAGAATGCCGACAGATGGCAATCCAAGAACGAGGCCTACAAGGCTAAGCTGCAGGTAAAGACGAAATCTGCCGTTGAGCTTTGATGCAAGATCACCTACCTTTCAGAGAAAAGAGAAAAAAAAGAAATACCAAGATTGAAGATATAGAGCGGTGCCACTTCAGGAATGCTTCAGGAGAATTTTCAAAATGTTAAACTTCCAAGCCAAGGATTCAAAGCCCAAACAGAAGATATCAATAAGGAAAGATCGTAGTTGAGACGAAGTGGATGCTGAGGATATGGAAGAACCGATCCTGCAGACTGTTAAACGGCGATGACGAACAACATTCCGCTGTCAGGCAGAACGAACCATTTAATATTGGCAATTCAGTAGTAGAGACCTATTAAAGCCCAAGAACTGCTAAGAAGATCCTATATCCTGCTATGGAGATCCTGATAGACCCTGATCATCCGAGTCCTGCTCTACGGCGCTGAAGCATGGACATTGTCAAAAGGGAATGAAGAAATCCTTGGTCGATTTGAGGGGAGAATACTTCAAAAAATCTTTCGGTCCCGTTTGCCTTGACGGGCTATGGAGACGAATATTTAACCAAGATCAGCGATATACCCCTAGTCAAAAAACTCCTAATCGCACTTTAAGATGGCTAGGACTTGTTGAACGAATCAACACAAATATTCCGGCTCGCAGAGTCTTTGATTCCCAGCCAGACGTGTCGGCCGCTGTAGGGGAAGATCTCGCCTTAAGTAGAAACCGACCTCAATCAACTTTAAGTGCGCCACTGGAGGTAGTAAGCTAAGGATCGGGCTAATTTAAGGGGCATATTGATTGAGGCCCAGGTTCATTCCGGACTGTATAGCGACTGAACACGTTCGGCAAAATATTGGCTTTAAAGAATATTTAAGCGGATGCAGCGAAGCTAGTAAAGAAGAGCCATCTGCCAGGGTAAAATAAGCTGCGAGTAGTGAAGTTACTTGATTTTCCGTATCTAAAGAGTCCGTGATATTTCAATCATAATAGACAAGGCATGGAATTGTTAACAAGCCAAAATTTATTAAACGAAAAATACCAAAAATAGAACTTCCTTCAGACTGTTCAATAGTTTGCCCACTCTTTGGTCACGGAAAAATTTCGCACGTCTCAATTTATTCTCACAGTCAATTTAATCCGTCTGAAGAGATTACGACTTTAATTTGACGTTTGTCGTCACACATACCCCAAAAGACTCTTCTTTCTTACAAAGGACGGTTGCAAATGTCGGATTGAACGAAACGTCATTTCAAGTCAATTTCAATTGCGTTAAAATGGGTGTTAAACTTTATCCACAGGCTAATTTTTGACATTTCTACAGGTGTTTTCCATCTCTGTCACCCCACAGTAGGTATATCAAATGTCAAAAATTAGCCACTGGATACATTTTAGCGAGCTGTTGAGCAGGTTAAAATTTTTAAGTCTGTAGTCGCCATACTAATGATAAAATTTATCCACTGGCTAAAATTTTAACGCAATTGACACACGGCCTAAGGAGGTGTATGGCGAAATATAGGAAAAGCATTATCCTTCTTACGGAGGGCCATTGCAAAAGTCGAATGGACCCTAGGAGACTTCGACTTTCCTCAGAAGGTGTATTTCCTCAGAAGGTGTTAACCATCTCACCATCTCATGGTCTTATTGATCCGATCACCTTCTTTTACTTGTATGCTAACGCATTTGTATGGGACAAACTTTGTCATCCTAAGTAGAACTCACCCAACCCAGGTCAACTTCTAAGCCCCCACCAACTCAATAAGATAATTTCTCCTCCTGATCTGGTTAAGATAACCACCATATGCAAACCGAAAATCCGTGTGGCAATTAATTTCGATTTTTCCAGCCCAACGACTTTACCTACTTGTAATTCAATTAAAATACATTCGCACCATTTCGTCCTTGTGCGCGAAGGCATATCCCCAAATCGATGTGTCGCACAACTGCTGTTGTCCTTCCGACTAATTGAACTGTGTGATCGATTAACTTGGTTAAGATTTGACGGTGCATTAGCTTCGAGGCTTATTGATGTTTGTGCCGGGATGGATGGGGGCATGGTGCTTCTCAGCTTTACATAGATTAACTTGACTGCATAACAATTTGTGAGGTGAACCATACCCACCAAAGAGCTGCCTGCGAGTGCATTAAGCGACCGGAACTGCTTGTGCTATAATTCAACCGCACCCGGATAAGATCGATGCTGCATCCCGGAAACAGACTCTCCATCATAATGTCCATTGTATGTGTGTTATCCACTTCGTCGATGGAGGTTCGTGGCCTTAATGGCGAAATCTTTTTTTTTTCACGTTATTTATGGAAAAAAGTATTCGGATGGCTGACATGAGTTATGATGCAGTAAATTTGTAGCCCCCTTCCTAGCGCCCGATCCGGCGGCATCCTTCACATTCGGATGTGTGTTTTTCTTTAGTCAGCGAAAATCTTCACACAAGGACGATACGACCTGATGATGAAGTCGGCTATATACACACAATGTATTGCTGTGTGGGGGGCCATTTTGTAAATAAGTTCTAATGTTACTTTCAGAAAGTCGTACATCATGAAGCGCCCCTCCTGATGCTGGCCAGAAGCTGTCCAGAGGAATTATTATTAAATTTCAGATGTTAGGGACGCGCGAGTGTGCACTTCATAACACATTCGAGGACTTGTACTGTTCAGGATATTCGTTGATGGGGTATTTTTGTTGCCGTGCCGCAGCATAATTTCATGCTCGAAGGGAGAGAGCCTCGGGATTACATGACATTCCAGATGTTATGGTGAGGCGTTGGCTTTATGAAAAGCGCTTAGCGATGGGTAATTTCATAAAAATTATAATACCGTTGTTTTGATGCGTTAAATGCTGTCGTTAAAATTTTCAGCATCATGTGCTTTTGATGAAAAGTTTCATAATGTTATGCGGGCCACAAGACGATTAAGAGCCGAGAAAAGCGATCCATTAAACGGGATTAAGACTGATATCAATGTTGGAATTTCGATCTGAGATTATGTATGGAGCGTCTGTTGTTATACTGATGCTGTAAATGGACGATTAAAGATGTAACAATGTGAAAATTGTATTAGTCAGTTGAGATGTAATAAGAAGTTTGGGAATATTATGCGGAATGTACAGTGATAAGCAGTTGGGATGAGGAAGGAGTAAATTCAGAGAAGAACGGTCCTAGTCATACATAGAGATGATGCATACAGATGATATGGGCAGACAACACAAACCCCAGACTAGACATGAGAAGACACAGACGAGACGAAAGCCAAGATGCAAAATGCGCATCTTATACAGGGTGGCGCAAAAATAATCTTCCGATGTTTTTTGGCTGTAATTTAAAAAAAAAATGAAAAACTTTGATTCTTCTTGTGGATTATTTTTATTTGGTCTTTTAATTTTTTTTACATCAAGTCGAGAATATGATGTCATGTAAATGGCCTCCGCCACAGTTGATTGTCATTTGAGCCCTTTTTATGGCATTTTCCATCACTTTGGCCAACACTTCCGGCGATAGGTCATCACATTCTTGACGGATATTGAGAGCTGCAAGAGTCTGAGGCTTGTTGACATAAGCCGGCGACTTCAAAAAGCCCCACAAAAAGAAGTCTGGAGCGGTCAAATCAGGCGATCTTGCTGGCCAGTGCAAATCGCCAAAACGGGAGACTAGGCGCCCGGGAAATGCATCCTTCAGCATATAGGTTGTGGCACGTGCAGTGTGTGCCGTTGCACCGTCCTGTTGGAACCACATGTTTTCCAATCCCAATTCATTAAGTTGCGGCAAAAAGAACTCGTTGATTATTGCTCTGTAGCGCTCACCATTCACAGTAACCGTTTGGCCCGCGACGTCTTCGAAGAAAAAAGGTTCGATGACTCCTCCAGCGAAAACAGCACACCATACAGTGACTTTGAGCGGGTGTAATGGCTCTTCGTGGGTTACACGCGGATTTTCAGTGCCCCGGAAGCGTAAATTTTGCTTATTTACGTATCCGCAAAGATGGAAATGGGCCTCATCACTCATGATTATTTTTGATGAAAAATCATCATCCTCTTGGTGGTGATTAAGGATGTCTTGAGCGTATGTTAGACGCGATTGGCGGTCAGCAGCTAACAGCTGATGCACCGTCTGGACTTTGTACGGAAACATCTTCAAATCTTGTACCAAAATTCGCTGTAAAGACCGTCGACTGATACCCATTTGCGTAACACGTCGTCTGGTCGATGTCGACGGCGCTTCCATGACATCTTCGGCTACAGCAGCAATATTCTCTGCCAGAACGGCTACTCCGGGGTCTGCCACGCCTGGCAGCATCTCGTGTCGTGCCAGTCTCTTCGAGGCGAGCGGCTAAACGTCGCAGTGTTTCACCAGTAGGCGTTGGACGGCTAGGAAATCTGCGACGAAATTCACGTTGTGCCAAAGTCACCGACCGATTATTGCTCAAATAAATAGTCACCAATATTTCGCGTTCTGGAGCAGTGTATCGTAACATTGTTTATTAAGGTGTATTTCGCATGTGTTTACTACGCAAATGTCAAAACAGAACTGACATTAGGGGCCAATCGCAAAATTTATAGCATTTTCTGATAGGAGGATTACTTTTGTGCCACCTTGTAGTTGTATTTGTAATTTTAAAAGCTGAAATATCTGGCATTGATGACCTAAACAGGTCCTTTAAACTACCTTTACCTTAAATTTGTGTGTGCAAAGTTATTATTTTTGTCACAAAAGACCTCGCGTTTAACGCCAAATCCGAGCAGAAAAATTCTTCTCATAACAGTGTTTCTCTTGGATATTTGTCAGACTTTCGAATAACCCCTACAGACTCAGCAGTGAAAAAAACAAACAAACATAGCTGTTGTCACTTTCAGGATTCAAACCAGGGACCCCGCGCTTAGTACTCCAACTGACAAACTACTTGGCCACTGTCATAATTACGAGAGAGAATTGGCTCTGATAGCGGATCAGTATCCCCTGAAATGACAATGATTTCTGAAAGGATCCCGAAAATCGACCTACCCGAGCAGACTTCTGCCTGGGCATCCGAACTCCAAACATTTGCATACATGCACCTGATTTTTGGACTGTCCAGAATGCGTATCTGTAGATACATGTCTTGTATGAGTTTCCCTCCATTCAACTTCAAGCTACAGACTCACTAAGACACACAAATTGTAAGCACCTACGGGTTGTCTTGTTCTTAAATTCTGACTCAGATTCAAGCTTTCGCAACAGATACGCATTTTGGGAGGCCCTTTAGGGCCAATCATGCGAATTCTTTAATCTCGAGCTGGAATAAATAGTGCGTAGGTAATTTGTAAACACGAATGCCACTATTCTTAACGAAGCTTTTTAGCAGCTATGATTCGCAGACGATATAATTGATTGCTTCCATTGTGCCATTGTAGACGCTTTTCGGGCAGATGATGAAACGGCCAATACGTTGGTTTTGTAGTAAACGGAGACAGGAAAAAGTAATTGTTCTTCTCAAACCTCGATTTTAGACAAAAGATCACCTTTAACAGCAAAAGTGTACTTAACCTAGCAGTCGATTTCCGCCGAAGACTGATCTTTCAAATCGCATGCTACTTATGTTTGTCGAAACGTCTGACAACCAGTCCTACATTATGGCACCGGGTGATAAGCAGAGACGCGGCCTTTAAGTCACGGTCGAACGAAAAATTTATTTGTAGAATATTTTCCCCTCTATGCAAGGAAGGAAATGCCCCATGCAGGCCTATATGAGTTTGATGCCTCATTCGAGTGCCAACAACCCATGAAGCCTAAGCATTCCTTAGGAGAAGGAATGGAGGCATAGCTATGAACTTACTGCACCAAGATCTAGATGCTATCTAAAAGGAAGGTTAGGCTAGGTTTTGCTAGGCTGTTAATGCCAGTTTCAGTTGCCTAGTTTCTATCGGGCTGCATGAGCCCATAGCGCTACTCTTTGGCGTGTTTTTCCATTTAAGAAGTTAGCCATACTTATGAGGTTTTAATTTTTATTTTTTTCCCATCTGTCTGTTGCAGAAGTACACTGCTAATCCTCGAAATAAAAGCTTGCAGTCTTGAAGTTTCCTGTGACTTCGACAAATCACTTGATAAAATCACGACAACTGAGTTGGCAGGGTTATATTGTTCGAATGGACAGTAATGCTCTCACCAATAAAATCTTAAAGTCACAGCCTCCAGATTCATACTTACTTAAGTGGCGCTACGTTCCGGAATGAACCTGGGCCTACACCAAAATGCCTCTCCAATTAGCCCGGTCCTTAGCTAACTGCCTTCACTTGCTCACTCCACGTTGGTTGAGGTCGGTTTCTACTTGTGCGTCCGACACCTGGCTGGGAGTCAAAGACTCTGCGAGCCGGAGTATTGGTATCAATTCGTTCTACATGTCCGAGCCACCTTAATCGTGCAATGTGGATTTTTTTTTTAACCAGGGGCATGTCGCTGTACAGCTCGTATAGGTCTTGGTTGAATCTTTGTCCCCATAGCAAACGGGACCAAAGATTTTTCGAAGAATTTTCCTCTCGATTCGACCAAGGATTTCTTCATCCACTTTTGATAGGTTCCAGCACCGTAGAGCAGGACTAGGATAATCAGTGTCTGATATAGTACCTCCTTAGTAGTTCGAGTGGGGGCTTTACTACTGAATTGCAAGAGTAATTCTTCGTTTAATTTCAGACATGATGTTGTTGTCACAGTTAATAGCGGAGCCGAGATAGACAAAGTCCCGTACTACCTCAGAGTTATATCTGTCAATGGTGACGTTCTGTCCGATTCGTCAATGTTGTGTGTCCTTTCTTGTTGACAGCATATACTTAGCGTCCAAATTCTAGATAACAAAAAATTCCGGTTTAAGAATCAAGATTGCCAAGACCCTTTGCTACCCAACTTGAGAGCATATTAACTTACTTAAGTACTTTCGTCTTAATGGAAACATTCTTAAAACACGTCTTTCCTAGTAGTGGTGGGTGACGTTTTACAAAAATTCTCTATAAATGCCAGGGTACCTCAAGGATCAATTCTCTCTCCCACTCTATTTCTGCTGCACATAAATGATCTTTTGAGGACAACTAATAGTAGGAACTCTAATAGTGATTTACTCAAATGGTACGCCTACTACTGATATTGCTGGACTCCAAGCGAGGTGCGAATCTGCGTAATCTGCTCTATAAACGACGATCTACAAAAGATTACACCATAGGGATAAAGAATTGACATTGACATCACAGTACTTCGCACATGAATGCATCGAACTACAGACACATAGCAACACTGGCGACTGAGGCCATATGCTGCGACAGAGCAAGACATTAATACAACAGAGAGCGACAGATAGATACATAACATGGAAGCCATATAACATAAACCGTCGTGGCTCAGAGGAGGAGACGTAGATTTATATTGTCTCACATTATCGCACAGGTGGCCTCAGATAAGCTGGCGATTTTTGTAGAGAAAGAATGCTGCCTAAGCTGGGGCTTGAACTCGCATCGTTTGGCCTAGCAGTCAACTACGCATTCCTCTGAGCCACGGCCACCAGTAGCGATTAAGAAATCTAGTACAATTCAACTAAAAAAAAAAACACAGTATACAACACTTGCAGGAAAGAACAAGTCCACAGTTCCACAAAATTAAAATGAAGAGTTCAGCACTCAAGTTTGAAGAGTCTGCTAGGCATCACAATTGGGTATCATGGCACCAGCATGTAACCTCTATTGTCAAATCTGTAGCGTCCAAACTTATTTAGCTTTTCAGAGCTAAGAGATAACTTACACCAGCGCAGTTTATTCTTTTGTACAAAGCCCAAGTGCGAGCAGGTCTGGATTACTAGGGTTGGAATTGTTTTCCCGAAAATCAGTTTCTCGAAAAACGTTTTACCGAAAAACGATATCCCGAAACACGTTTCCCCGAATAACGTTTGTCCCAAAATGTCTGACCTTTTCAATACTAAGTGGTTACTTCATTGACTGCATACAAATCATATGGATTGTTGCTCCAATTGATGAGAATCACGTAGAGCGCATTTAGTATAAAACAGACGGCAGCACACACACCAAATGGAATTGTGTGCCAATTGATGAGAATCAGGGAGGACGAACTTTTGTCCTATTTTTTGCGTTTTGCTCTAAGCAACCGGTTTTTTCTTAGTAAAATTATTATTAGTAATTAAAATATTTTAAGTAATTAAAGTTTATTTTGAAGAGGTTAGCCTTATCTTCATCTTCAATTACTTACACATGCAATAGTTAATCGAAATAACCGTCTATAAATCTTGTTAATATTTTTGGTTTGCAGATTTTTTCTAATATAAAAATCAATTTAACGATGTAGACCGAATATAATTTAAAAATCTGAGTATGCCAGATTTTTGTTGATTTAGGTTCAAATACGATTCAAGCCACGCCACAACAAACCAGAAGTACTGTAAACAAATTGAATGTCGAATGACTGCAATTGCAAGAGACCGTCAAAGAACTTCACGCAACGGTTTTCACTTAATTTCTCGATTTACACCATACCACCAGCATCGAATGTCGAAGAACAATGGCAACGATGACATCAAGCCATTACATCAGCCGTGCTAGGTTTCTCGCGCCCACCAGCGAGAAACCCCTGGTTTGATGAGGAACGCCGACAGATGCTCGCAGCCAAGAACGAGGCCTACAAGACTAAGTTGCAGGTTAATACGAGTGCCATTAAGCTCTTTAGGCAAAGAAGAAGTGAAGAACACCGGCTTTTCCGAAACAAGAAAAAAGAGCAAGAAAAGCGCGCTATCGAGGATATAGAGAAGTACGACTCCAGGACCGATGTTCGCAAGTTTTACCAAAGTGTAAAACGTCAAAGCCAAGGATACAAGGCTCAAAATATCGTAGCTGAGACACAGTCGATGCTGAGGATGTGGAAGAACCACTTCTGCAGACTGTTAAACGGCGATGACGAACAACATTTCGCTGTCAGGCAGAACGAACATTCAAAATTGGCAACGACAGCGAAAACTGCCAACCACCCGACCTGAGTTAAGGGAGCAGAGCAATATCTCAAGCTAAATAAGGCTGCCGGAAATGCCGGCCTTCTCGCTGAGCTTTATAAAGCCTGCGGAGATGACTTGGTAAGTAACATCCACCAACTCATAAGCCAAATCTGATCGGATGAAACTATGCCTGAAGAATGGAACCTCAGCATCGTTTGCATGATCCACAAAAAACGAGACCCTCTAAGTTGCGCCAACTACAGAGGCATAAGTCTCCTCAAACTCGTCTACAAGATCCCATCTGACGTAAAATGTGAACGCTTTAAACCGTTTACCAACAACCTGATCGACCCTTATCAGTGTGGTTTTAGACCAAGAAAGTCAACAACCGATCAAATTTTCATACTCCGGCAGATCCTGTAAAAACCCAAGTAGTCCAAATCGATACCCACCACCACCTATTAATCGATTTTAAAGCCCCATATGACAGCATTTATAGAGACGAACTGTTCAAAGCCATGTCTAGTTTTGTTATACCGCACAGATTGGCTCGCCGGTGCAGATTGATGACGATGCAGGACGACGATGGAGAATTTTATATTTAGAAGTAAATCCCTCACTTGAACAACTAAGGAGATCCCATACATGATCCTGATCAACCCGGGTTTGCTTTATGCATCGAAGCATGAGCTTGATGACTCTGCGGAAGTCCTTCGTCGTCAACTGGATGTGGGTTTATTCACGACCCCACTCTTTCAATAAGTTCCCACTTCAGTACGATCGATAGAATAGCTTGGGCGAATAGAGTTCCCTTTCATATTTTGAAGAGATCCTGATCACTTATTTCAAATCCAGATTTCACCTATTTTCGGCGACCAAGGATGTAGCCTTAAACAGTCGTTTTAGTTATTCATCGTCAAACTTGTATTTCACTGTTCAAGTTGTATACAAATCCACTCCCCCTTCTACTCCTTTAACAAAATTGAAACAGTCCATTGAATTTCTTTAAACATCCTTCATCATTGCCGCAGGAGACACAAACATTTCTCTCTCAACACTTCCGCAATCATTTTAAATTATTTATAGGAAAATCCTTTGAAAAAAAAACTCCGAGACCCCGTAGTTCCGCATGCTATTTGTTATTCCAAGTCACACTTTTTATCGACCGGACATTGAATCAAAGCGTCCCGCAATTCAATTACTTTAACTCACCACAGCAAGGACATTTTCGCTTCCTTCTATCTATACACATACACCCAGTTTGTGATGATGTCAATGCAATATATGGAAACAGTTTTATTTTGTTCACTTATTTTCTGCACAGCAGCGTGACCCTTGCATCATCCTTGGTGGAACCTTCTATATCCTCCCGTTTTTTTTTTCTTCATCCTATTTTGTGTTGTATGGGTGAGTCAGTCGTCCGCCACCAAACCAATCTAAATCAAATTATCATTTCATTGCGTTTTCACACGCCGCACAAATAGATACACCGGCACTGGTTCCAGATACAAATATACACACACACACACATAGATACTCGTAAAATATGTATCTTTCCATTATAACCTCGTGTGCAAAACAAAGAAATAGCCAACGACAAAATAAAAAATAAAATCCAATTCAGGATGTTATCCCCTGGTCACACACACACTATCTATGTATCTCTTGTCGAGCGAGAAAATTCTTATAGATAGATGAACTTAGTTTCCCCTAGTGCTTGTCTCACTCTTTCGGTTTCGGTGCGGGATGTCAGTTTCACACCCATCTTGGTCCTTTTGGGAATCGGATTCGTACTCAATGAGTAGAAAAATATGGCCGAACAGGATGAACAAGATGATGATGATGATGATGACGAAAGATAATGTTGCCAAGGGGCGGAGGGGGGGTATGGTGTTGGTCGATGTTGGAAACTTTGATTACCCTATCCGTTCGCCATTCAGTTGATTTAATGCACTACACAGAAAAGTGTAATTAATTTAAGGATAATAAATCCGCCCCGATATATCAAGGACTTGGAACAGTGTGACACAAATGGGACATTTCTTCGAGGAGATAAATCAGTTTTTTTTTTTTTTTTGAAAACGGAAAATTGGGACAGCAGAGTTTTGTGGTAGGATATAGTGGAGAGCGGTGTCAAGTTGTCATATTTTAAAATACCCTGGATAGGAATTGTAGTGCTGTGGTGGACTTTGGGGATGTATTAGGTTTCATGTAAAGTGAACTGACGATTTTTTTTTTATGAATTACGATTTTAAGGGCATCTAGTCAGTCGAATGTGTCTTGACTTGGGTTGGCTTTGGATGGTATGGTTGGTTGGAAATTTGATACTTTTAATGGACAAGGCTTGACTGACAAGTTTTAAAGGGATCCTAACTTCATTATGGAACACGTAGCCAACATCTAGGAAAGACCACCATAAATTATTACATTCAGCGTAGTCGTCTGCGTTTTGATTATACGGCGTATAATCACATAAACGGGATCATTTAGAGGGACTTAAAGCTGTTTTTAGAGTGTAAGCCAGGACTGCAATAAATGTGAACTTTTCGTGTATATTATGTGGCACACTACCACATGTGTGTGGTATTAACAGCTATGTGGGCGATATTTGTACCGATTCCATTTAAGTAGATCATAGTTCAACAACTTCAACTGTCAACAAAGGATTCTACTTTCATTTAAATGACACAAAATCTCGCCATGGACTGGTTACAAATTATTTTGTATGGCAGTTCTGGTTGTCACTCCCAGCGCAATGGACTAACCCAACTACCAAGTCAAAAATGACGGATTCTGACTGTCACAAAATGTCATTTCTCGTTCGCACTGTTTGTGCCAAATGCAGGTACATATGTACTTTACTTACTTAAGTTGCGCTACAGTCAGGAATGAACCTGGTCCTCAACCAACATGCCTCTGCAATTATCCCGGTCCTTTGGTAACTACCTCCAGTTGCGCACTCCAAGTTGGTTGAGGTTTTTTTTTACTTGTGCACGCCACTAAAGTCGAGGTTTTCCTCTACTGCGTCCGACGTCTGGCTGGGATTCGAAGACTTTGAGAGCCGGAGTATTACTCTTTATTCGTTCTACATGTACTAGCCATCTTAAGCGTCCAATGCGGAGTTTTTCACCAAGGGCATGTCGCTGTACAGCTCGTAAAGTTCTTGGTTGAATCTTCGTCTTCATAGCCCGTCAACGCAGACGGGACCGAAGATTTTTTGAAGAATCTTTCTCTGGAATCGACCAAGGATTTCTTCATCCGCTTTTGAGACGGTCCATGCTTCAGCGCCGTAGATCAGGACTGGGATGATCAGGGTCTTATATAGGATCTTGTTAGTAGTTCTAGTGGGGGCTTTACTACTAAATTGCCTTCTTAACCCGACAAAAATAGCGGTTGGCAGGGGTAATTCTTCGATTTACTTCTGGCGAGATGTCGTTGTCAGAGTTAGTATCGGAGCCGAGATAGATAAAGTCCCGTACTACCTCAAAGTTATATCTGTCAATGGTGACGTTCTGTCCAATTCGTCGACGTTGTGTGTCCTTTCGTGTTGCTAAACTCATTTTCGCCGCTTCCTTCTCTATACTAGCAAACGTGGCTATGACATCACGTTAAGTACTGCCAATGATGTCAATATCGTCGGCGTAAGCTAGTAGTTGCACCGTTTTGTGGAAAATTGTGCCTCTGGTGTTGGCTCGAGAATTTTGCAAAACCCTCTCAAGAATCAAATTGAAGAAGTCACATGATAGCGCATCTACTTTCCTTAATCCTTTGTTGGTATCGAATGCGTCGGTGAGGTTGTTTCCGACCCTGTTGGTGCATCTAGAATTCTCCATCGTCGTCCTACAAAAATGGACTAGTTTGCGCGGTATACCAAAACTAGACTTGGCTCTGTATAGTTCGTCTCTATAAATGTTGTCGTATGCGGCTTTGAAATCGATGATTAGGTGGTGGGAATCGATTTGGACTTCTTAGGTTTTTTCCAGGATCTGCCGAAGTGTGAAAATTTGATGGTTTGTGGACTTTCCTGACCTAAAATCACACTGATAAGGGCCGATAAGGTTGTTGGTAAACGGTTTCAGGCATTCACAGATTACGCCAGCTAGGATCTTGATGGCGATGCTGAGGAGACTTATGTCATTATAGTTGACGCAGTTCAGAGGGTCTCATTTTTTGTGGATCGGGTAAACGATACTGAGGTTCCATTCGTCAGGCAAACTTTCATCCGACCAAATTTGGCTTATGAGTTGGTGGATGTTACTTACCAAGTCATCTCCGCCGGCTTTATAAAGCTCAGCGGGAAGGCCATCATTTCCGGCAGCCTTATTAAGCTTCAGTTTAGATATTGCTATCCTCACTTCACTCAGGTCGGGTGGTTGCCAATTTTTGCTGTCGTTGTCAACATTGAATGGTTCATTCTGCCTGACATCGGAATGTTGTTCGTCATCGACGTTTAACAGTCTGCAGAAGTGGTTCTTCCATATTCTCAGCATCGACTGGGTCTCAACTACGATATTTCCTTGTTCATCTCGACAGGATTCTGCTTGAACCTTGTATCCTCGGCTTTGACGTTTTACACTTTTGTAAGACTTGCGAATATCGTTCCTGGACTTCGCGGTATTTTCTTGCTCTTTTTTCTTCTTTCTGAAAATCCGGTGTTCTTTCCTTCTTCTTTGCCTATAGATCTCAATGGCAGCCTTCGTCTTCCTCTGGAGTCCAGCAGTGTAGGCTTCGTTCTTTGCTTCGGGCATCTGTCGGCACTCCTCATCAAAACAGGGGTTTCTTGCTGATGGGCGCGAGAAATTTAGCACATCTGTTGCGACTGATCTAATGGCTTGTTGGCATCGTTGCCAATGTTCCTCGACGACCAGCCATAGAACAATTTTTTTTTCTAACCAGTGCATCATCTCTATGACTTCACATTTTTTGTTTAAAAATAAGCCTTCGCCCCACCGCAGAATCATGAGATGGGGATTTTGGTTAGGTTAGGTTGTAGTGGATGCACGCGATGCGCGTGCACATTTTGACCACAAAGATCCGTTGTGGTACCACAAGGATCCGTTGATTTCCCTATACTCGTTCGCCGAATTGAAACTTTCGGAGCTAATTGTGTAGCGTAGGAGGTCTCTGACACTGATACTAGCAAGCTCACTTAGATTATCGAAGAAGTAGTCTCCCAGATGAAGTTTCCTTTTTTCTGAGAGAGCTAGACAAGAGCATAGAAGGTGAGTAATACGTTCATCCTCTTCCTCGTCTAAGCAGCTTCTTAAGAAGTCATGAAGAGGCCAAGTCTTCTTGCGTTTAGGCCTAAAGTTCAGTTATGATGCTGATGTCTGATCTGTTCAGCATTGTAAAGCAGATGGAGCCCTTCTGGTTAAAGTTAGGAAAGAGTTGCTTGGATATTTGGCACGTTGTGCCATCCATCTGCAGTTTGCTTTCTTGATCGTATCCTGTTTGATCTGTGATTTACTTGTAGCTAGGGGCATACCTAACATACCTCCCCTACTGGCGGTAGAATGTCAAGGGTAGTTCTCTGTCTGGCAAGCTCATCTACCTTGCAATTCCTAGGCATGTCTCTTTGGCCCGGCACCTAAATTTAGCTAAAGGCATACCTAACATACCTAACTCTCAGGCGGTAGAATGTCAAGGGTAGGGCCCTGTCTGGCAAACTCATCTACCTTGCAATTCCTTGGTATGTCTCTGTGACCCAGCACCCAAATGTAGCTAGGGGCATACCTAACATACCTAACCCTCAGGCGGTAGAATGTCAAGGGTAGGGCCATGTCTGGCAAGCTAATCTACCTTGCAAATCCTTGGTATGTCTCTGTGACCCAGCACCCAAATGTAGCTAGGGGTATACTTAACATACCTAACCTTAGTATGTCTCTGTGACCCGGCACCCAAATGTAGCTAAGGGCATACCTACCATACCTAACCTACTGGAGGTAGGGCCCTGTCTGGCAAGCTCATCTACTTTGCAATTCCTTGGTATGTCTCCCCGGCCCGGCAAAAGAGGTGAATGGTAAAATGCTCCTCCATCTCATTAAGAGCCATTCGGCATTCGTGGGCTGATTTCGAATTGAACGAGTTTGCTTCCGGGGATTTGATTGCTGCTTGGCTGTCGTCAAAGATGTTAATATGGTTCGTGGATATTACACTCCTTTCAAGGCAAAACAGAGCTTCATGATTGCTGTGGATTTATTGGAAAGTCTGATTTATTCAGACTAAGGTTCACATCGGACTGTAGTGCAGTCTTAAAACAAAAGAATGCCGCTAATGATAGACAACACTCCGGAAGCAACCAACATGTCGAAACAGGACAAGGGTTATTCCTCCGAGCGTAGGGTCTCTAACAAAATTCACATACCTCTTCTTTATCAGTGATGGTTAGAATCCTTTCCTAACTCTCCAACCTAACTGCATCCCTACTGAAGTTGGACCTCAAAACCTATCTTCCTAGCTATCACTTCATCAATTAAATGCAACCATTCAAAGCAATCGCCCTTTCCTGCTGGCAATCGATTTTTGCCATTCACTACCACTACACACCTCAGATGCATCTTTTCCAAAGCCATTTTGAAATTTTACAACAATTCAGCTATCATCATCTCTGCCAAGACCGATCCCGTAAAGGTAGTCAAAGCACTTAATTCCATTGCCCTCATGCATTCGGACAATTGCTCGACAATTTCCATAAAAATCCACTACACAAATTTTCCTCAACTCATTCAGCGAAAAGAGAAAAAAAAAAGGATCCCCTTCATCACCATTCCAGGATAATGCAATTTTCCTTGAATATCTCAATGAAATTCCACTACTGTCCCCTATTCTGAATGCGAGTTTTTATATTTCTCAATATTCGCACACAAAAAAAAAAAGGATTCATCGCATCTCATTTGGGGGGCGGGAAATAAATTGCTCTAGGTTCGTCCCTTTCTCGGTCTCCACTCTCCACTCTGATCGCTTCAATTCAAATTCAAAAGCTAAAGTCATTTCAACAATTTCCAACGGTACCGATTCGTAGTGTTTTGTGTGGACAAATTGAATGGTTGTCCTCTTTTTTTTTCATTGTGTTTGTGTGTGTGTGTTGGTATCTAAATGGGTTGTGCACCGTATAGATATAGAGAGGTTTAAGAGTCATTACAGCATGATAAATCTCACGGGCTAAGGATAATGATGGATTTTCCCTTGGATGGATAGAAGGATGGACATAAAATAAAAGGATTCACGATTCTGATGTAGATTTGGCTGTACTTTTAATTTTCCAAAAAAAAGAAAAATTAACAATGGATCCTTGCGAGATGCCAGTTTTGCGTTCATCTCACCGAGGAGATATAAAATCAATTGGCTTGACTTGTGTGCGTCAAAGTATACACGGGGGTGTTATTGTTGTCAATGCCTCAGGACACTGAGGAAGAGTAATTGATGTTACTTATCGAATTGCTTGGGGAGATGCTAAAAATCGAGGCGAATACGCACCTAAGTGAGGATAGGAAGTAGTCATCAATTTTTTTTTGTTGTTGTCTGTGCTCCGTTTTATTTTTTTTTTTTTTTAACCGCACAAGGATTTGTCCTTCGACGTTGATTTGTTGACTTGACGATATAAAATATTTGGGTATCCATAAATGATGGTTCGTTTTTTTTTTTTTTTTTTGGTTTCTGAAGGGAACGTCAATAAACCAAAGTAAATGTTTTTCCATCGTCGAATCAAATATGTATGCACTCAGGGGGCGGGGGGCGGTCCAATGAATTGATGTCCTTTGATGAGTAGAAATCGAGATGATTTGATAAATTGAATTGATTTTGTTGGCTTCAGGGTATTGTGTACTGAAAAATGCCAACGTACGTCCTATTCTTTGCACATCCTTGAGTGAAGCATTTCCATGGTTCGAGATTGTTGAACCCTCGTTATGGGTAAAGAAGAAAAGACGTAATTGCCTAACAATGGTTGAAGTTTTTCTGTTGACTTAGCGGTTGCTTGATATTGCGAAAACGATTAGGCATACGCTGTCGTATACGTAATTTTTGTTTTTAAATTCCCACGAATCCTTTTCCATAAAACTGAAAAGCTGTAAGTTATACAACATATTTAGTGCAATAGGCTTAGGTAAGTTTTGTTAGGATTTTTGACGCTATTCTGGTCAAGTTAGCATATGCCTGGGGGAGCGCTTATCAATAGCCCTTAAATGTGTGATTTTAACCTGAAGAGTCAGAAAGGGTGGCTTTGTAAATTGATACTTGGGTGCTGTTCTAGGGTGTTGCTGGCTGACGTCAATAGATCGTCACTTCACTCCGTTCTTTTGCAGAAGGGGTAATCTGGACTAAAGACATGTCGGACAGATCCTTTCGATCATCATTTTTTATTTTTTCGGCTGTTGACTATCGCTGGTCAAATGGTAAACAATGCGATTAAATATATGAAATCTGAGCTTTCACCTAGCTGATGCCTATCTACCAACTTCGACTCTCATTTTTTCTGGGGCGACCGCTGAGTGCCTAGTAAATTTTAAGGGCCGATATTGAGTGTAAAAATCGTCCAAAAATTTGAGCAACCCGGGTCTGTAGGAGATGTGAAAACACCAGTGCATGCTCGTTCAGCTTGTAGTGCAGAAAATATTGCTGCTATTCGCGATAGTATGACTGAAGAGCACTCCACTTCAACTCGTCGTCGTGCCCAACAAATGCATCTCTCACGCTCGTCAAACGAGCATAAAGACTTGCATTTTCACGCTTACAAGATGCAATTGACTCAAGAACTAAGGAATCTTGACACTTTCAAGCGTCGTCAATGGTCAGAATGAAATCATCTTCAGTGATGATTCAGTGGATTCGGCAATGAGCGGAATTGCCGCATTTGGACGAATGATAATCCAAGAGTGTGACTGTCGAAAAACCAATGCACCCACAAAGAGTGACTGTTTGGTGCGGTTTATGGGCTGGCGGCATCATCGGGCCGTTTCCAAAATGAGGCCGGTCAGGCAGTTACTGTGAATGGTGTTCGTTATCGTGAGATGATTACCGAACTTTTTATGAACCGAATTGGAAGATACGAATGTGGACGATATGTGGTTTCAACAGGATGGTGCCACTTGCGACACAACTAACGAAACAATGGCTCTTCTGCCTGATAAATTCAAAGGCCGTGTTATCACACGTGGTGGCGATGTCAATTGTCCGCCAAGATCATGTGATTTAACACCGTTGGACTTCTTTCTTTGGGGTTATTTGAAAGAAAAGGTGTACGTCGATAAGCCAGCAACAATTCATGAGCTAAGGGATGAGATAATTCGGCACATTAACGGCACAGAACCTCAATTATGCCTCAGCGTCTTCGAAAATTTGGACCATCGGATGGGGGTGTGCCGCTGAGGTCGCGGGGACCATTTGGCCGACATTTTGTTCCATACATAATTGGACCATACCAATATTGTCAAAATAAAAAAAAAAGAAAATGATTTCCTAAATATTTTGTGTTTTATTTAAAATCAACATCGGCCCTTAAAATTTAACCACCCTTTACCTCGACGGCAGATATGGTTTCAATGTGTAAAATCATGGTGGCATCCGATATAAGCAATGGTGGCTTAGCTGCTTTGACATATTCGGAACAGTGATAGTTTGGGATCAGGCAAAAGGATAACAATAGCGCTTAGTCTGGTTGTGTGTACTGATTGTCCCGTGCTTTAGAAGTGTTTCATCAATTGGAACTGGTCTCACTGGTTGTGAATTGAGTTTTGGGCTAACTACACACTCACGGTTAAAGTGAACATCAACAGTGAATATTCGGATGTGAGTTGGTTATTAGAGCCAAACTTAGGCAAGATGTTTTATGTTTCCATCCGGATAGTCGCTGTTTCTGCTCACTATAACACGGTCCGCAGTAGATGTCACAGTTTTTCATCCTCCTTCGTATTTCCTAGATGGCAGTCATGTCTGCTTTGTAGCATTTAAGGGCTTCCGCTAGTCCGCTTACGCCTCTCCTGTTTAATGTTCTCACATTCCAGGTCGGCGTTGTCCTTTTTTCATTTAGCAGGGTCAACCATAAAATCTGTTCTTTCCGAGGATACTGGTTGCTTCTGAACAATGGTTGGCCAGTTCCAATTTATTAGATATCCCGGAGCCAAGCCAATAGTATTCACTACGGAAATGAGCGCTGCCGTTGGCCTTTCGGCTCTTCCGCCACCACCTTTGTTCAAGGGGCCTGACTTGCCCTTGAAATTCCTAGACAACCTGTTGCAAGAATATATCGAAGAAACTTAACTAGGATCGCCTGGGACAGCAGGCCGACACTCGCACTTATCATTTAGCAAGTCAATTCCGGTACGATGAGACCAGTACCCGATGGTTACCACTTGGAGGTTAAAAATAAGCACTTGATGTGTATTAAGAGTTACAACCACTGGGCATTGCCAAGTTAAAGCCAATCAGAGTCTACCCACGTTCTACAACACCCTAAATCCAATCTAATTTGGGACTTTTCGGGATTCATTGGAAGCTCTTGGATCTCTTGTAAATTTGTATCTTCCCGTATTCGACAATCCAGAATCCAAAATCCAGAACCCAGAACCCATTCAGCAAATACACGTCTATGGTCGTTTATCTTCAGCTGCTGTGTCAGTTGAATGTTGCATCAGGGCAAGGCGCGAAAATCGCCAATTCATGGTCTACGAAAGATCGAGTTCTTGTTAGCAATGCGAAATCGACTGTCTCGAATTGTCCTGGTTGACATACTAGGGTTGGTTTATAGTTTACTTAACCGGTGAACTGAAATTTATTCACCACACTGCGAATAGTCTACTCGATAGGACGATTGTACTTAATTACTTAAGTGGCGCTACAGTCCGGAATGAACCTGGGCCTCAACCAACATGCCTCTCCAATTAGCCCGGTCCTAAGTAGGACGATTATGGCGAATGTAAAATGGGCGAAGAGCGCGGAACATAACGCCCGGGAAGACCTTTTTTTTAGAGCAAATTTCAGTTGCTTCTCAGATTTCCATCTTTTATTAATCGTTGAGGATTTTTGTTTCCAATTTAACAGCCTGATTATACGAGGACCAGTCGACCCTGTTCGTTATTCTAATTGAGTAGTTTTTGTACCAGTCACAGTAATCTAGTCAGACATTCCGTCCTCATTAAAACATATAAAGATCGATTTGTGAGGTAAAAGGTTGTGTCTAAAACAGCAGTTGGAATAGAACGCTTCATTCGTCAAAAAGATATTTTTTGCACTCTATCTGAATTCCTGAAACCCTTCACCAACGATTAATCTAACCTAACCTAACCTAACCTAACCTAACCTAACCTAACCTAACCTAACCTAACCTAACCTAACCTAACCTAACCTAACCTAACCTAACCTAACCTAACCTAACCTAACCTAACCTAACCTAACCTAACCTAACCTAACCTAACCTAACCTAACCTAACCTAACCTAACCTAACCTAACCTAACCTAACCTAACCTAACCTAACCTAACCTAACCTAACCTAACCTAACCTAACCTAACCTAACCTAACCTAACCTAACCTAACCTAACCTAACCTAACCTAACCTAACCTAACCTAACCTAACCTAACCTAACCTAACCTAACCTAACCTAACCTAACCTAACCTAACCTAACCTAACCTAACCTAACCTAACCTAACCTAACCTAACCTAACCTAACCTAACCTAACCTAACCTAACCTAACCTAACCTAACCTAACCTTACCTAACCCAACCAAACTTATATGCTTTGATACCCTTTGTCTTGGCATATACAGTTCTGGATGCTCTTTCTAACTTTCGTGTTCCTTCAGTCCGGAATGAAACTGGATCTCAACCTTACTGTCTCCACTCCAAGTTGGTTGAGTTCGGTTTCTACTTGTGCGCACCACTTAACGCGAGGTCTTCTCTACTGCGTCCGACGTCCAGCTCGAACTCAAAGACTACGGGCCAGAGTATTGGTAACCATTCGCTTTACATGCCTTAGCCTTCCTTAACGCCCAATGCGAAGTTTTTTACTTGGGTCGCGTCGCTGTACAGCTCGTATAGCTCCTGATTGAATATCCGTGGCCCGTCATCTACAAACGAGACTGACGATTTGTAAAAGAATTTTTCGCTCAAAAAATTGCCTCTTCCGCTTTTGGACACTCCATGCAGCCTTATAGAACATGTGGGTTTTGTATCCGATCTCCTTAGTAGTTCGAGTAAGGACTTTACCGAAGAAATAGCGGTTGGTAAGGGAATTTCCTCGTTTGATTTCTGACAAGATGTCGTTGTCAGAGTTAAAAGCGTCTGAATTTAAGAGCCTTCATTACAAAAAAACAAATTTTTAGTGCAACAAGCTTGTTACGACCCGGGGTCTAGCTTTTTCTCAGAAAGGTTTATGTTTAACAAAAAAATGAAATGTCTGCCATTAAAGAATCAGTGAAGCTTCTCATGGCAGTTTTGTAGTCTTGGATGTTTGTCAGACTTTCGAAAGTCGTGGAGCAGCTTAAAAAAATGTGTCGGGATTCGAACCAGGATCCCAGCGCTTAGTAGTCCAACGCACGAACTAATAGGCCACTGCACCCATAATAATGTGCGAATGTTAACTTCTGCCTTGAAGGCGGGACCTCCAATTTTATTCGGAATCTGAACGGCTGAGTTATAATAAGCTTGTCTTGACCGTAAATAATTTGCCAGATCATCCTGCGATCCAAAGCGTCTTTTTGATTAAACCAACGACTGTAAAGGACTCACCCATCCGTTTCTACTCAAAATGGAATCTACGAGTTGAAGTAAAACCTCAACCCCAAGATGTCATGCTTCAAAGTGTAACTAGGAAGTAGGCGCTCCTCGAACCTGACTGAGAATTTAAAGATTAACCTTCTCCAAAAAGGAAATTCCTCCTACGGGAATAGAACATTCATCCTTCCCCTACGGAAAAGTGAATACTTTCGAGAAACAAATGTTCCCCACACTCCCAAATCGGATATCTCTTCATTACCCTACTACACACTCCCGTACACCCCTCCACCACACATTCCACATGTCAAACGTGGAATAGGACGACGACAAGGAACGAACACCGAAAGGACATGTCGAAATACGTGTTAATTTAACAAAACTGCGCCCTCTTATCATCGTTGTAGGGTACGCCTTAAGAATTCCAAAACAGCCTGAACAATATTGACACCGTTCCTTGTACGTTTATAGCCTATTGTTCACATTCCCTAGCTGTATATGGATGTGAGTGTGTGTGTGTGTATCTGTATTTCATCAAAACGTGAATCTAGGGAATAACAAATCTCCTCGCTTCATATGGTATGCGGCAAGCGCGACAACATAACACATAACCTAATTTTTGTCTTGGTCCTTTGTAACCGTTTTTGTCTCTATATGTGTGTGTGTGTGTAGCACGTGATATCATGTTGCCGAAATATGATTATTTAAGCTGTGTAGCCAGGCAATATGGGGTGGCAACATACGCTGGCGGTTAATGTCGGTAAGTTGGTCGATAAGGTTGTTACCACCAAAAGTGTGCTTACACTGTCCATGTGGTTTATAGCGTTTGTCCATTTACGGAATTACATCCCTACAGAAGTAAAGGACCTCGCACCTCAACTTATGAGTGAATGAAAAGTCAATTAGAGTGTTTGCTGTTTTTTTTACTGTTAAGGAAAGGAAATGACATAAATTAACGACTTAAAGTGAATTAGGCCTGTCGTCCCCAGGAGACTTCACTTAAAAACAAAACACCAACGACGACAAACAAAAAATGGCAAAGTTTTCTTTTCATTACCCCAGGGGGGAGGTGGGGCTGATGTGAAATAAAGCAGCTTAAAACGCAAGCAAAGTTTATGACTTTTGCAGAAAGGATTCTAGAGGAAATACACATATACACCCAAGCGAAATACATTCAAATGGGTTTTGCGTTACGTTGGAGTGACGAAGAAGTTTGTCTCCACATTCAGAGTGGATTTTACTTCCGGTTTTACTTTGCTTATTTTTTTCAGCTTGATGAAAATTTTTATTAATACAATTTATCTCTCATTCAGAGCTGGGGGAGGGTTTCGTTACGCTTCTAGGTACTGTTGGCTGTAAAAAGTTCGCCAAAGTAATTATGCACTCTAAGAGTCGAATATTGCTGCTGTTGCTGGTGCTCCGAATTGTCGAATGAAATTTCTTTGAAAAACGGTCTTTCAATGGAATTAGGTGATTTCAGAGGTTTGCAACTTTATACTCAGCTTTTGTAAAGGTGACTGGCTGGCTTGCGTGGTTCAACGTTCAAAATGCAACAGAAAGCTGTGAGAAGTTTTGGGGTTTGCAGAAAGATTGAAAGTGAAAAGAAATATTGGAATCTGGGAGTTTGTTTGTGCTTCCTAGGGACTTTGTTAAGACTCTGATGAATAATTTTTCAATTCAACTGCTGCATTTTTTTTTAACTATTTGAAGATTCTGCAATACCTGCAATTTCAACCTTCCGGGAAGCTATTAAGATCACATTTTCAGCGGCTGTTGGAATAACAAAGTGCGAAAACATTCAATAACGTCCTCACTGGAGCTGTTTTTGAACATTGATCGAGCTGGGTATAGGGGAATCTATTAGCCAATGGATAGTATTTATGCTCCGAACAAGAATTATCCAGGCAACACTTGTCAATGTTCACCAAATTTGCCCATAGAGGAACGCCAAAGGGCGGTGTCATCTCTCCTCTCACTTTCGAAACACTCTTATGGTGGCCCGCATTAGGTAAAGGCTACAACCTCACAAAACTAAAAACGTTGGCTTTCCTACAAAAGCTCAGTGGAAGAGGAACGAAGTCGTAAGAGACTTCGACACGGTTTTCTACACCGACGAATCTAAGATGAACTAAGGCCCAGAGTCTACTTGGAATCACTGAAAATATCAGTATCATACCGCCTACCGGATTTTGCCAGCGTATTTCAGGCGGAACTGCTGGCTATTCGAGATGCTTGCACGCTACTGGGGCGTGACACTACGAAAAAGTAAAATATTGCTATCCTCACATATAGTCAAGCTGCCTTTAGGGCCATCAACTCAGCTACCATATCCTCCAAGCTGGTACAGGACTGCCGGAACGAACTTGCCCAGATGGGCGAATGCTACAAGGTCACACTTCTCTGGGTTCCGGGGCACAATGACAATGAAGGAAATGAGCGTGTAGGCGACCTGGGCAGAAAAGGCTCAGCTATACACGGCTTACTTGCGGCAAGGGTCCCTATCCCACTAGGTACGGTTGAGTAACAAATACACTCTTACTTCCTGAAAAAGGCCGACTCCAAATGGAGAAGGTTAACAAATTGCGTCACATCGAGGACGATATGATCCTCCTACAACCAAAACAGAACAAACGATCATCAGAGAACGCGGACAGATATCGCATGAATTACGGCGATAGTAACGGGGCACTGCACAATTGGAGGCCACGCGGCGAAACTAGGGATCCCAAACACCCCCCGATGACGAAGTTGCATAAATGAAAGAGAAACCCTCTTCCATTTCATCTGCAAATGTCCGGCACTAGCAAGAGGCAGGCTGTGTGCATTATACCGACCACACTTCGACAACCTAAGCGATATCTAGTATAAAAGGATTCAAGATCTTATCCGTTTTCTAAACCTCACAGGATGCATCTAGAGACCGCCTAGGTTAGGTTGGTGGATTGGTGAGGTAGTCGGTGTGCGTCTTCCTCATCACACTCAGGTCGATATAGACCCATTGTAATGCCCGTTGGGGGTCCACGTGTGTGGTTAGTTCTTTCATTATCCCGTCACTGTCCATTGTATATAAATGGAGTCCAGTAAGTTCAATGTACCTTTCAACATCAAACTTACATGTGCGCACACCTCTTCCGATGCGACTGAAGACCATACCAATGAGGAATTTTACGACCTTATGGACGGAACGATACGGAAATCATAATAGGGGACTTCAATGCGAAAACCGTTATGTAAAACATCTTAGGCGGGCTAGTTGGAAAGCACAGCTTCCACAAAACAACAACAGTTGCAGTGTCCTCTGACTTCGCGGCAGCATGTAATCCTGAATCCGCAGCAGGCTACGACGACTTCGAATCCACGGTGAAACAGTGCGATCTCCAGATGGTCGAACCCCCAACCAAATCGACCATGTGGTCATACATCCTGTAACGGGTCATCCAAATACAAAAAAAAGTCCAAAGAGAGTCAAATCGCAGCTCCGACGCAGACAATTGACATTAAAGATGGCGTGCCCTCGTGTCATCGATTTGAGAATTTGGTGCGAAAAAGATCGATTGTGGCATGGCGCGCCATCCTGCATGACCGACAGGTCGTCCAAATTCATGTCTTCAAAGAAAAATGGTCCAATGATTCAATCCCTCCGAAATTCGCATTCTTTGTGGATGCTTTTCGACAGTAACGTGCCGGTTTTCCATGCCCCAGATGCGACAAACTTTGTTTGCTAACGTAGATGCCGAGATGAAAACGCGTCTTCGTCTGGGCTACTCAGCACTCAATTTGGAAATAAGTTTCTCAATATTTCCCAACGTTTTTCTTGTCAACATTTGGAACGCGAAGTGGCTGCCAATAATAAGCCCCGTGGGTTCCTTTTCCTTTCTTTGGGAATAAAGCCCTATGGGGATTATTTCCGCAGGGGTTATTACTCTGCACTGGTCGCTCCACCATGCCGTTGTAGAATTATTGATTGCCACTGAGGAAGAGGCAAAGCACGTTGGTCTTACTGGTCTACTGCGTCCGACGTCTGGCTGGGAATCAAAGACTCTGCGAGCCGGAGTATTGGTGTCCATTCGTTCTAGGTACATGTCCTAGCCATCTGAAACGTCCAATGCGGAGTTTTTCGGCCAGGGGCATATCGCTGTACGGCTCGTATAGTTCTTGGTTGAATCTTCGTTTCAATAGCACGTCAACGCAAACGGGACCGAAGATTTTTCGAAGAATTTTACTCTCGAATCGACCAAGGTCCATGCTTCAGCGCCGAAAAGCAGGACTGGGACTATCAGGGTCTTACATACTATGGAATCGCCTTCTTATCCCGAAGCCTTGGTTGGCTAGAGTAATTCTTCGTTTAATTTCTGACGAGATGTTGTTGTCAGACTTAATAGCGGAACCGAGATAGACAAAGTCCCTTACTACCTCAAAGTTATACCTGTCAAAGGTGAAGTTCTGTCCAATTCGTCGATGTTGTGTGTCATTTCGTGTTGACATCATATACTTAGTCTTGCCCTCATTTACTGCTGAACTCATTTTTGCCACTTCCTTCTCTATACTAGCAAACGTGGCTATGACACCACGTGATGTCAATATCGTCGGCGTGTGCTAGTAGTTGCACTGATTTTTGTGGATCGGGCAACCGATGCTGAGGTTCCATTCATAAGGCATACTTTCTGCCGACTGAATTTGGCTTATCAGTTGGTGGATGTTACTTACCAAGTCATCTCCGCCGGCTACATAAAGCTCAGCGGAAAGGCCGTCATTTCCGGCAGCCTTGTTAAGCTTGAGTTTAGTTATTGCTGTCCTGACTTCACTTAAGTCTGGTGGTTGGCAGTTTTCGCTGTCGTTGCCAATATTGAACGTTCGTTCTGCTCGACATCGGAATTTTGTTCGTTATCGCCGTTTATCAGTCTGGAGAAGTGGTTCTTCCATATCCTCAGCATCGACTGCATCTCAACTACGATATTTCCTTGTTCATCTCGACAGGATTCTGTTCGAGCGTTGTTTCCTTGGTTTTGACGTTTTATTCTTTGGTAAAACTTGCGAACATCGTTCCTGGAGTGGCACCTCCCTATATCCTCGATCGCGCGCTTTTCTTGCTCTTTTTTTTCTTTTTTTTCTGAAAAGCCGGTGTTCTTCCTTTCTTCTCTGCTTCTCAGCTCTCGTCTTCACCTGTAATTTAACCTTGCAGGCCTCGTTCTTGGCTGCGAGCATATGTCGGCAGTCATCATCAAACCAGGGGTTTCCAGCTTGTGGTCGCGAGAAACCTAGAACATCAGTTGCGGCTGATCGAATGGCTTGTTGGCATCGTTGCGATTGTTCTGCGACATTCGATGCTGTTGGTATAGTGTTAAGCGAGAGGTTAATGGTTAAGCGTTATGGACAATGGTGGAAAAAACGTCTCTGTTAATAGGAACAAGTTAAAGGGTTCATCTACCTCGGAGTCAACATCAACCCCACGAATGCTACCTTAGTTGATGTTGTGGACGCACACCGGTGGACAAAATGTCACTGTTGATAGGAACCAGTTAAAGGGTTCATCTACCTCGGAGTCAACATCAACCCCACGAATGCTACCTTAGTGGACATTCGACGGAGAACTAGGAAAGATAGTTTAGTGAAACAAATGGTGGATGGAAACTCTTAACCCGAAAGTCCAAACGCTTGTTCTATATGACACTAATCCTACCAACCCTACTTTAAGGCACCGAGTGCTAGGCAAATATTAGTCACTTTCGACAGTTAAAATTAAGATTTTTGCTCCTGTATGCGAGGAAGAAGAACGGTGGAGAAAACACAACCGCCAACTTTATAAGCTGTACCTACATGTGGATGTAGCGAAAAAGTGACACCACCCAGTGGGATAAGTTGTCAAAATCCTTTCGTTTCCCTGCTACAACTTGTTCGCATTGTTTATTGAAGCATGATCTGTTGAAACCTGCTTTTCAAATACAGTTACCCATTGTCCGTAGTTCGGATTTGAGATTTAGTAAGATATCTTGGATGAAGCTCTGTTCTCATTGGTCAAAATGATCGATTGACCAATGAGAACAGAGTTCCATCCAAGATATCTTACTAAAACTGAAATCCGGAATACGACCATTTTAGAAAGTTCTGAAATACCTTCCTAATAATGGCTTTCAAGTGTTATTTTCCACAAAGGACAGGGCAGAGAAATGCAGGTGTTGCCTTATAGTCTGTTCATCACCTCAGCCTCAACAGATGCTAGCCCCCTTGAGATTTATTGTCATTTGTGTGGTTTCTAAGGATATTATAACCAGCGATTACTCCCATTAAAATTAACATCCTGATTCTTCCTTCTTTTTTTTTTAATTTCAACAAACATTTGCTTCCATTCCAATTCTCCCCTTCAAATTGCATTCCATTTTCATTTAGATAATACCAAACCTAGAGATATTCTCCAGCAATTGAAAACAATTAATGCGCCCCGTTCTCTCATCCAGAACCCATTCAGGAGCGAGGGTCGTTTACTGGGAAAACATAAGAATTTATCTCGGCACTCAGTGAAGCCAGGCACTTTATCCTTAACTATCATTACGCTCTACATCACGTACGCAATCTCCTTCCACTATACTAACAACAGTTTCTAAAATCACGTCTCGAGCACACACCCACTCCGACACATTCCACTGCACTCATCCTTTTGTTAAAATTGCGAAATTTGCGCAATTAATTCAGCGAGCTGCTACTCCTTCATTTTGCTGAGCTTCACGCAAATTCCACATTCAATTATTTCAAGACCTCATCTGTTTCCACGGAAATCCTTCTCAAACCACTGAATACAAACTTACCACCACCCCCCACGCACCACTAACACCGTGCTGACTTCTTGCAACCCCTCGAACAATGCAACTCCTAGCAAGAACCCGAAAATAAGAAACAAAATGAAATTTCTTCCACGTCCTTCCCCCTCTGCGAGATGGGAATTCCATTTGGAAGGATATCATTTCGTTGTCATCGTGTGTGTGTGTGTGTGTGTGTACATTCTTGCACAAAGTGACAAAGTTTTGTGCGGCGCCACTGTCTTAACATTTCATCCCATCAGAAGTTGCAACAGCAGACTGCAAGTGCCACCGTCTATATTGTTTGCACACACTGCTACACATTCAGGACGAGAATTCAAAAGCAAAGATGTAGTGGAAGTTTTGCACGCCGTTGATTTCTAGGCAAAGGCATGTCATCCAAGGAGCATCAATCATTTATCGTTGTATTTTCGGTTGAGATACATTCGTCCACCCTACAAACGCCAATCAACCAAGTTGAACAGCCGACAAATTATGATCGAATCCTTCGAAATCAATTGGCGCAGAATGTGAACGTGATACAGGTGGACCCTCCGATGTTGTTTTTTTTTGGAATTTCGATCAAATACTCGCACTGATGAAGTGATGAATAATTGACGAGGATATGGCGGCTGATGTGGATGATGGACGATGAGAAAATAAATTCCAATGACACGGTAAGGACTTGGAAGTTTCAATTTTCCCAATACCAAACTCAAAAAGGACAATGAAAAGCAAATTATTGAAATTCTCCTGTGCCTCAGAGAGGTACACATATTTACCTTAAAACGCTCTTGTCGGGGTTATTCCAGTTTTTATTTTTGTTTATCTTTGGCTCCCTTTATGCGGCCGCCTCTGCTGATTGTGTGGATATACAATGCACATGTATGTGTACAAAGGAATCAGAGATGAAAAATCATTGTATTTACAATGTTACACAGTGGAGGCATTTAAATAATGCGACAGCATGTGTAATTGTATTGTTGACTCTTTTTTTTTTTTTGTTGTCCATTCCAGGCAGTGACGGGTGGTGGTAAGGGGACCACCATCCAATTAAAAGAACATGCGCCGCAAAGAAGCCTCGTGCAGATGTATAAAATATTTGTAACTACAATTTTCGAGAGTAAACAGCGTACGGCACATGGGATTGCTGTATGAAGGCTGTTATTTAAATTGTGGTTGGAGGACGATATGAATAGCGCTGTTGATGATAAGTGAAATGGGCGGGAAAAAATATGAACAAGGGGATATATCTCGGGCTTATGGGGCTTACAATTGGAGGTATTTGCTTTGCTTTTAGGTGGAATACAACAAAAAAAATCGATAAATAACGCGGAATATTTGTTGAAAACAAGTTTTACAGTTAAGCAATTTATAGGTTGACAATTACATTGAAGTGGTTTATGTTTTTGACATGAAAAACGGCACAACTGGTGGGAGGGTTTTTTTTTGAAGTGGGCTCGACAGCTTTGCATTTTATAAATCAAATTTGTTGCAAAACAAACTTACATACGGAGTGACATCTTTAGGATCTTCATAAACAGAAATAATTATCATAATCCTTCCATGTATCCCCAAAATATAGGTTTGATTATTTCTTTGACAAGTGCAGGCTTTAGTTACTTTATGTTCAAAGCAGTCAAACCACGACTTTGTATACACAATTGGGGGACATTTTTGTGATGTAATACATGGGTCTTATTTCCCCAATAAAAGGAAATAGCCCCACCGGGCTTATTTCCCAAAATAAAGCTAAAAAGCCGCCACGAGAAAGCGTTAACCCCCGCGGGTGTTATTGCCATTTGAAATTGTAATTCTATTCAAGTTTGGAGGTGTATGCAAAGTTTGAATATGAGCAAGGGGGCCATGCTGCCCGCATGCAACCCTAGGGGCTTACTGTTGGGGTGTTTGACTTGGGGTGTGTGTGAGTTTGGATGCATGAAAAGGAAATAACCCCTACAAACAAAAGGCATTAACAGCAGCGGCACTTATTTTCATTTCCAAAAAGAAATAAGTCGCTCAGAAGCAATTTAATTTTTGTTGGGAATTAGGCCCCATGGCGCTTATTTCCGCGGGGGTTATTTCACTGCACCGTAATATGTATCGTGAGCCATGGAAGTCATGGTTGCAGCAGATGAGAGCTTGTCCATATTTCCCTCTGCCGATACTGCATCAGAAGAATTGCCCCAAATGAGCTCAAGGTGTCGTCTACAGTCCTAGTTAGGCTGGACTTACCGAAAAACAATATGGGCTGCTCTGACATATACTAACAGTAGGTCATGTAGAAATTTCAAGGTTTTGTTGGACTCTATGAATAGAGATGGCGATTAATGAGCCAAAAAGCTCCATCATCTGGAATGGAACTGGACATCCATTATCGATGTTGAGCTTTGGGCTAACTTCACAATCATGTTAACACCTTCTGTTGCCATGTAATTCTGTAACTCTACTGGGTCCCCGGACACAGAGGCATACAGGGCAATGAAATTGCTGATGACCAGGCAGACCAGTCTGTAAAACCACCACTAAGCTATTTCAAATCTCGGGTGGGACAGAAAACACTCAAACAGGTGGTACAGCCTCCCCACCTGTGAAACTTTCAAAAAGATGTGCCAATGCCAGAACCCATAAGACACTTCGAAGAAACAGGAAATCTGTCTTGATTCTAGTAAGGATTCTAACTGGACACAACTTACTAAAAAGCCAGAAACTGAAAATGCATCTTATAGACGATGACCTCTGTAGAGGCCGTCGCTCTCCAACTCTCGTAGTGGTAAGTTGACTAGGTAGTCTGTGCGGAAGTATTTTTCAATTGTGAATTAGTGAAGAAGTGGCAAGTAAGCCAATCAATATTTATCGTCCACGTGGAGTAGTGGTGCTATCACCTGACTCAGGAGTGGGAGTCGTGGGTTCGAGCCCAACCAGACCCCAGTACTTTTAAGTTTTTTTTCAACTCACACGGTGAAGAAAACAAATAACGAAGAGTGTCTCGGCCGAATTACCGGCTATGGCAACCGGTGCGGTGAAAGAAGTCCCGCAAGAGGGTGGAAGTAGGTCGCCCACAAACAAACGGCAGAAGCTGGCGATGCCTGCATCATCAACAGCAACAACATCATCAACAAAGCAGGTACCAGCGACAACGAAAGAGGCGGTACCAACAACAACAGCAGCAGCAGAAAGTGCAACGGCAACAACCCAAATGGGGAGGCGGAGGAAGCTTAATCCCGTACCTAATCTCAACGTGCGGCGATGTATGCAGGTAGCGGAAAATACACCGCTGCCAACAACAATGGAAGAAGAGGAGGAGTGCAACTCGGACCTCGATGAATCCGCGTTTGATGAAGGGGAACCCCGCTACGTTGGCGAGGGAAACCCATATAAAGAGCTCGCAGAGGTTGACGAAGCGCAGCCTGCTGTGAATGATGAGGAGGCCAAGTTGAGCATCCTCATCGCAGAGTTAACGGCTAAACTCGAAAAAATGCGAGAGGCCAGACAAAAAGATGCCCTCGCGGAAAAAGAAAGGAGGCAGAAGCAGAGAGAACATATCGAGCTTAAAGCGAAGCCAATGTTTCAGCAGAATAAACTGCAACCAATGCAGCAACGGTTTGCTATGCAACAGCAACATCAAAGGAAGCAACGACAACAGCCGCAACAGCAGCAGCAACAACAGCAGCACCAACGAATGCAGCAACAACAACAACAGCCGCAACAACACCAGCAGCAAAGACAACAGAAGCAGCAGATGCAACCCCCAAAGGAAAAGAGGGAAGAAGTACCCCCCATCAACGTAAGTTACCTCAGTACTAGTGATAGTATTAAATTGTGTAAGAGATACATAAAGGATTTCGCGGTCAAGCATATCTCGGCCCAAAGTCATAAGATTATATGTTACAGTATTGAGGACTACAAAAAAGCCCGCAAAGCACTGGAGGGGGTTAAGGCAGAGTACTTCACGTACACGCCCAAAACCGAAAAATTAAAAACGATGATTCTTAAGGGAATCGATCCCGCCGCTGTTGATGCGGAGGAGCTCTTAAACGAGCTCAAGAGTTTTGATAGCGACGACCTTAAGTTCGTCGGTGTAAAGCCGTTTTCCGCGGTTAAGGGTAGGGGTGGTAACCGAAGGTTACCATTTTTCCTTGTACAACTAACCCCCAATAGCAAAATCGATAGTCTACGCAGAATCAATCGCGTATACTATCATGCTGTAAAATGGGATAAATTAAAAAGGACAGATCGCATATTGCAATGTATGCGCTGTCAGAGGTTCGGGCATGCCGCTTCTAACTGCAACATGCAGATTAGATGTGTTAAGTGCGACGAGGACCACATTTTAAACGAATGTCCTCTAGGTAGCGATAGAGTAGAAGATATGAGCAAGCTCATATGTGTTCTTTGCGGGAATGCGGGGCACCCTGCTAACTATAAGGGATGTCCTGTATTCCAACAGAAAAAGAAGAGTATGCTAGCTCGGAAACAGGCTGTAGAAGAAGAAAGGCGGCTTAAAAGTCGCTCTTTCACAAATAGGGTTGAGCCCAACATGTCCTATGCCCAAATGGCAGCTGGAACGGGTAGCTCCCAGACATTAAACAGGCCTAAGGTTGCTGAAAAAGCACCTGAAGCCGATTTGGATATGAAAAAGTTCTTGCTGTCATTAGATAGCAAGATCGATCAGTTCCAAAAACAACTAAACGAGCAAGCAGCTAGAATAGATCATATCTATTCGATGTTTGCCGTGTCTAGCGCGCCATGAATATGATGAGTACGCTGGATGAGGTAAACTTTAGGATCCTAGCTGTGAATGTTAATTCATTAGTCAGGGTCGAGAGAAGAACCGTCCTTACAAACCTGTTGAAAAACCAACTCCCGGATGTAGTTTTGGTCAGCGAAACTAAGCTAAACCAGAAACACAAATTGGGATACAGCAACTACCATGTAGTGAGAAGAGACCGACCCCACTCCTCCCAAGGGGGTGGGGTCGCTGTCTTATTACGCAAAGGCTTATGCCATAATATTATATATAGCGGGGATGTACGTAGGTTCCAGGTGTTGGAAGCATGCATCGTATGCATTACTCTCCATAGTCGGAGGAGAATGTATGTGGTGTCGCTTTATGCACCTGAAGCAACTCAACAAACTCAATTTATAGCAGAGCTCGAGACACTTTTTCGTTGCCTACAGCTTCAATCGGCTGATAATTATTACTTTTTGGCCGGTGATCTTAACGCTAAGCATGCGGCTTGGGGAAATGCAATCTCGAACACTAGAGGTCGACTGCTTCAAAATTGGAGGGAGCAAAATATGATTGAGTACAAACTTAGTTTGTACGCGACGGATATCCCGTCTTTCCCGAGAGGAAATTCTTTTCTGGACTTAGCCCTTATGGACAATAGACTAGAACTGACAAATAACGAACACGCGCGGAACTGTGTACGAGCATTCGATTACGATGACAGTGACCACCTCGGACTTGATGCCGTATTCAGGATCCCAAACGAGCAAACTCAACTGGAGGAGTTCGACCAAGTGCGTTCTTTCGACTATCGAAAGACGAACTGGCCGCGCTTCACCAGAGTCGTAAAGCGAGAATTACGTTTGAGCGAAATCATCCCTCCAACAAACAGAAACCTGACAAACGATGAAATTGACCAAAATTTATTAAAAATGAATGAGGTCATCACAAGGTCAATGAACCTAGCTATCCCTGAGGTAACTAGTTCTGACGACCAGACGGAGAAGTATCGAACGCCAACAATCGATGCACTCCACAAACACAAATGTAGGTTGGTCTCCAGGCTTAAACGGCTGCAGAGACAATTTACGGACAGACGAGACCCGGAGATTCGGACATTGAAGTCATTGATCAAAAACCTTAAACAGCTAATATCGGAAAATTATAGAAAATCTGTAAGTTTGTACTGGGGCAAGAAAATTCAGGCTATAAAAACCAGTAGCCCGAATATGTTCCCGCAAATAAATAAAATATTCAGGCGAAAAGATCATAATGACATTCCATGTGTCCGAATTTCCCAAACGACAGAGAACAGACAGACGCTCACGACTGTTGGTATAAGTCCGGAAAGTGTAGACTCGAACGACGGATTTTTCACGATCGAAGATCCTCAGGAGAAGGCGAATTCGATAGGCGCTATCTTCGAGACCGTGTATACGGTGAACAGTCCTGTTCGCCCAAATCGCGATATTGAGGAGAGAGCCTTTCTGAATCACTTTTATCTACGTACCGAACTCCAAGCTTGGCGATCTGAGAATAACGGTTTTACCGTATTCAATGACGAAAACCCTTCAAATGGCATAGTCGCCAATAGCATGATGCTGTTCGTTCAAAAAGATGAACTCCTGGACATCTTCGTATCACTGAAAAATAAAAAGTCGGCGGGAGAGGACGGTGTCCCAAACGTCGTATTGAGACACCTGCCAGTGGAAGCAGTCGATATTTTCACCACGCTGTTTAACAATGCACTGAATAATGCACATTATCCGGTGCACTGGAAAACGGCGGTGGTACATCCTATCCCCAAAAAGGGCAAGGACAAAACAAACCCTGCAAATCTTCGGTCAATAAGCCTTCTGCCGAATGTAAGCAAGGTATTCGAGAAGATAGTCAATAGAGCTCTGCTTAAGTGGGTTGAAGAAAACAAAATTATTCCGGATAATCAGTTTGGTTTTCGAGCGAGGCATGATACCATTCATGCCGCGTCGAAACTAGTGTCCGACATCCAATGGAATAAATCCAAAAAACAATGCACAGGGGCCTGTCTGGTTGACTTTGAGAAGGCCTTCGACACCGTATGGTTAGAGGGGCTTTTCTACAAGCTGACCAGACTGGGCATGCTTAAACCCATGCTATATATGATTTATGAAATGCTTATGGGAAAGAAGTTCGTTGTCAAATGTGGCAACGTAACTTCGAGTAAAGTCTTTGAAATTAAAAACGGTTTACAACAGGGGGCGGTGAACTCCCCGATATTGTTTAACATTTATACAAGTGATCTTGTAGGTTCTCTCAGACACGCTATAGCGTACGCAGATGATCTAGTGGCGTACAGATCAGGTCCGAAAATCGAGGTCATCAACACACTTTTGCAACGTGACTTCGATCACATTAAGGGATATTGCGATGATTGGAAATTGAGGATCAATTTCCAAAAAACCGAAACAATTCTGTTCAGGACCCCAGTGCAGAGGGCTTCTTACGATACCAGAAAAAACTGGAAAAAATTTTGTATCATGGGACAGCATGGACGGCCGTTGGCGGTGAGAAGTGAAGTCAACTACCTTGGCATCTGGCTTGACAAGTTTCTATATTTTAATAAAAATGTGGATGCTTGTCTGGCCAGGGCTAGGGGGGCTTATGCTCTGACAAGGCGATTGTTTCAAAACAGTCAACTTGATTCAAGGGTGAAAGTCATTTGCTACATGGCCCTCATAAGGCCGATCATCGCTTACGGTTATTCCGTGTGGTTCAATGTATCACCATCCTACATGGAAAGGATACGGCTATTCGAGAGGCGTTGTCTCCGATCCTGCTTAGGGTTGTACCGAACACCAGACTCCGAGTACATAAAATACTATCGGAACGAGGTTCTATACAATGGGGCCCAGTTGAACAGAATTGACAATTTCCTAATTAAGGTGAATCGAAGGCACGCTGCAAGGGCGATGGCTAGCGACAACAGCCTGATCTTCGGGGCTTATTACCCCAATGAAACATATATAGAGAGTGCGCTCATGTCTGGCTTTATTCCACCAGAGGCATTTGTTTATATCGATTCGTTAGGGTTGGTACAAGACAGGAACGGTATCCCGGTTTTATACCACCGCTACCGTGACGCGCGTGACAAACGGCTAATCCGCGACGGGTACGTTGACAATGCTCCGGAGCTCCTCCGCTTTAGCACGGCGGTATCGGATCGCGATAGGACCGAGGCCGAAAGGCAGCGCACCGAATTCTGGTGGCTACAGGAGGGAAGTTATTCAGCACTTCCTCTAGACTTTGCGGACTTTTAGTCCAATAACTAGTTCTTCGACAAATTAATTCTAGTACTAGGTGTGTGGCGGGGATTGTGCTCCATATTGGCGTACAATATGGGTGGTTGCATGCTGCCTGTGGACCAAAAGACTCGATCAGGATGGCGACCCCTCGCGGCATATGCAGCGATGGCTCGCCAACCAGATTATAATTAAGTTTAAGTAGTTAAGTAATCTTAAGTAGTTAAGTAGTCTTAAGTAGTTAAGTAGTATTAAGTATTTAAGTAGTATTAAGTAGTCTTAAGTAGATTAAGTTTTTTTTATATAAAATTGTCATTAATCAAAGTTTTTTAAATTTTTCTTTGAAATATAAATTTATTTTAAAATAAAAAAAAAAAAGAAACTTGAAGCCGAAAGGCAAAATAAAAACTGTTAGATGTAAGCTTACAGCGCCCGCTAAGGGCCATAATTAAGTTTAAGTAAATATGTTATTGATAAGTTAGATTTAAGCATTTTTGTCTAGTATTAAGTTAATATTTTAAGGAAATAAAAAATGAATTTAAAAGTACCTCTGTAGAGGCTGCGGTGGTGAAGAAACACACGACGATACCCTCCACCGAAGCTAGAAACTGAAAATGCATCTTATAGACGATGACCTCTGTAGAGGCTGCGGTGATGAAGAAACACACGACGATACCCTCCACCGAAGCTACAAACTGAAAATGCATCTTATAGACGATGACCTCTGTAGAGGCTGCGGTGATGAAGAAACACACGACGATACCCTCCACCGAAGCTACAAACTGAAAATGCATCTTATAGGCGATGACCTCTGTAGAGGCTGCGGTCATGAAGAAACACACGAGGATACCCTCCACCGAAGCTACAAACTGAAAATGCATCTTATAGACGATGACCTCTGTAGAGGCTGCGGTCATGAAGAAACACAAGAGGATACGCTCCAGTTTCTGTGCCACTGCCCAATCCTCAGCCAATTAACAACGAGAACCTTAGGAAAATCCTTTTTTCATGACCTCACGCATCTATCCGCCGAAATCCATCTCTCTAATCTTTTCAAGTTTGCGACAACATCTGGATGGCTGGAAAGGGACAGCAACGGGATAATGAAGGAACCAAACGCACATGTGGACCACCAACGGGCATCACAATGGGTCTATATTGCCCTGAGTGTGATGAGAAAGACGCACACCGGCTACCTCATCAACCCACCAACCTAAACTAACCCACCATGTAACTAAATTCCTAGGAAATACATTTTTCAAACAGACAAATGTACTCTGATCATCCGGCAGATCCGGACACCAAACAGTCCAACTCAATACCCACTTTTGGTTAGGTAAGGCTGCGATGAGGTTGTACACTTAGACCATACAGATCGGTTGTGTTACCACGGGGATCTATCGACTTCCCTATGTTTGTTCGCCTAATTGAACCATTCAGAGCTGACTGTATAGAGTAGGAGGTTTCTGACATTAATATTAGCCAGCTCACGAAATAGTTGCCCATATGGAGTTTTCTTTTCTCTGAGAGAGCTTGACAAGAGCAGAGAAGGTGAGTATTACTTTCCTTCTCTTCTCCCTCCAAGCAGCTTCTTCCGAAGTCATTACTAAAGAGGTCCAGTCTGTTTTCATTTATACCTATAGGACAGTGTCCTGTCAGGTCTTCGATGTTCGCTTCAACAGTGTCAATCAGATAGAGCGCTTCTGGTTATAGTTTGTCCAGAGTTGCCTGGATATTTGACACGTTGTGCCGTTTATACATCTGCGGTTTGCTTTTTTGATCGCATCCAGCTTGATCTGTTATCAACATGTAGCGAGGGGCATGCCTAACCTATTTACGGGCGTTAGGATATCCAGGGAGGGCCCTCTCTGGCAAGCTCATTCGCCTTACGGTTCCCTAGCTTGTCTTTGTGGACTCCGTATTTAAAGAGTTCTGCTTTTCGTCCTTCAGAACCGGCTGTCTTGGTGTTCTTCACTTTTTGTTAGCTACTCTTACTAGGTTACCGTTGTTATCTCTTAAAGCCTACATTCCAATTTTCCGGCTAGCCGCCAGTTGTTTGTAGAATGGATGGATGTTCGCCTTGTCGTGAGACTCTTCGAATTTTCTGAGCTGGGAGGTTGCGTGTTCTCATTTTTTCCTACGCATAATTTCTTCTCTTCCCATGCCGCTCCAGTTTTGCGTTGTAGCGCCTTGATGTTTACCTATTCTGTCGGCTCTTGTTGGTACTTGCAAATATCATCATACCACGAACATTTTTTCGGAGGTGGGTAGCATATGGTAGTTTCAGTAACATCTATGAGATACTCTATCCACTTGGTGTGGATACACCTATGTCAACATTATCCAGTGTGTGTTGACATAGGTGGAGGAAGATAATGCCGCAGCGTGGAGTCTCTCACTCAGTTTTTGGTTGTAGACTCTGCCAATCTCCGGCTCGATAAGACGTCCAACATGAAGTCTCTTTCAGCAACATTTACTCGATACTGTATCCACTTGGTGTTGACATAGGTGGAGGAAGATAAGGCCGCAGCGTGGAGTCTCTCACTCAGTTTTTGGTTGTAGACTCTGGCAATCTCCGGCTCACAAAGACGTCCAACATGAAGTCTCTTTCAGCAACATCTACTCGATACTGTATCCACTTGGTGTTGACATAAGTGGAGGAAGATGAGGCCGCAGCGTGGAGTTTCTCACTCAGTTTTTGGTTGTAGACTCTGGCAATCTCCGGCTAACTAAGACGTCCAACGTGAAGTCTCTTTTTTTTGTACCATTAGCAGCTTCTTCCCGTTGGACAATCGGACTCTGAATTTGCGACGAGAAAATGATCAGAATCGACGTTTGCCCTCTGTATGCATGTACATCCAGGATGTTGTATTTGTGCCTCTATGAGCACATAGTCGTTTTGATTGACGGTTCGACTGCCTGAAGATCACCAGGTTGCTTTCTGAATTCGAAGTCTAGTGCTGCTGATAATAGTGTTACTGCCAAGTCTGTTAGTCAGAATCCATTTCGTAGAAGCTGTGCTTTCCAAATAACTGGCGAAAATGTTTTCCTTATCGATATTCACATCGCATTCCGGACAGGCTCCGTGGGATCTGTCCAGGAGGTCGGGCAAAGCCTCATTGCTAGGGTCTCATCGGTAGGGGCGTGTGCACATATAAGGCTGATGGTGCAGTACGTTGCTCTGATTCGAACAAGAGTCAAGCGCTCACTTAACGACTTAAAGTCGACATTGTTCTTGACCTAAGTCAGCTGCCCACATCGAATCTGCATTCTAATATGTGAAGCCTTGGATTTCAGCTTTAATAAATGTCACATGTGTTTTGTTTGGTATTCCTGATCCTGCCTAACGTATTTCCTGAATCGCAGTAATGTCTGCAATGTACTGTGGCATGACAGATTCAAGTTTTTGAGTAGTACTCGGGGTTTACGCCGTGCTTATATTCCAGATGCATACAAGTTAATCACAGCCCACCATTTTTTACAAAAGTTGGAAAGCAATTTACATACTTTGAACAGAAAGCTTTAGCTTGCTTCAATGCTTCAGGCCGGTGTCATATGCTTAAAACGATGGTTTCATTGTCTCATGCTCCATGGTCTCTCATAAAATGAAGCCTCAAAGCTGTAAAATCTTACGAAGGATAAGGGAATTCCTCAATGACCCTTGTAGGTATAACCAACAACTGCTGACAATTTGCTCAGGTAATAAGAACGGAACTGAATCTGAATGCATAGGACCTCTACTTAGGCTGTTGCCTATTACTCAGCCCTAACGTGGTATCCGTCGGAGCGGAAAATTCTCCGATTTTGAACAATTCGGAGGATTTAAGCTTTTCGGATTATTTCTCCCACATTTTATAACGCATCCCTGCGAATTGCGTTGAAGTGCGTTTAGGTGCATTTTTCGTGAAATTCTCTTTCCGATTTCCTCCGATAAAAATTCTTCGCGGAAATTACGAAATTACGAATTGTAGTGAAGTGAATTTTGTTCCGATGACACATATCTCGAAGGGAATTTCAACCTCCGACGAAGTATGCGTTACGGAAAATTGTCCGCTTCGATGGATACCTCGCGAGGGCAGACTATTGAAAGATGCCTTTGGAATAGCTCTGTCGGGCTTTGTAGGAATACAAAGTCACAATATGAACATTTAGCACACCAGAAATCCGAATATGAATGCGTGTGACATCTACACACATTCAGATGGAAGTGCAGATTTAAGATTCTGAGAGAATAGTTCTATCAGGACTCACAAGTCCCATAAACTTCGTATCTAATTAAGGCTACTTTGTGGCTTAAAAAAATCTCAATGGTTGCATAAATAATGGGTGCGACTACTAAAGTCTTGGTCACTCCATGCCAACCCAACAAATTTAATTCCACCTGACATGAGTGGTTCGTGTGGAGTGTCACCCTTGATTCGTACTGGAAAAGACTCCGTCAAAATTTGTCTTAGGGATGACATACTTCTGTAGCATGATAACCATAAAACTAAACTTTGACCTGTCGTCCTTTGGAATTCATTATTTTCACAACAATCATATAGTCCTAGGTACCTTATTACACCCACTGAAGGCTCCCCTGAACAAAAAGACTTTCCCATTGACTTAAACATCGCCCTTCCCTAAATAGTTACGAGCACAACTTACAAAGGTGAAACCTACACCCACAACTCATTCATTCCTCATTGTTTACACCTTCCTAATCAAATACCTTTTATCTGGACGCAAGTCTGAAGCCCTAAATATCAAGTGTGTCGTCGCACCACATTATTTAGCTGCAAGATATTGACCATCACCCAATTGATTACATAGAAGAGGCTCCTCTAGTCCTTATTTTCATTCAAAACTTGATTTAAATAAATAAATTGCACAGACATCCTGCGTCGACCGTTGGCAAGCTTTAACCTTAAAAGGTATCCTCCGAGTGGCAAGTCGGTCTTTCAAAAGCCATCAACGTTCTACTGCTTTGCCAAATTCAAACATTAAGTGAATAAACATTTATTCATTCGTTATCCTTGAATATTTTCTTTTGGAGCTGGGCACACACCCGTCCCCCTGAGTTTCATTAGTATAAAATCTGAAAATTAAATTTCTGTCGCATACAACTCATCTCTCCGAAAGGCCGACCACCTATACAGCGTTTTCTTTCTTGCCAGCTGTCTATACATATGAATTTCCATCGTCCGTTGCACAACAAGGTTTCAATGGCAGCGGTAAGGATCTGCAGGACGAACGAACTTGTGATACCTTCTCCCTAAACTAATTTCAATTTATTCTCCAGTTGCATGTAAGTGTGAGTAAGAGCTGAGTGAATTGCACCAAGAACATAACAAATTGCAACAAGGATATCTATAGCTAGCTACTTTTGGAAAGGGGGGGGAGCTGAGCTAATCCTCAAGAGCTTATTTTCTCGATACTCTATTCTGTGTGCTCCTTAGAAAGAGATTTCACCACTCTCGGCAAAGTGCACTCTCTACATAAGTGTACATAAATGTGTGTGTTATCCTTGATCCACAATTTACCATTTCCACACACACACACACACACCCATACATCCAGGACTACCCAATAATTCATCTTCTACAACAATCCCATCGTCCTCGTCGAAGTCGTTGGAGTCTCCTTCAATTTATGTGAGGGTATCTTGGTTTTTCTTCGGATTTGCCGTTGGGCGCTCCCTCCTGCAAAGGATTTCTTTTCGAACATGAGAAAATCGCGTTGTAAGTGGAGTTGAGGTAGGTATACCTCACAAATAGGATGTAACCTGACCACAGTTCGGTGCACACGCTAATCGAAAGGTCAACTGGAATGCAAGCAGGCGCAGCAAAAAAAAAAAAAAAAAACAGGATCTCACTTCCGCCATAATTATCCTATTTTTCCTTTCACTAGTATTTTTGATTCATTTCGAAAGAAATTCAAATCGTTTTTTTTTCGTCCTCTTTATTTTTGCAGCGAGGAAAATGTGTGGAAACTATGCGAACAAGTTAAAAAGACTCGACCTGAAGAACTATCCCAATGCTATGCGGTATTCGTTTCAAATGAAGGACGAACGGTGCCTCTGTGGCGGCAAAAGGCTGGACGCGGTGATGACCAAGTCGTTATATGGGTGAGCATTATCGATGTGTGCAGTGCATTCATATATACATTTGTTTGGCCTCATTTTGCCATTGTATCCTTGTTGCATTTAGGATGTGCGATAATTATTAAACAGAGGCAGAGCCTGTGGGGATTTGTTTGGTATACAGTTATTCGGTAAATCGAATGTTGAAATCTGATCGATGACTCTTGGGTATTGCAGAGGAGCAGTCTCCGGCATGCCGAATTGATGTATCGGTTCGACCTTTGGGAAATTGGTTTACAGTTTCCATGCAATTTGGATGGTAGTCTGTGGGGGGCTTTGTTATTTTTTTTTTTAATGAATGTATGCCTGGATGGCAGGATATGAACGGGGGGGGATGTTTTGATCTATTTGTCCTTAATTGCATGTGGGTATTATTTTTTGTTTATCAATTTGTGCCGTTGGTTTGTAAGTTAAAGCAATTTGGAGCGATGCTGGGGGTGGGCTTGGTGGCAGAGATTTGAAGAAGCGGCGGGGCAATAATATTGCCATGAAGTATTTCTAGTTGGAGTTGCCTTTCTTGGTGGCACTCCGAGGATTTTTCTGGGCTAGAGTGAACAACGATTTAATGACACTGAAAGCTGCTTCAAATGTATTTTGTTGGGACTGGAACCGAGTACGTGGGGACTTTTTATTTTTCTATCAAGCCAATCTGTATCCATTCATACATTTTGGTGGACCCCTGACTTGCTATCTTTTTTGTTTAAACAAGATTATGAATGACCTCTTCATTGGGAGTCAAGCCAATCGGCTTTAGGTAAGGTTAGGTTAGGCGTTTTGGTTAGACAGTAACAGCTACCAGCGTCTCTATATCTTCGATGGTGCTTTTCTTCACTTCCTCGGAGTGCCACCAAAAAGGGTTGCCCTGTAGGCCTTTTATTTTGGCTTTAACCATATGTTGGCATTCTACATCGAATCTTAGGTTTCTTGCTAGTGAGCGTGAAAAACCTAGCAGATCCGTTGCGGCTCATCTTATGTTTGTGAAATCGTCGCCATTGTTCTTCGGTAACAGATGCTGATGGTATGGTATTAATCGAGAGACTAAGGGGTAAACGTTCTGCCAAGGTCTGGGCGGTATTTTTTTTTTGACAAAAATGTCCTTTCTTCATACTTTTGAGTTAAAATCTCCTAGCACATCGTAGCCGCACAAAAGCTTAATGCAGGAGCTCGTACCTGCAATTAAGTCATTTCCCTCAGTCGGAGCGTAGGTGTATATAGGGCGTATGTAGGCGAAATGGCCCTTCGGATTATTATAATTCTTTTGGTAATGCCTTCGCTGCATAAGGGTAAGTCTGTCTCGTAAGACAAGTCCGCGTCCATTATAGCACGGACAATAGTGGATGTCAGAAGTTTTCCATACCGGTCTGATATACTAACTTACTCAAGTGACGCTACATTCCGGAATGAACCTGAGCCTCAACCACATGCCTCTACAATTAGACGGTCTTTAGCTATCTGAATCCAGTTGCGCACTCCAAGTTGGTTGAGGTCGATTTCTACTTGTGCGCACCACTTGAGGCGAGGTCTTCCTCTACTGCGTCCCACGTCTGGCTGCGAATCAAAGACTCTGCGAGCCGGAGTATTAGTAACCATTCGCCCTACATATCCTATCCATCTTAAACGTCCAATGCGTGTTTTTTTTTTTTGTCTAAGGGTATGTCGCGGTAAGACTCGAATAGCCCGTCCACGCAAACGGGACTGAAGAGTTTTCGAGGAATTATCCTCTCGAATCGTCCAAGGCTTTCTTCATTCATTTTTCTTACGGTCCTAGCAGTCTTAGAGCAGGACTGGGATGATAATAGTCTTGTATAGGATCTCCTTAGTAGTTCGAGTGAGTTTACTACTTAATTGCCTTCCTAGCCCCGAAGAAACAGTGGTTGGCAAGAGTAATTCTTCGTTTAATTTCTGACGAGATGGTGAGGTCAGAATTAATTGCGGAGGCCGAAGTAGACAAATTCCCGTACTACCATGAAGCTATATTGTGTCAATGGTGACGTTTTGTCCGCTTCGTCGATGTTGTGTGTCCTTTCGTGTTGACAGCATATACTTCGTCTTGCCCTCATTTACTGCTGAACTCATTTTTGCAACTTCCTTCTCTATACTAGCAAACGTGGGTATAACATCACGTTGGGTCCTACCAATGATGTCAGTATCGTCGGCGTATGCTAGTAGTTGCCCTGATTTTTTGAAACTTGTGCCTCTGGTGTTGGCTCAGGAGTTTTGCACAATCCTCTACAGAATGAGATCAATAAACCCACACAACTACTTGCCATAATCCTTTTTCTGGTATCGAATGTGTCGTTGAGGTCGTTTCCGGTCCTGATGGAGCAGCGAGAATTCTGCACCGTCATCCTACACAAACGAACGAGTTTGGAAGGTATACCAAAACTAGTCATGGCTCTGTATGGTTCGTCTCTATAAATGATGTCGTATGCGACTTTGAAACCGATGAATAGCTGGTGGGTATCGATTTGGTTGGGTTTTAGGATCTGCCGGAGTGTGAAAATTTGATCGGTTGTGGACTTTCCTGGCCTAAAACCACACTGATAAGGGCCGATCAGGTTGTTGGTAAACGGTTTCACGCGTTCACATACTACGCGGATAGGATCTCGTAGGCGATTTTAAGGAGACTTATTTCTCTTTAGTTGGCGTAGTTCAGAGAGTCTCCTTTTTGTGGATCGGGTAAACGACCGACGCTGCGGTTTCCAGGCATACTTTCATCCGGCATATGAGTTGGTGGATGTTACTTACCAAGTCATCTCCGCCGGCTTTATTAAGCTCGGCGTATAGGCTGTAATTTCCGGCAGCCTTGTTAAGCTTGCGTTTAGATATTGCTATCCTCACTTCACTCAGGTCAGGTGGTTGGCAGTTTTCGCGGTCGTTACCATGATTGAAGGATTCGTTCTGCCTGACAGCGGAATGTCGTTCCACATCGCCGTTTAAAAGTCTGCAGAGTGGTTCTTCTATATCTTCAGCATCGACTGTGTCTCTACTACGATGTTTCTTTGTACATCTTCTGTTCGAGTCTTGTATTCTTGGCTTTGACGTCCTACACAGTGAGGTAAAACTTGCGAACATCGTAACTGGAGTGGAACCTCTCTATATCCTCGGTCGCACGCTTATCTTGCTCTTTTTTCTTCTTTCTGAAAAGCCGGTGTTCTTCCCTTCTTCTCTGCCTATAAAACTCATTGGCAGCTCTGGTCTTCACCTGCAGCTTAGCCGTGTAGGCCTCATTCTTAACTGCGAGCATATGTCGGCATTCCTCATCAAACCAAGGATTTCCAGCTGGTGGGCGCGAGAAACCTAGTACATCAGTTGCGACTGGTCTAATGGCTTTGTTGACATCGTTGCCATTGTTCTTCGACATTCGATGCTGGTGGTATGGTTTTAATCGAGAGGTTAAGGGATACGCGTTGCTCGAGGGTCTGGCGGTCTCTTGCGATTGCAGTGATTTGACGTTCGGTTTATTCACAGTATTTCTGGATTGTTGTGGCATGGTGGATATCCGCATTCTTACCTTGGCTTTAACAAGAGAGTCCGAGTCGATGTTAGCTAAACGGTATGTTCGGGCCACCAAAATACTGGATGCGTGCCTCTTGTCTATCGCAATGTGACCAATTTGGTTGACCGTTCGTTGATATGGAGACCGCCATGTCCCCGTGTGGATATCGAGTTGAGGAAACCGTGTGCTGGCTATAGTGGTTTTTCGCTCCGAAGACAATTAGTCCAAGTCCGTTACCACACGTGTTGTCGTATAGGCTATGTTTGCCGACAATGCTGCTAAAGATGTCTTCTCTTCCTATTATTGCGTTTTAATCTCCTAGCACGGTTTTACCATCGTGCTTCAGTAGTCGCTCATAGGTTTTGTCAAGGGGCTCGTAGAAGCAATCCTTAGCTTTTTCCTCCGTTGGGACTTGAGCGCATATAAGGCTGATGTTGGCGAATTTGGCCTTGTTGCGGATTGTAACAATGTGTTCGCTAATGTTTTGAAAACAAAAGACTTGTTGCCTATTTCTGGCACTTTGGCACTTATAACAAATACGGTCCTTAGTAGATGTCACAATTTTTCATCCTCTTTTTGCCCGGTCCATTTCATTGTATTTCCAAAATGGCAGTTATATCTGCTTTGTAGCAGTTTAGGGCTCCCGCTAGTTGTTCTCTTGCACCTCTCCTGTTTAATGTTCTCATATTCCAGGTGCAGATACGAACGTCGTTGTCCTTTTTTCGTTTAGCCGGGTCGTCAATAATAAAATCCGTCCTTTCCAAGACCATTGGTTTCTTGATGGTAGTTAACCCAAAGCACAACCTCAGTTCCAATATTGGTAAGTGGAATGGATGTACCGATCCACTCTGGTTTAGTACCTACAGGGTTAGAGGAGCTGCCAGGAAAGTGGGTGTTCAGAATTGGCTCCATGGTTTCCATGCTGGGGGTGAATTGGTGGAGAGAATTTTACGGAGTCTAGAGGCCTCTGAAGTTTTTTTTTTCTATATTACCACAGAAGAGAGGGACATGGGGCCATCAGTATCCACAATCCACAACGGGGTTGAGCGCTTACGTTGGCCTTTAGGTTCGTCCGCCACCATCTGACTTACCCTTTAGATTCCTAGAAAATATCCGAGGATGTCGAAGCAGCTTGTCTAGGTTCGCCTGGGACAGCAGGCCGGGTATTCCGTGCCGTTCTGACCTGGCGGTTTATAGCTCTGCTGTTTTTCGTCTTGCTATCAAGACTCGCACTTCTCGTTAAGCATGTCACATCCGGTTGGATACGATCAGTACCAGTACGGGTACATGTTAAAAATAAGCACTTGATGTGTAGTCAGATTTACAACCACTCGGTATTGCCAAGTTAAAGCCAATCAGAGTCTACCCTCGTTCTACAACACCCAACCATCTTTAGCATGGTGGTCTACAATGAAATCAGTCCTTTCCGATGCTTTGGTTGCTTCGCAAAAATATTTTGTCAGGAGGGTGGTTAACTCAAAGCTTAACCCCCCAACTTGGCGGGTTAGTTCCAATTTAGTTGAGACCTCTAAGACACGATGCTTAGTAGTGCGAAGGTTGGTGCGATGAATTGCCGCGCAGAAGGTCTGGGTTCGATTCCCAGCCGTAGCAACACCTAATTGATTTTTCACTGGTCCTCGTCTCGTGATTATCTGACAAAACATCCGGGATGTGGCTCACCCGCCACCGTCTCTGTTCAAGGGGCCTTACTAACGCTTTAGATTCCTAGATGTTGTAAGAATATGTCGAAGCAACTCATTTAGGCATTTCACTGGCCATCTTAATTGGGACTGTAGATGCCACCTTTGACTCCAACTTGGGAATTCTTCCGCTTCCATCTGGAGAGGTTTTATTTTGTTAGAGTACCTTACCCCTGGCTAGTTTTGGTCCACGAGTGGTTTTTTTTCCCATAACTGTAGAGGATTCCTTTATCCCCCACCCGAGGATGCTTCCGATGGGAGTTTAATGGCCCTTTTGTCTCTCGATCACTATCTAATTGCCTCATTCGCCATCATTTGCGGTAAGGCTCGCAAGTTTGGATTCGCTACGATGAAGTTCATTCAAACAGAATCGAAGCAGTTCAACGTAAAGTCATATAATTTCCTTTGAGAGGACTTCCATGGGAAGATCTACACGATTTACCTTCGATTGGTGTCAAATTACACTGTTGGGAGTGTTGCCTTTGTCTCAGCGTTGACAGTGACATGGTTTTCTTAATTTTTGTCAAGAAAGACAAATTGATGATCCTGATCTTGTAAGTTATATTGGTATCAACACCCGAAGGGGTTCCTACAACCTGCGTAGAAAAAAATTGTTTTCTCTTACCTAATCATAAACTTTGAGGCTATCTATCGTGCAATTGTATGTGTAGATAAAATTATATGATCGCGTTTTTATTTTCCTTTCTTTCTAATAAAGAAAAGATCTTATCGGGGATCAGAATAAGGGTACCATCCTCTCAATTGAACACCCATCTGCTCAGTAGTAGTGTTTACAAATCCAAAAGCCCATAGTTCACTTGCCCCATTTTCCTTTTTTCAATTTTAATTTGCGATTCAACCTAAATGTCGAATAGTTAAAATTTGTTTGATAAACTATCCTCCCTGAACGTCCAGCTTGTCAACTAACCTCGTCATCGTGTCCATTACATTTACCATTAAAGGACTTACCTTCTGCTACACAACTTCCCTCCTATCTGGTCAATGGGGAAAAAAAAACTTTTCCTCCGCAATTTACCCACCGCACAAGTATACTTTCATAAACCCTCGCCCCCTTCAGTTAAAAGGTATTGTTCACTTGGCCAAACTTATTAAAGCAGAGGTAAAAAATTTCCTCCACCTCTCACCCCAAGGTGGGTGAAAGTTTGCAGCTTGAAATTCTTTGCATTTACCTTCTGTGCACATGTCCTAATCGATTCTCAAACATCCCATCCACAGCATAACCAGCTGCGGTTAAGTTTGGTCCTTGCACCGTTTAAGCATCGAAACCCTTATCGATACAATTAATTAGAAAATTCCCCATCAAAGATAGCTGCAGGCTGTCTAACCCTTAAAAACGCGCGGGAACGTTTGACATTATCCATCGTCACGACACGGTAATCCCATTTCTCTCCCAGGCTGAGAGATTCTCGAAAATTACTCGACTCACCTCCTAGACACTATCTACAACAACAAAACGGAGAAATCCATTTATGGAAACGATGCCTCCGGGTAAACTCAAAATATCACATCCGACGAAGAAGCAGTGTCATGAAGAGACCTCCAACACCCTAACCCAACACTAAAGGAGATGCCGAACAAATGCAAAGGAGCAATAGGACGACTTTGCTTGATAGCTTTTCACCAAAGGCAAGTGGTTATCCTTGTGCCATACAAACACACAAAAAGTGCCACTCCAATTCCTACTCAAATCAAATATTATTTTTGTGGTTGCGGTTTTAGGACACCTCTGGGGATCGTTTCTACCCACCGAATCAGTGTAGAGTTGTGGAGAGATTGGGAGAGTGATTAAGTGAAGGTCACCTTCTGTCGATGTCTTGCTATAAATTCGTTCGCTATATACCTGACGAAGTCTAGAGAAGCGTGTAATGAGTGAGAAAAAAAAAACAGTTAGTCTCCCAACCCCAGCCCCAACTTAAAATCGACGAAAATTTAATCCATTTCGCTCATAACTTTCGAAAGTAATGCCAAATCTTTTACGAGGCGCAATATGGGAAATACCCATAAAAGGATGCCACTTCTCGTAACGGTATCTCATCAACTGAGATGTTTGGATTAGATACCTGGCCCGGTAAAAAAAAAAATCGTATTAGCTGCAAACTTTTACAATATCCATCCCCCGAATAAAAAATTAAGTCTCCAACAAGTGTGGGGTTAGGGTCCACATCAGTCTTTTCGTTGTCCCATGGGACATAGCACACTTGCAAAGACGAGGTAAACCTAAACCCATGAGACATGCGAACTTGGAAATTCGTTACCTATAAGACCTGTTGAATTATTTACCCACCAAGGCTTCAGGTATGTTTTCATTTTTTAATTTGAGAAGTGAATCGAGTGAAGGAGCAACGGAATGGAGACGCGGTCCTTATGTGACATGTCACAGGTAATTCTTCTTTGTCTACCCAAGGGAACTGCCTCGAATCAATGTTTATTGGAACGAGGGACGGTATTGAATTTTTCGCTTAAAATAATGACCAACAGACAGTTGAGTGGATTTTCAAAGTCACTGAGATGAGCGAGGTAATTCGATTAAGTTTCGGTTGGAGAGGCTGAGATCAAGTGGAAATTGTATCTGATTTTCGAAATGGATACGATGATGGCAGGAATAGTAAATTAGAGATTTTTTTTTGAAAGGCAGTTCGGCTTTAATTTAACTAGAGAAAGTCTGTGGGTGGTTAGTGCTTTTGAATTTGGAGCGACGGTTCTTGGCGAAAGACTGGTAAACATCTGGGGGTATCAAATAGTCATAACAAGATTGTGGAATTTTCCTATTAAAATCGGCGTACAATTTCTTTCGATTACTTACTTACATACTTCAGTGGCGCTGCAGTCCGGAATGAACATGGGCTTCAACCAACAAGCCGCTTAAATAGCTAACTGCCTTTAGTTGCGCACTTCAAGTTGGTTTAGGTCGGTTTCTACTTGTACGCGCCACTTATGGCGAGGGCAGTGAAATAACTACAACGGAAACCCCATGGGACTTATTTCTCAAATGAAAGGAAATAGCCCCCACGGGGCTTATGATTTACTGGTGGATTTGGGATGTGCGTGAGTTTGGATGCATGAAAAGGAAATAAACCCCACAAAAGGCATTCACAGCCGCAGGACTTATTTCCTTTTGCAAAAAGAAGTAAGCCCCTCGGGGCTGTTTCCTATTTGTTGGGAACTAAGCCCCATGGGGCTTATTTTCATGGGGGTTATTTCACTGTTCCTGGTAGAATCTACGTCTACATAGCCCGGCAATACAATCGGGACTGAAGGTTTTTCGAAGAATTTTTCTCACAAATCGATCGATTTCTTCATCCGCCTTTGACATGGTTCATGCCTCAGCGCCCAGCATCAGTACTGGGATGATCAGGGTCCTAAGTGCTTCGAGTGGGGGCTTTACTACTGAATTGGCTTCTTTGCTCACTGTATAGCTCGTATAGTTCTTGGTTGAATCTTCGTCTCGAAGATTTTTCGACGAATGTTCCTCTCGAATCGACTAACGATTTCTTCATCCGCTTTTGAGACGGTCCATGCTTCAGCACTGTAGATCAGGGCTGGCATGATCAGGGTCTTATATATGATCTCCTTAGTAGCTCGAGTGAGAGCTTCACAACATAATTGCCTTCTTAGCCCGACGAAACAGCGGTTGGCAAGAGTAATTCTACGTCTAATTTCTAATAGACAGAGATAGACAGACTCCATTACCACCCCAAAGTTATATCTTGCAAAGGTGATATTCTGTACAATTCGTCGATGTTGTGTGTCCTTTCCTGCTGACAGCATATACTTGGTTTGCCCTCATTTACTGCTAAACCCATTTTTGCGCCTCCTTATCGATACTATCACACGTGGCTATATCACGTTGAGTCCTGCCAATGATGAGAATATCGTCGGCGTATTCTTGTAGTTGCACCGATTTTTAGAAAATTGTGCCTCTGGTGTTGACTCGGGAGTTTTGCACAATCCTCTCAAGAATCAAATTGAAGAACTGACATGACAGCGCACCGCCTTGTGTAAATCCTTTTTTTGGTATCGAATGTGTAGGTGAGGCCGTTTCCGACCCATATGGAGCAGCGAGAATTCTCCATCGTCATTCAAGATAAACGGACGAGTTTGGGCTGTGTACCAAAACTAGACATAGCTCTGCATAGGTCATCTCTATAAATGCTGTCGTATGCGGCTTTGAAATCGATGAATAGGTGCTGGGTATCGATTTGGACTTCTTGTGTTTTTTTTTTTTCCAAAATCTGCCAAAGTGTGAAAATTTTGTCGGTTGTGGACTTTCCTGGCCTAAAACCACACTGATAAGGGACGATCAGGTTGTTGGTAAACGGTTTCACGCGTTCACATATTACGCGGATAGGATCTCGTAGACGATTTTAAGGAGACTTTTGCCTCTGTAGTTGGCACAGTTCAGAGGGTCTACTTTTTTGTGGATAAGGCAAACGGTGCTGAGGTTCATATTTCATGCATACTTTCAACCAACCAGATTTGGTTTATGAGTTGGTGGATGTTACTTACCAAGTCATACCGCCGGCTTTATAAAGCTCCGCTAGGATCTGTCATTTCCGGCAGCCTTGTTGAGCTTGAGTTTAGACATTGCTCTCCTCACTTCACTCACTCCACTCAGGTGGCAGTTTTCGCTGTCATTCCCAATATTGAATGTTCTTTCTGCCTGACAACGAGAAACTCTTGTCATTGCCGTCTAACAGTCTGCAGAAGTGGTTCTTTCATATCCTCAGTAACGACTGTGTCTCAACAGCGATATTTTTTTGTTCATCTCGACAGCATTCTCTTTGAGCCTTGAATTCCCGGCTTTGACTGTTTACACTTTGGTAAAACTTGGGAACACCATTCCTGGAGTGGCACTTCTCTATATCCTCGATCACTTGCTTTTCTTGCTCTTCTTTCTTCATGCTGAAAAGTCAGTGGTATTCCCTCCATCTTTGTTTTTAGAGCTCAATGGCAGCTCTCGTCTTCACCTGCAGCTTAGGCTTGTAGGCCTCGTTCTTGGCTTCGAGCATTTGTCGGTATTCTTCGTCAAACTAAGGGTTTCTTGCTTTCATTTGAAACACCGTTGGACCATTTCTCTAGGGGAATTTCGAGCAGAAGATGTACACTATCCATCTAACCAACCAATCTAGACGGATAAATCGGCACATGGTATTGTACACTGAGCCTCAATTAAACCTCAATGTCATTCCATCCAAAATGTAGGCAAACCAATTAAGGTCTATCGCCAGAGCAGTGATAAACTTGACTTTATGTCATCTGAATGATTCTATTGTTTGACCTCTACGAGAGTATTCCTCGAAACCTCTTAAGTTAGGGCTTTATTGTCACTAAGTGCATAATTGAAAATCGCTTGTCCATTTAAGGAGGAGGATACGGTACTATCTGTGTCGCTCTTGTGTAGCTTTTATCATATAAATAGGCGGGTCATTCCAGGTGTCGCACCTCTCATTAACACATTCACAACCTTTTACATGTTTTATCATCTCTAAATGTTCTCGTTCACTTAACTTGATTTGTCCCGTTTCCATCATTCAGAAGACGACTACATTGTCTTGTTCCTAATAAAAAACACCCAACGACTGCTGTTGTCTATGCCACCTCAAGCCAATGGACCGACAAAAAATCACTCCACCCTCCTTAACCACAAACACATTGTTCTTCTCGCCATTCACAGGACCATTTGTGGTGAGAAAATAATTAATTTACTTCACATCCGCCTTAAGTTGCACAAATCCGTTGACGATGACAAGACTTTAACTTGCCAAACTGTCTCCCCGAGGCACGATACCCTACAAGCTTTTCAAAACCTCCCCCAAATATTGACTAAGCTAATTCGACTTAAATAACTTAAGAGCTGCAGAGCAGACACCAAAGTCTCCTGCTGTGTTACATGTTTCACTTCGGAAGTAGCTCACCCACTTAAAGCACCATGAAATTGCCAATCAAAAGTTTGGTGTTGATGTCCAGCCCAACCCCCTCCCTGAACCACCACCGATGCATATACAGCAGTGTGCCCACAATATGTCGCCACTGACAGTGACAGGCTAGTGCAGGCTCTGGACTAACACAGTGGTGACACACAGGAAATTGATGAAGAACCCTTGCACGCCAAGGTCTCAGCATTTTGGTGACACTTACGTCACTCTCGGTTTTATCACGTATTACTTCCGGAAAGTTTCACAATTTATTATCCCCAGTCCGAGGACGCGGACGAACCGCCACGGAAATACATACTCTCACGAGGATAACGGAAATCACGGCATACCAACAAAAACAGTATCATCATCTGTCATATCGGTGATACGGAGGGAGGCTGCATCAATCAAGGAGTGCATCCGAAGTTTGTGGGATATCGCTGTATCGATATGCATTTCGACGATGACTCTCGAGGACTTTTGAAGTCATAAATTCCATACGTACCGTTACTATTTTATTTTTGAGAATTTTTATCTGCTTTTCAAGGATGCAAGGATGTCTGTAGGACTTTTTGTTTCTCATGGAAAAAGTTTTTCCCTTCATATCACATTCACATATCGTCCTTGGGATGCCATTCGGAATAGAAAGGAGCGAAATATTTAAATGTATGCAGAGCATAAAAGAAACATATGAACTCCATCCGTGCTAGGAGGGTAGGGACGATAAGTTTGGATCAAAGAGTAGAATTCTTGCAAAAGTTTCATAGCTTTGCCAGAAATTGTTCTCGATTGGTCGTGCAAATTCGACTGAAGTGAGAGGAATTTCGAATTTTGGAGTTGAACTGGGAAATAATGGGCCTGAGGTGAATGCAAATTGGGTGTGGAAGAGTCCCCATTGTGTGACAGGTGTACACTAGGCCCACAAGCTATGGGTGACCAAATAGCAAAAGATTCTTCTAAAAAACTTCGCATGTGGATGTCTAAAACACGCTACAAGGTTTTTAGTACAAAGGAGGTTTGACTGATTGGTATGAAGTCCTTCGCGGTCTGGTTGCCACGTTTGCCTACCTTCGGTATAAACACCACGTTGTTGCGTCTCCACGAGTAACGTACGTGGCACTGTCTTGCGGTCTCTGTAGCATAATTGGCAGTATGCCGTAAGACCCGGGACACTTGAACGTAGAGAAGCTGTTAATAGAAGCTGATTATGTGCGTCCTACCACTCAAGGATAAAGGGATTTGTTTGTAAACTTCGTTGTTACTCCACCTTGTCGTTCTTTTTTGAATAAAACTTGCAAACTATTCATTTAAAATCTCCAGCAGGGCTTTATAGGCTCTTTTGGCAGTCTATTTACCATAATATGATGTAGCGGCCTAGTGATTAGATCGTTTGAATATACTAAGCGCTGGTCCCTGTATACAATCCCAGAAGTTACTACACACACGTTTTTTCAAACTGCCACACCTCCTAAAAAATGCTAACAAACGTCCAAAAGTATAAAACTGTCATGCGAATCTTCTCAAATTTTCCGCCCTCATTCGGCGTTAAACTTCAGGTCCCATTCTTTGTGCAAAAAAAAAAATGTAACTTCGCACTTACAATTGAATAGAGAAGATCGATGTAATACCCTTGTTTTAGGGGCGTCATAAAAAGAGTCGCCTTCTTAGAAAATCGTTTAGTCCTGTCACTGGTTACCTCTCCAACAATAAGGTACGCCTATGGATACCTTGTTTCCTTCACTTCACCATTCACTCAGATCAGAAAAGTTAATCCTACATCTGCAAGGATCAATGGATTTTTAAAAATAATTTCATTTGAATAAATGTTGCCTAATCAAGGCACCATCCTTAAGCCTAATGCACTTCCTGGAAATAAAGATAAAATCTTGTTTTAATTTCTTCCTTGAAAAAAAAACTCCCAAGTTGGAAATTCCTTAAAAACTCTCAACCCTTTCGTCTACCACAATGAAAACTGATTGTGTAACATATGAGTGGCAGGCGGGGTGAATTACCGACGTTACACTTGAAAACAATCGGCTTACAAAGTTCAGGCGAATTATCCTGAAATCAAATGAAGGAAATTGCTGGATTTCCTAGAAGTTTTTTCTGGGAAATCGCTTAAGACTAGCACCGACTGGTTTCACTTGGAAATCCCGGAAAACCTTTAAAGGAACACATTGGCACATTTGTCGCTGTGTAAGGAAGATTGTGGGAATTAGATTTTTGCGAGGATAATACTTTAATTTTCAGCGGTGTGTGCGTAGTTTGAAAATTGATTTTTGATTGTCCATATGTGCACGCAATCGTCATCTTCTTTCATTGCGAGGATAAGGGTGTAGGCCTTGAGGTATACTACTATCTCCACCATTGTTTAACAGACTGTTTGGGAATAGGTGTCCAATTTGGAAGAAAAAAAAAATAAAAAAAAAAGTGAAAAAAATCCTTAAGGTAAAGCTTCTGACGATGTCTAGTTTTTAGATTTCTAGTGACAGTCAAATTGACAGCTGACAGATGTTTTTCCATTTCACCACGAATGACGTAGGAATGACAGAAGAAGGCTTGCAAATTGTACAAAACTAGTGACTGAGGTCGCAAAGATGCCGTGCGCTATGTCTTGTTTAAGATCATCCATCCGAGTCAGATATTTTAAAAATCATACAAGCGGACGCCCCGCGCACAAGTTAGTTGACATTACCCATCCCCAGAGACTCACTTTTTACTTGATAGTTGACAAAATACAAATTCTTATGTTTTGATGTACCCTGAGTCCAAAATATTAGTTTAAAAAAAAAATGTATGTATATGGTTTGGAGTTTATGTTATGGAGTCTGGACTCTGGAGGTCTGTTATTGGCCAAACTTCTCGGTCGATTTGTCTGAAAATCCGGGTATGTGTGATGTTGAGCGGGTAGTTAACCCAAAGTACAACCCTTATCCTGGAGGGCCAGCTCCAATTTATCAGCTACCCGAAGGACATGTGGTCGTCAGTATATACTACGAGATCGAGCGCTGCCATTTACCTCTCAGCTCTTCCGCTACCATCTCTATTCAAACGCCCTGACTAACCCTTGAGATAATTAATGAAATTTCATCCAATTATGTCGAAGCGGCTTATTTAGATATTTCACTGTTCATCCCAACTGGGACTGTATACGTTGATCCCATTTTGGAAATTCTTCAGCTGTTGTATTAGGTTGGGCTAGGTTCGGTTGGTGGGTTGATGAGATAGTCGGTGTGAGGACATATCCTTCTCCATGCACTCAGACTTTACACAGGAAGCGATACCCTATCGCCACGAGGAGTCTGAGAATCAGAGTCGATTGGCATTAGCAAGGTGAAAGCTCAAGTGGTTTCATATATTCGCATTGTTTACCATTTGACATTACGATTATCGTAATACGCTTAATCCTTACGGTTAATCCCTTAACCTCTCGATTAATATCATACCACCAGCATCGAATATCGAAGAGCAATGGCAACGATGCCAACAAGCTATTAGATCAGCCGCCGCTGATGTTGTAGGATTTCTCGCACCCACTTGCATCCCCTTGGTTTGATGGGGAACGCCGACAGATGCTTGCAGCCAAGAACGAGGCGTAAAAGGAAGGAGAAGACGAGAGTTGCCATTGAGCTCTTTGGACAAAGAAGAAGGGAAGAACATCGGCTTTTCCGAAATCAGAAAAAGAAGCAAGAAAAGCACGCGATCGAGGATATAGAGCGGTGCTACTCCAGGAAAGATGTTAAAATTTCTTTCCAAAGTAGAAAACTTTAGAGCCTATGATACAAGGCTCAAACACAGTCCTGTCAGGATGAACAAGGTAATATCGTAGACTGTTAATTGGCGACATCGAACAACATTCCGCTGTCAGGCATAACGAATCATTCAAGCATGTCAACAAGAGCGAAAACTGCCAACCACCTGACCTGAGTGAAGTGAGGTTAGCAATATCTAAGCTCAAGCTTAACAAGGCCGCCGGAAATTGCGGCCTTTGTGCAGTGCTTCCACATCCACCAACTTATAAGCCGAATCTGGTCGGAAGAAAATATGCCTGAAGAATGGAACCTCAGCATCGTTTGCCCGATCCACGAAAAGGAGACAATTACAGAAGCATAAGGCTCCTAAACGTCGCTTACAAGATCCCATCTGCCATAATATGTGAACGCCTGAAACCGGTCACCAACAACCTAATCGGCCTTTATCAGTGTGGTTTTAGGCCAGGAAAGTCCACAACCGATCAAATTTTCACACTCTGGCAGATCTTAGAACCCAAGAAGTCCAAATCGATACCCACCAGCTATTCATCGGTTTCAAAGTCGCATACGACAGCATTTATAGAGACGAACTATACAGAGCCATGCCTAGTTTTGGTATACCGCCCAAACTCGTCTGTTTGTGTAGGATCGCGATGGAGAATTCTCGCTGCTCCATCAGGGTCGGAAACGGCCTCACCTACACATTCGATACCAAAAAAAGGATTTACACAAGGCGGTGCGCTGTCATGTCAGTTCTTCAATTTGATTCTTGAAAGGATTGTGCAAAACTCCCGAGTCAACACCAGAGGCACAATTTTCTAAAAATCGGTGCAACTACAAGAATACGCCGACGATATTCTCATCATTGGCAGGACTCAACGTGATATAGCCACGTGTGATAGTATCGATAAGGAGGCGCAAAAATGGGTTTAGCAGTAAATGAGGGCAAACCAAGTATATGCTGTCAGCAGGAAAGGACACAGAACATCGACGAATTGCACAGAATATCACCTTTGCAAGGTATAACTTTGGGGTGGTAATGGAATCTGTCTATCTCTGTCTATTAGAAATTAGACGTAGAATTACTCTTGCCAACCGCTGTTTCTTCGGGCTAAGAATGCAATTATGTTGTAAAGCTCTCACTCGAGCTACTAAGGAGATCATATATAAGACCCTGATCATCCCAGTCCTGTTCTACGGTGCTAAAGCATGGACGGTCTCAAAAGCGGATGAAGAAATCGTTAGTCGATTCTAGAGGAAAATCTTTGGAAAAATCTTCGGTCCCGTTTGCGTTGACGGGGTATGTAGCGAACATTCAACCAAGAACTATACGAGCTGTACAGCGACATGCCCCGTATTGGACGTTTAAGATGGCTAGGACATGAAGATTAGACACCGACGCCGGACGCAGTAGAGGAAGGCCTCGCCTTAGTTGGCGCGTAGAAGTAGAAACCTACCTCAACCAACTCGGTGTGCACAATTGGAGAGGCATGCTGGTTGAGGCCCAGGTTCATTCCGGACTGTAGCGCTACTTAAGTAAGTAAGTAAGTAGGTGAAATAATGCAACCTTATGGAACACCACGTTGAACTTTGAATTCCACCTCTCTACATTTTAATTTATCTAGAATGCCTATCCTGCGTAAGGCATACTAGGTAATATCCTTACTATCACTATCGAATGCCTTTTAAAACTTCAAATGCAAGTGCAAATTCAATGTCAGTGCTTAAGTACCCAGGTCTGTTGAATGTTGGTCAGACTTTCGCGATTGGTTGATCTGCCAACAAAACATAGGTGTTGTAACTTTCGGGATTTGAGCCACAGTCCAACGCAAACTCTAGGCTTTTGCAGGTGAGGATAATCCGCATTCTCTCCTCGAGTTGCAGCAAGGAGTATAGAACTACATAGAGTACGCATCAGAGCTAACATTTTTGTAGCCGTTTCTGACGCGGGAGGTAAGTGCGAAGGGGAAATTTTGTCGATTGTATGCGTAAACTATGCTGTTGTTTGATGCTGGGCTAGCAATGTGAACACTGGGATGGGTGTCAATATCAGTTCCCCACATAGAAAAATGTCGATCTATCTATGAAATGCGCACTCTACGTAGTTCTATACTCTTTGGTTGCAGTCAGCTTAAAGACGCAAAACGTATGTGAGATTTACTTGAACGCCTTCAAACACCAACCGTACTCCTGAAAAACGGGACCATTTGAAATGTGAACATTTTTGTCATGTCCTTCTGTCAATATAGTCCCCTTCTCCTCCCTTAAATCGAACGTTAAAGCTACAAGAAAATTTCCTCATCAACGTCATCATCTTCCAAGCCCACAAGACCATAAAAGGCGTCATGGAAAATCACAAATCCAATCTACGTCGTGAATACTTCGTTGTTGTTTCAACATCCGCACCCGCACCCACAAACTCAGACTTGGTTACTTCTCCAACATATCCGACTAAGTTATTGAGTCAAAATCTGCCACTTGTTTTGAAAGTCCTTTTGCATTGCTTTGGTCACGCAATACGTTTGACTAATATTTATCAGTTTTCGTCGTGGCAGCAGCCATAGACCCACCAGCTGCCGCCATGTCAGTAACAACTGGTGGTCGTCGAGCCAGAGGAATTATTTTGCGTGTTAAAGGCTTTTACCCTTTTCCGCAGTGGTGGGCTCCAAGCTTTCGTGTTATTGTTCGCCCGTTATTTCCGACAAATGAATTGACTTACCGAACCCTGTGCACCGCCTGCCCCTAGCTGGCATTAATTTAGCCATAGCACATCATCCATTCAACTGCACTATAGGTATACCTAACCCTTCATGTTTTGTTTCTGCAACCGGGGGACGATTTCAGGACGTATCCGCCAACTGATGTGCATATCCATTCATGCCTGGCCCGCATTCTGGCACAAGTCCCACGCGTAACATAAACTGCAAAAAGTCGCGCCGACAAATAAGGGAAACGTGTGGCACAACATTCCCTCACACACACACACACACACACACACTGACACAGACGTCAGCGTTGACATTCCCATTCACAAGTCGAAAAATAGTCGATCAGAGCTACTAGCCCATTGCCGCAGCCAAAAAGCAATAAACCATGCCCAACATGGAAGGGCGTGTTCGTCCTTGGGGAGCCACCACCCCACAGCGTCGGGTGCAACAGCCACGACCATCCACCACCACCACCACCACCACCACCACCATGATGACAGACAATAGGTTATGAATATTTACTTAGCCTCGTTTTCGATTCATCATTGCTCATCATACCAAACCTGTCTACACGAAAAGTTGTTCGTCCTTTTGATTCGGTGTGGGGTGGGTGGACCCTGCAGTGCTACAGGTGTTATCCCATGCTGTAGTGGGGATCCCAGCATGGGAACTCATTTTTTAAATGTTGAAAGACAATTTGATCGGGTGTTTACCTCCTTGCAGCACACCGATCTGGGTCACAATCCTAGATGAGGCAGTGACCTCTGCCAAGAGGGTGGCTTGATATACCAGTCCGCCAAGTATGAAAGTACACACTTCAAGATTGTTTCACTTTTTGTTGTTGTTAATGATGGAGACAAAAACTTTGCTCATATTGCGCTGCGCGCAAAGGCAGCCCTTCAATGCCAGACCTGAGAGTGCAACAACTTTTAAGATGAGAAACACCAGAAGCTACGTGGCAGAACAAAAGGATGAGAGAACGCATTGTTTGTCTTGGTGATATTGAGGAGCGATTAACTTTGAAGACGGTAAAGCTGTGGAAACCATTAAACTCGTTAAGTTACAGTTGAAGGACGGTAAACCTTTTTGTAAGCGGTGTACTTGCATTTTGATGACCATTTGCATCGGTGGGTGTACATCATCCTTCGTAATGACATCGTCGTTGGATCATTTGACTGGGGTGGAAAAAAAAGGCAAGGCATATCCTGGGCGCTATTATATGACACTGATGCGATTTTAATACCTAGGTGGTGTAAAATTTTCATTTTTTTTTTCGTGGTCTACGAACAACATCGTGTACACGGTAAGCTGATAAACTATCCTGGGAAATGTGCATTTAGGATTCCAATTATTATGCCATCATCGGATAAGCCCACTCGGTTTCACTAATGCTCCGAGTAATGAATGAATGCTGCAAATATCGCAGGAGGGCTCTTCGTAAACATTTGCATTTTTTCCTTAGAACTTTCTGTTGGCACGGTTGAATAACTAGGTATACTAGCTCATGGGAAGGCTGAAATTGTTTTTAACTCCGAGTTTATAAAGAGAAGGGAAAAGCTCGTGAACAATTCAATCGCACATAGCTTTGGAAAAAAAGTTGGCCTTCTTCGAGTGCAAACTAGGTCTGTAGACCGCCTTGATACGGTACGCCTTCTTAGTAGGCTGATTAGTTTGGTTCGTTTAGTTCCCTTAAATCTGAACCAAGTTTTACCCAACGAAGGACCTTCAAAGCTAGAGCTTTGAAGGTTGCGTTAGGTTGGGTTTAACGCCCCACTTAGGTACTTGAAGTTTCATCGAGCTAGGATGTCCGTTTTTTTTTCCTCTATAGGGCATTCAACAATTTGTAGCCTTATCGATGTCCGGAATAACCTGTGAGCTGAAATCAATTGGATTTTGGAAAGTTCTTGAATATTCCAGACTTAGGAGCTTTCTGTTTCTCAAATAGATGCATCCTCGTGCGTCTTTTTGTCACCTCTACTGACGTCATATTCTCTGAGATTTAGTTTAAGATGCTAAGTGACTTTCAGCTGGTATAGGCTTTCATTCTCTGAGATTGCAGAGCGAACTAGGCATCTTAAGGGTAAGTCAAGCTTCTTGAACAGAAATATTGGCGGAAGAGCTGAGAGGCTAACGGCAGCACTCAATCCCGTAGTAAATAATGATCGCCTCATGTCCTAGAGAAATGGCCCTATAGGTCGGGAGTTGTAACTTGGTGGAGGAAGAGCTGAGAGGCTCAATCCCGTAGTGGATACTGATGGCCCCGTGTCCTAAGTTATCTAATCAAATGGAACTGATTCTTCAGGTTGGGGGCTACTTCCTTACCATGTAAAAAGTAGCTAGTTATGAGAAAGACACCAGACAACAGATCCCTTCAAACACTAACCAGACCGGAACGGACAAGGACTTACAAATATGCATGCTCTGCATTAAGGGTGCTACTCAAAAAAATTGAATCTGTCTTTGCGCAATACAGGGCAAACATTCCAGGAAATACGTTTGGCAGGATCAGGAATACACAAACAAAAAACATGTATTGCAGCTGTCACCCAAGGCTGCACATAGGAGGATGCCAGTTCGTTGTGGGGAGAAGGCATAGGCCCAGAATAATCTCATTACTGTGATCCACATCAGTGCAACGCTTTGCAACAACAACCATATATACATATGTGCACACGCGCCTACTGATAAGCCTGAAGACAATCATGAAGGAATTTTACGATCATCTGGGTGGAACCCATGGAGCATGGGCGGAATAAAAATTTTTTTTTTTGGTGCAACAGACTCGTTAGTACCCAGGGCCTAGCTTTCTCACAACCATTCATGTGTGCGTGTGTACCTCTTGCAAGATGGCAAGGGGTACAGGTTTTTCGCCAACACCGAACGGCGAATACGATGAACATCGTCCTAGGGGACTTCAATGTGAAAATCACTTTTCGACTGTCGAAAAAAAAAACTGTGAATGGTGCGAAAAGATAGTGATGAGCCGGAGATTGCTGGAGTCTACAAACATAAACTGAGTGTGAAACTCTCCGCTGCCCCCTCATCCTTAACCAGTGTCAATACCCAGTGGATCAAGTAACGCAATATCATCAAAGAAGTAGCCGAAACCACCACAGCCTATGGTCCCGAAAAGATGTCCATGGTATGATGATGCTTGCAAGTACCAAAAAGAGATGACAGGAGAAGCACCTGTCAAGGTTCTACAACACAAAACACGCAAAGCATACGAAGAATGCCGTACCAGGAGTAGGTAAGAGTAGATTCCATTAAAACACGCAACCTTCCCAGCACAGAGTTATTGAAAAGTCTCGGACAAGAAGACGCATCCATCGATTCCAGTTATAATGAAGCCAAACAACTGGCAGCTGGCTTCAAACTAGGAACGCAGGGTCTACGAAGTAATGGCAATCTAGTCACTGACTAGCATGGAATTGTTAATGTATTCCGGCAGCGTTTCCAGCAGCTGCTCAGTGGGCATAATGTCGAAAGAGGGATTGGGCAAGACACCAAACCGAAGATGTACCGCTCCCTCCATAACTAAAGAACAACTAGGGAGCCGGTTCTAGCGGATTACCTGCACAACTCCTGCAAACCCGGAGGTGTTCCTATAGAAGTGTGAATCCATCAAACTATCATAAAAGTCTTGAAGACTTATCATGCCCGATAAGTGGAATACCAGCTCCATAGATCCCATCTACCAAAATGGCGATCCCACGTCTTGCACCAACTACCGAGGAACATCCCTGCTAAACGTTGCATATGAGATCATATCCAAGGTACTGTGCGAACGTCTTAGGTCTTTCTGGAACAAACTTATCGGCACGTTCCAGTGTGGCTTCCGGCCCGTCAGATCGACCGTAGAAAAAAGTGTCACGCTATGGTAAATCCTGGACAATACCAACGAATTTCAAGCTGAGGCACATCATATTTTCATCGACTTGAGTCAGCGTACGGTGTATCCATTGCCTAGAGCTTTACAAAGCAGTGCCGGAATTCGCGTTACCATCGACTTACATTAGAGGACATGCGATGCAAAGTTCAGTTTGGAAACAGCTCATCTGAAAATTTTCCAAACTTGTACTGGATTCCGACAAGGAGATGCTCTATCATGCGATTTCTTCAATCAGATAGTGCGCAGGGCAGGAGTTAATTCAGGCGGCACTACCTTCAAACAAATTCATCCAGCTATTGGGGTACGCTGACGACATCGACATCATTGGTCGCTCCCGCACCGTGACGATGTGGATTGTCCCTAGGAAACCGATCGCGAAAGACCAAATGCTTGCTCTACCGTACTCTAATCCTACCAGTCCTACTTTACCCCGCCGATTGCTGGACAACGACCTTCCAAAGAAAAATATCTGCGCCGAATTTTCGGTCCTGTTTGCGAGATAGTCGAATGGAGGAGTGTGGATGTGACTCAAAAGATAAAAACAGTTAGACAACATTGGCTCGGTCACATCGAGCGAATGGACAATAATGCTCCAGCCAAAAGAACCTTCGAGTCCCAGCCTCCAGGTATAAGGCGACAAATAAAACTGAACCTCCGGTTTAAGGACCAAGCGATCGCGGATGCCAGAGCGTTTGGAGTGAATAAGTGGCAGCAACGTGTTCAGGGTTAATGGGGATGGAAGGCTGCATTGGAGCACGTTGAGTAAAGAAAAGGTCAGTAATCAATGTTTCTTGTAGCTACGAAAATTATAAAGCCAAACCGTCAACTTCCTTCCAGACTTAAAAAAGCGGATCTTCGTTCTTGTTTGATTTGACGGGACTAACGGTGACGCCACACCATGCAAGGAAAATGCTCGCAGCAATTTACCAAAATATTTTTTTTTTGTAAATTCTGTGCAAAATTTCTTGCAGTGAGAAGTCACACCGTGGAAGGATAGTGGTTGCTATAAACGACGTTTTCCTTGCTGGCAAGCACGTTTTGAGCAAACACTTTGCAAGCACTTTTCAGGTCGTTACAACATGCAAGCGTTTGTCACAAGTGATTGCTCCAAGTGACTTGTTACTGTGACAAGACAGATGCGGGACTTGCCATTTTCAGCTCGCAGAATTGTTGGAAGCGAGGCAATTGGTTCTTGTGGAGATTTTCACACGGATATTGCAGCATTCCAGGGAATCAAAGGCGACTCATCGAAGAGCAATTTGGGCGCCACCGTTTTTGTAACGTGATGTTGCAAATCCATGCTACGCTTCACTTATGAGAGATTTGAAGGCAGAGGCAGATAATGTTTTTCATAATTTTGCATGCCAATTTCATTGTAGTAAGTGTGAGAAAATGCGACCGTTTGTGCAGAAAAAAAAAACACACGATGGCATGAACCTATGAGCGTAAAGAAATGAATAAGGAATGGCACACAGTTTCAAGTGTTTCGAAATTCTCGGCCAGCAATCGTTCCATTTCAACTTTTCATTTACGATAAAGCTGCTATGCATTCGAACTGTCAAATCGACAGTGAAGCAATCGCTTGCATGCAAGGACTTTTCGGGTAGTCGCACCGTGCATTTTTAGCTTGGAACAAGCATTTCACTTGTTGTGAACACTTTTCTTTTTGATCTTGACTTGACTGATGCGTTTGACTTTGAACCACTAAGCCGGGGTCCCTGGTTCAAATCGCGAGAGTGTCACCTAAGTTTAATTCATGAGAAGTCATGAGAAGATTCTCTAGTTTGGTGTTAAATTTTCCCCGTTCGCTTTCTTCTTGGCAAAAATAAAACTTCACACACATAAATTAATGGAGAAGCTAAATTTGAGGCCCAGGTCTGTATGTACTGTCTAAATGGGCCGCCCTATACGGACTCGGCGCGAACATCAAAAACCTGATTTGGTCCTTTTCAGAAGAAAACACAAAGTCCCGCCCATTGACCCTCCCAAACTTAATTTCGCCAGTCTCAAGTTCTCAGAATTAGCCAAATACCTGGGTCTGGTTTTGGATAAGAAATTGAACTGGAAAACCAACATCCAAGAACGCGTTAAGAAAGCCAACGTAACCTTCTACTCTTGTAAAAAGGCAATCGGAAAGGAATGGGGTATGCAACCACATATCTCTTTCGGGCTTTACGTGTCTATCATAAGACCCATACTCCACTATGGTGTCTTATTCTGGTGGACGGATTTAGAAACAGCTTCAACCGCAACCTACAAGGTAGAGATCAAAGATCAGCTTGCATATGTATAAGCGGAGCTCCACAACCTCCTCAGCCCTAGATGTAACCCTACACCTAGTGCCTGTGCAGCTGTGAGACTGAGAGCCTCGTCACAATGGACATCCACTCAAGGTGAACAAACAAAAATCAGCTTGCATATGTATAAGCGGAGCTCCACAGCCTCCTCAGCCCTAGATGTAATCCTACACCTAGTGCCTGTGCAGCTGTGAGACTGATAGCCTCGTCACAATGGACATCCACTCAAGGTAAACACACAAGAATCCTGAATCACCCTAACATTACAGAAAACGACCAGACCACTAACCAACTTGGTTTTGAGCATAACTTCAGGACAACCATTCCCAGTCGCCTTGAATGGGAGTCGGATACGATCGGAACCAATAACTCGATTCACTTAATACGCGTGAGTCTAAAACAGAAACTGGAGTTATTGGAGGTGTTTTCTCCAAGCGGCTCAACCTCAGCATACCAACCCAAATCCAACAGTGAGCCCAAGCTGGGGGGCAGCATTTTTAAACTTTGCATACACACTTACTTACACTCGGATGTATTCAAAGTATGAACCCTTGGGCTCACTGTCGAATTGAGGAATTCGGCGTTGTTTCGCTCGGCTTTATTTCACGGCACCGCTGCAACCTAACCTATGTTTGAGGTCCTTAATCCCAGATATTTGATTTGTTACCACATTAGACGAAGGAGTTTCGGTTTAGAATAAGAAACCCTACCACCGCAGAAAGTGGAAGCAGCTCGCAGCTAACACCGATCAGTACCACAGAGATGTGCCACAGTTTTCTATAGCGCCATGGTTGTCCGGAAAGTGATTTTCACGTTGAAAAGAGATTTCATACCCATCCTTATGAAATCTCATGTCGCAATAGAAAACTGTGGCACATCTCACCTAATTTGCACACGTGGTTAGCACCTTCCATCTTCTACTTAAAATGGCGCCAATTGATGTCACCCACTTCAAATGCTAGCTGTAGGATGCCTTGGCTCCAAAATCAAATCCCATTACCCTAACTGCTTTTCAATTATCTCCTCCTTCGAGTAACAACATCATCAACATACCTACACACCAACATCATGTGCCTCAGGATGGGGAAAAAATGATAATGAGGCGCGCCCTCACACACCCTTACACAGACGCAGCAGCACTACCATTGCAATTTATTCAAATGAAATTGAAAATCCTGCCTTTGATATCTATACGGCACGGAATCATTGAACCAAACACAAACCTGTTGATCCGCTCAAATAATGATACAGTTTCCGCTCTAAATAGATACACGAACCCGTCCCCCACCATTTGGATGATCCTTCGCGTTCTTTGCCGTTCATTGAAGCACAGACTTCTTAAGGACGATTTTGTGCGCACGCAAAACAACTTCAGGCAAGTGTAGGCGTATTGCCTTTCGTGCTCGTCGTACTATATACCCACACCGAAGGACACCGAAATATTTCCTATTCCAGATGTTCACCGGAACGTGCAATCGCTTCAACCATATCCTTCGTAACGTCTATCTGCTCTTTCTGCTCGTTTATCTAGAGCCTCGCACAGTACAATGATTAAAATGTTAAAAATGCAAAATAACTCAGGGAATGGAAAAAGTATATATGTGGGTGTGTGTGTGTGTAGGAAGCAGACGTTGTTTCCTTTATAATAATTTTTTTTTTATCCTCCTAGTCTTCAGGACGAACATAACTCGGAAGTGCTTAGTAAATTCTTCATATTATTGCTGGTCTTAGAAGAGCTCTTCTGATCGACGGGAAGTGGTAACCTACTTACAGAGGCGGATGCGATTCCCATCAAGGACGAGGAAACTACAACTGTTGTTATTACTACTCCTGAACGAGCAGAATTCCTACCACACTTTCGTCCTTTTTTCCTTTTTTTTTTTTGTTATAGCGAATTACTTTTGCAAGAGTGCAAGCTTGCATGCTAAGAAGGACACGATTCGAGACATTCAACATGCAGACGGGAATTGGATTTAATGTTGCCAGGAGTGAATTACAGCAACAGCATCGTGTGTAGTGGCATCCCTTCATCCATCACTGCGGGTGGATCTCATTTAGACACGTCGTCGGGTCAGTCGGACGGTGTGGTGGTTGGTCTAACTTTTGTTTTCGGATTCCTACCCTTTTTTGTCGGAAGTCATCCCTCAGAAGGTTTTTTTTTTTTTGAAAGGCCAGGTTTGGAGTGAGGGTTCATTGTTGGTTCAGTTTGTGCCAAGTGCGATCGGAAATTGAAGGGAAGTGTTCAAGTGGTGGGCACTTGCAGTGGTTTTTGAATGGCAGCCTGGGGTAGGTAGGTATTTCTATGTGAACGAGAGAATGTTGGCAGAAGTATCTCGAGTTGAATGTAATTAATTAAGGGGATATCTACTTCACCCATACAGGTTCTCTGTTTGGAAGGGTTTTGCTCTCATTTCGAATGGGAGTGGTTGGCTTTACGCTGGAGTACTCAAAGCTTAATTACTGCAAATGAAATAAAATATTCTGCCAAGTCGACTTGATCGTTAACATAAAAGGTTTCCTTTGAATTAATCACGCGATTTGCAAAGCTTTGACACGCGAAGCAGTGAGTTGATTTCAGCCCAACCAATCCTTACAAAAGTATGGCTCGTTTGACTGAATGCCATGAAGAAAATTTAAGTCGTGTGGGTACCAGGAACATCTTTGCATTAACCACTCCATTAGCAAAGCCATGGCATTTGATCTACTAAACCAATTTTACCTAGACGAACTTTCACAGACGAATTCTAGGTCTGAAAGTGAAGCCAAAATCACTGCCCAAGCACGACAGACCAGCTTTTATTCAGAAGGTACAGACCCTGGCAAGTATAACCTATCTTCGATGAAATGATGATCGATATCGGATATCGATTCGGTCCTTGCGAATTGCTACTATTGTGGGTCAACTTTAGCCGCAGAGATATATTTGATACGAAAAACATCCAATGGCTATCCGCTTGCCCAAGGCTATGAAGGATAGCCCCTAACTTTCATTCTTGTCACAACGTCATTTGACGAATAAGCCATATAGTGACCTCTTGGTGTAGCTGCTCTCCTCGGTAGGTTGCGGTTGGAGGCTGTTTCTAGAGCAATCCAGCAGACTAACACACCGTACAACAGTATGGGTCCAATGATGGACACGCAACGCCAGAAAGAAATGGGATAAGCAGCAATAACTGTTTCCGATTGCGGTGGGAAACCGTTAGGGCCTCGGTGGCTTTCTTTACGCGTTCTCGAACATTGACTTCCCAGTTCAATTTCGCATCCAAGACTAGATCCAGGTTCTATGATGGTTCTAGAAACTTGAGACTAATGCCATTAGGTTTTGTAGGGTCTGAATTTTGTGCTGATAAAACCCAACCGGTTTTTTTATTGTTCGGACCAAGTTCACATCTGGCGGCCCATTTGGAGTGTACTCTGAGCCATTTTGTTATAGCATACGGAACGGTGATTGGTCCTTTGAGGGGCATGTAGCATATTACCCTTACTCTTGTATCAAGCTGAAATCTTCTTGTCATAGCTTAAGCCCCCATGGTCGTTGCCGAAACGCATCTACATTTTTATTAAAAAAAATAGAAACTGATCAAGCCAGGTGGCAAGATATTCAGCCCAGCGAGGTATCCGTCGGAGCGGAAAATTGTCCGATTTCGATACGATTCGGAGGATTTAAGCTTCGAGGTATTCTTTCGAACAGCTGTTCGGAATATTGCTCCGATATTTTGCAACGCATCCCGGCGAATTGCGTTGAAGTGCGTTCAGTTGCATTTTCGTGCAATTTTTAACAGCGAAGTGCAATTTTTTTCCGACTTCCTCAGACACAAATTTTTCGCTGAATTTATTTACGAATTGTAGTGAAGCGATATTTTTTCCGATGACACATACCTCGAACGGAATTTGAACCTCCGACGAAGTATGCGCTACGGAAAATTGTCCGCTCCGACGGATACCTCGCTAGGGCAGATTTAACTGCACTTCTCAACAGCTGCACTTCTCACGAGCTCAGTGGCGCGATGAACTGCCACGAAGAAGGAGTGGGTTCGAATTCCAGCCGTAGCAACACCTAGCTTCCAATTATCGCAACAGCTCTTGATGTAATCGAAGTCACGTTGTAAAAGTATGTTGATGGCCTGATCTGTACGCCACTAGGTTGTCTGCGTACGGGTGCAGTATATGCACCCCTGCGGCAATAATCCCTTGTGGGGCTTTGTCCTCAAAATGAAGGAAATAGCCCCGCCACTCTAAAGCACAAACTCCAGCGGGCGTTATTACCATTTGAGATTGGAAATCTATTCAAGTTTGGTGTATTCAAAGTTTTTATGTGAGTGGGGACATGCCGGCCCCCTGCACCCCTGCGGCAATAATCCCTTGTGGGGCTTGGTCCTCAAAATGAAGGAAATAGCCCCGCCACTCTAAAGCACAAACTCCAGCGGGCGTTATTACCATTTGAGATTGGAAATCTATTCAAGTTTGGTGTATTCAAAGTTTTTATATGAGTGGGGACATGCCGGCCAACTGCAAACCCCCTGCTTGGACTAACTGTTGGATATGGGATGTGTGAGAGTTTGGATCCATGCGAAAGGAAATTAACCCCACAAGCAAAAGTCATTAGCAGCGCTGCTGAACCCTGCTGGGCTAGCTATTTCCATTGTTTGGGAATTAAGCCCCATGGGGGTTATTTCCGTGGAGGTTATTATACTGCACCCAGGGTACGCTATAGCGTGTCTGAAGGAATCTACAAGATTATCTACTTGTAAAAATGATAAACAATGTCGGGGAGTTCACAGCCCCCTGTTGCTAAATATTCTCAATTTCAAAGAATTTTCTTGAGAAGCATATAAGCATTTCATCTTTACAGAACCATGCCTAGTCAGGAAACAAACTGGTCAGCCTATGAAGGATAACGATAGAGAATTCCATCAAGACCTCACCGACACATTCGATACCAAAAAAGGTTTAAGGCAAGGCACTATAATGTGACTTCTGAAATTTGTTTCTTTAGAGTATTGTGCAAAACTCCCGAGCTAACACCAGAAGCGCAAACTTCCATAAATCTGTAGAACTACTAAGCCCCAACGTGATGTCATAGCGTTTGCCAGTATGGAAAGGTAAATGAACGTAACATATACTCGGGTATATGCTGTCAATGCGAAAGGCCACTCAAGATTGACGAATTGCACAGATCGTCACCATTGACACATGTAACTTTGAGGTAGTACGGGCCTTTTTCTAACTCTGATTAGCTAGACGCTCTGAGTACCGTCTGAATGTATTTTTTGATCCTGCAAAACTCTTCTCAGCACGTACCAGCTAGGGTTGTGGATCAGGAAATCACGGTTTATCGGCTAAATTCGTCGGACGGAGAAATTTTTGCCTCCCCAACATAAAACACTTTTATGATGCGTCACAAAAAATCAAAAGCAGACAAAGTTAAGCTACTTGAACCTCGGAGGGACTAATGGATTTAAAACCGAAGAAAAGCAAGAGAGGAACAGACAAAACAGCTGGCCTTCGCCTCTACGAAAAATAAATCCCTGGATAACAACGCGAAGACCTTAAATAAAATAAAACTAAAACTGCTACTAAATATCTACCCGAAAGTGAAAAAGCTTCCCAATGTCTATCCTTCTTAGCAGTTTCACTACACACAATCCGAGAGACAGCAGTTGTTATGGCTTACCCCTCGTATCGTAATATCACCCTTACCGATGTTATGAATAATAGCCCCTTGACAGTACCAAATACTAGGCTGGCTAAAGTCTTGAGCAATAAACCTACACGACCCTTGTTTCAAAATCAACTGTTTACGCCTCGCCAAACGGTAGGCCTTGGCCTTGCCCTATCGGGAGGCTGTCTACACTTTGGGAAGCGGTGGTACGAACAATCGTGGCCAAAACTACTAAGTCGAAACCTCTAATCTTAACAGAAATACTTAACGACGACAATAAGCAAGAAAGCGGACCAAATATTAAGCACTTTTGAAGGAAACGCTTTTGTCAAATATTTGCTCCTGTATGTGAGGAAGCGAACGAAGGTGTGAGGTGAGAGGTAAAAAACCTTTACTATCTTAAAACTAACCTCGATAAACTCGATCCCAGCTTCTTACAACAAAAAAGGTTCGTTGCGATTCCAAATCAAGCCAGCTGTTGATGACAGAGTTTGGCATTCCCACCCCTTCGTTTCACGTGACACATTCGTGGGCTATCCCCACGTCTACTGGAGATAGTCCCTTCATTACTCAGGCACAATCTAAATACAAAAAGAAATTTTTGGCGCAACAGGCTTGTTAGTACCCTGGGCCTAGCTTTATCACAACCAGTCATGTGTGCATAAACTCTAAGCCCTGAAATGTAGTTAAAGTAGGTGCATGTCAGGTACTGTCATCGAGCCCCTCTAAACTGCGCCAACTATAGAAGCATAAGTCTCCTCACCATCGCCTACAAGAACCTATCTGCCGTAATATGTGAATGCCTGAAACCGTTTACCAATAACCTGATCGGCTGTTAGCAGTGCGGATTTAGGCCAGGAAAGTCCACAACCGATCAAATTTTCGCACTCGGGAAGATCCTGAAAAAAAACCACCACCTCTTCATCGATTTCAAAGCCGCATACGACAGCATTTATAGAGACGAACTAGTTTGGGTATAAGAAGGCAAGTCAGTAGTAAAGCCCTCACTCAAACTACTAAGCAGATCCTATATAAGATCCTTATCATCGCAGTCCTGCTCTACGGCGCTGAAGCATGGACCGTCTAAAAAGCGGATGAAGAAAGCCGTGGTCTATTCGAGAGGAAAGTTCTTCGAAAAATCTTCGGTCCCGTTTGCGTTGACGGGCTATGGAGACGAAGATTCAACCAAGAACTATACAAGCTGTACAGTGACATGCCTCTGGTTAAGATGGCTAGGATGTGTAGAACGAATGGACACCAATACACCGGCTCGCTGAGTCTTCGATTCCCATCCAGACGTCGGACGCAGTAGAGGAAGACCTCAGCTTAAGTGGCGCGAATTAAAACACTTGTTTCTTACTTTTAAAATTAAACAATATTTATTTGGAACTATGTCCTTTATTATTGAAATACTTTTTACTAATTCTAAAAGGAGCTTAAGGCTACTATGTAGTTACAATAAGACTGTTGATAAATTCATCATACAGTCGTATTTATATACTTTTCTTATCTATCTACAAGGAGACCCAAGCGTACAATCGTCTTGCTTGATAATGAAGAAGAGATAATATTCCAACATTGTATACAAACGATATTATCTCTTTTACATATGTTATCATTGTAGCGTTGTGTGCAAGACTGTACTAGAGACTAAAGATATCATTGAATACAAATAATGTTATCTTTTTTCTCAATATGTCTTGCTATGGATACTTAACTCCCCCCCTTGTTAAACGAAATCGTCCCGATTTTTCGACGCTATTTTTAACATTTCTCTTTCATAAGTTTTGTTATATGCGTCAATCTTTTTTTTGTTTTTGACGATCTGTTATACATTGTATAGTTTTTATCATTACGTACGTAAATGCTAGAATAACAATCAGTGTTACAATTGTGTATATAGTTGATAATATCGGTTTTTCTTCAAAAGGAATAATTAGTTTTTTTAAAGTATCTATGTTATCGAATTTGTACATTGTATCTTCTTTAATTATTTGGTCGATGTAAGATTCTGAATTATGATTTCTTAATATAACTTCTTTAATTTGCTTATGCATGTTTTTGTATATTTTATCGTCTAGATTTATAGTATTTTCATAAGTAACTAAGTTTATACCATTAATTGTTTGATTATTTAACTTATGCTTACCGCTTAATAACATAACACCGGATTCAATTTCCAAGTCGTAATCGTATTCTTGTTTAATGTTGCATTTTGAAGTTATATTCTTTAAAAGTGGAATAAGACAATTTTCTTCTTCAAAGTTAATTTCACAAATGTTTTTACTTAGATGATTTTGACAATTTCTTGTTCTTAAATAAGTTTGGTTACATAAGGCAATTGTTTTATCTGTAATGATTTTTCCATGTTTTGAATTTAAAGGTGTTACTTTATACAATTTACATGATTTAATTAGAACTGGATATTTATATATTGTGATGAAGAATTCATCAGTTCTAGCTAATAATATTTTAGAGTACTCAAGTATATTTATTATGGGTACTTGAATTATTTCATGTTGAATAATATTTTTAATGTCATCTAAGTCTAGGCTTTCTGATAAATATTCATTATTTTTTGCTGCATTAATTGTTCTGGTCAATAATAATAATTGTTCGTACACTTGTTCTATTACTAAATGTTCTTTAAGGCTCTGACCTTCGAATTGTTGCAAAATTTGTTCAAATCTAGAATTTATAGTTTTTTGTTTATTATTGTTTTCTATGAGATTATTTATACTCGTTTCTATGTTAACTAAGTCATAATGGTCAGGATTACCAAACACATATTTGAAAGCTGTTCCTAAAAAGTTAATTGATCTAGTATGCCTAGTATGTTCTTGTAATTGGTCTGCTAAATTCTTAATTTTACTTAACCAAATTTTTTCTTCTTGTGTAGGTTGATATTTACTAGTTACGATATTTACGTAAGGTTGAAATATCGAAGTCAGGTTGGTGGCATGTAACAAATAAGTTTGTTCTTTGAATAAATACACGTCATCTGTTTGCGTAAGTATAAACTTCTTGTTTAGTAACTCAGTTATTTGAACGTTTCCTTGCCCTTCTTGACTCTGTACAATTCCTAGTAATGTTAGGAATATTAATATTTTCGTCATCTGAAAAATGATAATTCTTTATGTTATCCTTGTGAATTTTTGTTCCTTCTTTAGAGATTACAGTGTCTCCTTTATCTTCTTCTACTATTCTTGTTATGTATCTGGCGTTAGATTTCTTTCTAAGACCTGTGATTCTTACCATTATCTTATCTCCTTTTTTATACTCTCTGTGTCGAGTTCCTTTATTTAGACGTTCGATCACTTTTTTGGATGCTGAGTTTAGTTTATTTATTATAATTTCACTATTGCTATATTTATTTTGATTAAAGAAAATGTCTCTAGGTTTCAGACCGGTAACTGAGTGTATAGAATTATTTAATTCACGCACTGTTCTAAATATTTCTTCGATAAGTCTTGTTTTATTCTGAATTGTGAATATTCTAGACAGTTCAGTTATTGTACCGTTTACACGTTCTACCTGACCGTTCGCTGTCGATCTGTATACTGGAGTTTCTACTTTAGTTATGTTGTATTTCAAACACATTTGGTTCACCATTTCTGTTTTGAATCCCTTCTCGTTATCTGTCATGAGTCGTTCACATTTTGGGAAATAATTAGATAAGACCTCTTCCATAACGTCGTACAGTCTGTTTCGAGTTTCGATTTCCCGAAGGATTGTATATTTAGAATACTTATCTACTGTTACAAGGAAAGTATACTTGTCGTTGAAGTATATGTCCATATGAATGTGTGTTCCCACATGTGTTGGTATTTCTGAATTATTCAGAGGTTCTCTGATAGGTTTTCTTTCATATTTTCCAAATAGACATGCTATGCATTTTCTGTTGAAACTCTTTGCTTGTTTATTTAGATCGGGCCAGTAATATTTCTCTGAGATTTCTTGTATATTGTTACGTAACCCTCGGTGTGCTCTTTCGTGAGTTACCCTTACAAGTTTTAGTTGTTCCTCCAAATTTGTCACGTCTTGAAGTTTTCTTGGTGTGAATATAAATCTTACTAGTGGGAATTCTTTTTTTATGTTTTCACCATATTTGTATATGTTTTCAAATTTCGTATGCAAAGCTACAATCTTTTGGGGTTGTATAACTTCTTTCATCTGCCTTAGTAAAGAGTCTTTGTCCTTAAACTTTATTATGAGTCTTATTTTGTTACTAAAATAGATTTGTGTTTCGATATTATTTGTTATATCTTCAATAAGTTCGAACTGTGCAGTGTATGCATTAAAAGGCTGATTCACGGTTTTTATTATATCATTAGAAGAACTTTCAGCTGAATGTGCTGTTTCTATGGTAGAAGCATTTATGCGTTGACGTGATAATGCGTCAGCTACAAGATTTAGGTTTCCTGGTTTATAAACTAATTTTGCTCCAAAGTCTTCAATGATTCCCTTCCAACGTTTCAGCTTTGTGTTGGGATTTTTTTCTGATACAGAATATATAAGGCTCTGGTGATCGGTATATATGGTTAAGTCTGCTATACCATATATGTAGTTTCTGAGTTTTTGTAAGGACCATATGATCGCTAATAGCTCTTTCTCGTTTGTGCTATAGTTCTCTTCTGTCTTACTCAGTGTTCTTGACAAGAAGTGTATAGGTTGCTTATTCTGACTTAGTACGGCTCCAATAGCTATGTTGGATGCATCAGTAGTAAGCTCGAATGGTTTACTATAATCCGGTTGAAAAAGTTCGACTTGTTCTTTCAAATAATTTTTTAAAATTCTAATCGCTTCTAATGCTGAATCATTCAGATTTAACTTAATATTTTTACTTTGTTTTTTGTTTACTTTACCGTTATCTCCTCGTAAATATAATGTCAGGGGCTTGGCTATGCTTGCGTATCCTTTTATAAACTTACGATAGTAACCTGTAAGACCTAAAAATCCTCTCAAATCCTTTACCGTTTGTGGGACTGGAAAATTTTCTATAGCTGCTATTTTCTCAGGGTTCGTAGTGATTCTACCATGTCTGATTATGTGACCTAAGTATTCTACTTCTTCTTGAAAAAACTTACTTTTCTCATCAGATATTTTTAATGTGGCTTTATTGAGTACGTCGAATACTTGACTTATGTGCTGTATATGTTCTTCCTCAGATGAGGAATATATCAATACGTCATCAATGTAAACGTGTACGAATTTACCTACAAAGTCTCTCAAAATGTCGTCCACGCATCTCTGAAATATGCTTGGTGCATTTTTGAGCCCGAAAGGCATTCGTTTAAAATGATATTTTGCGCCATTTATAGCAAAAGCTGTTTTTTCTTTATCATCTGTTTTGATTTTAATTTGGTGGAAACCTGACTCCAAATCTAATGTTGTAAAGTACTTGGCTTTACCTAAATTTTGAATTGTCATGTTGACATCCGGAATGGGGTATCTGTCTGTTACAGTGTGAACGTTAAGTTTTTGGAAATCAACAACCATGCGCCGTTTTGGTTTTCCTTTTTCGTCCAAACCTTTTTTAGGTACTGTCCATATGGGACTGTTATAAGGACTATGGCTTTTTTCTATTATATCGTCATGTAAGAGTTTCTGTATTTCTTTGTTTACGAATTCGTTATCTGCTATGGGATATGGATATTGTTTAACATAAACCGGATTATCATTGGTCGTCCTAATGCTTGCTTCTATAGTATCTGTAAAGGGTAACGGTCCTATGCTGTTATTAATCTTCATCAGTCTATCTATGTCTGCTTTATAAATATTATTTTCCCCAATTATGTAATTAATTTTCTGAATAGATTCGACACTGCTTATGGTAGTTAGAGTCATATTACTGAAATTTATTTCCGCGTTTAGAACTTTAAGTCCTTCATATCCTAATATCATATCAAAAGACTGAATATCCTCTAATTCAAAAAATGTTATATTTTTCTTTAATATCCTAACTACTTTCTTTGTATCTACCATAGAATAACCATGCATTGTTTTTATTTTTATAGGTTTAATTTTAATTTTTTCGCTAGAATCGCATTTTCTATTAATGTAATTATGGGTTGCACCAGTATCAATAAGAATTTTATAAATTTCCTTAGAAATAGTACTAGTTAAATTTAAGCAGGGCAACCCGTCTACTAGTTTAAATGATCTATTCTTATGTTATTATTTACCATACATTCCGTTTCATCTGCTTCTGCATATGTACTGCTGACATCGTCTCTGCGTTGTTGTCGGGAGTTATTTACTCTCTGCTGCTTGAAGTTCTGCTGATAAGATCGTTGCGGTCTGTTGTGTGTGTTGAGACTCCCGCTGTGTTCACGTTTCGCTGGTGGATTATATACATCGGGTTTGTATTGATTCCAATTTTGTCGCTGTGCATGTACAATTTGTCTCGAGTTTATCTCCATCGGCTGTGGTCCTTGATTGTGTTGCTGCATATTATCGTATTGCTTCTGGGGTTGATAATTCGTTGTTTGGCTCGAATAATTTGGTCTTCTTTCGTTTCTGCGTTCATGTGGCATATTTTTGTGGTGCTTATCTTGAGTGAGATGTAAATGCCTGTGCACATTATCATGTTCTATTCTGCGAGCAATTGCGAATGCGTGTTCTAGATCATTTATTGTAGCTGAATATAATGATCCTCTTGTAAAGTTGTCACTCATACCATCAATGAATATACGAACTGCGTCGTCGTTAGCATTTTTAATTAGTCTGTCGATTATATTCGGCGGATCACCTGACATAGTGATTTTTGATATTATTAAATTGAGATTTTTATTTATCTCGTCGTGGTATTCAGACAGTGTGCTTCTTTTTTGCGTGATGGCTTTCATCATGTCTTGTAGCACGTATAGAGGTTCTTGATTAGAGTACGTATAATCTAATCTGTTACGTATCGCCTCAAAATTAAAAATTGTGTTATAATTAGTTAACACATTCGCGGCTGCACCCTGTATTTTACTTTTCACTATAGTCAATGCTGCTGCGTACTTACTGTGTGTTTTGAAGTTTTTAATGCTGTCCATTAATCTGGATGCTTCTTCGCGCCACGACCGATAATTTGATTGATCGCCGTTGAAAATAGGTAGGCTTTTAAATGCGTCTAACTGTATTTCACTACCATCTGTATATGTGGTTCTTATTTCCTCTAGCACAGGTATGTTTGGTACTATGCCTAATCCAGATTTTACTTCATTTAGTTTTGTTTCTAAATTAGTGTTTATTTGATTTTGGTTAGTTATTATTGCTGCTAACCTTGCATTCTCTGTGCGTGTGTGCTCTAGGGTTTGTGTTACTGTGTTGCTCCTGGTTTCTAAAGCTTCTAATCTTGCCATTAATACTGCGAGTTGTTCCATTTTGAACTCGTGTCTGTTGTCGTCGAATTTGTGTGTTTTTTTTTCCTCCACATATACACTTTCACTGAATTGCTTTGCTGCTTCGTACGAAGAAGCTATATTTGTACCTGCTATGCTAGGTAATTCTTGTAACCGGTAACGCGAGTGTTCTGTTTATACTAGATTTCACTACTTGTTCCCGAGGTCCGCTCGATTGAAGTTAAAAAGTATATTTAACCTCCTGGCAGGATCGCCAATTAAAACACTTGTTTCTTACTTTTAAAATTAAACAATATTTATTTGGAACTATGTCCTTTATTATTGAAATACTTTTTACTAATTCTAAAAGGAGCTTAAGGCTACTATGTAGTTACAATAAGACTGTTGATAAATTCATCATACAGTCGTATTTATATACTTTTCTTATCTATCTACAAGGAGACCCAAGCGTACAATCGTCTTGCTTGATAATGAAGAAGAGATAATATTCCAACATTGTATACAAACGATATTATCTCTTTTACATATGTTATCATTGTAGCGTTGTGTGCAAGACTGTACTAGAGACTAAAGATATCATTGAATACAAATAATGTTATCTTTTTTCTCAATATGTCTTGCTATGGATACTTAACTCGCGCACATGTAGAAACCGACCTCAACCAATTTGGAGTGCGCAACTGGAGGCAGTTAGCTAAGAACCGGGCTAATTGGAAAGGCATGTTGGTTGAAGTTCAGGTTCAATTCTGTAGCGCCACTTAAGTAAGTAAGGTTTAAGGTTTTTTACTTCGAATCTTCAGCCTTTGGAAACAACGAACATTCGGTTTAAGGATCGAGCGACCGCAGATGCCAGCACGCATGGTTTGAATGACTTAAATAATTGTGCCTGGGATTGAGTAGAATGGAAGTCTGCCTTGTCTAAGGCAGGAGCTATTAGAGACCTCGCTAAATTAAAGGAAGCGAGTAAGAACTAGTTGAAGTCGTTGTTCTGTTCGGCCAAACCAAAAAAGATTTCAGCCTCAGAAGCCAAAATTGAACCCACAGTTTTGTCGAATGCTCTTAGGTGCTAACAAAATAATCGGAGAATAAAATTCGAGGATGCAGTTCCTGATACGCCCTGTTGTCAACAAATGAGAAAACCTTTGCCTGCTTACTGACCTTGTGATTTTTTTTTATCGATTTTCATGTCTGCAGCTTTTAACAACAAACCTTTGAAATTAAGTTCTGATATCTCAGACCATTTCCATTTGACACACCTTCCATTCACTTCGAATGTTGCGATGATGTTGGAAAACCATGATTTATTCAAATTATCCTTCCCCAGTCATCCCGCTTGGCAGCAACTCCTTTAACCATCGTCGACAGGGTGCGGTTAAATTTTGCATGTTTGCTGGTCCAACTCTTGAATTAAACTCAATTCAGAACAATTCCTCTGCGTGTTCCTTTCGAATTAGTTTCACAAATACACGCGCAAAAAAAAAGCCAAAAATTTCCATAGGCACACATCCTGATGGTTGATTTAAGCCAGCAACACAACCACCACAACGGAAACCGCATTATAGCCGCACTAAAACTAAATTAATTAAACCGACGTTACGTGGTGAAGGCAACAAAAGTCCTCGTAAAACTATCTCCTAGCATTTTACGACAGCAGTTACAAGTTAAACGTCAATAATTCCTTCGTCCTCGACGAAGTCGCCCGCTTCCAGCACAACTATACGACCACTTTAGGGAGTGACACTGCCGTTCGCATCCTTTATGAGCTTCATTATGGAGTCGTCATGCCGTATCCTGGGTAGTTGGCATTTCAAAACCATCATTCCTCAGCTCACACCAGATGGAGGAAGCGCATAAATCTTATCGTAAGTAATAAATGGCCTACATCCTGCGGGGAGAGGATAAAATGCAAAAGCCTGGAAGCGTCAGATTTGTCGTTTCGGCTTTTGTCTGTGTTAGCATATCCCTGCCACGAGCTGAAGCGCCAAGAAACGTAAAATAAGCGACCATTCATCCAGTCACTTGGAAAATGGTTAAAATTTAAATGCACACATACCTATACGCGCTGAGAATATGTATCCTGGCGGCCCAGAGTCATTTCCCCGTGAAATCATCACCATCACTATTATCATCGTCCTCGTTGTGTAGTCGAAGTGGTAGAACGGGTTGTTGCAGTACCAAAATCCATCTGTTACACAACACAGCCCGATGCCAAAACATTCTACAAGGACTCGCTGTCACAATGTTTCAATGCATCGTTGTGTGTTTGCCGGCTGGGTTTTGTTCCCCCGGACGCTAGGGACACAACAATTTTAACATTATTCGGTTAAAATTCGAGGAAAACCGTATTGTCCTGGCACGTTCCTCCATTGGATTCTCCATTCCGACCGACACGACGACAGAGGAGATGACCACCACACCATACACATAGCACCTATGCCATTGGCCACGGCCGAGAATGAATTCCATTTTAGGCGAATAAGTTAAGTAACAGTTAATGGTCGAAGGAGGTCCCTGGTGAAAGGCAGAAAGGCATCCTTTCACACACCACCAGATTGTATTGCGGTAGCCGGGGTGACTTTGCAAGTGCTGCAACGAAAGCTTTTTGTATAGGTGCTGGACCAGGGGCGGTGAGTCCTTGACGTTTGGTGTACGATGATTTTGTGTGTGGTAATTCTACCACAGGATTGCTGTGAGCTAAAAGTGACTAACGCTCGTCCAAAGGAATAACTAAAGCATATGCGAACAACGAGACGACAATGCCGAGGATTCAAATGAGAAAACGCACTTTAGAAGATTACATTGTTAAACAGGGTTGGCTTTGCAATTTTCATGTCCTTTTCAAGTTAAAATCTACAGCGGATGTATAGCATTATTTTATGTGACCTTTATAAGAATTGCTGGTGCTTGCGAGGTTGTGTTTCTGAGGACCGAGTCGGAAATTGCCTGGTGGCAACAACAAAAAAAAAAAAAAACAGTTAAGGGAGAGGCTCAATATCTTAACAAAATTATATTTTACTATCGCTGAACCATGCAAAATGGCCGACCTGCAAGTATCCTTCTCAGACCGTAATTTTGTTTTCAAAGGAAAGAGGAAAACTATTCAGTGAAGTTCCGCGAAAGACCAATTCGAGTAGATTCTTGCATGACCAAGCCAGGTTCGAACTAAGCCGAGTACCAATGAGATATTGGGCGTTTGCGGTCCATACAGGAGTCAAACCTTGATTCTCCCTTCATCTGTGAGTCCGAAGTATTATTTTGCCATGAAGAAACTTACATAAGTGGAGCTACAGTCCGGAATGACCCAGGGCCTCAACCAACAAGCCTCTCCAATTAGGCCGGTCCTTAGCTAACTGTCTCTAGTTGCACACTACAAGTTGGATTAGGTCGGTTTGTACTTGTGCTCTCCGAATGTAATCCGAATTTGTTTCCCAAAGAAATAGGCAGATATGACAGCCACTTAAGACGAGCTCTTCCTCTACTGCGGCCGACGAGACGTTTGGTCGGGAATCGAAGACTCTGCAAGCCGAAGTATTGGATTCCATTCGTTCTACATGTCCAATGCGAATTGTTTTGACCAAGGGTATGTCGCTGTACAGCTCGTGTAATTCTTGGTTAAGTCTGCAGCTCTATAGCCCGTCAACGCAAACGGGACCGAAGATTTGTCGAAGAATTTTCCTCTCGGATCGACCATTTCTTCATCTGCTTTTGGGACGGTTCATGCTTCAGCGCCGTAGAGCAGGACTGTGATGATCACGGTCTTATATACGATCCCCTTAGCAGTTCGAGTGAGGGCTTTGCTACTAAATTTCCTTCTTAGCCCGAAGAAACAGCGGTTAGCAAGAGTAATTCTTCGTTCTATATCTGGGAGATGTTGTCAGAGTTAATAGCGGAGCCGAGGTAGGCAAAGTCACGTACCACCTCAAAGTTGTATACGTCAATGGTGACGTTCTGTCCAACTCGTCGATGTTGTGTATTGACAGCATATACTTGGTCTTACCCTCATTTTTAGCTGAATCCATTTTTACCGCTTTCTTCTCTATACCAGCAATCTTGGCTGTGGCGCGTTGAGTTGAGGTAGACAAAGATGGCAGTTCAGCATTGGACCCAAGTACCTTTTATGTGCCGTTTCTTACCACGACTAGTGTGACCTTAATTTGATTGTTTTGGATGTGGTACAGGTGACCTCTAGATCCAGTCTGTGAGGCTTAGAAAACGGAAAAGATCTTGCATTCTTACACCCGAGATATGGCTAAGGTTGTCGAAGAATGGTTGGTCCAATGCACGCAATCTGGCTCTTGCTAGCGTCGAGCATTTGCAGATAAAATGAGAGATGGTTTCTCTCTCATTTGTGTTCCCGCAACTGCGGCATTGAGAGTGTATGGAATCCTTAGTTTGGCCGTATACTGCTTGGGCATATGCACAAAGACTTTTTTGTTCCGCGGCAAATAGACGAGTAAAAAGAAGAGACTGTGGTAAAGTGGTTTTGTATCAAGATCTTTATTGACGGAGATCAATTCTCTTACTGACTAGACTTATTTTAACTTAAACTAAAAAGGTACAAATTCATGATTTAATTTCTATGTATGTGTATGTTGATATATTTATGTATTTGATATGTGTTATGTGTATATGTGTGTGAGTGCTTGCATGTGGTATAAAGCACAGTAATTTTATGCATGCATTTAATTGTTAGAAATACATTATGTTAAGTGTTTTTATATAATCCACAATTCAAATTATTTACCGCGAGTGCAAGGTGTCACTACATCACCCCCTTTCCAGTAAAAAAAAATAAAATATATATATATATATATATATATATATATATATATATATATATATATAAATGTTTTACGTAAATTTCACATTCTTTTTAATCGTAAAATCATTGCTAAGAATTCCAAATGCAGGTTTTAATCGATCTATTGAAATTGAGGAGTGCTTTCCGTTTAAATTCACTACAAAATATTTACGAAGTTTTTTTATAACTAAAAAGGGTCCGTTATATGGCTGATGGAGGGGAGGTTTGACACTATCTACTCTAACAAAAACATGAGTACAAGTTTCTAAGGATTTTGGGATGAAAATGTCTGTTTGGTTTCTTATTCTTGGTGCACTAGTTTGTATATTTCGCATAAATTCACGAAAACGCTCTACTAAACTAAAGGAATCCTTTTCCGAATTCGAAGTGTTAATGAAAATTTCTCCTGGAATTCGCAAAGTTTGACCATACAACATTTCCGCTGGTGAGCTATTCAAATCTTCTTTATGAGCCACTCGTATCCCAAGCAAGACAAAAGCGAGTTCATCGCTCCAATTGGAAGTGTTACACCTAGCCATTAAAGAAGATTTTAAGTGCCTATGAAAACGCTCTACAAGCCCATTGGCTTGTGGGTGATACGCAGTAGTTCGGATATGGTTGACACCTATTAGTTTTGTAATGTTGTTAAACAATTTAGATGTAAATTGTGTACCGCGGTCTGTTGTTAGCACAGATGGCACACCAAAACGCGAAATATATTGCGAAACAAATGTTTTAGCTACTGTCTCTGTCGTCATATCTCTAATTGGATAAGCTTCAGGCCATCGCGAAAATCGATCTACTATTGTGAGTATATAATGAAAACCGCATGATAGTGGAAGTGGTCCAACTATATCTAAGTGAATGTGGTCAAATCTACCACTTGGGACATTAATTCTTTGAAATTCTGTTCGAGTGTGCCTTTGCACTTTCGACTTTTGACAGGATATGCAGCTCTTTGCCCAAATTCCCACATCTTTATTAATACTTGGCCAAAAATAACGTTCAGTTATTAATTTTCGTGTGGCCCTAACTCCTGGGTGCGAAAGGCTGTGTAACTTGTCAAAGATCATTTTTCGCAGTGAGGTCGGAACAAATGGCCTACATTTCCCAGTACTGTTTTCACATAGAATTTTTTCATCCATCATAGGAAATGAAATAAATTCAAACTTGATGCGATTACTTTTGTTCTTTTTATTGTTTAAATACACTGTAATTTGTTTATCGGATTTCTGCTCTGTTATAAACGTCTTGTAATCGATATTAGAAGTAATTGAAGAGTTTTCAGATGGGCGCGAAAGCAAATCGGCTACAACATTATGCTTCCCGCTAATGTGATATATCTTATCAGTGAATTGAGCGATGAATTCCAGATGGCGAGTTTGCCTCGGACTTCGATCTGTTTTTGAACCTATAGCCCTAGTGAGAGGCTTGTGGTCCGTATACACCACAAAATACCGTCCCTCAACAAAGTGTCTAAAATGCTTTATTGCCAAATAAATAGACAAAAGTTCGCGATCGAATGCTGAGTACTTTACTTCAGCCGTAGACATTTTTTTGGAGAAATATGCCAGGGGCTGCCAACATTTGTTAAAATATTGTTGAAGTACGGCCCCTACAGCAGAATTAGATGCATCTGTTGTAATACTTAAGGGTACATCATCCATGGGATGTACTAATAAGGTGGCATTTGCAAGGACTTGTTTAATTTTTTCAAAATTTGTTTGGCAATCACTGGGCCAGGTAAAAGTTAGCTTAGCTTTGGAGAGCTTCTGTAGAGAAGATAGATGAACATATATTGGAGTTAGGAACTCGGCAAGATTTGGCAGAAACCGATGGTAATAATTTACCATGCCAATAAATCTTTGAATCGATTTGATTGAAGTGGGGTGGTTAAGTTCCAAAATAGCATTAACCCTGCTTCGTGAAGGAAGGAGGCCATCTTTGGAAATAGTGTAACCTAAAAACTCGAGTTCCTTACTACCAAAAATACACTTTGAAGACCTAATTGTTAGCCCAAACTTCGATAACCTCTCAAATGTTAACTGCAAATGTTCCTTGTGTTCTTTTTCATTGCGGCTGGCAATCAATATGTCATCTATATAGACAAAAACAAAATCTAAGCCGCACGTAACCTCATTCATAAACCTTTGAAAGGTTTGGCTCGCATTCCGAAGACCAAAACCCATCCGTGGAAACTCATATAGCCCAAAAGGGGTTATTATGGCTGTTTTATAGATGTCTTCCGTAGCGATCGGAATTTGATGATATGCTCTAAACAAATCAATTTTAGAAAATACTTCACATCCTACAAGTCGCATGGTAAAGTCCTGTATATGTGGTATCGGATACCGATCAGGAATAGTGACGGCATTAAGGCGCCTATAATCGCCACAAGGTCGCCAGTCCCCACTGTCCTTTTTCGGTACTAAATGTAGTGGAGAAGAAACTGGGGAAGATGATGGACGGCATATATTCAGCTCGACCATGTGATCAAATTCAAGCTTTGCTGTGCGATGTTTGCTTGGATCAAGTCGACGTGGCCGACAACATGGTAATTGACCCTCAGTTGAGATGTGATGGACTACAGAGTGTTGAGCAGGTGTATCGAAAGAGGGAGCAGCAGTTATGGTAGGAAACTTTTTAAGAAGTTCAGCATATTCATTATCCCTAGCATAAGCAATTGGAGTCGGAGTATTGTACTTCACACTGCATGTTTCAATTGACAATGACGTGATTGTATCTATGATTTGCTTTCTTTTTAGATCCACAGTAATTCCAAATTTAGATAAAAAATCTGCACCTATAATCGGTCTATTGACCTTTGCCACAGTAAAATTGTACCTAAAATTGCGACGCAAACCTAAATCCAACTCTAATAACTTGCTCCCATAGGTTGGAATATGCGTTCCATTTGCTGCTGCCAAACAAAAATTAGGAGTTTGTTTGATAGTTTTTAATTCAAATTTGTCTAATGGTATGCAGGACAAATCAGCACCTGTGTCAATTAAAAAATTCAGTTTACTCAATTTATCTTTAACAAATAGGCGGCTATTGCAATTCGAGGATCCACTGTGTGCCGCTGCGACAGTGGATGCTCTTAGTTTGTTGAATTGAAATTGTTTGAATGCGTAGAGGTTGATTCCACATAGTCACAGGGAGCAATGCATTTCTTCGCTTTATTACCGAACTTGTGATGGTACCAACATAATCGCTTTCTGTTCTGTTTTGCACGAGATCTTGAACCAGAACGCGAATTTGGCCGTTGCCCATTACCTGAGTTGAAACGCTGTCTGTTGTGTGGATGTCCACTGAAATTTAGTGAGGAGATCATTTGTTTTAAGGAAGAAATTTCTCTTTCTATCATCTTAAATTTGTCGGTCTGATTTTCATAATGAGTAGGTTTCAATGAATTATTTATAGCAGATATGTTGCTTGATGATTGAATTGACTCGTAAATTTTATCAGCTGTTTCTAAAACTTTATTGAAATCAGAATCACCTTGGGGAATAAGAGCTATATTTATCAAGTTAGGTAATCGGGACAACCATAATTTCTTGATTAGTTCCTCACCAACTGTACCTGAGTTTCCTGCCAAAACTTTTAATCTCCTAAAAAACTCACTGGGTTTGTTGTCTCCCATTTCCTCATCAGAAATAAGTTTTTTAATTCGCCTTTCAATGCTTAACGAGTGACGACTCAATAAAGTATTTTTAAGATTCTCGTATAGGTTTGCGGCTGGTGGACTTTCAAAAACATCAATAAGGGATTCAGCCACTTCTTGCGGCAATCCAGCAATTAAATGATTATATTTAGTGATGTCACTAGTTATACGACATATACTGAACTGAGCTTCAATTTGAATAAACCATGTGTTTAGAGAATTTGGAAAATATGGCGGTAGTTTAATCTGTACCCGACTAATTTCTTGGTCATTACCAGACCTCGCTTCTATTTTAGGAACACTACCACCGGATCCAGTGTCTGTAGAATCCCGACCATCAATCATATTATAATTTTTGATTGAAACAAGCACTTCCTAACAACCTAGCAACAATCGTAAACGCCACTAAACGGTGGTGTAAATATTAGAATTTGTTTCAAATAGCTAAAACTGGAAAGTGTTTGATTAATGGCATGCATGCGTTTATGTATTAATATAAATCAATGCAACACGATATACCAACATGCACTAGCGATAAAAATAAAAATATTATAAAAAAGGGAAATTTAAATGTAATTATTAAATGTAATTATTAAATACGTAAGGGAAAGGAAGGACATATAAATTACTATAATGGGGAAAAATTTTAAAATCAAAATGATATTAGATTTCAAACTATTTAATTCATATTAACAATCTTTGTAAAGCAAAAGAAATCAATTTGAAGTATCAAAATAAAATAGAAAATCAATTAGGTGCATAATCCAATCTCGTACATGAATTACAGAAGCACAGTTATGTATATGGGAAAGAACTTGTCTTTTGTTCGAAAAAAAAAAAAAAAATTGACTATAACTTCGTTATATACTTATATATATACATTATGCATTATGCAAGTTTATTACAGTTTTTATATATGTCATGAGACAAAAAACACTTTTGTAGTTGCAGCGTCAATAATGTTGAAGAGGTGCAAAAGAACGAATATCCGTAAACAGGTCTTCCGTTAGATCCTCATTATATAAAACGATAAGCCAACTTTACTTTTCAGCGTTCTTGTACTCGTATAGGCAATGTATTACACATTTAAATTCACTTTTTATTGTTCTCGTTGCCCGTATGTTAGACAAATTTTTATATTTTTTTTAAAAATGCACGCCGATAAGCAATAATTTTATTTTTAACATATGTATGTAATGTGAATTTCCGATAATTTGTCGGAGTCGGGGTCACCAATATACTGCTTGGGCATATGCACAAAGACTTTTTTGTTCCGCGGCAAATAGACGAGTAAAAAGAAGAGACTGTGGTAAAGTGGTTTTGTATCAAGATCTTTATTGACGGAGATCAATTCTCTTACTGACTAGACTTATTTTAACTTAAACTAAAAAGGTACAAATTCATGATTTAATTTCTATGTATGTGTATGTTGATATATTTATGTATTTGATATGTGTTATGTGTATATGTGTGTGAGTGCTTGCATGTGGTATAAAGCACAGTAATTTTATGCATGCATTTAATTGTTAGAAATACATTATGTTAAGTGTTTTTATATAATCCACAATTCAAATTATTTACCGCGAGTGCAAGGTGTCACTACAGCCGCATGGTCTCCAATTGACCAGTGCCCCGTGACTATCGCCGTAATTCTTGCGATGTCTGAGGGCGGTCTAGTAGGTCGTTTGTTCTGTTCTTGTCGTAGGACGGCCATATCTTCCTCGATATGAAGCAATTTGTTATCGTTCTTCATTTGGAGTCGGCCTTCTTTAGGAAGTATGAGTTGATTTGTCCCTTAAACGCACCCCGCGGGACATAGACCCTTGCTGCAAGTGAGCCGTGTAGAACTGAGCCTTGTCTGGTCAGCTCGTGCTCACGCTCCTTTCCGTCAATATCACAATATCACTCTGCCCTGGAACCCAGGGAAGTGTGACCCTGAAGAGTTCGCCCAGGTCGGAAAGTTCGTTCCGGCATTACTGTTTCAGTTTGGAGGACATGGTAGCTGAGTTGATGGCCTTAATGGCAGCTTGACTATCTGCGAGTATAGCAATATTTTGCTTTTTCGTAGTGTCACGCCCCAGTAGCGTGCAAGCCTCTTGGAGCTAAGTTCCGCCTGGAATACGCTGGCAAAATCCGGTAGGTATGATACTGATATTTTCGGTAGACTGCGGACCCCACACCGCAGTTCATCTTAGATCCGTCGTCGTAGACGACCGTTTCAAAATGTCGTACTACTTCGTTCCTCTTCCACTGACCTCTAATAAGAAAGCCTACGTGAAAACCTTTCTTGAAGCTTAGCGTAGGTGTTATGTATTCTGTTGGAAACGTGACCATGTCGTTTGGTAACGAGCCTCAATCCTTTTTTGGTATCGAATGTGTCGGTGAGGTCGCTTCCGATCCTGATGGAGCGGCGATGATTTTCCATCCATATCCATATCGTATGCAACCTTGAAATCAGTGAATAGGTGGTGGGTATTTGGACTTTTTGGGTTTTTGCCGGATCTGCCGAAATGTGAAGAATTGGGACCTAAAAGCACACCGAGCCGATCAGGTTGTTGGTAAACGGTTCACAGGCGTTCACATATTACGGCAGATGGGATCTTGCAGGCGATATTCAGGAGAATTATGCCCCTGTAATTGGCGCAGGTCAGAGGATCGTTCTGACGTTCCATTCTCCAGCCATACTTTCATCCGACCAGATTTTTGAGTTACTGAATGTTACTTACATCTCCGCCGTTTTTATAAAGTTGGCAGGCTGGAAATGACCAGCATCCTTGCTAAGCTTGAGTTTAGATGTTGCGATCGTCACTTTACTAAGGGAGGGTGGTTGTTAGCATGCGCTATAGTCGCCATCATTGAATATTTCGTTCTGCCTGACAGCGGAATACTTCATGATCGCCATTTCCGTATGCTGAATGGTTCTTCTATATCCTCACAATCTACTGTGTCTCAACTACGATGTTTCCTAGTTCATCTCGACGGGATTCTTTTCGAGCCTTGTATCCCTGGCTTTGACTTTCCATACTTTGGTAAAACTTGGTAACATCTTTCCTAGAGCGGCACCTCTCTATACCTCGGTCGTGCTTCTTGCTCTTGTTTCTTCTTTCTAAAAAGTCGCTTTACTTCCCTTCCCTTTTTTGCCTATAGAGCTCAATGGCAGCTCTCGTCTTTACCTGCAGCTTAGCTTAGAAGAATGGTCGCGAAAGCTTCTGCAACAGCAATGATGTCTGAGTACCTCAGCTGAACAGAAAACATCTGTTCCAGCTAGAGATTGAAGAAATCTTATGAATGCGTGTCTCCTTGTCGGAATCAATTACATGATCGGAAAAGTTCAGACTGGCTGATTACAAACTGAACACTGTCTCGTAAGTCCTCCAGTGTTAGGCGACAAAGCCGTATCTATTGATCAGTTCAGCAGTCTTTAGTTTCAATATATCTCCCTTCCATTTCATTAAAAGTCCACCAGGATCTATCACATGTCTCTATTGACACATATCCTCCACAGTGCCATCACTGCTTAAGAAACCCCACTTAGCCAAACACAAATGCGACAAGATCGCTAATCCAAACAACGCCTTTTCCTCCACATCTCCCAGTCGAATGTCCAATCATCAGGAAACAACCTCCAATTAGTACATTACATGTCCTCGTCCAGTATCAGCATCGCCCCGCTCACCTCCTAACCATAATTTCATGTTCCATTGGACAGAATTTTTCCCCGCACCCAATTAGACGTGTAATGGCGAGCGTGACGCAAATGCTCAACGAACTCCAACTAATGCCATTGAAACAACACGTGTCCACCGGTCAACATCGTGGAACCACTGTACGACCTCTCGCGATTATAAGGAGCAAAGTAGAACCTCATCGTCGACCTAAAATTAGACAATTACAATGCACCCTACTCTAAGGATGTCCGCTCCTTTGCTAATTAGACTACGACTTTGTATGCAAATTGGAGGACCTATTCCCAGTGCGACTTCAAACATCCCAGAGAGTAGCATGCGTCTCAAGCATTACCTGCCGAGTCGGGCAGACGTCAACTCATTCACCGATTTAATAGAAATTCGCGTGATAACCACGCTTACGTTGTAAATCATAACAAGAACGGGACACCCAGTCATCGAGGAGTCCTCCCCCGCCATCGCTGTATGGAAATCAACCGGAGATGGGACTCCGATTAATCAAGGCTAGTTCGCCGCTAATCAGGGTGCCTGCCTGTGCATGCTGGTGCGTATTTAACGAACAAACATTTCCATTGTCGGGTTGTCGCACCGGCCCAAGGAGTCCATGGAGCGGGAGTTGTTTGCACAAGTCGTATTCGTTTTTTTTTTGCTTACTCCATTTAAAGGACGCACACACAATCTGGTGAACACTGCAGACAAGGAGAGCTTGGCACGCAACTTTTTCGCAAAAGTTGTAAACCGCAAGCTTGCACGATGACGAGTAGGGTTTTCTGTGTCGTGACCGAATTGGGTTGGGCACATGTTGAACGGTCTGGCGACATATGCGCCAATTAAGTCGGCCGAACGAGTTCGCCTGTGAGGAGAACTAATGAAATCCTGACGAAGGCGACACGTTAATGGAAAGTTGATATGGTCCCCAGACATGCACAACCATGTCTGTGGAATTGTTTTATATTCTCCGGTTGTTTTTTGTTAGTACCTACTTGATTGGAATGCCCGACTGTATAAAGGTGGACAAGACTTGTTGATTTAATGAACTCTATAATTTGGGGGTCCTTATTGCTGTTCATTTGAGAGAATGGTGTTTTTTTTTCTGGTCTTTAGGTAAAGGGCTATTATACGCTTTTTCTGTATATGTGTCACCTCACGAGTTGGCAAAATGGCGTTTGGAATGTCATGCAAACACGAAAATAGTAAATACCAGCAATTGGCCTGGAAATGACCTAAAATTCATACCAGGTCTAGAAATTACAATTATTCTGGGAATTATAGCCGTATCCGGTAATATGTTTGAAGTCCAGAGGAGTACCGCAAAGCAGACCTAATAAATTATGCAGGCGATGTATGACAATACCACGAAGAACAGCATGCAACAGAGGAGCGCAATGCTTTTTGTGGAATGATGATACAGGAGGAGAACAAACTTAAAAGAAATCCTAGACCAATTCAGCTAACATGACGCGGTCTTAGAAATGACGCCAAACACAGTAAAACATGATTATTAATGCGGTTATAACGGGTGATCCAAGCAGAGATACTTTTTTCAATAGCATTTTTTGACAGATCACGTGTGAGTTGTGTCATGCTGTCATGTTATTTTTGTTTAGTATTGTTTGGCATTTCATAATGGAAAGTCTTACGCGTGAACAACGTTTACAAATTTTTCAACTTTTTTATGAAAATTCACGTTCTGTGAGGAATGTGTTTGGTGCACTTCGCTCAACTTATGGTCAACATAATCGGCCTACTGAGCGTACTATTCGCAACACCATCACCCATTTTGAGACCCAGCATTCATTATTGGATAATATTCGACCGAATAGACCACGTCCAGCACGCTGTGAAGAAAATATAGCGGCCGTACCTGAGAGTGTACACGAAGACCGTAGAGAGTCGATTCGGCGCCGTTTGCAGCAACTCGGACTGACGTATGGAACGACTTGGCGCATTTTACGTCAAGATCTTAAATTGAAAGCGTACAGAATACAGCTTGTGCAACAACTGAAGCTGCTCGACCTTCCCAAGCGACATCGCTTCGCTCTATGGGCTCTTGAAAAGTTCCAAGAAGATCCGACGTTTTCGAGGCAAATTTTGTTTAGCGATGAGGCCCATTTCTGGCTCAATGGGTATGTAAACAAACAAAATTGCCGCATTTGGGACAAAGAGCAACCTGAAGAGATTGAAGAACTGCCACTTCATACAGAAAAAACAACGGCTTGGTGTGGTTTGTGGGCCGGTGGAATCATCGGTCCATATTTCTTTAAAAATTATGCCGGTGCGAACGTAACCGTCAATGGCGACCGTTATCGTGCCATGATAACCGACTATTTGATGCCTGAAATTGAAGCTCGTGATCTCGGCGACATTTGGTTTCAGCAAGACGGCACCACTTCCCGAACATCGCATCAATCAATGGACGCATTGAGAGAACATTTCGGTGAGCACATAATTTCACGTTTTGGGCCGGTCGATTGGCCACCAAGATCGTGTGATATCACACCGTTAGACTTTTTCCTGTGGGGATATGTAAAGTCAAAAGCTTATGCCGACAAACCCGCTTCGATTCAGGCCTTGGAGGAAAACATCACGCTTGTCATTCGCCAGTTACCAGTCGAAATGCTCGAATGAGTGATCGAAAATTGGACTCAACGGATGGACCATATGCGACGTAGCAACGGCCAACATTTGATAGACATAATCTTCAAAAAATAAATGCCAAAGAATGTTCTTTCAAATGATAATAAACATTCTCCATGAAATTTGAATTTTCTGTTTTTTTTTTTTTCTTTAAAAAAGGTAGGGAACCTCGAAATGGATCACCCTTTATAAGTAATCAGTGTATTTCTTCAAGATCTGCGAATGGCTAGAAAGAGACTCGGGTTTCAGTTGTAAGTTTGACAGGTCCTCAAGGGGCTTTAAGAAGCCGATTTCTAAATATATTTCTACCTTCAGTCTCCTTATACAACATGCTATACTTATTGGTGTAGGCTCTAGCCAGTGACTTCACGATGGTTTTCGTACCCTTCCAAATTTTGCAAAATGTCGTCGTGGAATGGTCACCATTTTGGTAATAACTTTTCGTTTTTTTGCCTGAAACACTGTTCATAATGAGCAGACATTTTCGATAGGCACCTTCATTTTCTGGTTCCCAAATATTTCGACGTACTCGAACCCAAGACGTCAGGTAAAAAACTCGATTGCCTTATAAAAAACTCTTCAGCTACTACTTCCCACTAGTGTACAAGAGCATGAGGAGCCAGCAGCCACAAATACATACGTGGCAAATAAAAAGGATTGCTCCTTATGACAGCTGTCATATTTTATTAGCCAAGTCATTGTCAAAATGTCGCGATTATTTAAGTCCTAGCATTCGGCTTTTTAAGCGAGAGCGGAAGTGATTTCATTCATTCTTCTGATCGAGAAGCCTTGAATTGGCACACAGTCTTCAAACTCTTTAAACGAAATCAAAGTGATAGCTTTTGGAATCGCCTTTCGCTTATCTGACCAACTACCATTGACAACCTCTTGACACTACCCAGCTGCGTCCCCATTAGCTTATTACCCAACTTTATACGATAAAAGTAAACACGAAAAATAAAGGACCTACAACGCCCTCCTAGATCCACCGCTCCGCGCGAATTAAAACACTTGTTTCTTACTTTTAAAATTAAACAATATTTATTTGGAACTATGTCCTTTATTATTGAAATACTTTTTACTAATTCTAAAAGGAGCTTAAGGCTACTATGTAGTTACAATAAGACTATTGATTAATTCATCATACAGTCGTATTTATATACTTTTCTTATCTATCTACAAGGAGACCCAAGCGTACAATCGTCTTGCTTGATAATGAAGAAGAGATAATATTCCAACATTGTATACAAACGATATTATCTCTTTTACATATGTTATCATTGTAGCGTTGTGTGCAAGACTGTACTAGAGACTAAAGATATCATTGAATACAAATAATGTTATCTTTTTTCTCAATATGTCTTGCTATGGATACTTAACTCCCCCCCTTGTTAAACGAAATCGTCCCGATTTTTCGACGCTATTTTTAACATTTCTCTTTCATAAGTTTTGTTATATGCGTCAATCTTTTTTTGTTTTTGACGATCTGTTATACATTGTATAGTTTTTATCATTACGTACGTAAATGCTAGAATAACAATCAGTGTTACAATTGTGTATATAGTTGATAATATCGGTTTTTCTTCAAAAGGAATAATTAGTTTTTTTAAAGTATCTATGTTATCGAATTTGTACATTGTATCTTCTTTAATTATTTGGTCGATGTAAGATTCTGAATTATGATTTCTTAATATAACTTCTTTAATTTGCTTATGCATGTTTTTGTATATTTTATCGTCTAGATTTATAGTATTTTCATAAGTAACTAAGTTTATACCATTAATTGTTTGATTATTTAACTTATGCTTACCGCTTAATAACATAACACCGGATTCAATTTCCAAGTCGTAATCGTATTCTTGTTTAATGTTGCATTTTGAAGTTATATTCTTTAAAAGTGGAATAAGACAATTTTCTTCTTCAAAGTTAATTTCACAAATGTTTTTACTTAGATGATTTTGACAATTTCTTGTTCTTAAATAAGTTTGGTTACATAAGGCAATTGTTTTATCTGTAATGATTTTTCCATGTTTTGAATTTAAAGGTGTTACTTTATACAATTTACATGATTTAATTAGAACTGGATATTTATATATTGTGATGAAGAATTCATCAGTTCTAGCTAATAATATTTTAGAGTACTCAAGTATATTTATTATGGGTACTTGAATTATTTCATGTTGAATAATATTTTTAATGTCATCTAAGTCTAGGCTTTCTGATAAATATTCATTATTTTTTGCTGCATTAATTGTTCTGGTCAATAATAATAATTGTTCGTACACTTGTTCTATTACTAAATGTTCTTTAAGGCTCTGACCTTCGAATTGTTGCAAAATTTGTTCAAATCTAGAATTTATAGTTTTTTGTTTATTATTGTTTTCTATGAGATTATTTATACTCGTTTCTATGTTAACTAAGTCATAATGGTCAGGATTACCAAACACATATTTGAAAGCTGTTCCTAAAAAGTTAATTGATCTAGTATGCCTAGTATGTTCTTGTAATTGGTCTGCTAAATTCTTAATTTTACTTAACCAAATTTTTTCTTCTTGTGTAGGTTGATATTTACTAGTTACGATATTTACGTAAGGTTGAAATATCGAAGTCAGGTTGGTGGCATGTAACAAATAAGTTTGTTCTTTGAATAAATACACGTCATCTGTTTGCGTAAGTATAAACTTCTTGTTTAGTAACTCAGTTATTTGAACGTTTCCTTGCCCTTCTTGACTCTGTACAATTCCTAGTAATGTTAGGAATATTAATATTTTCGTCATCTGAAAAATGATAATTCTTTATGTTATCCTTGTGAATTTTTGTTCCTTCTTTAGAGATTACAGTGTCTCCTTTATCTTCTTCTACTATTCTTGTTATGTATCTGGCGTTAGATTTCTTTCTAAGACCTGTGATTCTTACCATTATCTTATCTCCTTTTTTATACTCTCTGTGTCGAGTTCCTTTATTTAGACGTTCGATCACTTTTTTGGATGCTGAGTTTAGTTTATTTATTATAATTTCACTATTGCTATATTTATTTTGATTAAAGAAAATGTCTCTAGGTTTCAAACCGGTAACTGAGTGTATAGAATTATTTAATTCACGCACTGTTCTAAATATTTCTTCGATAAGTCTTGTTTTATTCTGAATTGTGAATATTCTAGACAGTTCAGTTATTGTACCGTTTACACGTTCTACCTGACCGTTCGCTGTCGATCTGTATACTGGAGTTTCTACTTTAGTTATGTTGTATTTCAAACACATTTGGTTCACCATTTCTGTTTTGAATCCCTTCTCGTTATCTGTCATGAGTCGTTCACATTTTGGGAAATAATTAGATAAGACCTCTTCCATAACGTCGTACAGTCTGTTTCGAGTTTCGATTTCCCGAAGGATTGTATATTTAGAATACTTATCTACTGTTACAAGGAAAGTATACTTGTCGTTGAAGTATATGTCCATATGAATGTGTGTTCCCACATGTGTTGGTATTTCTTTGTTTACGAATTCGTTATCTGCTATGGGATATGGATATTGTTTAACATAAACCGGATTATCATTGGTCGTCCTAATGCTTGCTTCTATAGTATCTGTAAAGGGTAACGGTCCTATGCTGTTATTAATCTTCATCAGTCTATCTATGTCTGCTTTATAAATATTATTTTCCCCAATTATGTAATTAATTTTCTGAATAGATTCGACACTGCTTATGGTAGTTAGAGTCATATTACTGAAATTTATTTCCGCGTTTAGAACTTTAAGTCCTTCATATCCTAATATCATATCAAAAGACTGAATATCCTCTAATTCAAAAAATGTTATATTTTTCTTTAATATCCTAACTACTTTCTTTGTATCTACCATAGAATAACCATGCATTGTTTTTATTTTTATAGGTTTAATTTTAATTTTTTCGCTAGAATCGCATTTTCTATTAATGTAATTATGGGTTGCACCAGTATCAATAAGAATTTTATAAATTTCCTTAGAAATAGTACTAGTTAAATTTAAGCAGGGCAACCCGTCTACTAGTTTAAATGATCTATTCTTATGTTATTATTTACCATACATTCCGTTTCATCTGCTTCTGCATATGTACTGCTGACATCGTCTCTGCGTTGTTGTCGGGAGTTATTTACTCTCTGCTGCTTGAAGTTCTGCTGATAAGATCGTTGCGGTCTGTTGTGTGTGTTGAAACTCCCGCTGTGTTCACGTTTCGCTGGTGGATTATATACATCGGGTTTGTATTGATTCCAATTTTGTCGCTGTGCATGTACAATTTGTCTCGAGTTTATCTCCATCGGCTGTGGTCCTTGATTGTGTTGCTGCATATTATCGTATTGCTTCTGGGGTTGATAATTCGTTGTTTGGCTCGAATAATTTGGTCTTCTTTCGTTTCTGCGTTCATGTGGCATATTTTTGTGGTGCTTATCTTGAGTGAGATGTAAATGCCTGTGCACATTATCATGTTCTATTCTGCGAGCAATTGCGAATGCGTGTTCTAGATCATTTATTGTAGCTGAATATAATGATCCTCTTGTAAAGTTGTCACTCATACCATCAATGAATATACGAACTGCGTCGTCGTTAGCATTTTTAATTAGTCTGTCGATTATATTCGGCGGATCACCTGACATAGTGATTTTTGATATTATTAAATTGAGATTTTTATTTATCTCGTCGTGGTATTCAGACAGTGTGCTTCTTTTTTGCGTGATGGCTTTCATCATGTCTTGTAGCACGTATAGAGGTTCTTGATTAGAGTACGTATAATCTAATCTGTTACGTATCGCCTCAAAATTAAAAATTGTGTTATAATTAGTTAACACATTCGCGGCTGCACCCTGTATTTTACTTTTCACTATAGTCAATGCTGCTGCGTACTTACTGTGTGTTTTGAAGTTTTTAATGCTGTCCATTAATCTGGATGCTTCTTCGCGCCACGACCGATAATTTGATTGATCGCCGTTGAAAATAGGTAGGCTTTTAAATGCGTCTAACTGTATTTCACTACCATCTGTATATGTGGTTCTTATTTCCTCTAGCACAGGTATGTTTGGTACTATGCCTAATCCAGATTTTACTTCATTTAGTTTTGTTTCTAAATTAGTGTTTATTTGATTTTGGTTAGTTATTATTGCTGCTAACCTTGCATTCTCTGTGCGTGTGTGCTCTAGGGTTTGTGTTACTGTGTTGCTCCTGGTTTCTAAAGCTTCTAATCTTGCCATTAATACTGCGAGTTGTTCCATTTTGAACTCGTGTCTGTTGTCGTCGAATTTGTGTGTTTTTTTTCCTCCACATATACACTTTCACTGAATTGCTTTGCTGCTTCGTACGAAGAAGCTATATTTGTACCTGCTATGCTAGGTAATTCTTGTAACCGGTAACGCGAGTGTTCTGTTTATACTAGATTTCACTACTTGTTCCCGAGGTCCGCTCGATTGAAGTTAAAAAGTATATTTAACCTCCTGGCAGGATCGCCAATTAAAACACTTGTTTCTTACTTTTAAAATTAAACAATATTTATTTGGAACTATGTCCTTTATTATTGAAATACTTTTTACTAATTCTAAAAGGAGCTTAAGGCTACTATGTAGTTACAATAAGACTATTGATTAATTCATCATACAGTCGTATTTATATACTTTTCTTATCTATCTACAAGGAGACCCAAGCGTACAATCGTCTTGCTTGATAATGAAGAAGAGATAATATTCCAACATTGTATACAAACGATATTATCTCTTTTACATATGTTATCATTGTAGCGTTGTGTGCAAGACTGTACTAGAGACTAAAGATATCATTGAATACAAATAATGTTATCTTTTTTCTCAATATGTCTTGCTATGGATACTTAACTCGCGCCACCGTAGATGACATAAAATATTTGCTAATACTCTCACTATATGTCACCGTTTTCAAGAACCCCCAACACCATCGAGAAATCTCATCGATAAGTTGCGCAACGCAAGAGGACGAACACTGTTGTTTGTTTCCTAAAAAGGTCCTTTCACAAGAATAAAAGGACATGAAACGGAAAGCCATTTCCAAGAAACAATAACATTAACTGCCAAAATGACATATTAAGCTGTTGATGTCCACCCCATCCCTACGACTCCCACCACCCTTCCACGCGCAGTCATCATCGAACCAGGGGGAGAACCCTTTTATCGGGTGCCTAAATAAATAATTCAAGCATCAGAAGTACGACACAAGTATTTGTCTCCTCCCGACCAACACTGTTTGGAATGTGTGTGTGTGTGTGTGTGTGTGTTGATACACCTTTTCCTGACCGAGTGAATAATTGATCTGTTGCAGCTGCTATTCTTCCCTAAATGCTTTGGAACTTTCTGCCAGTGTGTAGCCACTTTCCAAATACACTTGCTGTTTGTGCCAGAGCTCTTGGAACGAGAGTTCATAAATTGATTCGAATAATAAATATGTTCCTTAGGCAGATGTCAATGTGTCGCCTGCCTTCACATATATATATTGAACTACTGAACTCCTGAACATTACAACAACGAACAGGCACGAGCAGTGTACTTCGTTTCTTCGTTATAAATCACACATCGAAGGAGTCGAGCCTTCGTTACCGTTTGACACCTACATCTTTGTAAGGATGACAAGTGGACTTATTCGTTTCGCATTAAATTGACGGAGATATGTATGTTCGTGAATTGAGTGAATTATTTGCCTTTTATTTCCCGTTAGAATGTGACACTTTATTTTGGCACAGTGCTGCCGAAGGGAGGAAGGGGTTCCAAATTTAAAATGGAGTGCAGGGAATATGGTTGGCGATTTAACTAGCTTTGTGAATTTTAAAGTAAAGATATGGGTCCTTTCGACATAAGCCCTATTAAATCTATTTAGGGAGCTTTCCAGATGGGGCTTTGCCAAACAGGGGCAGTTATTTTGGTTCATGAACTTAAATTTGTGGGTCACCAAAGTCTTTGTAAGCTTAAAAGCCATTTGATATTCTAGTAAAATTGTTAAGATTGGAGAATTTCGACGGAAGCCCAGAAATAGACTTAAAACGATGGGTTTTGCGGAACAGGGCACTTATTTTAATTCATGAGCACAAATATGTAGGTCACCTAAGTCTTGATAGGCCTAGAAGCCGTTTGATATTCTGGTAAAATGGTTAAGAATGTCCAATTTTGACAGAAGTCCAAAAGTAAACTTAAAACTATGGGGCTTTGCGGAATTGGGGCACTTATTTTGATTCTCACACCCAAATAGCTGGACCATCTACGTCTTTGTAAGCTTAGCAGCCATTTGATATTCTAGTGAAATTGTTAAGATTGGAGAATTTCGACGGAAGCCCAGAAATAGACTTAAAACGATGCGCTTTGCGGAACAGGGCACTTATTTTAATTCATAAACACAAATATGTGGGTCACCTAAGTCTTGATAAGCCTAGAAGCTATTTGATATTCTGGCAAAATGGCTAAGATTGGAGAATTTCGACGGAAGCCCAGAAATAGACTTAAAACGATGGGTTTTGCGGAACAGGGCACTTATTTTAATTCATGAGCACAAATATGTAGGTCACCTAAGTCTTGATAGGCCTAGAAGCCGTTTGATATTCTGGTAAAATGGTTAAGAATGTCCAATTTTGACAGAATTCCAAAAGTAAACTTAAAACTATGGGGCTTTGCGGAATTGGGGCACTTATTTTGATTCTCACACCCAAATAGCTGGACCATCTACGTCTTTGTAAGCTTAGCAGCCATTTGATATTCTAGTGAAATTGTTAAGATTGGAGAATTTCGACGGAAGCCCAGAAATAGACTTAAAACGATGCGCTTTGCGGAACAGGGCACTTATTTTAATTCATAAACACAAATATGTGGGTCACCTAAGTCTTGATAAGCCTAGAAGCCGTTTGATATTCTGGTAAAATGGTTAAGAATGGCCAATTTTGACAGAAGTCCAAAAGTAAACTTAAAACTATGGGGCTTTGCGGAATAGGGACACTTATTTTGATTCTACAACCCAAAAAGCTGGACCACCTACGTATTTGTAAGCTTAAAAGCCATTTGATATTCTAGTAAAATTGTTAAGATTAGAGAATTTCGACGAAAGCCCAGAAACAGACTTAAACCGATGGGTTTTGCGGAACAGGGCACTTATTTTAATTCATAAACACAAATATGTGGGTCGTCTAAGTCTTGATAAGCCTAGAAGCCGTTTGATATTCTGGTAAAATGGTTAAGAATGGCCAATTTTGACAGAAGTCCAAAAATAGACTTAAAACGATGGGTCTTGCCGAACAGGGCACTTATTTTAATCCATAAACACAAATATATGGGTCACCTAAGTCTAGATAAGCCTAGAAGCCGTTTGACATTCTGGTCAAATGGTGAAATTACCAATCTCGACAGAAGTCCAAAAATAAACTAAAAAACGATGGGGCTTTGCGGAATAGGGTCACTTATTTTGATTCGCAAACACAAACAGCTGGGCCACCTACGTCTTTGTAAGCTTAGAAGGCATTTGATATTCTGGCAAAATAGTTAAGATTGGAGAATTTCGACGGAAGCCCAGAAATAGACTTAAAACGATGGGCTTTGCGGAACGGGGTCACTTGTTTTTATTCATAAACACAAATATGTGGGTCACCTAAGTCTTGATAAGCCTAGAAGCCCTTTGATATTCTGGTAAAATGGTTAAGAATGGCCAATTTTGACAGAAGTCCAAAAGTAAACTTAAAACTATGGGGCTTTGCGGAATAGGGACACTTATTTTGATTTTCCAACCCAAAAAGCTGGACCACCTACGTCTTTGTAAGCTTAAAAGCCATTTGATATTCTAGTGAAATTGTTAAGATTGGAGAATTTCGACGGAAGCCCAGAAATAGACTAAAAACGATATGTTTTGCGGAACAGGGCACTTATTTTAATTCATAAACACAAACAGCTGGGCCACCTACGTCTTTGTAAGCTCAGAAGCCATTTGAAATATCTTCTGGGAGGCGAGCATCCGAAATGTCCAGTTTTTCATGACTGGCATGTATTGTATTGAAGTTGAGGGCCACCGTGGTTTGTGTCGTATTCGCATAGAACTGCAACTTTCACAAATAGTCGACGGGGTCGAATCGCACTATCTCGGTGGCCTTTTCACATGACCTCCACGTGAGATGAACATGTCCTCGAATCTTTCGTGAAAAATTTCCAATGTGGTGCGAACTGTGCTGCACGTAAGCCCATCCTGTTGAAGCCACATGTCGCCGGTGCCCATATCATCCAATTCAGGCCAAAAGAAGCTGGTAATCTTCGACTTCTAGTGCTCGCCTTTTGCGGTGATGGCCTGGCCAACATTGGAACCGTTTTTTCGTCGAAATACGCACAGACGACGCAGCTAAGCCAAAATCCACGCCAAATAATAACTTTTTCAGGACGCTTTTCGATCTCATGTGGATCGGTATCGTCCCGTATTTGACAATTTTGTTTGTTGACGTACGACGTACCCAGAAAGAATCCTCATCACTAAAGATGATTTTTCGATGAAAATTTAGGTCGGTTTCCATCTGCTCAGCGGATGTCTTGGCAATAGCAGAATAGATCGTTTTTTCGAAGTTACCCAAACTTACTACAGTAAAGCCCACAAGGCGATCCTCCATCCCCAATATTAGCCATGATTAACAACTTCTTGGGGACAGGAGCCGATGCATAATCGTAAGTCGATTTCTGTGGTCGTTCCGGGTGTGATAGGTTTTAGAGGGAATCGTTTTCCGATTCTATTTTCTCTCTTAGAACGAGATAGTTCAACAACTAAGAGGGCTGCTACATGCATTCCGACTGACATTATATACCTAGCCTTGTCTAACTGTAATTACCAGGGTAATCATTCCGATGTTGTGTGTCCTTTCGAGTTGGCAGCATTAACTTCGTCTTGCCCTCATTTACAGCTAAACCCATTTTTGCCGCTTGCTTCTCTATACTAGCAAACGTGGCTATGACATCACGTTGGGTCCTACCAATGATGTCAATGTCGTCGGCGTATGCTAGTAGTTGTACAGATTTTTGGAAAATTGTGCCTCTGGTTTTGGCTCGTGAGTTTTGCACAATCCTCTCAAGAATCAGATTGAAGAAGTCACATGACAACGCAACGCCTTGCCTATCCATCGTCATCTTACACAAACGGACGAGTTTGGGCGGTATACCAAAACTAGACATGGCTCTGTATAGTTCGTCTCTATAAATGCTGTCGTTTGCGGCTTTGAAATCGATGAATAGGTGGTGGGTATCGATTTGGACTTCTTGGGTTTTTTTTTCAGGATCTGCCGAAGTGTGAAGATTTGATCGGTTGTGGACTTTCCTGCCCTTAAACCACACTGATCAGGGCCGATCCGGTTGTTGGTAAACGGTTTCAGGCGTTCATATATTAAGGCAGATAGGATTTTGTAGGCGATGTTGAGGAGACTTATGCCTCTGTAGTTGGCGCAGTTTAGAGGGTCTCCTTTTTGTGAATCGTGCAAACGATGCTGAGGTTCCATTCTTCAGGCATACTTTCCTCCGACCAGATTTGGCTTTGACTTGGTGGATGTTACTTACCAAGTCATCACCGCCGGCTTTATAAAGCTCGGCGGGAAAGCCGTCATTTCCGACAGCCTTATTAAGCTTCAGTTTAGATATTGCTGGCTTCACTTCACTCAGGTCGGGTGGTTTGCAGTTTTTGCTGTCGTTGCCTATATTCAATGCTTCGTTCCGCCTGACAGCGGAAAGTTGTTCGTCATCGCCGTTTAACAGTTTGCAGAAGTGGTTCTTCCATATACTCAGCATCGACTGTGTCTCAACTACGATATTTGCTTGTTCATCTCGACAGGATTCTGTTCGAGCCTTGTATCCTTGGCTTTGACGTTTTACACTTTGGTAAAACTTGCGAACATCGTTCCTGGAGTGGCACCTCTCTGTATCCTCGATCGCGCGCTTTTCTTGCTCTTTATTCTTTTTTCTGAAAAGCCGGTGTTCTTTCTTTCTTCTCTGCCTCAACGGCAGCTCTCGTCTTTACCTGCAGCTTAGCCTTGTAGGCCTCGTTCTTGGCTGCGAGCATCTGACGGCATTCCTCATCAAACCAGAGGTTTCTTGCTGCTGGGCGCAAAAAACCTAGCACATCTTGCGGCTGATCTAATGGCTTGTTGGCATCGTTGCCATTGTTCTTCGACATTCGATGCTGGTGGTATGGTGTTAATCGCGAGGTTTGGAGATACGCGTTGCGCAAAGTTCCTACCGGTCTCTTGCTATTGCATACATTTGCGACACAACAGTCTCCTACACTATCGTTAACGATAATCATTTTAAAAGTTACGGAATGGGAATTCGAAATATCGTGGCAAATGTGTTAGACTACGAATCCCTTTTTTTTAACTTCGTACATCTGACACATGTCAATGTTCAAGAGTATAAATATGTTATGCGATGCTTCTCAAATTTGCTGTTCGTAGATGGCATTAAATGTGGCATTGAACAGAAGTCCCCACTTTTTATGTCAAAAATACAAAATCGCTCACTCAAATGATACTTTAGATATATCGTTTCATTTGGATCTTCGCAAGTTCTGCAAGCGTTATAATGGGGAAAAAACCATTCCCCCACATATTGTTTTTGGGGGCACTTAGTCTTGCGGCGTTTTATTAAAGACATCCTTTCGGTTTTATTGTATTCCCCTCTGACAAGCGCACTTCGTAAATCATTGGAAATTAAACAATTCTATCCTCACTAGCAACCCAAAATTTACCGCAACACAGACAATATCGCATTACTCTTAAATTTAAAAAAAAAATATTTTTCTACACCCGTAAGGGACATTTTTTACAACAAAGAAGGCAATTTAATACCCCCCTGGTAAAGTACTACTCACATGTGGGCACATCCGTAACACCAAAGTAAAATCATGAAAAAAAAAAACACTCATGGGAAATTTCCAGTTCTGTGAGCGACATAATTGGATTTTGTTTGCCAATTAAACCGTTACACCAATCTTTTGTAATTTACTAAGGATAGGGATCATGGTTGGTAGGAGCTAAGTGACCGCAAAGTCTGCTGGTAATAGAGGAGCCACAATAAAGGAAAAAATGAAAGTGGAATAATATCATCTGTGATGAGCTTTTTTTAATGAACATGTGGTGTCTAGGGACAGATATGGGACCATCAAGGAACGTCATGCTCTAAAAGGAAGGGAGACAATTTTTTACTAAGTAAATGGCTTGCTTTTGTGAACTTCAGAGTGTGGGGAGTTTATGAAGTGACATGAGATGTAAATCTTAAAGTAAACACTTTGGAAGGGGAGTATGTTAGTTCGTGGTTGGGAAATGCTTTTATCCCTTACCGGGTGAAAAAAAAAACAAAAGAAATGCATACGGATGGTGCTAGCTGAGTAGTTAAAAAACGCGGTGATGATGAAAGAATTATGTTTTTGGTCTTAAGACCGGTTGTTTAGTATTGAGTTAACTCTGAGTTAACCTACCTACCCCGGAATAAATTTTATTCAGAGTTAACTCTTGAAACAGTTTTTGAGTGCGGGATTAAATTTAATTCTGAGTGTTGTGAAGTTGAGAGCAGTGAAAACATCATAGGAGGTGCAAAATCAGGTGTAAAACTAATAGTAGACGTAACCGTACCGAACACCATAGTCTCGCTCGAACATCGAAGAAATGTCACTTGCATTACACAGCTATTTACTAAACAAATGCTTAAATATCCGTTGCATTCCGACCTTTCAACAATTTGGTTATAGTACTGAAAGTAGGCACAACCGTAGCGAACATAGTTGTATCGTTCAAACACCGATGAAATATCTTTTTCTTTACACTCATTTATTCTGCCCTAGCGAGGTATCCGTCGTAGCGGACAATTTTCCGCAACGCATACTTCGTCGGACGTTCAAATTCCATTCGAGGAGAAAAAATCACTTCACTACAATTCGTAAATAAATTCAGCAAAAGATTTTTCTCTCAAGAAACCGGAAAAAGAATTGAACTTAGCTGTCAGAAATTGTACGAAAAATGCACCTGAACGCACTTCAACGCAGGATTCGTTAGAAAATTTCGCAGAAATATTCCGAACAGCTTTTCGAAAGAATACCTCGAAGCTAAAATCCTCTGAATCGTACAATATCGGAGAATATTCCGCTCCCATGGATACCTCGGCATGGATACTAGGGCTGATTATTCATAACTCAATTGAGGAGAAACAAATTAGAGAAACCGCATTGGTTTGGATGCATTAAATCCCACTCTATTGGCCTTACCCCATTTAATTATGCTGCTGAGGTCGGAATTTAATAAGCTTGACCCATTTTGTAGTTTTTTGTTCCACGTCCGAATGTGAAGGGAGTGGATTTGAGAACGAATATGAGAAGCTGAGAGTACTGTCACCAGCAAATGAGTCGATTGAATAAGAAGTTACAGACAAGAGGTCATTAAAAAAAAATAAGAAAGAGTGTCGGGGTCAAAATGGAGCCTTGAGGAATACCAGTATTTATTTGGTGAGTAGCAGACTTGAAACCGTCCAAAACAACTTGGCTTGAACGTTTCGAGGTGGAGTTTCTAATTCATTGAAGAAGAGTATCGTCGATACCAAAAGCACGTATTTTCGAGGGCTTTATGCGAAACCCTGTCCAATACCCTTGAATTATCAAGAGCAATGATCTTGTTTTCACCACCAATGTGGATTGATTGGTTGCATTTTTTAGTGAGATGTGAAATCAAATCACCAGTGGACCTGTTGCTTTATACTTAATGGAATCGATAGGCCTTTCAAGCGAATAAAACAAATCGATCATGTCGCACATACACTTTGTTTGATTTAAATGCAAAGATAGGAAGCGCTTAGTGAAAAACCCTTTATATTGTAAGTATTCGTTGGAACGCATTCATTTTACAATAACTAGTGCGTTCCTCTGTAGGCTCAGTGGCGCCAAGTTTAGTGCGATGAACTTCCGCGCAAATGGCCTACGTTCGATTTCCAGCCGTAGCATCATCTTAATGATTTTTCACTGGCCCTCCTCACATGATGGTCTGACAATCGGAGTAGTATCAGTTGTGAAGAAAAGCTTATAACAAATTCGACATTCGGAGTCGTCGTAACACATGAAGGGCTGTGAGAAAGCTCGGCCCTGGGTACTAACGAGCCGGTTGCGCCAAAAATTTTGTATTTTTTTTAGTACGTTCCATTTAACATACACTCCCAAGCACGTGGATGTGTTTGACAATCAGAAAAGTAATACCGCTCATAAAAAATCTGAAAATTGTACCAATATGTACCAAAATTGTAGCATTATGTACCAAAATTGTACCAATATGTACCAAAATTGTACCAATATACCAAAATGTACTAAAAAATGTAACACTCGATAAAATGTCAACAATTTTGTTTCTATCTTAAACTCAAGATGTTCTATCTAAGACATTCCGACTTTCCGACAGTCTTTCACCGAATAACCCCTTTTTGCCTCCACAGAAAGAAAAAAATTTCCCATCTACCCCATCCCAGCTACAATTGGATTTCGATTTCGTTTCTAACTTTTTATTGTTTCGCTTTATCTTTTCAGGATTATCACGTCTTCTTCATGCACAATCCATCACCGAATCGATGTTTAGTATTCGACTTAGATACGACGTTACCTTTTCCAACATATTTTCACAAATATGTAACCGAAACGTTTCGGTCGGATTTAGCACTTAGGCCAGAGCATCACAGGTGAGTAGCAAGTTTGTGTTTACACCAAGCCATATATATACACTGGCGCACGTACGATGTCCTTTTTGTGTAGCCTTAATCGAACGATGTATTGAGTCGACTACGACGACGATGATGATGAAATCCCTCAAAGTGCCACGATAAGCCCGATGTGTTGGATGTTTGTTTCTTATTTTCGTCTCGTCCTCGCACAGCGGGTAGAGCTTCCATTGAATGGATTTGCACAACTTTTTTCGCAAATCTTTTTCCTCATTTCAAGATTATCCCCGTGCGCCAGCCAGAACATGGTTTCGATAAACTTTACCCCCACCCCTACACACAAACCGGAGTAGATGATTTCACTTAAAGGACTTGATTTCGATGTTACTTCGTGTCCTTTTTTCCTGGTTTGTATGCGGGTTTATGTAAATTGTAATGCACAGGTCATGCATGTCACTCGAGTGGGGCGGAATTGGACTCAACGCTAATCAGACGCAACAGGGATGCGGTGGGCACCACTGCATTCTTTGATAACAGAAAAATAAAGAACAAGACGAATGGTTGGATTCCGTGTCCTGGTGGTGTTTCGTGCTGGGGTAACTGTTTTTTTTTTTCGAATATCGTTTCCCACTTGCGAAATTTTAATATCGTTGAGTGATTTTAAAAATTTACACAATATCGTGATAAAATTTCGCTTGCAGCTGAAGCTCTTGCATGCATATGCATGAGGACACGGTCGGCCTGGCAGAAGGAGGTCGAGCTGGTGTGGGACACCATCATCGTCGAGCAATTATTTCACACGAACAGTTGAGCCTTAGATTAGCTGATTATGGAATGATTATCCAGTGTAATGCATTCTCCGATATAGCTATTAATTTTAATGAGTTTTGAGTTTGAGCAGATTCGCCACAACCGATACAATCTATAATAGGTATAGGGGGGGAAGTGAACTGAAATTAATTATTTTTGTATTGAGCAGTATGTTAGGTTTTGGATTTTTACTCGTAGATACAGCAATATGGGCGATAACTCTGCGAGAAAAAAATGCGACGTAATAGGTTGCCATTGTGCAGTATTGGTCCAATTATTGTTTTTTTTTTTATTGAAATGAAGCTTGCAATCACAAAATACGGATTATATGTGTTTTTGCTAGGTTTTCCGATACCGGGAATGACAACACATAGTTCGGAACTCATAAAAGGGCAGCAGTAATGCTGGGAAATTAACCTTTTTATTGCGGTAATCCAGTAAAAAAAACTTTCATTTCAAATGATGGCCATCAAATGCCATCAAATGATGGCATGGCTACCGATACTATGCTCTTCTACTGTGGAGACAGAATTTGCTGCAACTAAAAAGCGTCCCTGAAAAAATCGGTTAAACCTTGCCACCAATTCAACGGCCTTGCTGGACCTTCTGAATATGACCCTTTCAGCAGCTGATGTTCCACAACCCAACAAAAATGATTCCTCTTACTTATTTAAGTGGTGCCTACAGTCCCGAATGAACTTAGACCTCAACCAACATGCCTCTGAAGTTGGCCCGGTCCTTAGCTAACTGCACTTTACTTGAAGTGTGAGGTCGGTTCCTAGCTTTGCCCGCCACTTAGGGCGATGTTTTTGTCTACAGCGTCCAACGTCTGGCGGGGTATACAAGTGTCTTCAATGTTAAGTTTAGTATCCCTTTGCTCTACATCTTCTAGCCACCCTTTAACCGCCCAATTGGAATTTTGTTGGGCGAGTTTTAAGTCGCTGTACAACTCGTTAAGTCCAAGGTTAAATCGTCGCACTCATATCCCATCAACGCAGACGGGACCGAAGATTTTCCGAAGAATTTAACACTCAAGCCACTAAAGACTTCTTCAACAGCTTTTACAGCTCGTGCTCGTGATGGAATCTTAGACTCTATTACCCGTAATAACAAACGGGACCGAAGATTTTTGGAAGAATTATTCTCTCAACACGACCAAGGAGATCTTCATCCGCTTTTGATACGGTTCATGCATCAGCGCCGTAAAGCCGGACTGGGTTGATCAGGGTCTTATACAGAATGTCCTTAGAGTGAAGGCTTTACTACTAAATTGCATTCTTAGCCGGTTGGCAAGAGTAATTCTTCGTTTAATTTCGGACGAGATGTTGTTGTCAGAGTTATTATCGGAGCCGAGGTAGACAAAGTCGCGTACAACCTCAGAGTTGTATCTGCCAATGCCGACGTTCTGTCCAATTCCTCGATATACTTGGTCTTACCCTCATTACTCATATTTGCTGCTTCTTTCGCTATATGTACTAGCAAACGTAGCTATGATATCACGTTGAGTCCAAACAATGATGTCAATGTCGTCGGCGTATGCTAGAAGTTGCACCGTTTTTTTAAAGATTGTGCCTCTGGTGTTGGCTCAGGAGTTTCCCTTGCCCAAATAATTTTTGGTATCAACTGCTTCGGTGAGATCGTTTCCGATCCTGATGAAGCAGCTAGAAATCTCCATCTTTATCCTGCTTATACAGCTCAATTGCAGGTCTCGTCTTCCCCTGCGGCTTAGCCTTGTAGGTCTCGTTCTTTACTGCGAGCATTTGTCGATATTCCTCATCAAATCAAGGATTTCTTGCTGGTGGGCGTGAGAAACCTAGCACATCAGCTGCGGTTGATCTAATGCCTTGTTAGCATCGTTGTCATTGTTCTGCGACATTCGATGATGCTTGTGCAATGGTGTTAATCGAGAGGTCCTCAAAGGCCTTGACGGTCTTTCGACATGGAATTTTTGACTGTTTTTCTGAATTGTTGTGGCGTTGTGGATATCCGCAATCTTACCTTGGCTGCAGCAAGGTAGCCCAAATCGGTGTTGTCGGAATGTTCGGAAATTCAAGATATTGGATGCGTGCCTGTTGTCTATCGCAATGTAATCAATCTAATTGGCCGTTTGTCGATCTGGAGAACGCCAGATCTTTTTTATGGATATCGAGGTGAGGAAACTGTAGACATCGAGGTAAGGGAACCGTGAAATTTCTCTCTGAATCGAAGTCAATTAGTATGTTCATGTCATTCATGTTGTCGTGTAGTCTGTGATTTCCGACAATAGACTAACGATTTATTCTCTTCCTAGCTTTGCATTAAAATCTCCCAGCACGATTTTACATAGTCGCTCATAAGTTCTGTCACGGAGCTCTTAGAAGCAGTCCTTCACTATATCATATTTTTCCTCCGTCGGAGCTTGGGGCATATAAGGTTTATGTTGGCGAATTTATTCATGATGCGTTTTGTTACGATTCGTTCGTGAATGTCCTGAAACCATAAGACGTCTTGCCTTAGTTTGGCACTTAAAACAAAACCGCATCGAAATAACCTTATCCGACTACTGCTTCCTTTTACACGGCACGTAGTAGATGTCACAGGTTTTCATCCTAATTCTCCCGGTGCGGTGTTTAGTGCGATAAACTTCGGAACAGAAGGTCAAGGTTCGATTCCTAGCCGTAGCAGCACCTGAATGATTTTTCGCTGGCCCTCCTTTCGTGATGGTCTGACAAACCGTCCGAGTAGTATCAGTTGTCAAGAAAATCTTATCTCAAATTTGCCGTTCGGAGTCGGCATAAAACAGGAAGTTGTGAGAAAGCTCGGCCCTGGGTAGTAACGAGACTGTTGCGCCATTGGAATTTGGCAAAGCAATTTCCTGGATGGCAGTAACGTCATAAACCTCTCCTATAATATTTATTCATTCCATGTGCAGATACGAATGACGTTGTCCTATTTTCGTTTAGCATGGTCATTAACAATAAAAATCCTTTTCGAGGCACTAAGTGGCACAGCAAAGCACAACCCCTGGAGGGCCAGTCCCATTTGTTTATCCCAGGACAGCATTCTGACCAAATTGTTTATAGTGTTGCTATTTTTCCTCTTGTTATCAACACTCGCCCTTAAGCTAAATAATCCTATTGGAGGAGACCAGTATCCGATGGTTACCACTTGGAGGTAACAACGTTAAAGCGTAGTTACAACGACAGAGTCAAGTCGCCGATCACAGCTTGCCTTCAAGTCTTCAGAGTACTATCATCTTCAAAACTGAAAACTCGATTATTAGTTGTCCTCAAAATGTCACTAATGTTCAGCCGAAATAGAGTGGGCAAGTGAAATGATCCTTGAGGTACCCCAGCGATTATAGAGAATCTATCTACGGAAACGCCATCCACCACTACTCGCACAGATTTGTCTTAAAGAAAGTTTTCCGTCGACAGTATTCGAGAAAAACCTTATGCTTTCAATTTGGCTAACAAAGCCCTCTTTCAAACTCGATCGAAAACATTGGAAATATCCAGGGTTGTAGCTCTCGATTCTCCATGACTTTCCACCGCAGATATTTGTAGAGGTGTTATATGACTTAGAAGGTCTCCAGTAAAGCCTTTGGCCGCGGTAACAACCAACGCTAGGAAGCGTTGGCGATAGTGCGCTAGTAAATCCAAAGTACCAATAGCATGGTCGCAAAACACGCTTTTTGCTTTTGCGCTAGTCCACGCTAGTCCGCGCTAGACCCCGCTTATTCAATCTTGTAATTTTGTACATCAAAACTCATTTGATTTTCAAGCTTACTAGCTTGAACTAGAGGAAACAATCGTCTACGGTTTTTTTACTAGCGGACTAGCTCGGACTAGCGCGGACTAGCGCACTAGCATTGGCGATAACTACCGAGGCATATCCTTGCTAAATGTTGCATATACTTATTGGCTTCTACTAGAACAAATAGTCAAGCCTATCGCGAGTAAATTTTTCCTTGAAATTTTCCCTTGTCAGCAATATAAATCAGATTGCTGAATGGGAATAGTTTCCCGGGAGAATTTATTCGCGATAGACCTGAGTGCGTAGGGACAGAAGGCGAGCAAAACCGAACATCCGGTTAAATTATAAAGCGATCGCATAATCCGAGTACTGAATTGACTATTTGAAACAACATGCCTAAGTTCGTCGAGTCTGAAGGCCCGTCTTATCTGAGACAGAAACTCTTAAAGGATTCAAATAAAGGAAATGGACCTTTTCAGAAGGCTCTTCTCTTTACTACAAAGAAGCAGCCGCGAACCGCGTTCTTCTATTCCTTTTGGTAATTAGCTAAAGTCCCCTTACCTATAATAAGTAGCTTTTCTGGATATATTGGCCTTATAAAGAAGTCTCCCAACACCTATGCATTAGTACTTCTAGATATTAACTCCATTGTGGAGCGTTTATTTATTTCCTCTTGGTATCCTTAGTTGACAGACGAATACGAGGTAGGCATTCAAGAACACCAAGAATGTAAATTTAAAAGAATATCCTTGTCGAAGGCAAGAGACCTTACTTTCTACGCGATATCTCGAAAAACTTATAAAAAAAATTGACTGCCATTAGTTGGGCTTCGAACTTACTTCACAGAAAAAGTGCACGAGTTCGTTTGGCACCCTTTACGCCTACTTCTGTTCCTCTACTAACCAATTGAAGTAATTAAAGGGTTTACACAAAAAGTTTAAAAAAAACACAATAAAGCCCTCTAAAGTTGAAACAAATTGAATCGACAAAAACACTCGACGTAAAATTATTTCTCAAATGAAAGGCTCCCACTTCAAACCTAGAATTTCCAAAAATTTACCTTTAAACTATCATTCAATCGCAACTTTTATTTCATACCTACTTACAGATTTTTTAGGGTAATACCAGCGGAAACATATCTAACGGAATTCGCCTCAGACCGACGGCACATGCGAAGGCCGGACGGCAGTTGGATAAAGCCCCCACCATCGTATCCCCCGATTCAATCGAGTTGTGAGAATCAATCAAAATTTTGAAAAAACCCCTCTTATATCCACGAAACTAATTGCAAAACTTTTTCCTTTCATTTTGCAGCGAGTGCACACAGCTTAGGAGACTTCATTTGCATGACAGCCGGCAAGGGGCCCGGAACCGTTTATAGTTTATCAGAGTTCGTGCAACAATTCTACAAGGCGCCTCACGTCGTAGCGCAACAAAATAACAAATAATAGACACCCCCAAATCCCCGAAATACAAAAAAAACAAATCGCAGCTACGACGATGTAAGAATAGATTTTAATAAACAAAAAAAAAATATTTTTTTTCATTTTACATAAATAGATGTTATTTTCCCCCTTTTTATATATACATATGCATAAGATTAAAAAAAAAGATAAAAAAAAAACTTGAAAAAAAATATTTTTTATAAACAATACTACTGCGTGAAGAAAAAAACAAAAAGAATTTCAATTTAAAGCAAACAAAATAAACGTGCTATAAGCTAAGCTAAGACACAAACCCATTTCGCAGATTAACCGATATATAAATTTAAATTTAAATTTTGTTGTAAAGTTTATTAAATTGAATTCCGTCTTGGGGTGGAGACTTATTTTTTGTGAAACCAAGTTATTGTTCTATTACTTGCGTTTTTATTCAGTCGTTTTGGGTGGGGAGTAAAACCGTCCCTAGGACGAAGGAATAGAAATGTAATTAACGAGGAATTAATGCTCTAAAGTGTATCCTTAAATTCTTTACAAACGTCCTTCTCTGGCCGTCACGGTGGGTAATATTCGCAAGTTTTTTTCGTGTTTTTTTTTTTTTTTTTTTTTCAATTAAGTGGTAGGAGTCGATACTTTTACTTGTTGTTTGGCTGTTGAGAGGATTTATTTTTATTCGAGTTAAGGAAGTATTTACAGCTTGTTCGCCATGATTTTATTTCATTTCAATTCCATTTGATTTTAATTGAGATAGCGAACATAATAATAAAGCCTTAAACAAGCCTCAGCGATTGATTTTTGTATTTTTAATTGAATTATTATTATTAATTTAATGACTCTGAAATAAATTTAATCTTTACACTAAAACTAACAACTAAATATTGACATTTAACTAGCAGTTAAAAACGTAACGCTAATACACTGAATGTACAGAACTAAATGAGATTAGAAGAAGGAGTTTTCGATTTTTAGACATTTTATCCATATTTGCATAGAGGTGATCAGAGGTCCCAAAAAGTAGTGCCTTGCACGAAAGGCCTTTTATTATCATTGGTGCGATCTGCGCAAAAAAAAAAACAACGGTCGGAATCGGCTAATAAATACTGCACGTCACTGTTCGTTACTTACTAACTTCCTTAAGTGGAGCTGCTGTCTGGAATGAAGCTGGGCCTCAACCAACATGCCTCTCAATTAGCCCGGTCCTTAGCCAACTGCCTCCAGTTGCGCACTCCAAGTTGGTTGAGGTCGGTTTCTACTTGTGCGCGCCACTTATGGCGAGGTCTTTCTCTACTGCGTTCGACGTCTGGCTGGGAATCGACGACTCTGCGAACCGGAGTATTGGTGTCCTTTCGTTCTACATGTCCTAACACCCAATGCGGAGTTTTTTGACCAGGGGCATGTCGCTATACAGCTCGTATAGTTCTTGGTTGAATCTTCGTCTCCATAGTCCGTCAACGCAAACGGGACCGAAGATTTTTCGGAGAATTTTCCTCTCGAATTGACCAAGGATTTCTTCATCCGCTTTTGAGACGGTCCATGCTTCAGCGACGTAGAGTAGGACTGGGATAGTCAGGGTCTTATATAAAATCACCTTACTAGTTCGAGTGAGGGCTTTACTACTGAATTGCCTTCTTAGCCCGAAGAAACAGCGGCTGGCAAGAGTAATTCTTCGTTTAATTTCTGAAGAGATGTTGTTGTCAGAGTTGATAGCGGAGCCGATGTTGATCAAGCCCTATAATACCTAAAACTTATATCTGTCAATTGTGACGTTCTGTCCAATTCGTCGATCTTGTGTGTCCTTTCTTATTGACAGCATATACTTAGTCTTACCCTCATGTACTGCAAAACCCATTTTTGCCACTTGCTTTTCTATAATAGCAAACGTGACTATGTCATCACGTTAAGGCCTGGCAATGATGTTAATTTCGTCGGCGTTTGTTAGAAGTTGCACTGATTTTTGAGAAATTGTGCCTCTGGTGTTGGCTCGGGAGTTTTGGACAATCCTCTCAACAATCAAATTGAAGCAGTCACATGACAGCGCATCGCCTGGTCTAAATCCTTTTTCGGTATCGAATGTGTCGGTGAGGTTGTTTCCGACCCTGATGCAACAGCGAGAATTCTCCATCGTCATCCTACACAAACGGACGAGTTTTGGGCGGTATACCAAAACTAGACATGACTCTGAATAGTTCGTCTCTATAAATGCTTGTCGTATGCGGCTTTGAAATCGATGAATAGGTGGTGGGTATCGATTTGGAGTTCTTGGGGGTTTTTCCAGGATCTGCCGAAATGTAAGCATTCGATCGGTTGTGGAATTTACTGGCCTAAAACCATACTAATAAGGGCCGATCAGGTTATTGGAATACGGTTTCAGGGGTTCACATATTACGGCAGATAGGATCTTGTAGGTGATGTTGAAGAGACTTATGCCTCTGCAGTTGGCGCTGTTCAGAGGGTCTCCTTTTTTGTGGATCGGGCAAATGATTCTAAAGTTCCATTCTTCAGACATACTTTTGTTCGACCAGATTTCTCTTATGAGTTGGTGGATGTTACTTACCAAGTCATCTCCGCCGGCTTTATAAAGCTCAGAGGGAAGGCCGTCATTTGTGGCAGCCCTGTTGAGCTTGAGCGTTCACTAAATCGGTGAATGTAGAATTTTTACTCTTAGTATCTCCAAAGCCTTCGATATTGTGTGGCAGAGCGTTTTTTTCATTAAGATTAAGTCCTTTGGTGTCGGTAATACATTTTATCAAATGGATTATTAGTTTTCTATGTAAACATTCAATACAAGTTCTATTAGATAGGTCAACTTCCAAGCCCTTTCCAACAAACGCTGGAGTACCCCAAGGCTCATTCTACCCACCTACTCTGCTTTTAATCTTTATTAACGACCTGCTCTCTCTGACTTGTAATCCATTCCAAGCATTCGCGGATGACAACTACTATCTCCGTAAAGGGATAGCTTCTAAAAATGGAACTAGTTGAAATTGAGGATTCCAATGGCTTGTTGCTCGTCATGTATGTTAGGCGTTAGCCCAGACCTTCCCTAAACGGTGTAAACGGTTTTTCACGCCATCGGATTTAGCTAATATTTATGAAGCCTATATTCGTCCAAGACTTAGATACAACTCGCACATATGGGCGGGTGCTCCTGTATCTAGCTTTATTCTACATGATCGAGTCCAGCGTCATGTTATAAAACTTATCGTCAACCAAGAAGTTTGTAGCCAAATAACTCTGCTCGAACACCGGCGGAAAGTTGGATACCTTGCGTTCTTAAGCCGGTACTTCCACCATAAATGCTCTGATAAAGTATACAGTTGTAGGGCAGATTGTCACAATCTGCTTTTATTTTTGTTTTCGCTTTTTTATTTTCGTATCGTTCAGCGCAAATACATGCGTCATCGATGCTCATTATACAACTAAACAGATATTTCGCTCAGCCTATCATACTTCATCGACGCTGTTAGCAAAAACCCAACATGCGCAAAGCCTATCTGCATTCCGTCCGATTCGGCGATGTTTTGTGTCCTTTCTTGTTAACATAATACAACCTAGCCCTTGCACAATGCAAAGCTTATTTCACTCGCCACCCTCTCTGACCAAGTTCGACCAATAATGGCCACATAGTCAGCGTATGGTAGTAGTCGCAACGATTTATGGATATATGGATAATATAAAGGCATTCGAGGCACTCTTTTAGTCAAACAGTAATATTTCTTATGATTGCTTGTCTGTCATCCACTTTTAAATGAAAATCCCTATCAACTGCTCGTCCATTCGGACGTTCCAATTTTCGATGATGCGTTCGAGCATGTTTGTCGGTATCTGGCGAATAACACGGGTAATGTTCGCCAAAAATACTTCAATCGTAGCTAGCTTATCCAGAAACACCTTAGTCCTTACGTGCCCCCAAGGAAAAAAGGTCGTACGGTGTGATATCGCAAGATCTTGCTGGCTTATTTACTGGTCCTAAGCGTGAAATTAATTGTTCAGCAAAGCGGTGTCTAAATACGTCCATTATTTCACGGGCTGTGTGGCAAGTAGCGCCGTCTTGTTGAAACCAAATGTTGCAGAGACCTCGGGTTTCAACTTCAGGCAAAGAGTAGTCCGTTATCATGGCGCAGTAACTAGTCCTGTTTGTAATAACGTTGGCACTAGCCTCTTTTTTTTTGAAGAAATACAGACTGATGATTCCACCGGCTCATTAACCACAACACATGGTAGTTTTGAGTGGATGTAACTGCAGCTCTTGAACCTCTTCGGGTTGTTCTTCGGCCCATATACAGCAAATTTACTTATTGACGTTTACATTGAGCCGGATATGAGCCATCGTTTAACAAAATGTTGGTCGATAATAGTGGATCTTCTGCAAGTCTCTCGAGAGCCCGATGGGACCTTCCGTTGCGTCATCATCGGGCTCTTAGCTTAAATTCTTTGGTCAGCTTAAATTTGTATGCCTTCAAACCAAGAACTTTGCGTAGAATCGCCCATGTTGTTCGTAACCGGTCAAGTTGTTGCGAACATCGCCGAAACGATTCATCGCGATTTTCGTCGACAGTGTCAGCCGCTATATTTTCAACATTAAGCCTTGGACGAGGTCTACTTAGTCGAGCGTCATCAAATAGTGAACATTGGGTCTCCTATTTCTTGATGGTATGTCAAACAGTGGCTTGAGTAGGTCGATTATGGACACCATAAATTCGCCGAAGCGCACGAAAAACATTCATCACAGAACGTGAATTTTCGTAATATAATTAGTTCTAACTTTTGCCAAAGAATTGGAGAGAATTTTCGTTTGACAACATATTTTCGATGCGTTTCTCATTTTCCATGATCGCTATTTTTCACGACTATCGTTTACTTCAGTACCCCTCGTTGCAAAATTCGAAAAATGGCCGCTGCAGTTTTTTGTAGCTTTTCTATAAATAAAAGTAACGTAGCTTAGATATTTCAAAAGAAGGGATTTTCATTACATCACGAACCACAAGTAACAGTTGAGATAATAATACTCCATTGCAGTTATGTATTGTCCCCAATCTCATCTGACATTAGCCATCAAACCACAATTCAAAGAAATAAAGTTTGGTGGGTATTCGCATATAATCAACACCAACTTTTAAAAAAACATTCTGCGAATTCAACGAAAACAAAAAAAACAGCGACTTCCCATATTGTTAGCTCGGACACGACCCATTTAATGCGTCTCCAAATCATACACAATATTCCCAATCTCTTTCTTTCTCTTCTCGATAAATGCATGCGCTGTTCTAAAAACTAAAATTAAACAACACATGAATAAGTAAAAAGCGCAAAGTTTAATATCTAAAAGTTAAATTTAAAAATAAACTTCTCTCCATTTTCACTAAAAACTAATCATTCACACACTTACGCTATTACAACGATTTGTTTCCAATTTTATTTGCGTTAAGAAAATTATTTTTCAAACCAGTACCAGGGCGAACGTTGTTTTTCCAAACCTTTTTACATATAAATTTAAAATTAAGAACACAACAACATTGTTAACAAAATAAATTCAAAATAAATCTAAAAACAAAACTAATTTTAAAAATTAAATATATATATATATAAAATAGAATTTATAACTTATATTATATATTATATAAAAAAAATATATTTAGCTATAAGAAAAAATGTAAAAAAAAAAATATATACATACCTATACTATAGTTAAAATCTTTTTATCATTAACAAAAGCAAAAAAAAAAACAAAAAATATTAACAATTAAGAGTAAAACTATCAAACAGAAAATTAACATTTTATTTTAGAATTTAACAGAATATAACATAAATCTTGTGATCTTCTTAAGTAAAAGAGAATATAAGCATTTTTTTAGAAGTTACACTTAATTCTAAATTGTGTGCGGTTATAAATAAGTGTCCTAGTATATTTCATTGTTAACAGTAAAAACTTAAGCCTTCTGTTGGTCTTTTTTATTTTTTTTTTTTTATAAAATTATTGTTGTACACAAATATTTTATGTTACATAGTATGAAATTTTAAAATCAGGCTTTTTGTGTAAGTTTTAGTTTTGTTTTTTTTTTTTATAAATGTCTGAGAACTTGCTAAAAGTCGTATTCATTGCTTTTAGATAGTTCTGAGTTATTAAAGAAAATTTTTCATGTTAGATAAAAAATATAAGAAAAGTTAACTATAAGAATATTTAATTATTTTTTTTTTTAAATTTACTAATTAACAAGGAAAAAGTGTGCTTACTATGTAATATTGTTGTTAAAGAAAATAAAAGTAAACAGTAAATCTGCTATTATAAGGCAAAAGATAAATTAAAAAAAAAAAAGTTAAATGCTTGCATTCAAATTAACCAACGAATTACATTTTTTTTTTGAAGGAACAGATTTTATTTAGATATACATGGGCAGGGGGAGTGTTTTAAGAATCAGATGCTTGTGTGGAGTTGGGGGTTGGAGGTATAACTTTTCTTTTTTTAAAAGCTGGTCAGGAAGGAATGCCCGGTTTTACAGTGCTGAGTTAACTCTGAGCTTAAGCAGATCATTTGGTTAACTCGTCGTTTGGTGATCTTGCAATTAAATTTACTAAAAAATACATGTTTCTCGAGTCCTAAGATAAAGATGATCTTTCTTACTTACTTAAGTGGTACTAAAGTCCGGAATGAACCTGGGCCTCAAACAACATTCCTCTCCAATTAGCCCATTCCCTAGCTCAATGTCTTCAGTTGCGCACTCCAAGTTGGTAAAGGTCGGTTTCTACTTGTCGGTTTCTACATGGCGAGGTCTTCCACTACTTCGTCTGACGTCTGGCTGGAAATCGAAGAATGCCAGCCGGAGTATTCATGTCCATTCGTTCTACATGTCCTTGCCATCTTAAACGTCCAATGCGAAGTTTTTCTACCAGGGGCATGTCGCTGTACAGATGGTATAGTTCATTGAATCTTCGTCTACATAGCCCGTCAACGAAAACGTGATCGAAGATTTTTCGAAGAATTTTCTTCTCGAATCGACCAAGGATTTTTTCATCCGCTTTTGAGACGGTCCTTCAGCGCGGTAGAACCGGTCTACGATGATCAGGGTCTTTTATAGGATCTCCTTAGTAGTTCGAGTGATTTCTTTACTACTGAATTGCCTTCTTAGCCCGAAGAAACAGCGGTTGGCAAGAGTAATTCTTCGATTAATTTCTGACGAGATGTTGTTGTCAGAGTTAATATCGGAGACGAGATAGATAAAGTCCCGTACTTCCTCAAAGTGGGTGTCCTTTCTTGTTGACAGCATATACATCGTCTTGTCCTCATTTACTGCTAAACCCATTTTTGCCGCTTACTTCTCTATACTAACAAACGTGGCTATGACATCACGTTAAGCCCTACCAATGATGTCAATATCGTTGGCGTATGCTATTAGTTTTACAAATTTTTGGAAAACAGTGCCTCTGGCTCATGACTCATGAGTTTTGCATAATTCTATCAAGAATCAGATTGAAGAAGTCACGTGACAGCACATCGCCTTGCCTAAATCCTTTTTTAGTATCGAATTTGTTGGTGAGGTCCACCGACCCTGATGGAGCAGCGAGAATTCTCCATCATCGTCCTACAAATAAACAAACAAACAAAACAAACGGACGAGTTTGGGCGGTATACCAAAACTAGACATGGCTCTGTATAATTCGTCACTACAAATGCTGGCTTATGCAGCTTTGAAATCGATGAATACGTGGTGGGTATCGATTTGGAGTTTTTGGGTTTTTTCCAGGATCTGCCGAAGTGTGAGGATTTGATCGGTTGTGGACTTTCCTGGCCTAAAACCACACTGATAAGGATCGATAAGGTTATTGTCAAACGGCTTCAATGGTTCACATATTCCTGCAGATAGGATCTTGTAGGCGATGTTGAAGAAACGTATGCCTTTGTAGTTGGCGCAGTTCAGAGGGTCGTCTATTATGTGGATCGGGCAAAGGGTGCTGAAGTTCCATTCTTCAGGCATACTTTCATTCGACCAGATTTGGCTTATGGGTTGGTGGATGTTACTTACCAAGTCTTCTCCGCCGGCTTTATAAAGTTCGTCGAGAATTCCATCATTTCCGATTGACTCGTTAAGCTTGAGTTAAGATATTGCTATGTTCGCTTCTCTCGGGTCGGATGGTTGGTGGTCCGCACTGTCGTCGCCATTATTGTATGGTTCGTTGTGACAGACAGCGGAATGTTGTTCGATATCGCCGTCTGTTTGCAGAAGTGGTTCTTCCATATCCTCAGCATTGACACTGTCTCAACTACGATATTTCCTTGTTCATCTCGACAGGATTCTGCTCGAGCCTTGTACCATTGGCTTTGAAGATTTACACTTTGGTAAACCTTGCGAACATCGGTCATGGAGTGGCACCTCCTCGATCGCGCGCTTTTCTTGCTCTTTTTTCTTCTCTCTGAAAACTAGTGTTCTTCCCTTCTTTTTTGCCTATGGAGCTCAATGGCAGTTCTCGCCTTCACCTCCATCTTAGCCTAGTGGGCATCGTTCTTGGCTGTGAGCATCTGACGGCATTCCTCATTAAATCATGGGTTTCCTGCTGCAGCGTGCGAGAAACCTAGCACATCTTGCTGCTGATCTAATGACTTGTTGGCATCGTTGCCATTGTTCTTCGACATTCGATGCTGGTGGTATGGTGTTAATCGAGAGGTTAGGGGATACCCGTTGCTCGAAGATCTTTTCGGTCTCTTGCGATTTTCACATTATTTCTGGATTGTTGTGGCGTGGTGGATATCCGCATTATTACTTTGGCTGCAACAAGGTAGTTGTCCGACTCGATGTTAGCCCCTCGGAATGTTCGGACATAAAAAATACTGGATGCGTTCGTCTTGTCTATCGCAATGGGATCAATATTGGCTGCCATTTGATCGCCATGTCCCCTAATGGATATCGAGATGAGGAAATCGTGCGCTGGATATAGTAGCATTTCGTTCGTAGCTAAGTCAATTAGCCTAAGTCCGTTACCAGACATGGTGTCGTGTAGGCTATGTTTTCCGACAATTCTGCTGTGCGTTAAATCTCCCAGCACGATTTTTACATCGTACTTCAGTAGTCGCTCATAGGTTTGGTCAACGAGCTCATAGAAGCAATCCATAGCTAGATAATGTTTTTCCTCCGTTGGGGCGTGAGCGCATATAAGGCTTATGTTGGTGAATTTGGCCTTGATACGGATTGTTACAATGCGTTCGCTAATGTCTTGGAAACATAAGACTTCTTGCCTAAGTCTGGCACTTATAACAAATCCGCATCCGAAGAGTCGCTGTTTCTGCCCACTATAACACGGTGCGTAGTATATGCCCGGCCCATCTCATCCCATCGTATTTCCTGGACGGCAGTAATTTCTGCTTCGTAGCACTTTAGGGCTTCCGCTAGTTGTTCGCTTGCAACTCTTCTGTTTAAGTTTCTCTCATTCCAGGTACAGATACAAACGTCGTTGTCCTTTTTTCGTTTATCAGATTCGTCAACAATAAAATCAGTCCTTTCCGAGGCTATTGGTTGCTGCGTAACCGTTAGTTTTTCCATGGTTATGTAGTTAACCCAAAGCACAACCCCCAACCTGGAGGGCCAGTTCCAATTTATTAGATACCCCTAGGACACGGGGCCATCAGTATCCACTACGGGATTGAGCGCTGCCGTTGGCCTTTCGGTTCATCCGCCACCATCCCTGTTCAATGTGCCTGACTCACTCTTAAAATTCCTAAACAACCTGGTGTCTGAATATGTCGAAGCAGCTTGTCTAGGTTTTGCTGGGACAGCAGGCCGGGTATTCATTCCGTACCATTCTGACCTGGCTGTTTATATTGCTGCTGTATTTTCGTCGTGTAAGCAACGCTTGCGCTTATCGTTGAGCAAGTCAAATCCGCTTGGATGAGACCAGAACCCTATCTTTACCACTTGGAGGTTAAAAATAAGCACTTGATGTGTAGTCAGACTTGCAACCATTGCCAAGTTAATGCCAATCAGAAGGTACCCTCGTTCTACAACACCCAATCACCGAACTCAATAAGGGAACTAGAGTAGATGTGTTATTTAGAGTAGCAGGAGAAACTACAGTCGGGCCCGATCCAAACGATAAATTTGGATTCAAATTGTTTTTTTTTTTCGAATCTGACTTCTATGATTAGAGCGTTTAGCTCTTGGATTAGCCGATGATGTGTTAGCATCACACTTTCGCTTTCCTTTACACCGCGTCTCCACGAGCAATATTTGATAGCTTACTATCTGTCACTTTTCATAGCATGAAATAATGATAGAATGCTATGAAATGTATGGTGGGCATTTCCATTGCTTACTATCTCAAACAATCTTACAACCTCAAGCAGAAATGACAGCCCATAGCATACTATCCATAGAAAGCAATTGAGTGAGCAATACATAGCATGAAATTTTTCATAGAATACTATTTGAGGTCTCCACAAGCAATATTTTCATAGAATGACACATTGCATGCTATGAAATATTGCTCGTGGAGACCCCGGGTTAAGACCGACAACTGTATCACGGGCTACATTCGGACCAGATCGTATTAAATATGTTTCAGGATATGTCTGTGTCTTGTGTTCTCCTATGGAAATAATTTCTTCCAGTCTTTTCATATCCAACAGCTGATCTGCATACTCAGCTGCAATGAAAGTTTGGCGAAATTTAAAAAAAATAAAATAAAACGCGATCCTTACATCCTCCATACCAAGCAATTGTATTCCAAAAGCAGTCTTCCCCAACCTTTTCACATTTGTTCCCATTTCCGTGATAAATAAAATTTTATTAAAAATTTCACCAACAAAAAAATAAAACAAAAATTTAAAATTAATAACTAAAAACAATAACAAAAAACAAAGCAAACAATATAACCTTAGGAACATATATGAGATACACAAAAGCAATTTTCAAACCTTCCTAACTATATTTATAAAAAAAAAAAACCAAAAAAAAACACATAAAATTATATATAAACAAAGGAAATCTATATCTTAAGAAAAACTACTTCAAAATAACCAAACAACTTATAGGTAAACAAAATAAAAAAAAAACTTTTTCTCTTCCACGTTTTTCTACGAATTTCTTCACACATTTTTTTATAAACTAACCAAACAAAAAAACAAAACAGAATAGTAAAACATAAAACTAAACAATTGAATAAAATACTAAATCAAAATATTTTTAATTTCAATAAAAATTAAAAAAAAAACTAATAAACTAAAAAAAGTGCAAATTGTAAAACGAATTATAAAACGTTTGATTTTTTTATTTTCTCGATATAAGCAAAATGTTTTTTAAATAAAATCTGCTTTGTGTGCATAAAATTATACAAACAAAAATAAAAACTAACAAAATTTTTTTTTAAAGATAAGCTGATGATATAAAATATTTATCTATACTTGAGCAAAGCGAAAACACATATAGAGTTTAATTCTTAATTTCAAAACCATTTATATATACAAAACGAGAAAGTAAAATTGAATTTTTATTAAATTTAAAAACAATAAATAAAATAAAAAGTAAAAAATAAAAAATAAAAAAAACGTTTACAAAACAAATTATAGATTTTTTACCTGCTAAATAATAATTCTTTTGAACAAAGCAAAGTAAATTTTTTATATAAATAAGGAGTTATGTAACGAGTGTTGAAATTGTGTGCAAATATGTTCTGCAGCTTATTATATAGTCTGGTTTTTCTTTAGTTACACCACGATTGCATTTAATTGTTTTTTTTTCTTCAATTGAAATCGTTTTGAAAAATAGTGTTGTAGACTTGTAGTGTTTCAAGTAGTCCACGATGGATATAAGAAACCTATAGCATCCAAAAAAAATTGTTTCTTATATCCCAGTTGTTCTCATATGCGAACACGTTTTTTACATACGTATTCGCAATTTTTTTGAAAACAACTTACCACTGGAACAGTGGTAAAACATGGCTGACTAACCCCACTTTCTGTTGTTGTTGCTCGCCTTTAACACGCACGCGAAATGTACTCAACATGACTGGTGGGGTGGAAGAGTGGGTTTTGTTTGTGTTTTCGTGGCGTGGATTCTCAGATCTATGTCCTTGGTATATGACTGCAGGATAATGGTCTCATTACAGACAACAAAAAAAAAACAAATTTTTGGCTCAACAGGCTCGTTAATACCCAGGGCCGAGCTTTCTCACAACCATTCATGTTTGCGTGTGTACTTCATGCACGATGGCGGGGCCTCCTGTTTTATGCCGACTCCGAACGGCGAGATAAGCTATTCTGGACAGTTGATACTTACTTACTTGTTTACTTAAGCAGCGCTACAGTCCGGAATGAACCTGGGTCTCAACCAACATGCCTCTCTAATTAGCCCGATCCTTAGTTGGCTGACTCCGGTTGCGCAATTCAAGTTGGTTGAGGTCGGTTTCAACTTGTGCGCGCCACTTAAGGCGAGGTCTTCCTCTACTGCGTCTGACGTCTGGCTGGGAATCCGGAGTATTAGTGTCCATTCGTTCTACATGTCCTAGCCATCTTTAATGTCCAATGCGGAGTTTTTTGACCATCGGTATGTCGCTGTACAGCTCGTATAGGTCTTGGTTAAATCTCCGTCTCTATAGAAGAAGAATTTTTCTCTCGAATCGACTAAGGATTTCTTCATCTGCTTTTGAGACGGTCCATGCTTCAGCTCCGTAGAGCAGGACTGAGATGATCAGGGTCTTATATAGGATCTCCTTAGTAGTTCGAGTTACTGCTTTACTACTAAATTGCCTTCCTAACCCCGAAGAAACAATGGTTGGCAAGAGTAATTCTTCGTTTAACTTCTGAGATGTTGTTGTCAGAATTAATAGCGGAGCCGAGATAGATAAAGTCCCGTACTACCTCAAAGTTATATCTGTCAATGGTGACGTTCCGTCCAATTCGTCGATGTTGTGTGTCCTTTCGAGTTGGCAGCATAAACTTCGTCTTGCCCTTATTTACTGCTAAACCCATTTTTGCCGCTTGCTTCTCTATACTAGCAAACGTTGCTATGACATCACGTTGGGTCCTACCAGCTACCAATGATGTCAATATCGTTGGCGTATGCTAGTAGTTGTACCGATTTTTGGAAAATTGTGCCTCTGGTAATGGCTCGGGAGTTTTGCACAATCCCCTTAAGAATCAAATTGGAGACGTCACATGACAGCGCATCGCATTGCCCTTTTTCGGTATTGAAAGTGTCGGTCAGGTCGTTTCCGACCCTGATGGAGCAGCGAGAATTCTCCATTGTCATCCTACAGAAACAGACGAGTTTGGGCAGTAAACGAAAACTAGACACGGCTCTGTATTGTTCGTGTCGTCTGTAAATTCGGCTGTAAATTCGATGAAAAGGTAGTGGGAAGTGTGCAAATTATATCGGTTGTGGCTTTCTTGGCCTAAAACCACACTGGTAAGTGCCGATCAGGTTGTTGGTAAACGATTTCAGGCGTTCACATCTTACGGCAGATAGGATTTTGTAGGTGATGTTGAGGAGACTTATGACTCTGTAGTTGGCGCAGTGCAGTGGGTTTCCTTTTTCATTCTTCAGGCATACTTTCTTCCGACCAGATTTGGCTTATGAGTTGGTGGATGTTACTTACCAAGTCATCTACGCCGGCTTTATAAACCTCAGATGGGAAGCCATGATTTCCTGCAGCCTTATACAGCTTGAGTTTATATATTGCTATCCTCACTTCACACAGTTCGGGTGGTTGGTAGTTTTCGCTGTCGTCACCGATATTGAAAGTTTCGTTGTGCTTGATAGCGGAATGTTGTTCGTCATCGCTGTTTAACAAACTGCAAAAGTGGTTCTTCCATATCCTCAGCATTGACTGTGTCTCTACGATATTACCTTGTTCATCTCGACATGATTCTGCTCGAGCTTTGTATCCTGGACTTTCCTGGAGTGGCACTTGTCTATAAATTGTATCGCGCGCTTTTCTTGCTCTTTGCTATTTTTTCTGCAGAGCCGATGTTCTTCCCTTCGTTTTTGCCTATCGAGCTCAATGGCAGCTCTCGTCTTCACCTTGTGGGCCTCGTTCTTGGCTGCGGGCATCTGTCCTCATCAAACCAGGGGTTTCTTGCTGGCTAATTTAATGGCATGTTGGCATCGTTGCTATATTTCTTCGACATTCGATGCTAGTATGGTATTAGTCGAGGAGATACGCGTTTGATTGCAGTCTTCGGCATTAATTCTTTTCACTGTATTTCTCTTTGTGGATTGGTGGATATCCGCAGTCGATGTTAGCCCCTTAGTCGCTGTGTCTGCCCACTATAAGGCGGTGGCAGTTATGTCTGGTTATAAGCAGCTAAGTGCTATCACTTGTTCGGCTGCACCTCCTCTGTTTAATGTTTTCACATTCCAGATGCAGATACGAGCGTCGTTGTGGCTTTTTTCGTTTAGCATGGTGGTAAACAATTCAATTAAGCTGGTGCTGATGTTTGATCTGTTCCAGCAGAGAGAGCGTTTCTCCTTATAATTTAGCCTGAGTTGCCAGCAATTTATACACATTGTGTCGCTTATCCATCTACTGTTACTTTCTTGACCACATGTGGTTTGATTGATGATTTACAAACCTGAAAAGATTAGGGAAAGGCATTTCATATGGATCCGTCACGTCTGGAAAAAAGGATTTTGTTATGTTCTCATTCTTAATTGGCTGAGGCCGGGGCAGTGCCACAGAAAGTGAAGGGTATCCTCGTGTGTTTCTTCATCACCGAAGTCTGTACAGAGGTCATGATCTACAAGATGTATTTTCAGTTCTAGAATCGAGACAGATTTCCTGTTTCTTCGAAGTAGCTTATGGGTTCTGGCTTTGACATATTCGCATCCTTTTGGAGGTTTCACAGGTTGGGAGGGAGTACCACCTGTTTTTAGCAATACTCAGTGGTTTCTGTCCCACCCGAGATTTGAGATCATATAGTGGTAGTTTGACAGACTGGTCTGCCTGGTCAATGACGGAGGCAGATCCTTTCCTTGCCAGTTCATCAGCATTTTCATTACCGTGTATGACTCTATGTCCGGGGACCCAGCAGAGCTTAACATTATGTTGGGGCATGCATAACAGTTGTTTTGGCCGTAACATATCAAGGTAGCCTGGCAAGCTCATCCGCTTTACAGTACCGTGGGATATTTCTGTGACCCGGCACCCAAAAGAGGTGAATGCTACAGTGTGCTGCTATCTCGTTAAGAGATAGTCGGTAGTCGTGGGCTGTTTCTGATGAGATGTTACCCAATAATTTGATTGGCTTCTGGAAAACGCAATAATGATAGGGAAGGCGAAAGCATATTCTTAAACTAAGCATCTTGAAGAAAACATCTCCTACCAACTCCAGATTCTGTTTTAGATCCATCCGTGTGGATGTGAATCGAGTTATTGGTTCCAACTCCCATTCAAGACGACTGGAAATGGTTGACTTGAAGTTATGGTCAAAACTGAGTTGGGTAGGGATGCGTTCGTTGTTTTCTGTAATTTAATGTAAGGTAATTTAGCATCATTCTGTGTTCACCTTGAGTGGGTGTCCATTGTCACTAGAGACTCTCAGTCTAACAGCTGCACTATCCCTCTATTCCCGATTATTTATCTGTCGACATGGGTCTCCGATATGTTGACAAAATTGTTCATCTAGATCCAGTTCGAGTCTTACGTCCCAGATTTTGATGTTTGTAATTTGGTTAATCTATACAAATATCACTCGTGGAGTGGCACCCATCTATATCCTTGGATTCTTCCCTTCTCCTTTCCCTTTACAGCTGAAAAGCAACTCTTTTGAGAGCTATCGTCTTCGTCGATGGTGTTGGCTTTCCTTGTCAAAATAGATTTCTTGCTGGTTGGTGGATAGGAGCCCAGCATATCTTATGCATATCACCACTGGTCATCCGCGTTTGATACAGAGTCTTGAGACCAATCAAGGTATTAAGACTAAAGACTGTATTAGTCCGAGTAAGCTTCTCGTTAAGTTAATTGGTTCGTGTCTCTTGTCGATTGCAGTGTGGGTATCTGTTTTACCATTTGTTAGTCTGGAAATCTCTCCCTTTATGAATGTTGAGATGAGGAAGCCATGTGTTGGTTGTAGTGGATAATATTTCTAAAAATGTTTTCTCTTCCCACATAGCACAATTTTAACTTTTGCAATCGTTCATGAGTTTGGTCTGGGAGCTCATAGAAACTGTCCTCAGTGATATAAACGTTCTTTCCATCTGTGGCCTTTTTGCTATAAAGATGATTTTCCCTTCGCGTAGCTAAATATGTCGTTTATAAAGAATCCCCTATCTTGACATCCATTGTTCCCAGGTACCTGACATCGACTTGCGATTCAAGTGTCTGGCCCCATGAAACTACACGGTTTCTGGGGCTAGTTTACGTTGTCATCGGCATAACCATGCTCTTAAATCGCTCGTCCATTATGATATACGCCGTGTGTCATGTAGTTTAGCTCTATTAGAAGCATATGTCGTTGGAAAGCTTCCAGTTTATCACACAAAAGCTTGCTTATCATCGATCTGTAGCGCTTACAGTTGACGGTTATTGCAATGAGTTTCGTCGTCAGTGCAAGTAGAATGGGCCGATGATTCCGCAGGGCAAAATCGACATCAAACTGATTTTCTTGGATTGCATTTGGTGCTGATGTATCTTTTGTAGATTGTTATCATACCAAATCCGACAACTGTGCTTGTTCAGCATTTACATATTCGTAAAAAAATAGCCTCGTCGCTAAAAGTGTTTTTTTTTTTTTTTTTAAAGTGCCTGAATTTCTAATTACTCCAGAGCTACATCATCGAACCCACGGTGTTATCTTTGGTCGTTTACTGGAGGTTCCTGCGGTTTATGAATCGCCAAATTATACCTTGTACTTCTTCGGGCCCAGTGGCGCGGTGGTTAGTGCGATGAACTGCCGCATAGAAGGTCTGGGTTCGATTCTCAGCCGTAGCAACACCTAAAATGATTTTTCACTGGCCCTCCTCTCGTGATGATCTGACAAATCATCCGAGTAGTATCAATTGTCAAGAAAAGCTTATCTCCGTTCGGAGTCGGCATAAAACAGGAGGTCCCAGCAACGTGCAAGAAGTACACACGCACACATGATTGGTTGTGAGAAAGCTCGGTCCTGGGTACTAACGAGCCTGTTGCTCGTTCGTTCGTTCGGAGGTTCCTGCCGTTTCGTCAAATCATCCCTGGTAGTTCGTCGGTGTGAAAGCATCAAGTGTTTTTGAAATCTCTCAGGCAAACACTCAGTTTTTGGTAGTTCGGTGTGAAAACCGTATTAAGCACTTATCAATGCTATGAGAAAATTCCTGTCAAACCATAGTGTTGTCTACCAGCAATCGTTTACTAGAAGTTCCTGCGGTTTATGAAACGTCAAACTAAACCTGGTTGGTCTTCGGTGTGAAATGTTTTCGAAATCTTTTAGGCGAACACTCAGTTTTGCCTAAATATAGGAATTCCTGACATCAACATTTTTTGCACTTACAAGGCTCCAACAAGTGTACTTCTTCCTTTTTTTTAAATCTTTTCCAACCGGTAACGCATTACTTATACATTTTTAATTTTTTTGAATCCCCCTTTCATGTAGTCGATTAAGTGCAGTTAATATTTCACAAATCTGTTCTAAAAATCACTTAAAAAAATATTTTCAATTCAAAACAATTCCAAAAAAAATGCGGATAATCAATAACTCCTTTGTTTCCAACCAACTCAATTCAGTGGTTTCAATGCCGTTTTACAAAAAAAAATTACAAACAAAAGAAAACGAATTATGTACTGTTATACAAAAAAAAATTAATCTATTGCGAGGTATTTTATTTTTTAATTTAGTCTCTTGAAACAAAATCTATTTAAAAGGCATTTAAAGTTATTTTTAAACTTAAACCGAATTATGCAACTTGTAAAATTTTTAATAAAAAAAATAAATTATTATCGCAAAAAAAAACGCAATAACATTTTTAAACATTGCAAGGCGTTTTTTTTATAAAAGAAAAAAAAACCTGAACATCATAATACAAAACAAAACTTATAGCCACAGTATCAAAAAATTAATAACAGTGGGGTATTTGATTCAAAGTGGGTTGAATTGTTATTTTTAACGATGAACAAAATAAATATTAATACAAAAAAACACTAAAATTTAATAATACTGCTATTTCTAATAATAAAAACGGAATTACAAAAAAAAAATACATTCACTGTGGTTTTATTTAAAAAAAAATGGAGTTGGGTTCACACGCGGTGGAAGTGAATTTTTTTTTCTGATATACATGCTCTACAGCATTGGACGGGTTCCGCATTATAGTTTACAACTAAAAATTGAATTCAGGTAACGTGGAACGCAAAATCTTCCTTACTTGAAATTTGAATGTCAAACGATACCAGCCCTTATTTTGTAATACAGGGTGGCTCACCAATTGTGCTACAATAAGAAATTCAAATAACTTTTTTTTTTCATCGATGTATTTCATTTATTTTTTTTTTATTGGTTAGAAAATAAAATTTTATTTTAAATAATTTGTTGTTTTTAAAGATTATAGATCGCATATGCGTGGGAGAGCGTGGAGGTCATACGCTCTCCCACGCATATGCGGCACCTGATCAAAAAATTATTCATTGCGGCCTGAAGAGTTGAAGTTGGGATCGCCTCAATTATTGTCGTTATGGACTGCTTTAATTCAGTTAAATTCCTGGGCTTCGTTTTATACACCTCTTGTTTGACATAACCCCATAAAAAGAAGTCTGGTGCAGTCAGGTCAGGTGACCTTGGGGGCCAGCGAAGAGTGGAGTTCCTAGATATTAATTTGTTTGCGAATTTTTTGTTTAGCTCCGCCATAACCGGTCTGGCTATATGTGCAGTTGCTCCATCTTGCTGAAACCAAACGCTGTTGAATGGTATACGTCTTCGGCGCAGTTCTGGGTAAAAAAAAACTCCTTCAACACTTTAAATAACGGTCCCCATTGACAGTAACGGTTACACCGTTTTCTTCAAAGAAGTACGGCCCGACAATACACCTTGATGAAACTGCGCACCACACAGTGACTCGTTCTGGGTGCAGTTCCGTCTCATGGAGCATTTCTGGATTAGACTCTTTCCATATACGGCAATTTTGCTTGTTTACATTGCCGTTAAGATCAAAATGGGCCTCATCAGACATGAACAAACAATTGATCAATGTGTTGTCTTCTTCGGCCATTGATATCATTTTTTGGCAAAATTCCAGGCGAACAGGCAAATCCTGAGGGTTTAACTTGCTAGTAATTTGGACTTTGTACGGAAACAAGTTTAAATCGTCATAAAGTATCCGTTGTAATGACCGTCTACTAACTCCAATTTGCCCCGATAAGTTTCGGGTCGATACGCTCGGATTGGCCTGTATTGCAGATGCTTCTGCTGCGATTGTATCCTGAACCCGAACATTGGCATCTCGATGGTACGGCCTTCGTGCGATGCTTCCAGATTCGGCAAACATGTTTACAAACCTCATAATGGTCCATCTACTCGGGGGATTACCGCCAAACTCCCGCCTAAATTCCCTTTGGACGGAAATGACGGACTGCAAAGCATGGTACCGTTGCACTATCCAAATTCTTTTCTCCGTATCCCAAGCATCCATTTTTATAAATCTAAATAGTAACCTACAAAATAAAAAAAAAATAAGCCGATTACTCACACAGAAAAAAAGTTATTACGTTTTATTTTTGTAGCACGATTCGTGCGCCACCCTGTATAATTTTGTCATATAAAGAGTGTTGAAATAAAACACAAGAAAATCGTTTTAATGTCCATCAATTTGGCTTTATTGGAAGGATAATTTTATGCCATTAATGTTTAAATATGATTTCGGCCACGTGGCCGCCGCGGCTGGTTAAAGGTCCAATTTTCAAACACTTTCGAGCATTTTTTTTTTTTTTTTTATAATTTACACGTACTCAAGGGGTTATGAATATCCTTTTCTATGTTACCATAGTACGAGCGTTAGAGAAGGGGAAGAAAGAGAGGATAGGAAAGATTTTGGATGTAGTGGAGACTTAAACTCCATGGGTGGTGTCCGAACTAGCTTCGGGGAGTCACTTTTTCTTGTGTTCGTTAAATTTGAAGAAATTCAAGATGGTGTGCATGCTTTTAGGTATTACACCGACCTTTTATATTTCTTTTAAATAAAAGTGCAATGGATTTTGGCTGGGATTGAACGCGCAACCTTCCACTCAACAGACGAACACATATTTTTTTTTTAAATTCATTTTTTATTTCCTTAAAATATTAACTTAATACTAGACAAAAATGCTTAAATCTAACTTATCAATAACATATTTACTTAAACTAAATTATGGCCCTTAGCGGGCGCTGTTAGCTTACATCTAACAGTTTTTTATTTTGCCTTTCGGCTTCAAGTTTCTTTTTTTTTTTTTTTTTTAAATAAATTTATATTTCAAAGAAAAATTTAAAAAACTTTGATTACCGACAATTTTATATAAAAAAAACTTAATCTACTTAAGACTACTTAATACTACTTAAATACTTAATACTACTTAACTACTTAAGACTGCTTAACTACTTAAGATTACTTAACTACTTAAACTTAATTATAATCTGGGTGGCGAGCCCTCGCTGCATATGCCCCGAGGGGTCGCCATCCTGATTGAGTCTTTTGGTCCACAGACAGCATGCAACCACCCATATTGTACGCCAATATGATGCACAATCCCCGCCACAGACCTAGTACTAGAATTAATTTATCGAAGAACTAATTATTGGACTAAAAGTCCGCAAAGTCTAGAGGAAGTGCTGAATCACTTCCGTCGTGTAGCCACCAGAATTCGGTGCGCTGCCTTTCGGCCTCGGTCATATCGCGATCCGATACCGCCGTGCTAAAGCGTAGGAGCTCCGGAGCATTGTCAACGTACCCGTCACGGATTAGCCGTTTGTCATGCGCGTCACGGTAGCGGTGGTATAAAACCGGGATACCGTTCCTGTCTTGTACCAACCCTAACGAATCGATATATACAAATGCCTCTGGTGGAATAAAGCCAGACATGAGCGCACTCTCTACATATGTTTCATTGGGGTAATAAGCCCCGAAGATCAGGCTGTTGTCGCTAGCCATCGCCCTTGCAGCGTGCCTTCGATTCACCTTAATTAGGAAATTGTCAATTCTGTTCAACTGGGCCCCATTGTATAGAACCTCGTTCCGATAGTATTTTATGTACTCGGAGTCTGGTGTTCGGTACAACCCTAAGCAGGATCGGAGACAACGCCTCTCGAATAGCCGTATTCTTTCCATTTAGGATGGTGATACATTGAACCACACGGGATAACCGTAAGCGATGATCGGCCTTATGAGGGCCATGTAGCAAATGACTTTCTCCCTTGAATCAAGTTGACTGTTTTGAAACAATCGCCTTGTCAGAGCATAAGCCCCCTTAGCCCTGGCCAGACAAGCATCCACATTTTTGTTAAAATACAGAAACTTATCAAGCCAGATGCCAAGGTATTTGACTTCACTTCTCACCGCTAACGGCCGTCCATGCTGTCCAATGATACACAAATTTTTCCAGTTTTTTCTGGTATCGTAAGAAGCCCTATGCAGTGGGGTCCTAAACAGAATTGTTTCGGTTTTTTTGGAAATTGATCCTCAATTTCCAGTCGTCGCAATATCCCTTAATGTGATCGAAGTCACGTTGCAAAAGTATGTTGATGACCTCGATTTTCGGACCTGATCTGTACGCCACTAGATCATCTGCGTACGCTATAGCGTGTCTGAGAGAACCTACAAGATCACTTGTATAAATGTTAAACAATATCGGGGAGTTCACCGCCCCCTGTTGTAAACCGTTTTTAATTTCAAAGACTTTACTCGAAGTTACGTTGCCACATTTGACAACGAACTTCTTTCCCAAAAGCATTTCATAAATCATATATAGCATGGGCTTACGCATGCCCAGTCTGGTCAGCTTGTAGAAAAGCCCCTCTAACTATACGGTGTCGAAGGCCTTCTCAAAGTCAACCAGACAGGCCTCTGTGCATTGTCCCTTGGATTTATTCCATTACAGACGAACACATTACCACTACACCGCGGCGGAATAATCGTGTCTATTTTTTTACGTAACAATTCTTCTGTAGTGTTGGCGCATCGCGAATACCGTCGCCGATTCCCCGACCATCCGGCACCGACTGCTCAAACTCTGCGCCGTTTGGCCACCAACCTTTAAGAGTATGGGACCACACGAGACATTGCCAAGATTGGTCGGCCCTGGAGCACCCGTTGTGCCGAGAATATCGCCGCTGTTGCCGAGGACGTTGAGCTGTCGCCGGAAACATCGACCAGACGCCGTGCCTCGCAATTAGCCATCAGCCGGTCGTCCCTAAGGCGAATTTTGGTCTGCGCATGTTTCCATACAAAATCCAGTCCGTACACAGCTGCTGCCATTAAAAAAAAAAGAGAGCCAAACAACATCGGATGATTTCTTTTGGCCCACCTACAATTCGGACATAACCAACGATACCATGACATCATTAGAGAAATCATGAACCGAAGACAACATTTGACGACTTTTACAGTGACATCGCTCCATGAAACTTAAAAGGACAAACAGACTTCACGAACTCGACTTAGTGGACATAATAAGTCAAGACGAAGTTGCAACACTGACTATCACTTGCTCAATAGACTGTAAACAGGACCTGAGAGAAGAATTAAGACGCGCGAAAAAACATTTATCCGCTAGAAAGAACTAGACGACAGGAAAGTCTTGGGCCAAAGACAAGAATCAAAACAAATGAAAACACGGAGGACGAGTTGCAGCAACAAAGGACAGACAAACAAACTAACAACCTTACAAATGCAAATAACGGTTGCAACAATAATTACAATGCAGGACTAATCGAACAAACACTTTCGAGCATTTGGGGCCGTATGTTGGCAATAACGCCACGAATGCTGGCTTCCAAGTGCCCCAAACGTTTCTGGTTTGTTGGCGTAGACGAGCGACTTCACATATCCCGAAAGCAAATAATCTAATGGTGTCAAGTCACACGATCTTTGTGGCCAATTGACAGGTCCATTCCGCGAAATTATGCGATCATCGAATGTTTCCTTCAATAAATCGATTGTGACGTGCGCTGTGTGGCATATAGTGGCATCTTGGTGGTACCATATCTCATCCACATTCATGACATCGAGTTCGGGAACAAAATAGTTGGTTATCATGGCTCTTTACCGGTCTCCATTAACGGTAACTGACTCTCCAGCATTATTTCGAAAGAAGTATGGCCCAATGACTCCACCAGCCCATAGAGCACACCAAACAGTCAGTTTTTGTGGATGTAATGGCGTCCCAAGGGTCTCATGAGGATTCTCTTCACTCCAAATGCGCCAATTTTGCTTGTTGACGTAGCCATTGTACCAAAAATGAACCTCATTACTGAACAAAATTTTGGGATAAGAATCAGCATCGAGATCGATCTCATTTTCGGCCCATACACCAAAATCACGACGCATTGCATGGTTTCGCGGCCTTAATTCTTGCACAAGCTGGATCTTGTAACGTCGTTAGCCAAGATTTTTGCGCAAAATCTTCCATAAAGTTGATGGACAAAGCTCCAATTGCTGTTCACGGTGGCGAATCGATTCATTCGGGTCCTCTTCAACACTTTGCTCTACAGCGGCAATTGTTTCTTCGGTGCGCACTGTTCGACATCTCTACGGATGCGTATTATCGTAGTGCGAAAATGATCCATGGTTAACCGAATCAATTGCTCTGATGGACGATTATGTCGACCATAAAATGGACGAAGCTTGCGGTAAACTTTGCGAACTGAACCATTATTTTTGAAATAAATTTGCACGATTTGCAAGTGTTGTTCATTAGTCAACCTATTCCCTATGAAATGGCAAACCAAACTGAACATAAAATGACATTAGAGTTGCCCGATTTGACCACAAAATGTCAGTTTTATCTCTATTCAAAAACCAACCCTTAAAAATACACCCGTTATAAAGATTTCTATTTACTTTTATCTGTTCACATCAATTATTCTTTATCAGTCTTTATCAGTTAAAAAAAACTTAAATAAACCTTTCGGGTAATTTTACCGAAATCAAGAACATCTTAATGACAGGTCGAAAAAAAGTGAGCTGTTTCACTCATATCTGAAGTCCCATGTGTCATCGTCAGTCATTTCCCCTCAAATGTCTAGTGACTAAAATGGCCGATTGACCATTGAGTTAACTTGGTAAAACTGAAATCCTGAACGCACCTATTGACTTATTTAACATACTTGGGCGGCTAGTGAAATGTCAATTTCATACGCTTCTGCGAGAAAATATGTTACAAAACAGCACAGAGGCCACAGCTTCACTGCGGATAAGAAAAGAAACACATGCCGCCGGTAAGCTTAAAGGGTCAGAAAGACTACATACATATCTGTAGCTGATACTTGAATCGGAGTTAGAAGTTAAAAACAAGGCAACCCGTAAGCGCTTACACAAGGTGTATCTTCTTGAATCTTTAGCTTGAAGTTACTTAGTTTTCCAGGCTTAAATCAGTTGCAAAAATCATGTTTTCCATAATGCAAAACCCAGAATGCTTCATTTACACGAATGACAAATTCGTCATTTTCTTTGACATTAAATGTCATTACTATGAAAACGGTCTTTTTTTTCAAAATGGCGAAAATTATGTGTCATTTCATGCTAGCATTCTAATCATGACATTGACCGGGATGGTTGGGTGTTGTAAGACGAGGGTAGACTCTGATTGGCTTTAACGTGGCAATGCCCAGTGGTTGTAACTCTGACAATACATCAAGTGCTTATTTTTAACCACCAAGTGGAATCCATCGGGTACTGTTCTCAATCAACCGGATTTGACTTGCTAAACGATAAATGCGGGTGTTGATAACAAGACGAAAAACAGCAACACTATAAACGGCCAGGTCAGAACGGCACGGAATGAATACCAGGCCTGCTGTCCCAGGCGAATATAGACGAGCTGCTTCGTCATATGCGGACAACAGGTTATCCACGAATTTCAGGGGCTGACTTACCCTTGAACAGAGATGGTGGCAGCGCTCAATCCCATAGTGGATTTTAATTACCCCGAGGGGTGTCTTTGTGCTTTGGGTTAAATACCCACCCATTTAAGAAACCAAATGTTACGAAGCAACCAATAGCCTCGGAAGGAACTGATTTTATTGTTGACAACCGTGGTAAACAAAAAAAGGACAACGAGGTTCCTATCTGCACCTGGAATGTGAGAATATTAAAGAGGAGAGGTGCAAGCGAACACCTAGCGGTAGCCCTAAACTGCTACAAAGCAGACATCACTGTCATTCAGGAAATGTGATGGGGTGGGCTGGGCAAAAAGAGGGTGAAAAACTGTGACATCTACTACAGATCGTGTTATAGTGACCAGAAACAGCGGCTATTCGGATGCGGATTTGTTATAAGTGCCAGACTTAGGCAAGACGTCTTATGTTTCCAAGACATTAGCGAACGCACTGTCCTTGACAAAACATATGAACGACAACCAAAGTACGATGGATAAATCGTACTGGGAGATTTTAATGCAAAGGTAGAAAGAGAAGACATCCTTAGCATTATTGTTGGAAAACATAACCTACACGACAACACATCTGTAACGAAAGGCCACTATAGCCAGCACACGGTTTCCTTACCTTGATATCCATATGGGGGACATGGTGGTCTGAAGAATAACAAAGGGTCAACCAAATTGATCTCATTGCGATAAATAAGAGATACGCAGCCATTATTTTGGATGTCCAAACATTCCGAGGAGCTAACATCGGCTCGGACCACTACCTTGTTGCAGCCAAGGTAAGAATGCCGGTATCCCAATGCCACAACAATACAGAAATACTATCAAAAAATTTAATGTCGAAAGACTGCAATCGCAAGAAACTGCCAAGACCTTCTCGATTTACACTATACCACCAGCATGGAATGTCGAAGAACAATGGCAACGATGCCAATAGGCCATTGGATCAGCCGCAAATGATGTGCTAGGTTTCTCGAGCCATCCAGCAAGAAACCCTTGGTTTGAAAAGGAATGTCGACATATGCCCGCAGCCGAGAACGAGGCCTACAAGCCTAAGCTCCAGGTAAAGTAGAGAGCTGCTATATAGGAGGAGAAGAAGGGAAGAGCACCGACTTTTCAGAAAGAAGAAGAAGATCGAGGACAAAGAGAGGTGCCACTCCTTCGGATACAAGGTTCGAACAGAATCCTGTCGAAATGAACAAAGAAAAATCGTAGTTGAGACACAGTCGATGCTGAGGATATGGAAGAACCACTTATGCATTCAGTTAAACGGCGATGACGAACAACATTCCGCTGTCAGGCAGAATGAACTGTCAATACTGGCGACGACAGCGAACACTACCAACTATCCGACCTAAGTGAAGTGAGGATAGCAATATTTAAACTCAAGCTTACCAAGGCTATCGGAAATGATGACTTTCTCGACAAACTTTATAAAGCAGGTGGAGATGACTTGGTAAGTAAGATCCACAAATTCATAAGCCAAGGCTGGCTGAAAGTATGCCTGCAGAATGCAACCCCATCATCGTTTGCCCGATCCACAAATATGGAGACCCTCCGAACTACACCAACTACAGAGGCATAAGTCCCCTCAACATGGCCTACAAGATCCTATCTACCGTAATATATGTGAACGCCTGAAACCGTACACCGATAACTTAATCGGACCTTATTGGTATGGTTTTAGGCCATGAAAATCTTCGTCAGATCCTGGAAAAAACCCCAGAAGTCCAAATCGATATCCACCATCTATTTATAGAGACGAACTATACAGAGCCATGTCTAGTTATGATATTCCACCCAAACTCGTCCGTTTGTGTAGGATGACGATGGAGAATATTCGCTGCTCCATCAGGATCGGAAACGACCTCACCGACACATTCGATACCAAAAAAGGATTTGGGCAAGGCGATGCGCTGTCATGTGACGTCTCCAATTTGATTCTTGAGGGGATTGTGCAAAACTCCCAAGCCATTACCAGAGGCACAATTTTCCAAAAATCGGTGCTACTACTAGCATACGTCGACGATATTGCCATCATCGGTAGGACTCAACGTGATGTCATAGCCACGTTTGCAAGCATAGAGAAGGAAGCGCCAAAAATGGGTTTAGCAGTAAATGAGGGCAAGACAAAGCATATGCTATCAACACGAAAGGACACACAACATCGACGAATTGGACACAACGTCACCATTGACAGATATAACTTTGAGGTAGTAAGGGACTTGTCGCGCACAAGTAGAAACCGACCTCAACCAACTTGGAGTGCGCAACCGGGCTAATTGGAGAATCATGTTTGTTGAGGGCCAGGTTCATTCCGGACTGTAGAGCCACTTAAGTAAAAAAAAAACATGGCAGCTTGCTGTGACTCATATTGACAGGACATCTGTCGGAAACCCCCTTTTGAATAAAATAAATTTTGATTGATCACCTGTTGTAACATAAGCTTAACCGCATCGCAATACAGCAGGCATATTTTGTATATCCGATCCCATAGGGGTTGCTTTATATGCCTCAATATATATGGATCGACACAGAATTGCTACCTAAGTCAATTCAGCCATATCTGACCATCCATCTGTCCGTCTGTCTGTCCACACGTCACCAGTTTTTGGACCTTACATTTTGATTACACAATAGTGCAAAAAAAATTTCCAAATTCACCCACTGCCACACCCATTTTTCAGTTGATTTTGCTCAGACGGTAATGAATTTTGAAAAACACTCTGAGCGCGATATTTAAATAATCTTTATGCCTATAAATCGTGTATTGCGTTTTTTTTTTCACGCCCACTTTTTCGGAGCGTTTTTAGTCAAACCAACTGTTTTCGGTCTATTTGTGCACCCTACCCCATAGCATATGCAACAGAAAATCGTTGCTTTTTGCTGAATTATAAAAGTAAATCCTAAGCTTCGCATCAATCTATCATATAAGGGATTCAGGGAAGTAAAATCCAGATAGCAAAAGTTACTTTGAGTGGCCCAATTTGTGTTCACAACCTCCCACGGAACAATCAACCAATTCCAACCTTCCAAAAACGAATTAATTCCCTCATTCGATGCTGATTTCAATGAAGACCGGAACCTACAAAAAAAAAACTTTTATTCATCCAGTCATCATAAATAAAACAACACCGCATGTCTTGTGACATACAATGTGTGCAGCATTTCCCTAATAAATATTTAATTCGGCCATTTCCACCCCGATAGGTTTTTCTTTTGTTCTGAGATATACCTGTCTGCGTAGTTCTATACTTAATCGGCTACAGCCCCTTCTAAATGCTAATCAAAACCTCTTATGGATACAGTCAACCTGTCCGACTTGTCGAATTTCCATTTGACTGCAAAACCCTTAAACTACTTAACGTCGAACGACTTTAACCAAGGCTTTGACAAATATGCGCGTTCCTCTCGATTAGAGGTTAACCTTTGCAACCCCGGCATTTAATTAAAGACTCGTTTGGAAATGGAAATTATCTCTAATTTCTTCGCCTCATTATTTTTGCAAATAGATTGCTGTCTAGAGTATCTATGAAGTTCACATCGATATGCGCCTTTCCTATACCGAGTCGAGTGGTAATTAATTTTTGACGCGCATTACTGTGGGTTCCCTCAAGTGATTCCTTGCAAATTAGCTTGCGGTTGTTGGAGGTCAGAGGACTGTGATTGTTCTACCGGAGAGACAGTGTGATAAAAAATGTTTTTATTTTTTATGAACTAGGAAATGTCCGAATCTGTTATTTACGGAAGTTCTACTCTGTCATGAATATACCCTTCTCATAGTTTTTTTTTTTTTTTTTTTAATTGCAAATTATCTGCGGTCGTTGAACCATCTTTTTGAATGTTTAGCTCGAACTAATATCATGAATGAGGAAGTCTTTGGTTCTGATTATTCATCTCTGCATGTTTTTTTTTATTGAAAAAAGCTTATAATGGGAAACAACGAAGAACCCACTAAGACCACTTGACCTCGTAGCCGAGACTTATATCATCGGTGGCTTAATTTATGCAGAAACGGGTTAAATTGTGTTAAAAGGCTAATATGGCTGATCACGTGCTAAGACCTATTGGTTTTGATAAATTTTTATGAGAAAACAAAAAAAAAATCGTTCTTAGCTAAAATATATATGAGGAACTAAAACGGACTTTGGACGGATTGAAAAAATTCAAGCGTCTGTTTGTTTTATAGCAGGTGAACTTTGATCTCTTCGGAAATTTTGTTGTTGACATTGACTTGGTACAAAGAAGAAATCAACTAGACCTAACGTCTTGATATTTTGAACTTCCTCTACAGAAAATGATGAATTCATTGCTGATGGTGTTGTCTGGACTTGAACTTTTGTCTAGACCTATGTAGATACACGGCGACATGCAATCTAGGAAGGTGAACCCATTTGGTTTTATATATCCGATAAGAACAAAATGGAACGCTTTTCTCAAAATACATGTTCCCTTAAAATTTAACTTTTACTCATTTTTACAGCAAAAAAAAAACTAACTAGTTCTGATCCAAGAACCATAGGTTGTCAACAACCTCGTGCCCGGAATCAGGACTCTAGACTATGAATTTCTCTTCATAAGAAACGAAGGTAAACGTAGATCTTGTATTCTTGCTAACAGAAATAGAACTGAATAGCCTGATGGCAACCCTATCACGAGCCATAAACGATGCAAAGTCATAAACCTGCTCTATCAAACAACCTCGTTGGAAGGCCAAACGTGCCTGGTAAAACGCCAGCGTCGGTAGTCTCAGGAAAAAATGGTGGCAAATATTCAATTAAGCCAAGAGCTCCAAGGAGACACTAGACTGGGACCACTATAAGTCGTCTCTTAAAACTTACAAAATCCTGTTGAGGAAGGAAAAAGAGAGAATCTCTGCGCACCCTTTGTGGTTACATAGAAGAAACAACACAGACTCCGTAAAATTCTCTCCACCAATCCGCCAACATGTAGCCACTTACTTAAACCAGACGTTCGTTGGGCAACCACCGGTATGAAAACCATTGACCTGGTGGCAAATATTCAATAAAGCCAAGAGCTCCAAGGAGACACTAGACTGGGACCACTATAAGTCGTCTCTTAAAACTTACAAAATCCTGTTGAGGAAGGAAAAAGAGAGAATCGCTGCGCACCCTTTGTGGTTACACAGAAGAAACATCACAGGGTTCTAGACTCCGTAAAATTCTCTCCACCAATCCGCCAATATCTAGCCACTTACTCAAACAAGACGGTCAATGGGAAACCTCAAGGATGGAAACCATTGATCTACTTCTGGAAATTCATTTTCCTGATGGCTACACTAACCCTATGGGTGCTTAACCAGATACGTTCAGAACGTTCCATATATCAATGATACAATTACCAAAGAAAAACTTCTTTGGACCCTCAAATTTTGTAAACCATGCAAATCCCCTGGACCTGCTACAATGGCTACTAACCATCACGAGCAGTTGTCTGCGGGAATAGAAGTTTTTTTTCATCCCCAAAGCTGGAAAGGGCTAACACATAGATCGGAAGGATCACCGTCCGATCAGTCTGTCTTCTTTTTTTTAAACACCTTGGAAAGATCATCGTTATCAGTGTTCTTACGGAACATTGCCCCCCATGCCTACACGCAAGAAGACTAGACCCCTTTAGCAATGACTTCTGCAGAAGTTGCTTCGATCAGGAGGAGGAGGAGTGTATCCCTCAGCCACTAAAACTATAACCTAACCTAACATAAACCAAAATATGGTTAGGTTATGTTTTATGGGTTGTTGATGTCCGGATGAGGCGTCAAGCTCAAAAAATCCGCATATACTCTCTATAACCCTTCCGGAAAACATTTAAAAGGTCATAAAAGTGAGGGGTTACTCTGTGTGTCGGCTATGTAGCCAAAATTCTTTTAAGAAGCGCAATAGAGGTGTCTGTCAGATTCTATGCTTACTTACTTACTTAAGTGGCGCTATAGTCCGGAATGAACCTTTATCTCAACCAACATGCCTCTCCAATTAGCCCAGTCGTTAGCTAACTGCCTCGAGTTGCGCACTCCAAGTTGGTTGAGGTCGGTTTCTATTTATGCGTGCCACATATGGCGAGGACTTCCTCTATTGCGTCCGACGTCTGGCTGGGAATCGAAGACTCTGCGAGCCGGAGTATTAGTGTCCATTCATTCTACATGTCCTAGCCATCTTAAGCGTCCAATGCGGAGTTTTCTTTTGACCAGGGGCATGTCGTACAGCTCGCTAAGTTCTTGGTTGAATCTTCGTCTCCATAGCCCGTCAACGCAAACGGGACCTAAAACTTTTCGAAGAATTTTCCTCTCAAATCGATTAAGGATTTCTTCATCCGCTTTGGAGACGGTCCATGCTTCAGCGCCGTAGAGCAGGACTGAGATGATCAGGGTCTTATAAAGGATCTTCTTAGTAGGTAGTTTGCGTGAGGGCCTTACTACTGAATTGCCTTCTTAGTCCGAAGAAACAGCGATTGGCAAGAGTAATTCTTCGTTTAATTTCTGACGAGATATTGTTGTCAGAGTAAAAAGCGGAGCCGAGATAGACAAAGTCCCGTACTAGCTCAAAGTTATATCTGCCAATGGTGACGTTCTGTCCTATTCGTCGATGTTGTGTGTCTTTTCGTCCAGCATATAATTATTCTTACCCTCATTTCCCGCAAAGTCCATTTTTGCGGCTTCTTTCTCTATACCAGCAAACGTGGCACACGCTGAGTCCTACCAATGATGTCAATATCATCGGCGTATGCTAGTAATTGTACCGATTTTTGGAAAATTGTGCCTCTGGTAATGGCTTGGGAGTTTTGCACAATCCCCTCAAGAATCAAATTGGAGACGTCACATGACAGCGCATCGCCTTGCCCAAATCCTTTTGAATGTGGCGGTGAGGTCGTTTCCGACCCTGATGGAGCAGCGAATATTCTCCATCGTCATCCTACACAAACGGAGGTGTTTGGGCGGAATATCAAAACTAGACATGGCTCTGTATAGTTCGTCTCTATAAATGCTTTCGTATGCGGCTTTGAAGTCGATGAATAGGTGGTGGATATCGATTTGGATTTCCAGGATCTGCCGAAGATTTTCATGGCCTAAAACCATACTAATAAGGGCCGATCAAGTTATCGGTATACGGTTTCAGGCGTTCACATATATTACGATAGATAGGATCTTGTAGGCCATGTTGAGGGGACTTATGCCTCTGTAGTTGGTGTAGTTCGGAGGGTCTCCATATTTGTGGATCGGGCAAACGATGATGAGGTTGCATTCTGCAGGCATACTTTCAGCCAGCCTTGGCTTATGAATTTGTGTATCTTACTTACCAAGTCATCTCCACCTGCTTTATAAAGTTTGTCGAGAAAGTCATCATTTCCGATAGCCTTGGTAAGCTTGAGTTTAAATATTGCTATCCTTACTTCACTTAGGTCGAATAGTTGGTACTCTTCGCTGTCGTCGCCAGTATTGACAGTTCATTCTGCCTGACAGCGGAATGTTGTTCATCATCGCCGTTTAACTGAATGCAGAAGTGGTTCTTTCATATCCTCAGCATCGACTGTGTCTCAACTACGATATTTCTTTGTTCATTTCGACAGGATTCTGTTCGAACCTTGTATCCGAAGGAGTGGCACCTCTCTTTATCCTCGATCTCGCGCCTTTTTTTTCTTCTTCTTCTTTCTGAAAAGCCTTCCCTTCCCTTCTTCTCCTTTTATATAGCAGCACTCGTCTTTACTTGGAGCTAAGCCTTGTAGGCCTCGTTCTCGGCTGCAGGCATATGTCGGCATTCCTTATCAAACCAAGGGTTTCTTGCTGATGGACGCGATAAGCCTAGCACATCAGTTGCGGATGGATAATGACTTGTTGGCATCGTTGTCATTGTTCTTCGACATTCGATGCTGGTGGTATGGTGTTAATGGTGTTAAAGGATACGCGTTGCGCGATGGTCTTAGCAGTCTTTTGCGATTGCAGTCTTTCGACATTAAAGTTTTTCACAGTATTTCTGGGCTGGTCCGAGTCGATGTTAGCTCATCGGAATGTTCGGACATCCAAAATAGTGGATGCGTGCCTCTTCTATCGCATTGTGATCAATTTGGTTGACCTTTCGTTGATCTGGAGACCGCCATGTCCCCTTATGTATATCGAGGCGAGGAAACCGTGTGCTGGATATAGTGGCATTTCGTTCCGTAACCTAAGTTCGTCAATTAGCCTAAGTCCGTTACCAGACGTGCTGTCGTGAGGCTGTGTCTTCCGACAATACTGCTTAAGATATCTTCTCTTCCTACCTTTGCGTTAAAATTTACCAGCATCCTACTTCGGTAGTCACTCATAGGTTTAATCGTCTTGTTCCTCTGTCGGGGCGTGAGCGTATATATGGCTTATATTGGCGATTTGGGCCTTGACACGAATGTTGATATGTTAAAGCAGTGTGTCTAGGATCGGCTGGAACAGCAGGCCGGATATTCATATCGTGCCGTTCTGACCTGGCTGTTTATCGTGTTGTTGTTACGGAAAATCCTTATTATCTTAACAAGCTCGTCACATACATATATGCAACAACAGAACACATTCCCAAGAAGAAGCTGTGTCGCACTTACTTTTCAAACATCGGCTAACCTTCAATATTTTCCTGTCATCTGTCAACATCTACGGCATGAATTAATCACACAAACAAAGGCCACCAAAAAGGTTCAATACTCTCAGATACCAGATTGACAATCGGCACGCATAAGGCTTTGTACAGACGCGTTTATTGTTTACGGAAGATAAACGTCGCGTTACAAACTTGTTTACGCGTTGACAAGTCAATTCCGTAACTACCATCAAACCACATCTGTCATGAAATAGGTAAAAATAACTGTTTACACCATTCAAACTTCTATCCAAAGTCACTCAGCCAACTACTGTCAGCCTTGACGTAGTCGATTTTACCATCAATGCCCTTAAGCTGTGGCACTTTATCAATTGACATTTCATTTGTCAGAGCATACTTCAACCTGCATTGTGACTTAATTTCCTCTTAATCACAGCAAATTGCTCAGCCTGGCTACATAACCCAGTGGAACCACTTAAGCCTCGTGCGCATATTACCATAAACTGAATCAACGAAAATTACTTAAATTACCGCCAGAACAAGTTGAATGACAAGCGATTGTCGTCCAAGAGGCAGGGGAACCCCTAGCTGAGGCAGAACCAGTTTTCGATTCTATATGCCGAATGTCACACACGCATAACGGTATGGGATATGGCCAGAGTTGACGAATCGTCTTAATTGCTTCGACTGACCTTGTTTGTGGTCCATACAGCATTTCGTTGTCAGAATACTTGGATTCGAGAGAAGTAACTACAACCCGTCTTTCAAGGCCACCCGATGCGAGAGGACCTTCACCCTCAAGGCCATGTTTACAATGCACACATCCTCTCCGCGTGGGATTCCATTTTTAGAAGAAGGCGTTTGTTTTTTTGTATGACCTCTGTAGGACTTGTTTCTGGTTCGGCTAGCTTCTGTAGATTAGTCGATGGAAATTTACGCCGCCAATCATGAGAAGTGAAGAGCTCCTGACAGTATGAGGAGTGCTTGAAATTCGTATCTGAATCACACTACTCTGTAGCAGATGTATTCGAATGCAGCCACTCCATGTCTGAGTGCAATTAGTTGGACAAGCATGTAGCCGTACTTAAGGCGGCAATTAGCCAAAAGCTAAGTTGACAAGATTTTCCATAGATGCGACTTGTGTGACTGCGGTACAATTACCGCAGTGCGCGGGTTTGTTCGGCGGTCAAGTGCATACCCAAGCTAGATACTTGCGACCTTTTGGAAAGAAATTATCTGTAGACATGTGTCGATGGCGGTATACACGTAACACAATGTCTGCCTTGACATGATCGGTAGGTAACACTTATCGTTGCTTACGTATGAGTTGGTTGTGTGATCTCTTCCGACGAATGGATTGCTGGCATGATCGGTGGGAGGTATGGTAAAGTTTTGAGAATTCCATGGCGTGATTTGCTGTTTTTCGTGGCGAATGTTTTATTTGAAAACCCAAGTGATATCAAATGGATTCAATGAACTTAGATGACGGACCAACTGATTCAAAGAAATTATGAATTGCGTTCTCGATGATTTGGTGATCTTTAGGTCTGGAAATGATGGCAAAAGGGGATATTATGGAGGTACATGCAATGAGACCCCACATTATCTATGTGGAAGCGATGAAGAAGGAAATCCCTACTCCTACGCAATGAATGATATGTTCTTTGGAGCTACGTGTTCAACGTGTACTGCTAATTTGGTAACAAAATACTAACGCCGTACAATTTGTGCAGGAATCTCCAAAATCAGTTCTTAAATGATTTCCCACTGGCCTTCTGGTGATGATCTGACAAATCATTCGAGTAGTATCAATGGTCATGAAGATTTATCTCAGCTTAGCGATTCGGACTGGTCATAAAACAGGATATCCCGTCATCGTGCAAGAAGTACACACTCGCACATGAATGGTTCCGTTAAAAGGCTAGGCCCTGGCCATTAGCGAGCCTGTTTTTGCTCGCTATAACAAGGAGAACCATTACGTGGATGATTTAATGGACAGCGTGCCAACGTAGAAAGAAGCCATTAAGTTGGCTGAGGACATCCAGTTCATCCAGTACATACTCCAATAACGCGGATTTTATATTCGGAACTATCGAAATTCCCAAACATACTAAAAGTCTTGAAATTAGAACCAACTGAACAGATTTGCATGGATATGGACGTGGAGCTAGGAACTGAAATAGGGTTTTGCATTAGGTGGTGTATGTATTCGAATTGCTTAACTTTTTAACTTACCCAGGAAGTTTCCGAAATACTTTACGTTCCGCGTTGCCCTATGCAAAACGTCAGGTAGGTAAGGAATGTTATTTTGACCATTTTGATCCACTGGGAATGATAGCATGTTTTCTTTTAATCTAAGATACTTCCAAGGGATATCTGGCGGTCCAAAATTGAGTGGAATGAGGAAGTGTAGGATGAGGGATATGAAAAACTTCTTAAGTGGAGGGGTCATCTAACCAAAGTAGAAAAGGTTAAAGTACCGCGATGCTATATAACTTCACACTGCAGATCCGAAAGACAAGCATATGTTCGTCAAAGCCAGAGAAAGTTGTGTCGCTGGAGTAGTCTGTGCGCAATTCAGATATCGATGCAGTGGAGTGCAGCTAAATACATTCCTAAACTCGAGTGACACCTCTTAAGTCTCTATCGATTTCCTGACTGGAATTTAGGGCAGCCCTTCTCGCCTCGCGTTTTGCTAGTTGTATTGTTGAATCGCATGTTGTCACCTTCGGCCAACAATTCTTTTAGTCGAGTCCAAAGCTGGCCTGTCTTGGATCAGGTTGGATCGTAAAAGATACCTAATTACCTACAATAAGTGACGAAGTAAGCGAAATTATAGAGATCAGCGAACTCGAAGACTGTCGATGGGTTCCCTCCTGTTTCAATGTGGCTGATGAAGCCACAAAATGGCAAACGCCACCGGATCTCAGGTCGATTAGTGAGTAAAAACGGTACTGCCTTTTTGAACTCCTCCTCAGAAAACGGACCGAAAAAAGCAGCTCTACGATCTTAGAGGTAAGCACGCACCTAGTCGGAGTCCATATGCCTGACGCTGTCCACGAAAACATGTTTCGGATTAACAAAATCTCAAGCTGTCTATGATTTTTAAGGATAACTTTCGATCTTCCATATTTCGAACACCAAGAGTTTAGTTCTCTAGCCCTTAATGGCGTTCTATCTTGTAAAAAAGCTTCAGTTGGTGGAAAACCTGTATTGAAGGAGGTGCAACGGACCGAGTACCGATCAGAAGTCGCATATCGAACATCAAACCATCATCTTAATAAAAGCAGTCAAATTCGTCCATTTCTGGATGAAAACTCCATTATGCGATCCAACGAAAGAGCTTGTTCCGCAACTTCACTAACAAATGTTCCTCTATAAGCAATGAAATTTAATTTCCACAAGCAATTATTTCTGTAGGCCTTGTATAGTACTTGTGCGCGGAGGTTAAATTGAATACATTATGCAGGAAAATTTATACGAAATTTATGTGAAATATTTTTTGTTAAGAGCCGAAATTCGTCATGTAACGAAACCATTTTTATCATTTATAAAGCGAAGCGGGCACACCAAAATAGACGCATACCAACCCAGAGAGTTACCACTTGTACTACATATGTAGTATCGTACTACAAATTTGCTTAATTTTTGAATGCCGTACTACAACCTACATCGTTACTTTAAAGTACTAAATTAGATACGTCCAAATAAATAATAAATGCATCTTGGCATCACCTTAAAGTAAGTCCAATTCCTCACTGAATGCTGCCGTTTATTTACGACAAGAAGCAGTGTCTGATTTTGTGAATTCAAATTATATTTTTGCTGTTTTTTTTCGCAATGATTATTTAAATTAAATACAAAAAATTCAATAAAAAGAACACATGTAGTACATTTTTTTTGCAAATACTACTTTTTGTTGTAAGATCTGAAACAAATGTACCGCGCTATTTCCAATTATTATTTCGCATTCGGGCTGAAATCCCAAATTCGGCTCATCGAGTGATTCGTTAAATCTCTTTCAAATTTTATTATTGCAGCCGTATGATAAAAAATTAATAATTATTCTCTAATTCGCAGATTATCTAATCTGTGGATTGAAAGTTAATGCACGAATTAAGATTTCTTAGGCCATGTGTCAATTGCGTTAAAAAGAGGGTTAAATTTTATCCATTGTTTAATTTTTGACTTTTCTGCACCATACTAATGTCAAAAATCATCCACTGGCTTAAATCTTAACGCAATTGATAAACGGCCTTTTTTAATAAAAAATAAATACCCATGTAACAGCTGATTAACGTTTATTGACAAATCTATTACTGAATCTATTCCATATAGTACAAAATCTATTGTCTTCTCATCAGCCGATCGGTATATAGGTTTTTTCCATGCAACATCGTCAAAGCAACACACCCCGTTTGTAAGAATTTAACAAAAATGGAAACTGCAAATAACCGAAACTAACAAGTTATGTGTAACATAATTTATAAAACTTATTACAGAATTTATTGGTGAAATTTTGCGTCGAAAAAGTCTCAATTACTTGGAAAATGCACTGAAATTTACCTAATTTACTTAAAAAAAAAAACAAAAGTGAAATCCCAATTGACATCAACTTTCCGTCAAATTTCAATCTAATTTTATATTGATTCGCTTTTTCGGGTAATTAGTTATTTATCTCCCGAATTATTAAATGATGAGTAGCTAATCAGTGAAAAACGTTTGACATTTGCGCGGGTATTTCTTGTTTCAAAAACTGTTATTTTAACCATTGATTATCTAATCAGCGTTTGTTAATACAGGGTTTATGTTTATTACAATTGATTAACTTCAAATTTTGTTTTTCAATATGATTTCTCATTTCATCCAATCATAAAAGATAATTCACTCTTTATTGCGTTTATTAATACATACTATTATTATTAACCATTTTATTGTTATTATTAAGCATGTATGTCCCCGGATTAGTAAGAAAGTCAAATTCCATCAATCATTTGTGGACTTACACTCTAGAAATAAGTAATCTAGTACTTTAATACAATGTTCCAAGGTAGTCATGCAACGTCGTAAGTTTACTACGACGTTTGATGTCGTGCAACGTCGTAAGTTTACTACGACGTTTGATGAACGCCCCCATAACTGCACCACTAAATAATGTCATAAACCATTGAATACAGTCTCATATTACTTGTTTTCTTAATAAGAGAAATGTTTCCTTTTTTCTTTTTCCGTTCTAGATATTTTTTTCTAGTTTAGCGCTTATATTTGAAGTGTGGAAGTGGAAATGTCAAAATAGCGCTTTAATAGTTTAAAACGTTTACCCTTTCATAGAACGTTTCCACCGAACCGAAACTCGTCACTTCATTAACGAAATTCAACATTTAACAAGTCGTTTAGGCTGTAGAGGCTTGTACGGACAGATGGACCGATGAACCGACAAACAGACAAACCGACGAACCGACGGACGGAATTCCAAAAACCACTTTTTTTAGTTCCGCTATCATCGTAATGTTAGAATCAATCAAAATCTCGAGGTCGAAAATTTTCACGAAACAATATCTTTACCTTTATAAGAGAAAGTTAAAAATAGTGTTCCCACCAACAAAAACGCATTTTTTTTCACTGCACCTTCTCTTGCGATAATCTGACAAATCTTCCGAGTGCTTTCAACTGTCAAGAAAAGCTTATCTCAACACTAACGTTGGCATTCGAATAAAATAGGATTTATGAGAAAAAGCTAGGTCCTGGATAACGATCGCGTTAACCCCCAAAAAAAATTAATTATATGTGTTTTTGCTTGTAATGGATCAAGAAAGTAAATACACGGAACAACGGGTATCGCGCAAACTGGCCCAAGGTCAACAATTTCCCACTCACAGATTACACAGTTCTACCAATGACATAGGCAGAAGCTATTTTAACAAGAAAAATCAAGAAAACATCCTTCGAATGTTCATGAACTAAAAGTATTTTGAATTTTTTTCTTAGGCCCTGTGTCAATTGCGTTAAAATGAGGGTTAAACTTTATCCACTGGCTAATTTTTGACATTTCTGCAGGTGCATTTTATCTCTGGCACCCCTCAGTAGGTATATCATATGTCAAAAATTAACCCCTGAATACATTTTAGCGGGCAGGTTAAAATTTTTAAGTCTCTAGTCACCATACTAATGTCAAAATTTATCCACCGGCTCAAATCTCAAACGCAATTGACACACGGCCTTAAATTAACATTTTTTTAATAACATTTACAGAGCAATTTGACGTTAATAGAACAAAATAAAGGTTTTTGTAGGTTAAAAAAGTAATGTTTGATTTGACATTAATCTTTTGGACCTCGTTTTTAATAGCATTTCAGCGGAATGTCGAATTCCAGAATGTGAAATTGTATGGCGGAATGCATCGCATTTCGTCTGAAATCTCGATTTTCGATGGTGGAAACGCCCAGTTTACAGTTTTCTATACAAATTTTGGCAGTTCATTTACCAAGTCGTAATTTTCGAACGGTTACAATGAGTTTCCGACGTTGCATGAACACCCCTAATGTTTCGAGAATGATCTGAAAAACTGGAATTCCCTAAATTCACAAACAAAATGGTAGTTGTTTTTTTATTTACCTACCATTTTGTTGTCAGTACTTTTTGAAAATTTCTTTTACTTCTTGTACTTTTTTTTATAAGTTCAATCATTGCCAAGTTGGTGTCAAAACAAAGGTAATGAATTTAAGAACATGTCACTTAAATTTAAAGACAAACAAATAAATCATTAAAAAGCAACATGCCAAAACGGCTAATGCATCATATTATCTTTTTAGCCGCAAATGTGTTCAATTGGCATCGTGTGTCTAGCATGATTCAAGTACTTTTCATCAAAACTAAAACATTATTTTACATCACGCCACTGTTCCTCTGATGACTACCATAAAATCTGATGTTTTCAAATTCTATTGTCCTCCAATTGAATCATTTGGTTATTTCTACCCATCACCAAAAAATGCGTTGCAATAATACCAAATCCACGCCCCTAGATCCGAATAGCAACAATTTCAATTTCACCACATTAAAACAATGCGAAGTGGTAAATTGAAAAACGTCATTCCCTCATCCCAAAAGAGCGTACCAACGCTCTCTTAATTCCACAGAAGAGTCCCATCAGCCAATCAAAACCATGAAAAATATGGTGTGACTGAGAAATTAATTAAAATTCAACTCAACGCCGATAGCGCTGCCAGGCCCACATTTTGCATCGTAAAACCAAAGTAATCCGTCACACTGTTCTCAAAACCACCACTTCCTCAACTTCCCACACCAACTCAACCAAATTCGTATGAATTTCACAAAAAAAGAAAACACCACATCACAACAATTCCCATAAAATAAGAATCTAATCGCATTCACTTTACGGAATTACCCGCTATACCCCAGTCGACCCATCCCAACACACCTCGCCAATGTTTACATCTGGCAATACGCGCATTGGAATAAAACTAAACCACCAACTGTCACCATACGTCATTCGAAAACATACTCTCGGTCGTGGTGGGTGCGTTTCGGTAAAGCAACGTTCAAATAACTGTGAGAATTGTTTTCTACTTATCAAATTTTATTTGTCGTGCTTTAGTTGTTGTGTTGTTAATCGAATATCAATCAAAAAATAAATAAATTTGTATTTCTGTTTGTTAATTCAACAAAAAAAGAAAACTCAACTCAATTCGACTCTACCAGCCAATGCTACCTGCTGTGTGACAATCTCTTTCGCGTGTGCAAATGTAAAACAGTTCGTCAGCAGCCCCAGCCAGACAAATCGGGCGATTAATTTTTTTTCTTTTAATTCGTTTTCTGTTATTGTATCCAGTTTTTCGTTATTTTATTTTTTTTGATTCATTTTCTGTTTGGACACATCGTGTTTGTGGAGACGAAAAATTGCTTAATTTGCTAAGTGGTCCATCGACGACTGTGTGTGGCAACTCTAGTGTAAAGTGAACACGCGCGCTTACAGAAAGGAAAATTTCCCAAAATCAAATTTGTGAAAAAGGCCTGTTTTCCGAATGAAAATCTAAGTGAAAATTACATTTTTCAAAAAAGTGTTGAAAATTGATTGATTTTTCCCCTTGAAAAAAAAGGAATATCGTACCAAAGTACCTTTAGCTGCACATAAATCCAAAAATATGAACGGATACACGGATATTACCAAAATGGAAAACAGTCGGTAAGTGAAAGTCATCTGAAAATTTAATGAACAAATTTTGTAAAACCAATTTTACAAAATTCTAAAATAAAATTGATTTCATCGTCGTTTTTTGTAAGTGAATGTCAAATTTTTCCACGATATTGTGGTTCAGTTTTTTTTTTCTTGTCGTGTGGCTTTGTGTGGTTGCTCTTGCATCTCAGTTGCTCTGCAATTGGGTGGATAGATTTTATCTTGTCTTCTCGCATAGCAGCTGATGGTGGAGAGTTTTTTTTTTGTAGTTTGGAATCGATTTGGTAATTGAAATTGATATTGACCCTAAAAAAAAAAAACGAAAAATATTTGGGTGGCGGCGGAATCTCGATTTTTATGTGTGAATTTCGTGGATTCCTATAAATGGCTGTTTATCGGGGTGAATGAGGGGTGGAATGCTGCTACGAAATTCTCTCGCCAAGTGTCATCATCATACGGTTCTATGCGGGACACGTACCACGAACAGTAGATGGCAAAAGTATTCGGTGAAACTTTCTTTGAATAAATTGGCATTATTTTGTAATAGGTATGAACGAAATTCATTTTTTGATTGAACTCACCTTTTTCCAACTTTTTCAGTACGCATACGGTTTTGTGAAGTCAAACCGCGTACAGACACAATAGGTACTTCTTTGCCAAAAATTACTCTATGTCCCTTGATAGTAAAGATTTGACAGTTTTCATTTTTTTACACAAAAGTATCCAAAGGAAGTAAAAACGAGTTATACCCGAAATGCAAACGCGGATTTGCAAACACAATCAGAAATGGTAAGAATGCCCTATTCCATGCATAAAGGGTATTCATGAAACGTTGTAATTTCAATTTGCGAAAAAATTTTCTACTTTACGCAGAGTCATGACAAACATTGTTTGAAATTGCGGCTGATATTGGCTACGTTTACACCAAAGATGTCTAATGGAGTACAGATCTTGTAAGTTCTGCACTTATAGTGCTTACACACCGAACCGAAAACTGAGTTTTCGGCAAAAAGTTTTCGAAAACCACTTGTGCTTTCAGACCGAACTTTGACCACGTTTCGTTTGACATTTCAATCAGGTCAGCTGTGATACTAGCTGCAAAATTTGTGTGTGAAGGTTCTCCTCCTCTTACACACACCAAATCTTCTTAATATATATTTTTTTTTTCATTTTCCATTATATTATAGTTTTACAAGCCAGAGCCCCAGTTGAAATGAAATGAAAACAATTTACATTTGTTTTGACAGAGAGTTCATCAGCTGTTTTTTGGGACGTGTGGAACACATGTAGAACGTCCGCGATGTGTTTTCAAGACGATTGCGTCGTAGCTTACTAGTTTTTGAATACTCCAAATGTTTGGAAAACTCCGGTTTTTGATGAAGTTCTCAAGTATTTTTGCGAAAACTCAGTTTTTGGCTTGGTGTGAAAGCACTATTAGACACCGTATGGTGTAAACAGAAACGTCAAACTTAAATGTTAAGGCCCGGTTTTTCAGTGCGAGATCATTATAGTTTCGGGATTAAACTCGAGTTAACTCTAGAAAGTAGCTTTTAACGCAATTTGAATCCAGAGTTTTTGGTGAGTTAACCCTGGGACTAACTGATCAGATGTTTTTTGACAGATAATAAAATACCAAACAAACAATTATTTTTAATTCCATTTGTGTGGACATTTTATCAACTTTTTAAAATCTAAATACGTGTACGATATATATAGATATTGAGTTTGATTGTGGGATCGCGATAAAAGCATTTGTATGGTAAAAAATGATGAATCTTGACGGCGATCAAATGAAATCACCACACACGGAGTCAAACTTAATCCTACACTGTAAAACTGCTTTATGAGTTAACTCAGGATTAAATTAAATATATTCCGGTGTTAGCTAAATCTGGGTTAACTCAGAGTTAATTCAGCACTGAAAAACTGGGACTTTGTGCCGAAAAAAAAGAGTCCACGGTGTAAACTTATATAAGCAATCTAGTACTGTTATATTTTTTTTTATTATTAATAAATGATTTTAGAAATAATTAAATCGTATGCAAGTTGTGTTGAGTGCACAATTGCCAAAGCTAACGAACAATTTTTAAGACACGATTTGATGCTCTACACTTCTAATATCCTTACTGCAAGTTTTATAAATACAAAGTTTTGGCACAACGGGCTTGTTATTAGTACCCAGGGCCGAGATTTCTCAAAACTATTTATGTGTACTTCTAGCAAGATGGCGGGACCTCCTGTTTTATGCCGACTCCAAACAACGAATTTGAGATAAGCTTTTAATGACAATTTATACAACTCGGATGAGTTGTCTGCACGGCAGTGCAAGTTTTACAAGCCCACTGTTATTCTACGCCAAAAAGTGGTTGACATTATGAATTTTGCAAACTACCGGGCTAAAAACCTATTCCGAGAATAATTGTTTGCTATTTATAGGTAGGGCGGATAGAGTTTAGCGGACATTTTTAATTTTTATAGAGTTACAGTAGGTATGTACCCCCAGTTATTTTGGCACTTGTAAAAGTGGAGTAAAATAAACGAAAACTATTGGCAGGTCGGTACTCGTTGGTTGGTTGGTACTTGTTAACAATGACAATGGCACATCTACATTCCTTTTTGTCTGCACTTTTGTTATGTGATTTAAATTTTTTTTTTTAATTAAAGATTTTTATGCAACGTCGCTAGTTTCCAATGTGCGAAAAATTGTAAGTTTACGACGACGTTTCATGAGCGCCCCTAAAACTGCACCACTAAATAATGTAATAAACCACTGAATTGAGTCTAATTTTAGTACATTTTTTTATTACATATTACAATCCCCTTGTTCTCTTCCCGAAAATGATTGATTAAATATCAAAATAGCGTTTAAAAAGTTTACCACGTCAACCAACTCAGTTGACAAATCCAATTTGTTTTCGAAATTTTTGATATTGTTGTAAATGCATGTATTGTTCCAATACGAATTTTGACAGCTCATTTACTACGTTGTAAGTTTACCATGTTTACATATAACTACTTTTCGAGATTGCATAAACACCGCTATTGTATTGCTGTCATTTCGTGTCCTTGAAGTTTGTGTCGGTCTAGCTGTCAAATTTCCAGTCACGCAAGTTGTTTCTTAATTATACATTTTATTTAATTAAGATTTCACTTGTAACTGCTAGGATTTTAATGATTAGCAATAATTTTTCACTACCGAAATAATAATAATTAAATCAAAACGAAAAACCCACTTGTCACACTAACGGCTACTAGCAAGGAGAGGTAAAACCGCCGAATTAGTATAAAATAAAAAAGAAAATCAATTTTTTGCCCAATGTGGAACACATCAACTGTCAAAATTAGTCTTTTGACAGATCTAGATCAAAAAGATTAATAAATCTCAAAAAAAATTATTAGACAGATAAAAACCTTGCTTTATATTTTTTCTTAAGTTTATCTGTCACTAAGCAAATAACACCAACATAAATGCCCAAATATTCAAATTCCCAATCGCGTCTCAAAAAATCAATCTGCCTTTAATTCTTCTGCGATTGAATAAGCGCTGCGATAATAATAAGCGCTGATTACCTAATCAATGACTAACATTACATATTTTTTCATAAGAAATACTCGCGCAAATGTCAAAAGTTATTCACTGACTAACCAATCAGTGTTTTTTTAACACGGGGGTTCAAGTATATATTTTATTTCTAAAATTACGACACTTTTTATTTTTAACAAAAAAAAAAACATGAAAAACCCGGATTTTTATTTTTTAAATGTCAACAAGAAAGGTCGTGTCATATTCCCAACTTACTGACAAGGAAATTTTAATAAAACAGAATGAACATAGTACAAATTGACCTAGAGCAAAGTGCACATTTATCTTATATTGCAAACATATTCATGTTCACAATTGACATTTAAAATTTATGTGATAAAAAGCACAATATGTTCAGCAGGTGACTTGTAAGGAAACTTAATTTGTTTTTTTAATGAGAGCTATTTTTGATTACGCTTGATGTCTTATAAACTAAACTAAACTTATAAGAAAAACATGACATGTGTCAAATACAAATTCTATTAAAAAATAATAACACTCCAAATATTACAAATGTTCTCTCACAATTAACCTTTAAAAGTGGTTGCAAAAAGTGAAATGTGCCAGTGAAATGTAATTTATGTGCCAGCAAATGAGTAAACGTCGTGATAAGTTAGTAATCTACGATTTGTTTATGAATATAAAGAATTTATTCAAGGACTATACCTAAGTGAAGGAATATTTCTATAAGCTGGGCGAATTAAAAGTCATTACTAGAACCTATGCGAGAAAACCGCTTTTGAAAATGAAGGTTGTAGCCTAAATGCATGACATCAAGAGCATATTTCACATATCTGTCATCGACGGCACATAAAGGGCCCCAAAGCTAGCTCTTCTCTTCATTTGGACACTTATTTACAACACCAAAAACAAATGAAAAAAGAAAAACATTGATGAACACTTCTCGTTATTGTCAGGTTGTCAGTCACCTTATCAAAAAAAAAAACGCCCTAGATCTACTTTCATGACCTTGACCAGGGATAGAAAGTTTATTTTTCAGTCCTTGAGTCAGTTTACCCAAAAATTTATTTTATTTATCTACAAAATGGCACGCGTCAAAACATAATTTTTCTGTAATCATATTTAGCTCCTACAGTCATGGAGGCCATCCAAGGTGGACGCATTTAGTAACTCTTTGGGGGGGCTCCTCCACTGGCTTTGTTCCAACAAAATATAAATGTTTTTAACATCACAAATACTTAATATTAGATGTGTTTATAAATTTATTAATTTCACTGGCTTTGACATGGTAACAAAAAAGTATTTGACAGTGCTTCCATGTGACGTCACGTAACCACATTCTGCGTCAGCATCATCCAAATGACATTTTCACAACCTTTGGTAAACAAAAAATGTTACAAAAATGTTTTTTTCAAAAAAAAAGAAGAAATATATCTCCACCGCGTGGTTGTGCGTATTCATAATCAACAAACGAGCAATCTCCACCCCATATTACACTTGTCCGAGTGTATTACGCAATCGACAAGCAACAAGAGTAACAGAGCAAAGATTGCCGCAAATAACTTGTAAAAAACGAAAAAACCTCGTCTGTGATTATTTTCAGTTTATCATTCAATTTGCAGATTTATTTTGTTTTTATATCTCCAACGCTTCGTCCACTTGTACTCGAATCTTTCTGCGTTTGCACGAAAAAAAATTGTCTCGACCAAAACTGACCCTGGCGATGGACGGTTTTATCATCGTCATGAGCTGGCTAGCGCTACACGGTCTTACATAAAAATCAGCGCTGACGGAGGGGACAAGATAATGTTTACTCATTGAATCAGTTGCACTTATGTGATGCGTGAAACCGGGCGATCAAAACAAAGAAAGAAATAACATAAGTGGGAGGAGTGCGAGGTGGGGAGGCTAAATGGACAATCCATTGGCAAATTTGAGTGCGATTCGCAGAGGTGGGCATGGGGATTATAGCATATTCTACCGCTTGAGTATTTTTGTTTGTTTTTATGCGTAATTTGTGTTCAAATTCGTGTTTATTTGCGTCTTTGTTTAAATGGCATTTACAGCAGACATCAATTGATTGATATTCAAACAAATTTGTAGGAGAAACACGCAAAACTAATTTTGGTATTTGTTGCCCGGAGTGGGTGGCTTACTAATGTCAGGTTGAAATTTGAGGAAATACTAAAAAAATGGCAATACATGTTTATATTTGTAGTTTCAGCTATATGAGTTTATTCCGAGCTTATAAATAAAAACAAACACCCTTATTCAGAAACTCATTAAAAGGTGTACATCAAGTTTTGTTCTCCTTAATATACCTCTAAACAAAGAAACCTTATTCATAAAACATGTAGATACGACGATGAATAGAGGCTGCAAAACATAAACGCGCCTTGTCACTTTCTGTCATAAACGGTTCAACCTTATTCATAAAACTCATGGGTACAACGATGAATAGAGGCTGCATAACCTAAACGCGCCTTGTCACTTTCTGTCATAAACGGCTCAACCTTATTCATAAAACTCATGGGTAGAACGATGAATAGAGGCTGCATAACCTAAACGCGCCTTGTCACTTTCTGTCATAAACGGCTCAACCTTATTCATACAACTTATTCAATGATGACAAGACGCTGCTTGTCCTAAACACGTCTTGTCACTTTATGTCATAAAGGATTGCGTTTCAGAATTAGCAATGACACAATTTTAAAATCGCAAAAAAACATCCAGAAGGTAAAGTGGGGTATTTATGTATATTTGCATTTATTTTTCGCTGTTTAATTTATTGAAATGCAAGTTCTTCCTTATCTACGGACAAATCTTTGTAAACGATGTTATTGAGTCAAAAAAAGGCCGTGTGTCAATTGCGTTAAAATGGGGGTTAAACTTTATCCACCAGTTAATTTTTGACATTTCTGCAGGTGCTTTCCATCTCTGTCACCCCTAAGTAGGTATATCAAATGTTAAAAATAAGCCACTGGATACATTGCGAGCTGTTGAGCATTTCTGCAGGTGCTTTCCATCTCTGTCACCCCTCTGTAGGTATATCAAATGCTAAAAATTAGCCACTGGATACATTTTAGCGAGTTGTTGAGCAGATAAAAGTTTTGCAGTCTCTAGTCACCACACTATTCTCAAAATGTATCCACTGGCTAAAATTTTAACGCAATTGACACACGGCCTAAGTCACAAAAATGTTATAAAAGTATAGAAAACAAAATATTAATCGCCATTGTTTTTATAACCATAAAAATTAGCAGTTGTTAACTCTGCTGAGCTGTGGAACATCTAATTGTAATAGATTGCCCTCTGTTTGGTACTTAATTTGACGCCAAACCTGTGCAACTATTAGAGATGGGGGAAATGTTTTGTGAATAAGAATTTGTGCGACCCTGACTTCCGTAACTTTGAAAACGATATTCGTTGACGATAGTAAAGGACACTTTCTGGATACGTTCTGGTAATTTGTATGCATGTGCATGAGTAATTTATTTGACACAAACCCTGTGCAACTGTAATGGGTTTGAAAATGTTTTATGAATAAGAATTTCTGCGACCCTGAATAAGGGCTGGGTACTCATCCCGTAACTTTCAAAACGATAATCGTTGACGATAGTGGAGGACACTTTCTGGATACGTTACTTGTAATTTGCATACATGTGCATGTGTAATTTATTTGACACATGTGTCTATATGTTTCTTTCTGTTGTATTGGTGTCTTGATCTGTCCCAGCTGATGGCCGAAGTCGCCAGTGCTGTTACGTGTCTGTAGTTCGTTGCATTCATGTGCGAAGTACTGTAATGTTAATGTCAATGTCAATCAGTTGTTTGACACAAGCCCTGTAGAACTATAATGGATGGTAAAATGTTTACTGAATACAAATTTGTGCGACCCTGAATAAGGGCTGGGTACCATCCTTTGTATACATGTGCACACACAGAATATAAAGATTATAAGTTATGTACCTACAGCAAGTCTCCTTCACTATCGTCAACGATAATCGTTTTAATAATTGCGGAATGAGTACCTTCACTGCAAAAATATTTATGCACTTTACAACTATGTCTACAACTGTTCAGATATTTTAGATATGTCTTTAGGTCGTCTACAAATCAAGAATAAAACACACACAACAAAAATTGGATCCCCTTTGAAACAGTTGTCACTGCAACTTTGCCATTCAGTTGACGTCAAAAGTTTTGTTTTTGATTTCATTGTACGTTTACTGAGATTCTACTCAAATTGAACTCAAGAACACCTCTGCAGTCATAAACACGAAGTAACATAGTTGCCCATCATGATGCAACTAAACTGATATCGTCTTCGCTTTTCATACGTCATCGACGCTCATGGCAAAAACCCAACATTCGCAATATCTGTAAAACCTGTCATATCTGTAAAACCTGTCTCATGACGTCCATGCCCACGGAAAAGAGGACACCTTCAAAAATCTCAAGTGAAAAATTTAAACGACTCCAAAAAGTGGGCGTGGGTAAAATAAATCTACTGACGAGCATTTTATATTAACATTACCAATGATTTTGCATCGAAAGTTCTTTCGAATATTTTAAAATTTGCCCAAACAACATTTTTTTTACTGAAAACGCCCCAAAAATGTGGGCGTCGCAACAAAACTTTATATACACGAGGCATAGAGTTGGCAGATTTGGTCAAAAATAACGTTTTACTAATAAGTGTGCGGACAGTTTGTTGTACATACACATGGTCGGCTTATTCGGACAGAGAGTCGAATTTCATCATTCATGCTTAAAATTTAAACCCGGAAAATCGGTGGACGAACGATGGACAGACAGACTGACAGACAGACATGGCTAGATAGACTCAGCTATCGATTCTGAGTCGATCCATTAAAATATCCCCTAATATCCATCAAAATATACGAATATACTCCTATGGGATAGGGTACACAAAAATGTGAGGTTGTGTTCAGAAACTAATGAGTTTAGGTACAAAAATACTTTAACTCGTGTTCATACCAGAAATTTCCGTTTTTTATAAGAAGTTTTGTTGTAATTTTGTGATGTCAAAGAAATTGTGTTTACTGGAAAAACCTAAAAAGAGGAAAAAATGCATGTTTTTCAAAAAGATTCCTACCGGACATTTATTTTTCTTCACAAAAAGAGGACGTCCGGTCAGCCTACTCATGAGTCATGAGTATCAATGGTGAGTTTTACGTTGCAAACATCTTACAACATTAAATGTAGCTTAAGACTTTTAATCTCAAGAAATAATTTGCAAGTGAATTTTACTTTTTGCACCCCACTGTGGTCGCCTAAATTATGTCCACCATCGTTTCCCTTGACAACGTCTCTTTGAGCTCAAGAAAATGATTCACTTTTGAAATAAGTCTGCCTCTAAATAACTGAATCAACCCCTAATCAAGCAGACTCATGATTTCAAAGCCTATGTAGGTAACATTCCTAATACGATTGTCTATAAATAGTCACATAAGAACTGTCATGTTTCAAAGCCTAAAAATAGAATCATTACCCGCCTAATGAATCACCAACCATTTTGCACATCTCTTCCAGAGTGTCTCCCAACTCGGATTGAAGGCCGCCAACACCCACTTTTTTTTTAAGCAGGTATCTCGCAAACCTCCACGAGCCGACATACAGCTGTGTAGAAAAGTATGAAATACCCAACAACAATAAATTATTCATGACGTCATTCCAATATCACGCCATGTGCCTGCCTACCCTAAATTCAAAAGAAAGGCCTCTGCACACTTTTTTTTTTTTTGATTTTTTGCTTGTGTGCAATTTGAAATCCCCTTCCAACCGTCTTTTGACACGCGCATGGCTTCCTCTTGAACAAAAAACTGTATCTGCTGTCAACGCCATGTTATTCTTTCCCTACGTCATCGAACCATATTTCCCGTACCATCCACGAACTAATCCCGAATTGCTTTGCCGGTACAGTGTTCTACGGATAGTACGCTTGGCTTCGTTATTTTTAGGAGAGTGTGTGTGCGGCTAGAGGCACCCGATGATGGTATCGAAAGTCTAACTGTGATTGGTTGAAAAAAGTGGCGTGTTCTTGCATTTCTCCAGGCGAAACATTTTTCTTTTTGTTTTTCGGTTTTCGGTTTTGCTTTGGTGTAGTTTTTGGTGTGTCCGCATCGCACATATGAATGGATGGGTGACTGTAAATGTCTTGTGGTAACCGGGTTTTCCGCTTGCTTTCCTTTTGTGTTCTGTCTCTCTTTGCAACATGACAGTTAGAAAAAATCAATAAACATCAGCTGATTTTGTGAGTAAGCGAATGACTATGGTTTGTCGAGAAAGGGGAAAATGGAGGGTGCAGGTGGTTGAAAAAAAATGAATGCTTGCAAAAAGGGAATTAGCGGTGGCATGTTTATGAGTTTGACGTTTCTGTCATGGCAGTTTTTTCACATTTACTATGGCGGTAAAGGACAGTTTTGGTAATCAGGTGATGTCATGTTGGAAGTTGTTTTCAGGATATTGGTGTTGGGAAGGTTGAATGAATTATTTTTGCAAACGTGCAAATAGGACCCTAAGTAACTACCAAGAACTAATTTTTTTGTGAACATGTTCTTTGTTCAGAAAGCCATTGTCATTGTCACCATATTTTGCTGCGTCAGGTAAGTAGGTACATTCTACTTATTTATGTCATGGTGACAGTTAGCAAAGTGCGATTAACTTTTGTTGGTATAAAATCGTAGGAACATAAATTCTTAAGTACCTACGGTAATCACAAGTTGTTGCTTTTGGTTTTAAGATTATTAGGTATGCTTGCCTACATATAAAATATTTTAAGATAAGTACCTATCTAGATATGCTTATCTGCATATAAAATTTTGCCACGTCAACTAGAAATGCCATAACGACAGGTGCATTTAAGTAAGACTGCTACGAGATGATGCTTTGCAGATGTTTATTTACTCTGCTCTTGAAGTGTTGCAGATTGTATGTTTCGGAAATACGTCTATAGTTGTTCTCTCATTCTTACTTGTTCTGCAACAAATGAGTTTTGTTCGTGTCATTGTTAGATGGACTGAAAGAAGGAGGTTAAAGGCTGAACTATAATAGTCCGAAACGATCGGAAGCTAATGTCAAAATTCTACGTTAAGTTTTCGTCAGCACTGTCAACTACTCAAGATGCCCATAATAGACTTTTGCCAATGAAAGCGATTGCGATTGGATAGGATAGCGAGTGGAAGTCGTTTTGCCAAACAAAATTTCGTTGGTTATGATATGAACTAACAAATTTAAATGTTGGTACACAGCTTTTGAAGTGAAATGTCAAACTTTTATATGAAAGAACAAAATAAACAGAAAGAGCGAATGAATTGGGTTTTGGCAAAAGTGAACGAAAACTGAACGAATCGAAGCGAAAAGCTATTATGGTCGTATAATACAAATTGCATGTGTTCGCACTGTTTTGGAAGTGGTCCTCCGCAACCATCTAATATTATAGTTCAGCCATTCAACCAAGGTTGTCAGAACATTTGCCTTTATAGTAACTATGTACCTACCTGTTATAAAGAGATTGATCTTCGTTAAGTGATCGCTGATCCAAAGGTTTGAGATTTAAGGAAAGGGAAAAATCTTCTAAAAAGCAGATTACTCGTCATTGAATAGTGAGCCCAGTAAGTTTAGTGTATGTTTTGACACACGCCAACCGCGACACCAGTATTCAAAATTAGGTTGCACTTGGGCTCAATTGAGAAGAAGACGCTGTGCTGGTGTAAAATACCTCCTTGCGTAACTAACGTAACTAAGTTTAGACGTTGCTGATTGGGCTATAGAGGTTACATGTGTTTGCCATCTACATCTGACCGAATCGTGATGGGTAGGAAATGAATGGACTCTTTTGACTTGTGGACTTCTGCACTGTGGACTTGTCCAGCGATTTCCCACCAGGGAATTGGCGAAATTTTTCGCGTTGCAAAATCAGTTTCGTTGATTTTGTCGCTATTTCTTTCTTTACTCAAAATATCGACTGGTTAAAATATAAAAACTGTCAAGTTGGTCGCTCAGGAGTTTGACAGATACCTACCAATAAAATGTCACATAACAAACGCGGTAATGTTGATGTTTTTAGTATTAAAGTTCGTAGGTACCTAAAAAAATTCTTCGAAGGTTTGATAGACAAAAACGGTGGAGGTATGATTTTAGTTTGCTGTCTCTTTCACTTTGCTTTGACATTTAAAAAATTTTCTTTGGTTACTTTTGGTTGATATGACAGATATGATATGACAGGTAATAGGCCTTTGCCATTTTCGTTTTAAAGACTTCATCTAAATATTGTTCGCTTCGCCGTTTCAAATGGTCCATTCGGAAGGTCCAATTTTGCGGCATTTTTTCGGGCATTCGGCCTGTATACCACGAATTGCGCATGTTATGTTATAATGTAAGGTTTCAATCGTGTTCGGCCTGTCCACATAGCCTAACGACCTTACATTACCCCACACGAAATAATAAAGAGGCGTTAAATCTCATAAACCATCGATTACTTGTAAAAATCTTACGAAATCAATTTGTTTACGGTCTTTTACAATTATTAGTTGTCGCTAGTTGTAAATATTCCATCATTAGCGGAGAGGATGTCATGGCACAACATGCTCTTCAACTGAACTAAAAGGAAATCAATTTGGTAACGCGATCAATTAAAGTTCTTGTCATAGATATCAACTATATAATTCAAGAAACACTTTACCAACATTGTGATCAATAGGAGAAGAATGATATAGTAGGCACATGACATTACCAACTTTGACAGTGACAGCAACATGCATATATTTAGGAATTTCTGCAACGTTGCTGTGAATGACCATGTTTTCAATGTGCTCACACCCTAAAAAAAAAACGCACTGAATATACAAACTATGGATTATATGTCATTTTGTATATGGATTCATGGTTCAAGTTTATGGACCCCTTTGATAAACCGTAACCTTTGGTTCAACGTTCTCAAAAGCTGAGCTAAAAGGAAACTAAGTTGGTATCTCATTCACATTTTCGGAAATTGTGTTGTTAAACGATTAGTTTGAAATTTCTTGAGAATCAAACAAAATGTGACTGGTTCTCGTATTTGCCATCTCTTAAACGCGTTGCAAGATAGTTCTAACTCTCACAGTTCTTGGAAATATAATGAATTATTCCACTGATAAGTATACATTATCACACTTAAATGCATCAGTTTATTGCGATTATCACACTAATTTACATAATTTGCTGCGTTTTCAACAATAATCATCTCAAAAAAAGCTTTTTTTCATCAACGAGTTGTGTCACATCTTGGAAGCTCTTGACTTATCAAATGCTGTCAATTAGCTTAATGATTATACCACACTTTGTCGACGTTTGTACGTCATCTTGAGAACCGGCTTTTCTTCTACAATTACACCTCTTGCAGATTACAATTGTAATATTTTATTCATTTTTCAATTAATCCCATTAAGCAAGTTTTATTATTAGCAAGCAAATCATTGAATGGATTATATAATTGAGTTGCATAAAATAGAATTGTTAATTGAATTTAAATTGATTGAGATGGTTGAATAGAATAGTGAATACAACCAACAGATGATTGAGTTAAGCTGCACTCACAAAGGCAAGACTTGTCTGATTCTTGTGCAAATGTCAGATGAAGAAATCATTTAGATTAATATCATCTAAAAAGTTAGGTACACACTGTTCGCATAACAAAACATTCCATCAGCAATCTCCCTCAATGACCACATAACTCACATATTTCCACAACCAGAGGATACTTTTTTTTTTCTTTAAACGAAGACAAACATGACAAGCCAACCTCTTATCTAATGGTATTTCAGCATTTCTGCAATTCGCATCTCTCATCATCACTAACAACCACGAGCATTCATCTCCCAACATCTATGACAACAACGCCAGACTTTCTAAATTCCTAACCAAATGAATTAAACGAAGAAAAAGAGTATAAACTATGCCACAAAACAATTTAAAATTTTGCAAAAAAAAAAAGTGAATGTGTGATGATTGTCATGATAGCCAAACCACCTCAACTTTCTATAACCAGAAGGCCTACCTTGCCCTATTCAATTGCATAACTCACCTCATTAGGTGAAACTCCCAAAGGCACTTTGTATTTACCACCCAGCTGTCAAAACCCATGCAAATAAACGTCAAACAGGAAAAATAATGCAATAACCTTGAACACAAATTAATAGCTCCACAGAAAGGAAAAAAAAAATCACAAAAAAATGCGCAAAATTCATAAAACTCACAAATTTTTGTAAATGTCGAAAAAAAAAACTAGTTTAACTGTCATTTTTGTGTTGGAAACTCTATACAAGCGAGATACCGATAAAACAGCTCCCCCTAAAAAAGACGGATATGAAAACAGAAAAGCAGCCAAAAAATCACAACAACCATCCACGGTCAGCGGGTTTTTTCTCTTTGTATGCTTTTTTTTTATAAATTTTTATTTATATTTTGGGTTTTCACGTCTCTAATGGAGACTATGTGTGGGGAGCTTAATAAAAAAAAACTGAAATCAGAAATAAAAAAGAAAACTGTTACCAAATTCTGGTGTAATGACTTTCGTATCCCCAATTAAGCACACACTCCTACAGGTGTTGTTAATTTTTTTTTTTGCAAAGTCATTCTGTGTGAATCTTAATTACCGTTAAATTGATTTATCGATTAACATTTCAGATTCGAATTCGACACTCTTTTAACGAGACGAGAAGGTCTTCTCAAACGTGCTCAGATAATTTACTTCACAGCGGTAAAGTATCTTTGAAAGGCAATTATCACGATGCGATGAATGGAGACATGTATCTGAGTATATTTGTGGGAATTTCAATCACCAAACAAATGTGTGTGTGTGTTTTTTTTTTATTATTATTTGCTATACATTTGCGGATGGGTTGATAAAGAAAAGGTCGCAAAGCGAGTGGGGGATGATGCATTTAAAAATAAAATCACACACGGATGTAGTAATGTGTTTAGAGTTGTCAGATAGAGAGAGATGACAGTTGATTTGTGTAAATTTGAAAATGTAGGTGTAGCAGGTGACAGTTTCAAAATCTTGATAGATGTGGAAATTCATAAGCTAAAATGTCATTAGCACACACGATGGTGAAAAATGTAGAAGATGTCATTTGGAATGGCATTCCGAAATGTACTTGATTTTATCAGGTATGTAATCGGAAATGATTGTCGATTTCGATTGACGTTTGATTTTTTTTTTTTTTTCGAAATGAACGACATAACTAACCACCCACCGATTAGACAGCTTTTGAGAAAATCGTCGTTTTTGATCGGACGAAAGTGAAATTAAAAAAAGTACCAGCGACAGTAATGTCATGATCATGACATAATGCCCATTGGCTGTCATTTTCTTAAAAATTAAATAATTGGGCTCCGTTTTGACGGAATATTTGTTTGAAGGTGTAAAATTGATGAACACTTCGTGAGTTTATGCGCATTTTTAAAACATCTGGTTCTGGTTTTGGTTGTTGTGGTAAACGAGTGTGGGTTTTATTAACAAAAACAAAAACACATGATCAGGCTGAAATTTTCTGTACAAATCTTTTACTACCGTATCCCATTCAATCTTTAAAAAAATATCAAATGTGGGCGTGGCTAAACAATTTATCAAGATAAAATATTAAAAGTGACATTGTCACATCTTGTTCAGACAGTTTATAAACAAATTTTATCCGGTTCGACAGAAAACGTCGCTTTTTCGAAAAAAAGTGGTCGGAATTTTAAAAAGATTCACACTAAGTTTAACTGAAAGTTCTTTAATGCTAAATTTCATCATTGTTGGTGAAAAATTTTCCGCAGACTAATATACGCAGATGGTAGGTATATGCTATGACGCTACATTCCAAATAAATGGCATGCTCTGGAAGCTTTTTAATTTCAAATGCAGGACGACAGTCTGTTAGTTGATTAATATAAAGGGTGTTTTTATTTTTTAGAGGTACAGAACTTCGAATTGAAATAAAACATAAGAAAATCGTTTAAATGGCCACCAATTTGGATTTATTGGAAGGATACTTTTATGCCATTAATGTTTGAATGTAACTTCGGGCATGTGTCGCGGCTGGTTCGAATAAAGCCAAGTCTAGAGGTCCAATTTTCAACCAATTGTTCGAGCATTTGGGGCTGTATATCGTCAATAGCGACACGAATGTTGGCTTCCAAGTTCCCTAACGTTCCCTAAAATAACCCAATGGTGTAAAATCGCACGATCTTGGTGGCCAATTGATAGTTCAATTCCGCGAAATCATGCGCTCATCGAATGTTCCATCAATAAATCGAGTGTGACGTGCGCTGTGTGGCCATCTTGTTGGAGCCACATCTCATCCACATTCATGCCATCCAATTCGGGAACGAAATTATCGGTTATCATGGCTCTATACAGGTCTCCATTAACGGTACCTGACTCTCCAGCATCATTTCGGAAGAAGTTTGGCCCAATGACAGTCAGTTTTTGTGGATCTAATGGCGTCACAAGGGTCGCATGTGGATCCACTTCACTCCAAATGCGGCGACTTTGCTTGTTGAGCTTCATCACTGAAAAAAACTTTGCGATGGAAATCAGCATCGAGATCAATCTCATTTTCGGCCCATACACCAAAATCACGAGGCATTGCATGATCTCGCGGCTTTCATTCTTGCACAAGCTGGATCTTGTAAGGTTGTAAGCAAAGATCTTTGCACAACATCTTCCATAAAGTTGATGGACAAAGCTCCAATTGCTGTGCACGTTGACGAATCGATTCATTCGGGTGCTCTTCAAGACTTTGCTCTACAGCGGCAAGAGTCCTCTCAAGAATTTGCTCTACAGCGGCAATTGTTTCTTCGGTGCGCACTGCTCGACATCTCTATGTATGCGTTTTATCACGTAGTAAACGTAGTGCGAAAACGATCCATGGTTCATCGAATTAATTGCTCTGATGGACGATTATGTCGACCGTAAAATGGACGGTGCTTGCGGTGAACTTTGCGAAGTGAACCATTATTTTCGAAATAAATTTGCACGATTCGCAAGCGTTCTTCATTTATCAACCTGTTCATGATGAAATGGCAAACCAAACGGAACATAAATGGCATTAGAGTTGCCCGATTTGCCCACAAAATGTCAGTTTTATCTGAAAAACCTAGAGGTTGGCTTTTCGAATACAGACTTATGGATGGTATTAGCTTCTAAATTTATTTTTTCTTTTAATTTTGGAGTTTCAAGATTAATCAGTAAATCTTATTTGGCACTTTTACAAAATATAATTCCCCACCTTGTTGCATGATTTGCAATCAACTTCAATTGCTTTCAGCTTGATCGTCTTCATATCATAGATGATCTTCACGGTACTTGAATGAATTTTTGCGGGAAAATTTTTATGATATTTAATGTGTCGCTTGAATAATAACATTTGCATTACTGTGCTTTCTCTCCTTATTAGGTCATCGACGAATTTTTGGCGCACCGTACCCGTAAGGAATGAGTGCCTAGATTTTGTCCTCACAACTATTTATATGTACGTGAGTATATCATGCACGAATGATTTATCTATTACATTCATTATTTGAACATACCTACCAAGCCTTTTCAGGGCGGTCGCAAATGTCCCAACCAAATTTCAAACTCTATTGTAAGAGAACCATGGAAAAAATAAACTCCCAGAAAGTTTCTTGTTGTGGTGTTCATGCTGGAAACACATTAAATGGCCGCCCAGAATGCGTATCTGTAGCTAATGCTTGTAGCTGAGTCAAAAGCTAAAAACAAGGCAAGCTATAAGCGCTTACACAACGTGTATCTTCGTGAATCTGTAGCTTGAAGTTGAATGGAGGCAAAGATTATAAAGCCATACAGATGACGCACTGTATACACAAAAAAATTGTTCAATGGCGGGACGTACTGGCACAGCCCGCCTTATAATTTGGATCTCGTTTCTCATATGTGCACGTGCATACCGCCCGCCCGTACCATGAAGCTGGTGAGCAAAAGTTTCAGTTTTTTGTCAGTGCGTCATCTGTATGGCTTTATAATTTTTGATGGAGGGCAACTTCATTCAAGTAAATGTTTCTCTTTGGACAGCGATACAAGATACCAGCAACAGATATACAATCTGCGCGGCCCTTAAGTTCGATAATTTCCTTCTTTTTGTGTGTTTTTTTAGGCTGCAAACACATTAAAATTTTATTTGAACACAACAAGATTGACAGCAACAATGTCTTTAAGAATTAGTCAAACTTTGCAGCTGGTGTCGATAGTGTTAATACGTCACTCTCCATACAAAATATAGGTACGGCCTATACAAATTTTGGTGTTCATGTCGATGTCGTGTGTGTGAAGTAATTTTTTTTATTCGGTTGTCTTAAAACAACATCAACCACCATAAAAGCCTAATCCTAAGGAAACCCAACTGTTTTGTTTTTGGAAATAACAGAGGATGTTCAAAAGTATTTCCTTATCACTTTATCAACTGCCTCTTTCAATACAAATTTTTCATCTAAAAGATACCACTTATCTTGTATATAAAAGAAACTTCTACACCTGACTCATGCCTTACATAACTCCTATCACTGCAACAGACTCTTAATGGTGAAAAACCTTCAAAATTCACCCCAATTTATCATCACCACTTGACACCTAGATAACACTCGGCTTAGATGAGTAAATGAACGCAAAAATTAGTCACCTATCGATGAAAACATTCGATCGGAAATGCCAATAAATACTTTCATCGTGTACTTACTAATTGTACCTTAGTCACGTTTATAACTACAACCCGATAGTTGAAAAGCAATAAATTCAACCTAATCGAACGAAAATGTAATTAAACGCACAAAAAAATCCGTGATTCCATGTTGAACATATTAAAACATGTGAAGTTCGTGCTCATAAAATGGTCGTCGACACATGACATTTGTGGCAGCCTTAACCACAGATAATAATCGATCTGTTATTAAAAAAAAAGAAAGAAAACTAAGAGCTGTAATCGAATGCGATAATCGATTGCCAAACGTTTAGTAATTATATGGTATTTTTTTCTTCGATTTTATTAAGGTTAATAAAAGTTCTATTTCTAGAGCAAAATGATTATTTGAAATTATATCGCAGTTTGAAGAACTGACATGCAGGTGACACAAAAGAAAATAAGAAACGGCGTGTCTATATGACAAGTTACTGACTTTTAAATGTCAACTTACTTTTGAATTTGTCACACAATACGAAAACCATAAGTTCAAAGTGGATGTTCATGTGAGTACTTTTAAAAAACACATTTTGATGACATCTGTCATTTCCATTATAAAGGAAATGACAAATGTCATCAAAATCTTAGATACTTGACAGGCGTTTATATGGAAATAAATGTTCTGAATTAGTTTGGCATAGGTGAACTGAAAGTAAGGTGTAATAAAGAAAAAATATGAATGCACTTGTTTTAATAACAAGTAGCTGAAAATCAGGTTACACAAACGAAAATAACTACTAGCGTGATTTTATGACAAGTAACTGACTTTTAAACGTCAACTTCGTTTTGGAGTAATCACCCAATACTCGCATGAACGCAATTGCCTCGCCGTTTGGTAAATGAATTCAAAAGTCAGGGGATGTCAAAAAACAAGGCCAACAATTAAAATGGCATAAGTATGTCATAAAGGTCGTTGCTACTTGGCGGATATTTACTAAGAAAAAAATTGTATCCTTTAGTTTGGCGAACTGAAAGTCAGTAGACATAAAAAATATGAATGTGTTTGTTTTAATGACAAGTAACTAATTTAAAGGTCGAACTGACATTCAGGTGACAAACGAAAATAACAACAATCGTGCTTTTATTGCAAGTAACTGACTTTAATCCACGCGCTTTTAAATTTATCAAACAATACAAATATAAAAACGTTTTGACCGCCATATGATAAGAGATTCAAAAGTCAGTAGATGTCAAAGTTGGTTACTTTACAAAAAAATCTTTCAAAAAAGTGACGGATTGTTAATATTGGATAGAAGACATTTACTGCTTTTATATAGAAAAAAAAAAAACAAATGTTATCTCTTATGGCGTTTTCCATTGCTGAAAAAACCCATTTTATTCTAGATCTGTCAAAAGACCAATTTTGGCAGTTGTTGTGTTCCATTGGACAAAAATTTGATTCTTTTTTTTATCTCAGATCAATTTTGCAGATCTGGATTTACCTAGATTAACAAGATTTACCCCTCCTTGAACTAATACTAATACAAATGATAGCTGTCAGTTTGACTAGAGTGATTTTCGTTCTGATTTAAGATTATTTCGGTTGTGAAAAACCCATCTAGATCTATCTGTTGTTGTGTTCCATTGAACAAAAAAAATGCTTTTTTTTATCTTAGATAAATTTTGCAGATCTGGATTTTTCGGCAGATTTACCCCTCCTTGCACTAACACTAATACAAGTGATAGCTGTCAGTTTGACTAGAGTGATTTTCGTTCTACTTAAAGATTATTTCGGTTGTGAAAAACTATTATTAACCATTAAAACTATAGCAGTACGATGTGAAATAGAAATTAAATAAAAAAAAACAACCCGTGTTACTGGAAACTTGACAGCCACACTGACAGTAATTTGACAGATACAACAATACAACCACTAAAAAAATCAATCCTAAATCGTGTCTCAATGGTAACAAAAAGATCGAATTTCAGATAAAAATCCAGATTTACCAATTGAAAACGTCATTAATTTACTAAACTGACAGTTAGGTGACGTAAAGGAAAATACCAATGCGCGTCTTTTAATGACATTTACGTCATACTTAATTTTTAAGTGGCCATATAACATAAAAATGTGAAAATGGTGGGAAATTCAAAATTCAGTCGATATCGAAGTAAGCAACTTCTCAAAAAGACGCACCTTTTAACTAAAATGACAGATGTCATAAGGATTCAGGTCTCGCAATGGAGTCATTTAGCTGAACTAACCCCGGCAGATCCATCGTTTAATTATCCCGGGTAGATTGATCTTTTGATAGGCGCCGACTTGTATGGGGCTATCATGTTGGGTGGGCTAATAAAGATCTAAAATGGGTCACTTTTTGCGCAACAGACTGAATTTGGATAGATTTTGACAGGGGGGAAGACAAGTTTGTTAAATAGATTGGAGACACACGGAGAACTCGTCGATCGGGAATAGATTTAAACGTGACCAAATAATCACGGTTCACAAGGGGAGGATTGGTGACAGTCATCAAGAGATGCAATGTGAATAAGCTGCCATTTGGATGGGTGTATGAACAGACAGGTATCTATACATATGCCGCCTAAAAAGGGTGTCTCATGAATCGGATGCACCCACAATCATTCACAGCATGTGACTTCCAAAACAGCTAACCCTAATTAAATGACAAAAGACACCAACAAACCACGTTTGGGCATAAAAATCTTTATTGCGATACCTGAATGAGTCCAATCGCGACATGTCTGACAGTGTAAACTTCTGTAAAGTGAAAGAAACCGTGCCATATAAGCCGGTTTCTACCAACTATTGCCATTTGAAGTTGAACCTTGCAAGCATACTTTGCAATGACAGGTATTTATTGAAATTATACAGCTGGTTACCTATTAAAACCCTTTTGTTTAAATGAACATAAATTCACACGGCTCTTTTCCATATTCACCAAAGAAGCCAATATAAAATTCACTTGGGCCCTGTCCCCCGTCACAAGAAAATTGACCCCACGCCACTGAAGCAGAAAACAAGTGTATAGACAAGTTCTTCATTTCAAATTTTCCAATGAAGGACTAGGACTAAGAAACATCATAATCTGCAAGTTTGACGAGTCTTAAAACTCAATCATGCGAAGAGTTATAATCATAATTGGCTTTAGAAAAGTTATCCCCTCACTAATCCAGTGGCGTCCCCTTCATATCAATCAAAATCACGATGAACTCTGGTACTGATGTAAACAACACCTTTAAAAAAAAAAATACTGATGTGGACTGCTCTTGGTAATCCTAATTTTACCACCTTACCTCAAAAGCGATCATAAAACCTGACCAAACATCATGCTTCCCAAAGGATGCAACTTTAACCCCTTCTTTGTCGATAAAATACGAACCAATGTTTAAGTTTCATTTTTTTATCGGTACAGGTGCACCTAACATCAGGTCAAGTCGACCATATAAATATTCAAGTAGTCTAGAGTAAACCCCCTTCAAATGACAACCACTTTGACATTGAAATGAAAATGCACCCCCGCTAATTTAATGACACTCATTGACACTATGGCATGATTTTTTTTGTCAACCTGACAAAGGCAAAGCTTTACAACTTGAATACACTAAAGCAGGACGACTACGCATATCTTGGGGTTTTCCAACACAGATTTTCACTAGATGTGACTGTGTGCTACTTGGATCTCATCTACGACTGCGCTGATCGCATCACCTGATTAGCTGCGTTGACTACTTTCATTGTGTCCTGGCTGTTAGCCAAAAGCTATATTTACAAATTGCACAGTGGCGAGAGAATTTCGCATAAAAACTTTAGCAGAAACAGGCCATTAACTGTAAAGGGTCGTTGCTCTGTCAAGAGCTTCACCCAATTTCTTCGTTTTTGGCGCGCAAATTACAGGAAGAAATAATTTTAAGAATTTATTGTTGTAACGTCAATGTACAACGGAATGCTGATGTAAGTCTGGCAAACTTTGTCGGTAAAGTGAGCTGATTTCTGGTGAAATATTTCTGAAACGGAAATAGAACAACGACGACGTAGTAATCTATATCAAGAGATATTTCAAGCTACTTGGTTGTAGATTGTTTGTACAGTTTATACGAATTTTGTTAAGTGATTGTGCGGCGAAAATGTTTGATTGGACAGTGGCTAGAAAGTGGTCGTACATTTTAAAGTTAAATGACTTTCACATTCGAATTTATATGATGGGAACGTCTATTCATGTTTTTTTTTTACTACACCTTGAGAAGATACATTGTAAGGAAACCGATACATAGGGTCACGATATGAATGTTTCATGATAAACCAATTTTTTCTGACATTGATGAAACTGTTGTGATTTTACTATCGGCAGGATGCATTATTGTATTTGTAAAAAAAATTAATTTAATAACACCTTTGGACGTATCCGTGTAAGAAAACCGACGGTAATTTTGTAGAACCACATGCAAATCTGTTAAAAAATTTGTAATATACGCCATTTATGGCAAATCCCGGGCCCCAATCTAACTTCATCGTTCATTTGGGAGTGCCAAGTTTTATTTTTGCCAAAAAGAATGGGATATCTAGTTTAACTTAAATTTCGAACGCAAAAATTAAGAAGTTTAGGTCTTGTCACTTTTGAGATTCAAACCTTGGACCGCACTCTTATTTGGATTGACAGTGCCACAATTTGTTACCAAATTTAAAAACCACAAGTAAAGTCAATATTAGACAGCCAAAATGAAAATTCCTTACAACTCCAGAAGTGTTCCGGTAAGATAACCGCATCTTGCATTACATCATAACATTTGAGAAAATTTGTATAACATATTTCAAAACGACTTAAAATTCTTAACAATGCTAAAAAATTAAAAACGTTAATCCTCGTTAACACTTTTTTTTTGTGCAATTACATACGCCCCCTAACATGTTTGATCAAATCTCCACATGCAAGTGATAAGGCTTGAGTAAAACTTAATTTAATAAGTCACTCACACTTTATATTTAGCCTTAACTATATAATTAGGGTTGATCTATTATAATCAACAAATCAGCTGATTTTGACCGTGAAGCTATTCAGTTAATGAGTGTCGATTTAATCATATCAAGCATGCATGTAATTATGTGTCCACTTGGTATGGTTCAATGAACTTCCTTCCGTAAGACCTCTAAAAGTTCAAACGCATAGACAGTATAACCAAGTCATTCAAATTGCGGAATGATGTGATGATAATTGGAAAATTGTAATGCTTCTGCAAAGACAATAGTTAGTCATGCGAAATTGCGCAACGTCTCTTTTACCTAAGTGGTGAGAAAACTTTTCATATTATAATCATTACTTCAACCTTAGGTGATAATAACTGTGAATGCTTGCAAATATGAAGAGTATTTGTGCATCTGCAAGTGGTGAATATAATAGATTGTCAATGATTTTTTTTTCCTTCATCGTCTTCATTGCCTGATAAGTGAGAAAACCTTTTCCCAAGGGTTAGTCCTATTGGATAAAGGTGAGGGCTTGGAAACGATTTATTTCAGATGTTATTTTGATAACACGATACGCACTGACTGTTTTTGATAATCTCAACAACTGGCAACAACAGTAGTCATCAATTTACTTTTTCCGCAACCACTCTAGAAACTAATTTTTAAGAAAACTACTAACTGAAGCCCCTTGCATTATAGTAAAAAAAAACGGTGAAAAGGAAATTCATCCATTGCAGCTTTTTTATAGAAAGAACAATAAGTCATTCATTAACTCAAGTTTCCTATCTTTCCATCATCAGATGAGTAAGAAAACCTTTTCTCGAAAAAAGGTGGGAAATCCATCAAATTTTCGTGATAACTGGTGAATATGATTTTTATATCTAAGTGATAAGTGGTGAATATGGACTTTAAATTTGTAACCTGCTCAGGAACTCGCTAAAAATGTATCCAGTAGCTAATTTTGATGATGGAACTGAACTTTTGTATGGTGGTAAATATGGACTTTAAATTTGTTAAACGCTCATGAGCTCGCTAAAAATTTTGATGATGGAACTGAACTCTTGTATGGTAGTGAATATGGACTTCAAATTTGTTAAACGCTCATGAGCTCGCTAAAAATTTTGATGATGGAACTGAACTTTTATTTCACAAATAAATGATAAATGGCAGATCAGAACAAGCAGAGAAGAAGACACACACCATTCGAACGAATCATTACTTCACAACTATAGCCTAAGTGGAGAGGAACATTTTTCTGTCAAACAAGAGTTTTTTTTTTATAATAATTATGAATTCCACTCACGCTATACAGAAAATTACCAACTGTTAGGAGGTGAATACGTATAATAAATTTTAGTGTCAACATATTTTAGAAAATCTCCGCTTTTTCAAGTGAGAAATCGTATTCCACTTACGAATTTTGACTGTTTTCTGATTTTTTTACACCTTCGCTTGACAGTTGGGAGAACTTAGTTGTCAACTAGCTAACATCCATCGGATAAACTTTTCTTTAATGTTGCCATCGCCTTACCGTTGAGAAAACTTATTTATTAATAACTAAAACCCTTTGGCGCATATTCATAAAGGTCTCATAAGTTCTTGATATGTCGTTGCCAGACTTATTCTAATGACAATTTAATTAGGATCTTAACCAATATCTAAATGAAAAACTGAATTCTAACATTAAACATGGCAGAATGTATGGTTATGTTGTATTTAACAAACGTCAAAAATAAGTGAATAAGAAAACACAATTTTTGAATACATTAATAAAATTAACAAACAACATGTGAGATATTGAAATACTCCAGCAAAAACAAAGAAGAACACACATTTACTTGACCAGAAGGCATCTGACAGGTGACAGCTTTTGTAAAGTGTAAACGGTGTTTTCAAAACAGAGATGTAAAAAAGTTAATGAATATCAGCTGAGATTTTTGAGATTTTGCTAAGTTAGTTACTTAGCAAAAACAGTGGGCTACCGTATGTCACGTTTTTGCTAAATCTTTATCCGATATCTCCCTCCACTTCTCTGCGATTTGTTGACTTGTCATACAGATGACATGTCTGCACCTTAACCAACTCAATAACATTTTCTTTGAAATCATCACACAAAACCTGATTGAGAGTAACATTTTGATTTATGCTGATGACGTGCACCTCTTTATTCCTATAAAAATAATGGAAGCATTGAAATAAAGATGGGGGTAAGTGACATTTTGGAAATTTTTTTTGTTTTTCTCCACCAATGTAGTGCCAAATGAAAACTTACATTTCTGTGTGATTGGCGTCTTCTTTATAACAAGATATTAGTTTTTAACCCTTTAAAAGTTCTCGTTAAAAGACTTTGAACTCTTATATCTCGAAACAGGGTAAATGTCACTTACCTCCTTCTTCACCTCAACGCTTCAATTAATAGATTCTCAAAAATATACAACAGCTGACAGCTTTCAAACTGACATTCGTTGCATACGCAATCAGCTTGAAAGATTTTTTATTTTAACATTTCACCGCGCCGCATTTTTTGACATTGCTTTGGGGTTATATCCAGAGGCACTTTGTAAACTTAATTAAGATGACATGTTTTTTCTGTTACTGTCTAATTTCAAAACTATGGGTGATTTCATAATTGCATGGTTGCTTTATTTACATGAGATCATTTGCAATCATATTATCGGCAGAAAAACTATTTGGATATGTGCTGCATTTATGAACACTTTTTCCGTTTTAAGTCACCTGTCAAAATTCTGATATGGATTTTAAGCTGACAGATGTGAACAATTAAGGTGTCATATCTACCTATTTCTTTGAGAAACAAATTCGGATTACATGTGGAAGTTGTTATTTGCATATTTGCGCAGATTCTTTGTATTTGTGAACACTTTGTTTGATTTGCGTCATCTGTCAAAATCTATACTGCTATGTTGATTCTCACTTAAAAATGGATTTTAAGATGACAGATGTCAACAAAAAATGTGTCATATCTGCCTATTTCTTTGGGAGACAAATTCGGATTACATGTGTAAGTTGTTATTTGCACAAATTCTTTGCATTTGTGAACCCTTTGTTTGATTTGCGTCATCTGTCAAAATATTCATGCTGGTATTTTGAGTCTTGCTTAATAATGGATTTTATTATGACAGATGTAAACACTGAAGGAGCCAAATCTGTGTATTTCCTTGAGAGAGAAATTCGGATTACATGTGGAATTTATTTGCACATTTTCGCTGCAAATAATTGCGTTTTATATTAATGAAATTCTGAGAATTATCATTCAATTATGAAATTTATTCATTCTTTAGACTTTCGCAACCATGCATTTATGGCACACTAAATTTTATGAAATATTGTCCAAATAAAGGACAATTTCTGCAGATGTCAAGAATTTAGATCGTTTGCATAGAATGTGCTGAAATTTTGTTCGCTTGGATTTTCTAATTTGTTATTAACATTGCATAGCATGTGTACAAGCTGAGTTGTAAGAAAACTGAGTTTTTAACAGAAACCCCTTTGAATGAATGAAACTTAACTTTGAATACATCCCCCCACCGGTCGTTATAACTACTATTCATAGAGCATGACACCGTTTTTTTATGTCCAAAAAGTCAGTCCCCGCCCTAGTTCCCACCTATCTAGATCACACAAAACCGTTGTTAGTTCTTAAGATCTCAATCAACATTAATGAACTCCAATCGACAATAATTGCCTACATAATTGATAAACAAAAAAAAAATCGAATCAATTGCAACCTTCAACCGAAACTGGATCCCAGATCTGAATTATTTCCCACCTCTTCACATCCTTCAAAATCGATACCTCCATTGAATCGATTTTCTCCAACCAACCGGCATTGTTGCCACTGCTTGTGCCCAAGCGTGCAAAAGTGTCAAATTACACCGTACGGTTACGAGTTGATTACATTGTCACTGTCAGTTCGTGATAATACGTTCTTGCGCGCTTTCCCATCCATTAGTCGTTATGAATACAAAATTAATAAAACTAATGACACACCCAGTATGATTTTTTTTTTTAATTTTTTTTATATCGACTGATATCGATAATTTCTCTTTTTATAGTTGACTTCGATATGATATCTCAGAAATTACAGTCGGGGTACGTTCGTATCGTATCTGGTGCTATTCAATCTAATCACACCTTTGCTCTTGAATGTAATTTTAAGCTGAATAAGATAAGGGGGCTTAAGCAACGTGGACTGGGGCATGTTGTTTTATTTTAAATGAAATTGTGTGAGGGATGTGTGTCTATTTTTAGGAAGGAAATCTTACTTACAAGTGATTTTCTAGGGCAATTTATAATTTGTATAGTGGCATGTGAGACGCTTGCTTTTTTTTAAAAAACCGAGAAAGCTGTAGACACGCAGAGAGCGCGTGAAAGAAAGGTTTACGTGTTATTTCGTTGGTTTTTGATTTATTGTTTAGTGCTTTGAAATTTGTTTATATTTATTTTTAGTGTTTATATTTATCATTTCAAAGGCTGTCAGCCGATAGGCGGCGTTACTGGCAAGAAATTATGTAACGAACATTTATTGCCTGGAAATGAATTAATTGGTCTTGCAGACATTTTCCATTTTTCTTAACATCTCTGGAAACTGACGTATTTAAAGGCTGTCAGAATTATTGTAGACAGTGGAGTGTGTTGGATGTAGAAATTAGTACAAATCGTGTCTCTTCTACACGCTTTGAAGTGTTTCTACTTTATCTACTTTTTTGAACGTAAAAAGTCGGTATATAACATCTCTCTTGACTGTCATTTAAGAAAACTTTATTCCGTTTGTGACCAAAATGAAACTTCGCACACAAAAAGGAATGGGGAAGCTAGATTTGAGGCTCTGTATTGAACGTTTATTTTTGTAAGAACATTTTCAATTAGCGTTGTATACCTGGACGTGGTTGTGGTTGTCAGATTCAAACAATGGCGGGCATTTTTATAAAATATATTTTCCATTGTGACCTAAACAGTTTTTCTTGCGGAGCAGAGTTGTTAGGACACATAGTCTAGCTTTTCTCTCACAGCCAAGTTTGTGGCCTTGCACGATGGTGGTACCTCTAGTTTTATGCCTAATCCAAACTTCTGAGTTCAGATCAGCTTTTCTTGACAGTGTTGGTAGCACTCGAATAGTTTGTCAGATCATCGCTATTGTAACCTACAGTGGATTTATGTTGGCGATTAATTGCCGAAGTGGCGATTCAATCCACGTTTCAACCAACTTGAAATGCCTCCACGTATACCAGTTTTTAGTAAAATGCCACCAATTGGCCACTTTTGCTTGTTTGAGGTCTGTTTATGCTTCTGCACGGAACTTGCACTTGTTCTAGATTCTGGTTTGGAGTCGAAGGTGAAGCATATTATGTCCTATTCATGTTCAAAATTCAAAATTCCTTGGTTAGGTCTTTATTGTAAAACTGCCCGGTAAATCTTCAACAGAGGCTGTATGGTTAAAAAAGTTGAATGAGTACATCCAGATTTTCTTTGTACCTGGCCCAATTTGGTTAAGCAAAATGTAGCCTAACCTTAAAGCCTACTGCTTCGAAATATTTTGCCGTACAAACTTATACTCCGGACAGAGATTTCGGAATAACAGTGGTCTTGTATGCGCAATGAGTAATTTTGTTTGTCATGAGCGTCGATGACGTATGTGCTCAGATCTAGACAAAAATGAAATTGCAAAGACGATATCTGTTTGGATGCATCATGGGTGGTCCATATGGTGTTAAAATGTGCCAAATGGGTGCTAAGTTGGTGCACTATAATTTTAGGATCTATAAGACGTGGAAAACGTCACTTCCAAAAATATTACGATCCTCCGATGGGTACATAACTTCTAACCCTTCTTTAACAAGAAGATGTAAATCAAAGACCAAAGTCTGCAAGTTGCTATTTGAAAAAAAGTGTATTTCTGCCGATAGGGTTATGACTTTTATCTCACCTGTCAAATTACTTTACACATCTACCTGCGCTAACATTTTAAGAATTCGGCATAATTGTAAGATCGTATTTTCTTATGCAATACCTCGCATTAATAAATAAATGAATGAATGGGTTGCCTTCAAGTTATCACGTCTAAAAAATGATATCGGAAAAAAAAGGAACCAAATTGACATGTGACGCCATTTGTACAATCTTTGGCACTTTCCGATAGGTCAGGCATATGATAACTGATAGATAGACGATACGATTGTGGATTAAAGTAGATTCGGAACTGTATAGACAAGAAAATTCCCCGTATTTCAAAACCGTTTTAATATAAAATAAGATTTTTAACATCTGCATTGCATGGTCGATAAGAAAACCCTAACCTTGCGAACTTACTCGGTTAATGCAGTGTGGAGAAATTGCAAAAAAAAAAAATGCTTACAGCTAATTGCGAATGAAGTCAAACAATCACTCAAATGCCATTAATCAGCTGCTCAGTATAAATGTCAAATTTAAAATAGGGTTGCCAACTGTCTAAGCAAATTCGGAAGTGTATCCAAAATCGAACATTTTTAATGAAAACACCTTCCTTGGGGTCTAACAAAAGGGTTTTTTTCAAGAAAATATTGTTTATAACAATGGGCTCAGTGGGGCGATGAACAGCCGTGCAGAAAGTCTGGGTTTGATTCCCAGCCATAGCACCACTTAAAAGATTTTTCACTAGCCCTCCTCTCGTGATGATCTGACAAATCACCCGCAGTATCAATTGTCAAGAAAAGCTTATCTCAAATTCGCCGTTAAGAGTCGGCACAAAACAGGAGGTCCCGCCATCGTGCAAGAAGTACACACGCGCACATGAATGGTTTGTGAGAAAGCTCGGCCCTGGGTACTAACGAGCCTGTTTCGCTCGTGGAATAGGAATGACATTTGAAAATAAATAAACGAGGGTGGCTACTTTTTTTTTTTTCTTCGAAGCATTGGCTTATTTCAGTCATTTAATGAGAATTAATGCAAATGCTTCAAAAGAAGGGGCCACACTCTATATTTTGTTTCAAAAGTTATTACTATGCACCCAGTAACACTTTCGAAATGCAAAATCGTTCACTATGTATTCATAGACAAGAAAATTACGTTTTCGGATTTGCATGCTCGAAAGTAGTCGATTTTAGTCTGATTTCGAAATAGAGTACAAAATATTTGTTTTAAGAACCTAATACAGAGTTTGGCCAGGTTCTAATCGTCTAATAAAAAGTGACCTAACGATATCATGTAAATTGTAATTGTCTAGTGTTCTGTTAACTAACTTACGAAACTGACAAACACAGTCGTACATCAAACTTTAGAAGATTCTGTCAATCGTCTTGACGACTTTCGTTTTAAAAATATCGTTTATCTTAATATTTCTCTACATTCTCCGTTTACTTTCGGTGCGAAATAAATAATTGGATCCCAGGATTCTTATCGCATGAGTAGAAAACGATCGAACGATGTCGTTTTGACGTGAGCACATTAGTTTTTAAATGCAAATTGCAATCGTGTAGTGCTTTCCATTTTAGGAATACTATAACTTACAGAACTGTCAACACAGCACATGCTTACATCAAACAATTGACGTTTCTATTTTATACAATCGTCTCGACGAGTATCGTTTTAAAAAGTTCCCGATAAGAGCCTAGTACAGACAGATAACTATGTGACTGACAAGTTTACATAAATCTGAATATCTACCTAATAGTGCTTTCACATCGAACAAAAAACTGAGTTTTCGCAAAAATAATTGAAAACTTAATCGAAAACCGGAGTTTTCCCATACATTTGCATCTTTCAAAAACTAGTAGCTTACGCCGTAACCATCTCAAAAACACTTCGCAGACGTCATCTCGTTGAGGGTTGTTGGAACGAACACATCTTTCTCATGTTCTATGTGTGTTCCACATATCATTTCATTTCAACTGTGGATCTGGCTTGTAAACAAAATTATAATGGAAATTACAAAAAAAAGAAGATTTTGTGTGTGGAAGACGAGGAGTACCTGGTGGAGCTATGGGCAGACAAAAATGACGAACTCCGAGGATTTTATTCAATAAATATAATTTCACACACAAATTTTGCAGCTAATATCACAGCTGAGCTGATTGATATGCCAAACGAAACCTGGTCAAAGATCGGTCTGAAAGCACAAGTGGTTTTCCAAAACTGCTTGCCGAAAACTCAGTTTTCGATTCGGTCTGTAAGCACTATAACGTCCCTGTTCACTGACTTGTAAGAAATGGTTCAGTTTTGAGAATGCAACTACTACAAAATTAATGACCGTTATTTGTCCATATATTCACAGTTCGTGCACAGGTGTCTCTTTCAGCTTGAATGATTGCCTTCTTTAATGTCTAGATGACAAAATTATACTTTTATCTGGCCTACCAGGTAGCTACTCCTGTTACTAGTTCGTGTACTCTGTCATGTAACTAAATTTTGTTAATGATTGTGTTACATAATTTTATTCATAACGTTGCGGTTATGTTTTACAAACGACTTTTCATCATTCAATTAAAGAATATCTGTAGTGATTGATAATCTACTTTCAAAGTGAAAAGGAATTTAATTTTCATTTCAAAAGGTCAACCTTTAGTTCATCGTAAAGTTATACTTTTTAATTGCTTTATCCATGTCATAGCCATTGAATAATCTGACAGTTCAGTTGTTTTTATTTGTTAATTCACGAAATAGAGCCATTAAAGCTGGAGTATCAAGGGTAATGGTGTTATTTAATAGTTGAGCTCATTAATTAGGGGATACTTTGGGTAATTAAAATAAATTCTACTTAAAATGAGGGTCTGTCGAAGGGTGCCAAGCTGCACAGTTGCATGTATGAGTATTTAAATTGTTTGACGCATTTACAATTTCTGACATTTGGTGAAATTTTCAAGCGTTCTAAGTTTATATGGCTGCATCAACTTAATTTGTACAATTTGCGACATTTTAACTCATTAGCTCATTTGTGTTATTAAAGTTCGAGTGACAGTTTCGTACGTTTTGGTTTATGTGGTTACACAATGATTTTCGTATTGAGGCAGTGTTGACAGAACAGAATATCACAAAAGTGTGTTGCAATGAAGTTGGCTGTGGTTTGTTACGTCTGCTGAAGTTGACTAATAAGGTGGAAACGCAATGATCTTAAAGTTTATTACATACGACGACTACAATTAGATTTTCGGTCGATATCGATACTCGAGTGCATTTGTAGTAGAATAATAAAATCGAATATTGTAGTTAAGTAATGGTAATGACACGAGGTATTTTTTGTAAGTAATCGAAAGTAGTTATAAACCGACAAATGTCATGTTGTAAAATTTTCTTGATTCATTTGCTGTCGATATTTTGTACTAGAATACCAATTTTACAAGAGACAAAATAAAGTAATCAGTTTTAATCTTTAAAAAAAAAGAAATAAATTACTACATGTTACAAATTTCTGTTTCACCATCTTCTTCTCAGCTCCCTGATTGAGGACATTAATCTAGACCACCAATGAACCCCACATACCATTAAAAACATTTGATTTATAAGCCGATTACCTCTTGACTGCTTCTCCAAATTACATTTACAATCCAAAGTCCAAAGCGACCTTGTATTTTGACTAGCAGTCTTGACACCTATGAAATGGTTTCACATCAAATGTTGCTCAATAAGCGTGACTTACTTTAAATCATACTCTTCTAATTAATAAGCGCAAATTTGCTTAATCAAGCAAAAAGCATGAATACATGAAAATAGCAAACAAACAAAATATTTTTTTCCCCAAAAACGATAACAAAAAAAAAAAAAAAAACTGACAAATGGCGAAATCGATAATTTTCGTGTTGAACCTTTTTTTATGCTTCACAACTTGTTGGGTTGATGAATGGGGAATGGGTTTTTGGACTTTGGATAGGTTTACCAAAACAAATTTACTCAGACTCATTCATTATGTACTGTTATCCCCTGTTCTTAAATATCAATAGCTATGCTAATGGCTTATTACTTGGTATTATTTGGTATCTTGAGTCACTTGTTTGTTATATGCGGAAATATTGCTTCGTCATACATTTTTTTAAGGCGGTTTTTTTAAGTGCGAATGTCGTCATATCCGCATTGAATAAGTTCGCACTTTATTCCTTCACAAACTATTCTATTCATAAGCATTTGTCAAAAATAAATGTAAAACCTCCTAGTACAATTGTAGACCATCAGATGTCATTGGAACTTTCCCTATCGATTTATTTTTATTTACCGTGATTTATTCAAATTTATTGACATTTCGAAATGTTATGCAGATAAAAATACATTTTTGGTAATTTATTGCGACGGGTTTGGAATAAATTTAGATGCTTGCTCATAAATAAACAAAATTTCATCAACATTTACTGAAATTTACGCTCTTTTGGGCTTTTTATGTTTTGTTTTACTAATTTTAATGACAGTAATGCTGTTTTACAGTGGCAATACTGTTTTTTTTTTTTGACAACTCTGTGTTATTTCATTTTTTTGTGTTAGCTGGGTAATATGTATTTTGAACAATCGTTTTAATAATTTCTTCATTTATTTTTTTTTTCATTTTAGAAACTGCCTTCGACGTATCGCACGCCATGACGAACAGCAATTCTCCAAAGACAGTATTGTCAATGTCATGGAAAAATTCGTTAAAACCGTCAATGCTATGGATGAAACAATTCTGGTGCCGTGCAGGCTCATGGACAGACAGGTAAATACTATTAGTACAGTTAAATTGAAGAAAAAAAAAAGATAAAAGGTGCTGAACAGTCAACAGCAAGAGAAATAAATTGGTCCAGAATGGATTCTTTCTGGCTCTTCAAAAAAAAAATCGAGTGAGTTCACACGCGGTAGAGTGCAACTGTATTGAGGTTAAATTGTAAAACAATGATATCAATACACTAATATTCAATTCCATTCTCTCACAACCTGAACCCTTAAAATACATTTATAGATGTCTCTTTTTCGTTACACATTTTCGTTTCATAAAATCTAATTCACACCAATAGAAGTTACACTTAACAACGCTGATCGATATTTCTTGAGATAATGTTCATTCGAAACTTGACTGAAACTTCTGCAATATGTGATTTTGCACCGTCTAGGTATTTGAATTTTAGTTCCTATACGGACAGCGAGTTGCAAAAAAGAAGAGATAGAATAATCGGTCTCGTTTGACAGTACTTTTCATATGCGCTACTAGGGCCAGTGGTACAATTCAAAAAGATAAAACTCAGGGGTGTTACACTGCATTTGTAATCCTGAATGCGCTACTAGGGCCAGTGGTACAATTCAAAAAGATAAAATTCAGGGGTGTTACAATGCATTTGTAATCCTGAACAAGCTGTCAAACTTTTTCGACTTAACGTCTTAAGCCGCTGAGCGATCATGTGTGATCAATTTTCAGAAGATCTGTTCAAAATGGTAATCGGAGCAAAAACATCGGTAGCGAATTGTCCAATAGATCAAGTCGGAGAAAATGTTCAGCCGAACTCGATTGGTTTGATTGAAACGAAATGATAATTAATTCCATGTTGTTGGATATTGGTGCACTTCTACATATTCCAGAACCCAGTTACCATAACGATAGGATAAGAAGGCGACGCGACGATTGGGGTCAATTTCCGTCTGAATTTGTTGGGACATCAAGGGAATTTTTTTAAGGCGTCTTCCACTTAGTGATCCCGCAGAGATTCCATTTGTTGCCTCAGTTGAGATTTTTTGATTCGGTGAAACAACATTTTCAGGAAATAGTTTTCTTATTTCGCAGCTGCTTATAATGACGATTGATTCCATATATCAAAAAGGGTGAGGACACAAATCCAAAAAATGCTGTCACAGAATAGCTCAGAAAATCTCCTATCAGGAAACGTGAACTCTTTCCGTCAAAGCGAAATTTTTCGTACTGAAAGCAATAGTTTCCTTATGTCGCAGCATATAATGACGATAGATTTCCTTTAGCAAAAAGGGTGAGGATACGAATCCAACAAACTTCACTCACAAATAGCTCAGAAAATCGGTTTTGCCAAATGAGGAATTTCTGGGAAGGATCCGTTAAAGGAAATATGCCTATTGTAACATCGGCTATAGCTGGAGATGGCTGCACTGCATATAAACTACATGTTCACCTTGTTCGGGTTCCAAAAAGTTAACAATCATCTAACTTTTTTTTTAAAATTAACGTTTTTTAGTTAAAGTTACCGTTGTGTTACGTTTATACGCGTAGAAAATGTATTTAGTGAGAAATTTATTTGAGAAGTCATTGTTTTTGAATCGTAACATCATTTTAAAATTCTTCAGCCATTTTTCTGACGAATAGAAATATGCGTGCCGTCAAAATCTTCTATTTATTCTTGAGCAGTTAAGCACTAGCCTAGTTTGGGAAACGTACTAGAAGATCGTTAACCATGATTTTGACGGCACGCATTTTTCTATTTGTTGGTGAATCATAAAATGCTGTTACGATTCAAAAACCTTGACTTCCCAAAAAAAAATCTCACTAAATAGTTTTTCTACGCATATTGACAAATGGAAAAAAAAATTTTGCGTCAGTGACGTGCCATCGACATAAACCGATTCCTTTCGGGTTACCTTCTTAAATTTCAAAACAGTGGCGTGATTGAAAAAATATTTATACAGCCCTTTAAAATACTTACACAGTCCTTTTGTAATATTGATACCTTGCTGTTTAGAAGTATCTTAGTCGACCAATTTTTGACGTCGATGACGTAAAAAAGAATAGCAAAGGCGTAGAACTACAAAAATAAAAACGCAAGACGATATCTGCATCACTGTGAATATGGAAAGATTGGAAAAAAGTTGTTGTTTTTAAACAAAATGGCGATCTTTTAAACTACTAAACCTATTCTGTGCTCGTAAATTTGTTGAAGTTATATCAAGTTAACTGTACAAAGGAATGAGTTCTGTAGAAATTTTTAAATTGTAACACGTGGAACTCGACTCACCACTGATCTAAGGAAATGGAGAACTAGCAAATGGAGCTATGGAGAACTACATTCCATGCCCATGAAAGGGGGGTCTATCTAACTTATGAATCTTAATGAGGATGTCGCTCACTCTCATCTCAGGGAAGCATACAAAAGGGTTCAAAGTGTTGAGATACTTCGCTCGAAAAAGGTTTCCTTCAAATATTTACATCCCCCACATTTAACTCTGGACACTTTCCTTAAAGCAAAATTTAGCTCAACAAATAAGTTCACCTCGTGGCTCAGTAGTTGGTGAGTTAGAAGTGAGGCCAAAGGGGCGTTTGCCACTTGGATTTGGACAATTCAGAAAAGTTTTTTTCACTAAAAATGTGTACAAAGTTGCTTTTGAAAAACAAAAACAAGCCCAAATTTGTCCAGATGGAACCTAGAATGTACAACAAGCTTTTTTGAACCGCCATAATGTGGCCCAGGAGTTTTAACAATGGCCTAGTACTAAAACTGACGAGTTTTCTTAAACAAAACGGTCCCAAGTATGTTAAGGTGGAACACAAAATTTCTTCACGCTTTTTTAAACCAGCGTCGTTTTTTGAACTCGCAAACATGAATGGTTGTGAAAAAACTAGGCCCTGGGTAATAACGAGCATGTTGCGTCAAAAATTTATATTTGTATCTGTTTTGCCCTGTGGCCTAATGACTTTTGGTGCAGTTGACTAGTAGTTATTGCGTTGTAATACTAAGCGTAGTTGGGTCAAATTCCGAAGGTAACACCAACTACATTTTTTTATTGACTCACCTTAATCGAAAGTCTGTCCAACTTATTCAAACGTCTGACGTATAAAACTGTCATAAGAAGCTTCCCAAAATTAGCGCTTGGATCGCGTGTAGTTCACATTACTGGTGGCAGATCCCATTCTTTGTGGCAAAAATTAAACTTCACACACACAAATGAATGGAGAAGCTAGGTTTAAGGCTCTATACAGGGCGTCAATACCCAATTTTTGTATTTTTTTTATCATGACCGAAGGGTCTCTGTTTCAAATCCTCGTACATTTATATTGAAATCAGGAATCGGTTTGAAACCTTTCGTTCTTCGTTTCAGACCATATTCAGATCAGATCCACAAATGATTGAATAAGCCCAACTTAAGCCATAATTTTTCATTCCTCATGACTTCTTACCCAATATTGACCAAACATTTTGTTTTCCTTCCAGGTTGGAGACTCAACAGACATCATCCAAGCGCCGACTAAAAATTCCACCTCAAATCAGCTCACACTGAACACGTTTAATGCCAACGGCAAAGCGCACAACAAACGTTCCAAGAACATTCACGAATTCCTCAATTCCGCTGAATTGTTCAACTTGTACAACATGCTGAATGGGCTCAAGAAAGACTTACTCTGGAATCGTAGCGATGAGGACATTGAAGAGGACGAGGGCATTGCACGAAACACCACAACAACCACGGTTGAGGAAAATTCCACTATCGTACATTCATCTACCTCCGACACAACAGAATCGGCCGCTAACAACACAAATTCCTCATCATCAACATCAACATCATCTGCCTCCTCGCCAGTCGCCACATCAACATTAACATCAACATCATCGTCCACCACAGGCACCACAGTTAAAGGACACATCCGTCGGCCTTCAACCGCCTCAATGACCTCCACCACATCAGTGAGCAACTTGAGCGATTCCGAGAGCGACATCTCCAACGAGAACGATTCCGGCATCGAATCCGAGGGTAACTGTGGCAACAGCCAAAAGGGTGAAAACCAAGGTAAGCCAGTCAATTCAGACAAGGCCACCGATTTGGCACGGCAATGTCGACGACATCTATCCGGACTATACCAGTGTCTGGAACAGATGACCGAAGCTGCCAACTACCTGACCGCCAGATACCAAAATGATATTGGACCCGTCTAAGAAAAACCATCAGAATACATTTTTTTTTTGATTTTCTTCAAAAATTCATATACGCATAGGAATATGTTTTAGCACGTTATAAACAGTGGAACAAAGTACGGGTCATGGGCGCGGGAGATGACAGCCATCTTAATCTCTTCTGCCGAAAAAAATTCTTCTTCTTCTGTTTTCCATTCGCAATCCCGTTCTTTTTTTCGATTTTTCTTTCTTATCAGTCTCTAACCAAAAAAAAAAACGTATTCGTTCAGAAATCCCAGAGCCACTTGACAGATGAATGAATCAAATGACACTTTTGACACTTTATGACACCTGTCACACGTCAAATGAGTTCGTATTTGCAAAAGAAAAAATAAAACTACAAAACAATTTCAAAGAGAATACAAGAATCTGTTAAAAGTCTATGGGGTGGGGATTAGTATTTTTTTTTATCATATATATATTTTGCGGGTTAACTTTCTTTTCAAGAAAAGACTGAAAGATTTTTGTTTTTAATTAATACTTTAACAGCGTAGACTTTAATTTATTTAAATGTGAGGTTTTAATTTTTTTTTGCAAATTAGAACGCGTTCACGGTTCATCATGCGTTCACATTGAGTGGCTCTAGAGTTTTTCATTGTTTACACTTAGCATTCCTGTCTGACAGCTTATATCTTACACGTAAGAATTACGAAAATAATACTCGAATAAAAAAAAAATACCGAGATTCTTACACAACTAAAATAAAAATAAAATTTAGAAAAGAAAAATCAAAATGGTTCAGGTCACCGAATGGTGTTGAAGGAAAACAAATATAAAATTAAATTAAATAAATATATAAAAAATGAAAAAACAAAAAAACATTGTGATTACTGTTAATTTAATAATAATTAAATAAATAAAATAAAAAGAAAAAAAACACACACACACAATTCAAGATTTGTTCAATGTTAATGGATAACTTTTAGTTGTATGCTTAGTTTTAGTTTTAAAAAAAAAATATATATTTTGTTTTTTTATATTTTTTCTTGGAAAATGGCAAGCGTGATGGTGATTTTAAAAAAATAAATTTTTAATAGATATGTATATGCTATTTGAGTGATGTTTTAAGAAAAAGGAATTATTAAAAAAAAAATTGGTAAAGAAATCGAATTTCTTTGCCAATTTTAACAAGAAATAGCCAAAAAGAAGAAGAAAACATTTTTTCTTATTAAAATTTGTAAAACTCTTATTTTTTTTAATTGGAACTCTAGCACAATTGCACCCAACCAATGTTACACACAATAAACTGTGCTTTGTGAGGGGAAAGTCGAAATGTTGATTTCCACTTCATTTATGTTTTGCAAAAAAATTATTTAAATTGGTCATTGATTGCAGAATAAAATACTTTTAATACACACACGCAAAAAGCAAATAAAGATGTACACTGGCTTACAAAACAAAATGTCAGCTGTCAGAATGTAAAATCAAAACTTTCAAGTCACAGTAAACGAAAAACAAAACAAAATACCAAACAATTTCCACACAAGAAACACAAATTGTTAGAGAGAATGTATAGATAAGGATATATTATCTATAGTAATATATGTGCATACTTTAAAAAACGATACAATAAAACTAAGAGATTTAATTAAACAAACAAATTTAAACGGATTTTCTTTTAATTTTTTTTTTAGTTGAAGATTAGATCATGGTAAGTTACTAGCAATTTGTTAGTAGATTTGAGTCAATTATCAGGGCTATCGAGGCTTATTGGTTGAGCCCCGTCCATATTTCGGACTGTACCGCTACTTATGTATGTAATAATGAAATACAGGGTGTCCGCCGGGAAGGTATTCTACTTTGTTCTGCCGCCATTTTGGTAAACATTAGTCTTGACAGTTCATATTTGTCAGTCGTGAAGTAGGCACGTGGAAAATTTATTATGAAAAACTATTCGATAAACCAACGTGTTTTAAGCGTTAAAACATTTTATCAAAATCAATCACCGATTACTGTGACGATGAGAAAGTTACGTGAAATTTTTGGGAGAAACAACGTGCCAACAAAACGCACTATTTATCGTGCAGTGAATGATTTCGAAGACAGATTGTCTGTAGGTGATAGGCCCAATCATGGACCACAACGTACAGCAAGATCGGCTGAAAACATTACTGCTGCTCAAGGAAGTGTTCAGAACAATCCATCGACTTCAATTCGACTACTTGCTCAGGAGCTTGGTCTTCAAAGAACAACTTTGGCCACAATTTTGCACAAGGATTTTCATTTTTTCCATTCAAGATTAAGTTGACACAAGAGCTTCTTCCACAAGACCATTTACCCAGCCGTACATATGCCAATATGATGGGCTATCTGCATGACAACCCCGATTTTCATGAAAAAATCATAATGATTGACGAGGCCATTTTCATTTGAATCGATATGTGAATACACAGAATAGTCGGTTCTGGGCAATGGAAAACCCTCAAATTATTCATCAGTCACCTTTGCATCCATTAAAAGTTACAGTCTGGTGTGCAATTTGGTCAGGAGGAATCATTGGACCTTACTTCTTTGAAAAAGAAAACGGCGTAAGGGTAACTGTGAATGGGGAGCGATATCGTGATATGATTGAAAACTTTTTAACGCCACAACTGTATGCTTTGGGCTTTATTAACATGTGGTATCAACAAGAAGTTGCCACATCGCATACAGCCAGGATTACAATGGAATTACTGCGAGACCTCTTTCCACAACAGGTTATTTCAAGAAATGGTGATGTTGATTGGCATCCACGGTCGCCTGATTTGACTGCTCCGGGTTTCTTTTTGTGGGGATATCTGAAAAGAAAGGTTTATGCAAACTAAGCAGAAACGCTTGAACAACACAAACAAAATACTCGTGATGAAAGTAATGAAATACCGCGTGAATTTTGTGAGAATGTAATGAAAAATTTGCGCAAAGGGGCTCGCTTTGTGAGACTAACAGAGCCGGACATTTACCTAATTTCTCCATTCTATTTTATTTTATCAAAAATTATATACAAACAAAGTAGTATACACCCTGTAGACACTAAAGTAAAAGTTGCGCGGTCAAAAATTGATCGAACTGGATACTTTTAAATAGCAAGGTATCAATATTATAAATGGATATTAACTCTAGCAATCACGCCAATTTTTTTTTTAATTTAAGAAGGTAAATGTAAAGGAATCAGTTTATGTGGATGGCACGCCACTGACGCAAAAAAACTGTCAGTATTCGTAGAAAATATATTTATTTAGAAATGTATGGTGTTTTCATAAACGTCTGCCCAGCTATGATCTGTGTTAGACGTGTTCATAAAGTCAGAATTTTGATCGAACATACCCAGATGCAGTGCAGAAGATATGTTCATACACGTCATAAGTCTCATCAGCATCTGGCAGATTGTGCATCCCTATTTTTTTCATATTCATTCTAGCAAAAACGCCATTTTTATTAAAAATTCAAGAAGGTAACCCTAAAGGAATCGTTTTATGTCAATGGCACGCCACTGACACAAAAGAAAAACTTTTTCATCTGTCAATATTCGTAGAAAATGTATTTATTTGTAAATGTATTCGACAAGTGAATGTTTTTTAATGGTAACAGCATCATTATCATTTAGTCCTGAATTTTCCTGACGAATAAAAATATACCTACGTGCCGTCACTCGACTACTTATTGTTAAGAAATTTAGTCGATAACTCAATGTTTTTTGGACAGTAACAGCATCATTATTAATCAATTCGGATTTTTTTATGACGACTTAAAATATGTCTACATACCGTCAAAATCTAGTACTTCTTGTTTAGCAAAAATGCTACAAAAATGGCGGAAATGATTAAAATCTTCCATTAACATATCGTACCTACACCACAACCCTCTCAGAGAATAACTTAGAAAATAAAACAATTTTTTGACATTGCACACTTTTTCTAACCTTCGCTTTGACACACGGCGCTTTACAGCAACATTACGTTAAGATTTTACGTTTTTCATTTTGAAGATTCAGCTCAACGCCAGGCTAAGCTACATTGTGACAGCTTACATTGATTTCATATCGTTGAACTATATATGTGGTTCAGCCAACGCAAGCCGCCAAATCGTGATTGGGTTTCATCCATTAAGCCTGAGCCGTAATGTACTAGAAGAATTTTGAAGATAACATAGGTTTACGGCAACTGTTACTGAAAAACGTCATCTCGATACGATTGCCAACTTTTTGGAACCGGAATTGGATGACCTGAACAGGAATATGTTGTTTCTGTGCAGTATCGCCAAAGCGGGACTATGTTTCAGCCATTGAGCACTAGCCTGTGCCGTAATGTACTACCAGAACTTTGAAGATAACGTAGGCTTACGGCAGCTGTTACTGGAAAACGTCATCTCGCTACGTTTGCCAACTTTTTGGAACCGGAATTTGATGACCTGAACAATTAACCTTATTCAGGTCATCCAAAGTGGTTTCAGTGCAGTTCTGCAAATGTTACCAAAGGCGTATTTCCAATAATGAATCCCTTCGAGAAAAATTCGTGAGTGAAATACGGTTCCTCATTTGGCAAAACGGATTTTCTGAACTATTCTGTGAGTAAAGCTTGTTAAAATCGTATCCTATCCTCTATCATAAGCTACCAAATAAGAAAACTCTTGCTTTCGGAGAAAGTTCACCATTCCCGAGAATGTTGCTTCACCGAATCAAAAAATTCCTTCTTAGGCAGCAAATGTCAATCTCTGAGGGATCGGTTAATGGCAGATGCCAAATGAATTTACGTACATAATAAAGTGGCGCTAATGTCCCGAATGAACCTGGGCCTCTTAAGGCGAAGTCTTCCTCTAATGCGTCCGACGTCTGAATGGGAATCGAAGACTGCCAGCCGGGCTATTCACTCCACATGTTCTAGCCACGGATCATGCAGGTGTTATGTTGATGTTCAGCTCGTATAGTTCCTGGTTAAATCTTCGTCTCCATAGCTCGTCAATGTAAACTGGACCGAAGAATTTTTTTCTCGAATCGACCAAGGATTTCTTCATCGACTTTTGATACGGTCCATGCTTCAGCGCCATAGAGCTGGACTGGAATGATCAGAGTCTTGTATAGGATCTCCTTGGTAGCTCCAGTGGGGGAACTTCTTAGTCCGAAGAAACAGCGTTTGGCAAGAGTGTTTCCTAGTTGGATGCCTGACGAGATGACTTTGTAAGAGGTAATAGAGGACCTGGGGTAGACAAAGTCCCATACTACCTCAAAGTTATATCTGTCAATGGTGAAGTTCTGTCCAATTCGTTGATGTTGTGTCTCCTTTCCACATTTACAGCTAAACCCAATTTCGCGGCCTCCTTCACTATACTAGCAACCGTGGCAATGACAACACGTTAAGTCCGACAATGATGTCAATATGATCAGCGTATGCTAGAAGTTGCACCGATTTATGGAAGATTGTGCCTCTGATAGTTTTTGGTATCGAATTTTTCGGTCAAGTCGTGTCCGACCTTGATGGAGCAGGGAGAATTCCCCATTATCATCCTGCACAAACAGACGAACTTGGGCATTATACCAAAACTAGATATGGCTCTGTATAGTTCGTCTCTATAAATGCTGTAGTATGCGGCTTTGTAAGCGATGAATATGTGGCGGGTATCCATTCTTGGGTTTTTTTCCAGGATCTGCTTAAGTGTGTATATTTTATGAGTTCTGGACTTTCCTGGCCTAAAACCACGCTGATAAGGGTCGATCAGGTTGTTTATGGAAGGTTTCAGGCGTTCACATAAATAAAATACCACTCGTGGACGAAAATTAGCTGTTGGTAAGGTCCCCTACCAAAAAAATTCTCCTCTGACGGAAGCGGAATGAATCCAAGGATAGATGAAATTGTAGCATCTACAGTCCCAGTTAGGAAGTAACCAACCTGTTTGAACTGCTCCGACATAGCATTCGGACAATTAGTCATCTAGGAATCTAAATATTTAGTCAGGCCCCTTGGATAAAGATGGTGTCAGAAGAATTGAGAACCCAACGCAGAGCTCAATCCGAAGCTGATGCACTCATGGCCTTGGAGTTTCTAATAAATTGTAGGTCCAGGTTAGGGGTTGTACTTTGGGTTAACTACACACTCATGGGAAAATTACTTCAACGAAGCAAACAAAACACTCGGAAAGGACTGACTTTATTGTTGAAGGCGATGATAGACGAAAAACAGAGAACGACGTTCGTTCGACTACGGACCGTGTTATAGTGAGCAGAAACCGCGATTATTCGGATTTGTTATAAGTGCCAGTTTTAGGCAAGAAGTCTTATGTTTTCAAGCATTTATTTTCTCACCACGATATCTATAAGGACATGGCGGTTTCCAGATCAGCGAACGTTCAATCAAGTTGATCACCTTCCGATAGACAAGAGTCACGCACTCAGTATTTTGGATGTCTGAACATTCCGAGGCGCTAACTTCAACTCGGATCAAGGTAAAAATGCACCCAAGGTAAGAATTCGGATATCGACCACTTCACAACACAGACTTCAATCGCAAGAAACCGCCAAGATTTCTCGCAAAGCATAAGCCGTAAACTCTCGATTAGCACCATACCACCAGGATCTAATGTCGAAAACCAATGGCAACGATGCCAACAAGCCATTCGATCAGCCGAAACTGATGTGCTAGGTTTCTCACGCCCACCAGCAAGAAACCCCTGGTGTGAAGAGGAATGCCGGCAGATGCTCGCAGCCAAGAACGAGACATGCAAGGCTAAGCTACAGCGAAGCTGCTACAGCTGCCAATTAGTTCTATAGGCAAAGTTAAAGCGAAGACCACCTGCTTTTCAGAAAAAAGAAAAACGAGAAAGAAAAGCGCGCGATCGAGGATATAGAGAGGTGCCACTCCAGAAACGATGTTCGCAAATGTAACCAAAGTGTAAAACGTCAAAGCCTAGGATACAATGCTCGAACAGAATCTTGTCGAGATGAACAAGGAAATATCATAGTTGAGACACAGTCGATGCTGAGGATATGGAAGAACCACTTCTGCAGACTGTTAAACGGCGATGACGAACATCATTCCTCTGTCAGGCAGTTCGAACTGTCAATACTGGTGACGACAGCGAAAACTACCAACCACCCGACCTGAGTGAGGTGAGGATAGCAATATCTAAACTCAGGCTAAGTAAGGCTGCCGGAAATGAAGGAAAGTCGGCGGAGATGGCTAAGTAAGTAACACAACCAACTCATCAGCCAAATCTAGTCGTATGAAAGTATGCCTGAAGAGTTAACCTTAGCGTTGTTTGCCCGATCCACAAAAAAGGAGACCCTCTGAACTGCGAAAACTACAGAGGCATACGTCTCCTCAACATCGCCTACAAGATACTATCTGGCGTAATATGCGAACTCCTGAAACCTTTTACCAACGACCTGTTCGGTCCTTATCAGTGTGGTTTTAGGCCAGGAAAGTCCAACAGCTATCAAATTTTCACACTTCGGCAGATCCTGGAAACAAAAACCCATTAAGTCCGAATCGATACCCAACACGTATTCATCAACTTCAAAGCCGCATACGAAAGCATTTATAGAGGCGAACTATACAGAGCCATGTCTAGTTTTGGTATTCCGCCCGATGGAGAATTCTCGCTGCTCCATCAGGGTCGGAAACGACCTCACCAGTACATTCGATACCAAAAGGGATTTATGCAAGGCGAGTCGCTGTCATGTGACTTCTTCAATTTCATTCTTGAGAGGATTGTGCAAAACTCCCGAGCCAACACCAGACGTACAATTTTTCAAAAATCGGTGCAACTACTACCATACGCTGACGATATTGACATCATTGGTCGGACTCAACGTGATGTCATAACCACGTTTGCTAGTATAAGAGTAGGAAGCGGCGAAAATGAACTTAGCGCGAAATGACGGTAAGACAAATGATATGCTGGACGAAAAGACACACAACATCGACGAATTGGATGGAACGGCACCATTGACAGATATAACTATGAGGCAGTACGGAGCTTTGTATATTTCGGCTCCGCTATTGACTCTGACTAAGACGTTTCGGCAGGGATTCAACAACTAATTGCTCTTTCCAACAGTTGTTTCCTCGGTGTAAGAAGAGAGTTTAGTAGTAAAGCCCCCACTCGAACTACTAAGACCCAGAAAATCCCAGTCTTGCTCTACGGAGCTGAAGCATGACCTTATCAAGAGGGGATGTAGAAATCCTTGGACGATTTTGGAGATAAATTCTTTGAAAAACAAAGATTCGACCACAAATTATACGAGCTGCACCCTAGTCAAAAAAAAAACTCAGTATTTGACGTTAAGGATGGCTGGGACACGTAGAGAAAATGGACACCAATACTCCGGCTCGCAGAGTCCTCGATTCCTACCCGCACGTCAGAGGCAGTAGAGGAAGGCCCCGCTTTAAGTGCCGTCCGCAAGTAGAGACCTACCTCGACCAACTTGAAGAGCGAAGTTGGAGGACGATAGCTAAGAATCATTCCAGACTTTAGCGGCACCTAAGCAAGTTCATAAATTTAGTAAGCGATTAGCAGCCTTGATTTCTGATGAAAATCGTTTTTCGGCAGTCGATAGTGTTCCTAGTAGAATGGATTGCCGTAAATAATTACCTGAGTAGCATCGATAAACAAAACAATGTCCACACTCATCTATCTCCTCCTAAACCATCACAATCGAATTCCACTGCGCAGTGTCATAATTGACGCAAATATTTGAAATCAAATGAACAGCCATGACTTGCAAGACTCTCAATTGCTACAAATCACCGAAGCAGTTTCAATCTTTTATACATTTCGCATGCGAACTAAAATGTAAACAAATACTTATCGCCGCCGTAATCGGCTATTCTTAGTAATCGTCGAAAACGCTATTGCACGTACGAATATATAAACTCTGGACACGTGACTTTCTGGATAGATCTAAGCATTCCACAGAACTCGAACCATACAGTCGTCATCACTCTGACTGTCACTTAATCCAAGTCGGTCAGCCCTCCACCATGCCCACCATCACTTATTCAATTTGCAACTTGATCACGATGTCATCCCATCGCATGCAATCGGGTTCGCTATGTGCGGCTACGACGGATGAAAGCCATATCCGAATTAAACTTAATGAATGCTCCATTAAGATCCGCTAGTCTTCCAATTGTGTATTTGAAAGGGAAAGATGGCGTGATTCTCAAGCAAGTTTCTGTATCTATTGTGAGCACTTGTCGAGCCTTCCGGGGCCCAACACACGATGAGCTGTAAGAATGGACCTAGAGCAAAGTATCTGAAAGCACAATCGGTGTATCTAAGGCTACCGTCTGTGTATCTACACTCTCTTTTGAACTCCATTCATATTCAACGGATGTGTACGCTATCCAAAAGCGAAAAAACGTACGATAGAAACCGTCCAATCGCGGCTCGACAGACCCTCTATGAATCAAGCGATCATCAGATTTCTCTTTTTTTTTTTTCATTTTTTTTCTTCTGCTGTCTGATGGTGTGTTTGTAATTCGCGCATTGTTGGCCAATTCGCTTTAATCGTGCTTTGCAGAGATTACCAGTTGCCTAATCTGCTTACTGTGCCTTATTCCAGATGCTTTGCTGCCCAAAGATGAAACTCGGAGCTGGTTATGCAAATTGCAGCCACTATAACGCACTTGCGTGTTTCATTGGCATGGAATTATGCTGCCTATATGGAGTATCTAGCAGGTTGCACGCGCCCGTGACTGATTTGCGTCATTAGCGTATGGCATGCTTAATTGATTTCCTAAGACGCTGATAGAATGTGTCGATGTCGGGCAGGAAATGAGATTCAGATGAGATTGAAGACGCCAGTTTGTCTCTATCTCTAACGAGTAGGGTCTTGTGGTTACTGATAACAAGTATCTGCCACGCGCATTCAGGGAAAACAAAAGTGAATCACATTCAGACTTAGGGACGGTTTTTAATATTAATCCGTTCATTAACGTTCGCCTTTTGGCACAGATACAGTGAGGGTCGGCACGCTTGTTAAGTTGAATTTGATTGCTTCAAGCTTAGCACGTATCTAAGTTGTGTAGATACATAGTTAAGTTATATATATGTATGAAAACTCGTGTCCACGTGAGGTGGTAAATTTGCGGTGATACGTGGGGAGAATTCCCCAAAAAAAAAAAATTCAAGAATGGGACTAGCGCAGATATATGTATCTGATAACGCAGAGGGTTTTTCTGTTATTGGCTTGATGGGACTTTCCAAAGGAACGTCTTTTAATGTCGATAAGGGAATTCATAATGAGCTGCGCGATCGTGTAAGCTATATGATCGGTTGGGAATCTTGTTAAACGATTTTAAGAACGATTGTTCCACGTATCTACATCGGACCATACAAGTTCCATTGAATATGCGAGTGATCGTCAAAGTGGAGTTGTATTACATCATGAAGTGACCGTATTGCCTGCTACTTCAGCGATCGTGATCTTTACCCGATTCGTAAGAGTTTCAGTTTAAATTTTTTTTCTTAGATTTTCTTAATTGTGGCTTTCAAATGACTGCAAGTTTTCCCCATGTGGGTTTACCTAGCTATTTCTACTGAATTTTTGTAATCATGTTCAGTTAGATGGTTGACATTTGTCATTATGTGCTAAGGAATTGCGTACCTTCTCATTAAACAAATTTATTGCAAACTAAATACGTCATTCCGGATATCGGAAAAAGTGCTGATTTTGCTATCTACCGCCCCAGAATTCCTTGGGCGACTAACAGACAACGCAATGAGAAAATATTTTGAACCAAAGGCCAGCACATTCCTAAAATGTGGAAGAGATGCCCGATGGGGGATTTTTTGAGAAGAGTCGGTGATGGCGAGGCGGTAAAGTAACGAACATGTTCAGGACGCCGTCGCGTCGTGGGTCAGATTGAATGGGTTTCGGCAAGAATGGTTGACAAAGGATGAACGTCTTACTTACTTACTTAAGTGAAGCTGCAGTATGAAATGTACCTGGTCCTCAACCAACATTCCTCTTTTATTAGCCTGGACCTAAGCTATCTGCATCCAGTTGCGCACTGCAAGTTGGTTAAGGTATCGATATGTACTTTAACGCGCCACTAAAGGCGAGGTTTTTCTCTGCTGCGTCGGATGTCAGGCCGGTAATCAAAGACTCTTCGAGACAGAGTATTGATTAACCATACAACGCGGAGTTTTTTTGACTGAGTTATATCGTTCGAAAAATCTTCGGTCCCGATTGTTTTGACGGGCTATGGAGACGAAGATTCAACCAAGGCGAGGTTTTTCTCTGCTGCGTCGGATGTCAGGACGGTAATCAAAGACTCTTCGAGACAGAGTATTGCTTAACCATACAATGCGGAGTTTTTTGACTGAGCTACATCGTCCCGATTGTTTTGACGGGCTATGGAAACGAAACGACATGCCTCTGCTCAAAAGACTCTGAATTGGACGTTTCAGATTGCGAGGACATGTAGAACGAATTCAAAACAATACTCCGGCTCGCAGAGTCTTCGGTCCCCAGCCAAACGTCGGACGCAGTAAAGGAAGATCTCGCCTTAAGTGCCTCGCACAAGTAGAAATCGACTTTAACCAACTTGGTGTGCGCAACTGGAAGCAGTTAGCTAAGGACCGGGCCAATTTGAGAGGCATGTTGGCTGAGGCTCATGTTCATTCCGGACTGTAGCGCCACTGAACAAGAAGAAGAAGTCAAAGTCACGTACTACTACAAAGTAAATATCTTTTAAGGGTGACATTATTGCCAATTCGTGGATGTTGTGTGTCCTTTCGAGCATATGCCTGGTCTTATCGATGAACGGGTGATGGGAATCTATTTGGGATTCATGGGTTTTTCCCAGGTTCCGACAAAGATTTGATGACTTGATCAGCTGTGGACTTTCCTGGGCTAAGAACCCAGTGATAAGTGTGGTAACTGGTGTGAAGCACAGACGAGGAGACTTATGACCTCGTAGATGACGCACTGCAGAGGATCCCTATTTTGTTGATCGAGTAAACGATGTTAAGTTTCCATACTTTCATCCAACCCAATTTTTCCAAGGAAATAACTTCATAGGCAGTAACTGCACATAGGGAATTACTTCTACTCGAATGGGAAATAACTTCACTATTTTTTGTGAAGGTATTGCCCACTAAAAGTGAGCAATAACTCTACCGTAAATTTTGTGAAGCTATTTCAGGCTTATAAATTGAGAATGTCGCGCGTGGGGACCATCCTGACACCCCCTCCTTACGCTTACTGTGGGATTTGAATGACCCACCAACTGTGATCCCAAGCGGGTAGTTGCATAGATATTCTAACCCTAGTCTAACAGTGAGCTTGCAGTTTAGCTTTGTTGGCCTCGTTCATGGCTGCGGGCAACTTTCGGCAAATTTCATCAAATCAGGGGTTATTTTGCTGGTGGTTGGGAGAAGCCTAGCACATCAATAGCTGCTGATGACGTTTTGGCATCGTTTCTACTGTTCTTTGACATTCGATGCTGGTGGAATGGTGTTTATCGATGTTTTAAGGGATATGTGCTCTGCGAAGTCTTTGGTGGCCTCTTGCGATTGCAGTCCTCCGACGTTAAACCTTTTCGCAGTACTTCTCATTTGTTGTAGCGTAATGGATATCAACAAGCACCTCGGAATATTCGGACATCCAAAATACTAGATGTGTGCCTCCTGCCTTTCGCAGTGTAATCAATTAGATTGACAGTTCATTTATCTGAAGACCGCTTTGTACAAAAAATACAAACACTTGGCGCAGCAGGCTCGTTAGTACCTAGGGCCGAGCTTTCTCACAACCATTCATGTGTGCCTGTGTACTTCTTGCACGATGGCGGGACCTCCTGATTTATGCTGACTCCGAACGGCGAGTATTAGATAAACTATTCTTGACAATTGAAACTACTCGGATGATTTGTCAGTGAAAAATTATTTTGGTGTTGCTACGGCTGGGAATCGAGCCCAGAACCATCGTGCTACTGAGCCCTCAGTTAAAGACCGCTTTGTCCCCTTATGAATATCGAGGTGTGGAAACCATGAGCTGGCTAAAGTGGCATTTCGTCTAAAATCTTTCAGGACGATTGAAATATCTTTCTTTGGTAGTCGCTCAAAAGTTTTGCAAGGATCTTCCAGAAGCATTCTTTCGCAGTATCGCCTTTTTCCTCCGTCAGAGCATCAGCGCATATAAAACTTATGTTGTCGAATTTCGCCTTATGGTGAATTGTTAATGCGTTCTCTGATGTCTTGACAACATAAGACTTCTTGGCCGAGTCTGGCAATTATAACAAATCCGCATCGCAAAAGGTGCTGTTTCTGCTCAATGTAGCACGGTCCGTAGTAGACATCACAGTTCCTCTTTTTTTCCGGCCCATCCCATCGTATTTTCTGGATGGCAGTATTGTCTGCTTTGTAGCAGTTTAGGGCTCCTGCTAGCAGCTCGTGTAGATTATTCATTGTGTTCATCCTTTCTCGGAATTTAGACGCCACCGTGCGTTGACTCCATCTTGGGGTACTTCCGCCTGGAAATAAAATATGTGTAAGTACACCTCTTCCCCCTGACCTGCTGTCGCTAAGACTTCACACATGGATTGAGACCCTATCTACGGTAAAGGTACTAGGCACTGAGCGGTCGCCACGTGACGGCTGATAGTCGGAACTAACTAACAATTTCGCTTTGGTAAAGCACTCCATTTTCCCTCCAAAAATATTAGCTGTATTAAGACGTATGGAAGCAAATTTGTCGCAGTCTATAAGGTTTACCTACCGAAGCCTTACCAAAACTCACAAATAAAGAAAATAAAAACAAAAAATCAATTTCTGTGTTTATTTGAAATATTTCTCTATTCACCATATTTGCTTATATAAATGTTTTTTATTAAAAAATATTTACAATTATTGTCCTGTGGACAGTATTGATGATGATATGATATAAATATTAAATTTGAACAAATAATTATTACTGGGATTGGAACTCGGGTCACTTTGCACTCCAGTCCACCACGCCATCCACTAGGCTGTTCTCTGCAACTTGCAAGAGTAGCCTCAGTATCAAACCACTTGAAACGTGTTCTGTAAGACCAATCATTGAAGGACGAAGAAACATGTTGTCAGATTTTATAATTTATGATAGAACAGAAAATAATCTATTACCCAATCATTTTTTATAGTAAAATTAGCACAAGAAAGGGAAACGATTCATTTCTAAAAAAATGAGTGTCTCAATATGTTTCGAAATAAAAAAAAACAACAACTGCGAATCGATCCCAAACCTTTTGCGTGTTAGTTAATCGCAAAACAAAATTAGTACTCAGCTCTGATATAAGCCTTAAGTCACAAGCTTTATACAACCCATGCTTCTATATTACGTCGGCGGATGCGTTGCCAAAACATCTTAACAACTGTGACATGTACACACAACCCCGGAAACTTTTTAGAAGCCTTATACCATTTCAGCTTCTTTAAAGTCTGTGCATTTACCTTAAAGAGTTATTAAGCATGCTGAACTTCTCTTTCTCTGCACAAGCTCAATAGAAGCAATTCCTTCTTGAAATTGGAAATGTATGCTTTATAGAAGATAAATTGTTAGCTGCGGAGTATGTAGCTACCAGCTAGTTAAAATCTCAAGGTTTCAAGGTTTGACTACGTGTATTAGAGAAGTAGAAAACTTTTTGCAAAATGTACAGTAAATTAACTATGGATTTTGCAATCTGAGTCGCTTTTGAGAAATCAGTCATTTGTGTTTTTTTTTTAAAACGAAAAATTGCTTACTTATAGAATCTGTAGCCGTGTATCAATAGCGTTAAAATTTTAGCCAGTGGATAAATTTTGACATCAGTATGGAGAATAGATACTTAAAAATAAAAAAAAGTGGTCAATTTTTGACATTTTGTATATCACTGAGGAGTGGGAGAGATGTAAAGCAAACTCGTGGATTTATCGTCATTACCGCAGTGTTCACATGTGGCGGGAAAATAACATACATAACATACATCATTCAGATTATAAAATAAAAAGCAAAGAATATTTATTTTATTTTTTAATAAACTTAAACTATTTTTTTTGAAATTCCAAAAGTTTTATGATTTTAATCGAAACATGGGTTTAAATTACCCCGGGATTAGAATATACCCGAGATAAGGCATGCCTGTCTTAGAAGGCAACTAAAATCCACTCCGAGCGAAAGGTGTGTAAAAAAACAAAAAAAAAAACCCCAGTTGGCAATCTAGTTTCACTGGAAAATCCGTCCTCTTCGGAGGTCGGCTCTACGGATTCTATGGAAAGCCAATTATTGCAGTTTTGTAACCCCTTGGGAAAAAGTTCAAGGGTGACGAGGTCACCAACATCTGGATGTCAAAAAATTATATGCGTCTCTAGGTGCTCGACAACGCCAAAAGTGTCGGCTCACGAAAAACGAGATCTAGTGAAAATTAAAATCCATGAGGATGAAAACGACGTTCTTCGAACTAAGGTAAAACAAAGTCGAAAAAGAAATTCTCCACCTTAAGGATGACAACATGGCCCTAAAGAGTTCATTAAAATGAAGTAATGAACCAAAACCGAGTGCAAACTGCCCGGATATTTCAGAATACCATAACGTCGAAGGAAAACCCAGTCACGAAACCGACTGGATTCTAAAGAAAAGACCGGTGAAAAAACGGAAAGGAATAAATAAACCACGATAAAGAGAATACTAACAAAGCGAAACAGCTAAAACAACGGCCCTCGCTGCCAATTAATTGGATCGGTATAGACGACTATATTAAGTTGCATACCTTGATGAAATCGTTACCATTATCAGGCTACCAAGTAACTTCACTTAAAAAAAGACATGGAAAGTCTGCGTAAAAGATCCAGAAAGTTAGAAAGTTACCGTCTATTATATCGGAAGCTAAATACCGATAAAAGTGAATGGCATTCATTTCAGAATAAATATGAAAGGCCTTTACGCGTTGTAGCTAGACGGTTACATGCGTCGTGCTTAAAGAATCTGAAAAACAGACAAAAATGCTTAACTTGAACAAAGTAGAATGGATATCCTTAGAGTCTAGTTAAAGCTGTCATTGACAATAGTAAATAATAACGGCTTTTCGATGATCTCTCTGAAATCGTTTCGGTATTATATTAATAACGGGTGATCCAAGTAGAGATACTTTTTTCAATAGCCTTTTTATACAGATCACGTGTGAGTCGTGTCATGCTGTCATGTTATTTTTGTTTAGTATTGTTTGGCATTTTATAATGGAAAGACTTACGCGTGAACAACGTTTACAAATTGTTCAACTTTATTATGAAAATTCACGTTCTGTGAGGAATGTGTTTCGTGCACTTCGCTTAACTTATGGTCAACATAATCGGCCTACTGAGCGTATTATTCGCAACACCATCACCCATTTTGAGACCCAGCATTCATTATTGGATATAATTCGACCGAATGGACCACGTCCAGCACGCTGTGAAGAAAATATAGCGGCCGTAGCTGAGAGTGTAAACGAAGACCGTAGAGAGTCGATTCGGCGCCGTTCGCAGCAACTCGGACTGACGTATGCAACGACTTGGCGCATTTTACGTCAAGATCTTAAATTGAAAGCGTACAGAATACAGCTTGTGCAACAACTGAAGCCGCTCGACCTTCCCAAGCGACATCGCTTCGCTCTAAGGGCTCTTGAAAAGTTCCAAGAAGATCCGACGTTTTCGAGGCAAATTTTGTTTAGCGATGAGGCCCATTTCTGGCTCAATGGGTATGTAAACAAACAAAATTGCCGCATTTGGGACAAAGAGCAACCTGAAGAGATTGAAGAACTGCCACTTCATCCAGAAAAAACAACGGCTTGGTGTGGTTTGTGGGCCGGTGGAATCATCGGTCCATATTTCTTTAAAAATTATGCCGGTGCGAACGTAACCGTCAATGGCGACGGTTATCGTGCCATGATAACCGACTATTTGATGCCTGAAATTGAAGCTCGTGATCTCGGCGACATTTGGTTTCAGCAAGACGGCACCACTTCCCGAACATCGCATCAATCAATGGACGCATTGAGAGAACATTTCGGTGAGCACATAATTTCACGTTTTGGGCCGGTCGATTGGCCACCAAGATCGTGTGATATCACACCGTTAGACTTTTTCCTGTGGGGATATGTAAAGTCAAAAGCTTATGCCGACAAACCCGCTTCGATTCAGGCCTTGGAGGAAAACATCACGCGTGTCATTTGCCAGTTACCAGTCGAAATGCTCGAACGAGTGATCGAAAATTGGACTCAACGGATGGACCATCTGCGACGTAGCAACGGCCAACATTTGATAGACATAATCTTCAAAAAATAATTGCCAAAGAATGTTCTTTCAAATGATAATAAACATTCTCCATGAAATTTGAATTTTCTGTGTTTTTTTCTTTAAAAAAGTAGGGAACCTCGAAATGGATCACCCTTTACAAAAAAAATATAAGGAAAGGAAGTTTGTTTTAATTTTTTTTGGGAAATTATTGAAAATTGTATTAAAATAAAATCCCATTTAATTCAATTGAAACGGCAAAGCCATTTTTTTGTTTACACCTGCAGAAATGTCAAAAACTATCCAGTGGATAAAACTTAACCGCGATTGAGAAACGGCCTTAGTTAGTAATGTTAATCAATATCGTTACAACCGTTATCAAGATTTTCATCTTTAAAGAAATCCTTACATGGTAGGTTTTTGTTAATTTTTGAGTAAAAACTTGAGTTGCAAAGAACAAACCCGTCAAATCGGCCGAGTAACTCAAGATCCAGAATCAATAACAGGCTTTAGATCGCGGGGCTTAAGAAAGCAATGATTTTGATGGGAAAAATATGCTAGTCTTACACTGAAGATGGTCTTATTTGGCCCACCGTGTATTATAATAACTTTTTTTCTTCAACCACCTGTACTTGCAGTTAAAAATGGCGTGATCGTCGAAAGTTCGTCTAGAGCATTGAAATTTATTAAGTTCGGTCTATTATTTTATACAAGTCGTTATAAAACAAAGCCATGTACTAATAAAAATGTCAACACAGATATAAAATATAATGGCAGACCATAACAAATTTACCCCATCTAACATGTTAACAAATTTGCATTTATGAACAACCACCATATTTGATGTTTATTTGACAGAGTGCTGTCAAAAAATAAATAAATTAACAACATGTCTGTCTTGTCAGCTGAATACAAAAATATTTTCAAATCAAAGAACTTGTCAAACGCGGTTAAAAGAATTTTAATGCGTGAAATCTGGTAAATGATTCTCTTATCTGCTTCAGATTGTTTTATTTTTTCTGAGATATTTTTTTTTTTTTTTTTGCTGTTTTACTACAACAATTGCATTTGAATTTTTGTATCTTACTTACAAACCCATAAAGCAAGTGCCATTCAAACATATTGCCACATCCACTAATTCAAGGTTGATGATCGGTGCTGTAGTCGTTAGCTATTTCGCATGAGCTCATCGTGCATGGAATACACTTAAGTGATAATTAGATACACACAACAACAACATAAAGATACACACGAAGAAGAGACGAAAAAGAGATGAAGAAGACTCACAAAAGTTGTCCAAGATTAAGTCGATAGAAGAGGCGTTTAGTAAGAAATTAAAAGTGGTAGCAAGTTTCCTTTTCGCTGTTGAATAAAATTCGTAAAGAACTGTCAAAATTGTCACTTGACAGTTCTCACTAAGGCTTGTGTCAAAATTTGTACGAATTATCGAAAAGACACCCGCACCCAAAAAGTGCTTCACGTTGGAATTTTTTGGAACGTCGGTCGCTTGGTGAGAATTTTAAGCACCGATCGCAGCCATGTGCCGAAAAAGGCCCGTTGCACTATGTTAACACGCTTTCGTATTCAACTCGAGCTGTATGTAGATTCTAGGCTTGATAGTCGTGCGTCGGTTGAATAAATTTGACGGAACTGGGATTTCCCACTTTGGGGGGGTGTCTGTCGACGCATGGAGATGCGACAGACCAGATTTATGATCGACTTCTGACACTCCATCGTGATGGATTGCACCATGTACAACCTTTGCAATGAAATTCGATTTTTCTCTTCTCCAAGTGAGACGATGAGATGGTGTTTTTAGGCATACACTGGGAGGGGGGTCTCCAACTTCCAATCAATCCCCACAAACTCTGACGTACATCAGATGAAAGTAAAAGAAAACTGGTCCGCTTGAATATAGCCCGCTTCCACTCGTCTGTATGTGCATCAAGTCTCGTGTATACGTACCGTACGTGTTATGCTATCCATTGATGAGTGCGGAGACGCCGGTGTCAATTTGCGTTGTTTAATCAGCTTAAGCTTCCCAGCAGTCCGCCGCCCGTCCCCCATCGTACTCTGCAATAGCTGGTGGTGGTAGCCGCCTCACCAGTACAATAAGTCAGAGACATGTAAACTGCTGACTGCGGCTGTTTTTCTGTTTTGCGGTGACCTACTTATGGTGGCCCCTCTGTACTTGGTCGACGAAGGCGACTTGAGGAGGGGTGCAGAAGGACGCGCTTCGATTGCATTTTCCATGCCAAGCGATGTTGTGAGTCCAAAGGTGGTGTTTTGATTTGTTTCACCGTCGGACAGGTGAGATTTTGCTGATTGGATTTTGAATGTTGAGTCTGGTAAGTCCGGTGAAGATATGTGGTTGTTGGTAGAGCTAGAGCTTGTGAGGCCGTCTTGGTGTTATCGGGTAGAACCAGGAAGAACGACACGTCTCTTGGGGTATCGATTTCAAAATGGCAACGGAATGAATTTCGTTTGCGTTTGGAATTATGAGCGCTGAATGTGTTGAATATGCAACAGTGTTGCATGCAAATATGGATGGTGGAGATGAATATTTATTTTGCAAACATTTTTATTTAAACTGTTTCTGTTGCATAATTGGAAACATAGATGGCATTCACTTGGTTAAACTTGTATGGAAAGTTATACACCGTTTGGGTTAGAGGAATTCCTGTTGAAGATCGGGTGTAGCTAAGGCAGGAACTCGTGGTTCAATGGATTTCAAGACTAACATGATTTTTGTATGACTAAGTACCCGCGGTAAGCTAGTTCCAGCACCTAGTATAGGAGAAGTTGGCTTAGCTATAAAAAAAAGTTTAATAACATCAAGGCCGCAGGCTCTGATGGCTTACCGAAGGAGCTTTTGAAACACGGTGGTGATGTTTTGGTAGGGAGCATGCACCGAATCATCAACCAAGTATGGGTTGAAGAAAACATGCCCGATGACTAGACTGTCAACTGCATATCCCCCATCTACAAAAAATACGACCCTATGACTCGCAAGAACTATCGAGGCTTATTGACGCATACAAGATCCTATCCAACGTACTGTGTGAACATCTAAAACCGTTCTGCAACGCACTAATCGGCACGTACTTCCGTGGCTACCGGTCCGGCAGATCGACTGTAGACCAAATTTTCACACTGAGGCAAATCCTGGGAAAGACCAACGAATTTCAAGTCTAAACTCACCTCCTTTTCATCGACTTCAAAGCCGTGTAAGAAATGATAAATCGCCAAGAGCTCTATCTGGCGATGGCCGAATTCGGAATCCCGACAAAACTGATTCAGCTATGTCACGTGAGGCTGGAAAATACGCGCTGCAAAGTGCAGTTTGGAAGTAGCTCCTCCAAACTATTCCAAACATGCACCGAGTTTCGGAAAGGAGACCCACTATCGTGCGACTTCTACAATCTGGAGCAGATAGTGCGTAGGGCAAGTGTCAACACTGAAACCACTATCTTCAACAGGTCCGTCCAGCTGCTGAGCTTTCCGGACGATATTTACGACATTGGTCGCTCCCTGTGTGTCGAGATAAGTCGTTCACGGCGATTGAAGAACAGCCGAAATCCTTTGGCCTTGAAGTGAATGAGGACAAGACTAATTACATGCTATTAACAAAAATATAACCATCTGTCCACTGCTTCGGACGAAACGTCACTCTTGATAGCAAACATTTCGAGGTAGTTAAGGTGTTCACCTACATCGGAGTAAACATAAACTCCACGACTGACAACCCAGCGGAGATCCGGCGAAGAATTACTCTAGGAAACCTTTGCTACTTCGGTTTGGCCAAACAAATGCGTTAGAAACTCTTAACTAGAAGGACAAAACCCATATCCCGCCAGTTCTGCTTTATGGCGCAGAGTGCTGGACGATAAGCAAGAAGGGAGAGCTGATACTGGGCTCCTTCGAAAGAAAACTACTTTGGCGGATTTTTGGTCCTATGCGCGAGGAGGGCGAATGGAGGACAAGATACTACCGTGAACTCTATGACCTGGTACCAAGATTACACCCACATCCAAAGTGAAAAAACATCGACTACATTGGCTCGTCCACATCGAGCCACTGAACATTAATGCTCCAGCTAAGAGGATCTTCGAATCCCAGTCCCCAGGTTCGAGAAGACAAAGAAGACCGAACCTCCACTTCAAAAACCAAGCCATCCCCAAGTCATCACGGTACCCAGGTTCGAGAAGACAAGGAAGACCGAACCTCCGTTTCAAAGACCATGCCATCACGGATGCTAGAGCGCTTGTTCTGGAGAACTGAAAGCAGCGTGCCAGGGATCTTAGACGATGGAAGGCTGCAGTATGTCAGGCAAAGAGTCTTCTCGGATTGTGAGCCCGTTGAGTAAAGTTAAGTAAGTAGCCGCGGTGATTCCGGTCCACAACCAAAATGTTTTCCCTATTAGAGCCGTCTTTGGTACGGTGCTACATTTGCGCACTTCATGTTGGTTGACTTTGTGTTTTTATTTTGCGCGCCACTTAAGGCGGGTCATTCCTTTACAAGACTAATTACTTCGCAGACCCAAACGAAGGGAGAAGCTAGGTTTTAAGGCCTGTATAAGACTTACATGCCAGATATTTCAATTTTCTTTACTGCGCTCACCAGCTGCTTTAACATCGAAGACGCTTTTGGACTGGATCAATGGTCCATTGCTAATTTTTTGGATCAGGTCTTTCTTTCTGTAAACTCTGTTGTTCATTGAATCTTCGTCTTAACAATCCATCAACGCAAGTCGTAATTATGGGTTTTTTCATCCGTTTTTGATATGGTCTAGTCGATGCCTTAGCGCCGTAGTACTGGGATGATCAGGATCTTATACAAAGTCTACTTGGTTGAGTTATTTATTTATAATTTGCTAAGGTGCACCGTTTGACACAAAATATCCGTGTCTCAGTGGTGGCATTTAGAAAGGCCAAGGCGATTAAATCTTTGACATCGTTGAATTCGCCAAGTTTGTCAAAGATGGGTTCGTCTAAAGTTCGATTACTTGCCCTTGACAATGCTATGCATTTGCATATTAGATGGGCTAAATTTTCTGCCTCCAGCTGAGAAAGTTGGTGTTGCGCGACTGGGCATATAGTCGCGCAGTGTGATCCCCAATCGCCAGCTCCGTATATACCTCCGTACGAGATTTGTTGGGTGTCCATGAAAAATTGTAATGTGGCCTCATATCTCTTGATATGATCCGACTAGGCTTTCCTCCATATATTTGTCATTTATTCTTGTCTGATGGGCAAACTGATCTCGAGGCTTAAACGGCTGAACAAACAGTAGTGTACTAACAGACAAGACACGAAGATTTGAACACTAAAGTCACTGTCCAGTGATCGAAAATCTCCAACAGGTTATCTCGGAGAATCACAAGAAATCTGTAAGGTTGTACTGGCGAAAAAAATTCGGGATACAAAAGCCAGTAGCCCGAATATGTTCCCAGAAATAACGACATTCCATGTTTCCGAATTTTCAAAAATGACACTCACGGCTGTTGGTATAAAATCTTGATGGAGAAGGCGAATTCAGTGGGCTTTCTTTTTCCAGACCTACCTCTGACACCAGGCTAGAGTGGCTTATGGTCTGACAAGAAGACTCTTTTGAAGCAGTCAACTTGATTCAAGGGTGAAAGTTATATGCTGCATGGCTCTTATAAGGAGCGTACGGTTGTCCCGTGTGGTTCATTGCAGAACCATCCCATAGGGAAAATAAACGGCTGCTTCAGAGGTGGTGTCTCCGATCATGTTTAGGATTGTACCTGACGCCAGAATTCGAGTACAAAAAATATTATAGCAACAAGGTCCTATACGATGACTTAGTTTCTTATTTAAGTCACGCTACAGCCGGGAAAGAACCTGATCCTCAACCAACATGGCCACTTGTGGTATTCCTCTACTGCGAAGTTCACTCTGTCTTCATGTCAAAGCCATCTTAAAGGCAATTTAGCTACCAAGGAGTTCCTATATAAGCCTTTGACTCATCCCAGTCCGCTTTATGGCGCTGAAGCATGGAATATATCAAATGCGTATAATGAAATCTCTAATGCGCATATATTTACCGTTAAATTCTGTGGGGATTCTTTTAATTGACACACAGTCTGAAATGTTCTGATTTATCGTATTTGAATTGAGTTATCGAAAGCGTTCTCACTCTACCAAGGCAAAATCTTTTCCCTCCTTGACTTATATAAATTTCGATATCATCCATTCAAAAAATTCATTCACTAATCGAAAATGCCAATAGATACGCAAATGTTGTCGGTATTGATTCTAGACAATCATTCTAACAAGACAAAGCCCAGACGTAAAAATCTTCTTCTCGTCTCGAAGAAGATTTCGAAAATGCCAATAGATACGCAAATGTTATCGGTATTGATTCTAGACAATCATTCTAACAAAACAAAGCCCAGACGTAAAAATCTTCTTCCCGTCTCGAAACACAAGAATTTCGATAGCATTTGAGAACTGCCAAAACACTCATTCTTACGGTTCTCAAATCGTTTCGAAATTCGAATATTCCTTCGATAATTTATTTGTTACCAACGGAACACTAAAAAAATCACAATTGCATTTTGACTGTGGACTTCATTTGATAAAAGACGTTTGTCTTCCGATAACATATTTTTGTTGACCAATTGAAAACGCCAACTGATACGCAAATGCTGTAGGTATTCATTGTGGACATTTATTCTAGCAAATCAAAACCCAGCGGTAAAATTATCTTCATCTCGTCTCCAGGTACTCAAATTTCGATATCATTTCACATTTGTCAAAACATTCATTCTGACAGTTTTTTAGTTTTCACCAAAGGAACGTTTAAAACATCGCAATCGCATTTTGGTTATAGATTTCATGTCATAAAAGAAAAGCAATCGAAATGGCCAATAGATACGAAGAAGTTATCGATATTGATTCTGGACATTCATTCCAGCAAAACAAAAACGCAGAGGGAAAATTATCTTTATCTCGTCTCGAGGTACTTAAATGTTGATATCATTTCAGAATTGTCAAAGCATCAATTCTGACAGTTCTAAAATGTTTTCGAAATTCGAATACTCTGTCGATAATTTATTTTTCACCAAAGGAAAAAAATCGCAAAGTTGTAGTAAATTTCTACTTTTGACAGTTCTCAGGGAATTTTAGATATCATTTCAGGAAAGAAAACCGCTTCCGATTAAAAAGTCAGTTGCTGATCAATCGAAACGCAAGAGTTATCGAAATAGATTTTGGACGTCACTGGAAGCGTTTTCACCTTAACAAAATCAAATCAAGGTGCAAAAATATCTTTTTCTCCTGTCGAGATTTTAAAATTTCGTTCACATTTGAGAACTTTCTGACAGTTTTCAAATGCCCCCTTTCGATAACCTATCTCTGACGTTATAAATTAATTAAAAAAATGAAAGCCTCAATATTCAGTTACCTATATAAAATAACGTGGTGTTTCACCCAAGTCTCGTCATCACCTTATCTTGATCCATTTGGCTTCAATTCGCTGTTTCTCTCTCTCTTTCTGTATTCAAGAAATTCACGTCTTGTAACAACAAAGTGTTGGCCTACATTCTCAATATCAGATTCGGCTTTGCCACACAATGGCAAACAATTTCATCATGATATTCCAACTAAACTGACACATTGCCAAAAATAAACACGCAAATGAACAAAAAATGAATTCCCCTTGAATTTCCAAAATTTATGGTGAGCTTTCCATTTCTTTTCGTGTAAACACCGTGTAAACACGTGAAAGTTATCGCGAGCATCGCTTAAAAACCCGCTCGTGCGACCTACGTCACACGCATGACATTCCTCATCGATTCTAAGCGCGAAATCAGATGACAGTTGGTGGCCCCGCCGAAGACGCATTACTTTTGAAGGTCACGGATGAAAAGCAATCCAAATGACTTTACCTTTATTTACTTTACCGATTCCCCAGTTCGGAGCGTTTTGGTGGGTGTGTCTTCCAGTGGAGACTTTGACTTGGATTTCCAAATTACTCATCCAAAGTTTACAGCAACCCATTCTACCACTGACCCATTCACGCGTATTTAGCTCAAAGGCACCACACCAAAGGACAGATACTCAATGTTGGCTCGGTGAATTGGCCAAGAGTTCCCTTCAGTTGGTCGCCGTTTGGCTATTGGCCTTCCACCGATTGTGGGTGATTTTGCAACGGCGACATCGGCTGTCAAACCGTTTAGGCATAGGCCAAGTCAATTGGCATGCAAATCGCATGAGGAAGTCTCACGTCGGGGTTTGCATCTTTAAGCGAGTGCGATGGTACCTTGACTGTGATTTCGGTTTTTCATTTCAGTTTCAGTGGCTGCATGATCCAAAGGTGGATGGACTTGTGCGCGAGCTCAAATTTATCGACCGAAAACGTTTGATATTCAGTTGTCGTCTCTGTGAAGGTTTTTCACTTTCGATGCGGAATACCGCAAAGTCGTCTTCCTGCACAAACACTGATGCTGGAGTTGACCTGTGATGCAGTCACGTGTTCGGTTCGGTATTACTTTCAAGTCATCTGGAGTGCACTCACCATTCCAACAAAGCCCCCATCGATTGGAGGTTGGAGATTGGAGTGACTAATCACTCTCTGAGCATGGCATTGACTGAATTCCTCATCTTTGCCACGAATGATACCGTCAACCTCAAAACGCAACAGCAAGCAAAATGAAACTCAAGCTTCGTATCGGGTTTTGCGTGTCTTGTGAGGCATGTTTGCAGACGATGGCAAATTTTTCGAGTTCGAAAAAAAAAACTCCACATTCCACAACACGTCGAACGCAGTTATTCACTCTGTTGTTGTTTGTGTGTATATTTTGGTTGACAATTTTGGACAAGCAATTGTTTCGACAACTGGTTTACTGCGTGGCTCTTTGTTGATCTTTGGACACACACATTAAATTAAAGCCCTTGTCGTCTGGCTTGACCTATGCTCATCGGTCGGTTTTATGTAATTAGAGTGACAAAATAATTAAAGCCCCGAATAGCCTTGATTCACGATTTGTCTAGAGGTAGAATATGCCAAGTCGAGGTCGGGTGCGTATGTTAATTGTGTTTGTATTGGATATTCAGGTATTGAATAGTCAACGGCGAATTTGAAAATCGATTTTAGAACCGGAACACTTTTGATAGACGAATTTAATGCTTTTGGCGGACCGGTTAGAAATCGCTACATAGTTGGTAGGTCAGGTTCGATGCATGATTGCAAGCCTATCATGATGATATTGTAAAAGTTGTAAAATTTCGGTCGGAAATACAAACTAACCTACTGCTAGTAAGCTAGTAAATGTTGTCCAACTGAAGCTGGGATTTTAACGAGGTAAAGCATGAAGATAGACATCTCTAAACGAAGGTTAGCGAATTTAAGGAAATAACTTGGATAACTGTCATAATTGGACTGTAAAAAAAATAATTACGAGACAGTCGAAAGCAACCTGAAATTGTAAGTTAAACATTTAATATCTGGCAAGAACTGCCCCCATATCGACTCAGACCTAGCTACTCTATTTATTTGTGCGTGAGAATACCTCCTGTTTTACAATTTTATACCCGGGGGTATTTGTTAGACTTTCGCAAAAGATGGTGCATTCAAACTTCCTAAGGTGCTTTCTTGATTTCGTCCAGAGTCGTCGCTATTAATATTCCGAATGACTTACCACTTGCACTAACTCGTAAGTTCAGGCTTAAGAATGCTACACTTAGGCCCGGTTTTTCGGTGCTAGATAATTCTTCTTTCGGGATTAAACTCGAATTAACTCGAGAAACTAGTTTTTCACTCAATTTTAATCCAGAGTTAGTTTCGAGTTAACCCAGCAGGTTTGCTGAGTTTAACCTGATTACAGATGATAGAAAAGCAATGAGCTGTTGGCGATTCGATACATCTGATAACCAAAATCGATAAATCATGATTTAATCCTGCACTAAAAAACTGCTCAATGAGTTAACTTTAATCCAGTGTTAGTTGATTCTGGTTTTTCAGTGCTGATAACTCAGAACCGGGCTTGCAACTGAGAAATTTCCTTTTTTGCAGTTTTGCTGGAAGAAAAAACACTCATCGAGTGCGGTGGTGTTATCGCGAGAGTCTTCAACCGGATCCATAAAAAAAAATTAACTCCTGAGGACTGACTTTTTCATGTCTTCATAGAATTTTACGAAACATTCAATAACCTGTTGCAACTTTTGTGAAACATTCATAATCCCCATCGAGTACCTACTTAACTTCAGAAATCAATTTCAGACGAATAAGGTTAAGTGGTCTGCTTGTATCTACTTGGAATCCCGAACCAAACATGATAGAAGACTGTCTGCTCGATCCTGAGAACGATGCTTTAATCATTCAGTCCAAGAGCCCTGATCGCTTGATCAATAAACTGGAGGTTCGGCAAGCGTTTATCTTCGTTTTGAACCTGAGATCTGGGATTCGAAAATTCTCATGGCTCAATCTGGCCACACCAATTCGGATTTTACATTTTCAACTTCATCTTCATATATCGGTGCAGCTCATAAGGCTTGTCGGTTGCATCTTCTCCACCAACCAACTACCTCGCATACGGGACCAAACTTTTCCAAAGTGCATAAGATTCGTTCCAAAGTGCCTAAAAGTTGTGTTTTCATACCATTTGTGTCTCTTAACCAAATTAGAATATGTTTCCAAGGGTCAATCTTCTCCACCAACCAACTACCTCGCATACGGGACCAAACTTTTCCAAAGTGCCTAAGATTCGTTCCAAAGTGCCTAAAAGTTGTGTTTTCATACCATTTGTGTCTCTTAACCAAATTAGAATATGTTTCCAAGGGTCAATCTTCGCTGGACCTTTACAAGTTTACGTCAGGAGGTGGATTTTGACATTTGCCTTGGACGTCACGTTGATGCATTGATGTTGATCGTGAACAGACCTCACTGTTGCTGTTGTCGAAAGTGACCAAGGTTGTGACTTGTGGTTGCTTTGTTTTTTTGACAGTAAATACTTGTCCACGTTAATCAGGAGTTGTTGAGTGTTGTAGAACGAGGGTAGACTCTGATTGGCTTTAACTTGGCAATGCCCAGTGGTTGTAACTCTGACCACAAGTCAAGTGCTTATTTTTAACCTCCATGTAGTAACCATCGGGTACTGGTCTCATCCAACCAGGTTTGACTTACTAAAGGATAAACGCGAGTGTTGATAACACGATGAAAAACAGCAGCACTATAAACAGCCAGGTCAGAACGGCACGGAATGAATACCAGGCCTGCTGTCCCAGCCAAACCTAGACAAGCCGCTTCGACAAATTCGGACAACAGGTTGTCTATGAATTTCATGGGAGTATCAGACCCCTTGAACAGAGATGGTGACGGTTAAACCGAAAGGCCAACGGCACCGATCAATCCCGTAGTGAATACTGATGGCCCCGTGTTCTAGGGGTATGAGCTCCAAAGGCAAAGAAGAAGGGAAGAACACCGGCTTTTCAGAACGAAGAAAAAACAGCAAGAAAATCGCGAGATCGAGGACATAGAGAAATGAATAGAATTCTGTCGAGATGAACGAGGAAATATCGTCGTTGACACACTGTCGATGCTGAGGATATGGAAGAACCACTTCTGCAGACAGTTAATCGGACGGGCAGAACGGACCATTCAATATTGGCAGCGACAGCGAAAACTGTCAAAAAACCCGACCTGAGTGAAGTGAGGATAGCAATACCTAAACTCAAGCTTAATAGTGTTGCCGGAAGTGACGGTCCTCTCGCGGAGCTTTATAAAGCCACAAAAAAGGGGACCCTCTAAGCCGCACCAACTACAGAGGCATACGTCTCCTCAACATCGCTTAAAAGATCCTATCTGCCGTAATATGTGAACGCCTGAAACCGTTTGCCAACAACCTGATCGACCCTTATCAGTGTGGTTTTAGACCAGGTAAGTCCACAACCGATCGAATTTTCACTCTTCGACAGATTCTGGAAAAAGACCCAATACTTCCAAATCGATACCCGCCATCTATTCATCGATTTCAAAGCCGCGTACGACAGCACTTATGGAGACGAACTATACAGAGCCATGTCTAGTTTTGATATACCACCCAAACTCGTCCGTTTGTGTAGGATGACGATGGAGAATTTTCGCTGCTCCATCAGGATCGGAAACGACCTCACCGACACATTCGATGCAAAAAAAGTTTTAGACAAGGCGATGCGCTATCATGTGACGTCACCAATTATTTTCTTTAGGCGATTGCGCAAGACTCCCGAGCAAACACCAGAGGCAAAGTTTTCCAAAAATCGGTGCAACTACTAGCATACGCCGACGGTATTGACGTAATTGGTAGGACTCAACGTGATGTCATAGCCACGTTTAAAAGTATAGGGAAGGAAGTGGCAATAATGGGTTATCTGACAACAGCTATCAGACGCTGTTTCTTCGGGCTAAGAAGGCAATTTAGCAGTAAAGCCCTCGCTCGAACTACAAAGGAGATCCTATATAAGACCCTGATCATCCCAGTCCTGTTCTTCGGCGCTGAAGCATGGATCGTATAAAAAGCGGATGAATAAATCCTTGGTCGACTCGAGAAGAAAATTCTTCGATCCCGTTTGCGTGGACGGGCTATGGCGACGAAGATTCAAAAAAGAAAAGAACTGTGGCGTTCCTCATGTGGGCAAATTGGTTTCAGTTGCTATTTCCAGGTGTTGCCTGGATGATTCTTGTTCCGATCATAGAGACTATCCACTGTTTAAAAAATTTTTCTATACCTTGCTCGATCAGAGATTCAAGAATAGCTCCAGGGAGGACGTTGTTGAAAGTTCCCTCTATATCTAAGATGGAGAATGAGAGAAGGAGGAGGTAAAGATTTTTGGATCGCCCGCACTACCTCTGCCCATGAAGTAGGCGTGCTGTGATTTTGATAGCAAAGATTCTTCTAAGAAACTTCGCATGTGGGTGTCTAGAACGCGCTCCAGGGTTTTTAGTAAAAAGGAGGTTAAACTGATTGCTCCAAAGCTCTTCGCGGTCTCGTGGCCGCGTTTACTTACCTTCGGTATTAATACCACTCGAGAGCGTCTCCACAAGTAAGGCACGGGGTTAGGTATTGAGTAGCTTCTAAAAATTGTCGCCATCCATGGTACTGTTAGGTCTCGCATGGTGCCGTGAAAAAAAGCCGAGGGAAATAACGGCGAATTCCACATTTATGCGTTATTTCACTTTATAAATGCGAAGTAACGCCGAATTTCCACGGTTGGTCTTATTTCACATTGCTAAAGTAAAATAAAGCCGATTGGGTCTTATTTCTCGTTGCATGCATCTTATTTCGAACCCATCCCAAATCCAACAGTGAGCCCGAGCAGGGGGTTCATTCTTTGAATACATCCGAGTGCGAGTTTGGGTGTATGCAAAGTTTTGAAATGGGTGAGTGGGCATGGTGCCACCCTTCAACCCTCCAGCTTGAGTTGGATTTGGGTTGCGTGCGAGTTTAGATGTATGGATAAACAAGCTTTCACCAACAGTTAGCCCAAGCAGGGGGTTGAATACAAATTCTAAATTCAGATACATCCAACATCACACGGAACCAAAAGCCAACAGTGAGCCCAAACAGGGGGGTTGCAGGAGGGCAGCATGCCCCCCCCCACGCATATTAAAACTTTTCATACACGCAAATTCGGACTCGGATGTGTGCAAAGTATTCCCTCACTCTCTGGGTTCGGCTTTATATCACAAATATTGTGCGGCGTTATTTCACTTTGTAAGAGCGAAATAGCCCCAAATTTTGAAATTCAGCGTTATTACGTTCGGTGCTATTTAATGGCACCGTCTCATGTTCTCTGTAGCATAAATGGCAGTATGCCTTCAGGTCCCATAGGCTTAAACGGAGAGAAACTGAAACGAAAGAGTTCAAGGGTGTCCGCAGGGGATTCTGTATACCCTCCATCTGACCTTCTCAGAAAAGAAATGTTGGAGTGTTCCTTAGACTGAATTTTGCTTAGCCTAGCGAAGTCCTTGAAAGTTTCAAGGGAATGATAATAATGCATCCAAGCCTCCCTTTTTTATGTTTTTATGGCTTTCTTATACAGACTTAAACAGTCCTTACAAGGCTGCCAGAAGTTGTGTTCGTGACAGATATTGAATCCACCTAAACCTCACCTAAGATTGCTTAGAAAAAAAAAAAAAAACCAAATTATGTTGGTGAAGAAGACCCTTAATGTTAAACTAATGCTCTTAACAGACCGAGACTTAAAATTTGCTAAAAATTAATTTGCAGGAAGTTTATCCAAACAATGACTAGCATCAAGCCTGCCATAGCTCTTCATTTGAAACCGGAAAAGTTTTAAAAAGTGTTCTCCATTTGTCTCTACACAATAACTGTCCATATTTATTAAAAAAAATATTAATTCGCCCAAAAACTGGCTTTAAAATCAGAAAACACAAACACAGCCATACAAATAAAATTAATTCACCCTGACAATTTCGAAGCCCAATTGTAAGACGTCATAAAGTTGCATAATTTTACACCGTTAAGTTGCCAGTCATTTATTTTATTCGTTTGTTGGACTTTTTTTTTTGTGTTTGTGTTTTTTTTTATGGTTTTGTTAATTTCTTTGGGTTAGACAATTTATGCAGAAGGTTAATTAATTTTTCATTTGAGAATCCAATCAAATGGAGACAATCGCGTAACGAGGCTTCTGATTGTTGGTTGCGTCACTTCAATGGTTTTCCTGATTTTGTTTGTTATCACTCTAACTTTGCATAGAGGGGATCTAAACGCTGCTCATTAATATTAAACCACAGCAGTTGGGTAAATGACTTTAATGTTCTTATGATACCAATTATTGAAGTTTTTTTTGCAGCGATGGGATATCAATCATGCAAAAGTTAAGCTAGAAACACATGGATACAGCAAACCGATAAGAAATCGTATAGACCCATTTCCCTCCTGCCGATAATATCTAAGGTTTTCGAGAAAATGATGCTAAAACGATTACAACCAGTAATTGAAGAAAGACGCTTGATCCCAGATCATCAATTCGGCTTCCGGGTCAAACATTCCACAATCGATCAGGTTTATCGAATAACGAATGAAATTGAAATCTAGAATGGAAAAAGATTTGCTCTGCCGCTTTTCTCGACGTCTCACAAGCTTTCGACAAGGTATGGCACGAAGGTCTAAGGTATAAATTAAGGACAACCCTACCGACAAAATTATACAAAATACTGGAATCCTACCTTGAAAACAGACTGTTTAGTGTTAGACATGAGACTGAATACTCAGAATTCAAAGAAATCCACGCCGGTGTTCCACAGGGAAGTGTTCTCGGACCAATCCTATTCTTGCTCTACACAAGAGATATACCACAAGATGAAGGGACCATCGTAGCAACGTTCGCAGACGATACGGCTATCCTCGTAATGGATGAGTCAGTCGAATCATCAACGGGAAAACTCCAACGGGCACTTAACAAAGTATGTGAGTGGACAAAAACCTGGCGAATTGCACTTAACGAGACCAAGTCAACGCATGCCAATTTTACGTACAAAAAGATAAACAACTTACCTGTTTTCATTAATTCTGCACAAATACCATACGCAAATGAGGCAAAATATCTAGGAATGACTCTAGACGCAAAGCTTAAGTGGAAGCCACACGTTTAAAAAAAGGCGGGACGAGCTCGCAATCAGTCTCAGAGAAATGGATTGGCTACTTGGAAGATACTCGAAGCTAAGCATATACAACAAACTGCTTCTGTATAAGCAAGTGCTAAAACCTTGTTGGACATACGGTATACAGCTTTGGGGTTGTACCAAACCAAGCAATATTTCTACCCTAAGAGCAATAGTGAATGCTCCATGGTATCTTAGGAATAGTGATATTCACAGAGATTTAGGAATTGCTACCGTGAGTAACGAAGCAACAAACTTTGCTCGCAAACTTCGTACTCGTATATATGTTCATTGTAATAACGAAATAATCCGTACTCTGGGCGTGCCAAACCTTGAGCGCCGGCTACAAAGAACAAGACCGTTCGACCTAGCGCCATAAGGAAAAACCGCATGTAATGACGGTATTAGTAGGTGCGTTCACTGGAATGCTACCTACCAAACGCGATTAACACTACAGAAGCGTAACCTACTTGTTAAGGATACTTAGTCGTAGTCACCACAAAAAAAAAAATTAAAAAATGAGAGGAATAAATTCCATACTACTATGAAGTATGAGCACGCGCAGCCGGTTCTCATAGTGCCTCTCTGAGGGGTGAGGTTTAGCCCGTAGGAATATATTGACTGACATTAATGAAATTGTCAGGCCCGAAAATATATGAGTCGGGCATAACCAATGGAAAGAATGCAACATTTGACAGATGTGTCGATTGACGTTGGTAGAGTGCAGTGTTGCTATGTAATCGATTGCAGCTGGATTGGGCTTGACGAATTGTCGTGCCTGCTTATAAAGTTATAAATTAAAAATTAAAAAAAAAATTTAATTAAATAATGTGGATACATTGGATTCAGGAGGTATGCCGAAGTCTGGTATGCCGTACATGTCACACGACAAAGAAAGTAACGATCATAAGTGCAACAACACCTTAAGTTTTTTAATGTCTCACTTTAATGTGAAAGTCTTGTAGACATTTAAGAGTATACAACTGTCATTAGAAACTTCACAAAATTTGCTGGTTGGAATCGACGTTAAAGTGGGTTGCACCCCATTCTTGATGCAATTGCATGTGGAAGGTATGTTTAAGCCTCTGTATGAACCGCTAATATCTAACATTTTTTAGAGGATATCAATATCATAAATTTCTTTTATAACACCTATGCGCATAAATCTTTTAAAAATTGGGCGAGAAGAAGCAATTCTATTCTAGAAGAATGATTGCCAGACCTCGCGCACCAACCAGCACGAAAGAGTGCCGATAGACGCTCGAAGCCAAAAACGAGGCCTACAAGGCTAAGCTGCAGGTGACGACGAGAGCTGACACTAAGCTCTATCAGCAAAGAAGAATGGAAGCACACTGGCTTTTCAGGAAAAAGAAAAAAGAGCAACAAAAGCACGCTATAGAGGTTATAGAGATATGCCACTCCAGGACAGATGTTCGTGAGTTCCACCAAAGAGTGAAACTTAGAAGAGAATACAAGGCGTGAAAAGAATCGAAATAGGTCGAAAGTAGAGGCACAGTCGTTGCTGATGATATGGAGGACCAACTTCTGGAGACTGTTAAATGACGATGACGCACAATCTCCCGCTGATAGGTAAAACGATCCATTTAATACTGGCGAGGACAGCCAAAACAACCAAACAACCCGACCTAAGTGAAGTTAGGATAGCTACCGTGAGTAACGAAGCAACAAACTTTGCTCGCAAACTTCGTACTCGTATATATGTTCATTGTAATAACGAAATAATCCGTACTCTGGGCGTGCCAAACCTTGAGCGCCGGCTACAAAGAACAAGACCGTTCGACCTAGCGCCATAAGGAAAAACCGCATGTAATGACGGTATTAGTAGGTGCGTTCACTGGAATGCTACCTACCAAACGCGATTAACACTACAGAAGCGTAACCTACTTGTTAAGGATACTTAGTCGTAGTCACCACAAAAAAAAAAATTAAAAAATGAGAGGAATAAATTCCATACTACTATGAAGTATGAGCACGCGCAGCCGGTTCTCATAGTGCCTCTCTGAGGGGTGAGGTTTAGCCCGTAGGAATATATTGACTGACATTAATGAAATTGTCAGGCCCGAAAATATATGAGTCGGGCATAACCAATGGAAAGAATGCAACATTTGACAGATGTGTCGATTGACGTTGGTAGAGTGCAGTGTTGCTATGTAATCGATTGCAGCTGGATTGGGCTTGACGAATTGTCGTGCCTGCTTATAAAGTTATAAATTAAAAATTAAAAAAAAAATTTAATTAAATAATGTGGATACATTGGATTCAGGAGGTATGCCGAAGTCTGGTATGCCGTACATGTCACACGACAAAGAAAGTAACGATCATAAGTGCAACAACACCTTAAGTTTTTTAATGTCTCACTTTAATGTGAAAGTCTTGTAGACATTTAAGAGTATACAACTGTCATTAGAAACTTCACAAAATTTGCTGGTTGGAATCGACGTTAAAGTGGGTTGCACCCCATTCTTGATGCAATTGCATGTGGAAGGTATGTTTAAGCCTCTGTATGAACCGCTAATATCTAACATTTTTTAGAGGATATCAATATCATAAATTTCTTTTATAACACCTATGCGCATAAATCTTTTAAAAATTGGGCGAGAAGAAGCAATTCTATTCTAGAAGAATGATTGCCAGACCTCGCGCACCAACCAGCACGAAAGAGTGCCGATAGACGCTCGAAGCCAAAAACGAGGCCTACAAGGCTAAGCTGCAGGTGACGACGAGAGCTGACACTAAGCTCTATCAGCAAAGAAGAATGGAAGCACACTGGCTTTTCAGGAAAAAGAAAAAAGAGCAACAAAAGCACGCTATAGAGGTTATAGAGATATGCCACTCCAGGACAGATGTTCGTGAGTTCCACCAAAGAGTGAAACTTAGAAGAGAATACAAGGCGTGAAAAGAATCGAAATAGGTCGAAAGTAGAGGCACAGTCGTTGCTGATGATATGGAGGACCAACTTCTGGAGACTGTTAAATGACGATGACGCACAATCTCCCGCTGATAGGTAAAACGATCCATTTAATACTGGCGAGGACAGCCAAAACAACCAAACAACCCGACCTAAGTGAAGTTAGGATAGCAAAAGGAATATTTTAACTCAAGCTTAAATGACGGTCTTCCTGCTGGCCTTTATAAAGTCGAAGGAGATGACTTGGTAAGTGACATCAAAGATTATAAATTCATACAGATGACGCATTGAGCACGAAAAACAGAACTTTTGCTCACCAGCTGCACGGTACGGGCGAGCAGTGTGCACGTGCACACATGAGAAACGAGATCCAAAGATATTGTTCCAGTACGACCCGCCATAGAACAGTTTTTCTTGTATGCAGTGCGTCATCTTAAAAAAAAAATTAAATTGATGGCGCAACAGGCTCGTTAGTACCCAGGGCCTAGCTTTTTTCTCACGATGGCAGGACCTCCTGTTTTATGCCGAATCCGAACGGCTAAGTTGAGATAAGCTATTCATGACACTTGATACTACTCGGATGATTTGTTAGATCATCACGTGAGGAGGGCCAGTGAAAAATTCATTTAGGTGTTGCTACGGCTGGGGATCGAACCCAGACCTTCTGCGCGGCAGTTCAACGCACTTACCATCGCGCCACTGAGCCAGTGCGTCATCTGTATGACTTAATAATCTCTGGTAACATTCACCAAGTTATAAGGCAAATCTGGTCGGATGAAAGTTTGCATGAAGAGTTATAACCTCAGCATTGTTTGCTTTATCCACAAAAAATTGAGACTCTCTGAACTGCGCCAACGAATGAAACCTTTTACCAACAACCTGATCGGCCCTTATCAGTGTCCATGAAGTCCAAATCGGTACTTACCATTCCATTCCAAAGCCGCATACGACATCATTTATAGGTGGTAGATGGTTGACAGTGGAGAATTCTCGCTGCTCCATAAAATGCTATGCACTGTCATGCGACTTCTTCAATATTAGTCTTGAGAGGATTGTGCAAAACTCCTGAGACAAAAGCAGAGGCACAATCTTCCATAAATCGGTGCAACTAGATACTATCACACGTCGACGATATTGATATCATTAGGCGGACTCAACGTGATGTCATAGCGTCAAACATGACTTTAGCTGTCAATAAAGGTATGGGCAAGTACATGCTGTTAAAGCGAAAGACATACAACGACAACGATTTGGACAGAATATCACCATTGACAGATGTAGCTTGAGGTGTTACGTAACGAAGTCTACCTCGGGTCTCCTATTTACTCTGACAAAGACATATCGGCAGAAGTCCAACGAGGATAGCCAACCTCTGTTTCTTTGGACTAAGAAAGCCACTTAGGAGAAAAAGCCTTCACTTAAATTTCTTAGACGATCCTATATTTACAAGTCGCTTATCAGCCCAGGCATGATCTACGGCGCTAAAGCATGGCCCACATCTAAAGTGGATAAAGAAATCCTTGATCGTCTTGAGAGAATATTTCATCGAAAAATCTTCGGTCTCGTTTGCATGGATGGCCTATTGAACCGAAGATTCAATCAGGGTCATGCTGTACAGCGGCATGACCCTAGTCAAAAAACTCAGCATTGGACGTTTAAGACGTTTTTTTTAAGTAAAAACCGACCTCAACCAACTTGAAGAGCGTAACAGGAAGCAGTTGCAGTGGCAATATAGAGGCGTGTTGGTTGAGGCCCAGGTTCATTGCAGACAGTGGCTCCACCTAAATAAGTAAGAAATCTACACATCTAAGGAATTGCATCTAGTTGGGTGATGTTCCGCCAACAGATCCTTCAGAGATTTTTGAATCCACATGCAGTAGAGCTCTGACTTTGACTGCGACGAGGAAATGTGCCGATGTTTGCCCCTCTCTAACGTCCAAGGTATTGGGTGTGTGCCTCGAATTACAGATTTAATGATGGCCGAGCTTTATCATAACCGTTCATGTGTGCGTGTGTACTTCCTGCATGATGGTGGGGATCTCCTGTTCTCATGGCACTAACCATCGCACCACTGAGCCCGTCAATGCTTGCTGAAAAGTTCATTGAATATGTCTGCATTCTCAGTCGTTACGTTGAAATCCCCAACTTCGATTTTTGCTTCATACTCAGGACATTCTTTATAGACTCCGTCAAGGGGGCATCATTTTCTTGATGGGGTCTACTTGATACGTTTTCGTTGGTAGGGGTGTTTTAACACATTAGAAACGTTCACCGTTTCCTTGATGCAGCTTACAGGTACTGATACCGTCACTAGGTTAGGTGAGCTTAGGTTGAAATGCACACTCATACCATAAGGGTCAGTTGTATACCACTTGGATTCGTCGACTATCCTATATTCGTTCGCCTAATTGAGCCATTCAGAGCTAATTATGTAGCGTATGGGGTTTATGACTCTGATACTAGACAGCTCACCTACATTTTTGAAGGAATAGTCTCCCAGATGAAGCTTCCTTTTTTCTGAGAAAGCTGGACAAGAGCATAGGGAGTGTGTAATACTTTCCTCCTCCTCCTCCTGGGCTAAGCAGCTTCTACAGAAGTCATTGCTGAGAAGGTCTAGTCTTTTTGCGTGTAGTCCTATAGGACAGTGTCCTATTAGGACTCCGATTGTGGTGCTCATGTTTGATCTGTTCAACATTGCTAAGCAGGATGGAGGTTCTCTCGTTAAAGCTAGGCCAGAGTAGCTTGTATATTTAACTCGCTGTGCCGACTAAGTATATGCTGTCGACACGAAAGGACACACAACATCGACGAATCGGCAGAACTTCACCATTGACAGATATAACTTTGAGGTAGTACGGGACTTTGTCTATCTCGGCTCCGGTTTAACTCTAACAACACAAAATCTCGTCAGAAGCTAAACGGAGAATTACTCTTGCCAACCGGTGTTTCTTCGGGCTAAGTAGGTAATTCAGTAGTATAGCCCTCACTCGAACTGCTAAGGAGATCCTGTATAGGACCCTGATCATCACAGTCCTGCTCTACGTCGCTGAAGCATGGAACGTATCAAAAACGGATAAAGAAATCCTTGGTTGATTCGGGAGTAAAATTCTTCGAAAAATCTTCGGTCCCATATGTGTTGACGCGCTATGGAGACGAAGATTCAACCAAGAACTATACGAGCTGTACAGCGACATATCCCTTGTCAAATAACTCTGCATTGGACGTTTAAGATGGCAAGGACATCTCCGGCTCGCAGAGTTTTCGGTTCCCAGCCCGAATTCGGAAGCAGTAGAGGAAGAACTCGCTTAAAGTGGCGCGCACAAGTAGAAACCGACCTCAACCAACTTGAAGTGCACAACTGAAGGCAGTTAGCTAAGGACCAGGCTAATTGGAGAGGCATGTTGGTTGAGGCCTAGGTTCATTCCGGACTGTAGCGCAACTTAAGTTAGTAAGTAAGTGCCGATTATCCATCTGAAGTTTGCGTTCTTCTTCGCATCCACATTGATATTTAATTTACATGTAGCAAGGGGCATACCTAACATATCTACTGGCGGCAGTATGTCAAGGGTAGTTTCCTGACTGGCAAGCTCATCTGCCTTGCAATTCCCTTACGTGTCTCTGTCGCCCGCCATTCAAAAGAGGTGAATGGATAAATGCTCCGCCATTTCATAAAGAGACCATCGGCATTCGAGGGCTGCTATCGAATTGAACGAAATGGCTTCCAGGGATTTAGTTGCCAATTGGCTGTTGCTGAAGATGATAATATGCTTCGTGGATACTATATTCCTTGTCAGCCAAGACAATTGCCATGATTTCCGCCTGGACAACTTTATAATAATCGGGAAGTCGAAAGGATATTCTTAGGTTAAGCATCTTGGAGATAACAACCTCCACCCACTCCAGTTTTAGAACCATCCGTGTACCGTCACTAACTAACACTACGATTGAGCATTTCCGCTGGCTTAACCGTCATCTCTTCTGTTCAAGGGGCTGACTACCAATATAAATTGTTGATGTAAAAGGTTCGTTAGGAGCCATCTTTTTCTCACAACCTTCATGTGAGATTGTGTAATTCTTGCCCCATGGCGGGGCCTAGATTTTCTTATCAAGGGAATCGAAATGGCTGAGTTGAGATAAAATTTTCTTGACAGCTAATACTTTTTGGATGATTTGTCACATCGTCGCTAGAGGAAAGCCTGTGAAAAATACGTTAGTGTGGCTATGACTGCAAATCGAACCCAGACCTCACGCGCGATGTTTCATAAATCCACGCCACTGAGTATTTCAAGGGGTCTGAATAACCCTTTATATTCCTAGGTGACCTGACTAACCCCAGATAATCTGTTGTCCGAATATGTCAGTGATACCCATGTATGTTGTTCACTTTGTCCATCATAACCTAGGGCTTTAGGAGACACATTGACTCTTTATTGGTAAATCTCCCGATAGCATCTTTGAAAAAGAAGATTTGCCTTAGTGAAAGGGCACATTCCCCCTCTACCATCTCCTGCAGCCAAGACTTTACGGAAAACGTTGTACCCAATCAACCATTTTACAAATTCTCTACACAAAGCATGTTTTTTGAAACTTTATTGGATTTTCTTAAATTAAAAAAAAGCATTTTCTCAAGAAGACCGCCCTTTTATTTGGACCTTAAACAGTCTTATAAAAAACATTTACAAGCAGTTGTTTGGGAACTCGAAAGTGACATCTCGTCCACTCAGATGGCAATTGGTCTGTCATAGTCTAAGTATGCACTTCCTTTCTCATTCGTTTTTCCATTGCATACGTTGAATGCTGAAAGTGCTATCTGACGCATCCAATTACCATATGAATACCAAAAAAAAAAAAAAACGCATCACTTTGCGCCAAAAAAATAGTAAAAAAAAATTAAATACGCACCTCACATAAACCCTAGGCATACATTGAATATCATACATCTCAAGCTCTAGAGAGAAACCGGTCTATTCTAATCACGTGCGACTCTGCCTTTATTGTTCACGCAGTACCGCCCACTTTACAAATCACAACCGATCATGCTTAGACCGTAATTTCCATCCGCAATCATGTTACATGTAAGCTGATTCCTTTGTGACGGCCTCCGTGCAAGTCAAATCTGAATACAATCTGGAAATGCGTTCACGATACACCTGTCCAGATTCTCCAGCTCAATTAGCCTATTGTGACGTCGCCTCTAACAATCGCAATCATAGCGCACCGTTTCCTCATTGCCAAACCAAGATTAAATGCTAAGTGGGGCTGTCTCCGCTTTTAGCCGTATGAGGTCTCAGATCTCATTATGTGCGTCCGAGTTTGGGGGAACTGCGCAGTAGAGCTTGCCTCATTATTTAATTTGCAATACACCGTCTTAAAGCTGAGATACATCTGTGAGATGGCTGTCAAAAAAAAAAAACAACGAAAAACTATTTCACTTCACGGTTACAAAAGGTACAATACCCGCATTCATACACAACACCTGACGTAACGTAATGTGGAGGGCCTGGAACGTTTTTTTTTTTTTGGGCTGAAATCTGAAACATTATCTTCGCGAACAGTCGATGTGACATGAAATCTTCAACACCAGCTTCGGTTTGACAAATCGTTCAGTTGTGTGATCATGCTTGTGACCTTAAAAGTCAAAGCCGGTCTTGTTAGAGGCCCATCAATGCGCGATAAAAGTCCAACAACAGCTCCGTCGATTGTAAACAAACAACACTCGCTATCTATGATGGTAATTGAGGGTCTGATGGGTCTTTTGGGGTTTTCACAGGTGAGATCGAGATGAATGACCGATCGACGACAAGGGCCTTTCGATGGGTCTACCATGCGATAGTGTGAGAAGAATGCATATGGCTATGACTAGAGTTAATGGAATTTCAAAACTACCTTAGCCCGTGGCTTAGTGTGTGCGTGTGTGTGTGCGAACCTTCACACTGTCTTGGACAAAAGTTGAATGGTTTTGTAATTCGAACGTCCTTGGCGGCATGGGCTTTCGGCTCGTATCAATATCAGCCATCGGCTTATGGCTCTGAGTATGGCGTTTGAGTTCAGTTTGGAGTATGCGGTGAAACATGGAGAAGTGCGAGAAGCTCTATTGCCGGCCCGGAAGGAACAACTAAACTGGTTCCGATAGATAAACGATTCTTTGAATCGTATAATTGCCTTATCAGGTACGACTTCATACAACCTGCTGTCGGTAACCAGTTCTGTGAATTATAATTATGTGACTTGGACTGGAGATAATTACCTAGTGCAAGACGGATATAAAGATGGAATGTGCAAGTCTTTATATTTCTGGATTTCTTCTGATGCAATCTCTATTTAAGGGTTAGTGACTGGAGGGTGGAATGTGTCAACAGATTTTTTCAGTGTAAGCAAATTTAAATTTCTGTCATTGAACCTAGCTTTTCCATTTCTTTGTGCGCTCGGTGCTCCCGTGGGGGTTGGTCCCCTACCAACCAACACCAACTTTATTGAAGTTCGCGTCTAAATTTTCTGTAAGAACAAGGCCTTGTGAAGGTATACGCCGGTCATACTGGTAATCATGACTAAGCATGAGCTCATGAAGTTGGACGCGTTACCCAGTGAGGCTGCTGATCATTAACTTCGGTTAGTATTTGTGCTGAGTAACTTAGAAATGTTGGCCTTGGTTGAGAGAGACTCAAAAAGATGCTATTGCGGAACTCGGCCAGAGGCTATAGTCTGATACCATGGAAATCATCGAGCCCCTAAGACATGTAGTCCTCGGACTGCATTGTTTTGCCCGGATAAGAGGTCGGCCCCCATTTGAGAGAATCGTGGTGGTTGTGGTTACCCGACTTCGCGGAAACTTATGGTATACTGAGGTCTATGGAATGATAGACTTTGAAATACAAGAGTCATTGGATATACCTCGGTCTTTAGCAAGGACGAAGTTCGTGATTTACTCATGATATTCAAACTCGTACCAATGTAATGTGTGTGTCCTGCATTGGGGTGTTAACCAACACTTTTCTATGCTTCTGATATTGTGGGAAAGCCCACCTTGAAATAAGAGCCCAAAAGGCTAGGTGTTCACGTAACGCATACATTGGATTATCTGTGCTCGAAGATTTATTTTTTTCCACACAAAATGTTGCCTCCTGTTAAACGCCGACTTTGACTTGCACGATTGAGAAGCTTCTCATGACATGTTTGTTAGACTTTGGATGTTTGTCAGCCTTTTGCAAAAGGTAGGTTTGGTTAGGTTAGAGTGGCTGACAGCGTTCGCCAGCACAATTAGACCATTTTAGTCTATTGTGATACTACGCGGATCTTGCCCATTCTCCTATTTATCCATTGGAAAATCATTCTGAGCTCTTTCGATGAAGCGCAGGAGGTTTTCACTTCAGTTTTTGTCAAATCACCGAGATATTGGAAATAGTAAGCTCCAAGGTGTAGCCTCCTTTTGTTTGATAAGTCCGGGCAGTAACAAAGGAGATGAATTGTTGTTTCTTCTTCCTTTTCGTCCATGCAGCTCCTACAAAAGTCGTTTGAGTAGAGGCCTAGCCTTTCTGCGTCCCTGCCTATTAAACATTGTCCTGTCATGACAAAAAACTTCTCATTGGACGTTTAATATGGCTAGGACACGTAGAACGAATGGACACCAACACCCCGGCTCGCAGAGTCCTCGATTTCCAGCCAGACGTCGAACACAGTAGAGGAAGATCTCTTCTTAAGTGGTGTGCACAATTAGAAACCGACCTCAACCAACTTGGAGTGAGCAACTGGATGCAGTTAGCTAAGGACCTGGCTAATTGGAGAGTCGTATGGTGGCAGTAATATACGGTCTATCGAGCGAAATTAGTCCCTTCGATCTTCTTAAGTAACATCCACCAACTCATAAGCAAAATCTGGCCGTATGAAAGTATGCCTGAAGAACGGAACCTCAGCATCGTTTTCCAGATCCACAAAGAAGAAGACCCTCTGAACTGCGCTAACTGCTGAGGCATAACTCCCCTAAACATCGCCTACAAGATCCTACCTGCCGTAATATGTGAACTTCTGAAACCGTTTACCAACAACCTGATCGGCCCTTATCAGTGTGGTTTTAGGCAGGGAAAGTCCACAACAGATCAAATTTTCACTTCGGCAGATCCTGGAAAAAGCCCAAGAAGGCCAAATCGATAAAAACATTTTTTTTTGGCGCATCAGGCTCGTCAGTACCCAGGGCCGAGCTTTTTCACAACCATATACATATGTGTGCGTGTGTACTTCTTGCACGATGGCGGGACTTCCTGTTTTTCTTGACAACTGATACTACTCGGATGAATTGGCCGATCATCATGAGAGGAGGGCAAGTGAAAAATCATTTGGGTGTTTACACGGCTGGAAATCGTACCCAGACCTTCTGGCAGCAGATCATCGCACTAACCATCGCGACACTGATCCCGTCTAGTGTAAATCGATACCCACCATCTATTCAGAGCCGCATATGACAACTTCCAGACAAACTAGCTATACAGAGTCAGGTTTAGTTTTGGTATACCGCACAAACTCCGTTTGTGTAGGATTACGATGGAAAATGTTCCCTACACCAATTAGGGTCGGAAACAACCTCACCTACCCATTCGATGACATAAAAGGGTTTAGGCAAGGCAATGCGCTGTCATGTGACTTCTTTGATCTCATTCTTGAGAACGTTTTTCAAAACTCCCGAGTCAGAGGCACAACCTACCAAAAATCGGTGCAACTTCTAGCATACGCCGACGATATTGACATCATTGGTAGGACTCAACGTGATGTCATAGCCACGTTTGCTGGTATAGAAAAGGATCAGAAAAAATGGACCGTAGCAAAAGCAGATGAAGAAATCCTTGGTCGATTCGAGGGGAAAATTCTTCGAAAAATCTCCGGTCCAGGTTGCGTTGACGGGCTATGGAGACGAAGATCCAACCAAGAGTTGTACACCGAAATGCTTCTGATAAAAAAACTCCGCAAGATGGCTAGGAAATCTAAAAAAAATGGACACCAATACTCCGGCTCGCAAAGTCTTCGATTCCCAGCCCTATGTCGGACGTAGTACAGGATGACCTCGCCTTAAGTGGCACGCACAAGTAGAAACCGACCTCTCAACCAATTTGGATTGCGCAACTCGAGGCAGTTAGCTAAGGAACGGGATAATTGGAGGGTCGTGTTGGTTGAGGCCTAGTTTCATTCCGGACCGTAGTTCTAAAAAAAAACACCGCCCTTCCGCCTAAACATGGCGTGATAGACCCCTTCTTCATTATAATTTTACCTCCCCTATCGTACTCTGCTCAACAAATTTAAATGGAAAAAGTAATTTTGCAACACAAGTCCGTATTCAAATTTGTTCCAAATCTACCACCACGAAGCCTCATTGTACTTCACATGCTAACCACTCGAATGACTAACCCTATAATCGCCAATCAGGCAAAACCCCTGTCACCTCTGCCGAAAGCCCACTCTCATTTATTATACGTTTGCGATTCTTCAATTTGTTTATAGACCTCATTAGGCTTCAAGTCGATTATTCTATTTTTTGAGATTTTTTGTATTAATCGCTAGATACCATAAGCAGCACGCCTTATTCAGCAGGCCTGTATCTGCGCACGTTAATAGATCTGAAGAAGAAGTGTGCGCCGGTGTTAGAAAGTCTCAAAAAACTCAAAAAATTTTAAAAAAAAAGTCCAAAAAGCAACTCCTCAACAACTGTTAGCCGATTTCACATGGAAAGTCCAAAAGTCAAAAAGTCGTACGATGGACATTGGATTGATCGGCTGAAAGTGCTGATTTCACCGTTGAATGCTAGTATGGACAAAGGGGGCATGTCCGGTTGTTGTGAGGCCATAAAACAATCCAGATGATAACTTTTATCTGTTTTTCGCAAAATAATTATAAAAAAAAAAACAAACACCCACCATCGAACAAACTTATCCAAGTGGGTTCGATATCATTGATAAAGTAGGTGTTTGGAGAGAACAAAGAAACTAATTTTCTAAATTTAATCGATGCAGTTGCTATCGAAATAAAACGATTTTTTGAACTTTGGTGATAGGATTTGTCCGATTTATCAAAAAAAAAATTATTTTCGGCAATCGTATGATAAATTTTGGGGTTCCTGTTTCCATTGGAATTGATTGTGGCGCGTGCAAAATTTGTCCAATTGGGTCTTGGCTAGATATCTAGTGAGCATAAACTTGTTAAACTATTAAAGTTGTTATCTTATCAGCTAATTGTGTCAATTATCCAAAAACGCTAGAGTTATTACGTTTGTTGTTTATTTATTTTGCTTACTTTTAGTTCGTACAATTTTATTGGATAAAATTTAAAGGGTGGTTAAATTTTAAGGGCCGATGTTGATTTTGAGTAAAACAAAAATTATTTAGGAAATTGTTGTCATTTATTTTTATTATGATAATATTGGTTGGTTCAATTATGTGTGGAAAAAAATATCGGCCCAATGGTTACTGCGACCCCGGCGGTACAACTCCATCCGATAGTCCAAATTTTCGATGACGCTGAGGCATATTTGAGGTTCTATGCTGTTAATGTGCCGATTTATCTCATCCTTTAGCTCTTAAATTGCAGCTGGCTTATCGACGTACACCTTTTCTTTTAAATAACCCCAAAAAAAGATGCCCAACGTTGTCAAATCACATGATCTTGGCGGCCAATTAACATCGCCACCACGTGAGATAACACGGCCATTGGATTTGTCGCGTAAAAGAGCCATTTTTTCGTTAACTGTGTTGCAGGTGGCACCGTCCTGTTAAAACCACATATCGTCCACATCCATATCTTCCAATTCAGGCCATAAAAAGTTCGTTATCATCTCACGATAGCGAACACCATTCACAGTAACTGCCTGACCGGCTTCATTTTGGAAAAAATACGGCCCGATGATACCGCCAGCCCGTAAACCGCACCAAACAGTCACCCTTTGTGGGTGAATTGGTTTTTCGACAATCACTGTTGGACTATCATTCGCCCAAATGCGGCAATTCTGCTGATTGACGAATCCACTGAGGTGAAAATGTGCCTCATCAGTGAAGACGATTTTCTTCGAAAATTAATCATCCACTGTTGCCATTTCTTGCCACCATTCTGACCATTGACGAGGCTCTTGAAATGGTCAAGAGGCTTTAGTTTTTGAGTCAGTTGCACCTTCCAAGCCGGTGTTATTCCCTTCTTCTTTGCCTATAGAGCTCAATGGCAGATCTCGTCTTCAACTGCAGCTTAGCCTAGTAGGCCTCGTTCTTAGCTGCAAGCACCTGTCGCAATTCTTCATCAAACCAGGGGTTTCTTGTTAGTGGAAGCGAGAAACCTGGCACATCAGTTGCGGCTGATCTAATGGATTGTTGCCATCGTTGCCATTGTTCTTCGACATTCGATGCTGTTGGTACGGTGTTAATCGAGAGGTTAAGGGATCCGCGTTGCGCAAAGTTCTTGTCGTTCCACTTTTAAGAAACGCGTTGTAAGTGTTGGTTGTTTGAACTTGTAAGCGTGAAAATGCAAGTCCTTATGCAAAATGTTCATCAACGACGAGCATGAGAGGTGCAATTGTTGGGCACAACGACGAGTTGAGGTAGAGGGCTAATTCAGCCACACTACCGCGAACAGCAGCAATATTTTCTGCAGCACGAGCTGTACGAGCTGTACGAGCATGCACTGGTATTTACACATCTCCTACAGACCCAGTTTGCTCAAATTTTCGCACGATTTTTACGATTGTACGCACATTTGGACGATAAAATTGACAGAAAAAAGTGCACGATATGCATTTTGATTTGAACGCCCATTTTCATAATAAGCCTGAATAACTTTAACGCGTTTTTCGATTGTGTATCTTTCCACGATTCAAATTGAGTTAGTCTGGAATTGAGAAATTTCAAATTACATGCAGAAAAAAACTTGACATTTAGGTGTGGTTCACATTCATAATCGGCCCTTAAAATTAAATTAAAAAATTAAAAAATAGCCGCCCGTTATTTCTGAACATTCATTGATCATTCTAAAAAGGGGTTCTTGGATTTTGTTTCAAAATTAAGAAGGAAAAATCGAAGTATAATCAGTTTTCTGTGGTCAAGCTTTATGGGTTGAAAATATATATTTTGAAAAAATATATTTCCAATGTATCAACGTGGTTAGACGGCTGGGTCTTACGCACTTGCTGGTTGCATGCTCGACTTTAATTATAATAAGAACTCTGAATACTGAATTTTAAGGAAATCAAATCAGGAAAAGCAGTCCCAGATGTAAGACGGATGAACACAAGAAATTTCGAATTACTGTGAACAAGAATCTTCAATTAATAAAAGCCAATTTTTACAAACAAAAATTCTTAAATGCCAATCATGACCCGATGAAAACGTGGAGAATTGTGAATGAACTGCTTGGAAGAAATAAACTTTCAGTAGATGAAACTATTAAAATCGATTTTCCAAAAACGTCCGAATCTGAAGGCTTAAAAGATATTGTTGAGGAATTCGCGGAGAGTTTTTCGAATCAAGCGGCGAACATTATGCATGTCTGTGACACCAAAACCTCAGGCCACGAGAACTGGGAATTTCAACAAAGTGGAAGCAATGAAACCAGAAGTCTACGAGATACTTTGTCAACTTAGTATCACAAAAGGTCCTGAAGCAGACAACATAAGACCAGTCGATCTCAAAGTGAATGTCATGTGTCTAACCCCAGTAATCACGAAGATTGTAAACCTTAGCTTGTGTCAGTGTTATGTACCTAAGCTCATGAAAACGTCTATAATTCGACAAGGGAGGAATAGAAAACGGCAACGCCAAATTATAGGCCAATTTCAATTCTGCCAGCAGTTGAAAACACAGAGTGATTCATTCAAACCAATTTGGATTTCAAAAACGCAAGAGCACTCAATTGCTACTGGAAGAATTTACCAATGTGGTAAATGCGGGGCTAAGTAAAAATCATCACGTAGACTTCAGCGCAGCCTTTGATACCTTGGTACCCGAAAAACTCGTGGAAAGTGTCAACAAATTGGGATTGAGAGGATTGCTGGCAAGCTGGCTCGAAAGCTATCTGACTGATAGAGTTATCCAAGTCAAGGTATCTGACACATTAAGCCAACAAAAATCAAACAAATACGGTGTACCACAATGTTCCAAATTGGGTCCCATTTTATTCATTCTTTTCACTACCAAAAATTTTTAAAAAATCGATTGCCTATGGTTATGCTGATGATATCGCAATCTTTGTGAGACACAAAGTCTTGCCATGAAGCCATGAAGATATTGCAAAATGAATTCAACGCTGTACCTGAATGGTGGCATGATAACGGTCTAGTGATAAATACAGAAAAAATGCATATTCGGACTCCATCAAAGCCAACCGCAACTATTGAAATCTTTCATCGCAATGATCGCTGTCCAGTACTAAGAAGCAGCAACGCAAAACCATTAAATATCAGGTTTTTCAACAGGGACGCTACAAAAGTTGAGCAGCAGGGACAGCAAACGACGCCATATTTCTTGCCGCTCTTTTGACATTTCTCTTCAGTAAGGTTTGCCATTTCATGATGGAAATATATACGATCCTACAAAGAGTCGAAATTATTAAAATTTACAACCGAAATTCGGAGTCAGTGGCCTAAACGTTAAGAGCGCTACGTCCAATTTATGGTCGTCATAATCGTCCTAGCAGATCAACAATTGAGCGTCTAGTGGAAAAATTTGAATCCACTGACACAGTACAAAATGTTCCCGTCCCAGTGAGACAAAGAAATGCCCGTAGTGTCGAGAATATTGCTGCCGCTGAGGCTTCGGTTGAAGAAAGCCCAAATGTGTCTCTCACACGTCGTTTTCAAGCGTTGGGCATCTCTGTGACGTCGTTGTGGAGAATTTTGCGAAAAGATCTTGAAATACATCCTTATAAGATTAAATTGACGCAAGAACTGAAGCCGCTTGACCACCAGAAGCGTCGTATGTTCTTGAATTGGGCTGAGCAACGACTTGAAAATGATTCGGATTTTCATCGAAAAATCATCTTCAGCGATGAGGCTCATTTCTGGCTGAATGGCTTCGTCAATCAACAAAATATGCGGCATTGCTCAGGCAGCAATTCACACGTACTCCATGAGTCATCATTGCATCCTGAAAAAATTACGGTTTGGTGTGGTTTATGGGCCGGCGGCGACATTGGGCCGTACTTCTTCCGTGATGATCAAGACCGGCACGTAACTGTGAATGGGAATCGCTACCATTCAATGATAACCGAATATTTTTGGCCCCAGTTGGATGATATGGACTTGGGGGACATGTGGTTTCAACAGGACAAGCCACTCAGCGAATGCCCCAATCAATTTATTGGAAACCAAGTTTGGAGAACGTGTTATCTCACGAAATGGTCCAGTCGATTGGCCGCCTCGGTCGTGCGATTTGACGACGTTAGACTATTTCCTGTGGAGCTACGTCAAGTCTATGGTCTCTGCCAATAAGCCAGCGACGATTGATGAACTTCGTACGAATATCGAACGTGAAATTGCAGCAGTATCGGCCGATTTATGCTTAAAAACCGTCGAAAATTGGGTTCAGGGTCTGGACTTCTACAAGCGTGCCCGTAGTGGCCATGCAAAAGAAATCGAGTTCCATACATAATGGCATCGAACGTACTTTCACAGGAATGAAGAATTTCATTGATATTCAAAACCGTTTTTGTTTTATTTAAAAAAAACTTTTGTAGCGCTCTTATTGAAAAACCCTGTACCTATTTTTATTTGCAGATCTATACTCACGATCCGAAGATCAAAAAACAGTGGCTGCCCACCACTTCCTCCGAATTGTGGTTTCGCTACCACAGAGGTTTGCTGAAAGGCATGGATGTATTACCTATTTGAGGTCAATTTTAGCCTCAAGAGCCTTATCAAGGTCACATTTAGTGGACAAAAATCTGAGGCATAAATAAATTTTTATAAATTTGTTCATGTTTACCAGTGAATAACAATCTGAATTGGACAGAACATCAATTGAGCAATTGACAGATACAACATTGAGTTTGTACAGGACCTTTTCTACCCCGGCTTCGCTTTTAACTCTGACAACAACATCTCGTCAGAAATCCAAAGAGGAATTAGTCTTGTCAGACGCTGTATCTTCGGGCTAAGAAGGCATTTCAGTAGTAAAGCTCTGACTCTAATCACTAAGGAGATCCTTTACAATGATGTTGATAAATCAAGGCTCATTACAAAAGTCTGCGGGACTCAGCTTATGGGTACGTCACATCACTGTCAGCTAAAGTTGATAACATAGTTTCATAAATATTTTCAAAAAATTAAGCACGACAAGATGATTAAACCTCTGCCCGATCATCAATGGCTCAATCCAACAACAATTTGCAAGTTCATTTAAAATGATAAACATTTTGATAAAAAAAAAACAAAAAATTAAATAAATCTACGAATAGAAAATTTCGAAAAACCAAATCCACAAATCCACCGGATTGTCATATATTTTCTCACGACTTAATCTTATTTTTGAACCGAACAGACTTCGGACCCCTATATACCTCAGACTGCCAGACTGCTTGTTGAAACGTTCTGTTGGAACAAAAAAAAAGTGTGGATACATAAAATTAAGTACCGGTTCTAATCGAATTGATAATCCTCTTGTTAAGGTATAAAGCTGAAGTCACCGAGCTGCCAAGAGCAGTGAAATCCAAAGACCAACTGTCAGCACGTGGGACCAAACTCTTTTTTTTTTTTATTTGAAGATTAGAAATTTAAATTTCAAACGGAATAGCTGGCTAGAAAGGGGATGAGTTACCAGGCCAAAGCCGGTGCTTCCAGAAATAGCACACTTCCAAATTTGAAATTCATACCCAAACTGTGTGCATAATTTATAATGAGGAAGAATCTAGCTAAGTCCATGCCTCATCAACTTCAGCTCTGACGTTTTTTTTTTTCTCATTCTAGATGAAGATTAACATTTTTTCGAGGTCCACGTTTAATGCCAAAGGGTGCGCCTTACAGGAAACGCTTCGGATGACGACATAGCCCCTCTCTCCCCGCGACTACGACGGACTTGAGTGCGAAATGGGAAATTAATTCCAAATTAGGTAGAACTAAAGACGCACAAGGGTAATCGATTAGCAAATATCATTAGGCTCTTACAAGCTTACACACAATCCTCGTTGATGGGTAAATATTTAGGATTGGATGAAGGCTTGCATCAGCTATTTGCGTAGCACCTTACAATGATGTGCAAAGTTGGTTGCATATTCACGGGTAATTAGCACATAACACCACATAAGTGACGTGAGTATCTACATCCGCTAATGCATTCCTAATGAGTCGGCAACAGATGTACATTTCCACGAGGGCGTTTTGGAAATTTTCCTCCCTCACTGATTAGGGGCGAGACTAGACTTCTTGATAACTCGATGCATTATGTCGAAGTGATATCTCAACGAGTTTTATCAGCGCACGCATCGACTGAGTGGCCGGTATACAGTGACAGCCATGTGATGAAGGAGTGATTTCTGTAAACTCAAAGTCCGACATGAGTTACGATTTCCAATACCTAATGTGACGATGCGACCGACGCGACGTGAGCGCCACTATCAGTATTGGTGAGAAGTGACCGAAAGGGCCATTTGGCCCCTTGAAATGTGTTTTAGCACGATGGTTTGCTTGTTTTATACTTCACTGATTTTAACCATTTTATGCTTTAGGAAAAGAGCAATTGAGAGTTGACACAACGCTGTGTGGTCCTGATTACAAAGGCGGTCAAATGGTAGGCAATGATGGGTGATTTTGTAAGCGTAGTTTTTGTTTTTTAAATCCAATAAAACACTCAAATTTGCATCAATTATTGTAATCGATAAATAGGTCTTTGCCGTTTACGTTTCAAAGACAACTTCATGTAAATGTTGTCTGAGTCGCCCTTTCAAATAGTCCATTCGGAATCTTTCGTCACTTTTTCTATCATTTCGGCCTGCATCCTACGAATTACGCGGGTTATGTTATCCTGTAAGGCTTTAATCGTGTTCAGCTTGTCCACATAGACTAACGACCTTACATAACCCCACAAAAAATTATCAAGAGGCGTTAAATCGCATGATCTTGGCGGCCAACTAACAGGGCCATTGCGATAGATAAGCTGCTCACCAAATACATCCCTCAAAATATCCACTTTTTCACGAGCTGTGCGGCATGTGGCGCCGTCTTGATGAAACCACATGTCAACCAAGTTCAACTCAGCCAAGTTTGGCAAAAAAAACTCACGTTGTTACGGTAAAATTTACCGCAACAGGGCTCACTCTCTTATCCCATAAAATCCTTCCGTTCCCTCTTTTCTTTGTGGTCGCAATACCGGAAGTTGGAGGAAGTGGTGGGCAGCCATGGTCCCATCAGCCAATGGTCCACTACCTTCAGACTCTGAGGGTGCAACCTAAAACAGGTAAAACGAGTGCGACAGAGGAGTCCACTCATGGAGATGATTGTCCAACTCTGTTCGGTGCAGCCCTAGGGAGATTAGGGAGACTCACGACAGAGCTACGCCACACAAAACGTGCGACAGGAGTCCACTAGGAAACGCCGTCGTCGAAGCCCAAAGGACGTGGGAGACTCGCGACGGGCAGCATCGGACAGGAGCGGTCCGAAAAGTTCGATGGGTGAGGGAGGACGATCCCTCGTCGACTCCAACACGATGATGACGGGTGGGGGAGGATGATCCCTGGAACCTACACCCCAACAAATCGTTTGCGCCACAGTATTATTGGCGCAAACGCAAAAACGTACGATGGCATGGAGTAGACGTTCTCCTATTTCACCCAACGAGGGAGCAACGGAGGAGCAGCAGAGGCGTGGGGTGGACGGCCCAAAAGACGCAACAGTAAAAGTCTGGTTCGATAGCTAAGAGAAGACGATCTCTTTCCCCCGACGCTGGAGCACCGGAGGAGCAACAGAGGTGTTTAGGCGGACGGCAAGGTTAGAACACCTCCACTATAACACAAAAATGAACACCAGGGACACCAAACACATGGGACATCATGTCTAACGACAGCCCAAAGACAACTGTCAAAGTGTCCAAGGGCAGCTGTCATATGATCCGACAGATGTCAAAACGGCAAACGGCTGTCGAAAGCGCAGCGAAACGTGTCCAAACACCAACGACACACAAATCTAAGGCCAAAAAGCCCAACATAAAAATAAGAATGTGAAGATGGCACCCGAAGAGAAATCCCTGCCCCAAAATCTGAACGCGAAACCACCAACATAGTTCGCGGAAATGTTGGTTTTGACAGTTCATCTTTTCCTCCTTCCTCAAAGCTTCCTTTCTTCTGATATTTAATCTTCTCCACCATAGTTCGGGTAGTTCGGTTTTCGGATTGGTCGCGGTCAATCAAACATAGGCATCCGGGGCAAATGTTTGATTGACAGAAAATAGTTGTCCAGGATTGACACCGGGGTTTTCCAATGGAATACCGGGGTGATTGTGAAAATCCAATTGGTATATCCAATCGGAAAGAGCAAGTGTGAGGTGTCTGGCAGCGATAGCACGCGTTGGGGAAACACCTGACGTTGATTCGTTAAAATGCGCAGTAAGTCCAGTCACGTATGAACGCGGGTATCTCGAAACTAGTAAGCGCGAACGCACTTTCCAGCCAAAGGGCAGAATGTGTGAGAAGTCGCAGTGGGCTTACGAGTGGAGAGTACTAAGTGTGAATGCATGTGTGTGATTGGATAAACGGGATCGATTCTGGACAACGGGATCGTTAAAAAACAAAGAGAATCTACTTCTTGGATATCAAGCGGAACGAGTAGACGTGCGTAAAATTTTGTGGAAGAGTTTTTTTTGATTATTTAAAAAAAAAGAGTTGAGTGACTTAAAAAAAAAAAAAAATTGGAGCAAAATCCTTTTGAAGAAAAAAAAAGGGGATATCGAGAAGGGAGGAAGGAAAAAGCAGGAAAATCAGGAAGAGCACAGAAGAGCGGAGGAAAGAAGGAAAAGGAAAAAAAAAAAAGAAAGATAAGTAGAGTGTGTAATGGTGTTAGACCGATCAGTGCAAAAAAAAAGTACAAAAGTAGTTGGTTGTTCCGCGGCCGGAAAATTCCCGAGAAAAGACGGGACACGCGACCCCTTTTTAAAATAATTTTAATTAAATTTCGGGAAAAAATTCGTTCGGGGGCCATCTTCGCGGTCCGCCATTTCGATACAGTTGGTATCAATAAAAATTAAATTGGGCGCACCACCCCCATTTCATAACGTTGATGAAACCTCTTCGTTTAATTTTTTTTTGGTTCATATTTGCTTTGGTTTCAATTTTTGTCGTTCATTTTATTTTTCAGGTTTCGTAATTTTCCGAAAATTACGTGGCGTCCAACACTTCATAATTCACTTGGAAGCCAAAGCGCTCCAAGTTTGAACCCACCCCGCACGCTGAGCGAACTGGGCTCTCGTAGTCCACCCACGAGAAGTTACAAATCTTCTTGTGAGTGATCTGCGTTTGACAGTTCGCACACAGGAATTTTTGTAGCAAATTGTCGCCCAACGTGGGGCATCTCTTTCGTTTGTTATATTTTTTTTTTCATTAATTTCGCGTTTTAAATTCGGTTTAGATTTTGTTTTAAAAATAATCTAGTTTTATCGTGTTTTCGTTTTTTCATTTTCCATTGCATTCGGTTAATTTTTTTCTTTTTTTTATTGTGTTTACATTTTTTCTCATGTTACCGGCGATCGTGGACAACCACTTAGGGAAGTTTTTTTTTTTTTTTCATTTTTATAAAGAATTATTTACTCTCTATATCATGGCTCGATATATCGTTTTTTCGTGTATCGTGTATCGTTTCTTCCACAATCCGCTTTGAAGAAAAATGTACCGATGCCACCAGCCCATAATCCACACCAAATTGCCATTTTTTTCGGGATACATCGGTAATTCTTGTATGGTATGTGGCTGTTCATCACTCCAGATGCGACAGTTTTGCTTATTTACGTATCCGTTGAGCCAGAAATGAGCCTCATCGCTGAACACAATTCGATAAAACAGCGGATTTGCATGGAGCAGTTCTAAGGCCCATTCACCAAAAGTTAGACGTTGTGGTAGGTCATTCGGCATCAATTCTTGCACAAGTTGAATTTTTTAGGCTTTCAAACTCAAATCGACACGTAAAATTTTTCATGTGGCTGAGTAACACATGCCCAATGGCTGAGAACGGCGACGAATTGACATTTCACGATCTTCATAAACATTTGACGCTACGACTGCAATATTCTCTTCGGTATGCAAAGTAAATTTGGTGATAACAGCACGAATTGTTGATTCGCTAGGTCGATTACGGTGCACATTTTTCACAGAGCACGAATTTTGGTAATAAATTTCAATAATTTGCAATCCTTGCTCGTTTGTAAGTCTTTCCATGATTAAATGGCGGAGTATACTGAAAACTTTTGACAGATGACGTTTGGACGCCATTATTAACCAGTGCTGCCAACCTGAAAAAAACTGAACCCTTACAAAATCAGCCGTAATGAAACCTTGAGTTTTTACCTAGCTGATGCCTAACAACTCCTAATCTCAGCCTTCACGGGCCTACCACTGATTGCCTAGTAGCTTGACCATAGATTGGGTCCCAATCCCTGTGTAAGGTCTTGGCAGCAGCAGATGAGAACGGGGACAAGACTTATACTCACACTAGAGAAGAATGGAGCTGTCATTTCAGCGAATGTGGTAAGATTTTGTGATCTTTTAAGGTATATAAGCCTGCCGTGAAGAATTGGTTCTGCAAGAGGAAATTGGACACAAAACATGTGTGGACTCCATTCTCGCGCTATGCCTCGGCGTTGCTCGAGAGTGTCTTCATGTTGGGAGGTAAGCATACGGTTTGAATTTGCTTGCAATCAGTATGTATGTTGTTTTTTATTTCCAATAGATGGCGCACCAAATTTTGTGAATATCTTAGACCGAACCTAGGCACCCATATAGGGTGAGCCGATGGAGGTAAAGCGCTGCACCTGGTTTTTATGAAGCAATCGACTGTTTACTCCAAAGATGGACAAAGGTCATCTAGGAAACGCAAAGGGTAAGTCAGGTGGCGGATAATCCAAAAGGCCAACAGCAGATCTCAATTTCGTAGATGATACTGATGGTCCCGTGTCCTATATGTATCCAATAAATAGGAACTGACCCTCCGGGTTGGGGGTTGGTCATTGCGGGAAACCGACAAAGTTCTTGTTGCGAAGCAACCAAGAGCCTGGAAAAGTCCTGACTTTATTGTTGACGACCGCGACGATGCAAATCGAAAAATGGGACAACGACGTTCGTATCTGCACGTGGCATGTGAGAACATTAAACAGGAGAGGTGCAAGCGAACAACTAGCGGAAGCTCTAAGCTGATACAAAGGAGATATTACTGCCATCCAGGAAATACGATTTGATGGGCTGGGATATAGCGAGAGAAAAAACTCATAAGTGACTACCGAAATATGAAGAGAAGATATATTCAGTAATATTGTCGAAAGAATTACACGAAAAACGTCTAGTAACAGTCGTTGGCTAATTGACTTAGCTGCGGAACTAAACGCTCGCCTGAGACAGTAGCCCGGGTATTCCGTGCCAGTCTGATCGGCCTGTTTATAGTATTCCTGTTTTTCGTCTTGGTATCGACACCTCCTGTTTTACCGCAAATTTGAGACGTTTTTTATGACAGCGTTACTCTTGGATGTTTCTAAGACTTTCGTAAGAGGTTAGGCAGTGAAAAAACTTGGCTGTGTGCACCCCGTCCTTAGTAATCCGACGCACTAAGCACTAGGCCAACGCCAATAAAAAAACTTTTTGTCGTTGCCACGACTTGGAAAGGAACACGGACCTTCCCCGTACAAAAACAGGTAATTTACGAATCTCAAGGCTCCTTGAACGAAGATAGTTAAATAAGACAGATGGCCAAGAAGATTGAGTAACGACTTATCAATAGCCCGATGGTAACCGCCTAGGTACTAACCGCCTTATTATTATACAGATCAGACCACCTTTTTTTAAGATAACCCTTATATTATGTGTAAGCATTGTCTTAACGATCAGACTATTAAGAGGGACTCCTGCTGAGAGCCTACGCAGCTTGGTCTTGGTCAATTAAGGAGGGCAATATCATATGCTAGCGACAAAGCTTTGGCGGCTTACTTTCGAAAAATAATTCACTTAAGAAAGATAGATGGAGGATGTAGAATGCAAAAGACAAAAGCACCATTTTCCCTGAAACGTACTTACTTTTGTAGATCTACAGTTCGGGTTAATCTGTCCTCAACCAACCTGACTTGCAAACACTAAATTGGTTGAGATCGGCTTCTACTTGTGCATGTCATAGAAAGGAGAGATTTTCCTCTGCATATGGCTTGGAATTCTAGAATATTGGTTTTGGAGCATTGGAGGTTTCCTTAGTTGCAAGAATAAGCTACGTATACTACGTACAGAAGGTTAGAAAAATGTCTCAACTAGCTTAATGTGGATTTTTACTGACCAGGTTAAAGTCGTAGTGCTTACTTACTTAAGTCCGGAATGAGCCTGGGCCTCAACCAACATCCCTCTCGATTTAGCCCGGTACTTAGCTATCTGCCACCAATTGCGTCTTCCAAGTTGGTTGAGGTTGGTTTCTACTTGTGCGCGCCACTTAAGGCGAGATCTTCCTCTACTGCGTCCGACGTTTGGCAGATAATCACAGACTCTGCGAGCCGAAGTATTGATGTCCATTCCTTCTACATGCCCTAGCCATCTTAAACGTAGAATGCAGAGTTTTCTAACCAGGGGCATGTCGCTGTACAGTTCATATAGTTCTTGGTTGAATCGTCGTCTTCATAGCCCGTTAACGCAAAGGGGACCGACGATTTTTCGAAGACTGTTCCTCTCGAATCGACAAGAATATCTTCATTCGCTTTTAAGACGATCCATGCTTCAGCGCAGTAGAGTAGGACTGGGATGATCAGGGTCTAAGTAGTTCTAGTGAGTGCTTTACTACTTCTTAGCCCGAAGAAACAGCGGATGGCAAGAGTTATTCTTCGTTTAATTTCTGACGAGATGTTGTTGTCAAAGTTGATAGCGGCGCCGAGATAGACAAAGTTCCGTACTACTTCCAAGTTCTATCTGTCAAAGGGCCAATCCGTCGATGTTGAGTGTCCTTTCGTGCTGAAATCATGTACATAGACTTGCCCTCATTTACTGCTTAATCCATTTTTGCCGCTTCCTTCTCTACACTAGCAAACGTGGCTATGAGATCACGTTGAGTCCTTCCAATGATGTCAAAATCGTAGGTGTATGCTAGTAGTTGCACCGATTTTTCGAAGATTGTGTGTGTGGCTCTGGAGTTTTGCAAAACCTTTTCAAGAATGAGATCAAAAATGTCACATGACAGCGCATCGCCTTGCCTAAGTCCTTTTTTGGTATGGAATATGTTGGTGTGGTCGTTTCCGACTCTGATGGAGCAGCGAGAATTCACCATCGTCATCCTATACAAAAGGACGAGTTTTGGCGGTATACCAAAACTAGATATGGCTCTGTATAGATCGTCTCTATAAATGCTGTCGTATGTGGCTTTGAAATCGATAAATAGGTGGTGGGTAACGATTTTAACTTCTTGGGTTTTTTCAAGGATCTGCCAAAGTTTGAAGATTTGATCAGTTCTGGATTTTCCTGGCCTAAAACCACACTTATAATGGTCGATAAGGTTAGTGTCAAACGGCTTTAGGGGTTCGCATATTCCTGCAGATACGATCTTGTAGGCGATGTTGAGGAAACGTATGCATCTGTAGTTTTCGCAGTTCAGAGGGTCTTCTTTTATATGGCTAGGGCAAAGGGTCCTGAGGTTCCATTCTTAAGGCATACTTTCATTCGACCAGATTTGGCTTATGAGTTGGTGGATTTTATTTTCCAAGTCATCTCCGCCGGCTTTATAAAGCCCAACGGGAAGCCCGTTATTTCCGGCAGCCTTATTAAGCTTGAGTTTAGATATTGCTATCCTCACTCCACTCAGGTCGGGTGGTTGGCAGTTTTCGCTGTTGACAGCTAAATGTTGTTCATCATCGCCGTCTTACAGTCTGCAGAGGTGGTTCTTCCATATCCTCAGCATCGGCTGTGTCTCAACTACGATATTTTTTTCTTGTTATCGACAGCATTCTGTTCGCGCCTTTTATACTTTTTTTATACTTTGGTTAAGCTTGCGAACATCGTGCTTGGAGTGGCACCTCTCCATATCCTCGATCGTGCGCTTTTCATGCTCCTTTTAATTCTTTCTGAAAAGCCAGTGTTCATACCTTCTTCTCTCGCACTAGAGCTCGTAGTGGAGCTCTTAAAATTCGTGGTTAAATCTTTAGCTCAATAGTTTTTTGTACGCAATTTGGACCGAATATTTGTCTTTTGAAACCCAAGTTCTGTGGTATCCTTCTCTACTGTACTTAACGCGGTGCTGACATCTCCATGAGTCCAATGTCCAATCAGCGATGCCATGTTACACAGCTTTATGAAAGATGGTGGCCTTTATGTTGTGTCTACGGAGTTTTCAAGAATATCAAACAAATCACATAAAAATTCATGTCCTTGTCCAAGTCCATTTTTGGTCAGAGTCGACCTTGATGGAGCAGCAATAACTTAAAAATTCAAAGCAATCAAAGCTAGATATTGCTCTGTATAGTTCATCTCTATAAATTCTATCGTAAGCAGCCTTGAAATCCGCTTTTCCAGGATCTTCTGAATTCTGAAGATTTGATTATTTGTAGACTTCCCCGGCATTAAGCCAGACTGATATCAGCTTATTGATGAATTATTTTAGGCGTTCAAATATTATCTCAGATAGGATCTTGTAAGTGATTTTGGAGCAGACTTGTGCCTCTGTAATTCAAACCGCCCTGAGGGTCCCCTTTTTTGTGGTTTGGACACCCCGATTTTTGCAACAACCCTTGAGCCAAGATAAACTTCAAATCTCTGCCAATAGGTTCGCGACGACAAGAAATACGGAAAAGTCGCATTGAAGATCAAACGATCCAAGATGCTCGGCCTCATAAATTGAATCGCTAATATCAGCATGCTTAGGATCGACGAAAGTTCATTAAATCTTACGGAATGACCTTCAGATAAAACGTAGGTACGGATTTAAACTAAACAGTTTCGAAAGCTGCCGTATTGAACATTTCAAAAGGTGCATTCACCTTAACAAACCTTTTAAATGCAAGCAGGTTCTTAAAACCGGAATATCTCTGTCAATATCGTCGGTTTTTGTTTTGTTTTTTTAAACTGCTGAAGATTATCAGTTCTTTCGTGTAAACTGAGTTTTCGAAGGCATTAACAATAAAACCGATGCTGTTTTAACCTTCACCACGTATTTATGTGCATAAACCGCACCAGCCAATTTGCATGCGATACAAAACACTGAAATGTCCAGAGGGCAAACGGGTCTTGATTGCGCTTCTATTTACGTTAAGTTTGAAAACAAACCTGCATTCCTCCCTCCTAAGGTCACCCATATTTATTTTCGTCAGCAAAAACTTCATTTCAACGTTTGATAGTTCACTTTAGAGGAACTCGTGTGTTATCTCAAAACCAAAGTACGCAGGCACAGCGAAACTTATCAGCGTTAGACAGCCGCCAGACGGTTGTAATCCAACAATCTAGATAGAAGTGGTTTTTCGAATTCTTGTACTAAATTACTTAATACGACTGCCCCCGTAGGGCAGTCGCAAGTCGGTCTTATCAAAATCAGATGGCCATTGGGTATACAGACTTGGAATATTCTCATTACTCGTGGGCGCTATTATAAGCTTATGGTGTTTTCAGTGTAACCTTACAGGCATTATCTGGGTAACCACTGGTAGCCAGAGTTGCCGTATGAAATCTAAGACTATGGCGGGCCATTTCGAAAAAGTGCGTGCAATTTTTGGAGTAAATGCTCCAAAAATTGCACGCAATTGCAGGAGTGTTGATATATTGCAACATCGGTAACTTATTGCACTCCACTTGGAAAGAATCCACAAAAACAAATATTTCCAAATTTTCAGAGCTGAATTCTTAAATAAGACCAGTGGTGGGTCCGTGACTAGGTCGTGAGCAACGTTCTCTTTTACAGCGGGTTGAGAATTGGACGATTTTCATAATATGGCCTAAGAACATTTTGATGCCAAAAATGATCTAAATAAATTCTAAATGTGATTATAAGAACGTTTTTTCCAGGAATTTGCAGAATCATGGTTTTTCGTTATTTGCCAAAACTAAAAATTCCGTTTGGAGATAGTTAGGCCAAAACTAACGAGCCTGTTGCGTTAAAAATTTGTATTTTAAGTACCGGTAAAAGATGGTTTGGTGCTGTAGAACGAAGGTAGACTCTGATTGGCCTTAACTTTGCAAGGAACAGTCGTTATTTTTACCTCCAAGTGGTAACCATCGGGTACTAATCTCATTCAACCAGATTTCACTTGCTAAACGGTAAGTGCGAGTGTTAATAACAAGACGAAGAACAGCAACACCATAAACGGCTTCGTCTAGGAATTTCAAGGGCAAGTCTGGAAAGCTGCCAACGGCAAAGCTCAATCCCGTTGTGAATACTGATAGCCCCGTGTCCTAGGGCTGTCTAATAAATTGTAACTGGTCCTCCAGGTTGGGGGTTGTGCTTTGGTTTAACTACCCACCCATGAAAAGAAAAAACATTATTACGAAGAATACAACAGCCTCGGACAGGACTGATTTTATTCTTGACGAAACTGCTTAACGAAAAAAGGACAACGATGTTCGGATCTGCACCTGGAATGTGAGAACAATAAACAGGGAGAGGTGCAAGCGAACAACTAGCCGAAACCCTATGTTGCTACAAAGAAGGCATTACTTCTTCTTCTTCTTCTGCTTATCTGGCTCTACAGTTCGAAATGAACCTGGGCCTCAACCAACATGTCCCACCAACTAGCCCAGTCCTTATCTATCTGCTCCCAGTTGCGCACCCCAAGTTGGTTGATTTTAGTTGAAGCAGACATTACTGTCAAGAGGAAATATGATGGAATGCAACGGGCAAAACAAGGATGAAAAACTGTGACGTCTACGACGGATCGAGCAGCAACAGCGACTATTTGGATGCAAATTTGTTATAAGTGCCCGACTAGGCTAGAAGTCTTATGTTTTCAAGGCTCTAGCGAACGCATTGTAACAACCCACATTGAGGTCAAATTAGTCAAGATAAGCCTTATATGCGCTCACGCCCCGACGGAGGAAACAGATGATATTGCTAAGGGTTGGTTCTATGAGCTCCTTGACAAAACCTATGAGCGACTACCGAAGTACGCAGTAAAAATTGTGCTGGAAGAGAAGACATCTTTGGCAGAATTGTCGGAAAACATAGCCTACGCGTCTGGTAACGGACTTAGGCTAATTGACTTCGCTATGGAACGAAATGCCACTATAGCCAGCACACGGTTACCTCACCACGAAATTTAAAAGGGGACATGGCGGTCTACAGATCAACGAACGGTTAACCAAATTGATCACATTGCGATAGGCAAGAGGCACGCATCCAGTATTTCGGATGTCCAAACGTTCCAAGGAGCTAATATCGACTCGGTTTCCTGGTTTCAGCCAAGGTAAGAATGCGGATAACCACCACGCCAAAACAATCCAGAAATACTGTGAAAAAATTTTATTGTCGAAAGACTGAAATCGCAAAAGACCGCCAAGAACTTTGCTCATCGCGTATCTCTTAATCTCACGATTAACACCATACCAACAGGATCTAATATCGGAGAACAATTGTTACGATGTCGACAGGCCATTAGATAAGCCGCAACTGATGTGGTAGGTCTCTCGATAGGTCTCTCCCACCAGCAAGAAACCCTTGGTTTGAAGAGGAACGCGGCCTACAAGATTAAGCTGCTGGTGAAGACGAGAGCTGCCGTTGAGCTCTATAGGCAGAAATGAAGGGAAGAACACCGTCTTTTCAGAAAGAAGAAAAACGACCTTCATCGATTTCAAAGCAGCATATGACAGCATCTATAGAGACTTGCTATACAGAGCCATGTCTAGTTTTGGTATACCACCCGAAAACGTCCGTCTTTGCAGGATGACTATGGAGAATTCTCGCTGCTGAATTCTCATCGACACATTCGATACCAAAAAAGGATTTAGGCAAGGCGATGAGCTGTGACTTCTTCAATTTGATTTATGAGACGATTGCGCAAAACTCCCGAGCCAACACCAGAGGAACAATTTTCCAAAAATCGGTGCAACTATAGGTGATCCAAGTAGAGATACTTTTTTCAATAGCCTTTTTTTGACAGATCACGTGTGAGTCGTGTCATGCTGTCATGTTATTTTTGTTTAGTATTGTTTGGCATTTCATAATGGAAAGTCTTACGCGTGAACAACGTTTACAAATTGTTCAACTTTATTATGAAAATTCACGTTCTGTGAGGAATGTGTTTCGTGCACTTCGCTCAACTTATGGTCAACATAATCGGCCTACTGAGCGTACTATTCGCAACACCATCACCCATTTTGAGACCCAGCATTCATTATTGGATAATATTCGACCGAATAGACCACGTCCAGCACGCTGTGAAGAAAATATAGCGGCCGTAGCTGAGAGTGTACACGAAGACCGTAGAGAGTCGATTCGGCGCCGTTCGCAGCAACTCGGACTGACGTATGGAACGACTTGGCGCATTTACGTCAAGATCTTAAATTGAAAGCGTACAAAATACAGCTTGTGCAACAACTGAAGCCGCTCGACCTTCCCAAGCGACATCGCTTCACTCTATGGGCTCTTGAAAAGTTCCAAGAATATCCGACGTTTTCGAGGCAAATTTTGTTTAGCGATGAGGCCCATTTCTGGCTCAATGGGTATGTAAACAAACAAAATTGCCGCATTTGGGACGAAGAGCAACCTGAAGAGATTGAAGAACTGCCACTTCATCCAGAAAAAACAACGGTTTGGTGTGGTTTGTGGGCCGGTGGAATCATCGGTCCATATTTCTTTAAAAATTATGCCGGTGCGAACGTAACCGTCAATGGCGACCGTTATCGTGCCATGATAACCGACTATTTGATGCCTGAAATTGAAGCTCGTGATCTCGGCGACATTTGGTTTCTGCAAACGGCGCCACTTCCCACACATCGCATCAATCAATGGACTTATTGAGAGAACATTTCGGTGAGCACATAATTTCACGTTTTAGGCCGGTCGATTGGCCACCAAGATCGTGTGATATCACACCGTTAGACTTTTTCCTGTAAGGATATGTAAAGTCAAAAGCTTATGCCGACAAAACCGCTTCGATTCAGGCCTTGGAGGAAAACATCACGCGTGTCATTCGCCAGTTACCAGTCGAAATGCTCGAACGAGTGATCGAAAATTGGACTCAACGGATGGACCATCTGCAACGTAGCAACGGCCAACATTTGATAGACATAATCTTCAAAAAATAAATGCCAAAGAATGTTCTTTCAAATGATAATAAACATTCTCCATGAAATTTGAATTTTCTGTGTTTTTTTCTTTAAAAAAGTAGGGAACCTCGAAATGGATCACCCTTTACAAGCATTCGGCGACGATATTGACATCATTGGTAGGACTCAACGTGATGTCATAGCCACGTTTGCTAGTATAGAGAAGGAAAGCAACAAAAATTGGTTTCGTAGTAAATGAGGGCCAGGAAGAGCTAAGTATATGCTGTCGACGAAAGGACACCGAACATCGACGAATTTGACGAAACGTCACTATTGACAGATATAACTCTTAGGTAAGTAGGTAGGTAGATGTGGCGGTTCAATGAAGCCATGTGGCAATGATCAGCATTTTTGTTACCACTACTCGTGTGTGTCTAGCAAAACCACATTTCGCGTGATACCTTAGATACCTTTTTGTTCCAAAACTATTCTGCAGAACCCCCGGCTGTTCAATTTTGTACAAGCTTGTCCGAGTATAGCCCTTGTTCGCAGTTGTATTGAATCCATTGCGATGCGTTTTTGACTCTAGTTGACTGATGCCGAGTGAAGGTGATACCATAGCTCAACATTTTAAATGTAGAAGTCCCATCAAACCCGTTCTTAACAAAAATACTGAACTCTTTTTAAATGAAAGATAAACCTAGACAATGAATTTGTATCTGAAAGTCAAGGTAAGCCAAATGGTTACAGTTCTACGAATTTATTGAAAATATTCCATTCCAACTTGTTTGCGCCATTCTGAGTCAGAGAATCGGACATACCATGACCTTACCTTACGTTATTTTTATCTGAAGAATTAAAGTCTCTAGACCTAATATTGTTGTCCATGAATGGATTGTATAACTAGCTGGCATTTATGATTTTTTCGATACGATTACAGTTAAAAAGGAACGTGCCGACATTTTTATTACACAAGTCCAAGCTAAAGTACAAGGTCTTATAATGTTTATCCAAAGCAAGTCCCAAGTCCATTATCGAGCTGTAAAACCAGGTCAATTTAGTAATTATTGTGAATTAACAGTTAAAGGTTGTGTCATAAAGATGGATGTTATTATATCGGTCTTCTGAAACAAATTGGTGGGATGTGTTATAAAGGTTTATGAATCTAGTATTTGATGATCCTCAATCTTGCCAAGGTAATCGTTAAGGGCGTATAAGGGGTCTTGATATTAGGTATAGAAACGGCCTGGCAATGAAAATCTTTAGGTCATTCGTTCAATTAAGGTCTTAAAGGTTGAAATCAAACGACCGTTTCAGTTTACTTTGCTCTAGCAAGGTCCATGTCGTAACAGTTTGGAGTGAAGTGTAACGTGATGCGGTATTTGTTTTCTGCCCTAGGTTTTAGAAGTCACCTCATCCAAAGATTTAAGAATTTTCAAGGAATAACTGTTCTCGTGCATCGGTAAATAATTAAAAAAAAAAAAACGCGATCATTTATTATTCTTTGCGAGGCAATTTCACGTCGACACTAAAGGCCTAGCTTAGGGATTAAACTCGACCTTAATTGCGCATATATTTTTCAATCAATAAAAGTCCTGAGATAATGCCGAGTTAGTCCCGCAAATTTTGGGGCTCTAGTCTCGAGTGGTTATTCTGCAATCAGACGCTCAGTAGATATGCATGGTAGGTTTGGTGGGTCGATGTGGTAGGCGGTGTACGTCTTTCCCCATCACACTCAGCTCAATATATACGCAATGTGATGCCCACAATTTTAGTTGGTTCAATCATTTCTCCCATTACTGTCCCTTGTAGCCAGTCCCTTTCAGACCTTCCAGATGTTGTTGCAAATCTATATTTACGTGAGATCTTGAAAAAAGTAATTTCCTAAGGTTCTTATTCTTGAGGCCTGGGCAGTGCCACAAAAATTTTTTGTGAATTTTTTTATCATTGCAGCCCCTACAAAGGTGGTGATGATCTATAAAGCAGAGATAGCTTTAATTGGAACATACTTACTTACTTAAATGGCGCTACAGTCCGGAATGAACATGGTCCTCAACCAACATGCCTCTCCAATTAGCCCGGTCCTTAGCTAACTGCCTCCAGTTACGTACTTCAAGTTGTCACTAAAGGTGAGGTGTTCCTCTACTTCGTCCGACAACTGGCTGGGAATCGAAGACTCTGCGAGCCGGAGTATTGGTGTCCATTCGTTCTACACGCCTAGCCATCTTAAACGTCCAATGCGGTGTTTTTTTTGACCAGTAGCATGTCGCTGTAGAGCTCGTATAGTTCTTGGTTGAATCTTCGTCTCCATAGCCCGTCAACGCAAACGGGACCGAAGATTTTTCGAAGAAGTTTCCTCTCAAATCGACCAAGGATTTCTTCATCCGCCTTTGAGACGGTCCATGTTTCAGCGCCGTAGAGTAGGACTGGGCTGATCAGGTATTTTGAGAAGCTGATCCTTAGTAGTTCTAGTGAGGGTTTTACTACTGAATTGCCTTCTTAGCCCGAAGAAACAGCGGTTGGCAAGAGTAATTCTTCTTTTAATTTCTGACGAGATGTTGTTGTCAGAGTTAATAGCGGAACCGAGGTAGATAAAGTCCCGTACTACCTCAAAGTTATATCGGTGAATGGTGACATTCTATCCAAATCGTCGATGTTGTGTATCCTTTGGTGTTGACAGCAAGAATTCTCCATCGTTATCCTACACAAACGGACGAGTTTGGGCGGTATACCAAAGCTAGACATGGCTCTGTATTTTGAAATCGACGAATAGGTGGTGGGTATCGATTTGGACTACATGGGTTTCCTGGCCTAAAACCACACTGATAAGGGTTTCAGGCGTTAAAATATTGCGGCAGATAGAATCTTGTGTGCGATGTTGAGGAGACTTATGCTTCTGTAGTGGGCGCAGTTCAGAGGGTCTCCTTTTTTGTGGATTGCGAAAAGGATGATGAGGTTCCATTCTTCAGGCATACTTTCGTCCAAACATATTTGGCTTAAGAGTGGTGGATGGTGTATGTTACTTACCAAGTCATCTCCGCCGGTTTTACAAAGTTCGGCGGGAAGGCCATCATTTCCAATAGCCTTATTAAGCTTGAGTTTATATATTGCTCTCCTCACTTTACTAATATTGGAAGGATGGTAGTTTTCTATGTCGTCGCCAGTGTTGAATGGTTCCTTATGCCTGACCGCGGAATGTTGTTCGTCCACGCCTTTTAAAAGTCTACAGAAGTAGTTCCTCCAAATCCTCAGCATCGACTGTGTCTCAACTACGATATTTCCTTGTTCATCTCGACAGGATTCTGTTTGAGCCTTGCATCCTTGGCTTTAACGTTTTACACTTTTGTTAAACTTCCGAACATCGTTCCTGGAGTGGTACCTCTCTGTATCTTCGATCGCTCGCTTTTTTTTCCCTTCTTTCTGAAAAGCCGGTGTTCTTCTATTCTTCTCTGCCTATAGAGCTTAATGGCAGCTCTCGTCTTCAGCTCTAGCTTAGCCTTGTAGGCTTCGTTCTCGGCTGCGAGCGTCTGTCGGCTCTTCTCATCAAACCAAAGGTTTCTTGCTGGTGTGCGCGAGAAACCTAGCACATCAGTTGCGGTTGATCTAATGGCTTGTTGGCATCGTTGCCATTGTTATTCGACATTCGATGCTGGTGGTATGGTGTTAATCGAGAGGTTTAGGGATACGCGTCGCGCGAAGATCTTGGCGGTCTCTTGCGATTTCAGTCTTTCGACAACTTTTTCACAGTATTTCTGGATTTTTATGGCGTGGTGGATATCCGCATTCATACGAATCGATGTTAGCTCCTCGGAATGTTCTGACATCCAAAATACTGGATGCGTGTCTCTTGTCTATCGCAATGTGAATAATTTGGTTGAACGTTCGTTGATATGAAGACCGCCATATCCCCATATAGATATCTAGCTGAAGAAACCGAGTGCGAGCCTACAAGACGAAGCTGAATGGGAAAAGGAAAGATGCAATTGAACGAAGTCAAAAAAATAGGAGCCAATCCAGTGGCTTAAAAAAACAAAATAAAAAAAAAATTCTTAGGATATCCGCGAAGCCTAAAAGCAAAACCAATTTTCAAAAATTTGTTTGCGAACTAAACGAATTCAAAAAAATCAGCCACTCCCCAAAAGTTAGTTCAGACTGCAACCATAGAGCAAATATCCTCGATACACAAAATGATTCCCATTTCGCCGTTTCTTCCTCTGCTCTTCAAAAGACAGAGTTGTGCTAAAACCCTACAAAGGTATAAAAAACTTTAAAGTTATTCCTAACTCTTTGAGGTGGCGGTATTGTCTACGTGACATGCTTGACGTGCCTTATATAAGTGCAAGCACAGCTAAGGAGCGTGCGAAATCTACTTGAGAAGATAACAGTCATTCCCAGTAATGTATCACGTGTTCCTTACGTCATATATCAGTAATCAATAATAACTCAAAAGCCCTCTTCAAGACCGAATACGTTTTCATCTTATTTGATATTTTATCACAATTATTCCATCGGGGTTTTTACCAGTCATCCACCTAAGAGTGCACCATACACATCAGTGCAAGTGCAATCGTTACTCATCGATTGCACAAGTCAAGCAGTTCTTAACAAGCGTGTCTGATAGGAATGACTTGAGGGCACATTATCGATTTGACAATGAATTAATAAAACTTGTCATTGAAAGGACATAACTGTCTTTTGTTCTTCCCCTTCCAACGTATAACCCCATCAGTCCATCGATTTGAAAATCTAAACGAGATTTGTTTACTCAGTTCAGAGATATACTCTGCGTATTAGCTTGAACTGTCTTAGCTTGAACGGTAGAATTTTTTATTTTCGCAAAACTTTCCTCAAGACCTCTAATCATGTTACGGATGCCAACTTTTTCGAGTCTCTCCTTAAGATTGCATGGATGTTGCGGAACGAGGGCAAACTCTGAATTTGGCCGATGCCCAGCCTTGTAGTCAAAGTACACATAATTGTGCTAAGTTCACCTCCAACTTGTAACCATCGAAAACTGGTCCAATCCAAACGGATTTGATTTGCTAACTTATAAGCGTGAATGTTGATAACAAGACAAAAAAAAACAGCAAACGGAATGAATACCCTGCATGCTTTCCCAGGAGAACCTAGACGAGCTGTTTCTAGAAATTTAAGGGAAGTCAGGCCCCTTGAACAGAGATGGTGGCGGATTAACCAAATGGCCAACGCAGCGCTCAATCCCGTAGTAGGTACTGATGACCCCGCCCTATTGGAACTGTGGGGGTTGTGCCTTGGGTTAACTGCCCACCCTTCTAAAAACCTATATGTTACGAAGCAACCCATAGCCTTGGGAAGGACTGATTTTATTGTTGACGAACCCTCTAAACGAAATAAGGACAACGACGTTCGTATCTGCACCTGGAATGTGAGGACAATAAACACGAGAGGTGTAAGCTCACAACTAGAGCAAACCCTAAGTTGCTACAAAGCAGACATTACTTCTTCGTCTTCTTCTTCTTAAGTGCTTCTACAGTTCGGAATAAACCTGGCCCTCAACATGCCTCTCCAATTAGCCGAGTAATTAGCTATCTACCTCCAGCTGCGCACTCCAAGTTGGTTGATGTTAGTTGAAGCAGACATTACTGTCATGCAGGAAATATGATGGGATGGGCCAGGAACAACGAGGATAAAAAACTGTGACGTCTACTCCGGTCCCTGTTATTGTAAGCAGCAACAGCAACTATTCGGATGCAATTTTGTACTAAGTGCCTGAATAGGCTAGAAGACTTATATTTTCAAGACTCTAGCGAACGCATTGTAACAATCCACATTAAGGTCAAATTAGGCAAGATAAGCCTTATATGTGCTCACGCACCGACCAAGGAAAAAGATGATATTGCGAAAGACTGCTTCTATGAGCTCGTGATGGTAAAATCTGCCATCCCGAGTTCACCCCTACGCAATGGTAGCAGTATTGTCGGAAAACATAGCCTACGCGACGACACGTCTGGTAACGGACTTAGGCTAATTGACTTCGCTACGGAACGAAATGCCACTATAGCCAGCACACGGTTTCCTCACCTCGATATCCATAAGGGGACATGGCGGTCTCCAGATTAACGAATGAAGCAAGAAACCCCTGGTTTGATGAGAAATGGCGACAAATGCTCGCAGCCAAGAACAAGACCTACAAGACCAAGCTGCAGGTGAAGACGAGAGCTGCCATTGAGCTCTAAGGGCAAAGCAGAAGGGAAGACCACCTGATTTTCAGAAAGAAGAATAAAAATGACAGGAAAAGCGCGCGTTCGAGGATGTAGAGAGGTGCCACCACAGGAACGATGTTTTCAAGTTTAAGTGTAAAATCTTTCTAGTGTGAAATGTCAAAGCCCAGGATACAAGGCTCGAACGAAAAATCCCAAGAAGTCAAAATCGATACCCACCACCTGCTAATCGATTTAAAAGCCGCATACGACAGCAATTTTAGAGACGAACTATACAGAGCCATGTCTAGTCTTGGTATACCGCCTAAACTCGTCCGTTTGTGTAGGATGACGATTTAGAATTCCCGCTGATCCAATAGGCTCGGAAACGACCTCACCGAAACATTCGATAGCTGAAAGGTATTTGACAATGGGATGCGCTGGGACTTCTTCAATTTGATACATGAGAGGATTGTGCAAAACTCCCGAGCCGACACCAGAGGCACAATTTTCCAAAAATCGGTGCAACTACGATATTGACATCATTGGTAGGACTCAACATGATGTCATAGCTACGTTTGCTAGTATAGAGGAGGAAGTGCCAAAAATGGGTTCAGCAGTAAATGAGGGCAAGGCGAAGTATATGCTTTCAACTCGAGAGGACACACCACAGACGAATTGGACAGAACGTCACCATTGACAGATAAAACATTGAGTACGGGACGGACAACAACATCTCGTCAGAAATTAAACGAAGAACTACTCTTGCCAACCGTTGTTTCTTCGGGCTAAGAAGGCAATTCGGTAGTAAAGCCCTCACTCGAACTACTAAGGATCAGCTACTCGAACTACCTGATCAGTCCAGTCCTGCTCTACGGGGATGAAGCATGCACCGTATCAAAAGCGGCTAAAGAAATCCTTGGCCGATTCAAGATGAGGAAAATTCTTCGAAAAATCTTCGATCCCGTTTGCGGTGACGAGCTATGGAGACGAAGATTCAACCAAGAACTATACGAGCTGTACAGCGACATGTCCCTGGTCAAAAAAAAAACTCCGCATTGGACGTTTAAGATGGCTGGGACATGTAGAACGAATGGATACCAATACACCAGCCAGACGTCAGGTGCAGTAGAGGAAGACCTCGCCTTAAGTGGCGCGCAACTAGAAAACGATTCCAACCAACTTGGAGTGCGCAACTGGACTCAGTTAGCGAAGAACCAGGCTAATCGGAGGGACATGTTAATTCCGGACTGTAGCGCCACTTAAGTTAGTCAGTTAGTAGTAAAGCCCTCACTCGAACTACTGAGGAGATCCTATATAAGATCCAGGTCATCCAAGTCCTCCTCTACGGCGCTGAAGTATCCTTGGTCGATTCGAGAGGAAAATTTTTCGAAATATTGTCGTTCCTCTTTGCGTTGACGGACAATGGAGACTAAGATTCAACCAAGAACTATACCCTTGGTTGAGCTGGAGCTGCGACATTCTCCTGGTCAAAAATCTTCGCATTGGACGTTTAAGATGGCTAGGACATGTAGAACGAATGGACACCAATGCTCGGACTCGCAGAGTCTTTGAATACTGACAATAAAAATCGAAGAAAGCCAGAGTAGCTTAAAGTATGAGCGTTATGGAAGCCTGTAAAAGATTGAAAAGGTCAGATGTTGGGTAGAAAAGTGTTTTCCTAAAAATGCTCCCTATTGACAGAGATCTAGCCAGTGGCATTAAATTTAAAGGAAGTTCCTCGTATGTTCCTTCGTCACCACATTCCACACAAATGTCGTCATATTTCTGTCTACTTCCACCTCCACACGAGTAAAATTAAACACACAGTCCGAGCATACTAGCATCAGCGATAAATGCACTCTTCCGTGATACAAATTGCTGGATATACAAGCTTTCGTGTAGCATCCTCATATTCTAGACACACCCCTTCCACAAGCCGCTTGTTCAAACAACCGTGAGAATTAATTGTTTTTGTTAATTGACAACCACGAAAAAATTGAAAAAAAAAAACAGCTCGTAGGCAGGCGCTACCCCAAGATCAGCCGTAATCATCTTGTCAAGAGCTCTGTGATTTATTCTTCCCAAACTGACACATCTGACCATCAGAGTTTCGGCAGCGGCTTCCGCCATTAATACCTGCCGTGACAGTTCTCAATAGGTTATGATGGCAGACCTTTGATCTCTCAGACCGTAAGGGCCGGCCGAAATTCGAGTTTTAGTGACAACACGAGCGAATAATAATTTCGTAGTTTCACCATAAAATGCTAATTAATCAGAAATCCGGTTTATGCATCAAGCTTTAGCAAAGTCGTTAGCAGGTGGGTATTAACAAGGAAGCCAAATATAAAATTCTAAAATTATCAATGCTAATGCCGGCTAGGGGGTTCTATCAGGTTCTATTCATTCACAAATATAGGTTCAGTTCTACAGCCACAAGCCAGTTCCACAGCCACAAGCGAGCCTAACCACCTTGGTTATACATTTGAACTTTGATCTGTCAAAATTGTGCTCCGTTTGCATGTCGCATTGAAAAGATGAAGGAGTACCTCGGTTTGGCTTTAAGTAGTTCCGGTCAGAATACCCCTTACACACACACGCCGTTCGTCTTGACTGGATGCTAATTGCATGGCAAACAGTTTGAGCTTGATGGGCTGTAGGCTATAGCTGTATCTATTCTCATGTGTTTGTACAGTTAATGCCGGATTGAGTGACAAACTATATAAAATAGTCTGAGGGTGCTTTTAGCTGATTAGATTGACTCTAAACGATTACGTCACATGTGGTGGAAAGGCGGCACACTTGTGGTTCGTTAAACTTCTTGAAGACTCTGGCAGGTGCTAGGTGTGACATTTTGTATGTGGAAATATCAGGTGATGTTACGTCCTCTGTCCGATATAAACTTTCCAAATACATTATCGCGATTGTTTGCTGTTTTTTATCTGATTGTCGGTGAGATATTTCGCTGGAAAAAGTTTGAAAAAAATCAAAAAGATATGAGAATGCCATGTCTGATAGTGAAAATCTGATGAGATTTTGATCAGAATTTCGTTAAAAATAATCCAAACAATCTAGGTGGTACGATTCTTCGCGAAACTTGTGAAATTCGTGCGAATTCTTCTGCATACAATGCTTAGATACTTTTTTATGATCATTTTCTTGCAAAGTGTTAATTCACGGAACTCTGAGTGGATTTATTTACTTGCCTTGAAACGAGATCCGCTTTGATGTCTGTGACGTCTGTTATAGTTTTCGTACTTAGTGATTGCTGGTCACAGATATAAGTTTTTTAAAAAGCGCTAAGTTTTCGATTAATGAGTTTCTAAGAAATTGACATTTTTTTCCTTAGCTAGGTCTACATTTATAAAGTTTGTCACATTGACCACATAGATCGCCGCATAGGTATCCCCGCTGTAAATTTTGACACCAAAATGTTGCTCGAAAACATATAAAAACCTTTTGTCAGGGCACGTTGCTACGGTCCTTCAAGTTCATAATGAAAAAAAAACGTATTTCGCCGCGTTCAGAGAACTAAACACTTCGATTTTGGACAATGGTTTTTGGTTGGTTAAGAGACGTTACAGTTCGGAATGAGCCTGGGCCTCAACCAACATGTCTCTCAAATTAGCCAGTTCCTTAGCAAACTGCATTCGGTTGCGCACTTCAAGTTGGTTGAGGTCGGTTTCTACTTGTGAGCGCCTTTAAAGGCGAGGTCTACTGCGTCCGACGTCTGCCTGATAATCGAAGACTCTGCGTGCCGACATATTGATGTCTATCCGCTCTTAGCCATCTTAAACGTCCATAGCAGAATTGTTTTGACAAGTGATATATAGCTGTAGAGTTCCTAAAGCTTGTGGTTGAATGTTTGTCTCCATAGCCCGTCAACGCAAAGGGAACTGAAGGTTTCCAAAACATTTGTTGTCTCAAAACCACCAAGGAATTCTTGTTTCTCTTTTGATACGATCCATGCCCCAGCACCGTAGAGCAGGACAGGGATGATCAGGGTCTTATATACGATCTCCTGAGTAGTTTGAGTGAGGGCTTTGCTATTATATTGACAGCATATCTTAAGTCTTACACCGAATCCCAATTTTGCGGGGTCCTCTGTACTAGCAAACGTGGCTATGACAATACGCTCAGTCCTACCGATGATGTGGATATATTCGGCAAATGCTAGTAGTTCACCTATATATGAAAAATTGTTCCTCTGCTATTGGCTCTGGAGCTTTGCGCAACCCTCCCAAGAATGATGTTAAAGAAGTCAGATGACTAAAACTAAAACTTTTTGGGTACCGAATATTTCGGCAAAGTCGTTTCGAACCCTGATGGAGCAGAGAGAATTTTTCCATCGTCATCCTACACGGAAAGACGAGTTTTGGCGGTATACCAAAACTAGACATGGCTCTGTATAGGTCGTCTCCATAGATGCGGCTTTGAAATCGATGAATAGGTGGTGGATATCGATTTGAACTTCTTGAGTTTTTTCCAAGATCTGCCCAAATGTGAAAAAATGATTGGTAATGAACTTTTCTGGCCCAAAACACACTGATAAGGGCCAATAAGGTTGTTGGTAAACGGTCTTAGCCGTTAACATATTGCGGTCCTATCTGCCGTAGCTGTAGTTGGCTCAGTTCAGAGGGTCTCCCTGTTTTTTACAGTTTGAAAAAACGATACTGAGGCATACTTGCTTTCGACCCAATTTTGCTTTTGATTTGGTGAAAGTCACTTACCATGTCATCTCCGCGGGCTTTATTAAGCACGATTTCAACGTCGTACTTCGGTAGTCGTTCATAAGTTTTGAAAAGGAGCTTGTTTAAGCAGTCTTTCGCCACATAATATTTTTCCTCCGTCGGGGCGTTAGCACATATAAAGCTTATCTTGGCGAATTTGGACTTGATGCGGATTACTACAATGCGAGCGCTAATGTCTTGGAAACATAAGACTTCTTGCCTAAGTCTGGCGCTTTAAAGAAATCCGAATCCGTGTAGTCGCTGTTTGTGCTCACCATAACACGGTCCTTAGTAGATGTCACAGTTTCTCATCCCCTTTTTACCCGGCCCATCCCATCGCATTTCCTGGATGGCAGTAATGTCTGTTTTGTTGCAGCTAGTATTCCACTAGCTGTTCGGTTGCACCTCTCTTGTTTAATGTTCTCACATTCCAGGTGCAGATACGAACATCGTTGTCCTTTATTTGTTTAGCAGGGCTGTCAACAATAAAATCCGTCCTTTCTGATGCTATTGGTAACTTCGTAAGAATGTTTTTTTTAATAGGTTGGTAGTAAAGCCAAAGCACAACCCCCAGCCTGGAGGGCCAGTTCCAATTCATAGATACCACTACGACACGGGAATATCAGTATCCACTACGGGAATGAGCGCTGCCGTTGGCCTTTTGGTTCATCCGCCATCGTCTCTATTCAAGGGGCCTGACTAGCCCTCGAAATTTTTAGACGACCTCTTGTCCAAATATGTCGAAACAGCTTTTCTATGGTCTCCTGGGGCAGCAGGCCGGGTATTCATTCCGTTCCATTCTTACCTGGCTGTGTATAGTATTGCTGTTTTCGTTTCCAGAAATACTGTGAAAAAATGTAATGTCGAAAGACTGCGATCGTAAGAGATCACCAAGACCTTCGCGCAATGCGTATCCCTCCGTTCTCTCGATGAATACCATACCCCCAGCATTGAATGTCAAAGAACACTGGCAACGATGCTAACAAGCCATAAGATCAACCGTAACTGATGTGATCGGTTTCTCGTGCCCACCAGCAAGAGCCCTGCTTTTGTTAGCCTAGCCAAGAACGACGCCTACAAGGCTAAGCTGCAGGTGAAGACGAGAGCTGCTATTGAGCTTTATAGGCAAAGAAGAAGGGAAGAACACCGGCTTTTCAGAAAGAAGAAAAAAGAGCGCGATCGAGGATATAGAGAGGTGCCACTCCCAGGAACGATGTTCGCAAGTTTTACCAACGTGTAAAACGTCAAAGCCACGGATACGAGGGTCGAACAGAACCCTGTCGCGATGAACAAGGAAATATCGTAGTTGATACACATTCCATGCTGAACATATAGAAGAATCACTTCTGCAGACTATTAGACGGCGATGACGATCAACATTCCGCTGTCAGGCAGAACGCTCGATTCAATATTGGAAACGACAGCGAAATCTGCCAACCACCCGACCTGAGTGAAGTGGGGATAGCAATATCTAACCTCAAGCCTAACAATGCTGCTGGAAATGACGGTCTTCCCGATGAGCTTTATAAAGCCGGCGGAGATGACGTGGTTACTAACACATCCACCAACTCATAAGCCAAATCTGGTCGGATGATTGTATGTAAGATTGGATGTAACCTCAGAATCGTTTGCCCGGTCCAAATAAAAGGATACCCTCTGTACTGCGCCAACTACAGAGGCATAAGTCTTCTCAACATCGCATACAAGATCCTATCTACCGTAATATGCGAACTCCTGAAACCGTTTACCAACAACCTCATGGCCCTTATCAGTGTGGTTTTAGGCCAGGAAAGTGCACAACCAATCAAATTTTTACACTTCGGAAGATTTTGAAAACCCAAGAAGTCCTAATCGATACTCACCACCTATGTGTAGAATGACGATGGAGAATTCTCGCTGCTCAATCAGGGTCGGAAACGACCTCACCGAAACATTCGATACAAAAAAAAAAGGGATTTAGGCAAGGCTATGTGCTATCATGTGACTTCGTCGATCTCAGTTTTGAGAAGGTTTTGCAAAACTCCCGAGTCAACACCAGAGACACAATTTTCCAAAAATCAGTACAAATACTAGCATACGCCGACGCTATTGGCATCATTGGTAGGACTCAACGTGATGTCATAGCCACGTTTGCTAGAATAGACAAGAAAGCGGCAAAAATGTTTGACCTCAAATGAGGGTAAGATTAAGTATATGCTGTCAACACGAAAAGACACACAACATCAACGAATCGGACAGAACGTCACCGTTGACAGATATAACTTTGAGGTAGTCCAGGACTTTGTCTAACTCGGCTGCGCTGTTAATTCTGACAATATCTCGTCAGAAATTAAACGAAGAATTACTCTTACCAGCCGTTGTTTCTTCGGGCTAAGAAGGCAATTCAGTAGTAAAGCCTTAGCTCGAAGATTCTATAAAAGACGCTGATCATCCCAGTCTGTCCAGACCTTCTCTACGGCGCTGATGCATGGACCGTCTAAAAAGCAGATGAAGAAATCCTTAGAGGAGAAAATTCTTCGAAAAATCTTCGATCCCGTTTGTGTTGACGGGCTTGGAGACGAAAATTCAACCAAGAACTATATGAGCTCTATAGCGACATCTGGTCAAAATACTCCGCATTGGATGTTAAAGATGGCTGGGACATGTAGAACGATTGACACCAATACTCCTTCCCGCAGAGTCTTCAATTCCCAGCCAGATGTCGGACGTAGTAGAGGAAGACCTCGCCTTAAGTGGCGCGCACAAGTAGAAACCGACCACAACCAAATTTGTATGCGTAAAGTTAGGCAGTTAGCTAAGGACCAGCGATATTGGAGAGGCACATTCACCCTTATTCCAGATGGCGTTTTTATTAAACAACAAATGGCGTTTTTTGAGTCGATTCATTTTAGTGTCGTTTAAGAGTCGGTATTCTATTCTCTGAACGCCTCCTCTCTCATTTTTTTTACATTCCACATGAGTTCCACAGCAACAGCTGATACAAAAATGACAGATAGGCGTTTATGTTTTGCAATTTGAAATTTAAAATGAGCATTTATTTTACCCATTTAAAATTCAAAATACAAAATAATATTACAAAAACAATGAATAGCATTGCAATGTTTATATCATGGGAAAGTGAAGACGAAAAAGAAGATGAAATTGCAAAAAGAGAAACGAAAACCACCAGAAGAAGAAACAGGCCAAAATCTAATCCTTTGGATTTACCAGACTCAAAGTAAGTGGATTTAAGAAAAAAATATTTTGAAGTAAAAATACCTAATTCTGATAACATTTCCAGATTTAAAATGTACTTCAAACTTAGCAAAGAAGCTTTCGTCTATTTACTGAATGAACTAAAGGATAAAATTCCAATCGCTGGTATTTCATTGTCAGTGCCAGTAATTTTAAAACTTGCGTCGACATTGCGATTTCTTGCGGAAGGTGGGTACCAAAAGGGTGTAGGCATTGATTTTAATTTGGGTCTTGCTCAACCAACGTTTAGTAAAATCCTCAAAGAAATGCTTTCCCTTATGGAGGAAAATATTTGCCCACAATGGATAAGCATGCATTACACAGATGAAGAAAAGAACTGTGCGAAAATAACGTTTTATGGAAAGGCTGGAATTCCAGGAGTCTTAGGATGTGTCGATGGCACTCACATACGCATTTTGGCACCGACAAAAAACGAACAACATAAGTATTACAACAGGAAAGGATTTTTTAGTTTAAATGCTATGATTGTATGTTAAATTAGTTTCTTAATGGTCTGGGGAATACCTCTTTTGAAATTTCTTGCCAGCGAAACATTTTGTTCCATTAATTCAACCAAACGTTTCATTTGTTCTGGGGTTGTTATTTTCACCCTTGAACAAATAACAATTAATAAAATCCTTAAATTAATACACAAATTAATCGAAACTCACATTTTAACAAAAATTCGACACCTAGTCGTTTGCAAATTTCTATTCGACAATTATTGGCGTTTTACCTGTCGTTTTATCCAACTAAAACGACTGTTAGAATGCGAATAACTGCAATGACGTTTTAAGAACTTACGTTCCACACTACTTAAACGCCACGTAGCGTTAAACGACATAAAACGCCTTCAGACTTGCCAGCTGTAATACCGATTTCAAAAAACGCTATCTGTCGTTTAATAAAAACGCCATGTGGAATAAGGGTGATTGTTTGAGGCCCGGGTTCATTCCGGATTTTACCACCACTTAAGTAAGTAGGAAGGATCATCTTTATCTTAGGACTTGCAAAACATGTGTCTTTTGCCAATCTTACTGCAAGTTCACCAAACGACGAGTAAACCAAATGATCTGACCAAGCTCAGATTTAACTAAGCACTGTAAAACCGGGCATTCCTTCCTGAACGACTATTAAAAAAAAGTTTCTCCCCCAAACCACAATTCTACACAATCATCTGATTCTAAGATCACTGCCTAATGGCTAATTATTTGTTTAATTTAATTTAATTTTTTTTTTTTAATTTGTCTTTTGCCTTATAATAGCAGATTTAAAAAAAGTTCTTAAAAACTTTTGATTGATCACCCGTTACAATAAAAACAAATTTAGTCCTTGGTCGATGAGTATATATAAAATGTCACTTTATTTATTTTTTTAATTTTTAATATTTTATTTTACTTACATAAATGTACACCTAATTTTAAAAGTTTTATCATTACCTATATGGTCAGTGTCTGTATAGGTGATTTGAAAAAAAAACTTCAGATTGTCACGCGATACGATATGATTTTATGATCTGATCGTGAACTATTTTCAACTTCCAGACTTCCGTAATGCTATAGTGCTTAAAGTCTTTATCGGAGCTAAATATTTCATATAGGCTTTTTTTTTTTACTAATAAAGTTGTCTTTGGTGGGTCAAGGTTTCGGTGTAAATTCGATAAGAGTAGGGCTAACCAAGACATCAACTACTATTCAAAGAAAAAAACAAAACTCAACATCTAAAGGTATCAAGGTCTATACTTTCGAAAAAAAAAATATAAAAAAATTGTCGGCTAAAAGTAACGCTATTTACAAAACAAAACCCACTACATAGCTACAAAGTAATAAAACAACCAACGGTATTCATTATATCAACTAATTAATTGTTTATTTCATTTTTTTTTTTGTATTTCAATTGTTTGCTGTTTAATTTTATTATCACTTCACAATGTGGTGTGTGTTTTTTTTCTTTTTAAATATTTTTTAGATTCGAGAATAGTACGAGTAGTTATAGTATACTGAAGTAGTAGTAGTAGTTACTTTGGATAATTTTTTTTTTAATTATTATTTTCCTTTAAGTAAAATACTTAGTTACTACAAAAAAAATAATAAAAATACATCTTCGAATAAGTGTTATAGTAATATAATATATTTTTGAATATTTAACTAACATAATTTAAAAAAAAAAATTGTAAAACAAAAATTTTTTTTTAAAGATTTTACTAAACTACAATTTAAAAAATATGTATGATGGCGTAAAACGTAATTTCCTTTAACAATGAAAAATATAAGTTTTACGAAAAAACTAAGTTTTACGAAAAAAAACTAAGTTTTACGAACCAAGTTTTACGAAAAAAAACTAAGTTTTACGAAAAAACTAAGTTTGACAAATAAAACCTAAGTTTTAAAAATAAAACAATCAACTCTTGGTTACAAAAATTTGGCATTAATTTAAATATAATATTTGATTTTGTATTTTTAATTATTTATGCATTATAATAATATTTAATAATTTATTTAATTTTCTTAAGAAATAAAAAACACAACTGAGTTAACAATCAACTACACGACTAGTGGATGGATCTATATAAATATGATTTTCTTTATATATATAAAAATTAAAAACAAAATCAATGGTATTATAATATTTTTTTTGTTTAAAACAAAGTGATATAGTGTGTGTGTTTTTTTTTTCTATAAATTAATTTAGGATGGAGATATGATGAACAACAACTGTAACTGAGTTAATAAAAATCAAAGTTTTGTAAAATGCTACTTTTTTTTCAAATCTACTGAGTTTTTTTTTTAAATACTTTTTAATTTTTTTTTTTTACTTTAAGTATCTGAGTATATGTTTTATTCTGCATGTGTTTTTTATTTTTGTATGTAAGTAGTAGTTCACTTGTAGAAAATCTTTATTATCTGTATCTGTATATCGAAAAGAAAAAAAAGTTCAACTTTGTCACATGGAATGATGAAAGATTTAAAAAGTTTAGTGTTCGACTTTTTGTAAATGTGTGGTTTTTGGGGCAGTTAGAGTTCCGTTTTAGTGGGAGATAGTACATTTTTTTTAAGAACATACAAATAGTTTCACTTATTATTGCACAAAATATGTTATTCTTTGGGTATATAGCTGAGACTTAATTAATGCAGCCTTCATCTTCGTTGAGGCCGTTTAATTCAACGCTTTGGTATTCGAGACTCCGTTTGAGGTCTTCTATTGTGTTGAGTATCAACTGCTGTTTGGTGCTGAGATTCGATGAGACACTGGTTGGTTCATCGTCGTCGAGGGTTGGTGGTTCATCGCTAATTGAGTGGTTGATGTCTTGGTTGGAGCTTTTCATTGACAGTGAGCTTTGGCGTTCGCGACGCATGTTGTTGATTTTGTCTAGGATAGCTTGTTTGGGGATTTCTGTGAAAATGAATGAAATGGTTGTGAACTTGGGTTAGTTGGAGTTTTATTTAACGAATAAATGACAGAAAGCGTAGTTTCAGTGTTGCCAAAATTTTGAAAATGGATTTTGGTATTGTATTTCATTTTCAAAGTGTGTGGTAGCAGAGAGAGGCATATAAATATTAAAAAAAAATAATATTATTGGTTCTTGAACTTTTCATAATATGCAGAAAGGTGTTCTTATTTTTAATCGAGTAGGTAGTACATGTTTGGTTGATATACTCACTGTTTGGTAATTTTAAGTTTTGGGTGAATTCCACTTGTGTAAGTTTAAGTTAATTCCCTCGTCTGCCAGAAACAATGTTTTCTTAGTTAAATTTTCTTAAATTTTCTTAGTTAAATTTTTAAGAAAGTTTTGAACAATTTTAAATGGTGCGAACAAGTATGGATTCCATTCGATGAACCAATGCGAAAATTCATTTTTTTTTTCATCTCATTTTTAAACTCAATAATAAATTTATCTAAGATTTTTGGAGATAAAACTTGCATTTCTTGTTTTTATTTAGTAGGGATTTTCCTAAGAAGCTACTTTGCGTCTGGGTTCTAGATTTATTTCTTCTTTTTCGTTTGAATTATGTGTGGAGATAGTTTAAGTAATTCTTGAAATACTTCCGACATGTCGTCGCTTGAAAAGCAAACTGACAGCTGTAAAAAAGTATACACAAGAGAAATTCAAATTTTCTCACAAACTATGACATTTATTAGCCCCTTACTGACGATACGTAGTTTCACAAGTCAGATAAATGGTCTGTCGGAGGATTGAGGCTTTCAAGTTCAAATCTATCTGATGAGTTTTTATATGTACTATCACCTGTCTTTGGAATTTTTGTCGTCGCTTGAAAAGCAAACTGACAGATGTAAAAATGTATACACAAAAGAAATTCAAATTTTCTGTCAAACTATGACATTTATAGCACCTAAACTGACGATACGTAGTTTCACAAGTCAGATAAATGGTCTGTCGGAGGATTGAGGCTTTCAAGTTCAAATCTATCTGATGAGTTTTTATATGTACTATCACCTGTCTTTGGAATTTTTGTTAAATAAAGTGGGGGGTGTGTAGCGTGGTAGGCCATGTCAAAAGTTGACGCGTTGGGTGTGTTATATCATAAAGAGCGAATATATGCCAGTGCTGGAAGCAGTAGACTCCTTGATTCCTAACATTCGAATGCAAATCCTTTTTTGGTGAAACCTGATTTAATTCACGGATGATTTTTATTAGAAATTATTGGACCAAGGATATTTTATTGCATCACGAAATGTCCCTGAACAGGGAATATTGAAATCATGATGAATGAAAGGTGAATTTTCAAAGCGATTATTATCTGCAAGGTTAGGTATTTCATTTGCATGTCAAAAAACAGCCATGACTGAACGCACTGAAGCCATTCCAGCTGTCGATTTTCAAAATAGAGCCAGTGAAAACCGATTGCTTGAGGCTGGGGAACAATAATTCTGATAAAGAAAAAAACTGAGTGTTGGTAAGACCATGTGGTGGTTAAATCGTAGTCAAAGCGGTTTTGTGAAATCTGAGTTTTCATCTAGCTAATGCCTACCGACCCAGACTCTCAGCCTTCACGTGGCGATCGTTGAGCGTGTTGTACCATGACCTTAGATAGGGCCTCAATCTCTAGGTAAAGTCTTGGCAATAGATGAGAGCGGAAAGAAGACGTATACTTATACTAATGCACATATTCCATTTCCAGGAGGTAGTGGAGGAGCTCCCAAGATGGAGTGAACGGTGAAGTCTACAGTCCCAGTTAGCATTGACAAAGCGATTTACCTAAATGAGCTGCTTCGACATATTCGGACAACAGGTCATCACGAAAACTCAAGGGTAAGTCAGGCCATTTGAAAAAAATATGATAGACCCGTTTAATATAGGTATCCCATATATTGGAACTGGCCCTACAGGTTTGCGGTTGTGCTTTGGGTTATCTACTCACCATGGAAAAAAAAAATCGGGAAGGACTGATTTTATTGTTGACGACCATGTTAAACAAAAAACTGGCAACGACGTTTGTATCTGCACCTACAATGTGAGAACCTTAAACAGGAGAGGTACATGCGATCAACTAGACGAATCCCGAAGCTGCTACACAGTAGACATAACAGCCATCAAGGAAATTCTATGGGATGACATCTTCTACAGGCCGTGTTAATGTGTACAGAAAAAAAAAACTATTCGGATGTGGATTTCTTACAAGTACCAGGCATTGGCAAGAAGTCTTATGCTTTCAAGATATGAGTGATCGTGTTGTGTCAATATGCCTCATGGTTAAATTCGCCAACATAAGCCTTATATGCTCTCACGGTCCGACAGAGGAGAAAAAGTGAAAATTTATATATCGAAAGGCTGCTTCTCCGATCTCCCGGGCAAAACTTTTCATATTCAGCAGAAGACGATTTCTTTAGCAGTATTGTCGAAAAACACAGCCTACACGGCAAAACGTCTGGCAACGGAGTTATGCTAATTGACTTCGTTGCAGAAAAAATGCCACTATGGCCAACACACGGTTTCCTAAGCTCGAAACTTGCGGTGGTCTCCAAAATGGTGATAATTTGATGGGCAAGAGGCAGGCACTACCAAAATTTTAGTGTCGAAAGAATGCAATCACAATAGAACGTGTTTTCCTTAAACTCTTCATTAACACTATACCACCAGCATTCTATGTCGAAGAACAATGACAACTATGCCAACAAGCCATTAGATCGTTAGATCATCCGCAACGAAAGTTCTAGGCTTCTCGCAACCACCAGCAAGAAGCACTTGAGTTGATGAAGAAGAGTGCCGACAGAGGCTCGGAGCCAAGAAGGAGGCCTACAATGGCAAGGAAGAGGGGAAGAACACCCGCTTTTCGGAAAAAAGAAAAGCAAATATACAGACAGGTGCCACTCCAGAAATGATGTTCACAAGTTATACCAAAGTGCAAAACGTCAGCCAGGGATGCAAGACTCGAACAGAATACTGTTTAGAAGAACAAGGATATATGAAAGAACAGTTCCTGTAGATTGTTAAACGGCGATGACAAACAATATTCCGCTGTCATGCCATATTGGCGACGAAAGCGAAAAATACCAACCACCCGACCTAAGTGAGTTGCTATCCTCACCTCACTTTGGTCGGGTGGTTATTATTTATATCTAAACTCAAGCTTAACAAGGGTGCCGCAATTGACTGGGCAAGTAACATCCACCAACTCATAAGCCAAATATGGTCGGATGAAGGTATGCCTTAGAGTTGGAACCTCAGTATCGTTTGCCAGCGCCAACTACAGAGGGATTCTTAAATAAATAAATTTATGGCACAACAGGATCGTAAGTACCCAGGGCCTAGCTTTTTTTTCACAACCATTCATGTGTGCGTGTGTACTGCTTTGTACGATGGCGGGACCTCCTGTTTTATGCTGATTCCGAACGGCAAAGTTAAGATAAGGTTTTCATGACAATTGAATCGGATGATTAGTCAGATTATCTCGAGAGGAGGACCAGTGAAAATAAATTTAGGTGTTACTACGGCTGGGAATCGAACACAGGCCTTCTGCGCGGCAGTTCATAGCACTAACCATCGCGTTACTGAGCTCGTCGCTACAGAAGCTTTAGTATCCTCAATATTGCCTTCAAGATCCTATCTGCCGTAAAGTCTGAACCCCTGAAATCGTTTACCAACAATCTGATCGGTTCTTGTGGCCAGAAAAATCGACATCTGCAGATCCTGAAAAAAAAAAAAAACGCATAAAGTCCAAGTCCGTACGCACCACCTATTCATTGATTTCAAAGCCGCATACGACAGCATCTACAGAGACGAGCTATACAGAGCCATGTCTAGTTTTGGTTATACCGCCCGTACTCGTTGCTCTTTGGAGGATGACGATGGAGAGTTCTCGCTGCTCCATCAGTGTCCAAAACGACTTCATCGAAATATTCGATACCAAACAAGTCTTAAGTTTTGTCTTGTGACTTCTTTAACATCATTCTTGGGAGAATTGTGCAAAACTCCAGAGCCAAAAGCAATTTTCCATAAATAGGTGGAACTGCTAGCATTCGCCGACGATCTTGACATCATTGGTAGGAGTCATCGTATTGTCAAAGACAAGTTTGCTAGTACAGAGAAGGACGCCGCTAAATTGGGTTTAGCTGAAAATTTTGGGTGTGACAAAGTTTATCCTGTCAATGTAATGGCAAAGCCATCACACCAAATACTAAGGACATCCAATACAAGGCCCATTATCAGCCAAGTCCTGCTGTACGGAACTGAAGCATGGAAGCCATTAAAAGTGTTTGAAGAAATCCTTGGTTATTTTAAGAGAAAAATTCTTCGAAAAATCTTCTGAAGGGGGGCTTTGACGGGCTATGGAGACGATGATTCAACCAAGAACGATATGAGCTGTATAGCGACATGGTCCTTGTCAAAAATTCTAATTGGACGTTTAAGATGGCAAATGGAAACCTATTCTTCTATTCCTGGCCAGAAGTCGGACCCGGTAGAGGAAGACCTCACCTTACGTGGCGCGCAATAGTAGAATCCTACCTCAACCAACTTCTCTAGTCTAACAGAAATGGATGTTAACGAGGTCTGGAGCCTGGATATTATATCCATTTATTAAGTCCAATCGAGGACTTCAAAATGCTGCGATGGTGTCCTTTCATTTGAGGGCGGGAAATTATTTATCATTCTGTTTGAAAGAAAGTGTCCAGTCTGTCTTTGAAATCTCTGGGCCGTCTTAAAAAAAAAGTTTATTTTCAAGTGCTCTGTAATCTCAATGACAGATAGTCAGCATTCGTGGTTTGTTTTGAATGAGATATAAAGGGGCCGTATCACCACTTTGCTGTCACATCGCGGATATCAAGTTCCACTTCAGCCTGGATAAGGTTTTTTTTTTGGCTATTTCTGCCTGGACAACATTGAAAAGATTAAAAAGCTGAGGAACAAGGTCATGTGGGTCCACTGCAGAATCAGTCTTAAGCCTACATTAAGGTCGATATATGATTTCAACAAAATGCGATTCGCATTAGAGTCGAATAAAATGCAAAGCTGCCCTCGAAGCTGACTTGGTCTGAAATGTCGTTACAACTATCTCTGTTTAGATGATTTGATATCGAAGAATTCCTTTCTTGCATCCTACGTGACAAGGATCTCAGTCTTAAAGTAGTACCTGGTGGTGTATGTTGACCAAATATTTCTTAAGGCATGAAGTATTGGTGAACATCAGACATCTTGGACTTTCAGCTTAGCCCATGCAATTGCAGACTTGCATAGATGATTCCTATTTACGGCTTTTTGCAAGGCCTTATTCAAACGATTACTCAATAAGTATGAGTCTTGGATGGGTCTTAAACAGAATCTGGAGTGGGTGGAGGTGTTTTCTCCAAGATGCTTAACCTAAGCGCTACACTTTCGCTTTCCCGATCATTGTAGAGTTTTCCAGGCGGAAATCATGGGAATCAAAGAAGCCTTGTCCTGGCAGAAAAGGAATGTAATATCCTCTAAGTATATTCAGCATCTTCAGCGACAGCCAAGTGGTAATAAAATCCCTGAAAGCCATCTCGTTCAATTCGAAATCAGACCACGAATGCCGACTGTCTCCTAATGAGATGGCGGAGCATTTTACCATTCACCTGTTTTAGGTGCCGGGCAACAGAGACATACCGGGGAATCGCAAGCAGATGAGCTTGCCAGGCAGGGTACGACCCTTGACATTCTACCGCCAGTAGATATGTTAAGTATGCCCCTTGCTACATATAAATTTAAAATCCAACTGGATGCGATCAAGAAAGCAAGCTTTAGATTGATAAACGGCACAACGTGTCCAATATCCAGGCAACTCTGGCCTAACTTTTACCAGAAGCGCTCCATCTGCTTAACGATGCTGAACAGATCAAACATCAGCACCAAAATCGGTGTCCCCACAGGACTCTGTCCAAGAGGCCTACACGCAAAAATACTAAGCCTTTCAGCAGCTTCTGTAGAAGCTGCTTAGCCGAGGAAGAAGAGGAAAGTGTTACTAACCTTCCATGCTATTGTCCAGCTCTCTCAGAAAAAAGGAAGCTTCATCTGGGAGACTACTTCATCGATAGTCTTGGTGAGTTAGTTGGTATCAGTATCAGTAACCTCCTACGCTACATAGTTAGTTCTGAGTGGTTCACTTAGGCGAACGAATATAGGGAAGTAGGACAGATCCACGTGGTACCACAGTAGACCTTTATGGTCCAAGTATGCACGCGCATCGTGTGAAACCAATACAAACTTACCTTACCTATGGGTCTGATAATGACTTTGTAGAAATAAAACAAAGGGAACTTTCTTCCAATACAGAGTCATGTCCAAGACTAGACTAAACTACTTAGTTCTAAGATTTTGCTAACTTTCAAGACTTTCGGAGAAGGTTTAACTCAGATACTGATTTACTGCTTTAAAATTTGACAAAGAGAGACGAATATCAAAGAAAGTCCAATACTTGAGTGGATCCATCACGAAAGGCTTGAATTGATATGTGAACCACGGTTTTTCAAAGCTGAGCATCTACTATTATCATCTAGTCTGGGATTTCAGAGGTTTACGCAGAGTTTTGACATGCTTTTCTCTTTCCGGCGCGCACGGAGCGAAGTCAGTTCTTGTCGTACAACTTCTCTCCTACAAAATTATGGCTTCGCATTCGATCTGACGTTGGAACAAGCAAGTGCTTAATCCAGGGAAAGCACCCGCTTTATACCCAACCAAGCCAGAAGTTTTGGTTAGGGAAAATCGAATCTACTGCAGGATAACTTCTTTTTACCTAAAACCCGCACTCACCTGAATCCATGTCAAGACTCTTCTTGATCCTCTCAAAAGACGAACTTCCCCGATACACCTTCCTCTTCAACGGTTCACTTTGTGGACAATAACTGCCCACCGTAACTGGTGCCACTCCGAACGACTTGAACGACATCAATGGCGGCTTGACATTCCGATTGGTATAGTCCGTCTCATTGTAGATGGTGATCTTTTGAATTTCCGGCAAACAGTTCCTGTTGCTAATATCATCATCACGGCTGGAGCTTCTCAGACTCCTCGACCTCCTACTGAGATTCTGCTTCATTGACGAATTCGAATTATCATCCGAATCAGAATCGGAGACGATTTGCTTCTTCGGGGATTGACTACGAAACCGTCTGCGGTTACTCGATGGCGATGCAGATCGGCTTTTTATCGCACGTCCATTCACCTGCAATTGTGGTGATCTTGGGGGTGGCTCTGGAATGCTACTTCTACGCGGCGGAACCTCGGGTGGTGCATTCTGGTTGATGAAGTTGGTTATGTGTGTCTTGCGTGGACTAAAGCGACTCGACTTGGGACTGTTCGGTGCCGAGTTGGTTTCGTATTTCAATGACTCAAGGCGTTTGTTGAGCGCTCCATTATCGGTGTTGGCGTTGTTTTCGGATTCCAGTTTTTGTTGTTGTTTGAGGAGTTCACGTTTGATGTCCGCTTCGCAGTGTTTGAGCATTTCGACGCGTTTGTTGGTTAGTGGATTGCAGACTCTTCGTGGACTGGCGACTGGGGTTTCTCGTGGAATGCTATATGGAGGTTGTGGTATGGTTAAAAGGAATCAAAAGAAATTGGGTGATTTGGTCTTACCTTAGAGCGCTAGTTTTCATGGAGACTAGAATCGTTTCAGCTTCATGAATCAATTGACGGTACTTAACATCGGCTTCCAAGTCGGCTCGTAGCAAGGCCTTTTCACTCTCTGCGATGGCGATGAATTTGCTTCGAATCGCATGAACTTCGGTGAATGTTAGTGAGCTGCAACGGGTTGTCAATGCTTCCATGTTGGTTGTCCTGCAAATGGATTGGATATTATTCTTTGTTATTGGCTAGGATCAGATCTCAAAATGAAGCAGGCCTACGTTGGCTGGAATAGCTGCGACTTTATTAGAATGCGGGCGTTCTGCGCATTCTGCCTTCAAGATGAATATGCAAATCAATCAGACGAACTTGCATCATCGCCAAAAACAGCGCAATGGAGAAGATTTTAAAGGTTGTGCCAATCGGTCGTTTGGGACGATAGCACGATGGCCCACAAACTGTCTCTGGACAGAACTTTTAAGGCTATATTCGGGACAAAAAAATAATTTTCGGTTTAGCAATGATTGTGTTGTCGGGTGATTTTTGTCAGACTTTTCAAAATGTTCCCCGATCCACTGCTGCGAATGAACTAAACGCATGCCTACAATCATCAAATTCGTGGCGGCATGCAAATAAACTCCAAATGGCAACTAACTGCGAGTTTTTTTTTTTTGCAACAAGGTCCAACTGCAATGGTAATTTTTTTTTGAAGCAGTTGATAGACATTGTGAATGGTAAAGTCACTTCACAGACTCGAAAGAGGAGCTTATTCAACCAAAGATAACCAGCTGTAGTACGCCCAATTTGCAAATAATGATCACTGGTAACGAAAAGACTAAAAAAGCTGCACCTGAGGTCGGCGCCAACGGATTCCCTTACTTACTACTGCAACTCTTGCCTCTCGACCTAAATATTAAAGATACCGCACTATGCAGTGCAGTAAGACTCAAGAAGTGTGGACTGAGTCTGAGGAATGCAAGGCCGTATGCCCACAGCATGGTCACGTTTCCAATTGACTACGTCACACCCACAACAAGCTTCAAGAAAGGTTTTCCTACCTGAGCTCAGTGGAAGAGAAACCAAGTGTCAAGGGATTTCGACACAGTAGTCTACACCGACGTATCTAAGATGAACTGTGTGCGGTGTCCGGTGTCTACTCATCATCATACTGCCTACCGGATTTTCCCTGCTCCTGACTATCCGAGTATCTTGCACGGGGGCGTAAAACTACGCAAAAGCAAAATATTGCTATCTTCATAGATAGTCAAGCTGTTATGAAGACCATCAACTCGGCTTACTTTATCCTCCAAGCTGGTACAGCAATACCGGAACGGACTTGCTGTTTGAGCGAAAGTTTCCGAGTCACACTCTGGGGCCCAGGGCACAGTGACATTGAAGGAAACGAGCGTGCAGATGATCTGTCCAGGCAAGGCTCAGTTCTACACGGCTCACTTGCCGCAACCCACACTGCAGCAGTTCCAAGATCGCAATAGTTCTTGCTTGAATCTTCGTCTCCATAGCCCGTCAACGCAAACGGGACCAAAGATTTTTCGAAGAATTTTCCTCTCGAATCGACCAAGGATTTCTTCATCCGTTTTTGATACGAAACATGATTTAGCACAGTAGAGCAGGACTGGGATGATCAGGGTCTTATATAGGATCTTCTTAGAAGTTCGAGTGAGGGCTTTACTACTGAATTGCCTTCCTAGCCCGAAGAAACAGCAGCGGTTGGCGAGAGTCATTCTTCGTTTAATTTCTGTCGAGTTATTGTTGTCAGAGTTAACAGCGGAGCCGAGATAGACAAAGTCCTGTACTAGCTCAAAGTTAGATCTGTCAATGGTGACGTTTCCATTCGTCCAATTCGTCCATGTTGTGTGTCCTTTCGTGTTGACAGCATACTGCTAAATTTTTGCCGCTTCTTTCTCTATACTAGCAAACGTGGCACACGCTGGGTCCTACCAATGATGTCAACATTGTCGGCGTATGCTAGTAGTTACACCGATTTTTCGAAGATTGTGACTCTAGTGTTGGCTCGGGATTTTTGCAAATCCTTCTCAAGAATGAGATCGAAGAAATCACAAACTTGGCTATGGTTTCATTCTTCAGGCATACTTTCTTCCGACCAGATTGGGCTAATGAGTTGGTGGATGCTCTGCCGGCTTTATAAAGCTCAGCGTGAAGGCAGTCATTTCCGGCAGCCTTATTTTGCTATCCTTGCTTCACTCAGGGTGGTTGGCAATTTTCGCTGTTGTAGCCAATATTGAACCGTTCGTTCTGCATGACAGCGAAATGTTTTCCGTCATCGAAGTTAAAGAAGTGGTTCTTCCATATCTTCAGCACCGACAGTGTCTCGACTACGATATTTCCTTGATCATCTCGACAGGATTCTGTTCGAGCCTTGTATCCTTGGCTTTGACGTTTTACACTTTGTTAAAACTTGCGAACATCGTTCCTGGAGTGGCACCTCTCTATATAATCGATCATCTTTGCCTATAGAGCTCAAATGCAGCTCTCGTCTTCACCTGCATCTTAGCCTTGTAGGCCTCGTTCTTGTCTGCGAGCATCTGTCGGCATTCCTCATCAAACCAAAGGCTTCTTGCTGGTGAGCTGGAGAAATTAAGCCGATCAGTTGAGCTGATTTGTTGTCATCGTTGCCATTGGTTTTTCGGCATTCGATGCTGGTGGAATCGAGAGCTTAAGGGATACGCGTCTCTTCCGATTGTTTTTCAGTAAGAGCGCTACAAAAGTTTTTTTTTTAAATAAAATAAAAACCGTTTTGGATATCAATGAAATTCTTTATTCCTGTGAAAGTACGTTCGATGCCATTATCTATGGAACTCGATTTCTTTTGCATGGCCACAGCGGGCACGCTTGCAGAAGTCCAGACGCTGATCCCAATTTTCGACGGTTTTCAAGCATAAATCGGCCGATGATGCTCGATATTCGTACGAAGTTCATCAATCGTCGCTGGCTTGTTGGCATAGACCATAGACTTGACGTAGCCCCACAGGAAATAGTCTAACGGCGTCAAATCGCACGACCGAGGCGGCCAAGCGACTGGACCATTTCGTGAGATAACATGTTCTCCAAACTTGGTTTCCAATAAATTGATTGTGGCATTCGCTGAGTGGCTTGTGGCGCCGTCCTGTTGGAACCACATGTCCTCCAAGTCCATATCATCCAATTGGGGCCAAAAATATTCGGTTATCATTGAACGGTAGCGATTCCCATTCACAGTAACGTGCCGGTCTTGATCATAACGGAAGAAGTACGGCCCAATGACGCCGCCGGCCCATAAACCACACCAAACCGTAATTTTTTCGGGATGCAATGATGACTCATGGAGTACGTGTGGATTACTGCCTGACCAGTGCCGCATATTTTGTTTATTGACGAAGCCATTCAGCCAGAAATGAGCCTCACCGCTGGAGATGATTTTTCGATGAAAATCCGAATCATTTTCAAGTTGTTGCTCAGCCCAATTCACGACGCTTCTGGTGGTCAAGCTGCTTCAGTTCTTGCGTCAATTTAATCTTGTAAGGCTGCAGGCCAAGAGCTTTTCGCGAAATTCGCCACAACGACGTCACAGAGATGCGCAACACTTGAGAACGACGTGTGAGAGACAGATTTAGGCTTTCTTCAACTGAAACCTCAGCGGCAGCAATATTCTCGCCACTACGGGCACTTCTTTGTCTCACTGGCGCGGGAACATTTTGTACTTTGCCTGTGGATTCAAATTTTTCCACTAGACGCTCAATTGTTGATCTGCTAGGACGATTATGAAGACCATAAATTGGACGTAGCGTTCTTAACGTTGAGGCCACTGACTTCGAATTTCGGTTGTAAATTTTAATAGTTTCGACTCTTTGTAGGATCGTATATATTTCCATCATGAAATGGCAAACCTTACTGAAGAGAAATGCCAAAAGAGCGGCAAGAAACATGGCGTCGTTTGCTGTCCCTGTCGCTCAACTTTTGAAGGGTCCCTGTTGATAAACCCGATATTTGCACAGAATTTCTAGATTATTGTGGCGTGGTGGATATCCGCATTCTTACCTCTGCTGCAACAATTAAGTGGTCCGAATCGATGTTAGCTTCTCGGAATGTTCGGACATCCAAAAAACTGGATCCAATTAGGTTGACCGTTCGTTGATCTGGAGACCGCCATATCCCCTTATGGATATCGAGGTGAGGAAACCGTGTGCTAGCTATAGTGGCATTCCGTTCCGTAGCGAAGTCAATTACCCTAAGTCCGTTACCAGACGTGCTATCTTGTAGGCTTTGTTTTTCGACAATACTGCCAAAGATGTCTTCTCTTCTCAGCTTTGCGTTAAAATCTCCCAGCACGATTTTAACATCGTATTTCGCTAGTCGCTCATAGGTTTTGTCAAGGACCTCGTAGAAGCAATCCTTAGCTATATGATCCTTTTCCTCCATCGGGACGTGAGCGCATATAAGGCTTATGTTCGCTTATGTCTTGGAAACATAAGACTTCTTGCCTAAGTCTGGCTCTTATAACAAATCCGCATCCGTATAGTCGCTGTTTCTGCTCACTATGTCACGGTCCGTAGTTGATGTCACAGTTCCTCGCCCTCCCGTCTTATTTCCTGGATGGCAGTTATCAACACTCGTACTTATCGTTTAGCAAGTCAAATCCGCTTGGATGGGGCCAGCACCAGATGATAACCACTTGGAGGTTAAAAATAAGCACTTGATGTGTAGTCTGAGTTACAACCCCTAATGGGCATTGCCAAGTCAAATCCAATCAGAGTCTACCATCGTTCTACAACCCCAAACATCGACTTAGACTAGTCTTGGCTATAAAATGGTTCGCAAGCGTCAGACATGGTGGTCGAGAGGAAAATATTTTCACGTAACATATAGTATAATCGCTTAAGGTAGTTTAAGTCTTGCTATATAAGGTATGCTACGGAGTCTGTAAGACTAAAGCATGAATGGGCGTGAAGCTTTTTATTGGGTAAACATTGGCCAGGTAATGTTAGACCAGTCTTGGCTATTATTGGCGTCAGGTAGAGTGGTCAAATGAATTTTTTTTTTGCGTATCGTGGGGTATGATCGCGACGGAGTAGGTATGTTAGACCAGGTTTTGATAAAGTCTGAATGGATGTCTGAATGAGTTTTTTTTTTGGAGAAGAGTAGAGAGGGTAAGACTAGTCTTAGTTGTACATAGACTCGATATCCTTGGATATGGTGGTCTAATGAAAAATCTTTTCAAGCATCGTGGGTTATGATCCATCATAGTAGGGTAAGGCTTTTAGTAAAAGGTTTGTGATGGAGAGTTGTAGACTACGATCGATGTTAAGTAAGACTGGTCTTAGTTTTTCACATCCTCGATATCATTATATCTGATGGTTGAAAAATCTTTTCAGTTATCGTATAATGGTCGATTATAGGTTATGTTAGGTCATGTTACAGTAGCTTTATTGGGGGTATTGAGGCTAGTTTAGGGTAGGTGTGATTAAAATGGGATAGGCCAGGTAAGATTTGGGCAGTCTTGTCTATGATTATGTTCGATAGCGTTAGAAAGCGTGGTCGAGAGATAAAACATTGTTACGTATCGTTGAGTTTTACCGATTATAGGAAGTTAGGTCATGCTATAGAGGTTTGCTAAGACGTTTTAGAGACTAGTATTAGGTAAAGAATAATGTGCTGTCACACTTTTTTGTTTGGGGTAGGGTAGGTAAGATTAAAATAGAATTTGATTGGGCGTTCAAGAGCAAACTGCCTGCCACCTATGGGTAATGGGCTTATATAAGGTAAAGTCATGCAAAAGTAGGTTTGTTCCGTACTAAGGTAGGCGGGGGTATAATGAGGTATGAATTAGTGTGATGACAATATAGATTATAAAATTTGAGAATATGCTATGAAAAGAAAGAAACCAGCAAAAATAAATTCAACCAACAAAACGCACCTCTTATTGTCAGCAGACTGATTTCGTCTCAGGCAAACCGGAGTACCGCCCAAGCTTCGTGATTCTCTTGAGTTTCTCAACGGTGATCCATGTCCTTTACTCTCACTACTCTTCTTTCGGGTTTTCATTAATTTCTTCTTTCGTTTTGACACGTCCTCACTGGGGTATGTTTTCATATGACGCTGTCTTGAAGCTCTCCTAGGTAACTGGTATGAAGTCACAGCTGCCGCTACCGCATCCGTTGTGTCAATAAAGTCAATGTCCAACATATCATCCGTATCACATTCATCGCCAGCATCTTGTCCAGTGTCCAGATCAGAGGCACAATCCGTCGGATCAGAGTCACTACTGTAAGGAGAAGAAGGTTGTGATATCGGATAAATAACTTTGAAGATCATTGTGGTGCACTAGGGTGGAATAGGTTATTTTTGTAGGCAAGGATAGTAACTAGAAGGATGTGGACAAGAGATTTTTGAATTTTGGGTCTTATGGAGCCAGTTGGGCAGTTAGACCGGGCAAGTGGGATGACGCCCAGGGGCAATCAGACTGCATTAGCGCTACAATTCGTAACTAAGGGGGGTTTTAAGATCTAATTGGGGGCCTTAGAAGGCTGCTGGAACTTTAAAACTATGCTGCGTGTTTTGTTGTGAGGATCGTATAAGAAGACGCTTGTTGTGATTAAAGTGTCGCGCAAGCAAGATTGTCCAATTACTCTCTTCTAACATCTCAACGTTTGTCAGAACTTTCGCGCAAGCAAGAATGTCTAATTGCCACCTTCTGACATCTTAACGGCCTTGACTTAAAACTCAGCTTTAGTACAACTAAACCGCCTTTATTGTAGTTTTGACATATATAAGCGTTTTCGTGCCATCTGAAGCTTGTATCTACCGTAACCAATGGGTTTTTAAGTGTGTCCTTTGTAGCCTCGAACAAAATCAAAAGGATTTCAAAAAATTTAAGGATGGATGGTGCTAAAATATGTCGCATATACTAACCTTAAAATATCAGTCTCTTTCTCATACACATAGCTCTCGTCGAACTTCCCCATCATTTCGTTCAGAGTCGCATCCTCGTCACTATCGCCCAGATGATGTTGATGATGTGATCCCTGCTGTTGTAACGAATGCATCTCGGACCGGCAGGACGACGTCAACAACTCACCAAACTGCTTCTTTCGGCGGATTGTATTTGGCGAATAGGTCCTTTGAAGGTTCTCCACTTCAGTCGAGGAACTAGATGTCTCCGATGTTGAATCATCAGAGGTTTTCTCGTTTTTCCTACACACACACACACACAGGAAATATGACTTTTAATATCCTTCGATAGGCATAATTACAGTTTTCATTATCCTTACTCATTTTTATCACTTGCACCCGCTTCACTACTCGACTTGATGCCCGATGACGACGAGCTAGCGTCGAGTTCCATTTTCTTTGCCACCAGAAATGCCTGTGTGGTGGCGATGGTAGTTCCCGACGACGAGGTGTCTGTTGTCGAGTACCAGGGATTTGTTCGAATGCGGCAACGCTGGCGTGGTGATGGTGCTGCGAAAAGTGTAAAGTACCGTAGAGAGGACAATTAAATTTTTTGAACTGAAACAAACGCGCACACACATACACATAGTACATGTGTACACTCAGGGGGGAAGGATGTAAAACGAATTAAAGTTTAATGGGGAATTTTTGTGGACAAGGATGTGGGAGGATGTAGGATGCTAGATAGAGGCAATTATTACATTCAAATCCCTTTAACGTCGGTATGACGATGGTATTTCGCAACGGCAACGGACTGTGACTTCCCACATTAAGTTTCTGTTGGATCTGTTGTTGGCTCTGCTGCTGTTGCTGCTGTTCATAGAGTTTCGCTTGGTTTTGGAAGAATTCCGGATCTGGTATACCGAAGCCGGGAATTTTACTCTGCCCAGAGTCAAAGGACTCGGTCCGGCGGTGATTATTGTTGTTCGGCTGAGGGAACATCACAATTCAGATTAATTAACCGATGTTGGCAGAATGGTGGTGTGAGTGCTTACCAGGGGATCCTGCGGGGACATTTCCTCGATTTTGTTGAGACCGAATTTGTAGCGTTGTGCCTCGATGGCCAGCGTGTTGACACTTTTCGGAAAGTAATGAGTTCCGGTACGCATATTGATGTAGTACTCTGGTGGTGTATAGGTGGCGCCTGTATTTGGGATAGAAGATTATCATCGTTTTGAAAAGTTGGTTCAGTGTGTGTGTGTCATCATGGAAAACCGCATGGTAAATGACCTAAATGGTTCATGAGTCACATAACCTACTAACCGAAAGAAAATCGTTGCCCCTGCAATGGCCTGTGTGTATATTAGAGACGAGGGCTTGAAGAGGACGGAAAACAAACGATTACCACCAATAATAGTGAGGTGAACTCAATATCCATCCACTGGCAGCAGGTGTGTAAGCCAATCGGGCTGAACATCAAGGGAGAGTATCTATGATTTCACATCCCTAAAATGAGGTTGAATGGCGAAGCCACAAGCATCGTGGTTTTCTTATGACTTTAGCTCTGGCTGCTTAGGATGTTGTTGGTTCTTCTTGTTTTTTTTTTGTAATAGATATGCCAACCAACGTGGTACAGATGAGTGGATTCTGAGAGACAGTTGGACAGTTATAGTGACGTTGTCAAGTGCTGCGGATAAGTTAATGTCTTGCGGTAACATTGTGCAAAATGGAATATCTAAGGTCGTCGAAGGAATTGGCATGGAATAGGGTGTGCTAAGTGTTTGGTGAAACCGAGATGTTTTGACGTCGAACTGTAGACGTGATATGGTGGATGTTGGTTGTAGAATGACACTTGACAGAGAATAGAAGGCAAACACAATTGCTTGTCAAATGTGGAAGCAGCAGTGGCGTCGGTGGACTTTTTTTCGGGGGAAGGCCACTCATATGTGTCAATTCAGAGTCTACGGTACCAACTTATTTTCGGATTATAAGCGGTTTTTGCGTAAAAACAGAAAAATCCCCTTTCCAACAAATATCAAGAGAAAAGGTAGGTAAGCTAGTCGGAATCGGCTTATATGAATGTAACGTCACTGGAAATCAGTTAGACAAATGACAGAAAATGTCCGTTCATATATAAAGCTGTAAATTCTTGACATTAAACAACAAATGGATCGTCAAAAGGTGATGAAAACCTATCACATCTTAAGACTAATTGACGACCATGTTTAACAATAAGATGACATCGATGGATGGTTAATGGTTGAAGATCCAAGCTGAAATAAAGCAGAAATTGCTTACATCCAGGAAATAGGGGCTTGAAAAAAATGGAATGAAGACCAATGAGATCTTAAGACTAATTGACGACCATGCTTAACGAAAAGAGGACATCGATGGTCAATGTTTGAAGACCCAAGCTGATGTTAAGTAGAAATTGCTAACATCCAGGAAGCATGGGCTTGGAAAAAGGAGATGAAAACCATTTAAATCTAAATACTCTATGAGAAGAAACCCCCTTGCCTTATAAGCCTTAAACGCATTTAAACTCCAATGGAAAGAAAATATGGTTGCTAAAGATTGTTTCTACGAGCTTTTGGACAAAACTTATGATTGACTTCCAAAGAACAATGTTGCACATAATGTCGACGAATTGGATAAAATTTTACAATCAACGGCTACAACTTTAAGGTTTTAAGGGACTTTATCTAACTCGGTTTCGATACTCAACCCCCCATTCTTTGAGCTTAGAAAGGAATTCCTGAATGAAATATTGGTCTTGCAACAGCGCAACTATCATATAAATGTCAAAAATGACAGAGAGGCCACGGATCGTTTTTCTCCTATAGATATTCGTTCAAGTGACAAAGTCCTTAAAATAAAAAAAAAAAATTATTTCACATAGGTTATGGGCCCAGGTAACTGAAACTACTGGATACCTGTAAACCTTGCTCTAACCTTAAAATGAACATGCCGAACAGAATCCATCTATTCAATGAAGAAAACTACGCCTCGTGGAAGCCTCACATGATTTTGAGACCAGAGAGTGAAGGCGAAAATCAGCAAAATTGGGATGAAAAGGGATATGTGCGCAAGGGCTGAACTGGTTTTTTCCATGGAGCCCAGATGTATGGAGATTCATAAGAGAGTTCTTATAACCGAAAAAGACGGAATCAAAAAGTGGAACCCATCTTAAGGACAGATAATGGCACAAAATACATGAATTCCGAATTTTGAAGAATTTTTGCAGCAACATGGTATTGGCAACCAGTCCAACGCACCATAAACTCCACTATAGATAAGCTGAACGGGCTCATAGAAATTGAATGGGAAATGGCGAGGTGTATTAAATTGGAAGTCGCATGGTAGGCAAAGCGATAATGTGAAGCCTCGAGTTTTCACCTAGCTGATGCCTATCTCCGACCCTCAGCCTTCTCGCGGCGACCGCTGAGTGCCTAGTACCTTGATCGTAGACAGGGTCTCAATCCCCGTGTAAAACCTTGGCGGAGGTAGAAGAGACGAACATAGACTTGTACACACACTAATGCACATATTCCATTCCAGGCGGCATGGAGCGGAAAAACTCCTAAGATGGAGTCAATGGTGACGTCTACAATCCCAGTCACAATAGATTAAGTGAATCACATTTTTCGAACTGCTTCAACATGTTCCGACAACAGGTCGTCTAGAAATTTTAAGGGTAAGTCAGGCACCATGAACAGAGATGATGACGGATGAGCAGAAAGGCCAAAAATGGTGCATGGAAATAATCCCCACAGAAATAAGCCCCATGGGGCTTAATTCCCAACAAAAAGGAAATAGCACCTGAGGGCTTGTTTCTTTTTGGAAATGGAAATAAGTCCTGCGGCTGTTAATGCCTTTTGCTCATCCAATGCATCCAAACTCCAACCCAAATCCCAAATCCCCCCAACTCACATTCAAACTTTGCATATAGCAAACTTGAATAGAATTCCAATTTCAAAAGGCAATAATACGTGCGCGGGTTAGTGCTTCTTCGTGGCGTGGGTTGTTTCCATTTCCATTTATTTAAGAAATAAGCCTCAAGGAACTTATTTCCGTGGGGGTTATTTTACTGCAACGCCAAAAATAGCTATCAAACAAGTGGATAGGTACTGATGGACCCGTGTCCTAGAGGTATCCACAAAATTGTAACTGCTTCTCCAGGTTAGGGATGTAGGATCAGGGTAACTTGTAACAAATAGCTAGTTATGAGAGAGATAACAGTCTGGGATAGCAGATGCCCAAAAATACCAACCAGACCCAGAACGCCCACGGACAATGACTAACGAGTGTGCACTTGGAACGTACGCACACCCCGGGTGCTACTCAAAAACTTGAGTCTATCCTCGCGCGTTATAGGGAAGACATCACCGCATTCCAGGAAATACGTGGGGCAATATCAGGAACACACAAACAAAAAGTATGCGATATTAAGTAAAGCTGCCACTAAAGGTTGCACAAATTTGGATGACGATTCATTATGGGATCAGGAAGAATTATCGATTTAAGGCGGTTACTGATCGTTTAGCTGTGATCCGCATCAGAGCGACGTTTTACAAAATCAGTCATATAAGTGCGCATGTCCCTACCAATGAGAATGAAGACCCTTTCAAGGAGGAATTTTATGATCTCCTGGACGAAACGTATGAAGCCTGTCCGGAATACGATGTGAAAATTGTATGACGGGGCTTCAATGTGAAAATCGGTTTTTAAAACATCTTCGGCAGGTTAGTTGGAAAAAGTAAAGTGTACGAACGATAACAGTAAAAAAATTTAACAGCACAAGATTTCCACGTCTTCGGATCCGCAAAGGGTCCTGGCAATTCAAAGATGGTCGAATCGCCCACCAAACCGACCATGTGCTTATAGATGCGAGGCACGCATCAAACATCCTGGATGTACACACATTTGGTAGACGTCAACATGTCGACTGTCCAACAAGAAGTGTACGGAATCTGACTTAATGTTCGCCGCCTTAGTGAGCCCGTGGAGTGAGAGACTTCCAGCTTTGGCCTCATCCAATGTTCATACTCAGTCCTAGTGGAGGTGCTGTGACATAAGGCCAAATGTCATAAGGCCAAATTTAGAAATTTGGCAGGTTGCTTGAACGCCTAAGTAAGCCCGTGGGGTGAGATACTCCCAGATTTGTCCTCATCCAATGTTCACACCCAGTGGAGGTGCCATGACGTAAGGCCAAATTCATAAATTTGACTTAAGACCAAATTCTAGCATTTGGCAATACGACACTTCGATAAAGCGACATTAGACCAAATGAATAAAGTGGCATAAAGCCAAATGGAGCTCAAATCAGATTGTGTGTACACGTATAAGGGAAGCGAATATAATATGCAATCGATCACAGTATCAAGTATCACAGAGCCGAACTGCCCTTTTGACGCTTCATCAAGTGTCATAATACCAAATCCCAAAATTTTTGCTTCACGGTGACAAACACAAATCTTCAAAAGACCAAATTTATACGTTTGGCCTTATGACGCTTGGCCTTATGTCATGGTCCGCGGTGTGACGACATTTTTAAGTACCAAAAAGAGATGAAAGAAGAGGCATACCTCAAGGCGCTATGCTATAACGCAAAACACGCGCTGCGCGCGAAGAATACCGAACTAGGAAAAGGGAAGTGAAGAAAATCTTACGTTTAGGAAAAACAAGAACGCGCAGCTTCCCAGCTCAGCGAAATCGAAGAGGCTTGCGACAGGAAGAACATCCACCAAGAAATAAAAAATTTCACACAACTTGCTTTAAAGTAGAAACGCAGGTTCTACGAAATCCAGCAGAATTTCCAGCAGCTGCCTAATACCGAGAGATTTATTGGGAGAAAAAAACAACCCACCCAGCAGTCAACGAAGAAGTAACGCTTCCCCTCAATATTGAAGAAGTTAGAGCTGATAGAACTCTTCAAGTACAGTGGTGTTGCTTTAGAAGAGTGAAGGCACCAAACCATCAAAAAAGCCCTGAGCATGCTGGATGACTTGAATATCAGCTCGATATATCCAATCTACAAAAAGGCGATCCAATGTTTTGCACCAACTACCGAGGCATATCCCGGCTAAGTGTCTCATATAGGATGCTATCCAATGTACTGTGTAAAGTCTTAAGTCGCCCTGCAATACACCGCCTAACGAATTTTACTTGTCAGATGTTGACGGTACTGACTGAATGGTATCTTGGTTACATGCGAGAGGCGAATGTATGAAGATTCCTACCACAATGGTGTATCTCACAATCTCTTAATGAAAAAAATCCCTTCAAGAACAAACCTCATCCATACCAACCCTGATAACGCATAATGCCATCCCATTTGATTGCCATAAAATGAAGTCAACAAGGACACTCTATCCATGCCATTGATGTACCACAAGCGCTTTGGCCCTAATCCACCCAGCACGCAAAGGCAATTAATTAAATGCCAACAGGCATTAACATTTTTATGCCAAGAATAATGCGCGCTTCATAGGGGCGTCCTTAGTGCAACATAATTGCACACCCACGTAGCGAACCCAACGCGCCTCGCGGATGTCCTTTAGTCCCATATACTCGCAACCAACCGCCCTCAATTGTGAATTTGCAATTTTAATTCCAAGGCTCCTCCTCGTCCGAGTGGGCTATTGTATGCGCGCATAAACCTTGGAGAGCCAAATTCTGATGCAAAAAAGCGCAATTACAAGTTTTCTCCTCCTCCCCACCCCCATTTTCATTTTTAAGCCATAAGTGTTGCAAAAGTTAAAAGTTTTCACCAAGGATAAAGAAAAAAAATTTTTTTGAAAATATCCTGCAACTTCAAGTTGCAAATCTTTCCCTGAGGGTTAATGTCTTATGGCGTTGTGAAGGGTCTATGACTATGTGTACACTGGCGAGAGCAGCAGCAATAAAGTGTTTCTAGCCCGGGGTGCTTGTGTCTTTAATTATTTTGCAGTCGCCAGCAGGCACGTTCAGCCGGTCCTCAAGTACACACTCTTCTCTGTGTGCAAATCCGTAAAAGTTTAATGAGTCTCCGACTCGCATAATGGGTGCTTAGTACGGAAAATAAATCTTTTGTTGCGATGAGATACATTTTGTTGCTGCAATCTGTCCACCTGTTGGGATGCAAGGGAGAGCTTTAATATGTTGACGCTTGATGCCTTCAAATGTTGCGCAGTTTTGATTTGCTTGATCTGCATTTCATTGATTGATACATCAGAGGAGCGGCGGCTTGAATTGCAATGAGGAGGCTTTGCGCTGTACATGACTTTGGAGCGTAATTATCTCTGACAGATTGGTCAGTTTGACACCTTTTACGGTACTGCGATTGAAGCCTGAAAGAGGTGCAGTCTTGAGTCTGATAAAGCAAATTATGCACGTATTTAGGGTCATGTAGCAAGGCTGGGACATGTTAGTAATTGATAAAAGGAAAGACGATAAGAAAGCAATTGCGTTGATTTTAAGCCCGCGTAAGCTTGACTTTGTACGGGACTGGAAAATTTATGGAGCGGGTTATGCACTTTTGTTTTGGAGAGTTACGTTATTCAGGTATAAAGACTGCCCTTACAAAAGATATGCATATTCGTGTGAATGACTTTTTGTAATCCTGGAATCCCATAGGATGTTGTAGCACGAGGGAGCTTGGCGAAGACCAGCCGTTATAAATTTAACTACACACCAAGCGAGCTTTTTTAGCCTCCAACTGGAATCATCAAATCGAATTTGAATTGCTAAACTAATAAGTGTGAGTGCTGATAGCAAGACGAAAAACAGCAACACTGTTACCAGCCTGGTCAGACTGACGCGGAATACCAGACCTGCTGTTCCAGGCGAACCTAGATGAGCTGTTTCGCAATATTCCGAAAAACGGTTATGTAGGAATTTCAAGGGTAAATCCGTCTCCTTGAATAGAAATTGTGAAGGATTAACCGAAAGACCAACGGTAGCCCTTAATCCCATAGTGGATACTGATGGCTCTGTGTTCTTGAAGCATCTAATAAATTGGAATTTGCCCTGTAGGTTGGAGGTTGTGCTTTGGGTCAACTACCCACTCAGGAAAAAATTCCATTGCTACGAAGAAACCAAAAGCCTCCAAAACGACTGATTTTATTGGTGTCAACCCTGCTTAACGAAAATAGGACAACGACGTTCGTATCTGCAAGGGAATATGAGAACATTAAACAGGAGAGGTGCAATCGAACAAGTAGTGGAAGCCCTTAACTGCTACAAAGCAGACATTACTGCCATCCAAAAAATACGATGAAATGGGCTGGGCAAAAAAGGGGTAAAAAACTGTGACATCTACTACGGACCGTGTTATAGTGAGCAGAAACAGCGACTATTCGAATGCGGATTTGTTATAGGTGCCAGACTTAGGCAAGAAGTCTTATGGTTCCAAGACATTAGTAAACGCTTTATAACAATTCGCATCAATGGCAAATTCACAAACATAACTCGTATATATATGCTCAAGCCCTGAAGTAGGAAGATGATGTGGGGAAAGACTGCTTTTAGGAGCTCCTTGACAAAACCTATGAGCGACTATCGAAGTACGATGTTAAAATCGTGCTGGGAGATTTTAACGCAAGGGTAGGAAGAGAAGACATCTTCTGTAGTATTTTACTGTCGGAAAGCACAGCCTCCATGACTACACGTTCGGCAGCGGACTTAAGCTAATTGACTTCGCTACGGAACGAAATGCCACTATATCCAGCACACGGTTTCCTCATATCGATATGCTAAGGGGACATGGCGGTCTGCAGACCAACGAAATCGATCACATTGCCATATGCAAGAGACACGCATCCAGTGTTTTGGATGTCCGAACATTCCTAGGAGCTAACATCGACTTGGACCACAACCTTATTGCAGGCAAGGTACGAATGCGGATATCCACCACTTCACAACAAACCACAAATACTGTGAAAAACATTTAATCTCGAAAGACTGCAATCGCAAAGACCGCCAAGTCCTTCTTGGTGCAAAGCGAAAGAATTTTGAAGAACAATTGCAACGATGCCAAAAGGCTATTAGGTCAGCCGGAACTGAAGGGCTAAGTTTCTCACGCCCACGTGTAACCCGTAGATTGATGAGGAATGCTGAAAAATACTCCCAGTCAAGGCTAAGCTGCAGGTGAAGACGAGAGCTGCCACAGAGTTCTATTTGCAGAGAATAAGGAAAGAATACCGGCTTTTAAGAAAGAAGAAGAAATAGCGCAATCGAGGATACAGAGAGGTGTGCCACTTCAGGAACGATGTTCGCAAGTTTTTTCCAAAGTGTAAAACGTCAAAGCCGAGGATATAAGGCTCGAACAGAATCATGTCGAGATGAACGAATAAATATCGCAGTTGAGACACAGTCGATGCTGAGGATATGGAAAACACACTTTTGCTGTCAGGCGACTAAAGCGAAAACTAACAACCAGCCGCCCAAAGTGAAGTGAGGATGGCAATATCTAAACTCAAGCTAAACAAGGCTGCCCCAAATGAGGACCTTCCCGCTGAGCTTTATAAAGTCGAAGGAGATGATTTGGTTACTAATATCCACCAACTCTTAAGCCATTTCTGGTCGGATGAAAGCCTGATCCACAAAAAATAGAAGACCTTCTGGACTGCGCCAACTACTGCGGCATAAGTCTCGTCAACATAGCCTACAAGCTCCTATCTGCCGTAACATATTAACGTGTGGAACTGTTTCCAACAATCTGATCGACCCTAATCAGTGTAGCTTAGGCCAGGAAAGTTCACAGCCGATCAAATTTTCACACTTCGGCAGAACCTAAAGAAAACCCAAGAAGTCCAAATCGATACCCACCATCAGTTCATCGATTTCGAAGCCACATACGACAGCATTTATAGAGACGAACTATACAGAGCCATGTCTAGTTTTGGTATACCGCCCAAACTCATCCGTTTGTGTAGGGTGCTGCTCCATCAGGGTCGGAAACGACCTCACCGACACATTTGATACCAAAAAAAGGATTTAGGCCAGGTGATGCGCTGTCATGTGAATTCTTCGATTTGATTCTTGAGGGGATTGTGCACAACTCTCGAGCCAACACCTGAGGCACAATTTTCAAAAAATCAGTGCAACTACAAGGTGGCGCAAAAGTAATCCTCCAATCAGAAAATGCTATAAATTTTGCGATTGGCCCCTAATGTCAGTTCTGTTTTGACATTTGTGTAGTAAACACATGCGACATACACGTTAACAAACAATGTTACGCTACACTGCTCCAGGACTCGGAATATTGGTGACTATTTATTTGAGCAATAATCGATCGGTGATTTTGGCACAACGTGAATTTTGTCGCAGATTTCCTAACCGTCCAACGCCTACTGGTGAAACACTGCGACGTTAAGCCGCTCGCCTCGAATAGACTGGCACAACACGAGATGCTACCAGGCGTGGCAGACCCCGGAGTAGCCGTTCTGCAGAGAATATTGCTGCTGTAGCCGAAGATGTCATGGAAGCGCCGTCGATGCCGAACCAGACGACGTGCCACGCAAATGGGTTTCAGTCGACGGTCCTTACAGCGAATTTTGGTACATAATTTGAAGATGTTTCCGTACAAAGTCCAGACGGTGCATCAGCTGTTAGCTGCTGACCGCCAATCGCGTCTAACATACGCTCAAGCCATCCTTAATCACCACCAAGAGGAAGATGATTTTTCATCAAAAATAATCATGAGTGATGGGGCCCATTTCCATCTTAGCGGGTACGTAAATAAGCAAAATTTACGCTTTTGGTGCACTGAAAATCCGCGTGTAACCCACTAAGAGCCATTACACCCGCTCAAAGTCACTGTATGGTGTGCTGTTTTCGCTGGAGGAGTCATCGGACCTTTTTTCCTCGAAGACGTCGCGGGCCAAACGGTTACTGTGAATGGTGAGCGCTACAGAGCAAACTCTTGTACAGACGACTGACAAACCCACGCGACCCGGAGATTAGAACACTGAAGGCGTCGATCAAAAACATCAACCAATTGATCAAGGAGAACTATCGGTTGTCCATTAATTTGTTTTGGAATAACAGAATTCGGGCCGTAAATTCCAGCGACCCGAGTATGTTTCCACAAATTAATAAGATCTTTAGGAGGAAAGGTCATAACGACCTTCCGTGTATTAAGCTCCAACGAACAACTGACAATACAAACATACTTTTGACAGCAGGAATTGATCCGGGGGAAGCCGTCTTCGACGACGATTTCTATGTTATTGAAGATCCTCAGGAGAAAGTGGAGGCAGTGGGGGCTGTCTTTCAGGAAGTGTATAAGATGAATGATAGCGTTCGCCCGAACCGCGTCCTGGAAAACAATGCCCTGCTCCATCAAGTCTATCTCCGAAACGACATAACGCAATGGCGATCTGAGAACCGTGGTTTCACCCGGTTTGATGACGAAAACTTGGCAAACGCCATAGTCGTCGAGCGAAGTGGGTTTAGTCCCCTGTTAATCTCGAAGGTGGAACTCCAGATCATCTTCGATTCCATAAAGAAATAGAAGTCAGCGGGAGTCGATGGTTTTTGTACTGCGACACTTACCCCCTGAAGCTGTGGACATTTACGCCACACTGTTCTACAACGCGCTGAATAATGCATATTATCCAGTGCGTTGGAAGACGGCGGTGGTTCATCCTCTCCCGAAAAAGGGAAAGGACAACTCCAATCCGGCGAATTTCCGATCGATAAGTCTCCTTCCGAGTATCAGCAAGGTTTTCGAAAAGATTCTCAATCGAGCACTGTTCAAGTGGTCTGAGGACAATAATATTATACCAGAGAACCAGTTTGGCTTCAAGGCTGGACATGACTGTATTCATGCTGGCTCCAAACTCGTCTCTGATGTACAATGGAACAAAGCAAAAAAAACAGTGCACGGGTGCATGTCTGGTTGATTTAGAGAAGGCTTTTGACACCGTATGGTTAGAGGGCCTCTATCTAAAGCTGACCAGACTTGGCATAAGTAAACCACTGCTATATATGCTTCATGACATGCTGACTGGTAGAACGTTTGTTGTCAATGTAACTTCTACCACAGAATTTTTCATTAAGAATGGTCTGCAACAGGGAGCGGTAAACTCGCCGATTCTCTTCAGCATTTACACCAGTGATATGATAGGTAGTCTTACTCAGGCAATTGCGTATGCGGACGATCTTATCGCGTATCTACAGAACAGCCTCTACTGTCGAAGTCATTCGAACACTTTTGCAGCGGGACTTCGACAAGATCCAGAGATATTGTGATGACTGGAAGTTGAAAATCAACTTTCAGAAATCAGAAACTATCCTGTTTAGGACACCGTTGTCTAGGGCCTCTAGGGACACGAGAAAGAACTGGCGAAAGCTGGTGATCGTTGGACCAAACGGACAGCCACTGGCGAGTAAAAGTGTAGTAAAGTACCTTGGCATCTGGTTAGACCAGTATCTATATTTCGGAAGATATGTAGATGCTGCTCTGGCTAGAGCTAGGGGAGCATTTGCCCTGACAAGACGATTGTTTTATAGCAGTCGTCTTGACAGCAGGGTGAAAGTGATTTGCTTCATGGCCCTCATTAGGCTGATGATTGCCTATGGGTGCCCGATGTGGTTCAACGTTGCCCCATCTCAAATGGAAAAGATACGGGTGTTTGAGAGGCAGTATCTGAGGAGCTGCCTTGGACTTCACAGAACACCAGTATCTGACTACACAAAATTCTATTCCAACCAGGTCCTATACAACGGGGCCAACATAAACCGAATAGACAATTTTCTGGTGAAACTCATTCGGTTTCACGCTGCAAGAGCGATGGCTTCGAACAATAGTCTCATCTTTGGGGCCTTCTATCCCAATGATGAATATTTTGAGAGTGTGCGTTTAAGCGGCTTTATTCCGCCCGAAGCTTTCCTATATTTGGATAGTCGAGGGCTGATACAGGATAGATCGGCGCTTCCGCTAATCTACCACGTCTTCCGACGAACTGTGGATAGGCGGCTCCTGTACGACCGAGACGTCGTCACTCAGAGCGGAGGAGAGCGCCTGCGGTTCAGCAGGAGTGTGGCCGGAGTAGGTTGCAACAGGAGAACCTGTTGTGGTGGTTAACGTAGTTATAGTTAGTTTTGACTTTTGAAAAGATATGGCCGACTTGCATAGTTGTTTAGGTTATGTTAAGGGAAACAGTCGTGGTGGAACCAAAAAAAAAAAAAAAAATCAAAATGCTTGCTGTGGCTGTTCTAGTTTTTAAGTTAAGCTAGTTTTTCATGAATTTTTGTCTAGCATGTAAGTTAGTTTTAAGATAAAGTAAAATAAAAATGAATATCAAAAAAAAAAAAATAAAGAGCAATGATCAACGAGTCATCAGATCAGGACGGTGCAACGGCACACACTGCCGTTGCCACAACCGATATGCTGAAGGATGCATTTCCAGGGCGCCTAATCTCCCGTTTTGACGATTTGATCGCCTTCGCTATCAACTCTGACAACAACATCTCGTCAGATATTAGACGAAGAATTACTCTTGCCAACCGCTGTTTCTTCGGACTAAGATGGAAATTTAGTAGTAAAGCCCTCACTCGAACTACTAGGGAGATCCTATCATGGAACGTATGAAAGGTAGATGAAGAGATCCTTGTTCGATTCGAGAGAAAATTCTTCCAAAATTCTTAGATTTCCAGGACATGTAGAATTAATGGAAAGGAATACTCCGGCTCGAAGAGTCTTTGATTGCCAGCCACACGTCGAACGCAGTAGAGGAAGACCTCGCCACACAAAGCGCGCACAAGTAGAAACCAACTTCAACCAACTTGGAGTGCAGAAACTGAAGGCAGTTAGCTAAGGACCTGGTTAATTGGATAGGAATGGTTTTTTAAAGCTCAGGTTCATTACGAACTGTGGAGCCACTTATGTAAGTAAGAATTCAATCTAAACATACTCATCAGATGGTCAGAATACTGCAAACTGGGGGTAAGCCAGAAGAAAATTAAGGCGTTCTTGTCACACCATCTTTGGGAGGGCATGTCCCTTCAAATTAAACTGCAATCTGTAAATCAAGAAAAACGTAATGAGCAAACATTTACCCCTATACCTGCAACAAAATCTTCGTAACAATATGGGATCCATCTCCTGGGTTGGACTGCTAAGCACGAGGTCCCAGGATCAAAGCCCAAATGTGACAACAAATAAAAAAATTCAACTTTTTTGCACAACAGGCTCGTTAGAGTACCCAGGGCCGAGCTACCATTCATGTGTGCGTATGTACTTCTGGACGATGGTGGGGCCTCCTGTTTTATGCTGACTCCGAACGGCGAAATTTGAGATATGCTTTCCTACGGCTGGGAATCGAACGCAGACCTTCTGCGGGCAGAAAGTCGTACAAGCATCCAAGAGTATCACTTTCATGAGAGGCTTCTAAAGTTTGGGAGTAGGCGTAAAGCAGGAGGTCTTCTTCTCTCTGAATGAGATTATACCATTGCACACACAAATGATGGGGCAATCAAGATTTGAGGATTTGTAAGCGCTGGTGCATCTGAAATCAAAATTATCTGGATGGAATTATATTACAGGAAACGATACAGAAGGCGAGCTTGCCATTGCTTACATTTTTGTCACAAGGAATGTAACCTTCTCTTCTAACGCCGATTCTGAGCGGAAAATTTAAGAAGCTTGGCAGTTTCATACGCTTTGATGTTTGTCTTCAGATCTGCCAATAAAACCTAACCTCACCAGGCCGTGAATATAGCTCTCATGTTTGGAGTTCGCAAAATAAATACTTACATCTTTCTAGACGTCTTAAAGGTTTATACCAACAAGAGACGAGATACAAAGACAGAGGGGAGAGTTCGGTCGAGACGTCTTATTGGTTCTTACCAATTTTAACATCCCTATCACCTTTAGCTAAGTAAAGACTTGAAGGAGACCTCCCTTCCTATTGTTGATACCATTGGAGAAGACAAGTTATGCTACGAAGTGGGACATCTGATTGTAGCACACGACAGGCAGTTACAGCACAAAGACATACAGTCCAACTAACAACGACACAAACATTCTAATGTCTGTTCTGTGACAGAAGAAGCAACCAATAGAAGTAAGTAGCAGTCCACATACAAAACTGAGTTGACAAGCGTAAGTTGCTCGAAGGGCTGTTTCCGTTCTTTAGTTCTACTCACCTGGACTCTGAACGCTTATGAAGAAAACGTCGAGTGGAGTATTGCCATTTTGAGGTTATTTTCCTATTATTTTCTTCAAAACAGTTGTGAATTGACGACCCTGGTTTATAGAATCGTCTCGACGACTATCGTTTTTTTTTAAATTACGCAAGTACGGAGGAAACTCATTGCAAACAAAAACCCATACTGATGTTATTCACAAAAATGTGCTCCCTAATAGAGTCCAAGACCTCATCAACTGTAAACCAACAAGTAATACCCAAACAGCTTCATACCTAAATGCCAGGTCACAGCTACACCCCTCTAATGAATTTTCCAGCCGTTCCGTGACACCCGACAATCGTTTACAAAACCTACACCATCATTTCCCCCCTCTACTGCAGTCCTTCTAAAAGGTCAACTAATTGACCACACGTTATTCTCAAAAACCACTTAGGCAGGATGGCCTCCCTCTAAAAATACCACAACAACAGACCTCCATTAACAATTTAAGACGGGCAAAGCCAATAAAACTTGATTTCTCGTACTCACCTGGTGATGTTCCATCGGTGGAATACCCCGTGGAATAAGCACTCTCTGGCGACGACAAGCTATTCATGACATGGCCCATTGGATGGTTGACCGGTCCATTTGACATCATGCCGTTGCCTCCAACCGTTGTCGGTCCAGCTGCCCCATTGTAACGACTTGACCTTAACATCTGACGATTTGCCTCGTAGCCATTGCGTAGTCCCACATTCGTGTTGCCACAAACAACGGCGGGTGGTTTTGTCTGCTGCTGGTAGCCTCCTCCATTCATGTGACCACCACCATTGTTGTTGTTGCTAGGAACCCTATCACTCAGCTCACCGCTGATTGCGTATGCCGCCACGTTGGCATTCAGATTATCATACGAACCGAACTGTTGCGTTGAGCTGTTGTAGCCGTCACCGTTGTTCATCTTCGATGGGAGCAGTTTGCCATACCGAGGCGGTGTTTCAGTCTTTCCGCTGGTCTTGTGATACCGCGTCGTTGTATCCTTTTGCTCCAAAATGTACTCTTGCCTGTGATGATGCTGCTGATGTTGCTGTTGGTTGTTGTTGTTCTGTGAATTGTGAATGATTTCCTCGTAGTGCCCATTGGAGCACCCGCCCTGATAGCTTTGAGAATACTTCTGTTTCGACTGGTCCACGACGGCGGCTGGATGAATTTGTGACGAAGGATGCTTGGCATTTGTAGCCGTCGCATTCCCCGCGGATTTGCGTCGAAACATACTGCTGGGTGAGAGTGTTTTCGTTCGTTTGCCTTGATGCTGTGTGGCTTCCTTGTTAGTGGTTCTCTGCTGTGTGCTGTTGCCTTTGGTAGGTGCCGACGAAAGCGTTTGAGCCTTCACACTGGAGTGCTGGACATGTAGAAAATTATCGGATTTCGGTGACATTGCTGATTCTTCACTCGGCGACTGCCATCCAAAGCGGCTTGTGGTCTGCAAGAGAAGACAGAGAAACGGAAATGAATGTCGCACAAGGATAACAAGGAAATGAGAGTGCATTCGCCCCGTATTGTGGCTTTAGTAGGCCATAGAGTTGTAGCCATCTCCCCCCCCCACATCAACTTGAAAGTCGGATTAAAACAGAGTTATCAGAGCTGTGCACTGGGTTAACCCCGGACAACTAGCAAGGGACGACGACGTAGACGACGACGACGACAACGATTTGAATGAGATTACTTTGCTGTTGACATGTCTTCCGCATGGCAACCCCTTTATCTGGCTCTGAACCTTCATTACTGCACGATTCGGATATAAGAATTCTCTGCAACAAAGCCTACGTATGGTACACACCATACGCCCAACAACAACAACAACAACAACACATTGGAATAGGAAAACAAACGTGCAAACGTAGACACAAATAAATTCACTGGGATTGTCGTCCTCATTTCCGGAATTCTTTTTGTGCGCCATTATTTCTACGTTTGTTGCCGTTTTCCCTTTCCTGTTGTTGTTGCTGTTGTGTGTGTGTGTGTGTGTTGGTTGGGTTATTTGCTGTCCTTATTCGGGGCACGAATGCGAGAGCTCGTACCGCGTCTTTGTTGTGTGTTTTGAGTTTCGGTTTTTTTTTTTGCATTTAAATCCCAGGATTAGTGGGGATTTCTGGGTTTGCTGCATGTGTAGTTCCATTTTGTTTTTTTCTGGACAGAAAAGGTTTTTTTTTTCTGCCTGAGAAGTAGAATGGTCGTCCGACAACCTTTTCAATTGCAATTTGGAAGAGTATTCCCTCCCAGCAACTATTGTATGGTTGAGTTCATTTGATGGTTTTATGGGGATGGGGGAAAAAACTAACAAAACGGCACCATTGAGACGTAAAAATGAACGCAGGAGTAAAGATACAATTTGGAAGGAATAATTAAAAAAAAAACTTAATGAGAAATAATCCACAGAAGGTGCAATTTTGGACGATCTGACGGAGGTTCTTATAATTATAGTAAGACCAACGAGATGAGTTGGACTTTATTTTGCTAGCAATGGATTTTACTTGAACTTGGGGTGGAGGCTTTAAGTGCACTTAGGATGTCCGAGAATGGGCAAACTTTTCTTTATAATGGTCGATTTAAGGGTCCTAACGAGACTTTTTCTCTGTTCAAAAGTTGATGTAATAGCGACTTGTAAGGTTAGTTCATTTGAAAGGTCTTGAAGTCCCTTGTTAATTTAAAATAATTTTTTTGTTTAAGTTAGAAAAATAAGCAGTATTAGGTATACAGGGTGTGGCCACATAACATCATTTTATATAGAGCCTCAGCGGGCGTATGTGGGCTCATATGACAGGCGTGGTGCTAACACACAGACTCCTTTATTTTCCGACGGGAGTTTTATCATTCCAACCCAACGCGCCTTAGCAAGCCCAGGAGCGGAAATCAATTGTTCCATGGGTCACTACGTTCAATCAAATCCCGACTGTCAAAAGATGAGAAACTGGAGTCCCTAAGCCCATCAGATCATTAGAGAACATAAAGGCAGTGAGAGCTTCAATCTTACAATCCTCATGGCGATGTAGATGTGGCGACCGATAGCCGTAGTGAACCATGTAACTGGAGCCCCTAAGCCCATCAGAGCATTAGAGAACATTAGGGCAGTGAGAGCTTCAATCTTACAATCCTAATGGCAATCTACACGTGGCGATATGATAACCGTTGTGAGCCATGTAACTGGAGTCCCCAAGCCCATCAGATCATTAGAGAACATAAAGGCAGTGACAGCTTCAATCTTACAATCCTCATTGCGTTCTACACGTGGCAATAGGATAACCGTAGTGACCCATGTTACTGCAGTCCCTAAGCCCATCAGATCACCAGAAACATTAAGTTAGTCAGAGCTTCAGTCAATCGATAAACTTAGTGACCCATGTAACTGCAGTCCCTAAGCCCATTAGATCATCAGAGAACCTTAAGGCAATCTTGCAAACCTCATGGCGTTCTAGACGGAGCGACAACCGTCCATACAGTACGTAAGGACTCCTCTTTCAACCTTAGTGGCAGAAGATGATAGCAGGAGGAAAATGTCCCTACATTTTCATTCCCACAACGGTGATGTTTAAAGTCCCAGTTGGGATGGACAAGATAAGCAATTCGCAGGAGCTGTTCGGATTTATTCGGACAACAGGTGGTCAAATGTAAGGCAATGCGATTGTTTAAGTTTTCACTAAGGAGATGGATGCCAACTTCGACTCTTAGCTTCCCGTGGTGGCCGCTGATTTCGTAGTTATTTTACCGCAGATAGGGTTTAGATAGGGTTACAATACCGGTAAAAAGTCATGGCGGCTGCAGATGACAGCGGGGAGAAGACTTGTGCACATAATGATGTTCCAGACGGCAGCGGAAGAACTCCCAATATTGCGTCTACGGCACCAGTTAGAATGGAGTGGACACAGTTAATAACCTTAATGACCTGCTTCGACAACACCTTATCTAGGAATCTTAAGGGGGTAAGTCAGGTCTGTTGAACATAGATGGTGGCAGATTAGTCGAAAGGCCAACAGCAACTCCCATTCCAGTAGGGGATACTGATTGCCATGAGTCTAAAGCAAATCTTATAGATTGGAACTGACCCTGTTGGTTAGGGGTGGTGCTTTGGGTTATCTACCCATCCACTGGAAAAAAATTCTTACTACGAAGCAATCAAAAGCCTCGGAAAGGAGTGATTCTATTGTTGATGACCATGATAGGAGCAAAACGGAAAACGACATTCGTATCTTAACCTAGAATGTGAGAACATTAAACAGACGAGAAGAGCATTTTTCGTAAGACTAGACCAAACTTATGAGCGAAAGCGGAAGTATGATGTAAAATCATCCTGGCAGACATTAACGAAAAGGTAGGCAGATACTTTAGCAGTATTATCGGAAAACACAGCCTACATGACAAAACGCCTGGAAAACCGAATTAGGCTAATTGACTTCGATGCGGTACGGAATGCCACTACAGTCAGCACACAAGGTTTTCTTACCTCGATATCCATAAGAGGACAGATCGACAGGTCAATCAAATTGATACATTGCGATAGGGAAGGGGCACATGTCCTGTAGTTTTGATGTCCAAACATTCTAAGGGGCTTACATGGACTTGGACCACTTCCTTGTTGCAGCCAATGTAAGATCGCGGATATCTACCATTTCATGTCGAAAGGATGCAATAGCAATAGACCGCCAAGGCATTTGCAGAACGCGTTTCCTTTAACATCTCGGGAAAACCATGCCACCTGCATCTAATGTCGAAGAAAAATGCCAACGATACCAAGAAGTCATTACATCAGCCGCAACTGATGTAATTGGTTTCTCGCCGGGCAGAAACCCTTGGTTTGATGAAGAATGCCGACAGACGAACACAGCCAAGAACGAGGCCTACAAGTCTTAGGTGTGAAGGTGGCAGCCGCCATTCAGGTCTATAGGCAGAGAAGAAGGGAAGAACACAGGCTTTTCAGAAAGAAGAAACAGGAGCAAGAAAAGCATGCGATAGAGGATATAGAGACGTGCCACTCCAGGAATAATGTTCGCAAGTTCTACCAAAGTTTTAATTACGAATGCCTTGCCTCGAACAGAATCCTGTCGAGGTTATCAAGCAAATATCGCATTTGAGACACAGTCGATACTGAGGACTGTTAGACGGCGATGACGAACAGTATTCCGCTATCAGACAGGACGATCCGTTCAATATTGGCGACGACAGGTAAAACTATCAACCACGCGACCTAAGTGAAGTGACGCTATCAATATCTTAACTAAAGCTTAAAACAAGGCTGCCGCAAATGACTGGGCAAATAACATCCACCAACTCATAAGACAAATCTGGTCGGATGAAAGTATTCCTGAAGAATGGAACCTCAGCGTCGTTTGTCGGATCGACAAAAAAGGAGACCCTCAGAACTGCGCCAACTACAGAGGCATAAATCTCCCCAACGTCACCTACAAGATCCTACCTGCCGCAATATTTGAACGCCTGAAACCGTTTACCAACTACCTTATCGGTGTAGTGTTAGGCCAGGTAAGTCCACAACCGATCAAATTTGCACACTTCAGCAGCATCTGGAAAAAAACCCAAGAAGTCCAAATCGATACTCTCCACCTATTCATCGATTTCAAAGCCGCATACGACAGCATTTGTAGAGACGAACTATACAAAGCCATGCTTGGTTTTGGTATACCGCCCAAACACGTCCGTCTGTGTTGGATGAAAATGGAGAATTTGCGCTGCTCCATCAGAATCGGAAACGACCACATTGACACATTCGATACCAAACAAGGATTTAGGCAAGGGGATGCGCTGCCATTGGATTTCCTTAATATGATACTTGAGAGGATTGTGCTAAATTTCCGAGCCAACACCAGAGGCAGAATCTTCCATAATTCGGTGGAACTACTAGCATACGCCGCCGATATTGACATCATTGGTAGGACTCAACGTGATGTCACAGCCACGTTGGCTCTTATAGAGGAGGACGTGGCAAAAATGTGTTTAGCTGTAAATGACGTCAATACCATGCATATACTGTCAACACGAAAGGACACACATCGTCAACGAATTGGACAGAACGCAATCATTGACAGATAAAACTTTAAGGTTGTACGGGACTTTGTCTACCTCGGCTCCGCTATCAACTCTGACAACAACATCTCGTCAGAAATTAAACGAAGAATAACTCTTGCCAACCGCTGTTTCTTCGGGCTAAGAAAGCAATTCAGTCGTAAAGCCCTAACTCGAACTACTTAGGAGATCCTATATTAGACCCTGATCATACCAGTTCCGCTCTACGGCGCTGAAGCATGGACCGCCTCAAAAGCGGATGAAGATATCCTTGGTCGATTCGAGAGAAAAGTTCTTCGAAAAATTGTTGGTCCCGTTTTAACCTGCTATGGAGACGACTATACAAGCTATACAGCGACATGCCAAAAAATTCCGCATTGGACGTTAAAGATGGCTAGGCCATGTAGAAAGAGTGGACACCAATACTTCGGCTCGCAGAGTTTTCGATTCAGACGTAGGACACAGTTGAGGAAGACTTCGGCTTAAGTGGAGCAACTGGAGGCAGTTATCTAAGGGCCGGGTTAATTGGAGAGGCATATTGGTTGAGGCCCAGGTTCATTCCGGACTGCAGCGCCACTTCAGTAAGTAAGTCATATGTATGTCTAAGCAGAGCTTTCGTTTGTACAGCGATGAGAGTGATAACTGGTCACAACCTGTTGGGTAAGCACTGCCATAGAATCAGACTAGCTGATTCACCTAACTATGCAGGAAATGCGGTGACCCAGAAGTCGAGTAGGAAATCCCAAACCTACTCTGTCACTGACCCGCGATCAGCAACAGCCGCAACAAACTCTTTGGTAGCTTCTACCTCTAGGACCTGACGGAGCTAGCAAACGAATCCTATAGCGAAGATCATCTGGTTCTTCTACAAATCGGGATGGAGCAAATATCTATTTGAAGCGGATGGAATAACGCAAATCAATAAAGTAAATATCCCTCTCGCTATAATTTAACATTCTTTTCAGGTACTCGTCTCTCAACAGAGGGTATCGCTATGGGCCGACGTAGGGTACGTAGGTAGTAAGAAGTGGCGGTTCGGCATGAACCCAACTACCACTTATGTGGCTCTTTGTCACCACGACTCGTGTGACGTATTGTGGATATATTGCGGGCGGTCTCTAGAACCAGGCTGTGAGGTTTAGAAAGCCGATAAGATCTTGTATCCTTTTACCCTAGATGTCGCAAAGGTTGTCGAAAATTGGTCGGTCCAATGCATGCAATCTGCCGGAAATTTGCACATGAAATGGAAGAGGGTTGCTCTCTCATTTGTGTTCCCGCAACTGCGGCGGGTTGTGTGGGATCCCTAGTTTGACCGCATGGTCTCCAATCGGCCAGTAACCCATGACTATCACCGTAATTCTTGCGATATCGGGTTCTATTTATATCGTTTGTTCTGTTTTTTTTTCATAGGAGGGCCATATCGTTCTCGATATGATGGAATTTCTTAACCTTCTCCATTTGGAGTCGGCTTTTTCAGAAAGTTTGAGTATATTTCTCCCTTAATCGCACCACGTAGGGCCCACGCAGGGCAATTCAAGTTTGACGACTCACCTTAGCTTATAAAACCTAACCTAACCTAGCAATGATTAGTTCCTTACCCGAATGTGTGGTCTAGCAAGAGCTTAAGGTACACTATTCAGAGATACCACTTCAGCAGGAAGTACGAAGGTAGCATTGTACCTATGTGCGATAGAGGTTTCTCAAGCATTGGACCTATGAGCTGTAGAGATTTATCGAGCATTGCACCATTGAGATTTCTGCAAGGTCCTTGCAAAGTCTTAAAGATTTTGTGATTTGCAAAGATTTTACAAAAACATGGGTCCAAACGAATATGCCTCTCCAATTAGCACGGTTTCTTCCTGACTGCCTTCCCAGTTACAAATAAAATTTGTTGGCGCAACACGCTCGTTAGTACCCATGGCCTAGCTTTCTCACAATCATTCATGTGTGCGTGTGTACTTCTTGCGGGACCTTCTGTTGTATGCCGAATCTTGAGATAAGTTATTCTTGACAATTGATAATACTCGGATTATTTGTCAGATGATCACGAGAGGGAGGCCAGTGAAAAATCATTAGGTGTTGCACCGGCTGGGAATCGAACCCAGACTTTCTGCGCGGCAGTTCATCGCACTAACCATCGCGCCACTCAGCCCGTTTGTCTCCCCAGTTGCACACTTTAAATTCGTTTAGGTCAGCTTCAACTTTTTCGGGCCCTTCTTAAGTCGAGGTTTTCCTCTACGACTTCTGACTGAAAATTGAAGACTCTGCGAGCCGGAGTATTAGTGTCGATTCACGCTTTATGTCATAAGCATCTTAGCACGTCTAATGTTTCTTTTTTGTTGACAAGGTCTATGTCGTTGCACCATTCCCACAGTTCTTGGTCGAATATTTGTCAATAATTTTCTTTCTTTAGAGCTTTAAGGCAGTTTTTCAATCTACACAAATTCATGACGTTTTTTTTTCAAACTTAACACGTTTTCATACTTTATAGACTACAAACCCTGCAGAGAATGATGCCATCAAAGGTCCTCCTATTTTTAAAAAGGACTTAGATACATTCCCAAACGTTAGGGAGGCATGACTGGAAAAATAATACCAGCTTTACATTCAAAACCTAACCGCCATCAAAGAGAATTCTTTCGCAGGTCCAATCAACAAGGTTCACTGAAAATCTTAACTACTCATAGTTACCGTTCGAAAAGAATCAAAAGCTGTCACTGAACGCACCTACAACGAATTGCAGTGCAACACAAATGACCTGGAAATGGATAGGGGAAAGGTGAAATCATTAAAACCAGAGTCCTTCAGTTCAAACGAGTCGTTTGGTAAACTTTCCAAGCGCAAATATATCAAAGCCCTTCAAAGGCATGCAATTAAATTGGACCCAACATGGTTTTCTTTTTTTCCCGCCGAAGAAGAAAGAAAAGATTCCAACGCCCAGAACAACCGTTTGAGAACTTTCGTAATATAAATTCCCTTTACCGAAAAGAAAAACATTTTTCCTTGGGTGTCCTGTTTTTTTTTACGGAAAACTTTCATCGCAGGAAGAAAAAAAAACTTTCAAAGAATAATTTCCCCTTCAGTGACTTTTTGTTGCACAAGACTTGTAAAACCTGCCATTTTCATCCTCATGTGAAGGCCTGTAACGATTCAAGTCCGCGTAGAAGAATAATTGTCCCAAGGACTCTTGAAGCTCGTAAATCTTTGATAGTTTTTCTTACAAGCACCATTTCTGTGGTTGAAACTTAAGTCGCCGCAAGTCAGCGTCTTCGAAATATGACTTGTCCCGCGCATTGCATACCTCCACAAACATATGATGGCCATAAAAATAAACCAACCCTACCCCCTTTCCATTGATAATGCGACGGCTAAAGGAATGCAAAAGGATAACGATAAAACCGAATGAATCCCAAAGGGATACTCGATACTAGATACCGGATACAAGTTTTATCTATACTTACGTGATTCTGTATCGGTGAGACTTCTCTGCGTCGGGCCGGACTTGATATACTGCCATTCGGTGCGGTGGCTGTGATTGACGCTGTTGTGGTTGTTCCATCGCCATGATATATCGTAAATCCGGTTGCTCCTTTGTGTCCATTTTGAGTTAGATTGCTCGCTGCAGTCGATGTGCTATACAAGGACACGAAGTGATTGGCATCAAGGATTTGCGTCGGAACATGAAACGAAAGATTACAAGAGAATGTGAGCGATATGCAGTTGCAGATAAGATTCAAATAAATAAGCTAAGGGTGGCGAACGCAAGGAAGTCCTGAATTTAGCACCTCTTTCGGTGGCAATTGCGTTTTGCCAAAGAGTATAAATTATCATGGCCACTTGCCAGTGGCTCTAAGAAGGACTCCGGGGAGAACAGTATGCTTTGGTAAGGACATTTGGCGTGCTATTCGTGACTTTTGGTAGTTTGGAGTGAAAATTAAACGGAACGGCATGGCTAAGGGCAATTGACTTGGAAGGATATAGCCTCATGGCGATTGGAGTTAATAAATTATTGAGAAGGTGTAGCTACTTTGGAAGTTATCGGCAGTATCTTGGGGAGGAATATCAAATGCTATTAATGCGAATCGTTGGCCTAGATACAGGAGGTATGTATTAGAAGTGGCAGGCGGGGATATCTTGTTTCATTGGTTATGTACTGAGGGAATGTGTGATGAGGTCAAGCAGATGTTTTGCAAACCAGGGAAGTTGGGTGGGCTAGGGGTAGGGGGGGCGGAATATAATTAACTTGACTTGGTTATCTGTGTAAGTAGTAGCGAAACAAACATAGGAATGAACTGCGTATAGGGACAATAGATATAGGATTTGGTTTTGTAGAGTTACGCCTGACTCCTACATTAGTGAAGACATATGTCCACAATGAGGTTTAAGTCTGCTGAGATGGGTCGTAAGTGGCCATTTGTATGCTCAAAGGGATTTGTCAACCATGCTTAGTAGCAACGCCGTTGTTTGTTCGCTTTAGATTGTGTATCCTTGGATATCGTTAATCATCCAATTGGAACAAGATTGACACAATTTTAAGGCCCGCCTTTTGGAGTTCCTAATGCAATTTTTTTTTTTGAAATAAATCGGAGTCACTCTATTTGAGCACAAAATCGTCCATAAAAGCATGTGACATCAGTGTACGTTTTAGAAACAACCCCCGGAAGTCTGAAGCAGAGGGGAGCCGATATAAACATGACCTAAGGCCGTCACCTTAGGTTGGCTAAAGACAAACTGAATACCGCGTAGTTCGCATACTTAACGAGAATTTAGTTAGTCCCGGTTTTTTTAGTAACTTCTGTGATTCAGTAGAAATGGGAAAGTCAATATCGGCAAAGAGTATAGAACTACATATAGTACGCATCACAGCTAAAAGCCGTTTCGACGCGGGCGGTAAGTGCGAAGGGGAAATTTCGACGATCGTATGTGTCGGCTTTGCTTTTGTTTGATGCTTTGGTGAACACTGGGGTATCAATATCAGTACCCCACATAGAAAATTTTCGTTATATGAGATGCGAACTCTATGTAGTTCTGGGCTCTTTGATATCAGTCGAAGCTGCTTATGAAAAGATTTATTTTTGGCACAACGTCTAGGGTGAAAACTGTCCTGATGGCACCCTAAACATCAAAAATGCCCTTAATTCCGTAAATAGCCCCTGCGAGTTGAGCTCTTTTTTAAAAAGAAGATCGTGTCGAGCAATATTACCAAAACACTCGCCAGCTGCTATAAAAAACAGAAGGCTAAGCCACTACAGAGACCAAAGCACGTTTCAGCAGGCCTTCCCCAGGCATCTATTCTAAACCCTCTCCTGTGGAATATTATATGCGATGGTGCTTTGAGATTGCAAGTGCCACAAAGGTTGAAGGTTTTGCGGATTATATCGCCTTTGTAACCGTGACAAAGCATATTTACGGGATCGAGCATATTCTCTGCTCGATCTCTTTGTCACGAAGCAATTTCTGTAAGCAAAGTCTGTTTGGATTCTGCTGGCCTTGACCTAGCAAAACACAAAATCGAAGCAGTTCAACAACTACCGTAAGGTCGTGGTACAAATGCTAGCGCCCGCGTGGAAGACAATCCAGCAATCCGTTCCCTAGGTGTAATTATCGATTACAGAGTTAACATCAAGGCGCTCCCAGACTTGATTGCTTTTGTCTAGAGCTATAAAAAATACAAATACAACTTTTTGGCGCAACAGGCTCGTTAGTACACACGGCCGAGCTTTCTCACAACCATTCATATGCGCGTGTCTACTACCTGCACTATGGCGGGATCTCCTGGCTTATGCCGAATCCGAACCGAGATAAGCTTTTCTTGATAATTGATACTTCAGGGATGATTTGTCAGATTATCATGAGAGGAGGGCCAGTGAAAAACTTTTTTTGGGTGTTGCTACAGCTGGGAATCGAACCCAGACCTTTTGCGCTGCAGTTCATCGCACTAACCATCACGCCACTGAGCCCGTCTAGAGCTGTAAGCTCAGCTTTATTGTACGCAGCACCAGTATGGGTGGACACAATTGCTAGAAATGAAAGCAAGAGAAAATGATCAGAAGTGAAGAGCTTTAAGCTCGATTGCCGCTTTTAGAACAGTTTTTAAGAAAGCGATACTGGTCCTAGCCAGTATCATGCATAGAAGCTATGCCGATGTTTGTCGCCGGCAATCATGCCGACGAAAGAGAGTCTACAGGAACTAAACATGTTAGCAACTTACACATATGTATATGCATTCTAGAACAATCTATACGCAATGCCAGCAAAAGCGCTGAAACAATCTTATAACAGGACGAGATTTAAATCTACTCATTCCGGAAATAGAACTCCAGAACAATAGCAAAATCGCAGACCTAATTTTCTATATCACATAGTTTCTAACAAACCATGGTGGACTCAGGAAGTATCTGCACAGATTCGGGTACGACAACTCACCACTCTGTGGCGCTACAGTCCGAAATGAACCTGTGCCTCAACCAACATGCCTCTCGACTTAGCCCAGTCCATAGCTAACTGACTCCAATTACGCAATCTAAGTTTACTGAGGTCGACTTCAACTTGTGCGCGCCACTTAAGGCGAGGTCTTCCTCTACTGCGTTCGACGTTTGGCTGGGAATCGAAGACTCTGCGAGCCGGAGTATTGGTGTTCATTCGTTCTACATGGCCTAGCGTTCTACACGTCCAATGCGGAGTTTTTTTTTGACCAGGGGCATGTGGCTCTACAGCTCGTATAGTTATTGATTGAATCTTCGTCTCAATAGCCCGTCAACGCAAACGGGACTGAAGATTTTTCGAAGAATTTTCCTCTCGAACCGACCATGGATTTCTTCATCAGCTTTTGAGACGGTCCTTGCTCCAGCGCCGTAGAGCGGGACTGCTATGATCAGGGTTTTATATAGGATCTCCTTCGTAGTTCGAAAGAGGGCTTTACTACTGAATTGCCTTCTTAGCCCGTAAAAACAGAGGTTGGCAAGAGTAATTTTCGTTTAGTTTCTGACGAGATGTTGCTGTTAGAGTTAATAACCAAGCCAAGGTAGAAAAGTCCAGTATGTACTCCCTAAAAGTTATTGTTGACAGCATATACCTAGTCTTGCCCTCATTTACTGCTAAACCCATTTTGCCGCTTCCTTCTCTATACTAGCAAACGTGGCTATGATATCACGTTGAGCTCTACCAATGATGGCAATATTGTCAGCGTACGCTAGTGGTTGCACCGATTTTTGAAAAATGGTGTTGGCTCGTGAGTTTTGTACAATCCGCTCAAGAATAAAAGTAAAGAAATCACATGACAGCGCATCGCCTTGCGTAAATGTATTTTTGTTATCGAATGTGTCGGTAAGGTCGTTTCAGACCCTGATGTATCAGCGAGAAGTCTCCATCGTCATCCTACACAGAAGAACAAGTTTGGGCGGTATACTAAAACTAAACATGGCTCTGCATAGTTCGTCTCTATAAATGCTTTCGTATGCGGCTTCGAAATCGATGAATAGGTGGTGGGCATCGACTTGGACTTCCAGGATCTGCCCAAGTGTGAAAATTTGATCGGTTGTTGACTTTCCTTATCCTTTTTAAGCTTGAAGTTAGAAATTGCTTTCCTCACTTCACTGAGGTCGGGTGGTTGGCAGTTTTCGCTGTTGTTGTCAATATTGAACGGTTCGTTCTGCCTCACAGCGGAATGTTGTGCGTCATCGCCGTTTAACAGTCTGCAGATGTAGTTCTTCCATATCCTCAACATCGACTGTGTCTCAACTACGATATTTCCTTGTTGATATCGACAGGATTCCCTTCGAGACTTGTATCCTTGGCTTTGACGTTTTACACTTTGGCAACACTCGCGAACATCATTCCTGGAGTGGCACCTCTCTATATCATCGATCGCTCGCTTTTCTTGCTCTTTTTTCTTCTTTCTGAAAGGCCGGTGTTCTTCCCTTCTTCTATGCCCACGGAGCTCATAGGCAGCTCTCGTCTTCACCTGCAGCTTAGAATTGGCTAGGAGCATTTATCAGCATTCCTCACCAATCTTGGTGGATATCCGCATTTTTACCTTGGCTGCAACAAGGTAGTGGTCCGATTCGATGCGAGCTCATCGGAATGTTCGGACATCCAAAATACTGCATGCGTGTCTATTCTCGATCGCATAGCGAACAATTTGGTTGACCGTTCGTTGATCTGGAGACCGCCATGTCTTATGGATATCGAGGTGAGGAAACCGTGTACTGGCTATAGTGGCATTTCGTTCCGTAGCGAAGTCAGTTAGCCTAAGTCCGTTTAAATGTGTTGTCGTGTAGGCTATGTTTTCCGACAATACTGCTTAAGATGTCTTCTCTTCCTACATTTGCGTTAAAATCTCCCAGCACGATTTTAACATCGTACTTCGGTAGTCGCTAATAGGATTTGTCAAGGAGCTCATAGAAGCAATCCTTAGCTATATCATCTGTTTCTTCCGTTGGGGCGTGAGCGCATATAGGGATTATGTTGGCGAATTTGGCCTTGATGTGGATTATTGCAATGCGTTCGCTAATGTCTTGGAAACATAAGGCTTCTTGCCTTAGTATGGCACTTATAACAAATCCGCATCCGAATAGTCGCTGTTTCTACCCACTATAACACGGTCCGTAGTAGATGTCAAAGTTTTTCATCATCTTTTTGCCCGGTCCATTCCGAAGTATTTTCTGGATGGCTGTAATGTCTGCTTTATAGCAGTTTACGGCTTCCGCTAGTTGTTCACTTACAATTCTACTGTTAAATGTTCTCAAATTCCAGGAGCAGATACGAACGTCATTGTCCTACAAGCGTTTAGCAGGGTCCTCGACAGTCCTTTCCAAGGCTTCGTACCATACATGTTTTTTGATGATTGGGTAGTTTACCCAAAGTATTACCCCTACAGTTCCAATTTATTAAATACTCCTAGATCACAGGGCCATCAGTATTCAGTACGAGATTGAGCGCTGCCGTTAAATTCTCGGTTCATCCGCAACCATCTCTGTTCAAGGGGTGCGTAGTTAACCCAAAGCACAAATCCCAATCTGGAGGGCCAGTTCTAATTTATAAGATATCCCTAGGATTAGGGGTCATCAGTGTACATTTAGGGATTGAGCTCTGACGTTGTCAGCTTACCTGGCTTACACTAGAGAACCCGTTGTCCGATTATGTCGAAGCAGCTCTTCTAGGTTGGCTGTTTATAGTGTTGCTGCTTTTTGTCGTGTTATAGACCCTCGCACTTATCGTTTAGCAAGTCAAATCCGGTTGGATGAGTGCAGCACCCGATAGTTAACTACTTGTAGGTTAAAAAAGGGCACTTGATGTGTATTGAGAGTGACAACCACTGCGCATTGCCAAGTTAAAGCCCATCAGAGTCTACCCTCCTTCTACAACATCCAACCTATTGCGTAATCTTTTCCAGGATCTGGCAAAGTGTGAAAATTTGATCGGTTGTGGACTTACCTGGCCTAAGACCACACTGATAAGGGCCGGTCAGGTTGTTGGTAAACGGTTTCTGGCGTTCACATATTGCGGCAGATAAGATCTTGTAGGCGATGTTAAGGAGATTTATTTCTTTGAGAACGACGTTGGTCGCTGGTTACCAACTTCTTTCGACCTGAGTTAGATAATATGAACCTCAACGACATGGTTTTTCAACATGGACGGCGCTATGTGCCATACAGCTTACGCAACATTAAAAAATCTGCACGAGCGATTCGATTATTATTTTATGTGGGTTTTTCTGAAGTCGCAGATCAATGCGAATAAGCAACAAACCACAGTAGCCCTCAGAGACAACATAACCCAAGTCGTTGGTCAGATTCCTGGAATTTTGTGCCAGAGTCATGGGAAATTGGACATGTTGGATGCGCTCCATTAAGAAAAGCCGCGGCGGACATTTGAACGATGTTACATTTCGTACAAATTGGCATTGACAGGTTTTTGAAACGAAGAAATAATATTGATGACATCTCACACATATTTTGTTCTTTTTTAATTTAAAGATAGGAAGCGCCTAATGAAAAGCTCTTTAGACAAATGCGATGTTTTTTCGTATTTTAAAAAGTGCAAATAAATGACTTTAAAGAATGAAAAAAAAATGTTTGATGATTATTTGCGACGCCTGTCATGTGTAATTTATAAAAAAAATCTATTTCACTCCAATCTTCCATCAAATAGCGGAGCTAAAGCAAATGCGATGTTTTTCGAAATTTTTGAAATACTTGAGGTAAACATGTAAAATTTGAATTTTTGCGAGCCTGTCATGTGGAATTAATGAAAAAATCTGTTTCACTTCAATCTACCATCAGATAGCCGGAGCTAAGGCAAATGCGATGTTTTTCGAAATTTTTGAAATACTTGAGGTAAACATGTAAAATTTGAATATTTGCGAGCCTGTCATATGGAATTAATGAAAAAATCTATTTCACTTTAATCTACCATCAGATAGTCGGAGCTAAGGCAAATGCGATGTTTTTCGAAATTTTTGAAATACTTGAGGTAAACATGTAAAATTTGAATTTTTGCGACCCTGTCATATGGAATTAATGAAAAAATCTGTTTCACTTCAATCTACCATCAGATAGCCGGAGCTAAGGCAAATGCGATGTTTTTCGAAATTTTTGAAAAACTTGAGGTAAACATGTAAAATAAAAAAAAATCAAAACGAATTTCATGCATTATTGGAAGAATGTCATCAAACAATTTAAAAATGCCAGGATAACATTGCCAACGGAAACTTCTTCATCTCAAACTAAATTTCCTACAAATACTATCTGCGACAATGGAATTTTCCAATCAAGTGCACTTAATCCTTGGGCAACATGCAATTGTTCCCATCAATAGTCATCAATTTGAAGAGGATGAAGATGCGAATAAGGTCCGCATCGACAGAAAACCCTGTCGTGAGGTATATAAACGTCCACGTCAAGGCTTTGTACTGCATTAATCTGTTAAATATCAGTTGTGCCTTAGATCACCTCCCCACACACATTACCGAATAACTAAAAACCTCCACACACAAATCTCATATACGGTTCACCTCATTGGTATTTAATACCAAATCTCCGACCACACACACACGCAAGTGTTTGTATACAAAAAGGATTTCGCATGAAAAGCACGACTTAACAAGGTAAATCAGATAATAATTTACAGCAGGTGTAGTTAAGAGGATAACAGTGTCTACAGGAAAACAAAAGGCTTCGCAAGCCCCTACCTCCTCACGCCTCATGCAGAAGGTCTCACGTAAACGATTTATGCAGCAAATAACGTTCCAAAGTCCTTTGGTCCACGTGTGCGATCATGACGCAATAACAGATACCCACGGTAGGTTAAACTTATTGCACGTAGGTTGGAGATAACTCGTCTCGTCTTAGGGTAAAAGGAGCCAAAACGGAATAAATGTTCATAAAACGATTTTGCCAAGAAGTGGACGAACAAAAAAAAACATTTTTTTCATAATTCGTTCCCAAGATGCAATGGTTTCCTTTGGGGTTTTCTCAAATGTAATCTTCACTGAGAAAAAAGGAAAAAAATGGGATAACGACAATGGCATCTCTCCTTCCTAAGTAATAAGCAGTTCAAGGAGGATACATAAATTCTCAAAACCTTTTTCTTTTTTCTACTCAAAGATGCTGCCCATAACAATGACCATCGGAAGCGAGGTGAATCCTGGTGCTAAGCATTATTACCGGAGGCACAAAACAACTAAATTGAGCAAGGATAAGAAAGGGTATAGGGCGCAGAGGAATTCCTCGCTTGATCGATTCATGAATTTCAAATGACATCCAACCCGAATGGATGATTCAAGCTGTGTTGTGAATTTTTGTCTGCCTTGCAGGCCAAAAACCTCTGAATAATTCAATTGAACAAATCCCGTCGTTTAATCTTATCCGAGGTCCTCTGCAAATAGCCATAGTCATCGACAACAGGGTATACGGATGCGAGGCACTCATGATTTTTCATTTAGCCAAACGATTCGACAACGAATTTTCGGGTCGATACATACCCATATCCTGTCGTTCGATTCTATTATTGTTTTTCTTGGGCATTTATCCTTTCGGTCGATACACGATACACTCACAAAATTAGGGTCCCCCCCCCCCCCCCCAATTACATTGGATTATATAGTGCGAAGGGCTTGAACATTTTATTTGCCACCCAACTTGAAAACTGATGACGAACAAACAGGGAATTGTATCTAAGGGATGAAACTTCTCAAACTCAATCAATTATTTGATTTCTTCTTTATCAGGATAACCACCATTACGCCACACCCTTGGGTATGGAATAATAACTTCCATGATGTGTGAGATATTTGACGTCGATTTGATGTTTCCATCATTAATCGACAACGAAAAAAAGAAAACCACGTCACTCACAATAGTGTATCTGACAGGACCGTTTTTTTTTCTCATTTTTATTTTGAAAGGACCAAGTCTACATAGTGGGGGGATACACTTTTTGAAAGTTTGTGCTTGTCAGTTTGTCACAGTTGAAATATTGCGATTATTCTGTGAGTTTAGGGATGAAAAAAAAAAGATAAATGGACGGTGCAACAATAAATCCACTTACCCATTCGAATTTTTATTTTTGTTTCCCTTTTTTCGCGGACGAACAATATGATTTTCCATCCATGATCGAATTTTGGAACCGAACATTATTAATTTAAGTGCAGGATGTAAGTTGTCCTTTTTTTTGTTGGTTAGTCTTTAATTGTTTTTTTTTTTTTATTTAATATTTAAAGCACAAGAGTTTTATTTTTTTGTTAGTATTAATTTTGCACAAATTGTTTTATAAGTTTATTTTTATTTTTTAAGTTTTTATTGTTTTGTGTTTTATTTATTTGTATAGATATTCCTGTAGTCAATAAATTCCAAAGGACGGACTATTGATTAGAATGAAATGATGTTGCTGGAAAGAGAAGAGAAATAAGCTGTTAATTTTAATTTAAACTTTTATGTAAGAATTATTTAACATTTTTATTTTTATGATTAATAGTTATGATTGCTAAAATATATCGAAGTAAAGAAAAAGGACTCTGATTGGCTTTGATTTTTGTAACTCTGACAACACATCAATTTTTACCTCCAAGTGGTAACCATCGCATGGTCTCATTCAAGCGAATTTGACATGCTAAACGATAAGTGAGCGGGATTATAACAAGACGAAGAACAGCAACACTACATAGAGCCTGGTGTGAATGGCAAGGATTGAATACCCGGCATGCTGTCCCAGGCAAACCTAGACAAGCTGCTTCGACATATTCGGCCAACAGGTTTTCTAGGAATTTCAAGGGTAAGTCAGGCTCTTTGAACAGCGATGGTGTCGGATGAACTGAGAAACCAACGACAGCGCTAATACACCCATCAGTGGATACTGATGGCCCTGTGTTGTTGGGGTATTTAATGAACTGGAACTGGCCCTCCAGGTTGAGGGTTGTGCTTTACGTTAACTACGCAATCGTGGACAAAATAATTGGTTACAAAGCAACCAAACGCCTCGGAAAGGACTGATTTTATTGTTGGCAACGACGTTCGTATCTGCACCTGGAATGTGAGAAATGTAAACAGGAGAGGTGTAAGCGTGCAACTAGAGGAAGCCCAAAACTGCTACAAAGCAGACATTACTGCCATCCAGGAAATACGATGGGATGGGCTGGGCAAAAATGAGGATGAAAAACGTATCGTATGGTGTTTTAGTGGGCAGAAACAGTGACTATTCGGATTCAAATTTGTTATGAGTTGCCAGACTTATGCAAGCACTTTTACGTTTCCAAAACATTAGCGAACGCATTGTAACTATCAGCATCAAGGAAAAATTCGCCAATATAAGCCTTATATGCGCTCATGCACCAACGGAGGAAAAAGATGATTTAGCTAAGGATTGCTTCTATGAGCTCCTTGACAAAACCTATGAGTGACTACCGAAGTACGATGTTAAAATCGTGCTTTAGCAATATTGTCCGAAAATATTGCCTACACGACAACACGTCTGGTAACAGACTTAGGCTAATTGAATTCGCTAAGGAACGAAATGCCACTATAGCCAGCACACGGTTTCCTCACCACGATAACCATAAGGGACATGGCGGCCTCCTGATCAATGAACGGCCAGCCAAATTGATCACATAGTGATAGACAAGAGGCACTCGTCCAGTATTTTAGATGTCCGAACATTCCGAGGAGCTAACATCGACTCGGACCACTACCTTGTTGCAGCCAATTTTAGAACACGGATATCCACCACGCCACAACTATCCAGAAATACTGTGAAAAATGTTAATCTCGGAAGATTGCAATCGCATGAGATCGCCAAAACCTTCGCACAATGCCTATTCCTCAACCTCTCGATTACTTAGATAACAACAGAACAATGGCAACAATGTCAACAAGCCATTAGCTCAGCCGCAACTGAAGTTCTAGATTTCTCGCACCCACTAGCAAAAAACCCCTGGTTTGATGTGGAATGCCGAAAGATGCTCGCAGCCAAGAACGAGGCCTATAAGGCTAGGCTGTAGGTGAAGACGAGAGCTACCGTTGAGCTCTATAGGCAGAGATGAAGGGAAGAACACCGGCTTTTCAGAAAGAAGAAAAAAGAGCAAGAAAAGCGTGAGATCGAGGATATAGAGAGGTGCCACTCCAGGAACGATGTTCGCAAGTTTTACCAAAGTGTAAAACGTCAAAGCCAAGAATACAAGGCTCAAACAGAATCCGGTCGAGAAGAACAAGGAAATATCGTAGTTGAGACGCAGTCGATGCTAAGGTTATGGAAGAACGACTTCTGCAGACTGTTAAAGGCCGATGATGACCAACATTCCGCTGTCTGGCAGAACGTACGATTCAATATTGGCAACGACAGCGATAACTGCCAACCACCCGTCCTGAGTGAAGTGAGGATAGCAATTTCTAAACTCAAGCTTAATGAGACTGCCGGAAATGACGGCATTCCCACCGATCTTAATAAAACCGGCGGAGATGACTTGGTAAATAACATCCACCAACTCATGAGCCAAATCTATAAAGATGACAGTATGCCTGAAGAATAGAACCTCAGAATCGTTTGCCCGATCCAACTACAGAGGCACAAGCCTCCTTCAGGACCCTATCCGCCTTAATATGTGAACGCCTGAAACCGTTTACCAACAACCTGATCGGCCCTTATCAGTGTGGTTTTAGGCCAGGAAAGTCCACAGCCGATCAAATTTTCACAGTTCGGCAGATCCTGGAAATAAACCCAAGAAGTCCAAATACCCAACACCTATACATCGATTTCAAAGCCGCATACGACAGAATTTATAGACACGAACTATACAGAGTCATGCCTAGTTTTGGAACACCACCCAAACTCGTCCGTTTGTGTAGGATGACGATGGATAACTATCGCAGCTTCATCAGGGTCGGAAACGACCTCACCGACACATTCGATAACAAATAAAAAAATGTTGGCAAGGCGATGCGCTGTCATGTGATTTCTTCAATCTGATTCTTGAGAGGATTGTGCAAAACTCACGAGCCAACACCAGAGGCACAATTTTACAAAAATCGGTACAACTACTAGCATACGCCGACGATATTGACATCATTGGTAGGACTCAACGTGATGTCGTAGCCACGTTTGCTATTGTAGAGAGGGAAGCGGCAAAAAGTGGTTTAGCAGTAAATGAGGACAAAAGACGAAATATATGCTGCCAACACGAAAGGACACTTAACATCGACGAATTGGACAGAACGTCGCCATTGACAGATATAACTTTGAGGTAGTACGGGACTTTGGCCTATCTCGCCTCCGCTATTGACATAGACAACAACATCTCGTCGGAAATTAGACGAAGAGTTACTCTTGCGAACCACTGTTTCTTCGGGCTAAGAAGGCAATTCAGTAGTAAGGCCCTAAGGAGTTCCTATGCAAGACCCTGATTATCCCAGTCCTTTTCTATGACGCTGAAGCATGGACCGTATCTAAAGCGGATGAAGAAATCCTTGGTCGATTTGAGAGGAAAATTCTTCAAACAATGTTCGGTCTGCGTTGACGGGCTATAGAAACGAAGATTCAACAAAACACTCTCCGAGCTATAGAGTGACATGTCCAAAAACTCAGCTTTGGACGTTTAAGATGGCTTGGGCATGTAGAACGAATGGACACTAATACTCCGGCTCGCAGAGTCTTCGTTTTTCAGCTCGACGTCGCACGCAGTATAGGAAACCCTCGCCTTACGTCTGGAAACCGAGCTCAACCAACTTGGAGTGCGCAACTGGAGGCAGTTAGCTAGGGAACGGGCTAATTGGACAGTCGTGTTGGTTGAAGCACAGGTTCATTCCAGATTGTATCGCCACTAAAGTACGTAAGTAAGTAAAGAAAAAACATGGATGGTCTTGCTGACTTGTATTTACAGACAAAATGGGACCCCAACTTTAAATACTTTTGATGCGCGATCCAAATTTTAAAATCCCGGTTGTATGACATTAACCTCTACTGAGGTTTTTGTTCGGGACAAAAATTATCTCCGATTTTCTCGAAATCAAAGAATTTTGTGCTGAGGGGAATCAGTTATGATTAGCATTTCAAACAGATGTTCCAAATGGAAAGTTTTGCACATCAAGCTAAAGCGATTGTGTCCTTTTTTTATTTTGCTCCGCAAGGATACTTTAAAGGCAAACTGAGTTCCGATTGGATATGACTTTGCCTTCGGAAATTCCTCCGAGCAGATACAGCGACAGTGAAATTGTGGTACAGATCACATAGAATATATAGAAGACATTGAGAAGCTAGTCCGAAGGAACGGTGGGGAATGTTTTGGCAACTTTGTCAAAAAGCCATTAGACCAGAAGCAACTGATGTGTTGGGCTTCTAGCGCCCACCAGCAACGGATTTTCAGAAAGAAGAAAATAGATCGAGAAGAGCTCTCAATCGAGGATATAGAGGGTTGCCACTCCAAGTCCAAGGTGGGCCAAAAGGGATCACCCTAGTGAAAGATGCTTTTATTTTTGCAAAGGGCCACCAATGTCAAATCTGTATTGACATTTGTGGACTAGATGTAGAATGCAAGTGAACAAGCCATGGAGCGATACACTCTCAAGAAGGCGGAGTAATCGTGTCTATTTTTGCGTAACAATTCGTCTGTAGTGTTGGCGCAGCGCGAATTCCGTCGCCAATTCCCCGGCAGTCCGACAACGACTGCGCAAACACTGCTCCGTTCGGCCACCAACTTTGAAGAGAATGGGGCCACACGAGACGTTGCCAAGAGTTGCCGTACCCGGAGCGCCCGTTGTGCAGAGAATATCGCCGATGTTGCCGAGGATGTCGATTGAAACATCGACCAGACGCCGTGCCTCGCAATTAGCCTTCAGCCGGTCGTCCCAAAGGCGAATTTTGGTTAAAGACTTGGGCATGTTCTCGTACAAAGTCCAGTTCGTGCATCAGCTGCTACCTGTCGATTGCCAAACGCGTGAACCTACGCCCAAGTCATCCTCAATCTCGAGGACGAAGTGGACGATTTTTCGACCAAAATCATAACCTCAGCGGGTACGTGAACAAGTAAGACTATCGCTTCTGGGGCACCGAAAAACCACGAGTAATGCACGAGGAGCATGTGGAGATTTGGATTACATCTGATCAAAGTTACTGCATGGTGCACTGTTCACGCTGGAGGAGTCATCGGGGCATTTTTTTCGAGAACGCCGCTGGTTAAACGACAACAGTTGACGGTGCGCGCTATAGGGCCATGTTAACCGAGTTGTTTCTGCCGCAATTGGACGAATTAGGACTGGAGGACATGTGGTTCCAACAAGACGGAGCAACGGCACACAATGCGCGAACCACAACCGATATTCTGAAGGCGGCGAAAACATCGGATGACTTCTTTTGGCCCATCCTGTATAAATTGTTTGACACCCTTGACATGCTTGTGAATTAATTTTTCTCCACTGTAAATGGACTGACAACATACAATTTCATGTTTTCCATCTTAAGAGCACGAAAATGGTGTACCTTCCATTTATGGCATAGCTACGTTGTTCACAAGGTGCCTCAAAAGATGCAAATTATATAAAAGCTCTGTATAGACAAGAGTTAAACAATCCCCCACTGCATGCAATAGGTCTGCGTCTGTAATAAGACACCAACAATACCTTCCTTATACTTCCTGTACCATCAAGTTTACATTTCGGAGGTCGATCCCTTCATTTTCAACAACAAACTGATGAGAGCCCTATCGACATTAAACAAAAAAAAAATGGTAACTTGGTAATATCTACACTTGATGTCGTTCCACATCCACTTTTTGTTGTCAGGCTGCTTGTATATTTGTGGAAACCCTGAATAGGCTTAACATGCCTCAAACACCTTTCAATAACGATGACAACTGAGGAACAAAACCTCTCAAATCATCTACCCAACAATGCAAGCAACTTACAATAGACTTAGCAGTTCTGTTACGCACCCCTATCAGTCCAATGAACGTGGAAATTTCTCAAAAAAAAAAAAAAAAAGCTGAAACACAATCATGAGGAATTACCCTCCTAATGGTTGTAATTACCTACCCGACTGTGCTAAAGATTTTGTGCAAATGAGGTCGCAGGATGAATGTTCATCTCCCGCAAAGGACGTGCACAGATATTTGTTCTCCTTTCATACCAGGAGCCAGTGCTGAGGGAGTGTGCTGCAAACACTCCATTCGATGCGAATACGACTGCTTAAACGGTTTTATTTACTACCGTAATGGGCCCGGAATTACACGAGAAAAACAGGCGAAATTGCTCGTACGTGAGTTGCGTTCCCAGCCCCATCCAGGACAGCCTTGTCCTAAATCGATGATGTCGGAGGAAGTTTATTTGGAGCGTTGTTTTGCCTCACTTGATGACGATTTATTGTCGGATGGGTACACAACCTGAGAAGAGAGCTAATTTTCGAAACACATTTAAGCGGGGGTGCGGGGTGGTAGCCTTAAGCGATCGAGTTTAGGCAATTTTTTGTAAATTAAAATCTACAACGTAGGAGACTCCTGCTGGGGATTGCTTGTGGTAATAAATCGAATAGCCCTGCCTGAGTTTGGGCCAGGGGGGGTTTAGATTCGAAATTAAGTTGTAACCGTACATCGATGGGGATTCACCATCCGCAAACTAATTCCTTTTTAATGAATTAACACAGCGGTGGCCGAAATTTAATGAGCTAAATTAATCTGTGCTGTGGCGATGATTCCGGGCTCGGAACCATGGGCGGTGGGGGTGGTTTTGCTGATATTTGAATTTGGGAGTGATGTTCCCGGGGAATTGAGACCTTGTGGTGTATGGTTTTACAAGTCCTGACAGAGATTATATAAATGAGTGTAAAATTGGGTTGGGTTTCTCTAGGAGATGGATTTTTCACAATTAGGTGCGTATGTTTGGCTCCAAGAGGATTCATTTTCATTGCTTTCATTTATCCTTTTTAAGGCAAACATACGCGATTTATTGTGACCAAGGATATTGTGGGACTTAATCAAACTTTACATTAAATTGTTATAAAGTTTGCCAGGACTTCTGAAATCATATACGACAAGATCGGGTTGAAATTGGTTGCATCTGGTGACATTCCTTTCGAGGTTGTAGGATAAATCCAGTGAAGAAATATCCTAAGAATTTTAAGAATGAAAAAGATGAATGAGAGAAGAGATTATATTAATGCAATCATATAAGTGAACGTAACCACTTTAAGTTGCCCTACTTAAGTACATACAAGTCCATAGACTAATTGGAAAAAGCCGGTCTAGAAAAATGCCGATAAAAACATATCAGAAGCCTACAATCCGCTGTGCGAATCGTTTAATATCCTACTCTAACCCATCCAATCCAATCTTTAAAACTAACAACCCCAAAAATTGGGCGTGGGTTGAAATGATATATGAACGAAAGTTTTGTCGGATATTCTAAAATAACCTTTTGAAAACGCGAATGAAAATTAATGAAATAATTCAACACCCAATATCCCGAAAAACAAAAATCCTAAAACTTAAAATCCCAAAAACCCATAAACCCTAAATTCCAAAATCCTGAAAACCCAAAATCTTAAAAATCCAAAACCTCAACACCCCAAAAATAAAAAAAAAATCCACAATCCCGAAAACTGAAGATCCCGAAATACCAAAATCTCGAAAATCCAAAATCTTGAAATTTCAAAATCCCGACAACCTACAATCCCGAAATTCCGAAATTCCAAAATCCTGTAAGCCCAAAATCCCGTTAATCCAAAATTCTGAAATCAAAATTTTGGGCTTTCGAGATTTTGGATTTTTGGGATTAAGTTTCTAGGAATTGTGTCCGACTCCGGTCTTGAAATTTTGTGTGATTTCATAAGCCATTAATGTCAGAAGCAGAACATAAATTTAGCGGGATCGAAAGAGTGGGCGTGGCAGTTCTATAATAGCCAGAGTCCTTAAACTTTGTTCAAGTAGGATTCCATCAGTGGGCATTGCACTCCCCATATGACAACAAAAGATCTGGAGTTCTATGAAAGCCACAGTCTTGAAACTCAGTACGAGAATATGAATCGTAATCGGAGAAGTTGAGTTCAAAATGGGCGTCGTAAAATAATAAAGAAATGGTTGGGTGTTGTAGAACCAGGGTAGACTCTGATTGGCTTTAACTTTTCAATGCCAAGTGGTTGTAACTCCGACCACACATCAAATGTGCTTAATTTTACCTCCAAGTGGTAACCATCTAATCGGATTTGACATGCTAAACGATAAGTGCGGATGTTGATAACATGACGAAAAACAGCAACACTATAACCACCCAGGTCCGAATGGCACGGAACTCGTCCTGCTGTCCCAGGAAAAAACATTACAGCACCAACCAGAGAAAATATAAAAGCGTGCGATAAAACTTATAGGAGACTGAAACGTAGCAAACTTCATAGTCTCGCTTAAACAGATCATCCGATATGACCTCATTACTGAAACTTGAGTTCAACATCCACATTTGGTTAGGTCAAGAAAAGAAAAAAATCTTACAGCACCTATCAGAGAGAATATAAAGCCTGAGATGAAACTCATGGGAGACTCAAACGTAGCGAACTTCACAGTCTCGTTTGAACAGATCATACTCATTACCCAAACTTTAGTTCAAAGCCCAAATTTGGTCAGATTAACTAAAGAAAAAACATTACAGCCCCAACCAGAGAGAATATAAAAGCGTGCGATAAAACTTATGCGATACTGAAACGTAGCAAACTTCATAGTCTCGCTTGAACAGATCATCCGATCTGACCTCATTACTCAAACTTGAATTCAACGTCCACATTTGGTTAGGTCAAGAATAAAAAAAAACCTTACAGCACCTGTCAGAGAGAATATAAAAGCCTGAGATGAAACTCATGGGAGACTCAAACGTAGCGAACTTCATAGTCTCGCTTGAACAGATCATCCGATCTGACCTCATTACTCAAACTTGAGTTCCACGCCCACATTTGGTCAGGTCAAACGTAGTGAACTCAGATCATCCGATCTGACCATATTACCCAAACTTGAATTCAACGCCCACATAGGGTCAGGTCAACAACAGAAAATACGTTACAGCACTTATAGGAGACTGAAACGTGACGAACTTCTTGGTCTCCCTTGAACATGCTTATAATGTATCCTGTTGTATATTATCTTACTGCTCACAGAATGGCATAGCCAGTTGTATTACGCTCCTTAACTAACTGGGTCGTGCCTTTATCAATTTATACCTCAAGCCTTTGCAAGCGTCAAACCTAGCTTCTCCGTTCATTTGTGTGTGCGAAGTGATTATTTTTTCCACAAATGTGGACGAACTCTTGTTTAATGCCGAAACCAAACACCAGATTTGACAAGCTTCTCATAACATGGTTACTCTGGGATGTTGGTCAGACTTTCGCAAGAAGTATAGCAGTGAAAAAGTATCTCTTTTCTCAGTGAAAAACTTCTACGAAATATAGAGATGCCTTCCGAAATCGAACAACATAAATGGGGAATACTGCTCTCATCTTGAATTTCTCCAAAATCCACGTCCTGCTCCATACTCTACGGGGATTTAAAAGCCTTCTAAAAGACTTTCACCAGTTTTTATTCATACAAACTTAATTCCGTAATATTTTTCCAAAAGAGGGTACGAATCAACTCTTATTATCCTCATCCTTACGACCCCTGATAAGTCTCACCTATTAATGTAAGACTCTCCATCATTTACCTGCACAAAGGTTGCTCCACTTCTCTAGCCTATATTAAGCTATCACTCTTCTAAACCGCAAAATGTACACTTGCCAAAATTGACACGTTAACCTCGTGTATCTACACAGGCTGAGTAAAAATATAACGGCATCAAAATAGCAAAGTAAACAATTTATCAACCCACATCTGGGACTAGCCTGTGATGGGAACGGCAACGGATGTCTGTCATAAAAACGGATACTTGTACGCCTTTGATCCCAATAAACTACTTTTCCCGTGTCTCTGTGGCGTTCATTCCCACCTGCAATATTCATGCTCCACAAAATGGTGGAGCACTCCTTGTATCCGATTGCAAGACCCACCGCACAGCAGGTGATAAATAAATCGGCTTTTCACACAGGAATGTGGTTGTATATTATTTCCCCACACATACACACTTCACTAGAGGATTTGTTTTTCCCCATTCCTAAGAGGCGCATTTTTCAGAAACCAGAATCCTTTTGGGATAACAACAATGATCCATGGGTTACGCTCGCGTGAGCATACATCACAGAAAGGACCAAAAGAAAAGAAAAACAACTAAAAACGGAACTCCTCGCGTATAAAGGTTTTAAGGATCTTTAATTCAAGAGCATTGCCTTTGCCTAGTTCGTGTATCCTCTATCCTTTTGGCAAACTTGCGCTTTTTCCTCATTTCAGTGCCGAGTATGATGGCACTCTGCTTATGCCAAGTCCTCGAGAGACCCGCATTATACGCGCAAAGTACTTTCAAGAGGACGACGAACGAACGGATTGAATGGGGGCGGTATTACAGCCGCCATCATATACTCCCATTGCAGTATGTTGGTTCACTATGAATCCTTGGAGGCTTCAAGTGGTTGTTCCGTGCACTACCACCATCGCCGCCACAGCAGCGCGCTATTCCTATTAGGAATGCAAATTAGGCATTGTCTTGTGACTGTTTTGCATTTTAAATTAGACAGCAAGGACGATGGCAGCAGCCAGCAGGGCGGGCAGGAAGTTCTATTCGCTTTATAAATTGAACTTTTCTTCCAAACCACACACAAACACACACAAAGGAGCATAGAAGAAAAGAAGATTTCTTGAGAATTAAATGTCTCCTAGGAGCAGAGAGGCTTTTTTTCTATGGAAAGTTTCCCAAGCGTTTCTTACTCTGGAGAAGGATGTGTTCTTTTGTTTGGCACCACACAAAACAATTGAAAAATGGAAAACGGATTGAAGATGAAGGATTCATCTTGGCACAAAGCATAGCCAGACACACACACAACGAGAAAAATTGTGTTTTGTATTTTGAGTGGCAGTTATCTCTGGAGTGCGGGGCCAGATAAAGGAACTGAAAATGAAATACAGAAGCATTAAGTTGATAAATGGGGTGCGGTGGTTGCGCAAAAGATGATGGAGGCAATGACAATGTCAAGATGATGGTCAACAGATGGCAAGTTACAACATCGATGAAGGAGGAAACCATGTCATTTATATTTAGATACTCTTTGGGGTTGAGGTGTTTTGCCAGATGGTGGTGTGGTTTTGAAATGAAGATTTATTGTCAAATGGAGTTTCGAACAGTGAGTCGAAGTGAATCTGAAAGACGAGGATTATGGGGATCGATCATATAGATACATTTTCGATTCACTGCTTTTCAAAAAAAAAGTCATAAACCGAAACCTGGGTACGCATTCCGTAACTTTCAAAATGATAATCGATATAGTGAAGCGATAGTGAAGCAGATTTTCTGGGTATCTAGCGTGTGATTTATATAAAGGGTGATCCATTTCGAGGTTCCCTACTTTTTTTAAAGAAAAAAACACATACGAGCACCCACACAACATACAAATTACACTCTGCGTACCTAGCAAGTCTCCTACACTATCGTCAACGATTATCACTTTAAAAGCTACGGAATGAGTAGGTGCCCTGAATATAACTTATTTGTGCATGGTTCCGACAGGTGGCGCATAAGTCGTGTTAATACCAAAATTAATATTTTCAATGCGATTTGAGTGTAAATTTGTCATGCGACAAATGAATAAATGGAGTCAATAGGTGGCGCTAAGGTGGAGGCCTGAAATACTCACATTTCACCCCTATATGTGCGAAAAAGCAAAACAAATGGTGGGCAATGCGATTTTATGAAATCTTGAGTTTTCACCTTTAGCTGATGCCTAACAACTCCGATTCCCCAACCTTCATTTGGCGGCCGCTGGGTGCCTTGAACTTTGCCCGTATTTAAGGTCTTCAATCCTTGTGGAAAGTGTTGGCGGCAGCAGAAGATACGATTTCCAGGTGGAATCGCAAGAACGGTGTCGTCTAAAGTCCCATCGACATATTTGGTGATTGACAAAATAAAAAGCATAAATGAGCTGCTTCGACATATTTGGTGAACAGGTCGGTTAGAAATCATCTCAAGGGTTAGTAAGGCACCTTGAACAGAAATGGTGGCCGATGAGCCGAAATTCCAGCGGCAGCGCTCAATGCCGCAATGGATACTGATGGCCTAATGCCTTAGGGAAAGTGCCTTTAGGTTCGGGTTTTTGTCTTGGGTTGACAACCTACTCAAGGTTACGAAGCAACCAAGAGCTTTGAAGAGCTGCTTCGCTGATTTTTGCTGATTTTATTTGTTGACGACCCTGCTAAACAAAAAAAAAGGACAAAAACGTTCATATCAGGAAACATTTAACTGGAGAGGTGTAGGTGAAAGACCAGCGGACGCCCTATGCTGATACAAAGCAGACAGTACTTGCAACCAGGAATAGTGCAGGTGAAGGACCAGCGGACGCCCTATGCTACTACACAGCAGACAGTACTTGCAACCAGGAAATTCGATGGGATGGACCAGGTAGAAAGAGGAAAAGAACAAAACTGAAACATCTACTACTGACCGTGAGCAGAGACAACGATTTCGGATGTCGAATAATTCCAAGTACCGGAATATAGCGAGAAGTCTAATGTTTCCAAGCCATTAGCAAAAGCATTGTTAGAATTCGCTGGGCCAAATTCGCCAACATAAGCCTAATATGCGATGAAGCCTAGAAAAAATATGATATACCGAAAGACTGCTTCCACGAGCACCTTGACCTAACTTATCAGCGACTACCGAAGTACGATGTTTAAATCGTGCTGTGAGATTTTATCACAATTGGCAGAAGAGATGAAATCATTGGCAGTATTGTCGGAAGACACAGTCCGTTGCCAGACGTGTTGTGCTGTAGACGTCTGGCAACGGGCTCAGGCTAATGGACTTTGCTATGGAACGAAATGCATCGTGATAAAACAGGCACATAAAAGCTACATAAAAGCCAGCCTCCATATCCATAAGGGGGACATGGCGGTCTCTAGATCAACCATCGATCAACCAAGTTGATCACAATGTGTATGGGGCTAACATCGACTGGGAGCAGGACTTTGTTACAGCCAAGGTAAGAAGACGAGAGCTCTATAGGCAGAGAAGAATGGAAGCACACCAACATTTCAGAAGAGATGAAAAAAGAACGAGAAAACCGTGCGATCGATGATATAGAGATGTATGGGGCAAACAAACGACTGGGACCAGGACTTTATTACAGCCAAGGTAAGAAGACGAGAGCTGCCATTGAGCTCTATAGGCAGAGAAGAAGGGAAGCACTTCAACTTTTAAGAAAAGAGGAAAACAGAGCAAGAAACCCGTGCGATCGATGACATAGAGAGGTGTCACTCCGGGAACGATATTCGCAAGTTTCACCAAAGTGTAAAACGTCAAAACCAAGGATACAAGCCTCGAACAGAATACTGTCATGATGAACAAAGAAATATTGATGTTGGGACAGAGTCGATGATGAAGATATGAAAGAACCGCTTCTGTAGACTGGTGACGAAAGCGAAAACTACCAACCAGCCGACCAAAGTGATGTGTGGATAGCAATATCTAAACGCAGGCTTAATAAGGTTGAAGGAAATGACGGCCTTCCCACCAGATCTTATAAAACCGGCGGCGATGACTTGGTAAGTAACATCCACCAACTCATACTCCAAATCTGGTCGGATGAAAGTATGAATGAAGAATCGTTTGCCGGATCCCTCTGAACTGAGTCAACTACAGAGGCATAAGTCTCCTTAACATCGCTAACAAGGTCTTATCTGCAGTAATACGTGGACGCGTGAATCCGTTTAACAACAACCTGATCGGCCCTAATTAGGTGGCTTAAGTCCAGGAAAGTTCACAACCGATTAAAATTTTCACACTTCGGCAAATCCTGGAAAATGTATACCCACCAACTACTCATCGATTTTAATTTATAGAGACGAACTATACAAAGCCATGTCTAGTTTTGGTATACCGCCCAACTCGTCCGTTTGTTTTGGATGACGATGGATAATTTTCGCCGCTCCATCAGGGTCGGAAACGACCTCAGTGACACATTCGTTACCAAAAATGGAATTCCGCAAGGCGAAGAGGTGTCGTGTGACTTCTTCAATTTGATTCTTGAGAGGATTGTGCAAAACTCCCGAGCCAACATCAGAGGCACAATTTTTCAAAAATCGGTGCAACTACTAGGATACGCCAACGATATTGACATCATTGGTCGGACTCAACGTGATATCATACCACGCTTGCTTGTACAGAGAACGAGGCAGCAAAACTGGGTGTGGCACTGAAGCTTGGACCCTATCAAAGTGGATGGAAAAGTCCTTGGTCTATTTTGGAGAAAAAATACTTCGAAAAATATACGGTGCGATTGATGTATACTGTCTACGTTGACGGGCTATTTAGGCGTAGGCTCAACCAAGAACTATACGAGCTATACAGTGACATATCCCTAGGTAGATAAGTAGAAGTAGGTAGTAGTTGAAGAAGGTACCAGAAGGTGCCCTTATATGATTGTTATTGTGGATGTGATGCGGGCGGTCTCTAGATCCAGCCAGTGAAGTTTAAAAAGCGGATAAGATCTTGTATCCTTTTACCCGAGATGTCGCTAAGGTTGTCGAAAAATGGTCTTTCTAAAGCACGCAATCTCTTGATAGTGCCGGACATTTGCAGATGAAATGGAAGAAGATTTCTCTCTCATTGGTGTTCCCTCAACTGCGGCATTGAGGGTTGTATGGGATCCCTAGTTTGGCAGCATGGTCTCCAATTGTCCAGTACCCCGTGGTTATCGTTGTAGTTCTTGCGATTTTTGGGCGGGTTCTGTTTAGAAGTTCGTTTGTTCTGTTTTTGTCTAAGGAGGGCATTACGCCCTCGATATGACGCAATTTGTTAACCATCTCCGTTTGGAGTCGGCCTTTTTCAGGAAGTATGAGTGCATTTGTCCCTTAACCTCACCTACCGGGATGTGGACCCTTGCTGCAAGTGAGCCGTGAAGAGCTGACCCTTGCCTTGCCAGCTCGTCTGCACACTCGTTTGCTTCAATGTCACTGTGCCATGGCGCCCAGAGAAATGTGAGCCTGAAGCGTTCGCCAAAGTGGGCAAGTTAGTTCCGGCATTCATGTACCAGTTTGGAGGATATGGTATCCGAGTTGATGCCCTTTATGGCCGCTTGACTATCTATGAGATGTTTTGCTTTTCCGTAGTGTCACGCCACAGTAGCTCACAACCCTCTCGGATAGCCAGTTGTTCAGCCTGGAATACGCTGGTGAAATCCGGTAGGCGGTATGAAACTGATATTTTCGGTGATTGCGAGTAGACTCCGGACCCCACACCGCAGTTCATCTTAGATCCGTCGATGTAGACGACCGTTTCGAAATATCTTACTACTTCGTTTCTCTTCCACTGGGCTCTGGTACTAAATCCTACTAGGTGTTGTGTAGTCTGTTGGAAACGTGACCACGTCGTTTGGTAGCGAGTCCAATGTATAACTGTGGGCATACGGCTTTGCATTCCAGCGTTCTGACTCCTTGATTCTTACTAAGGTGCAAGCATAGAAGCAAAGTTTATAAAGTCAGACAATTTTTTATATGGCCGGTTCACTGGCACAGCCAGTGTGCACGTACCTCATGAAGTGTGCACGTACCATGAAGCTGGTGAGCAAAGGTTCCTGTTTTTTTATTCTTGATGCGTCATCTGTATGATTTTATAATCTTTGATAGAAGGCAACAAACGCCTTCCTTATTCTATGTTCGATGTTGTGTTTCCAGTTGAGTTTTGGGTCAGGCATGATACCCAAATTCCTAGCGCTGGAAGAACCTGTGAGTGGTTGGCCATTTAGATGGGGTAGAGTGAAATCGTGTATTTTGGTTTTGTTGGTGAATAGCACCAATTCCGTTTTGCTAGGGCTTACACCGTGGCCAAAACTTGGTGCATGGGTGCTAATCTTGTCTAGAGCAGCACCCAATGATTTTACTTATTACGGAAGGGAATTTTTCTGACACTAGTATCATCACGTCATCCTCATACGAGATAACTTTGACCCGCTCCTCATCTTATTTTATTTATTACCATTAGGCTGAGTAGAGGAGAGATGACGCCGCCCTGTGGCGTTCTTTTATGGTCAAATTTTGTTAAGTGACTATTGCCAGGTGTTGCCTGGATAATTCTTGTTCCGAACATAGATTCTATCTGTTGGCTAATAGATTATTCTATACCCAGCTCAAATAGATATTCAAGAATAGCTCCAGTGAGGACGTTGGTGAAGGCTTCCTCAATATATAAGAAGGTGGTCACAGTGCATTCTTTATAGTGCGAGGATTTTTCGATTGTCCGCACTACCTCGTGGAGAGCCGTTTCCGTGGATCTGCTGTGATATGGATAGCGAAGATTCTCTTAGAAAATTTTGTGGAAGTGGATGTCTAAAACGCGCTCTAGGGTTTTTAGTACAAAGGAGTTTAGAATGATTGGTCTGAAGTTCTTCGCGGTCTTGTGTAGTTGTTTGTCTACCTTCGGTATTAATACCACTCGAGCTCGTCTCCACGAGTAAGATACGGTGGAGACGCGTATTAAGCAGCTTCTAAAAATTGACGCCAACCCTGGCACTGTTAGGTCTTGCATTCTCTGTAGCATAAGTGGCATTAGTCAGGTTTTGGAGACTTAAAGGGCGAGAAGCTGTAAATGCCCAGAAAATCTTTTCCTCGGAAATCATTTAGGTGATATTGCCATGTGGTGCAGTTTGTACTTGCTGAGATCTCCTGGGTTCCATTCTAGTATCACTGCTAGTATCACTGAATGAATGTCTGTGTTTGAAAGGAGTGCCAGAATCTCCGTGCATCCATGTGTATTTTTAAGATTCTTTTTATGACCCTTGTCACAAGTTACGAGTTGAGAAGGGTTCTTCTCATTACGCTACCATAACTATAAAACGATATCACCCCAAGGTCCTAAGTTCACAATTGTCCTATTTTTCATTTTTAAAATGAGATTTAAAGATACAAATTATCCTAATTAAGTTCGCCTTTCTCATTAAGAACGTATTCTCCACTACACCTCATCAATTTTGAATTCATCTTCATAATGAAGCGATTGATCAACCCTTTCCAAAGCACTATCACAAGCAATTAAAATGAAAATCAATAAAATAAAAAAAAATCAAGCACAATGCAAAAGGATACCCTAATCCTTTATTTTCATCGAATTACATCCATAATCCTTCCATAAGACGGAAAAATAACAATCTCCCCACAGATGAAGTACTTAATCTCGATGTTAAAACAAATTGAAACCCCAAACCCCCATTGCCACGTAGCTCAAGAGAATCCTTCGTCGTACACACTATCATCATCATCATCATCATCCCTGGAGCCATCTCTATAGCAAGACACTCCACCGTCACACACACACACATCCCATTACACAGAATACCTCAGGCAAGGAGGGCTGCTGACAAAAAAAGGAACAAGCAAAACAAAAATCTGAGGAATATCCTGAAAAGCTTTTAACAATATTGCTCAGGAAAATCAACTTTTCCATTATCTGTCTGCATTTACCCAGGACATGGGAGGGAGTGTGAGTCAGTTCACACTGAACACCGAGCATACTTCGTTGTAGATGGGTCGTTTCAGAAAACATGTTCGACATCCTGATAGAGGTGCATGTCTAGTTTTCACATCTTGAAATTTGATATTTCCTGAATGTCCTTTCTGCTCTACAATCACCATCACTATACCAACCATTTCTGGAGATATTTCCATCTGTTTATTATCTCATGTCCTTGTGGTAATTCTCATCCTAGCAGACGCGCAAAGACACCATTCGCCGGCATATAATTGCGTGCTTTCTCAGCTAGAAAATGCCACGTCAGACTATCTGTCAATGGTGTTAGGCATACGGATAAATCGTTGACGGTCCCGAGTGAAACTATTTCCTCTTGAGTGCTTGGAAATGCAATTATCCTGCGAGGGTACCAGCGACAGGTTGTCAATAAGTTTTATACCAGGAACGTACCTCTTTGGCAGTCATAATGCATACAGAGAGGGCGCTCTTAAAATTCATCATTTCATCGTTTGGCATGTCGGAATAAATTATGACGGCTCAGGTGAGAAATGTTACGTATACGACCGGTGTGCCGTGCAAATTTTATGACGTTGCGAATTCGCCGCGTTCGCTATTCAATTAGGCGATTACAACATGAAAATAAAATTAACCGAGAACGGAACATTCATAGGGTGTCGTCTGCATTTCAGCTTTGTGTTGTAAAACTTTTCCTAGTTTTGTTTTTTTCAATTAAAATGTCACTCAAGTGAATTTTTGTACACTTTGCAGCTCAGCTTGACAATTTCAAAATTCAAAATTCATACCCCCTTCACTGTCGCCTGTGAGAAGGGATGCTTTCAGCTTTGTTTGGAGAGAAATGGAAATATGACGCGCGCTCTCTTAGGTGTCATGTGCACTTCAACATGCAAAGTAGATTATGTGTGGGTATAGGTGACATATCCCTCCATTTTGTTTTTGACAGTTTGAAAGTATTTTATTCATCCGAGTTGACAATTTGATTGCATTAAGGGATGGGAAATATTCAGATGTGTTAACGTTTTTTTTTTCGTTTAACAATTTTTCATCGCTCAATAACTATAGATGCGGTCCCTATGTACAATAATCCGACACAATTCCACACCAATAAGGATTCACATAAATTTCAGTTTTATTGCTCCCAAGATGGCAGTATGAGCCAATAAACATTCCCGCACATCTACTTGGGAAAACATTTAAATTTAAATCTGAAAAAGATGTGCAGGCATTTTCAAGCCCCTTTGATTGATTGTCCTATTAGGGATGCTTAATGGAATGAATTGACCAGGTGCGTGAAGGACCAACGAGGTTTTTCTTTGTTCGAAAGGAAAATTCGTTTAAGGGATGTTTACAGATGTTTATTGGGATCTTTTGATGTAGAGCCCTTCGTACGAGTACAAGAGCTTGAGTGGTGATACTTGAGACAATACAAGTTGGTTTTATGGGGTAAAAGCTTTTCCATCAATCCATTAGCGAGAGTACCTGGTAATTCGATTGTCTGTTAATTTGAATTTTTTATTTGCGAGAAATCAATTAGTCTTCTCAAGGCAAACAGGAAGAAGGACGATGTTTTTGAAGCACCTTTTGTGTAGAAGAGGATTTTTGATGGAACAGTAAGAAAACAAAGTGAACGTCTTACTCAACTAAGTGGCACTTCAATCCTTGGTGAATATGGGCCTCAACCAACGAACCTCTGCTGTTAGCCTGTTCATGTTTATTAAAAATGAAGAACACTCACTTGTAATGAAAACAACTTGTGTACGGTAGCCATTTAAGATGGAGTCCTGTCTATTTTGAATTTTTGTCTGAATCTAGTAGCAACAAGCTTTGAAGATAAGATTTGCTTGCCTATGGTATTCCAGCAAAAAATATTTGAATACGCTCAGGACGCACTACGGCAAAGTTTTCGAAATAACTACATGAACGAACGTGACCAATCCTTTTCTTTCCTTAATTATAAAGCAGATACCTTGGCTTAAATTGAGCGAAATATTTGAATGTAGGACATTCGCAGGAATTTGTTTTGTGCTCATCTAGCTTCAGTTTTCACAATTTTCCGTATATTTACAGAACTCCAAAACGCTACCCTCTTTTAGGTTGAATTTCCAGAACTCCAAAACGGCTCAAAACGGTTGAACCAAGAGAGCAGGCCTGGAGTTGGTTAGTGTAACCGATAAGCTAACAGATAGTCACCTCCTAGCTCCCGATTATGATGACGCCAACACAGTAGTAATGGTCTCTGTAAGTACTTACAATGATCGAAGTCTTACATTATTACAAAACAGCTTCCATCGCCCTTCTTTTCCGAAAAACGAAGGACGCGGAAAATATATGTCTGATCCAACAAACGTGGGTTGTCCGCAACCTGGTATGCAGGCTCAGAAATCCAGATTATAGATAGCTCTACGTAAGGCACGAAGGTAAACCTAGATCTTAAATTCTTGCTTAGAGCTCTTAAAACATCTTTCTACTCTCTAGCTACAGCAACCGATAGACAGATTAGGTTACCATCATTGCTTCTAAAAACCCTGGAAAGATTGGTTGATCTTCGCATTAGCATTGATGTAAACCAGCTATCTGCATAACATGCGTACTGCAAGAGCAAATATGTAGAAACAGCTCAACACATATTAGTACGCATATGGAAAAGTCGTTACAGAGAGTAAACTATGGTTGCAAGCCAGGACATTGAAGATGCTTTTAACATCGTTAATTCGGGAGCGATCATTAAGGCGCTAACATGGCTGAAAGTAGATCCCTTACTTGGAATGCTGAATACTTTGTTGTTAAATAGCCGAACTATCAACACAACACTGAGGGACACCATAAGGTGGAGTCCTGTCCCCTCTCCTCTGGAACTTAGTGGTAAACGAGCTTTTACCCAACCAAGAAGCAGAGGGATGCCACTTGATTGCCAACGCGGATAACGTTGCTATCGCTGTCTCAGGAAAGCACCTGAATATATACTCAAGGAGCTTCTCCAAAACTTCTTCTTCTTCTTGTTCTTAAGTGTGGCTACAGTCCGGAATTAACCTGGGCCTCAACCAACATGCCTCTCCAATTAGCCAGGTCCTAAGCGAACTGCCGCTAGTTGCGCACCCCAGGTTGCGTCTTCAAAACGCAATACATAAACTTTCCAAATAAGCAGTCATCCTGTGGCCTGGGTGTCAACCCACACAAGACGGAACTGGTCCTATTCACTATGAAATGTAAAAATCCTCACATTGATCCCCCATCACTAAACAGAATCGAACTAGCCTTCTCAGACAAAGCAATTGCCTGGGACTTGTTGTGGACAGGAAGCTTAACTCTAAGCTAAGCATAACAGAAAGAGTAAAGAAAGCGGCCTTCGCACTTTATTCTTGCAAGAAAGCCATAGCCTTGAAACGGGGAGTGAAACCTTGTATCACACATTGGCTCTATATATTGGTTATAAGACCGAACCTTCTTTATGGAGTAGTAGTGTTGTGGACAGTGCTACAGATAGCTCTAAACAGCTAAAAAATAGCCAAATTGCAAAGAACTGCTGTCTGTGTATCGGTGGTGCATTCCGTGCAACACCCTCAGCAGCACTAGACATTCTTTTTCATCTACTACCCCTAGATATTTTCGGCAAGCAAATGGCAGCCTACTCAGCCATTCGTCCAAAAGCCATCAAACAGTGGTCAAATATTCAATCTGGCCACTCAAAAATTCTATGCGAACACACAAATATTCCTGAAAACACCTATTACCCCATTACCAGGTTAAACTTTGATTAGACTTTCCTGGTCACAATTCCAGACAGAAAATCATGGGAGAGTAACGAATCTGTGCTAAGCCACTCGACCCGCTTTTAAACCGATGGCTCCAAAACAAATGACACCAGCATCTGGTGTCTTCTCCGACAGGCTTAATCTCAGCCAATTTTTCCGTCTTCCTGATCATTGCAGTGTGTTCCAGGCGGAACTCATAGCGATCAAAAAACCCGTATCCTGGTTGAAAGAGAATTAAATATCTGCCAAGGATGTAAGCATTTTCTCGGACAGTCAAGCGGCAACCAAATCCCTGAAATCAGTCTCAACAAATTCAAGGACAACTCTAGATTGCCGATCATCTCTGCAGGAGATGTCAAAGCATTTTGACATTCACCTATGCTGGGCACAGTGACACTCCAGGCAACTGTAAGGCAAATTATTTGCCAGAAATGGGACTAAATTACCAGTTGTACCCAACACGGGTGCACTAGGTATTCCTATCGCTACATGCAAAAGCTTGCTAACGCATCATGCTAACAACAAATCAAACCTCAGATGAAGTCTTGGCACGACGTGTCAAATAACCAAACAAATTTGGCCAAAACTAGATTTGAGAAGATCAAAGGGACTTATTTCGCTCGACAGACCGTATATTAGCACCATAGGTGTCATCAGAAACAATACTTCATCACCTTTGTTACTTCCCGGTCCTATCAAACGGAAGGAAGCCCCATCTGAGAGCTTACTATTTTCAAAATCTCAGGGATTTGACAAAAACGGAGGTGAAAAGCCTCCTCCGCTGCATCAAAAGCTCAAAAGAGTTTTCACACGGATAGTTGGAGAATGGACAAGATCCACTTGGTATCACAATGGTCTAAGTGTTCTGGCGAACGCTGGCAGCCACTCACATCTTACCCAGCTACAGAAATCAGGATACTGTTGCCAATAATAAAACAAAAGAATGAAACTATTGATCGTCATAATTGGCTCACCACCATGTGGGATTGAATGCGGGAGCAGAGAGACAAAAAACTTCCATTATCATGGGGTAGTTCCAACATTAATGAACGCGGTGAACGAAACAAAACCTCCTCCTCTCTTAGTCGGGCTCCGTTGATATCTTCATAAACAGAATTAACATAATCAACCTGATTGGGAACTGAAGAGACCTTAAGTGAACTCCTGCTTATTATTTTTGGACGACACTCCTCTAGACCCGAAGGTTTTTAGGAATCCTAAGAAAACCAACTGGTCACTGTATAGAGCCATTTTTTGTCAATGAACTTCTCTCTGACACTTCACGAGCCCTAACAATGCAAGGATAGCCTGTCCTGGATAGCTGTATTATCAGATGCTCTCGTGGGAAGACCAATCCTCACTGCTAGAACTTTAATCTCGGAACTCTTAGAAAAACAAAATAGGCAACTATTTATCAATGACCTCAACCAGCTGGAACTGTGCAACTAGAGGTAGTTAGTTAAGGACTGGGCTAATTGGAAAGGCATGTTGGTTGAGCTCGACGCTGAATAGGAACTGTACCGACACTTAAGTTGGTAAGTAACTATTTAACAAAGCCAAGATCTTCACAGAGGTACAAGACAGAGACCAATATTAGTTGGCTCTGAAAATTTTAAAATCCTGTTGAAGAAGGAATGGGGAGCATTCTGGCGCACCTTCTGTGGTCACATAGAAAAAACCTCAGAAGCTTCAACACTCCGTGAAATCCTCTCCGCCAATACCTAGCTACTCACCTAAATCAGACGGTTCATGGAAAACCTTCAGTATGGAAACCGACGGGCTCAGTGGCGCGATGGGGTTCGATTCCCAATCGTAGCAACAGCCAAATGATTTTTTACTGGCCCTCCTCCCGTGATGATCTGACAAATCATCTGAATAGTATCAGTTGTCAAGGAAAGCTTATCACAAATTCCCCGTTCGGAGTCAGCATAAAACAGTAGGTTCCACCATAGTGCAAGAATGGTTGTGAGAAATGGCTGTGAGAAAACTCGGCCCTGGGTATTAACGAGTCTGTAGCATCGAACATTTTTTTTTTTTGGAAACTGCTGACCTACACTCACTTCCCTCGTAGCTCCTCTAACCCTATATGTGCTGGACCAGAACTTTTTAGTCCATTCTTTCCAGTGACCACTCCAGTAGTGACCTACACTCACTTCCCTCGTAGCTCCTCTAACCCTATGTGTGCTGGACCAGAACTTTTTAGTCCATTCTTTCCATTTTATCAATGATTGTCATTACCAAGGAGAAACTTTTTACGGCCATCAAAAGCTTCAAAATATTTTAACCCGCCGGAACAGATGGTAGTAGCCACGGTAGCAGGGTATCAGGAGCTCTGCAGGGATGATAAAAAGCTTCTGATATCCTGCTACCGTGGCCACTAACCATAATGCACAGTTTCTATGGTTAGTATCTGTATATCCCAAAGACATGGACGGAAGAAGAAGTTGTACTCATCCCCAAGACGGAAAGAGCTTTGTATATCTGTATATCTTGAAAAAATAATTTTTAATTTTTAAAATGACGCAAGATCAAGAACTTACTGTTTCCCCTCACCTGTATAAGAATCAAAATACGTCTTGTGAACACATATTTTAAAATACCTGTGATATTACTTGTTTTCATATTTCCACTCCCCATATATCTTGAAAAGTCGTGTTCCATCTCTTGTTTTCAATTTTTTTTTTTTTAAACATGTAATCAACTTTACGTTACGCGTTGATAGAACTTATCTGCCCTCTGAATTATGTTTGGCACTGGGCCATTAAAAAACAAAAGGCCTGTGATACATGACGTTTTATTTAAATTTTAATAGTTTTTGAACTTAACCCAACACGCCTATGTTTTGTAGCTTGTAATAGCCGCGCATAAACCAAAATTCTAAAAATACACGACACGTTGTGATGGAAGTGACATTCATATTAAATCAACCTTACGACTTCCTCGTTAGCGGATGTGGCAAAAAAATTTAAAAAATTAATGAATCCGATATTTTAAGAACTCTTTGAAGAAATCTTTTGAAAGGCTGAGAATGAGGTGGATCCACATTTTAAACAAGAGGGCTTGAAGGAAAGCTATTTTAAAATTGAGGTACCACGCTGATGAGAACGATTTTAGGTGAAGTCCTTGGGAATATATTCGGAGATGAAGGAGTATCTTCGATGGCTCGGTGTTGTGGAACGAGGATAGACTATGATTGGCTTTGAATTGGCAATGCCAAGTCGTTGCAATTCTGAACTACACATCAAGTGCTTATTTTTAATCTCCAAGTGATAACCATCGTGTACTGGTCTCATCCAACTGGATTTAACTAGCTAAAAGATAAACGATAAGTGCGAGTGTTTATAACAAGACGGAAAACAGCAACACTATATGCAGCCTGGTGAGAATGGCATGAAATGCATACCCAGCCTGCTGTCACAGACACAACTAGACTAGCTGCTTCGACATATTTGTACAACAGGTTGTCTAGGAATTTCAAGAGAAAGTCGGGCCCCTTGAACAGAGAAACTGCCACCAGATGAACCGAAAGGCCTACGGCAGCTCTCAATTCCGTAGTGGATACTGATGGAACTGCTCCTTCAGGTTGTAGGCTGTGCTTTGGGTTAACAACCCACCCATGGAAAAAATCCACTAGTAACGAAGGAACCAATAGCCTCGGAAAGGACGGATTTTATTGTTGACGACCCTGCTAAACCAAAAAGGACAACAACGTTCGTATCGCCACCTGGAATGTGAGAACATTCAGCAGGAGAGGTACAAGCGAACAATTAGCGAAAGTCCTAAGCTGGTACAAATCAGACATTACTGCCGTCAAGGAAATACGATGGGATGGGCTGGGCAGTAAGAGGATGAAAAAGTGTGGGCCGTGTTTTAGTGAACAGAAGCGGCGACTATTCGGATGCGGATTTGTTATAAGTGCCAGATTAAGGCAAGAAGTCTTATGTATCCAGGACATAAGCGAACGCTTTGTAACAATCCACCTCAAGGCCGTATTCGCTAACATAAGTCTGATATGCGCTCACTTCCCGACGGAGAAAGAAGATGATGTGGCGAAGGACTGCTTTAATGAGCTCAATGACAAAACTTATGAGCGACTACCGATGTACGATGTTAAAATCGTACTGAATGATTTTAATGCAAAGGTAGGATGAGAAGACATCTTTAGCAGTATTGTCGGAAAATATAGCCTACACGATAGCATGTCTGGTGACGGATTTAAAAAAATTGACTTCGCTTTGGAACAAAATGCACCCATAGCCAGCACACGCTTTCCTGACCTCGATATACGTAAGGGGTATCCATATCAACGAACGGTCAAATAAATTGATCATGCATACAGTATTTTGGATGTCCGATCATTCCAAGATAAGCATGTGGATATCCCCCACGCCACTACAATCCAAAAATATTGTGAAAAAATTTGATGTCGAAAGACTGCAATCGAAAGAGACCGCTTAGACCTTTGCGCAACGCGTATCTCTTAACCTCTCGATTAACACTACATCACTTGCAACGAATGTCGAGGAACAATGGCAACGATGCCAACTAATGGATTGTTGGCATCAACCGCAACTAATGTGCTAGGATTCTAGGTTTCTCGGGGTCACCAGAAAGAAAACCTAAGTTTAATAAGGGATGCCGACATATACTCGCAGCCAAGCTCGAGGCCCACAAGGCTGAGCTGTAGGTGAAGACGAGAGCTGCCATTGAGCTCTAAAAGCAAAGAAGAAGGGAAGAACACCGGCTTTTCAGAAAGAAAAAAAAAAAGAGCAAGAAAAGCGCGCGATCGAGAATATCGTCATTCCATGAACGATGTTCGCAAGTTTTACAAAAGTGTGAAACTTAAAAGCCAAGGATACAAGGCGCGAACAGAATCCCGTAGAGATGAACAAGGAAATATCGTAGTTGAGACATAGTCGGTGCTGAGAATATGGAAGAACCTTTTCTGCAGACTGCCGAATGGCGATGACGAACAACATTCCGCTGTCAGGCAGAACGGACCATTCAATATTGGCCACAACAGCGAAAACTCCCACCCAACCGACCTTAGTGAAGTGAGGTTAACAATATCTAAACTCAAGCCTAACAAGACAGCCGGAAATAACGGCCTTCCCGATGAGCTTTATAAAGCCGCTGGAGATGACTTGATAAGCAACATCCACGAACTCATAAGTCAAATCTGGTCGGATGAAAGTATGACTGAATAATGGAACCTCAGCATCGTTTGCCCGATCCACAAAAAAGGAGACCCACTGAAGTGCGCCAATTACAGACGCACAAGTCTTCTCAACATCGCCTACAAGATCCAATCTGCCGTAATATTTGAACGTCTGAAACCGTTTACGAATAACCTGATCGGCCCTTATCTGTGTGGTTTTAGTCCAGGAAAGTCCACAACTGATCAACTTTTCACACCTCGGCAGATCCCGGAATAACCCCAAGAAGTCCAAATCGATACCCACCACCTATTCATCGATTTCAAAGCCGCATACGACAGCATTTATAGAGACGAACTGTACAGAGCCATGTCTACTTTCAGTATACCTCCCAAACTCGACCGTTTTTGTAGGATGACGATGGCAAATTCTCGCTGCTCCATGTGGATCGGAAACTATATTACCGGCACATTCGATTCGAGTGTTTTTGATTGAGGTCCAGGTTCTTTCAGGAGCATAGCGCCAAACAAACAAACAAATTTCAATTCAAATTTTGAAGATTTTTAGCTCACTTGGATGTGCTAAACGTGGTGCAGTGAAATAACCCCCATGGACATAAGCCCCATGCGGCTTAATTCCCAACAAAGACGAAATAACCCCTGAGGGGCTTATTTCTTTTTGGAAATGGAAATAAGTGCTGCGGCTGTTAATGCCTTTTGTTTGTGGGGTTAATTTCGTTTTCATGCATCCAACCTAGCAGACACCCCAAATCCAACAGCAAGCCCTAGCAGGGGTATTGCAGGGGGGCACTCACTTTCAAACTTTGCATACATCAAACTTGAATAGAATTCCGATTGCAAATGGCAATAACAGCTGCAGTTAATGCTTTTTCGTGGCGGGGCTTAACTAATTTCGAAAAGAAAATAATCCCTGTGGGGGCTACTTCCTTTCAGTTGCGAAACAAGTCCCTTTGGGCTTATTTTCCTGGGAGTTATTTGACTGCACCGTTAAACATTCATATTTGGTTTGTGGATTCATAACGCACGTACGTGGATCAAATTCTGTTATGGACTTATGACCCAGCGCCTATTCCCGAGTGTTGGACAAAAACCGAGAAAGCGGACAAAGTGTAAGCAAAGAGTATAGAAAATACATAGACTACGCATCACAGCTAAAAATTTTGTAGCCGTTTCTGACGCGGGCGTTAAGTGCGAAGGGAAGTTTTCTTCGTTCGTTTTGCTTGGACTATGCTCGTGTTTGATGCTGGGGTACCAATGTGAACACTGGGGTATCAATATCAGAACCCCCATATTCAATTTTTGTTGTATAAGATGCGTACTCTATGTAAAAGGTTGGCCAAAGAAGTCATCCGATGTTGTTTGGCCTTCAGAATATCGGTTGTGGCTCGCGCAATGTTTGCCGTTGGTCCGTCCTGTTGGAACCACATATCCTCCAGTCCTAATTCGTCCAATTGCGGCAAAAAAAACTCGGTTAACATGGCCCTGGCCCACCATCCTATGTTGTCGTTTGACCAGCGGCGTTATCGAAAAAAAAAATGGCCCGATGACTCCTCCAGCGTGAGCAGCGCACCATGCAGTAACTTTGAGCGGGAGTAATGGCTCCTCGTATATTACTCGTAGATTTTCGGTGCCCCAGAAGTGATAGTTTTGCTTGTTTACTTACCCGCTGGCAATGGGCCTCATCGCTCATTATGATTTTGGTCGAAAAGTCGTCCCTTTCGATTATTCCGCGTTCTTTGGGAGTGTATCGCTCCATGGCTTGTTCACTTATATTCTACATCCGTCTAGTCCACAAATGTCAAAACAGATTTGATATTGGCGGCTGGTATTAGGCACCATCGAATAAAAAATTCTTCGTCCATTTTTGTTTCCCTACGCGTGGAAGACGCATGGATGGTAAGAGTCAATGAGGATGCGGATGTAGTACGACAGTTAAAAATACGTTGACTACATTGGCTCGGCTTTATCAACCAAATGAACAGTAATGCTCCACTCAAAAAATTTCAAGTCACAGCTTTGGGCTGAATAGCCGGAAGCGACTTGTCCATTATCAAAGGGGTAGGAAGACTGCATTGGATTGGGAACCTGTTTAAATAAATTAAGTCTACCAATCTGTGGTCAAGATACTAACTTACGGCGGTGACTTAATGAAAGCAGAGGGTCAGAATGAAAAGACTTCGAATTTCAACAACGAACACCAGCTCGTCGGTATATTGAGGCTTTTAAGTAGCACCGTTTGGTACACAGGGACTTAAAAAAATCCATTGAAGGACCTCTAAAATCGATATAGGATAATCGCAATGGGATACATAGTAACAAGGGTATAAACAGGCAAACGGCCTCACAATGCGGTTGTTAGTGTAACACAACACACATTGCAAATATTCTCAGCTTGACGAGACCAAAGCAAAATTTAACATGTCATGTTCTGAGATACATCGACTATCTTATCGTAACCCATCAATTCTTACGATATGTACTCAAGAACGATTGGCATTCATGTTCAATGGAAACTAACTCCATCGTATATGGTTAGCACCCTCTTACGGGTTATCCTTCGAAATCGGTAGATACCAGTGCATGACAAACACGAAACATTCCAAAATATCGATCCATGAATAATCCGCATAACCACATCTAGATAGTTGAAATGCCTTTCGCAAAAATGTTGCTTCTCATCGCATCAGGCCAAGATATTGCAGGAAATGAGATAATTTCCCCCAAGGAAATGACTTGTCCGCTTACTGTCTGCAAGACTTTTCATTACCAACAAACGATGCCAAAATACACACTCACACACTCACATTCCAGTTCACTATCGCATACGCAATTAGACACAATCTTGCCCTGAAGCCAACGGCACCAGAGCTTAGGCAAAATAGGGTGTGAGTTTGAGCAATTTACACCCCACACACACAATATGCATTCCAAGGCACCGTTCCATAGTTCCATAGACGTCTTCAAGTTCATTCAATGTTGCAAAAAAGATTCATAGTACCCACGAGTTAGCTGGCGTATATGCAATTAAGAAACACCACCACTCTGCGTATCTATAGATACGAATTCGAAGAAAAAGCGAAAAATAAAAATCGAAAGTAAACAACTGGCAAAGGCATCTTAATTATCCACTCCAAATATAAACTTGGTTGGGTTTTGCGGTGTAGATACAAATACGAGTGCGAGTGCGAATGCCCACCCTAGTATACCAGGGGGCCACCTGCCTCGAATCAAGCTAAACCGCAAACTAAAGCGAAAAATAATAAAAAAAAAATAATAATCGACTGCAATTGAATTTTAATTAAGGCGCATGATGTAAATTGTTTATTAGTGGAAGCCAGAGTGTGGTTGTGTCGGTGCAATTTGTAGTGCAACGCTGCTGCCGCAACTTAATGACTCGAGTTTTATTGTGCAAACCTTTCGAAGTTGTTGGTGGTAGGATTTATTCCCACGGTAGGGGGTGGATAACCCTAGACATAGACGCAACTACCTCTGATAAGATTTTTGAACTTCACCTTGACAAAACCAACAAAAAATCGAGTCACAACAAGCCGCATGGATGCGTAGATACTTTTGGTTACTAATTAATCTCTGTCAACGAATTCGTAAAACTGTTTACTTTACGAGTTTATTTATTTGGTTTTGGCATTGCACAGGCCTATCTTTGTTTTTTGTTTCTTTTTTTTTTACGTCGGAGAGTAGATACAGAATGGAATTCGCCACGAGTTCTGGGCTACTACTTGTGTGCCCACGATTCAATGATGACGCAGCTTAAGTTGCGTCTGTTTATTTTCAGATACTCGAACAGAAAATGTATCTGTGACGGGAAACTTTTTTTTCGGAGATTTTAATTTTCAGATTTAATTCAAAAGATGGATGTTCTCAAGCCCGATTTATAGTCGTCGATTATTCATGGATGGCGTCGTTCTCGGTAGGGGGTGAGAACGATTTTCATTGGCGCTTGGAAATGTTTTTTTTTTTTTTTGTAGGTATGGATGGATTTATGTTAAATATGTTTTAAGACGCATTAGCATGTAAGACCTGATATCAGGAAATGTAAAAAACAGCTCTGACGTAGGTTGGCCGATTGAATTTTCGGGGAACGCGCCGCAACCGATTGTTTATGGATGTGAAGTGCGGAATTGGTTTTTCAATGCGTTCGGATTTTCTTTTCTGGCAGATTTAATGGACGAGATAAGTGTGAGACCTTGTGGTTGTTCGGATGGAAGAGGATGTGTGTGTGTTTTTGGATGGAAATGTAATTTATATGAAGATGAGATATTTGAGTTATGCAGTAGCTCCAAAATAAGCAGGATGACATGACAGTGACTGATTGGAAATGCCAACAACCGGAGGAGACGGACTGAAAAAAGTGTGAATGTGGTCCTTAAAGCTGTTCGACACAACAGATATGCATCTACATGAATAACTTTCTCAAAAGGTCTCAGCTTGAGAGAAATATGGTGATTTGATTAAGGATTGGGAAGGTAATGTTACTAAATTGGGTAGTACTGTCTGTCTAGCCGTGGGGCACTTTATCCAAATCCCGAAAAAACCACACCTACTTTTTTTTAAATCCATTAGCTCTTACAAAAGTCTGCCAAACATCCAGATGTATAAAACTGCAATGCGAAACCGTTTGGAGTCGGCGTTAAGGACGTGATCCCATTTTTTGTAGAAAATTGTCATGGGAAACCGTTCGGAGTCGGCGTTAAAGACGTGATCCACATTCTTTGTGTCTTAAAAATAACTTCGCTGTCACGAATGCATGGTACGGACCGTTGAGTAGATGTTTCGTTACAAAAACTAGACATTAAGGCATTTTTAGGGATACGTTGGTAATAAACATTTCACCTAAAAATCCTAGATGACTTTTTTTTTGATACAAAAAAATCTTTTTTTACGTTCCAAGATACATTGAACATTTAACGACCAATTTTCATGAATTTACTTTTTTACGTTCCAAGATACATTAAAGATTTAACGACCAATTTTCATGAAATTCAGGCACGATGGAAGACATTTTCATTTTGAACGAACAGACCTTATAAGCCTCACCATACCAATCAACATACCCATACGATCGCAGAAAATTGGCAGACCTAAAGACTTCTATAGATCACACAAATGAAATAAGGCCAGCATTTGGTTGACCTCAGGAACGAAGTGATACATCTTGAGGTCGAACCGACTAGCTCCAAAGGACGACCGTCTGAAGTTCAGTTAAGTTGACTGGTTCTGATACCTCTATGTAGGCAAGTAGACCATTGTCCCACTGATAAATGGAAGAGAAGAAGAATCCCAAACCGGGGAATATTTAACTTCATGGACAGATCACTGGCATGAAATCACCAGAAACGATCTTGTATGGTGCATTTTAGAATTTTCGGTCGGAAGATGTGAGCTGCAGATCTAAACTTGGCCACCACACGGTCAGCACTTTGGAGTGACTTTGTTAAAGTTCAGATGGACCTTTAAATTTCCATGTTCCTTGTCACTTTCTTAGCGGTCGCAAGTCCAGAAACTTGAGGATGTGGTCAACGACCTTCAGATCTTCAAAATGCAACCCAAAGCAGGTACAATGAATGATCTTAATCTAACCGTGGTGAAGCGACAGGGAGAGTTGGAACACTCATAACGGAGCAAAATCAACGGGCAATAGGTAGTTCCCATATCGTCAAAGTCCACGGATGAAGAGATACTCGCAAGGATGGTGGATAGTTCCTCTTTTTCTTTTCACCCAACAAGCAGCTGAGAGGTAGCAAAGGCGTGGGCGGACGACCCTTACTTACTTATTTAAGTGGCGCTACAGTCCGGAATGAAGCTGGGCCTCAACCAACATGCCTCTTCAATTAGCCCGGTCCTTAGCTAACTGTCTCCAGTTGCGCACTCCAAGTTGGTTGAGGTCGGTTTCTACTTGTGCGCGCCACTTGAGGCGAGGTCTTCCTCTACTGCGTCCGACGTCTGGCTGGGAATCGAACACTCTGCGAGCCGGAGTATTGGTGTCCATTCGTTCTACATGTCCTAGCCGTCTTAAACGTCCAATGCGGAGTTTATTTTTGACCAGGGGCATGTCGCTGTACAGCTCGTGTAGTTCTTGGTTGAATCTTCGTCTCCATAGTCCGTCAACGCAAATGGGACCAAAGATTTTTCGAAGAATTTTCCTCTCAAATCGACCAAGGATTTCTTCATCCGCTTTTGAGACGGTCCATGCTTCAGCGCCGTAGATCAGGACTGGGATGATCAGATCCCAGTCCCTAATAAGATCTCCTTATTAGTTCGAGTGAGGGCTTTACTATTAAATTTGCCTTCTTAGCCCGAAGAAACAGCGGTTGCCAAGAGTAATTCTTCGTTGAATTTCTGACGAGATGCTGTTGTTTGAGTTGATAGCGGAGCCGAGGTAGACAAAGTCCCGTACTACCTCAAAGTTATATCTGTCAATGGTGACGTTCAAATTCGTCGATGTTGTGTGTCCTTTCGTGTTGACAGCATATAGTCTTACCCTCATTTACTGCTAAACCCATTTTTGCCGCTTCCTTCTCTATACTAGCAAACGTGGCTATGACATCACGTTGGGTCCTACCAATGATGTCAATATCGTCGGCGTATGCTAGTAGTTGTACAGATTTTTGGAAAATTGTGCCTTTGGTGTTGGTTCGTGAGTTTTGCACAATCCTCCCAAGAATCAGATTGAAAAAGTCATATGACAGCGCATCGCCTTGCCTAAATCCTTTTTTGGTATCGAATGTATCAGTGAGGTCGTTTCCGACCCTGATGGAGCAGCGAGAATTCTCCATCGTCATCCTACACAAACGGATGAGTTTTGGTGGTATACCACAACTAGACATGGCTCTGAATAGTTCGTCTCTATAAAAGCTATCGTATGCGGCTTTGAGATCGGTGAATAGGTGGTGGGTATCGATTTGAACTTCTTGTTTTTTTTCCAGGATCTGCCGCAGTTTGCAAATTTGATCGGTTGCGGACTTTCCTGGCCTAAGACCACACTGATAAGGGCCGATCAGGTTGTTGGTAAACGGTTTCATGCGTTCGCATATTACGCCAGGTAGGATCTTGTCGGCGATCTTGGGAAGGCTTATGCACCTGTAGTTCTCGCACTTCAGAGTGTCGCCTTTTTTGTGGATCGGGCAAACGATGCTGAGGTTCCATTCTTCAGGTATACTTCCTTCCGACCAAATTTTGTTTATGAATTGGTGGATGTTATTTACCAAGTTGTCTCTGCCGGCTTTATAAAGCTCAGCTGGGAGGCCGTCACTTTCGGCTTGAGCTTAGATATTGCTATCCTCTCTTCACTCGGGTCGGGTGGGTGGCAATTTTTGCTGTCGTTGCCAATATTGAATCGTTTGGTCTGCCTGAGAGCGGAATGTCATCGCCGTTTAACAGTCTGCGGAAGTTGTTCTTCCATATCCTCAGCACCGACAGTGTCTCAACTACGATATTTCCTTGATCATCTCGACAGGATTCTGTTCGACCCTTGTATCCTTGGCTTTCACGTTTTACACTTTGGTTAGACTTACGAACATCGTTCGTGGAGTTGCACCTCTCTTTAACCTCGATAGGGGGCTTTTCTTCGTCTTTTTTCTTCTTTCTGAAAACCCGGTGTTCTTCCATTCTTCTTTGCCTATGTAGCTCAATGGCAGCTCTCGTCTTCAGTTGTAGCTTAGCCTTGTAGGCCTTGTTCTTGGCTGCGAGCGTCTGTCGGCTCTCCACATCAAACCAAAGGTTTCTTGCTGGTGGGCGCGAGAAACCTAACACATTAGTTGCAGCTGATTAAATGGCTTGTTGGCATCGTTTCCATTATTCTTTGACATTCGATGCTGGTGGTATGGTGTTAACCGAGTGGTTAAGGGATACGGATTATGCAAAGGTCTTGGCGTTCCATTGTTGAGGAACGTGCTGTGATGGTCTCAAATTGAGAGGATTGAGGTATCTCAACTCATACTTGGTTGTCCAGGATGCTTCATACAAATACGGCGAATACTTGAAATTGTAATACAGGGTGTGTCCGCCAGGAAGGTATACTTCTTTGTTTGTTTACAATTTTTGATTAAATGATAGCTAATGGATCTTATATTGACACATTTTTTATTTAATGTCTGCAGTTATGTATGGAATGCAATATCAGGTAAATGTCCGCCTCTGTTAGTCTCACAAATGCGAGTCCTTTTGAGCACATTTTATATTCTCACACATTTCACGCGGTATTTCATTAATTTCATCACGAATATTTTGTTTGAGTTGCTCAAGCGTTTCTGGTTTGTTTGCATAAACTTTGCTTTCAGATACAAACAAAACAAAAACAAATTGTTGGCGCAACAGGCTCGTTAGTACCCAGGGCCGAGCTTTTTCACAACCATTCATTTGTGCGTGTGTACTTCTTGCACGATGGCGGGACCTCTCCTTTTCAGATATCCCCACGAAAAGAAGTCCGGAGCACTGAAATCAGGCGACCGTTGAAGCCAATCAACATCACCATTTCTTGAAATAACATGTTATGGAATGAGGTCTCGCAGTAATTCCATTGTAATCCTGGCTGTATGCGATGTGGCACCGTCTTGTTGATACCACATGCTAATTAAGCCCGAAGTGTGCAGTTGTGGCGTTAAAAAATTTTCAATCATATCATGATATCGCTCCCCATTCACAGTTACCGTTACGCCGTTTTAATTTTCGAAGAAGTGAGGGACAATGATTCCTCCTAACCAAATTGCATACCAGACTGTAACTTTTAACGGATGCAATGGTGACTGATGAATTATTTGAGGGTTTTCCATTGCCCAGAGCCGACTATTCTGTTTATTCACATATCGATTCAAATGAAGATGTGCCTCGTCACTCATTATGATTTTTTCATGAAAATCGGGGTTGTCATGGGCTAGTTGTAACATCCTTTTAGCATGTGTACGGCGGCGTAAATGGTCTTATGGAAGATGCTCTTGTGTCAACTGAATCTTAAATGGAAACAAATGCAAATCCTTGTGCAAGATTGTGGCCAAAGTTGTTCTTTGAAGACCAAGCTCCTGAGCACGGCGTCGAATTGAGGTTGATGGGTAGTTTTGAGCACTTCCTTTAGCTGCAGTAATGTTTTCAGCCGATCTTGCAGTACGGTGTGGACCATGCCTGGGCCTATCACCTACAGACCCTCTTTCATCGAAATCATTCACTAAACGATAAATAGTGCTTTTCGTTGGCACGTTGTTTCTCCCAAAAATTTCACGTAACTGTCTCATCATCACAGTAATCGATGATTGATTTTGATAAAATGTTTTAACGATTAAAACACGTTGGTTTATCGAATATTTTTTCATAATAAGGCAGGTGGCCATGGCTCAAAGGAGTGCGTAGTTGACTGCTAAGCCTTAGCTTCGGCAGCATTCTTTTTCTACAAAAATCGCCAGCTTATCTGGGGTCACCTGTGCGATAATATGAGACAACATAAAACTATGTCTCCTCCTCTGTGCCACGTAGGCTTATGTTATATGGCTTTCCTCCTATGTGTCTATCTGTCTCTCTTTGTTGTATTAATGTCTTGCTCTGTCCCAGCCGATGGCCGGAGTTGCCAGTGCTGCTACGTGTCTGTAGCTCGTTGCATTCATGTGCGAAGTGCTGTGATGTTAATGTCAATTTTCCATAATAAAATTGCCACGTGTCTACTTCACAACTGCCAAATATGAACTGTCAAGACAAATGATTACCAAAAATGGCGCCAAAACAAAATAGTATACCTTCCCGGGGGACACCCTGTTTTATGCCATCCACTTTGGTTTGAAGTTGGCAGCATCGGTCAGTATGGTCGGTCAGTATGGTCAGTCAGAATGACCACTGGGACAATGTGTCCACAGTCATCAATTTGGTTTGAAGTAGTCAGCTTCGGTCAGCAAAGTCAGTCAGAATGACCACAGAGACAATGTATCCACATTCATCAAGATACCAACCCTATCTTCTCAAATGTCATTCTTAAAACGATTGGGATCCTACGAGAAATGACTTACAATCGCAATCCATCAGTTAAATGTATCTCGTCGAAATATGAGTGGACTCAAGAAGTTTGACAATATTGTTATAAACAAAATGGCAGCAAATCATCTTAGAGTGCAAACATCTATAAATATCTTTTAAAAAAGTGTGCACGTTCTTAAATTGAATTTTTCAAATAATTGTTCCGATGAGATAGGAAGATAAATGTTTAACAAAAAAACACCCGTCCCATAAAAATATTGCTTGATAAATTAGAAATTCATTGAAATATTTATTTTCCCACGAGGATACAGAAAACGAACACATTTTTGACATTTCAGTGACAACAGTATAAAAAACCGAAAAACTTCAACAGAATAAAATCTATTTTACCTGTCCCACAGCAATTTTTTATATTTCCCAAATAATTATAAAAAAAAATTAAATTAAAATAATTAAATTTAAAATGATGACGCGTTCCTAGCCATTTATTATAACAGGAACTTGCACTGTTCGTTTCACACGAGAGTCATATTTTGCGGTCACGGCAGTCACCTGCAGTATGATTTATTTGGCCCGTTCATGCGTTAATCAACATGAGCTTCTGACGCGGGAGTAGTCATTAAAATATCACACCCTGTGGGACTGTCAAAAGCCACCCAACAATTCAGTAAATTTATGCACGATTTGATACCACAAATAGGCAGTCGTCCATTGTTTATAATAAACAAGTAGACAGAAGCATCTCGATTGTGTTTACGTGTATCTAGTTCGAGTCCATTTCGATTATGCAAGAATCATCCAATTGGAACGAATCTGAGGAATGGATTGATACTCAATAGGTTGGAATTGAGCGGTTTGAAAACCAGTTGAATGGTTGAGTATCACCATCGATTGGGAGTCACATTTGTCCTCAGATTACATCAATAAATCGATGAAATTGTTGTCAAACATCTGAGGTTTCTTGTCGTAGATACTATTGCGAAGATAATTTAATTTATTTTAATTTAACCAAAGTGGGGATTATTATTGGGATTTTGTTTTATTTGGAACTATAGGCATGTGAGAATATAGTTTAATTTATTTTCGTGCGATTACAAGTGTTGAATTAATTTGCTTAACTTAATGATCGGGAATCTGTGAACAATGTTTGCGATACATATATGAAGTTGAACCCGGATAGTGTTATATGGAACGGGTATAGGCAATATTATGACTTTCAGCAGGTTATAGCTTAGAAATATTAGTAAAAGCTTTTAGTATTCAGTCACTCTAGCCGCCCTCTATTCGCACACAGCCATCCCTTGTTAGCATACATGTTCAAACACAACGCAAAAAAAAAATGAAAGTATCTAAGAGTTAACTCGCGGCTTCGATTCACGCGATAGAAGCCAATTGCATTTGTGTTGATGGCTTGGGCTTTTTTCAACTTGTAACAGCTCGGAATTCTGCTACAACGGTCTGATTAATGCCGCGAAGCCCTACTTACGTCAGAAAAACATTGTGATGGAGCAACTAAAAGCCTTGTGAGGGACTAATTTTATTGTTGACAATTATTCTTAACGAAAAACGGACAACGACGATCGTAACTGCACCTGGAGCGTGAGAACAATAAACAGATGAAGTGCATACAAACATCCAATGGAAGACCTAAGCTGCTACAAAGGAGAGATTACTGCCATCCAGGAAATACGAACAAATGATGGAAGACCTAGGCTGCTACAAAGCAGATATTACTGCCATCCAGGAAATACGAAGGGAGGATCCCGGCAAGAAGATTCTCAAAAGACATTAGCGAATGCATTGTTACAATCCTGGTGATGGTAAAATTCGCCATCATAAGTCTAACGTTGATATTGCGAAAGACTGTTTCTACGAGCTCGTGGACAAAACTTTTAAGCGACTACCGAAGAACGATGTTAAAATCGTGCTGGTAGACTTAAACGTATACCTCTGGCAACGGACTTAGGCTAATTGACTTTGCTACGGAACGAAATGCCACTATAGCAAGCACACGGTTTCCTCACCCCGATATCCATAAGGGGACATGGCGGTCTCCAGATTAACGAATGAAGCAAGAAACCCCTGGTTTGATGAGAAATGGCGACAGATGCTCGCAGCCAAGAACGAGACCTACAAGGCTAGCTGCAGGTGAAGACGAGAGCTGCCATTGAGCTCTAAGGGCAAAGCAGAAGGGAAGACCACCTGCTTTTCAGAAAGAAGAATAAAAATGGCAGGAAAAGCACGCGTTCGAGGATGTAGAGAGGTGCCACCACAGGAACGATGTTTTCAAGTTTAAGTGTAAAATCTTCCTAGTGTGAAATGTCAACAACGGTCAATCGAATCCATCGAATTGCGAAGGACAAGAGACAGAATCCAGTGTTTTGGATTACTGAATATTCCGAGGAGCTAACAACGACTCGGACCACTACCATGTTGCAGCCAAGGTAAGAATGTGGATATCAACCAATGCCACAACAAACCAGAAATACTGTGCAAGAATTTAATATCGAAAGACTGCAATAGCAAGAGACCGCCAAGATTTTTGCGCAACGCGTATCCCTTAACCTCTCGATTAACACCATATCACCAGCATCGAATGTCGAAGAACACTGGCAACGATGCCAACAATCCATAAGACCAGCCGGAACTGATGTGCTAGGTTTCTCACGCCAAATAGCAATAAACCCATGGTTTGATGAGGAAAAGGCCTACAAGGATGAAACTGCAGGTGAAGACAAGAGCTTCCATTGGGAGAAGAACACCGGCTTTCCAGAATGAAGAAAGTGGAGCAAGAAAAGCACGCGATCGAGTATATAGAGAGGAACGCTGTTCGCAAGCTTTACCAAATTTGGAAACGTCGAAGCCAAGGATACAAGATTCGAACAGAAGCCTGTCGAGATGATAAGCATAAATCGTAGTTGAGACACAGTTGATACTGAGGATATGAAAGAACCAATTCAGCAGGCTGTTAAACGGCGATAACAAACAACATTCCGCTGTAAGGCAGAGCGAACCATTCAATATAGGCAACGACAGCGAAAACTGTCAACCAGCAGACCTGAGTAAAGTTACGATAGCAATATCTAAACCCTAGCTTAATAAGGCTGCAGGAAATGATGGCCTTCCTTCTAAGCTTTGTAAAGCCGGCGGAAATTACTTGGTAACCAATATGAGAGCATGCCAGAAGAATGGAACCTCAGCATCGTTGCCCAATCCACGAAAAAGGAGATCCTCTGAACTGTGCCAACTACATAGGGATAAGTCTCCTTAACATCGCCTACAAGATCCTGTCTGCCTATCCTATCTGACAAATGTAAACGCCTGAAACCTTTTACCAACAACCTGATCGGCCATTATCAATGTGGTTTTAGGCCAGGAAACTCCACAAACGATCAAATTTTCACACTTCGGCAGATCCTTGAAAAAACCCAAGAAGTCCAATTCGATACCCACCACCTATTTATCGATTTCAAAGCCGCATACGACAGCATTTATAGAGACGGACTATACAGAGCCCTGTCTAGGTTTGGTATACCGCCCAAACTCGTTCTTCTGTGCAGGATGACGATGGAGAATTCTCGCTGGTCCATCAGGTTGGAAGCGATCTCAATGAGACATTCGATATCAAGAAAGGATTAAGGCATGGCGATGCGCGGTCTGTGACTTCTTCAATTTGATTCTTGAGACGATTGTGCAAGACTACCGAGTCATGGCCACGTTTCCTAGCCTGGAGACTGACAATCGAAGTTCCACATAGAGAAGAATGCGACACAAACGGGTTAAGCAGTAAATGTGAGTGAGATCAACTAAAGTCCTAAACACGAAAAGACACAACACAACGACGAATTGGACAAAATGCCACCATTGACAGATTTAACTTTGAGGGAGCAAGGGACTTGGTCAACCTCTGCTACGCTATTAAATCAGACAACAACATCTCCTCGGAAATTACGGAGAATCACTCTTGCCAACCGCTGTTTCTTCGGGCTAAGAAGGCAATTTAGTAGTAAAACCCCCACTCGAACTGCTAAGGAGATCCTGTATAAGACCCTTATCAGTCGCGCTTTACGGTGCTGTAGCATGGACCGCCTGAAATCATTGTTCGAATGAATAAATCCTTGGTCGATTGTAGAGCAAAATTCTTCGAAAATCCTCGTTCCTGTTTGCGTTGGCGGGCTATGAAGATGAAGATTCAACAAAGAGCTATACGAGGTGTACAGCGACGCCGCATCGGACGTTTAAGAGGGCTAGGACACGTAAAACGAATGGACACCAATACTCCGGCTCGCAGAGTCCTCGATTCCAAGCCAGAAGTTGGCTTCATTAGAAACCAACCTCAACCATCTTGAATTGCGCAAATTAAGGCAGTTAGCTAATTGTAGGTTGAGGCCCAGGTGCGTTTTGGGCTGTAGTGCCACTCAAGTAAGTTAGTATTTGGCTGGCATGTGACTCCTGTCAAACTCAGCTATTGTCATAATATTAGTTGAATGTTTGCCACCTACGATAAAGGATCGCTCAGCCGTCAAACGAGGCAGTAAATCTTACTACAAAAATGGTGATTCAAACGCACCGCATTTTTTCGCACAATACGCGATGCTTGTGGTCGTCATAATCGACTAACTACGCAAGCAATCGGTAAAATTTTTAAGAAATTTAAAGAGAGTGTAAGCGTAACTGATGTCGTAAGGCCTCTTCACCATCGTTACTCACGCTTAGTCGACAATTTTACTGCTGCAAGTGCAAGTGTTGCTAATGAGCGGAATTAATCGATTTCCTGGCGTTCGCAGCAAACGAACGGCTCAATATGGCGTATTTTGCATTTGGATTTCCATCTCCATCCTTATAAAGTTCAAATCACGCAACAATTAAAGCCGGCTGACCATTCACAATGCCGTAGATACGCTTCTTGGATGTTGGAACAACGGACGATAAACACCGATTTTTCGAACAACAATTTCTACAGCGATGAGGCACATTTCTCACTCGGTGGGTATGTCAACAAACAAATTTTCAGCATATGTGACGATCGAAGAGGTGACGTTACATCCAAACAAAGTGACTGTTTGGTGTATTCTATGGTCGAAAGGTGCCATTGGTCCGTATATCTTCGAAGATGGCAATGGGCAGATGGTTACAGCCGATTCGGAGCGATGTGGTCGAGTGATATCCCCATTTTTTTTTTTTTTTTGCTGGCGATTGATGATCATGACTTGGACGATATGTGGTTCCAATAAGACGGGGCAGTAAGCCACACAGCACGACCAATGTTGGCTATATTGCGTGAGAAGTTCCCTGGTCGCGTAATTTCAGGTTTTGGCAACGTCAATTGGCCACCAACATCATGCGATTTGACAGCGTAAATTTTTTTATCTTTGGGTATACGCCGTGTTTATGCGAAAAATCGCCGAACTCCAACGCATAAAAAACCAAAAAATTACTCAAGTTATGGCCGTGATGCCTACCGAAATGTGCGAAAAAGTGGTTGAAAATTACCTCTAAGGTATCGCTGCGAATCTTCCCGAGGCGGCCACTTGAATGATATTCGGCCCTAGCGAGGTATTTGTCGAAGCGGTAAATTCTCCGATATTATACGATTCGGATGATTTTAGCTTCGAGGTATTCTTCGGAAAAGCTGTTCGGAATATTACTCCGACATTTTGTAACGCACACCAGCGAATCGCGTTGAAGTTCGTTCAGATGCATTGTTCGTGCAATTTTCGACAGCTAAGTGCAATTCTTATTCCGATTTCCTCCGAAACAAATGCTTCGCGGAATTTATATACGAATTGTATTGAAGTGATTTTTCTCCGATGACAAATACCTCGAATGGAAGTTAAGCCTCCGACGAAGTATGCGCTGCGGAATTTTTTCCTCTCCGACGGATACCTCGCTAGGGCAGATTGTCTTGCACACTTAATAGCGAAGTCCAAACTTTATGTGCGTGTGCGTGTTCTGTTTGGCTTTACTTTCGAAACCGAAGAATGAATGACTCTTTACCTCTAGAGCTGGATTTCTGCTAGAGCTGGGGTTGCGAAATATCCTTAGCGTTTTATTGGCATCGTTGCCAATCTTTCTACTTGAAATAAACTGAAAATCACCCCATTAGTGTAGATAGTGCTGAAAGCAAGTTTTCTATTTCAAGCCCTGAGTATATGCCAGCGACTTCCTTATATTATGGTGTACCTTACGAATCCTTTCTAAAGTTACTCAAGCCAGTAACGAGGAGACCTAGTTTCAAGACATTCCAATAGCAGATTTCGTAAGACTTTGTTATTTAATTTGGTCAATTCAAGTCCATAAAATACTACCGGCATATAGAAATCAGAAGATAGTCTCACATTTTTCTAGCTTCACAAACATTGAGATCGCAACATACAAAACAAAAAAATTGTAGCATAACATAACCTAGAAAGTCACCATAGTAAGAGGGCCTGAGCAATGTAAGTAAATTTGTGTGACTTTTTAAAGCCTTTTTGGCACCTACTTGGAAAGTCAAAAAGGTATTTTGCCACCACCAATGGAAAATAGTACACAAATTTGGAATCATTTGGCATCATGATCCATAAACATCCTCCAGCTTCCCTCTGAATGGATGTTTTAAACGTACAGAATTTCAAAGCTTATCATCCTCTCAAAGGCTCATATGGATTATCCATTCATTAGTCGTAATTTGAGGAGCGTTTAGGGAATAAATGAATTTTATTCCAATTTCATCAACATAATTCAATTGCGGGAGGAGTGGTGATTTGCATCCACCAAATGAGTTCAACATTCAAACCATGAAATATCTATGGGTACCTGCTTGGGTAATGTTAAGCCTGTACCTACCTAACTGCATTTTCTCTAATTACGAATTTATCATCGAATTTCATAAAATCTCCACCAACCTCCGCCATCATCCAAAAGCTATTCATCTAGTTGTTGAGTTAATTTAATCATTCGTCCCTAATGACTGATCCATCCCACACCATCGAATCCGAGGAGTACACTCACATTCCATTGAACCCACACTTGTCATGCAAATGCATTGCAATGCAGTGGCTAATGCCGATGTTTGTGCGTGCATCTATTTTGGCTCAAAAAAAAAAAAATAGCGCACATGATAAATGTCAGGGCCGGAGAGTTCACACCTCGCATCAGTGACGGCTCTGATCTAGATTGTCAGTGACGAATTTAAAATAATTGCAGGTCCTAAAAATAACCAACTCAATCCCCAAAGGAAATAACAAAATTTGTTGCAATTCACCTCGTCTCTGCGGCCCACTGCCGGAATCCCAATTCGTATCCATGTCCTGCTAGTGCAGCGTACACTCATTAAAAATCGATGCACAAAACTACCCCCCACGCATCGTAAGCACTTTTTCGCGATATTCCATTTTAGGAAAAAAAAAAAATTAAAAACCCCTCACTTGGGGATGCACCCCCCGACACCCTATACCGCGGACTATACTTTAACCGTTTGCATTCGATTGCAACTATATCAGCGACTTTGAGATACTCCTACGAGGGAGTATACTTTCTTATCCGCGGATCTGGGGTTTTTCTGCGTTACTGCACTTTTATCTTCACAATCGTGCACTTCAGATACACAAGCACAACACAAACCACTCCGGCTTCGCCGTCTTCATCTCACTACGGCGCGGCGCTGACGATGAACATGTGGAGCCGACAAGTTGATTGATTACTCAAAGAGCGTCGCGCTGGCTGCACACTTCTTCGCGTTGTCGATCTTCGTCCTCCCTCAGCACACTGGAGATGCTGGCGAAAAACCCCGGTGGGAAATTACCATTTCCCGCAAATTGGATTGGAAACACACAACGGAGACGCACTGCACTTGAGATTCGAGCTCCAAACGGACTTCGATAAAGTTTGAGGTTTTTTTTTTCTCAGATACAAGATATTTTCCCGCGAGGCAGAGCGAACTGTGGAAAACCCAGTCGACCGTCGAATTCAGACTGATTTCCCCACGATGTTCCAATGGAGCTTGACACCGCCACCAGTGGCACGGTATGGCAGCAGAAGTTTTTTTATTTTGAAAGCCTCCACTGTATAAGGTGGGGAAGTATTGCAGAAAAGACCGCGCAGAAGCGATCGATGGTGGTGCAAAGCTTTTTGATGGTGAAAAGCTTCTCGTTAACAGTGAAGCAACCCCTCTGCAAAGAGACTGTTGTCTAACAGAGCTAAGGCAGGTGGTCTACACCAGGTCAATGTAGTTTGCTTAGGGGATGGTTCTCGGTTAACCATCATTTGCATGTTTAGCGACATAATTGCTTTTATAGGTGGGCTCTGAGAGCTTGATGTGTAACCTGAGTTGACAGTTTGGGTGGAGTTCCTTTTTGTGCGTGGTGGCGTTTATGTTTACGTTGACATTGCATGCCAAAGCAGCGGCAGGCTCTACTGTAATCGGAAGAAAGGTGTGCAAACAGTTCGTGCAATGGAATAGGGGCAAGGGCAGTTGTTGGATCTTTGAATATTTAGATTAGGCGGGTGTCAAACAACGGAAGAATGGACTTTTCTGTTTAAAGGTGTCAGCGCCCAGCGGAAGGCAATAAAGAAGGTTATTGTGTTGCTTTTTGACGGTGCAATATAAATATGTACCATGCAAGGTGGTAGTCGACAAATCCGACAACTGAAGTGAATCAGTAAATATTCATGAAGTCCATTGTAAGGAATTCTTTGTAAGTAATTGAATTTAAAATTTTGTTGTTGTCGTGCTAATTTGATAACATTGGCAGAACGGTTGACGATTCTGGCACAATATAATTATTGATATCTCAGATGAAATACATGTCAAGAGTGAGTACATGGTGTTAGTCGACTGTTAAATTGTCAAATAAATTTAGTGAAGTGTATACAAATTTTTATAATAATTTCAGATAACTAGTCGCTTTGAGATACAATCTTTTATATACATATAAAAATGGGCTGTATGTTTGTTTGTGTGTTTGTTTGAAGTATATAGCTGGCAAAACCACAAGACCGATTTTATAAAAATTCTCACAGGACCTAGCAGCATATCTGGAAAGGACTATAGGCGACCGTATTTTTCGACATCTCAAGGGGGCGTGCCATTTCCGCGTAGTCGTCATAGAACCTCCAATAATTAGTAAATATTTAATGTCATATATCTGGAACACTATGATAGTGAGAGTCTTGAAATGTCCAGGCATGTTGGTTGTGGTTTTGAGTCGTCGGAAAAAAAATGTGCGCGATCGAAGAGTGGGCATGGCACCTCCAATACGAAAACAAAATACCAGAATACCCAATGTCCCAAAAAGCCAAAAACCTTAAGTCCCAAAAATCAAAAATCTCAAAAACCCCAAGTTCCAAAAACTCAAAATATTTATAATCCAAAATCTCGAAAACTTGAAAATCAAAAATTCCGAATACCCGAAAACCCAAAGTACCTAAAACTCAAAAACTTAAATCCCAAAAATCCAACCTTTCGAAAACCCAAAAACTCTAGATCCCGAAAATCCAAATCACAAAAACCTTAAGTCCGGAAAAATCAAAAACTTCGAATACCAAATAGCAAAAGTCCTGGAAGTCAAAATTTCCGAAAACCAAAAATATGGAAAACCGTAAATCCCAAAAACCTCATATACCAAAAAACCACAATCCTGAAAATCAAAAATCCGGAAACCCTAAAATATAAACAAAACTCAAAATCTCAAAAATCCAAGATCTCGAAAAGCCAAAATCTAGAAAATAAAAAATCTCAGAGACCCAAAATCCCAAAAATCTACTCTTCCTAAAAACCAAAATCCTCAAAACTCAAAAACTTAAAATCCAAGTTCCCACAAACCCATGAACTCGAAATGCCGAAAATCCAAAATCTTGAAAACCCAAAATCCAAAAAATTTAAGATCCGGAAAATTCAAAATCTTTAAATAGCCACCGAAAACCCAAAATCCGGAAAATCAAAACTCCCGAAAATCGAAAATCGCAAATCCCAAAAACTTCGAATACCCAAAAACCAAAATCCTACAAATCGAAAATCCGGAATACTCAAAATTCCAAAAACAACTCAAAATCCCAAAAATCCCAAAAATCAAAAATCTCGAATAGCTTAAATCCCAAAAGCTGAAATGCCAAAAACTAAATATTCCGAAAATACGGAAAACCCAAATTTTCAAAACCACGTAAATAAAAATCCCAAAAATCCCAAATCTTCAAAATTAAAAATTCCGAAAGCCCAAAAAATAAAACTAGAGAGAATCCCAAAACCCCAAAATACAGAAAGTCCCCAAAACTTAAAATACCAAAAACCGAAAATCCCGAAATTCCAAAAACAAAACAAAGAGCCAAAATCTAGAAAATCAAAAATCTCTAAGGTCCAAAATCCCGAAAATCAAAGTCCTTAAAATCGAAAATCCCGAAACCAAAAGAACCAAAAATCCGAACTCCCGAAAACCCAAATAAAGAAAGCTCATAAATTCGAAAATCCCGAAAACACAAGGTCTCAAAATTGCAAAAACACCAAAAATCTAAAATCTCTAAATCCCGAAAAACCAAAAACCCAAAACCAAAAATCTCGAAAACCTTAAATCCCAAAAACTTAAAATACCAAAATCCCAAAATTCCAAAATCAAAAACGCGGAAAAGTCGAAGTTTCAAAAACACATACACTCAAAATCAGGAAAATTCAAAATTGAAAATCCTTGAAAATCCAAAAAAACTTAAATACAGTAAATCCCGAAAACTCAATGTACCACAAGCGCAAAATCCCGAAAATGAAAAATCCGGAATACCCAATATTAAAAAAAACCAGAATTCCAAAAAAAACACAAAAACTCAAAATCTCGAACATCCAAAATCTCCATAATCTTCAAAAATCCAAAATCCCGAAAACTCAAAATCTCGAAAATCAAAAATCTCGAAAACCCAAAATCTAGAAAATCAAAAATTTCGAAAACCCAAAAAGCCGAAAATCCAAGTCCTAAAAATCGAAAATCCCATAAACGCAAAAACTTAAAATCTCAAGACCCTAAAATCCCGAAAACCCAAAGTCTCAAAATTGCAAAACCAAAAAAACTTGAAATCCCGAAAATCCAAAATATTTACAAAAAACCTTATGAGCATATGAATTGCTATTCGGAGAAGTTGAGTTAAAAATTTGGGTTGTAGAATAAGTAGGCGTGGCACCACCCATACAAGGCAAATATTTAATGCCAAATGCATATATGGAAAGGGTGTTTGTTTTTAGAGGTAAAGAACTTTGAATTCAAATAAAACACAATAAAATCGTTTTAATGCCCATCAATTTAGTTTTGTTAGAAAGATAATTTTATGCCGTCAATGATTTCGAGCATGTGGCCGTCATGGCTGGTCCAACTGAAGCACAGTCTAGATGTCCAATTCTCAACCACTTTTTCGAGCATTTGGAGCCGTATGTCGGCAATAAGGCCACGAATGTTGGCTTCCAAGTACGCTAACGTTTCTAGTTTCTTGGCGTAGACGAGCGACTTCATATGTCCACAAAGAAAATAATCCAATGGTGTCAAATCATACGATCTTGGTGGCCAATTGACAGGTACATTCCGCGAAATTATGCGCTCATCGAATGTTTCCTTCAATAAATCGATTGTGACGTGCGCTGTGTGGCATGTAGCACCGTCTTGTTGGAAACACATCTCATCCACAGTCATGCCATCCAATTCGGGAACAGAATAGTCGGTTATCATGGCTCTATACCGGTCTCCATTACCGGTAACTGACTCTCCAGCATCATTTCGAAAGAAGCATGGCCCAATGACTCCACCAGCCCATAGTCAGTTTTTGTGGATGTAATGGCGTCTCAAGGGTCTCATGTGAATTCTCTTCACTCCAAATGCGGCGATTTTCCTTGTTGACGTAGCTATTCCACCAAAAATGAGTCTCGAAACTGAACAAAATTTTGCGATGAAAATCAGCATCGAGATCGATCACATTTTCGTCATCACATCGATCTCGCGGCTTTAATTCTTGCACAAGCTGGATCTTGTAAGGTCGTAAGCCAAGATCTTTGCGCAAAATCTTCCATAAAGTTGATGGACAAAGCTCCAATTGCTAGGCACTGTGGCGAATCGATTCATTCGGGTCCTCTTCAACACTTTGCTCTACAGCGGCAATTGTTTCTTCGGTTATCACTTATAGACATCTCTGCGGAGGCGTATTATCACAAGGAGTAAACCTAGTGCGAAAACGATCCATGGTTAACCGAACTAATTGCTCTGATAGACGAATATGTCGACCATAAAATGGACGGAGCTTGCGGTAAACTTCGCGAACCTAACCATTATTTTCGAAATCAATTTGCACGATTTGCAAGTGTTTCTCATTTGTCAACCTGATCATGATGATATGACAAACCAAACCGAACATAAATGACATAAGAGTGGCCAGATTTGGCCATAAGCTGTCAGTCTTACCTCTATTTCAAAAACCAACCTCTAAAAAAAATACTACAAGTAAAATACTGAGTGTGAAAAGGGTCATAATCCTGACAGTCGAAATCCAAACTAACAGACGGTCTGAGTTCGATTCCCAGCCTTAGCAACATTTTCACTGGCTCTCTTCTTGTCAAATCTTGCAAACCATTCGAGTAGTATCAGTTGTCAAGATAAGCACAACTTAGCTGTTCGTATCGGTATCAAACAGGAGGTTCCGCCTTCGCAAGCAGTCCACACGTTTATAGAAAAAACCTAGGCCCTGCATACAAACGAGCCTGTTGCGCCAAAAGTTCATATTTTTATCAAGGGCTACAGCCTAAATTAGGTGCTCCGATTTTGACGCCCACATACAAAATTAACTCAAGCAGGTTCCAGGTTCAATCACGGTGCTTATTTCCACGATCTTCCTCTCTCCTTCTCTCTTTCCATCATTGCAGCACTTGTGCTTTGAAAACTGGGTAACGGAGTTGAGCCGGTGTGTTTTGAGAACCTCGGATGGATCCTTGCGTCACATCATAAGTTGGAATATGAAGTCTTCCAACTCTTTGAACCTCAACGGAACTACATTTTGCAACGTTGTAATGTTGTCCATTACGTCTGCATCCCACGATAAATGTCCTAAGGATACACAATGGACCAATAATTGATTCTGAGTCATTCTACCTTAAAAAATGTCCTCTCCCATTCAACATCCTTTTTACAGCTTTTATCCCCGCCGCGATGCCCGCGAAATCCGATCAATTGTCAACTTTATGAAACCAATTCCAATGCGGCTCGTTGCATCCTGTCTGTCATCGTAATTTGATCTTATCACCGTTTTCACTGGTCTTTCATTAAGTAAATGAAAGGTTCCACCCCGTGGGCTCTATTTCACCAACCACCAAATGTGACTCACTCACACTCGTCTCAAGCCCCCATTTCATATCAAGTCCTATCCCAATATGCAAAGTGCACTTCCACATCGAGGTAGGTACTGTGTACCACCTGTCCTGCAGATTGAAAATTTCAATTTTCAAAACATAATCGAGTCCCCCCGCATTGAATAGGGAACCTTGTTTGGGAGACAATTTATCAGTCACAACCACCTGGGGTATAGAGCAGGAAAAGGACGAAAAAAAATGTTCAGGAAATGGTTAAAAAATGATTTCCAATAGTTTACTCCCCGAGCAGATTGTAAACATTGTCTACAATCAATAATACCCCACCCGCGGGTGGTGCCACAAATTGGTTTGTCTCAAGCCCTCCCAGAAATGCACTATCAAGGATATTGGAAGGAGCCTGAGATCTTTTTCGTTTCGGTTGCCGTTGTTGTTGGTTTTGTTTATGGAAATCACTTTTCGGTAATTTATGCTACACAGGATATTGAGCCAGACGATAGAACAACACACAACCACTACCAGTCGAGAGTAATCTACATCCCCATCGTCCATTCTTCACCTGACTAAAGGCGCACCCTTGCACACACCAACAAAAAAAAAAAATACGGATGCGATATCAAAAACTGAAAAGGGACACAATTTTACGACATGAACTGCGGAAAGTGGAATGCGAGTCTTCATGGTTATCTTCACTTGGCCAGGATGCGGCGCGCACCGAGTCCGAGTCACACCCGAAATAAAAAAAATAAAAAAATACACGTAACGATGTGGCAAATGGCCCTTTTGGCAAAATCGATTTTAGATACAGGCAACCCCTTGCTGAAAGGGGATAACCTGATGCAGCTATCGAAAAAGGATTCTGTTTTGCATCATCCATCCGGTTTTTGGCGCACTCGAATAAATCCCTTCGTTTGGCGATGTAATTAAGGACGAAATACCACTCCTTTGGTTTAGTGAGCTAGCGAATGAGTGAGCGTGGCAATTTCCAGCGAGACCATTGTGCCAAGTAAAGCACAAATGCCAGAGAGAAAAAGACTCACAAAACTTGGCCCAGGACAATAGTGGTGTCGCTGCGCTGCTGGTCTGGCTGGCAGCATCAAAGGAACGTTTCTATTCCGATGTTGGTTGCACAGTGGGATGACTTTGTGGCACTCTCGGAAAATCCCTATCTAGCTGTGTGTGGTCATTAAACCTACAAGTGTGTGGAGGGAGTTGGGGATTCGAAAGATACGAGGCGCTTGGCACTTGTTTTTTTGTTTACTTGCAGCGAACCAAAACAGATAATGAGGGCGAACGACACAAAGGACAATGTTGGCGGTGGGTGGCGTATATACCGAAGGAGTGTTGTATGTTGCGTGAGGATGTGTGTTTTGGCGGAATAATGATTAAATTTAATAAATCATGACATGGATGAGGAGTTTTCACCGAGTGCCTCTGAAGACTGTCACGTTATGAGCTAGAGCTGAGAAAGTGACTCCCTAATGAGTGTGTGTGTTTGCGATGCGAATGCACTCTCAAGGGGTGGCAATAACCGTAACGAGAACGACACGGCACACATAATTAGCTTGCATTTAGTTCGTGTCGTTCCTGAAATCCTGCACTACACTTGCAGTGGAAATGGTGTCAGTGCTACCGCTGAAATCCCCGGTCTGTGTATCATGGGGTTCGGTGATTCGATGGCGGTTACAAGGATTTAAAAAAAAAAAAAAAAATGCAAAACTGGAACAAGTTTACATGAAACTAGGTCGCAGACTCTCATCTTTTTGTTTTGTTGCACAGAACTAGTGGAAGTCCTTTTTTTTTGTTAAAAGATACCGAATGCTTGACTTTAATTGAATAAGTTTTGCCCTTGATGAGTCCAAATAGCATTGCAGCGAGGCTATAAAAACGAGCAAAGCAGAGCAACGTTGTAGTTTCATTTTTGAAATGAAAGGAGACAGGATACGATGCGATAGTAAAATGTAAAAGTCCTGCTGAAAATATATCTCATGGTCGTTGGAAGCATATGGAAAGTTGTATCCTCCAAGTTGTCCAAGTTTTGAAATATCTGGGGGTGTAGGTTTGTTGGATGGTTGCCTCCCTATTGATGCATGAAGTCGTTGTCTAATTTCTGAAAAGACCACTTCGGAGCATAAACGGGTCGTCATTTCGCGCATCACTGGCATAACATTGAGCTGTCCGGTAGGGGGCTATTGCAGCAAATAGAAATGCGTTTCAACTAACAAGCCTCCAGTGGAAAGCTTTATCCATACACTACTCCCAATGTTGGTTAAGGTCGATTTCTACTTGAGCTACATAAGATGAGGTGTTCCTTTAATCGGTTTATATAGTCTATATACGTAGAACTGGGTTTATACGAATTTGGTCTCTTATCAGGGGTCACATTAGGGTTTTTTTTAAGTTGAGCCTTATAACATGCAGACTTATGTCTGCTCCAAAACAATCAACCCAGGAAATGCTTAATGAAATGAAAGAACAGCAAGGACAGAAATAAAGTTTTCAACGGGATCCGTATAGGACCTAGAGTCTAGGCTTTTCTCAACACCGCCCACAATTATGCGAAATTTGAAGGACGGCATGGGTTATGTTCGTTTTTCTGGGAGCTATGGTTTGTGGTTTATTCACATAGACCTGCGACTTCAGAAAACCACACAAGAAAAAGTTTTAAAAAGATTTCAACGGGATCCGTAGGACCTTGAGTCTAGATTTTCTCAAAACCACGCACGTTCCAGGTACAGATAAGAACTTCGTTGTCCTTTTTTCGTTTAGCATTGTCGCGGTTGTAAACAATAAAGTCAGGATTTTTCGATGCTCTTAATTGCTTCGTAACTAGTGGATTTTTTTCATGGGGATTTTACCCAAAGCACAACCCCCAACCTAGAAGGCAAGTTCCAGTTTGTTAGATACCCCTAGGACACGGGACATCAGTATACGCTACAGGATTGAGCGCTGCCGTTGGTCTTTCGGTTCATTTGCCACCATATATGTTCAAGGAGCCTGACTTACCCTTGAAATTCCTAGACAACCTGTTGTACGAATATGTCGAAGCAGCTTGTGTAGGTTCTATAGAAAATCTCGCAACCCCTCTAACTTAGGCCATATAAATACAGGCCCGCCTTCGAAAAGCTCTTCTTAACCTTTGTGACTAATTCACTTCAGTCGTTATTGCAGAAGTCCGCTGCTTTAATCAACAAAACTACGTTTATCCAAATTTGATGACCCTGGGTAAAGGCTCCACTTCTTTAATAAACACACACAAACGGCGGTGGTTTTCCGCGAAATTCGCTGCCTCACAGATGGTATCGTTATCCTCTCTGTGGACATTAACCTCTCGCGGGAATTACCCGAATCTAGCAAAAGACCAGGTCAGGAGTTTCTCCCAAAACACTTACACAACCGGAATGACTTTGCAATAATTCACACATTAAAACCCAAAAGCTTGTCCACCCACCTCCAACTGACCAAATCCTGGTAGGCGAACAAACATCCTTATGTAATGCAATATTAAAACAGAGCGGATACAACCGCCCACCGAATAGATTATGAAAATGGATTGCATTAGCTTAAAAGCCTATTAATCATCCACACAAATCCACACCATTCCGTGAAGTCCTGCCGAAATAGAGGACCGACCCAAAACGGCACCAAAACACATCCGAACGGAAGCACACACAAGCGAAATGTTCAGCGAGACAACGATGATGACAACAAACCACAAGAACGACAAAGGAGTAGTTTTCCAGATGTGATTACACACGAATAACAGGACTAATCAGAAATTCTCCAGTAAAACGAAACTCATCGGGGGATGGAGGGCACCCTTATCAGCCAACGCACGAACCACGTAATTAATGAAGAGCGGTTCCTCTAATTTTATGTATGACTACAAAATTGGCTATCAGTCGGGACCGTTTTGATTATTGCACCCGGAAGGATGAAAAATAATTAATGGATGCTGATTGTGTTTATGTGTGTGTGTGTGGATACAACATACTCACATACACATTGGTGGTGGGGGACTTTAATTCATTGCGTATTCGATTCAGGATTTTTTTTTTCTTATTTTACGTAGTCCACTGAACTTGCGAAAAAGGACCCCTATTCTGGAGATAGGCAGGGTGGAGACAAATGGACCAGACCAGACCGTATTGAGTTTCGACTGCAAATTGCCAGTAATACGAGATCCTGTACTTGTAAAGCACCATTGACGACCGACACAATATTTGAATGGTTGGGGGTCATATAACAGACCCTTCGAGAGCTTTGTCCTTGGAATACAATAAAGGGTGAGGAAACTGAAGACGACTGAGTGTGTTTATTGATTGAATGGAACTGGGGGTGTTCTTGAAGATGGCGAAGAGTGATATTTTGAAGGTGTCTGTGCACTGAGTTTCGGCTCAGGCTATAGCCAATAAGGAGAGAAGGAGATGACACTGGATTTTGGTAGTGACAAAAGTCTAAAATTAGGATGAGTACCAAGAGGAATCTTCGTTACCACCGAGGTTATGATCTCGATAAGATGGATCATAACCCTTTCACTTTATAGCATCCCCATTGCTCTGTCTGTGGGGTTAGTCGATAGGACCAAGGGGGTCATTAGTCTTTCTTAATCAAGACGAAATATCTTTTAGCAAAGTGTCAACACTTTAATCATCAACTTGACAGGACGAAATGATGGATTAACTAGGATTAACGATGATGAAAGTATGACAAAAGTTTCATGCTGTGGAACTTTATCTGAGGACAATAGGTTTCACAGATGGTGTGAGCAATGAATAATGAAGCCTCTCCGGGTGTAGAATTTTCATGTTATTGGCGATATCGTTGACAACTTCTATTCAGGAGACAATATTGTGAAAGTCATCATCAGGCTTGTGAAAGACATGACTGTAGTGTCGAAAAAGTAAGTAAGGCTCAAAGGGTACTAATTACTTAAGTAAAGTCCGGAAACCTGGATTTTTCCGCACACCTTTTTATGTCTGCGAGTGTTCTTCATGCACGATGGTGAGATCTACAATTGCTATGACGAATCCGAATGGTTGAGCTGAGATAAGTTCTTTAAGAAAATTTTCTTTCCATGGATGATTCAGATCCTTGCAAGAGACATAAGTTCTAATGAGAAACACTTTGTTGACATCAGAGGGAATATACAACAGACCTTCAGGTCTGTAATTATTTGAACTTACCACTGCCTCACAGTCTCTAGTTGCATACTTTATGTTGGCAGCATTGGTGAATTGGTGAATGAAATTATACGAGGGTTAAGCTTTAGAAAGTCCTCGGAAAATTCGTCAAATGGTTTCGTATGGAGTTGCTAGTCTCTAATCGGATTCGTGCTCGGGTTACGGAAAGAGGAACTCTCTGCAGATATGCGGTTAGGTGGATAATAAAATAACATTGGCTTACCATACTTAGCTTGGTGTAAGGTCCCCAATTAAAAAGACCACTGAAGCGACGGCAGCGTAAGAATTTCCATGTCACAGCTGGGATGGACGAAGTAAACCATCTATTTGAGCTACTCCGGCATACACGGGCATCAGGTCATCCAAAAATCTCAAGGGTGATTCAGTCCTCTTAAACAGATATGGTGGCGGAAGAGCTGAAAGGATTACGCCAGCGCTGATAAAGGATTACGCCAGTACTTAATAAATTGGAACTGGACCTCTGGGTTGGGAGCTATGCTTTGGGTTACCTAACCACACACGCAAAAAATTGGAATTACAAAGCAACCAACAACCTCGGAAAGGATTTTTTTTTACAGTTGATGACCATACTAAATGAAAAAATTACCACGACGTTCGTATCTGAACCTGGAATGTGAGAACATGAAACAGGAAAGGTGCAGGCACAACAGATGGAAGCCTTTGGCTGATAAAAATCAGACATTACTGTCATTCAGGAAATACGATCGAATGGGCAAAAAGAACTTGGAAAACAGTGACATCTACCGTGTTATAGTGAACAGAAATAGCGAATACTCGGATGTGGAGTTTTAAGGCAAGAACCCTTATGCTTACAAGATTATCGAACGCATTGTAAAAATCAGCATCTAGGTTGAATTCGCTAACATTAGCCTTATAAGAGCTCAAGATCCGACAAAAGCCGTATAAGCGCTCACGATCCGAAGCATTGAAAATGTGATACTGCGAACGGCTTTTTCCACAAGCTCGTGGACAAAACTTATGAGCTACTACAGATGTTCCTGGTCGAAATCGAGCTAGGAGTGTCGTTTATATTGTCGGAAAGAACAACCTACTCATCAACACGTGTGACAACTGACTTATGAATGAATATCTAGGTGAAAACACCGGTGTGCCTATGGTGGCATTTCGTCCCGCAGCGTAGTTAACATCATTTCCAGCACAGCGGTTTCCTTACCTCGAATTCTTAAGAAAACATGGCGGTCTCGACGAACGGTCAACCAAATTGATCACATAGCTATGGACAAGATGCAGGCATCCAGTTATTTCGATATCGGAATAGTCAAAGGGGCTAACATCGATCCGGACCACAACCTTTTTACCCAAGGTAAGAAAAAGGATTTCGGCAACGTCTCAAAAAATCAGAAGAAATTACCGTCGAATAACAGCAATCGCAAGAGACCGCCTAGGCCTTCGCAGAACGTGCACCCCTTAAACTCTAGATTAACGCTATCCCATCAGAATCTTATGTCGATGAATTTTGCCAATGATGCGAACAAGCCCTTGACAAGCCGCAACTGATGTGGCAATTCTCATGCCCACCAGCAAGAACTCCTTTGCTTGATAGAGAAAGCAATCAGAGGCTCGCATCCAAGAACTCCAGATGAAGACTAGAACTGAAATTAAGCTCTATTGGCAAAGATGAAGAAGAACACCGGCTTTTCAGAAAGAGGAAAAAAGGGCAAAAAAGCGCACTATCGAGAAAAAAGAGTGGTCCCACTTCAGGAAAGATATTCGCAAGTTTCACTCAAGTCCAAAACGTCAAAACGGGGGATGCAATGTGAGAACAGAATTCTGTCGAGACCAATAAGTAGAGACCGAAGTTGAGATACAGTCGATGATGATGCTGGATGCTGGTAGAACAACATCTGTAGATGACGAACCATCTCCCGCTATCAAGAGAAACGGACCAGTCAATAATGGCGACGAAAGCGAAAACTATTGATCAACCGACCGAAGTAAAGTTAGGAAACCTACGCTTTGCAAGGCGGCCGAAAAAGACGACCATAGCACCTAGCTTTGTAAGACCGGCGGAGATGATTTGTTAAGTAACCTTCACCAAATCATAAGCCAAATTTGGCGGCAGGAAAGTGTGCTTGAAGAACGGAACCTCTGTATCATTCGCCCGATCAAAAAAAAAAAATTAGACCCTCTGAACTGCTCCCACTAGATGAGCATACGTCTCCTCAGCATCGTCTTCAAGATCCTATCTGCCATAATATGTGAACGCCTGAAACCGTTTACCAACAACCTGATCGGCCCATATCAGTGTGGTTTTAGGCCAGGAAAATCCACAACTGATCAAATCTTCACACTTCGGCAGATCCTGGAAAAAACCCAAGAAGTCCAAATCGATACCCACCACCTATTCGTCGATTTCAAAGCCGCAGACGACAGCATTTATAGACACGAACTATACAGAGCCATGTCTAGTTTTGATATACCGCCTTAATTCTTCCGTCTGTGCAGGATGACGATGGAGAGTTCCCGCTGCTCCACCAAATTACAGATACAAATTTTTGCCGCAACATGCTCGTTAATACCCAGGGCTTAGCTTTCTTACAGCCATTCATGTGTGCGTGTGTACTTCTTGCACGATGGCGGGACCTCCTGTTTTATGACGACTCCGAACGGTGAATTTGAGATAAGCCTTTCCTGAAAATTGATACAACTCGGATGATTTGTCATATCATCACGAGAGGAGGGCCAGTGAAAATCATTTTAGGTGTTTCTACGGCTGAAAATCTAACCCAGACCTTCTGTGCTGTAGTTCATCGCACTAACCATCGCGCCACTGAGTCCGCTGCTCTATCAGGGTCGGAATAGACCTCACCGATACATTCGATACTCGAAAAAAAAAAGGATTTTGGCATGGCGATGCACTGTCATCTAACTTCCTGAACTACTAGCATTCGCCGACGATATTGCCATCAACGGTAGGACTCAATGTGATGTTATAGCCACGTTTCCTAGTATAGAGAAGGAACTGGCAACAATGGGAGTAAGACTTAATGTATGCACTTAAAACTTAAAGACACACAACATCAGAGAATTGGACAGATAATAACCACTGACAGATATAACTTTGAGGTAGTGCGGGACTTTGTCTACCTCGGCTCCGCTATTAACTCTGACAACAACATCTCGTCAGAAATTAAACGAAGAATTACTCTTGCCAACCGCTGTTTCTTCAGGCTAAGTAGGCAATTCAGTAGTAAAGCTCTCACTCGAACTACTATGGAGATCCTATATAAGACGCTCATCATCCCAGTCCTGCTCTACGGCGCTGGAGCATGGACCGTATCAAAAGTGGATGAAGAAATCCTTGGTCGTTGTTAGGGAAAACTTCTTCAGGAAATCGTTGATCACGTTTATGTTGACAGGGTTTGGAGACGAACATTCAAGCAAGAACCTTACAAGCTGTACAGCGATGAAAACCTGACCCAAAAACTAAGCATTGGACGCTTGAGATGGCTATGCCATATAGAGTCTTCGATTCCCAGCTATACGTTGGATGCAGTAGAGGAACCCATCGCCAAAAGTGGCATGTGCAGCCGCGGGTGTTAATGCTCTTTGGTGGAGTGGGTTTATTTCCATTTCGAAAAGGAAATAATCGCCGTGGGGGTTATATTTTTATTTTGGGAACTAAGCCCCATGGGTCTTATATCCACGAGGTAATTACATTGCACCGGCGTGTACAAGTAAAAACCGAGCTAAGTCAGCATGGAGTGCTTAACTGGAAGCGAGAAAGTTGGTTGAGGCCCAGGTTCATTACGGACTGTAGTGCTTAATGAGTACATTGGTTCATGCGGTGATAAATGCCTGTACGCTCCATAATTTAAGTGGGTACGATCTTTAGACCTAGGGACTATATTTTGAAGGTGAGAATTTATCGCCCTTTTTATGGAATTTGCTGAATGCGATCCAGTTTTCAGCTCCCAGGAAAGACAATTGAAATAGTCTGCGTATTGGTTTGGCCAGATAAGAAGAACGCCTCTGTGAGAGGAAGTCATCTGGAAGTGAAGATTTATTTTGGTTGAAATCTTTTTGGTCTTGAGCCATTCAAAGGGTTTAGAAATGTATCCGCCTTAGGGAACAATGCTCAGCGAAATTGGTGAAGAAGTGACGAAAGGCCTTTTGGCAAAGGTAGTAGAATTCGATCCGGTATTGGAGTCCGTAATATTTTTATACGTTGAGACAAGACTTGGGGTTGTTAGAGGTACACTACTTTTATAACATTTGACGAAAGACCTACGGCCAGCGCCGAGCTTTCTTACAACCATTCATATGTGCGTGTGTACTTCTTGCACGATGCCGGGACCGACTACGCCGATTATGCCGACTCCGAACGGCAAATTCGAGAAGCTTTTCTTGACAATTGATACTGCGGATGATGTGTCAGATCTTCACAATAGGCGGGCCAGGGAAAATCATTTTAGGTGTTTCTACGGCTGAGAATCGAACCCAGACCTTCTGCGCGACTGTTCATTGCACTAACCACTGCGCCACTGAACCCGTCCTACATGTCATGATGTCCATGGAGAATTTCTGTATTTTTTTGGTCAAGTATGGTCTTAGCATGTAGTAATATAATCGAACTGTTATTTCTAGTCTGCCTTAAGAATGAAGGATTTTTCTGAGAAGGTGTCAAAGTCTTATGGCCAAAGTTGTCATTCCTAATTGAGATGGAACTACAACTGAATACCTATCCGTTTCTGATGTTAGGGGCAGATCTATGGTGTGTTGGATGTTAATATCTGAAATGCGCCCTACTTTGGCTACAAGCTGAGTAAGGCTTTTCAGCAGGTCCAAAAGCCTTGTAAAATAGCCCTCAAGTGTTGACGGTGTAGAATGGCGAAGGCAACTAATATTTTCAACATTAAAAAGATCGGCAACGATTATTTCGCTTCTCTATTTCTACATGTGCAGCTCATTAGCTCAAAGATTAAGAAACTGAAATCAGCAATAAGGGTTACCTAACCCTTAAATTCACACCAAAAATGGAGGACAGAACACAATAAAATTCAATTTACCTGTTAACATGGCAAAAAATTAACCTCCTCCAAGCAGCATCTGGGATTTCTCCATCACCTCTCAATGTGAAGCACCACTCGCCACCGAATGAACAAGTCCCATCAACACCTTTAGAAAACGCAATTCAAAACCTCAAGCAGCTTCGGGTCTTCTCTCTGTCATACAAGAATCATTTACCATCATAACGCGACCTCGTTTGCATCCTCGAATCCATCTTAAGACTGATCTCCGTTCGTAATAATAACCGCCTGCTGTCGAGTCCTTTATGAGAGGAAAACATTAGCAAACATTGGAACTGCATAGATGAACGCCGGCACAGAGTGCTTCGTCATCTTGACATCCTTCATGACATTGTGTAATTGCAGTGCCTGCCACAATTCCCTCCTCTCGACTCCTTTTTATATATTTTTGTCAATTTGTCGTGATGGTTAGCTTCTCTTGCATCCCAATGACACACCACCATCCTGGAGTAGTGCTTCCACCAACTGTGCCTCCGACAAAAGAGATAAAGGACTTAAAATGCGAATGCATATGAACTCATTCTGTCAACGACTGGCAAGAAGAACGCACACGAACTCCATACACACGAGAAGGAAGGATATAAGATAACGTAACGTCACATGCAGTTACACGTTCACGTTCATGTCCTTTTCAGGTCTACACTTCATAGATGTGCGACTTTGGAGAGCGGTGAAATCTACCGCGAGAAAGAGATGTGAATGGCCCCGACAGAATAGAAAACCACACACACACACACACACACTGACATACGAATCCAATTGTAATTCAAGGGGTTGATGGAACACAGTATGGGAGGAGTAGGTATTGGATGGCATGACCCACTTTTTTTTTGCGAGTTTCATTCCGTTCATTAGGGTAAGGAAAAGTTTCACAACACTTTCGCAAATAGAAACATCAAACTGTGGTATGTGTGTGTGTGTGTGTGGAAGATGAAGGAAATGCAGACGGCTCAGGAGCCAGGATACACGTGTGTAATTCCATTTCGAACAAACCGAGGATATGTAGTTTTGTGTGCAAAAGTGTGGGAATTGTCACCACACGGGACAACGGCGACGATAACAACTCCGACTACCCGACTAGGACAACGAGAAGCGGTGAATGGCCAATAGTTGCTTTTTGTTTCCTGTCATATTAGAGCCTTTTACCACATTTGAACATTAATGGAGAATAGTTTGTGTGTAATTAGTTGGGACATCTGACAGTTGGAGCGGTGGCAGTCGGTATTTTGCTCATCCTCGGAGGCAGGGGAAGGAAAGTTTTTCGCAAATTAGACGGGGGAATAGCTCTGATTGTTGGATAGCCGTCTCCGCATATGCTGAATGTTGGTTATGGGATGGAGGACCGTTGGAGGACTTTTTTTTTTGCATACATACATACATTTTGAGTAAGTGTGGGCTTTGCTGGTGTAATTACTGTAAATGAAGATTTAGTTGTCCGTAATTTATTAAAAAATGCGCATCACATCGCATGACCCGCTTTAAATTACAACCCGGGATTTTCACAATAAAATTCAGAATTGGAAAATACTGAAACTGCTATGGATACGGCATGTAAGGACATTTTTGGTATAACCGACTCTAATAATGGGCATGGCTTATATTTTTTATTTTTAAACTTAAGAGTACATCATAACTTGCGGCTGGCGTTATATAGGCATAACTGTTAATATTGAGAGTACTACTAAGTAGAAAAAAAATTGTGCAACTTTTATTATAAGGACTCTTAGAAAATAATAGAGGACCAGTTCTAATTTATAAGATACTCCTAGGACACGGGGGTAGTACACGTTCCTCGTGCCCTAGGGGTATCTTATAAATTCGAACTGGTCCTCCATGATGTTGGTTGTGCAGCCAGGGTAAATTACTTACTTACTTAAGTGCCCCTACAGTCCGAAATGAACCTCGGCAACAACCAATATGCCTCTCTAATTAGACCGGTCCTACGCTAACGGCCTCTAGTTTCACTGTGCAAGTTGGTTATGCGGCCCACTTAACGCGAGGTCTTCCTCTAATGCGTCCGACGGCTTCCTGGGAATCGAAGAATCTGCAAGTCGACGTATTCGTGTCCATTCGTGCTATATATCCTAGCCACCTCAAACGTCCAGTGCGGAGTTTTTTGACCAGGGGCATTTCGCTCTACAGCTCGTACAGTTCTTGGTTGAATCTGCTTCTCCATTGCCCGTAAACGCAAACGGGACCGAAGATTTTTCGAAGAATTTTCGTCTCGAAACGACCAAGAATTTCTCATCCGCTTTGGATACGGTCCATGCTTTAGCGCCATAGACCGGGACTGGGACGATCAGGCTATTAGGATCTTCATCGAATTTCGAGAGAGGGCTTAACTATTGGATTCCTATCTTAGCCCGAGATACATCGGTTGGCAAGAGTAATTCTTCGTTTAATTTCTGACGAGATGTGTTTGTCAGAGTTAGTAGCGGAGTCGAGGTAGACAACGTCGCGTACTACCTCAAAGTTATATCTGTCAATGGTGACGTTCTGTCCAAATCGTCGATACACTTGGTCACACTCTCATTGACTGCTTAACCAATTTTTGCCGCTTCCATCTCTATAACATCAATCGTGGCCATGACAACACGTTGAGTCAGTCCAATGAAGTCAAATCGTCGGCGTATGCTAGTAGTTGCGCTGATTTTTTGGAAGATTGTGCCTCCGCTGTTGGCTCGGAAGTTTTGCAAAACCTTCTAAAGAATGAGATCGAAGAAGTCACATGACAGAGCATTTTTTTTTTTTTTATAATTTGCGCACACTCAAGGGGTTATGAATACCCTTTATATGTTTTAGCACAGTGCGGGCGTTAAGGAAATTAGGGATAAGAAGAAAGGAGATACCGATGCACATTGGCTTTAAATGTCTTTTTTTACTTTTTTTTACTTTTTAATTCATTTTTTATTTACTTAAAATATTAACTTAATGCTAGACAAAAATGCTTACATCAAACTTATCGGCCCATAGCGGGCGCTGTAAGCTTATAACTAACATTTTTCTTTTGCTTTTCAGCCTAAATTTGTCATTTGTTTCTTATTATTTATATAAAGACATTTAATTGATTTTTCAAAGAAAAAATAAAAACTTTAAACAGTAACCATTTTTTTTTGTTTTATATAAAAACTTAATCTAGACTAAAACTAACTTAAACTACTTAAGACTAGTTAAACCTAACTAACACTACTTAAGACTGCTTAACTACTTAAACCTAACTTAGTTATAATCGGGGTGGCAAGCACTCGTTGCATATGCCCCGAGGGTTTGCCATCCCGATTGCGTCATTGGGTCCAGCAAGCATTTATGCAACCATATTAAATAAAATATGGTGCATAAGCCCAGCCCCAGACCTTGTACCTAAATTTAATTTACTTAAATACTAAGGAGTGGACTAAAAGTCCGCAAAGACCTGAGGAAGTGCAGAAATACTTTCCTCGTTTAGCCACCAAAACTCGGTGCGCTGCTTTTCAGCGTCGGTCCTATCGCGATCCGATACCGCCGTGCTAAAGCGGAGGAGCTCCGGAGCATTGACGACGTACCCATCGCGGTCTAGCCGCTTGTCCCGCGCGTCACGGTAGCGATGGTATAAAACCGGGATACCGTTCCTGTCTTGTATTAACCCTAACGAATCGATATAAATGAATGCCTCTGGTGGCATAAAGCCGGACATGAGCGCACTCTCCATGTACATTTCATTGGGGTGATAAGCCCCGAATATCCGGCTGTTGTCGCTACTCATCGCCCTTGAAGCGTGCCTTCGAGTCACCTTAATTAGGAAATTGTCAATTCTATTCAACTGAGCCCCATTGTATAGAACCTCGTTGCGATAATATTTTATGTACTCGGAGTCCGGCGTTCGGTACAATCCTAAGCAATATCGGAGACAACGCCTCTCAAACAGCCGTATCCTTTCCATGTAGGATGGTGATACATTGAACCACACGGGACAACCGTAAGCGATGATCGGCCTCATGAGGGCCATGTAGCAAATGACTTTCACCCTTGAATCAAGTTGACTGCTATGAAACAACCTTCTTGTCAGAGCATAAGCCCCCCTAGCCCTGGCCAGACAAGCATCCACATTTTTATTAAAATACAGAAACTTGTCAAGCCAGATGCCAAGGTATTTGACTTCACTTCTCACCGCCAACGGCCGTCCATGCTGTCCCAGGATACACAATTTTTTCCAGTTTTTTCTGGTATCGTAAGAAGCCCTCTGCACTGGGGTCCTGAACAGAATTGTTTCGGTTTTTTGGAAATTGATCCTCAATTTCCAATCATCGCAATATCCCTTAATGTGATCGAAGTCACGTTGCAAAAGTGTGTTGATGACCTCGATTTTCGGACCTGATCTGTACGCCACTAGATCATCTGCGTACGCTATAGCGTGACTGAGAGAACCTACAAGATCACTTGTATAAATGTTAAACAATATCGGGGAGTTCACCGCACCCTGTTGTAAACCGTTTTTAATTTCAAAGACTTTACTCGAAGTTACATTGCCACATTTGACAACGAACTTCTTTCCCATAAGCATTTCATAAATCATATATAGCATGGGTTTACGCATGCCCAGTCTGGTCAGCTTGTAGAAAAGCCCCTCTAACCATACGGTGTCGAAGGCCTTCTCAAAGTCAACCAGACAGGCCCCTGTGCACTGTTTTTTGGACTTATTCCATTGAATGTCGGACACTAGTTTCGATGCGGCATGAATGGTGTCATGCCTCGCTCGAAAACCAAACTGATTTTCCGGAATAATTTTGTTTTCCTCGACCCACTTAAGCAGAGCCCTATTGACTATTTTCTCAAATACCTTGCTTACATTCGGCAGAAGGCTTATTGACCGAAGATTAGCTGGGTTTGTTTTGTCCTTGCCCTTTTTGGGGATAGGATGTAACACCGCCGTTTTCCAGTGCACCGGATAAGGTTTTAAATGTCTGAAAGTTATAATGGAAAGGAAAAACAGAGTTTGGTAGAGCATTCCACATTCGTGTTGTTCGGTTTATGTATGAATCTCTATATTTCAGCGTACGTCCGAAGATAGGCTTGAGGGTAAACTGATTTGCATTCATTGCGTAACGAGTATTGCGGCTGAATTGTTGAATGGGAGGAATGCAGCTGGCTATTTCATTTGAAGATTGGTTGTTCGAATAGCGATAAGACAAGGTAAGGCAGGAGATGTTTCGAAGGTGTTCGAGCGAAACTAAGGAGTTCGCTATTCTTATGTCTCCTATAAGTTTTTTCGCACGTGTTTGAATCCTATCTAGTAGGTGCAATGTTGATTTTGGTGCACCTGACCAGACGTGGGCGTTGAATTCAAGTTTTGGTCGTATAAACGCTTTATATATTGTGGCCAGATCAGAGGGGGTGAAATATTTCTTACATCGATTTAGGAAACCTAGACATTTCGCTGCGTTTTTAGCGACTTCGAATATGTGGTCGTTCTAACGTAAGTCGTTACTAACACACATACCTAGCATGGAAAGCTTTTCGGTTTCTTCGACGTAAGTGTCCTTCATGGATAATGGCTCTAGATTTTGGTTTCGCTTTAATGACCGAAGACAGCATTGTGTTTTGGAAGCATTGAATTCCACTCTATTAGATTTACCCCCATTTGATAAAGCTGTCAAGGTCGGAATTCATTGAGCTTAACATATTTTGGCGTTTGGAGTCCACGTACGAAGGTGAGGGACGAGGACCTGTAAACGAATATGAGAAGCTGAGGGTACTGTCATCAGCGAAGGAATGAATCGGATTAGAAGTTGCAGACAGGAGATCATTTATAAAAATGAGAAAGAGAGTCGGAGACAAAACTGAGCCTTGAGGGACACCAGCATTTATTTGGTGAGTTACAGACTTGAAACCATCCAAAACGACTTGAATTGAATGTTTCGAAAGATAATGTCTAATCCATAGAAGAAGTTTTTCGTCGATTCCAAATGCACGCATTTTCGACAAAAGGGCTTGATGCCAAACCCTGTCAAATGCCTTTGAAATATCAAGCGCAACAATCTTGCTTTCGCCACCATGGTGAATTGATTGGTTCCACTTTTCGGTGAGATATGTATACCAGTAGACCTGTTGCTGCGAAAACCATACTGCCGGTCATTGAGAAGTTTTCGTGTTTCGAGATATTTCATAAGCTGAAGATTTATCAGCTTTTCCATGATCTTGGAAATAAGGGTAGTAAGCGCAATTGGTCGGTAGTTGGAGAGAGAAGAAGATTCGCCTATGTTTGGTACAGGCTGGACAAATGCTGTTTTCCATCTACTCTAAAAGAGTCCTGATGAGTAGGATAGATAGAAAAGCTTACGCAGTGGTTTTGCTAGCGTAGAAGAACACCTCTTCAGAATGATGGGGGATATACCATCTGGACCAGCGGATTTATGTATGTCAAGATCAAATAAAACTCTTGCAACTGTACGAGTACGAAAATGAATTTGTCCCATAGAATGATCTACGTTCTCAAGTACAGGAGGAGACTGAAGACAATCAGGCAAAATGTAGAATTGGCTGCGAAATGCGCAGCAAGCAGATTGGCTTTGTCTAAAGAGCTGACAGCTGGAGCTTCGCCTTAACAAAATCCTTTTCTGGTTTCGAATATGTCGGTGAGGTCGTTTCCGACCATGATGGAGCAGCGGGAACTCTCCATCGTCATCCTACACAAACGGACGAGTTTTGGCGGTAAACCAAACTAGACATGGCTCTCTATAGTTCGTCTCTATAAATGCTGTCGTATGCGGCTTTGAAATCGATGAATAGGTGGTGGGTATCTATTTGGACTTCTTGGGTTTTTTTCCAGAATCTGCTGAAGTGTGCAAATTTGATCGGTTGTGGACTTTCCTGGCCTTAAACCACACTAATAAGGGCCCCAATCAGGTTGTTGGTAAACGGTTTCAGGCATTCACATTTTAAGCAGAAAGAATCTTGTAGGCGATTTTGTGGAGACTCGTGTCTCTGGAGTTGGCGCAGTTCATAGGGTCTCATTTCTTGTTGATTGGGCAAACGACTCTTAGGTTCTATTCTTCAGGCATAATTTCATCTGACCAAATTTGGCTTATGAGTTGCTGAAAGTGACTTTGCAAATCAACTCCGCCGGCTTTGTAAACCTCGTCGCTAGGATTGTCATTTTCGGCAGCGTAGCTAAGCTTAAGTTTCCTCACTTTACTTCGGTTGGGTGGTTGGTAGTATCCACTGTCGTCACAAGGGTTCACTAGTTCGTTTTATCTGACAGCGGAATGTTGTTCGTCATCGCCGTTTAACAGTCTGCAGAAGTGGTTCTGCCAGCACCTGTTCAACTCGACAGGATTCTGTTCGAGCCTTGTGTCCTTGGCTTTGACGTTTTAGACTTTAGTAAGACTTGCGAACATCGGTCCTGGAGTGGCACCTCTCTATATCCCCGATCAAGCGCTTTTCATGCTCTTTTTTTTCTTCTTTCTGAAAAGCCGGTGTTCTTCCCTTCTTCTTTGCCTATAGAGCTCAATGCCAGCACTCGCCTTCACCTGGAGCCTAGCCTTGTTGGTCGCCAGAAACCTAGCATACAGTTGCTGTTGATCTAATGGCTTGTTGGCATCGTTTCCATTGTTCTTCGACATCCGATGCTGGTGGTATGGTGTTAATCGAGATTTTAAGGGATACGCGTAGCTCGAAGTTCTTGGCACAGGTCTTTGCAGTATTTCTGGATTATTGTGGCGTGTTGGATATCCGCATTCTTAGCTTGTCTGCAACAAGGTAGTGGTCCAAGTCGGTGTTAGCTCCTCGAAATGTTCGGACATCCATAATACTGAATGCGTGACTCTTGTCTATCTCAATGTGATCCATTTGGTTGACCGTTCGTTGATCTGAATACCGCCATGTCCTAATATGGATATCGGGGTGAGGAAACCGTGTGCTGGCTATGCTAGGCAGCATGAACCCAAGTAGCACTTATGTGCTTTTCTTACCACGATGCATATCGTTCCATAGCGAAATCAATTAACCTAAGTCTCCTCCCAGAAGTTTAGTCTTGTAGGCTGTGTTTTCAGGCAATGCTGCTAAAGGTGTCTTCTCTTGCCACTTTATAATCCACCAGTATGGTTTTAACATCGTATTTTGGTAATAGCTCATAGGTTTTGTCAAGGAACTCGTAGAAACACTCTTTTCCATCCTCGGGGCGTTAAGGCTTATGTTGGCGAATATGGCCTTGATGCGAACTGTTACATTGTTTGGAAACATAAGACTTCTTGGGTAAGTCTAGCACTTATAACCAATCAGCAAGCTGTTTCTGCTCACTATAGCTCGGTTCTTAGTAGATGTCACAGGTTCCATCCTCTTCTTGCGCGGCTAGTCCCATAATTTTTCTTGAGTGGCAGTAATGTCTGCTTTGTAGCAGTTAAGGGCTTCCGCTAATTGTCCGCCTGCCCCTCTGCTGTTCCATGTGCTCAGCTTTCAGGTGAAGATACGAACGTTGTCCTTTTTTCGTTTAGCAGGGTCGTCAACAATAAGATCAGTCCTTTCCGAAGCTATTGGTTGCTTCGTACTTAGTGGATTTTTTTACATGTGCTTAACCCAAAGCACAACCCCCAACCTGGATGGTCAGTTCCAATTTATTGCATACTTCTAGGATACAGGGAGTCTATATCCACTACGGGATTGAGCGCTGCCGTTTGTCCTTTCGGTTCATACGCCACCATATCTGTTCAAGGGGTCTGACTTACCCTTGAGATTTCTAAATGGCCAGTTGTCCGAATGATTCGAAGCAGCACTAGAGCGGGATATGATTTTGGCTCACAGTGAATTCCTCTCCCACTCCTCTCTACAACGTCTTAAGAAAAGGGTCTTTGAAAGTTAGAGTGAGGCAGCATGTCTTCAGAAGATATCTACAGCTGAACTGAGGTATCTGTTAAGAGTGTGAGTTATTTTTTCAGCAGTCGTTCTGGCTGATTTTTATTACGCTTTTGGCTGCAGATTTTTGCATGTAAAGGTCTATCTGTAGCAGGTTGAGGATGATTTCCAGACCTGCTGTTCTTGCTGTTCTCATTGCAAAAATGCGCCCACATATGCTCTGCTTTGTACCTTTATCATGTTTTTTAGATTGTAACTTTATTTGTGGATTGCAACCAGACAAGTTCTCCTTATGTTAACATATGTCTTGCAATGACCGTGTACAACCTTAAAAAAATCTTGGGGTTAAGGTCCATTTTGTTCGTATATTCGGGTAATCGTACAAAAAGCTATTGTGTCATACATTGAGCTTTCAATTATGTTTTCTGTCAAGTGTAGCACCCACATATTTCGCACTATCGGATAATATGTTGGTAACACCAGATCGTATTCCCAGGAAGTATAGAGAACGAGTTCTGTTTTTTTGGAGGGGTAGGTGGCAAGCACACATTGTTTTTTCCAGTCGTTGAGAGTTTCCAAGCAGCTCACTAATGGTGGATAGGAATTTCCCTTTAAGTAGTACTGCTAAATCCTCCGCGTAAGCTATGACTTTTAGCCTGGTTAACTCCAGAAACCAACCACACAAATAAGCTATAAAATATGCGATTTGTTCACCTTTTGCTTATAGGTTTCGGTTTATCATGTGCACATAAGCCACAGACACCATTGTTGATCCCTATTACCTATTAATGAAGACCTTAAAAATGCTAACAGGCTTAAATCGCAGCGATATTAATCATTCTCAGCCCTTGCAATAAAGTTAAACAAAATCCCAGGTGATAGCTAAAAGACAAACGTACCTTTATGGAGTTTCTGAGTAGATAATCCCTATTCACAACCTTTTTGGCTATAAACCAATATAAACCTGCGTAACCACATTATCCCCCGCCGAACATACGTAAGTAATAAAGGGAACAAGATTAGGCTCCATCTCACCCGCCACAGGGGAATATGACTACAAGGCTTATTGTGGATGATAAATTCCTGCACAATATTCACAAATCTAATTTTAAACTCAAGGCATAGGTATGAAATATCCTTTACCACATGTTCGGGTATTCGCCCACCAAGACAATACCAGAACCATCATAAAACCGATTCATGCATTGAAACATAACACTCCCTCCCGTCGAAATGATCATCTGCATTCATCGGCAGGAAACAATGAAAAGCTTCCAGGATATCTAATAAAAGTTTACAACTTCCCAAAAAAACAAAAAAAAACAATTTTAATGAATCCTTCGCGTATACAGAGGAATAAATTCCCTCACATATGATGCCACTTACCGTTTAAGGACTTTTCGCTGTATCGATGTGCGCACCGCTACTGTTTATTTTCCTTTCGCAGCATATATCCTTGAAATCTATAAAAAAAAAAGTCTCCCTCCCCCACTACACTTGCAGCGACCGTTTGTTTATAACCGAAATTGCCGCAATACGGACGATAACGACGGCAGCATAACATCAAACTCGAGTTTCTCTTGAGAGAACGGAAAATAAATATCCCTTCAGGAGGAGCGCGCCAGGACGATGACAACCAGCGGGGGGTGAAACGGGTGGGGGATGGAAAAATGAATAAAATAAATTTCAATGGCGTTCCTGAGTTGTTTTCGTCGAATGACTTCGCGCACACCAATTTATATACACACACACAACTACAGAGTCCTTTGGGACAGATATTTTAATCGACAATTATAAACAAATTCGATGTTTCTACGATGAGGAAAACAATTTTTTTTTCTATTTTCTACTCAACACAGGACGACATTTTGTAGCGAAGAAAATCAAAAAGGATATCTTGAAACTCGCGCACACACAAAAACACACACCTTGACTACTGTCTGTACTCCCTGAATGTCAAGGATGCTGTATATCCCTGAACTGATATGTAAAAGCAAAACTGCTAATGAATTAACAAACAGAGATGTCCTTCGGCCGGGGATATATAATTTTTTTAACACTTTTCCACGGATTTGTTTGTTAAAAAGAAAAGCAAGGATACTCTGAGAAGAAACGGCAAAAGAATAAAATGTTACGTTACAGGACGACTTCACAACAACGGCGGCGTGTTGTTGTGCTTTCGATGTGCTCTAAGACTGATGGCATCCCTTAGATCAACATACGTATAGAGATACGGAATTTCTTATGCGCGCTGTTTGCGTGTGTGCGTGTTGAAGCTGGCGCTGCTGGAGCTATGGAGTATGGATACGTTTGCCGTGCTATTGCCTTCCGTTGCTGTCACCCTTGACATTCTTACCGAATTGACGCGGGGGTTGATTATCCTTTAGGTGTAGGACATGCGCATATCGACCGGTCTCGTCCTGTTTATTTGTCTCTCTGCCAGTGGCGTACCGTAGAAATGTGATAAAAGTTTCAGTTTTGTTAAATAAAAACCCGCTCTCTTATTGTTGTTGTTGTTATATACATGAGTGTGTGTGTGTGTGTCCTTTTGATGAACTATGCAAAAATTGTCCTGTGATAAGAACGATGATGATGGTAACGATTGTGACGTTTTTTTTTCTACCTACCTACCTACCTACTCTTGGAGGACATTTTTTACGCTGATTCAGAGGAGGACATTTTTTTTTTTTTTAATTTTTCACATCCTTATAACATGGCATAGACCGTGACGGTTAGAAAGGATGAAGGCAACACCAACAAAGCAAAAACGGTTTTCAAATTACATTTTCTGCTGAGGTTGGTGGAAAAAAAATAACGTCGACGGCTGTGCAAAGGGAATGATTACGCTCCGCACACACATCGGAGTTGGGGCCGAAACCATTTGCAAGGCTTAAGACGATTTATTTTTTTTATAATTTCAAGGATAATGAAAAACGCTCATTACTTGAGGAAATCTGAGGATTTTTTTTTTATGGCGAAGAAATTTTGCGAGTTCTGTAACTTTTTTGGAAGCGACTTGAGAGGTAATAAATGGTAAAAGTCGAAGTGGTGTAGGTTTGACGAGGACGACTGGGCTGGAAATGGTTGATTGTCGCGAATTTGAGGACAATTTGTGCTTTCGAATTATGGGATCCTAAAATTGGATTAGGATTAACCAAATGCTGATTTAATTTTTCTCCATGGTGTTTACAGCAGCAAAGGATAAAATTTTTAATAAGTTTTGGTGTGAGGTTCCAGATTTTGGATCTTTTCGGAATGGGATGAGTAAAATACCAAAATTTGTTCAGTAAACTTGTGGTTTTTTGGTTGGACTTCTGAACACAGAATACATGTTTTAAATTCGTTAAGAGCTTGTAAGGTTTTATTCACTTGTGTTGCAAGCATCAAAAAGTACAAAAGTGTCATGAAAAGCGTCTCAAACTTGCTTCCGGAACCCTCTTTGAATTGTAGGTCTCATTAAGTGTGTCTTTAATATAACAACGCTCACTCAAAGCTTGGTTTGAGGCTCTATTTGGGCCGCTTTTGAATTTTTTTTAAACAGTTGAAAAGTATATCTACGCATGAGTACATGGTGGGAGGATAGCTCAGGGTGATTCAGTTTTACTCAGAAATAGAAGGGGAGATTGTCAAGTCTTAGGTTTTTTTTTACCAAAATCATCTTTGAATGAAATGGTGCTGTTAAGTCTTGCAAATCCATGGGCCAATCGTTCAGAACGCTGTTCGGGATGATCCTGCATCTCAATCAACATCCTCTCTCCGTCCGACACTCTAGGTAGCCCGGTTATTAGACAAGGAGGTCAATCTTTACTTTTAGAGCTTAAGTGACATCCATTATAATGGAATTGAGAACAAAAAATAGAAACTATTGCTCACCAGCTTCATGGTACGGGCGGGTGGTGTGCACACATGAGAAACGAGATCCAAACATATGGCGGGCTGTGCCAGTACGACCCCTCATAGAACAATTTTCCTAATACAAAGTGCGTCATCTATGTGGCTTTATAATCTTTGCATCTGGCTGGTAATCAAAAATGATGCAGGCAGGAACATTGGTGTTCATATATTCGCCCTACATACCCCAGCCGGTATCTCACGGAATTAAGCCCCATGGGGCCTAGCCATCTTAAAACCGCAATGTGAAATATTCTTGACCAAGTATGTGTCAACAAATGGCTCGTAAATTTCGTGGCTGGATCTTTGTCTCCATAGTCTGTCTGGACAAGCTAGACCAATCATTTTTGAAAGGATTTTTCACTGGAAATGACGAAGGATTTATTCAAGGCTGCTTTGTTTCCGGCAGTAAGAAAGACAAAAAAATGCCAATATTGTCGGCATGTAATGGCAGTTTCCCTGATTTTTAGAAGATTGTCCGAATGATTTAGGGAAGCTACCATTGCTGTAGCAGCCCGAACTTTTAATCGATATCATGCACAGATGAACGAGATATGTGTCCTCTCGGAAGAACTCCTTATAGATGGATTCAACAAAGGCTTGTACAATCCCAGTTAAGATTGTCCAAATGAGATGCATCGATATATTTGGATGACAGACCATAATGGAATTTCAAAGGTTACTCAGTATCTTGAACAAAGATTTTGGCGAATGAGTCCAAATGCCAACGCCAGCGCACAATCCTGTGGTTCACAATAGTGGCCTCCTATTTTATGGACCTCTAATAAATTTAAAACGGGCTTTTAAAGTTATGGGTTGTGCATGGGTTAACTACTCAATCAAGGAAAAATCAGCGTTCGCGCTACGTGTATCCCTTCATCTCTCGATAAACTTCATACTTTAAGCATCTTGCGCCGAAAACAATGGCGACGACGCCAACAAGCCACTAGATCAGCCGCAACAGATATGCTAGGTTTCTCGCGCCCACGAGCAAGAAACCCTTGGTTTGATGAGGAATGCCGACAGTTGCTAGCAACCAAGAACGAGGCCTATAAAGCTAAGCTGCCAGTGAAGATAAGAGCTCCCATTGAGCTTTATAGGCAAAGAAGGAGGGAAGAACACCAGCTTTTAGGAAAAAAGAAACAAGAGCAAGAAATGCTCGATATCGAGAATATAGAGAGGTGCCACTCCAGGAACGAGGTTCGCAAGTTTTACCAAAGTGTAAAACGTCAAAGCCAAGGATACAAGGCTCGAAAATAGTCCTGTCGAGATGAACAAGAAAGTATCGTAGTCGAGACTCAGTGCTGCGGATATGGAAGAACCAGCTCTGCAGACTGTTAAACGGCGATGATTAAGAACATTCCGCTGTCGTTCTGCCGGACGTCGAATATTGAAGCGGAAACTACCAACAAACCGACCTTAACGAAGTGAGGAAAGCAACATATACACTCAAGCTCTTGAAATGATCGGCCCTTATCAGTGTTGTTTTAGGGCAGGAAAGTCCATAACCGATCAAATCTTCTCACTTCGGAAGATCCTGAAAAAAAAAAACCAAGAAGTCCAAATCAATACCAACCACCTACTCATCGATTTCAAGGCAACATAGGACAGCATTTATAGAGACGAACTATACAGAGCCATGTCTAGTTTTTGTATACCGCAAAAACTCGTCCGTTTGTGTAGGATGACGATGGAGAATTCTCGCTCCATCAGGGTCAGAAACGACCTCAGCGACACATTTGATAAGAAAAAAAGGATCTAGGTAAGGAGACGCGCTGTCATGTGACTTCTCCAATTTGATTCTTCAGAGGATTGTGCAAAACTCCCGAGCCAACACCAGAGGCACAAATTTCCAAAAATCGGTGCAACTACTATCATACGCCGACGATATTGACATCATTGGTGATGTCATAGCCACGTTTGCTAGAATAGAGAAGGAAGCGGAACAAATGGGTTTAGAAGTAAATGAGAGCAAGACTAAGTATATGCTGTCAACACGAAAGGACACACAACATCGAAGGAGTGGACAGAACGTCACCACTGACAGATATAGTACGGGAATTTGTCTATATTGGCTCCGCTATTAACTCAGACAACAAAGTCTCGTCTGAAATTAAACGAAGAATTACTCTTGCCAGCCGCTGTTTCTACGTCCTAATTCAGTAGCAAAGCCCTCACATGAACCGTTTAGGAGATCCTATATAAGATCCTGATCATCCCAGTCCTGCTCTACGGCGCTGAAGTATGGATAGTCTCAAAAGCGGATGAAGAAATCCTTGGTCGATTCGATAGGAAAATTCTTGGAAAAATCTTTGAGCCCCTTTGCGTTGACGGGCTATGGAAACGAAGATTCAACCAAGAGCTATACGAGCTGTACATCGACATGCCCCTGGTCAAAATACACCGCATTGGACGTTTAAGATGGATAGGACATGTAGGACGAATGGACACCAATACTCCGGCTCGCAGAGTCTTCTATTCCCAGCCAGACGTCTGACGGAGTAGAGGAAGACCTGGCCTTAAGTGGCACGCACAAGTAACGCGCGTTTTTCTTTAGAGGTTGGTTTTTCGAATAGAGACAAAACTGAAATTTTTGTGTCAAATCGGGCAACTCTAATGTCATTTATATTCGGGTTGGGTTGGCATTTCATCATGAACAGGTTGACAAATGAAGAACGCTTGCAAATCGTGAAAATTTATTTCGAAAATATTGGTTAGGTTCGCGAAGTTTACCGAAAGCTCCGTCCATTTTATGGTCGACATATTCGTCCATCAGAGCAATAAATTCGGTTAACCATGGATCGTTTTCGCACTAGGTTTACTCCTTGTGATAATACGCATCCGCAGAGACGTCAAACAGTTTGCACCAAAGAATAATTGCCGCTGTATAGCAAAGTATTGAAGAGGACCCGAATGAATCGATTCGCCATCGTGCCTAGCAATTGGAGCTTTGTCCATCAGCTTTATGGAAGATTTGGCGGAATGATCTTGGATTTCGACCTTACAAGATCCAGCTTGTGCAAGAATTAATGTAATGCGTCGTGATTTTGGTCTATGGGCCGAAAATGTGATCGATCTCGATGCTGATTTTCATCGCAAAATTTTGCTCAGTGTCGAGGCTTATTTTTGGTTGAATAGCTACGTCAACAAGCAAAATTGTCACATTCGGAGTGAAGAGAATTCATATGAGACCCTTGAGACGCCATTACATCCACAAAAACTGACTATGGGCTGGTGGAGTCATTGGGCCATACATCTTCCGAAATGATGCTGGAGAGTCAGTTACCATTAGTGGAGACCGGTAAAGACCCATGATAACCGACTATTTTGTTCCCAAATTGGATGGCATGACTGTGGATGCGATGTGTTTCCAACAAGACGGTGCTACATGCCACACAGCGCACGTCACAATCGATTTATTGAACGAAACATTCGATGAGTGCATGATTTCGCGGAATGGCCCTGTCAATTGGCCACCAAGATGGTGTGATTTGACACCTTTGGATTATTTTCTTTGTGGATATATGAAGTCGCACATCTACGCCAATTAACCAAAAACGTTAGGGGACTTGCAAGCCAACATTCGAGGCGTTACTGCCGACTTGCGGCTTCAAATGCTCGAAAAAGTTGTTGAGAATTGGACCTCCAGACTTGGCTTTTTTCGAACCAACATGCCCAAAATCATATTTGAACAATAATGGCATAAAATTTGCTCCCAACAAAACCAAATTGATGGACATTAAGTCGATTTTCTTGTATTTTATTTCAATACGAAGTTCTATGCCTCTAAAAAAACACCCGATAGAAACCGCCCTCAACCGACTTGGAGTGCGCAACTGGTGGCAGTTAGCTTAGGACCGGGCTAGTTGGAGAGGCATATTGGTTGGGGCCCAGGTTCATTCCGGACTGTAGTTCCACTGAAGTAAGTAAGTATTGTTAAGGGTTTTTCAATAAGAGCGCTACAAACGTTTTTTTAAATAAAACAAAAACTGTTTTGGATATCAATGAAATTCTTTATTCCTGTGAAAGTATGTTCGATGCCATTATGAATGGAACTCGGATTTCTTTTGAATGGCCACCACGGACACGCTTGCGGAAGTACAGACGCTGAACCCAATTTTCGACGGGTTTCAAGCACAATTCGGCCGATACTGCTGCAATTTCAAGTTCGATATTCGTACGAAGTTCATCAATCGTCGCTGGCTTGTTGGCATAGACCATAGACTTGACGTAGCCCCACAGGAAATAGTCTAACGGCGTCAAATCGCACGACCGAGGCTGCCAAGCGACTGGACCATTTCGTGAGATAACACGTTCTCCAAACTTGGTTTCCAATAAATTGATTGTGGCATTCGCTGTGTGGCTTGTGGTGCGGTCCTGTTGGAACCACATGTCCTCCAAGTCCATGTCATCCAGTTGGGGCCAAAAATATTCGGTTATCATTGAACGGTAGCGATTCCCATATACAGTAACGTGCCGGTCTTGATCATCACGGAAGAAGTACGGCCCAATATCGCAGCCGGCCCATAAACCACACCAAACCGTAATTTTTTCGGGATGCAATGATGACTCATGGAGTACGTGTGGATTGCTGCCTGACCAATGCCGCATATTTTGTTTATTGACGAAGCCATTCAGCCAGAAATGAGCTTCATCGCTGAAGAAGATTTTTCGATGAAAATCCGAATCATTTTCAAGTTGTTGCTCAGCCCAATTCACGAACATACGACGATTCTGGTGGTCAAGCGGCTTCAGTTCTTGCTTCAATTTAATCTTGTAAGGATGTAGGCCAAGATCGCATAATTCGCCACAACGACGTCACAGAGATGCCCAACGCTTGAGAACGACGTGTGAGAGACACATTTTGGGCTTTCTTCAACCGAAGCCTCAGCGGCAGCAATATTCTCGACACTACGGACACCTCTTTGTCTCACTGGCACGGGAACATTTTGTATTATGCCTGTGGATTCAAATTTTGCCACTAGACGCTCAATTGTTGATCTGCTAGGACGATTATGAGGACCATAAATTTGACGTACCGCTCTTAACGTTGAGGCCACTGACTCCGAATTTCGGTTGTAAATTTTAATAATTTCGACTTGTTGTTGGATCGTATATTTTTCCATCATGAAATGGCAAACCTTACTGAAGAGAAATGTCAAAAGAGCGCCAAGAACTATGGCGTCGTTTGCTGTCCCTTTCGCTCAACTTTTGTAGCGTCCCTGTTGAAAAACCCGATACATTCGCACGTAGGGCGCTCGTCGATATATGGCATCTTCTGTCCAGGTCCTCTCTCTATGGCATTTGAATTCGTGGAAATTCAAATTTGGAACACTGCAACAATGAACAACCTGAACATGATGTAAATTGTTTTCGCAAAGACGATGTTGTTGGGCTTTGCAATATCCTTAAAAAAAGCTTGGTACTGCTAGAGGACTTATGACTTCCCTCCACCCTGATTTTAAGGCGCATTTTGTAAGAAGAATGTAACAAGAAAAACCCCCGTAATAAGAGTTTATCAGTTTCAGTATCTGCATTCGTTGGACAGCATAGATCTATATCTGCATCCCCCAGTTAAACCAATTTCCACAGCTCAACCACGCCATCAAGATCCCACTATACCTTATCATCGATTTATCCAACCCCCAATCTCTCCTCTCTATAACAAACACAATCGCTTCGTCATCCTTAAAATCCTCATTATTTCCAATGAAAACAAAAACTCCTTCGACGCTGTTATGCTCGCCTGAATGCTCGCTTTTGTGCTATCAAAGTCATCCTTGAGAGCATGGAATTTTCTTTTCCGCTCTTCAGTTCCGCTTTATTGTTTAATTAAACACATTTCTCGGATTGTTCTAGCGCGCGGCTGCACTCACAAAGTTTCCTTTTTCTAGCCTCAGTAGTTTTGTGTTTTTTTTTTTTTGTTATCCTGGTAGCTCCTTGTTTACGTTCAATTAAATAATTTTGTATTGTTTCGCGTCCATTGTTCGATGGTGGTAGCTGGGAAAAGTTGGTGGTGGGAACTTAATTGAAAATCGCGTTTTTTTTTTCTTACACTCCCACTGTAGTGCATTGACCCACATCCATCAGGAAAACATCAGAATTGGAAAATGCAGTTTTTTTCTACCTCAGTCTCAGTCTGAGAAGTTTTCGCAAGGAAAAGTTGCTGCGCACTTGCCAGAGGGAAGTCAAGATTGATCTTCCTTTTCATGCGAAAAATACAAAAAAAAAAAATTGAAAAAGTTTTCTACGAGGATAACATTGTATTCCTTCCAGCCCGGCGAGTAACAACTTTTAATGAAGCACACCCTAGTGAACCTAGTGAACTTTTTAATTTATTCTGAGCGCGTTTTGCACGTATATGTGTATCGTCATCGTCGAGTGTAGAGCTTATGCGATACTCGTATACTCGTCGTGATGGCGGGTAAATAAAAACCGTCACAATATCCTTTAACTACATATCGCACTAGTAGTGCCTTGAGCCTTGTGTCGCACAACATCAAGTGGGCGGGGTAGGGCATCGGAGCATCGGAGCATCGGAGAACAACAACGACACGGCGTGGAGGATTCACTTCTGTTTACTTTGTAGGACAATAGCTGGATGGTGTGTTGTCGAAACTCCAGCTTGTCTCTTGTTATCACATGGAGTGCATCACTTATGTGTGCAGATTGGTACCGAATAGAGTTGGCGTCGTCATAGTACTAGTCCGTGTGGAGTGGGTATAAACAAAAATCGAATTCAATTATTCAGAACCATCGATGGGGCAGAAAGTGAATGATGCAGGATTGAGGAACGTGACACATGGTCCCATGGTACAGTGTTCCTTTATCATGATGTCGCTCATATAAGATGGGAACAGGAAGACATTTTTTTTTTTGTTGCTTGTGTCGAAAATTTTTGACTTCATTCATTCACAGTCGAGAGCTTATTTGCATTCAAATCGGGGAAGAGTCAAATACCCCTGTGGGACTGAACTATAAAATTTTATTTTTCCTTTTCGCGTTTTTTTTTTTTTTGAGATACAAAAACTCAATCGGTGCTGATATCTGATGCGGTATTGGCAATTGATTTGATTCAAGAGACTCGTTACTAATGAGGGTAAAGGGCCGCTCAGAGGGCGTATCTGTAGCTGGTATCTTGTATCGCTGTCAATACATTTCTTGCATGAAGTTGCTCTCCATTCAACTTCAAGATAAAGATTCAGGAAGATACACATTGTGTAAGCGCTTACGGGTTGCCTTGTTTTTAACTTCTGACTCAGATTCAAGCTTCGGCTACAGATTCGAATTCTAGGCGTCCCTGGGCGAAGGTAGGCACTGGGGGCAAATCGAAGTCTTTCAGATAACTTTATATGAGGTCTCCTCCTAACTGTTTTCAGTTTCGGACGGGTGGTTTTTTATGAGTTTAGTTTTTCAAATTGGCAGCACTGGTTAGTAGTGGCGTCAAAACATCTCCTGTCAAAGTGAAAAGTTTTCAGCATACTCTGACATTTAATCATAGAAAAACTTACTAACGAGCAACGATTGCAAACTATTGAAATTTTTTATCAAAATTTGTGCTCTGTGAAAAATTTGCACCGTTTGTTCCGACCATATTATGGTCGTCATAATCGACCTGGTTAATCCACAATTCGTGCTGTTATCACAAAATTTCGCACCAAATTTACTTTGCTGGACATTAAGCCATCGATTCGCATGCGTACAGTGCGTCCCGTAGAGAATTTTGCAGTCGTAGGGTCATGTTTATGAAGATCATGAAGTGTCAATTCGTCGCCGTTCTCAGCATGTTGGGAATGTGTTACTCAACCGCATGGACAATTTTACAAGTCGATTTGGGTTTGAAAGCCTAAGAAATTCAACTTGTGCAAGAATTGAAGCCGAATGACCTATCACAACGTCAAATTTTTGGTGAATGGGCCTTAGAACAGCTCCATGAAAATCCGCTGTTTTATCGAAAAATTATGTTCAGCGATGAGGCTCATTTCTGGCTCAACGGATACGTAAATATAAGCACAACTGTCGCATCTGGGATGATGAACAGCCACATGACATACAAGAATTACCGATGCATCCCGAAAAAATAACAGTTTGGTGTGGTTTATGGGCTGGTGGCATAATCGGTCTATTTTTCTTCAAAGACGAACGTGGAAGAAACGTTACCGTCAACGGCGAACGATATCGAGCCATGATACACGACTTTTTTTTGCCCAGTTGGCTGAGTTGGACTTGGCGGACATGTGGTTTCATCAAGACGGTGCCCACATGCTACACAGCTCGTGAAACAATGGAAATTTTGAAGGATGAATTTGGTGAGTACCTTATCTGATCAAGACGGTGCCCACATCCACACAGCTCGTGAAACAGTGGACATTTTGAGGGATATGAAACGAAATGCCACTATAGCCAGCACACGGTTTCCTCACCTCTATATCCATAAGGGGACACAGCGGTCTCCAGATCAACGAACGGTCAATCAAATTGATCACATAGCGATAGACAAGAGGCACGCATCCAGTATTTTGGATGTCCGAACATTCCGAGGAGCTAACATCGACTCGGACCACTACCTTGTTGCAGCCAATGTTAGAATGCGGATATCCACTAAGCCACAACAATCCATAAATACTGTAAAAAAAAATTAATGTCGAAAGATTGCAATCGCAAGAGACCGCCAAGACCTTTGCGCAACGCATATCCCAACACCTCTCGATTAACACCATACCACCAGCATCGAATGTCGAAGAACAATGGCAACGATGCCAACAAGCCATTGGCTGATGTGCTCACCAGCAAGAAACCGACAGATGCTTGCAGCCAAGAACAAGGCCTACAAGGCGAAGCTGCAGGTGAAGACGAGAGCTGCCGTTGAGCTCTATAGGCAGAGAAGAAGGGAAGAACACCGGCTTTTCAGAGAGAGAGAAAAAAAGAGCAAGAAAAGCGCGCGATCGAGGATATAGAGAGGTGCCACTCCAGGAAAGATATTCGCAAGTTGTACCAAAGTGTAAAACGTCAAAGCCAAGCATACAAGGCTCGAACAGAATCCTGTCGAGATGAACAAGGAAATATCATAGTTGAGACACAGTCGATGCTGCGGTTATAGAAGAACCACTTCTGCAGACTGTCAAACGGCGATGACGAACAACATTCCGCTGTCAGTCAGAAGCTTTACAGCGACATGCCCTTAGTCAAAAATTTCCGCATTGGACGTTTAAGAAGGCTAGGACATGTAGAACGAATGTACACCAATACTCCGGCTCGCAGAGTCTTCGATTTCCAGCCAGACGTCGGACGCAGAAGAGGAAGAACTCGAACTAGATACTGATCAGTTCCCATAAAAAAATGTCCTGTAACTCAGAACCCCGTTCCTGGACAGAGCCTTGTGAAGCTCAAGGAATGTCGCAGGCTACAGCCGTTGTTGATGTTTCTTGATCGAGGACGAGCGAGAACACCGGCAGCATTGTGTACAACGTGAAACAGCCGACGATTAGGAATCCTTAATACGGAGCCACTGAGCTCGGAGAGAAAACGGTCGAGAAAACCGCCTGCAGAGTGGTTGTAATAAGAAAATATTGGATGACGGTTTTGACAGTGCTGCGGATCGTTTTTATTTATCATATACCATGAACCAGCAGTAACTAGGCGATATATGAGAATTGCGAGACACCTATCTCACCAGCTAGGGTTGCTTGTCATTCATCCTGACTTTCGATACCGACACCTGTATCGGCTTGCTGAATGATACTGACACGTTACAGCCATCGCAAACAGCGCATGTGCGTTTTACGGTGTGCTCCTGGATAATTGAAACTATCTGCGCCTTTTATGTGATTCTGCAACGGCAGCATACAACTGCTGGGCAAGCGGTGGCCAACTCCATCGATTTCAAAATGTTTACAAAATTTTTGGTGCAACAGGCTCGTTAGTACCCAGGCCCGAGCTTTCTCGCAACCATTCATGTGTGCGTCTGTACTTCTTCCACGATGGCGGGATCTCCTGTTTTATGCCGACTCTGAACGGCGAATTTGAGAAAAGCTTTTCTTGGCAATTGACACTACTCGGATGACTTGTCAAATCACCACGAGAGGATGACCAGTGAAAAATCATTTAGGTGTTGTTACGGCTGGAAATCAAACCCAGAGCTTCTGCTCGGTATTTCGACCCACAAACCATCGGGCCTCTGAGTCCGAACTTCCATCAAATTCGGGCGATAATATTGCAGGCAGACTTCAAGACTCTCACCAGATAAGGCCAACGCACAGCATTGTTATCTACGGAACTGATTCAACTCCAAATGGGCGTCTCTGAGGGTGTTAACACTCTTCAGGACATGAATTCCCTGATTGCGTCCGATCAATTGCGAGCTCTTGGCATGCAGCAGACAGTTTCCAGTTTGTCACCATACACACACTCCAGCTTTTTGCAGGAACTCTAGGGTAGGTCTGACCCCAGGCGATCCTCCAGTCGGATAGACAAGTTCCAACTCGCATTCAAGTGATTCGATGAGAGCTGCGAACTTCGCGATCCGTAACACTCAACCACACCACGTTATAACGAGTCTCAAAGTCAGCGTACTGTTCCTCGTTTAGGACTTTTTTTCAGCCACAAATTATGTGCCTAGACCTTCACGCGCCGTATTTCCCGATTCCTCATTCAAATAGTTGTTGTTCTGAACAATTCAAGACTTCACCTCGTCGGCACCCTTAAGGTAGAAGGTAATCTCACCCGAAAGGCTGTCTTTCACAATCATTCCCATTAGCTTCGATTCACTGGTGAATGGAAAGATCTGTAAAATTTGGAAAAGCAGCAGATCTACCATTCCAGCAATGATGATATTGGCCCCGTCCGTCGTTTACCGAGTCCAGAGTCGTGGTACTGACACCACTCGTTGTTCGATTGTATTATCCTAGCAACTCCTTCATGGTGGCACTGTCAATGCATGTTTCCTCATATCAACAGACCTGGGATAGGCCTAATACCCTCTAAATCACTCAAAAGCAATAACATCATCAATTGAATGTCCTCATGGACGAAATTAAAAATCGGGAGTCCTGCTAAAAATTTTTTTCGACGCGGACCTATGAAGAAGCAGTAGAAGTTGATGAAGTGATTCCTTACACCGATTCCTTACATCTCCTCTAAAAAAAAACATCTCATCACGTGATAACTAATATCGTCCCTCGTATCCACTTCCAGGGCCAATAAAAATCTCCACAAAACTCGACGCAATCAACCACTGCATACAAATCACAGCCCCAATGGCATCCTCTCAGGACATTTTATTTATTCTCTCTTACTCATTCGCGCATAAAACCGCACTTGGCATATGTTTCACTAAATTTAAGGACACTTGTCGAGCTCACACCTGTTCTCAAGAATCCGAATGGTTATGACGTCGCGCCGTCTTCTACCACCATGATACCTGCTCACTGCTGTCCCAGATTGCAGCTCCTGGCATACTAAAATAAAAATGTTCCTAGAATTGCACCGCTCAAGGAGGAAATGGAGAAAATCATAAAAACAAAACAATAAAACCATGGGGGAGCGAAAAAAAATGAGGTTGCATACATTACGACTACGAACCCTCGCTGGCTAAGCAAATTCCATGCAGATTGCAGATCCTTTTGCAGGCAAAGGCGACCCCTGTATAGTATTTGCATTCTTATACCGTTTGTGCACACCGTCATCGTGCTTCCTTTCAGTCCTTAATGCTCTTAAATAAATGCTTTTCTTTGACGGCAATCCTTGCTGGCCCCCTGTCCTCTCAAACGAAATGCACTCGCATATATCCTCGTGGGAGCGTGTATAAATGGAAGCACGCTCCGGTTCTACCTCTTCCGAGGGTGTGTGCACGCGGTGTGCGAATTTGTCTGGGTCATTTATCGATTCGATTAAAGGAACAGATTGACGGGTTATTAAGGACATACACACACACACAGTTGGTGTAATTTGGATCATAGCGGAGTGATTAATGGGAAGTCTAGCATATGTGGTTCGTTGGGGGTGTACCTGCATTTAATTGGATGTGGTATGGGGACATATCCACATCAATTCTCGAATGACATCCAATTGCACCGAACAATCTACATCAATCTGGCTAAGAGTGACAGTCCTTCTGCGAACCATTTAGAGCGGAATACTCCACTCCAAAGATACTTTGATTTGCTTATTCATAAGCAGCGACCGTCTCGTTTGCTAAGCCTAAATCCAAACAAAGAAGGACGTTTTGTAGAACAATATCCCTGAGGTGACCTAGTTCGTCGAGATTATGATGCCCGATGTTGTTGCTGTCCCCGACCTACACAACAGTCCTATTGTTGGTGTGCACGAATCATCTTGATAAATCTTTGTATTCCGAATAGATTGTGCCAACACCGAGATGATGGAAATTATATACAATTCGGCATTATTTGGATTAACAAAAGAGCTAGGACGTTGTTGGGATTCTGGTCACGGACAATGCCAGCAATAATAGCAGATCTTCACAACATATGTTGGACTTGTGGCTGTTGGAGAATGTTTCACAGGATTTAATATGAAAATTTAATGAACGTATGGAAATTTTAAAATTTAAATTTTTAGCTGTTTCACGGTGTTTAAACTTTAGAAATTGCTTCGAAGAATTTCTGGTTTTGTGCCAATAGGTCAAACATTGAATAAGTAGTTACGAGGTTTGATACTCTCTCCTCCAAGGGCAATAAGAAAATGTGTAAGGCGAGTGCTATAGTCCCCATTCTGGAGACTTATTCAGAAATAACTTCTTGTAGGTCCATCTATTTTTAGTAATGTTGTCCTGTTTTTCTACCCTGGCAATGCTTTGAATTTTTAACATTTTACTTGCTGCAATCATAAAAGTTTTTCAGATTTTGATTTTTTTTTTAAATTTTCATCAACATTTTTTAGATTTTTAAAATTTTCCACAACCCTGGGGTTTTTACTTTTCATCAAAATTTTTGAGATTTTGGAAATTTTCAAGGGCATTTCGTTCTATATAAATTTTAATTTTTCATAAAAATTTTTCAGATTTTGAAATTTTTCAACGGCTCTATGTCACGATAAATTTCAATTTTTCATCAAAACATTTCAGGTTTTAAAAAATTTCTACGATCCTAAGGTCACGATGAATTTCCATTTTTCATCAAAACTTTTCAGATTTTTTTTAAATTTTTCCACGACCTAAGGGGTTTTCAGTTTTCATAAAAAATTTTCAGATTTTATAATTTTTCACGATCCTGGAATCACGATAGTTTTAATTTTTTTTTCAGTTTTATAAATTTTTCAACGACCCTAGGGTTACGATAAGTTTTCACTTTTCATAAAAGATTTTCCGGTTTTTTTTTTCATTTTTAGTTAACATTTTTCGGGTCTTGGAATTTTACCACGACTCTAGAGTCACGGAAATTTTTTTAATTTTTAAACAAATTTATTCAGATTTTGAAATATCCACGACATTTAAATCACGATGAATTTTAATGTTTTCATCAAAAATTTACCTCTTTTGGAATTTCTACACGACACTAGAGTTACGATATATTTTCACTTTTCATAAAAATCTTTCAGATTTTGACATTTTTCCACGAACCTAAGGTCACGTTAAATATTAATTTTTCATCAAAACTTTTTCCGATTTTGGAACTTTTCCATGACACTGGAGTCAGGATAATTTTAATTTTTCAGATTTAGAAAATTTTTAACGACCCTAGGATCACGATAAATTTTCATTTTTCGTCAAAATTTTTCAGATTTTGGAATTTCCCCACAACCCTAGAATCACAATAAATTTTCATTTTTAATTTTTTTTTTTTTTCAGATTTTGGAATTTTGACGACCCTAGAGTTACGATAAGTTTTCATTTTTCATCAAAATTTTTCGGATTTTGGAATTTCTCCACTACAAGGATCACGATAAATTTTTATTTCTCATCAAAACTTTTCAGACTTTAAAATGTTTCCACGACCCCATGGTCACTATAAATTTTTGTTTTTCATCAAAATTTTTCAGATTCTGAAAATTTTCCACGACCCTGGCTTTCATTTTTCCACAAAATTTTCAGATTTTGAAAATTTTCCACGACCCTGGCTTTCATTTGTCATCAAAATTGTTCCGATCATTGGTTGTGATAAGTAACTCAGAGACCCTGTACTTGATTGTAAGAAACATAAGGGTGACCATGGTGGAGCTTTACCAGAAGCTTCAGTCTGGTAACACTGGAATCAGGAGCCCCTATGACATGACGGGTCTGCGGAGATAGGCCCCTAGTGGCAGTAACGTGGTGGCTCTGATTACCCATAATCTTAGGAACGTATGTCACTCTAACGTCCGGCAGAATGACGGTGTACAGGTAGACCTTGAAGTGCATGAGGTATTATATGGTCCACAGCAAAGACGGAGTTCGTACCTTATCAGGATCTTTAATTTTACCATGATAATGTGTCCTGTTCTGAGTTGTTGACCAATACTTTTCTAATGTCCTGATGTTCTTGATAGGCTTTTTGAAAAATAAGGGACGTACAGACAGGGTGTAAGTTTCCCTTACATTATTTGTGGCCTTGATTGTCAGTTCAATCACACAAACTTGTTCAGACTTCAGAGTAAAGTAAGACTGACTTAATCTGGTTCCCCGATATTTGGAATAATGCGGTAGAGGAATAGTGGCCAAGGCTTCTTTTTCAATTTTTTTACTCAACGAGCTGCTGACCCGTTGAGGGTCTTCTTCGATCCTGGGCACGTTGCTGCCATTTATTCAGTCGAAGCACTATGTGACATGCGATCTCATGATTCTCAAATAGGAGATCCTGTCTTCCGTGTTCCTATACTTTTCTTGCCCTCGTTAGCTTCAAAACCAAAGAGTTTAGCCTCATCCTCAATGGACGTAAATGCATCAACGACGGCTGATTGGCAGGGCCCAATGATGTCGATTTCGGCAGAGTACCCAAGTAGCTGGACGGATTTGTTGAAGATAGTGCCCTCCGTATTTACTCATGACCTGCGCACTATCTGCTCCAGCACTAGATTGAAAAAAATTGCACGATAGAGCATCAAATTGTCGGAATTCGGTACAAGTTTGGAAAAATTCAGATTCAAATTCTTATAGCGTTAGCGACGGTTTTGATGGAACGAATTCCGCCATTGCTTTGTAAAACTCTAGGCAATGGGTGCTACCATACGCGGCTTTGAAGTCGATAAAAAGATGATGTGCTTCCACTCGACATTCGTTTGTCTTTTCCAGCTTTAGCCTTGGTTTGAAAACTCGGTCTATGGTCGATCGGCTGGTCAGGAAACCACACTGGTACGTGCCGATAAGTGTCTTGCAGTAAGGCTAAAGCATGGACCGTCTCAAAAGTGGATGAAGAAATTCTTGGTCGATTCGAGGTGAAAATTATTCGAAAAAGCTTCGGTCCCGTTTGCGTTCATTGGCTGTGGAGACGAAGATTCAACCAACAACTATACCAGCTGTACATCGACATATCCAAAAACTCCGTGTTGGACGTTTGAGATTGCTTGGACATGTAGAACGAATGGACACCAATAATCCGGCTCGCAGAGTCTTCGATTCCCAGCCAGCATCGGTCGTAGTAGAGGAAGAACTCGCCTTAAATGGCTCGCCCTAGTAGAAACCGACCTCAACCAACTTGGAGTGCGCAATTGGAGGCAGTTAGCTAAGGACCGAGCTAATTCAAGAGGCATGTTGATTGAGGCCCAGGATTATTCCGGACTGTAGAGCCACTTAAGTAAGTAAGGCTAACGACATTCACGTAGAACTTTGGAAAGAATCTTATATGCGACGTTTAGGAGGGATATGTATGCCTCGGTAGTTGGTGCTAGAGTTGGGATTTTCTCTTTGTAGATGGGGTATATGGAGCTCATATTCCAGACATGGAGCATGTTCTCATCCATCGAGACTTTATCAATGGGTTGGTACATGTACACTTCGAAAGCAACACCTGCGTATTTGAAGAGTTTTGTTGGTAATCTATCCGAAACGGCTGCCTTATTGTTCTTCAGTTGTTTTAAAGCGGCTACTCTAACTTCTTCAATACTAGAAGGAGGCGTCACTTTTTTGTAGACTGGAGCTGGGTCGGATTCTTTCTCAATCACCCAATGGAGTTAAGCCCATGAAGCAGCTCCTGAAAATGCTGTCTGAATTCATCTACATCTGGGGGTCAATTTCTTGGGTTCCTACTCGAAGCCAGCTGCTGGTTGACCCGGATTTTCTTCTTGTAGCGAGACTCTTCGATTTCCCCGAGCTGTGAGGATTTTCTTTTTTGTAGCGCCTTGATATGGTCCTCTTCTGGTACTTGCAAATATGGTGGGTGGTGGCTAGCAGCCTATGGTGGCTTCGCGTACTTCTTTGAAGATATTGTCGTACTACATCCAATGGGTCTTGACATTAGGGAGGATGATGGCACAGCAAGGAGTCTCTCACTCAGTTTTTGTTTGTGGACTCTGGCAATATCTGGCCCACTTAGGCGTTCAACGTAAAATCTTTTCTTTGTGCACCGTCCGTTCACTTTTCTCATTGGACCTTCGCGATCTAAATTAAGCTGCGAAGAGAAAGTGTTCAGAATCGGCATTCGCCCCTTTGAATGTGTGTGCATCCAGGATGTTGGATGCGTGATTTATGAGCTCATGTTTGGATTTGGTTGATGGTTCGATCATTTGGAGATCGCCAGTATGCTTTGCGGTAGTCGTGGGAACTTAGTTCTGCAGATAACCGTATTAAATGCTGCCACGATGTATGTTAATCGTAAGGCATTATCTGTCGTCTTTTCGTGGAGGCTGTGCTTTCCAACTTACCCGATAAAAATGATTTTCTTGCTGATTTCCGCAATGATGTGTCGTAGTACGATTTAAATATCATATTCCGGACTAGCTCCGTATGCTCTGTTCAGGATGTTGTTGAATTCCTCCTTGATAGAGTCTTCAGTCTTATCGGTAGGGCTGTTTTGCAAAACTATGTTCTATTACGAATCACAGCCGGACTGACTCCGTACGCTCTTTCCAGGACGTCGTTGAATTCCTCCTTGGTGGGTTCTTCAGTCTTATAGGTAGGACTGTGTGCACATATAAGGCTGATGTTGCAAAACTTTGCTCTGGTACAAATCACAGCCAGAATCACAGCCGGACTGGCTCCGTATGCTCTTTCCAGGACGTCGTTGAATTCTCCTTTATAGGTTCTTCAGTCTTATAGGTAGGGCTGTGTGCACATATAAGGCTGATGTTGCAAAACTTTGCTCTGGTACGAATCACAGCCAGAATCACAGCCGGGCTGGCTCCGTATGCTCTTTCCAGGACGTCGTTGAATTCTCCTTTATAGGTTCTTCAGTCTTATAGGTAGGGCTGTGTGCACATATAAGGCTGATGTTGCAAAACTTTGCTCTGGTACAAATCACAGCCAGAATCACAGCAGGACTTGCTCCGTATGCTCTTTCCAAGACGTCGTTGAATTCCTCCTTGGTAGGTTCTTCAGTTTTATAGGTAGGGCTGTGTGCACATATAAAGCTGATGTTGCAAAACTTTGCTCTGGTACGAATCACAGCCAGAATCACAGCCGGACTTGCTCCGTATGCTCTTTCCAAGACGTCGTTGAATTCCTCCTTGGTAGGTTCTTCAGTCTTATAGGTAGGGCTGTGTGCACATATAAGGCTGATGTTGCAAAACTTTGCTCTGGTACAAATCACAGCCAGAATCACAGCAGGACTTGCTCCGTATGCTCTTTCCAAGACGTCGTTGAATTCCTCCTTGGTAGGTTCTTCAGTTTTATAGGTAGGGCTGTGTGCACATATAAGGCTGATGTTGCAAAACTTTGCTCTGGTACGAATCACAGCCAGAATCACAGCCGGACTTGCTCCGTATGCTCTTTCCAAGACGTCTTTGAATTCCTCCTTGGTAGGTTCTTCAGTTTTATAGGTAGGGCTGTGTGCACATATAAGGCTGATGTTGCAAAACTTTGCTCTGGTACGAATCACAGCCAGAATCACAGCCGGACTTGCTCCGTATGCTCTTTCCAAGACGTCGTTGAATTCCTCCTTGGTAGGTTCTTCAGTCTTATAGGTAGGGCTGTGTGCACATATAAGGCTGATGTTGCAAAACTTTGCTCTGGTACGAATCACAGCCAGGTGATCCTTATTCTTTACCCAAGTCGGCTCCCATAACGAATCCGCATCCTAATATGTGCATCCTTGGATGGCAGCTCTATAAAATGGCGCATTTTTTTCGATTTTGTATTGCTGATTCGGGTCAAATTATTTCCTGGTTCGAACTAATGTCAGCCCTGCATCGCAAAGACAGGTTCTGCTTTCTGAGTAGCACCCGGGGTGGTCTATAGCATGCGTACGTTCTACGTGCATATACGTAGGTCGTTTTCCGTGGACGTTTCGGGTCTGGTTGATTTCTGGTTGATTTGGTTATCCGAAGCCTTATAGTCTCACTCATATCCAACTTGTTCTTACTTGGTAAGGAAGCTACCCAGACCACCAGCCTGGATGACCAGTTCGAATTTGTTAGACACCTTTAGTGGTTACTGATAGGCCCGTGACCTATCAATATCCACTACGGAATTAAGCGCTACCGTTGGCGTTTCGGCTAATACGCCACCATATTTTTTCAAGGGGCCTATCTTACCCTTGAGATTGCTAGATGACATGTTGTCCGAATATGTTGAACTGGGACTGCATACGCAACCGTTGACTCCTTAGTGTAAATACACGTCTTTCCCGCTCTCATCTGTTGATGCCTTTACTTTTCACAGGGATTGAGAGCTATCTCCCTATCTACGGTCATGGTATTAGGTTAGCGGTTGCCACGCGAAAGCTAAGATTAGGAGTCGGTGAAAACTCATGGTTTCATATAACCTCTGTCTCTGATATAACATTGTCGTTACCAATTTAGGAATGCTGGACCTTATTTCCACCGAGTTATCTTATTGTTTTGGTATGGTGACCCGAATTCAGCTTATGAACTATTGCTATCGATGTTTCTATATCTGGCTTCATAGCTGCTTTTGTTTTTTTGTTTGTGAACTACTAAGGATTGAAAAGAGGCTATAGAAGCAATGCATCAAAACTGAACTATCTGACCAAAAAGAAGATAGATAGACCAAAAATATCTTGCAGAAACCTCCCATTTAAGAGCTCAATTGAAGAAAACTCCTTCTACCATCACATTACCAAATAAATAGGGAATTCCCTTCCCGACTTCACCAAGTATTTGAAATTATTTTCCAGTCTTACAACCACAGAAATACTTTTACACGATTTCTACAAAGTATCTGTCCAACTTCACGTAGAAGGCCATAAAAATATACGCATGGCCAACTTTCTATTGCCAAAAACCCACCCGACGAAGGACACGTGCATCACATTCAATTCCCATTGACGCTCTTATAATAGCCAATAAAGTCCTTTCTCTTTGTGTGTATGTGCGTGCGTATGTCGAACCCGATTCACCCAAAGGAATTGGATTGTTTGCAAACGGGAAAGATTTGCTCCTTTTTGCTCCTTTTTGGCAACTGACAATAATGTGTTATTGGACATTTTATTGACACACGTTTTACATACAAGCAGATCCTTAATGAGACACTGATTGAGGACGTGTTTACAGCGGGAGCAGTTATTGTTGGCCAACACGATAAAGGGGTCACGCAAGGAGTTGGATATTTATATTATCCGTTATGGAGTACATAAATTGCTCGGCCATGGATATATTGGTAGGTTTTGGTAATAATGTTTGCATGTTGGCTATAAACGATGTGCGTGTGGAATTGCTTCATCTTAATAAGGTATGCGCCAATCTGGGATACTAATTTATTTAAAAGGAATATTTGAACCAGTTGTTCCGAACAGAATTATATGAAATTAGCGAACCCGACGATGTCCTGCATGATATTTTTAGTTTATCTAGCCGTTGAATGGCAGCAGAGATAGATTACTCAGAATCCGACTGCAGAGCCATCTGCCGAGCTGATTTGTGAATCTAAACAATCCCGTGCACCCGTCAAACGCATACAAAAAAATTCACTCAAACCGGTCAAGCCGTTTAGAAGGGATTTCATATATACACACGTACAGTAGAATTAGATTTATGAAGACATCCGTCATTAACAGCTTAAATAGGACCTTAAACCTAGCCGATTCTGAACATAAAATATGGGATACTTCGGGCTTCGACTAATTGACTTCGCTGTAGCACCAAATGCCAATAGCCTTGGAAAGGACTGATTTTATTGTTGACGACCCTGCTAAACGAAAAAAAGGACAACGACGTTCGTATCTGCACTAGGAATGTGAAAACATTAAACAGGAGAGGAGGAGGAGGAGAAGCGGAAGCCCTAAACTGCTACAAGGCAGACATTACTGCTATTCAGGAAATACGATGGGTTTGTCTGGGCAAGAAGAGGATGAACAACTGTGACATCTACTACGGACCGTGTTACAGTAAGCAGAAACAGCGACTATTCGGCTGCGGGTTGATATAAGTGCCAGACTTAGGCAAGAATTTTAATGTTTCCAAGACATTAGCGAACGCATTGTAATAATCCGCATCAAGGCCCAATTCGACGTTGTAAGCCTTATAAGCGCTCACACTTCGACGGAGGAAAAAGGCGATATAGCTAGGGATTGCTTCTAAGAGCTCATCCCTTAACCTCTTGAATAAAACTATACCACCAGCATCGAATGCCGAAGAATAATGGCAAAGATGGCTACAGATTAGCCGCGACTGATGTGCTAGGCTTTTTGCGCCCAACAGCAAGAAATCTCCGTTTAGTGGTGGAATGCCGACAGATTCTCGAAGCAAAGAACGAGGTCCACAAGGCTAAGCTGCAGGCGAAGACGAGAACTGCCATGCAGCTCTATAGGCAAAGAAGAAGGGAAGACCACCGGCTTTTCAGAAAGACAAAAAAGAGCTCGATCGAGGATATAGAGAGGTGTAAGTCCAGGAACGATGTTCGCAAGTTTTACCAAAGTATGTGAAAGTGTGCGTCATTTACCCGATCCACAAAAAAGGAGACTCAGACTGCACCATATACAGAGGCATAAGTCACCCCAACATCGCCTGCAAGATTAAATTTTTATTTTTAAATTATAGAAAATATTTTAAGAAGTAAAACAGCCACAGCTAGCAATTTTTCAGACATTTAATTTTTGCTGTACATTTTTTTTTTTAATTTTTTTGTGCCACCATGACTGTGTCACTTACCTGACCTCAACTCTAATCCATAAACTATGTAAGTCGGCCCTTAGGTAATCCAATTTATTAGTCAATTGTCTATAACGAATCTTGTAGCCACCATGAGAGGCTCTCCTGTTGTCATCTACTTCGACGGTCCCAATTGGAAGCCCTCATGCTGAACCGCAGCCGCTCTCAACAGAATTGAGCGACGACTTCTCGATCGTGTAGGAAGCCGCCTGTCCACAGTTCTTCGAAAGACCTTGTAGATAAGTGGAACCGCCGATCTATCCTGTATCAACCCTCCACCATCCAAATAAAGGAAAGCTTCAGGCGGAAAGAAGCCGCTTAAACGCGCACTTTCAAAATACCCATCATTGGGGTAGAAGGCCCCAAGGATGAGACTATTGCTCGAGGCCATCGCTATTGCACCGTGAAACCGAATGAGTTTCACGATAAAATCGTCTATTCTGTGTATGTTGGCCCCGTTGTATAGGACCTGGTTGGAATAGTATTTTGTGTAGTCAGATACTGGTGTTCTGTGAAGTCCAAGGCAGCTCCTCAGACACTGCCTCTCAAACACCCGTATCTTTTCCATTTGAGATGGGGCAACGTTGAACCGCACCGGGCACCCATAGGCAATCATCGGCCTGATAAGGGCCATGTAGCAAAGCACCTTCAACCTAATGACAAGACGACTTCTATAAAACAATCGTCTTGTCAGGACAAACGTGCCCCTAGCTCTCGCCAAAGCAGCATCTACATGTCTTCCGAAATAAATTTTCCGATTCAGCCATGCCAAGGTACCTTACTTCACTTTTACTCGCCAGTAGCTGTCCGTTTCCAACGATCACCAGCTTCCGCCAGTTCTTTCTTTGAAAATCAACTTTCAGAACAACGGGGTCCTAAACAGAAAAGTTTCCGATTTCTGAAAGTTGATTTTCAGCATGTCATGAAGTATGCGTAGTAGTTGTTAACTTATGCCAAGTCTGGTCAGCTTTAGATAGAGGCCCTCTAACCATACGGTGTCGAAAGCCTTCTTTAATTCAACCAGACATGCACCGGTACACTGTTTTTTTTTTATTTTGTTCCATTGTATATCAGATGGAGGCAGATGGAGTTTGGAGGCAGCATGAACACAGTCATGTCCTGCCTTGAAACCAAACTGGTTCTCTGGTAAAATATTATTGTCCTCAGACCACCTGAACAGAACCCGATCTAGAATCATTTCGAAAACCTTGCTGATACACGGAAGGAGACATACTTACTTAATACAGTCCGGTATGAAACTGGGCCTCAACCAACATGCCTCTCTAATTAACCCGGTCCCTAGCTAACTGACTCCAGTTGCGCACTCCAAGTTGGTTGAGGACGGTTTCTACTTCTGTACACCACTTAAGGCGAGGTCTTCCTCCACTGCGTCCGACGTCTGACTGGTAATCGAAGAAGGAAGGAGACTTTACGACCGGAAATTTGCCGGATTGGAGTTGTCCTTTCCCTTTTTCGGGAGAGGATGAACCACCGCCGTCTTCCAACGCACTGGATAATACGCATTATTCGGCGCTTTGTTGAACAGCGTGGCGTAAATGTCCACAGCTTCAGGGGGTAAGTGTCGCAGTACAATGTTGGATATACCATCGACTCCCACTGACTTCTTTTTCTTTATGAAATCGAAGATGATCTGGAAACCTTCGAGATTAACAGGGGTTTAGACCCACTTCGCTCGGCGACTATGGCGTTTGCCAAGTTTTCGTCATCAAACCGGTGAAACCACTGTTCCCGGATCGCCATTGCGTTATGTCGTTTCGGAGAAAGAAATGATGGAGCAGGGAATTGTTTTCCAGGACATGGTTCAGGCGAACGCTTTTATTCACCTTATAAACTTCCTGAAAAACAGCCTACACTGCCTCAACTTTCTCTTGAGGATCTTCAGTTAAATAGAAATCGTCGTCGAAGAAGGCTTCCTCCGGATCAATCTAACTACAAGTCTGCCGCCATATGTGAACTACTGAAACTGTTAACCAACAACCTGATCGGCCCTTATCAGTGTGGTTTTAGAACAGGAAAGTCCACAACCGATCAAATTTTTACACTTCCAGAGATGCTGGAAAAAACCCAACAAGCCCAAATCGATACCCACCACCTATTCATCGATTTCAAAGCCGCATACGACAGCATTTATAGAGACGAACTATACAGAGCCATGTCTAGTTTCGGTATACCCCCCCAGCTCGTCCGTTTGTGTAGGATGACGATGGAGATTTCTCGCTGCTCCATCAGGGTCGGAAATGACCTCACCGACACATTCGATACCAAAAAAGAATTTAGGCAAGGCGATGCGCTGTCATTTTGCTTCTTCAATTTGATTCTCGATGGGATTATGCAAAACTTCCGATCCAACAGCGGGGACACAATTTTCCAAAAATCGGTGGAACTACTAGCATACGCCGACGATATTGACGTCTTTTTGGTAGGACTCAACATGGTGTCTTAGCCACGTTTGCTAGTATAGAGAAGGAAGCGAAAAAAAATGGTTTACCTGTAAATGAGGGTAAAACTTAGTATATGCTGTCAACACGAAAGGACACACAGCATCGAGAAATTGGACAGTACGTCAACATTGACGGATATAACTTTGAGGTAGTATGGGACTTTGTCTATCTCGGCTTCGCTATTAACTCAGACAACAACATCTCGTCAGAAATTAAACGAAGAATTACTCTTGCCAACCGCTGTTTCTTCGGGCTAAGCAGGCAATTCAATAGTAAAGCTCTCCTTCTAACTACTAAGGAGATCCTATAGAAGACCCTGATCATCCCAGTCCTACTCTGCGCCGCTGGAGCATAGACCATGTCAAAAGCGGATGTAGAAATCCTTGGTAGATTCGAGAGGAAAATTCTTCGGAAAATCTTCGTTCCGGGTTGCGTTGGTGGGCTATAGAGACGAAGATTCAACCAAGAACTATATGAGATGTGCAAAGACATGCCCTTAGTCAGTAAACTCCGCATTGGACGTTTGGGACGGCTGGGATATGTATAACGAAAGGACTCCAATACTGCAGAGTCTTCGATTTCCTTGCAGATGCAGTCAGGGAAGACCTCACATAAGTAGAAACCGACATCAAGCAACCTACAGTGCGCGGTTTTCTGAGTTATCTGAGGACAATGCTAATTGGAAAGTCTTGAGGGTTGAATTCAAAAAACTCCGCATTGGACGTTTAAGATGACTAAGACATGTACAACCGGGAAGATGCAGTCAGGGAAGACAAGCGTGTAAGGGTAAGGGGTCATCGCAAATAGGGCGAAGCGTTGGCCATGGACGCGGAACTCATGTTCAGTTAGAGGTGGGCCAGCCCGAAGAGAATTTCCACCCTAACCTCTTCGCTTCTCCTACTATGGAGGAACACCTAAAAGTAGATACTGAATTGGACGGAACTCGGGCCTTGCATTCTTTTGTGGGATTTTATTTTCTTAAATTTTTCGGTTACGGTTGTGAACGATGTAACACCTTTTTTTTCTGCAATTTTAACAGGCACGTAAAAATATAGTAACCCCAGTCCAGGACTTGTGGCAAGATCCCATACCCGCCGTTGAGCTAGCGAGCGGATGATCATGCCTGTGCCACAAGATGGCTGGACACCCCACCTATTAGCCTGCCCGGTCTGGCCCAAGGGTCCTGTGACCTTGGGTCATAAGGGTGGATAAAGTTAATGGGTGGGTTAACCCCGAAGGGAATTTTTAGTATGTGAGAGGTAACGATTTTAAAGAGTGGTTAGGCCTTCACCAGCGCGGGTGATAGTGCCGGTAGAGGACTATCGACTACTCCCTACACCTTCTGGTTACCAGATACCACCTCTCAGCGGGAAGGACCTTCGGGGTTCGTTACAGGTGGAAGCGAAGAGGTTACAAGTAGAAACCGACCTCCACCAACTTACTGTATGCAGACGTAGTTATCTGATGACCATGCTAATTGGATAGGCTTGTGGGTTAAGCTACTGCCCCACCGCTTCCTCCAAATTCCGAGTCTCTGATACTTGGTGGCAACAAATAGATTGAATGGATGTACATTTTATCGTCACAAGTATTTTGAAACATTTTGATCTATTCTCCTCATCTGACTGTGTATTGTCTTTCAATTAAAGTCCCAACAATATGCATCAACCTAAAACCAAAATATAAATCCATCCCTCACCACTACGTCAGGCCTTAACGTTTCGACCTCAACTCATAAAACACTTTGGCCATTCCAATAAATTTGCTTTTCATTACTCATTATGTGAATTTTTAAATAAACTCACCTCCACTCCATCATCCTCTCGGACAGAATCCGAATCCTCGTGCAATTTATTGCGTCCCAAAATAATTGTATAATCCCAGAGCCCATGGACTAAGAGACGAGCATAATCCAATAAAAAAAAAAAAAACAGGACGAGCACTCCGGCCGTCGACCGACTCGACGTAATGAATTTTATTTACTGCCAAAGCGAAATTTACATATTCCTGCAGAAAGCCGACATTATCATCATCACACTGCTTCCGTTCGGCCGAGGCCAACTCCAGCTCCAATTGCAACTCCAACTCTCAGCTCGTTACAGAATTGAGTTTGCAATTTATTTTTGTTTTGCCAACTCTTCCATTGCAAGTGAAAGAGGATTAACCCGTTTTGGCGGCGGAGAGGATACCCTCTGTACATGCATCCTTTTCACCAGAAACACAATTTTCCGGTTGTTTAGTTAATGATTACTTGGATGAAAGCCAATACCGGCTAGCGTAGGTTGCATGTTATCCTAGGCTCATCCTCAATTGGAGTCCCTTTTGCAACATCGTCATCATCAGCGTTGTCGTTTGGGAAAATGTTTTCGGGGGTAGATTCCCCAAATTGATGGTGTTTCGTCGATGTAACGATGCTCTTGTCACTGCCAGGAATACTTGACTTAGCAGAATCGTTTGTGCCACAAAGAAGGATTAAAGTACCGCATGCCATGCCCAGGGCGGATCATTTGACAGTCAGCCAAAAAAAAAAAAAAAAAAACGCCAACCAATGCGATTAACTTGGTGGCATTAGGGTTGGCTGTAAAGGTTGGTGGCAAATCCCACATCCCTCCGGCTATCTGAATCTATTAATCGGTCGTTTTTTTTCTGACAGCCCAACAAAATATTGCGCCACCATTGATGTCAAATAAAAACCAATAAATGCAACCCTCTCAGCCTTAAGCTCTATGTGGGCGTCCGACTGCTAAACCCTTTCTATAAACAACGGAAACAGATCAATAAAGCGTCTCGCAGCGGCGTCTCCCACTATCCGGCGATGTGACATTTTATGAGAGGGACGACTTTTGTGTGGTAGACCTATCGCCTTTAAATGTGGACCGTCCCGGATGAAAGTTCCCCAATATTATGCGCATTAATTATGACACAGCCACCCACACAGACACAACTTATAAGCAAACAAGTGAAAAGGCAAACATCCTTCGCTTTCTCTGGTGCCATTGCACCCGACCACTACAACTTGATTATGACAAGGATTCGAGTGAGTATCATGGGAGGAGAAGCTAAAAAAAAAAACCGGAATTGGCGAAATTTTTTGTCACTCTTATTCATTTGGGAGCGGAAGGAAGACTCTCTGAATAGCTAGACGGCTTTTCAATTCAATTAGGGGATGCGAAGTTCAATCGAGATCTCGAGAATGAAAAGGAAGACAATTTCAGACGTTCAGTTGGGAATAGAAATTAAGGAAATCGGTTGTGTTCTTTATTTAGACATAAAAAAGGGTCAACGGAGTGGAGTAGGGTGTAATTAAGGACGAGGGTTGAGGTAGCATTGAAGATGTATGAAACCACGGAAAAGGACATCGAAACTTTTGGGGTTCTCTAATTTCGATTTATGGGTCTTATGAAATTTTAATTAATTAAATTAGCCAAAGCGGTATACGAAAATATGTCAGAACTTCCAACCATTTACCGATATCGCTTGAAGGGGAATAAACATTTTTTTAGATCCTTCATGCCCAGAGGTGTATCACTTTCATACTTTCATTGAAAGTTAGACCTCTGGGAATTCATGACTTGATTGTATGGGAGCATAACTGTATTTCTTTGGAAGAAAGATATTTTAACACAAAAAGTTCAATCTGACTTATTCTGTCCTGTGCATCCCTGTTTGGAACTCACGTTGAACCATCATTATGTCAAAACTGTTATGACTTCTGACAATTTCCTCAAGGTATGACATTATAATTCCAAATCTCTAGATTAGAGCTGGCTATCATTCGGGCTTGGATAGCCATAAACTGACTAGGTATACAAGTCTGCGAGACCGGATGTTATTGTACCTGTAATACTTAAAAACGAAATTTCAAGCAATCAGGGTGTGAAGATACGCATGTGGTCTTTAAAGTGGAAAGCCCATCATCAAAGTCCTCCCTAGAGGAACTCGGTTTCTGACATTTGAAAACCACTGTTTAAATAAGGGTTCTGGGATTCATCAACTTTTAGGGCTTCGAAAAATCTTACTTACATTACTTGAGTGGCGCTACAGTCCGAAATGAACCTAGGCCTAAACCAACATGCCTCTTCAATTACCCCAGTCCTTAGGTAAATGCCTCCAGTTGCGCACTCGAAGTTGGTTGAGGTCGGCTTTTACGTGTGCGCGCCACTCAAGGAAAGGTCCTCCGTTATCGCGTCCGACGTCTAGCTGAAAATTTGTGACTCTGAAACCCGGAGTATTGGTATAAATTCGCTCTACACGTACTACCCGTCTTTAACGTCCAATGCGGAGATTTTTGGCTAGGGGCATGTCTTTGTACAGCTCGTATAGCTGGTGTTTAAATCTTCGTCTCCATAGCCAACGCAAGCCGGGGGCGACGATTTTTTGGATAATTTTCCACTTTGACACTCGATTATCCGCTCTTGACAAGTTCCATGCTTCAGGGCCGTATAGAAGAACCGGGATGATCAGGGTCTTGTATAATCTCCTTAGTGGTTCGAGTGAAGGCTTTACTACTGAATTACCTTCCTAGCTCAAAGAAACGCCGGTTGGCAAGAGTAATTCTTCGTTTCATTTCCCACGAGATGTTGCTGTCAGATTTAATACCGGAGCTGAGGTAGACAGAGCCCTATAGTACCTCAAAGTTATGCCGGTCAATACTGACCAATGGTGTGTCCATGGCCCAGTTTACTTCTTCTCTATAAAGGAGCAGTGTAATAACCCCGACGAAATAAGCCCCATGAGGCTTAGTTCCCAAAAAAAATTAAATAGCCCCCAAGGGTTTTTTTCTTTTATGCCTTTTGCTGTTGTGGTTTATTTCCTTTTGCATGCATCCAAGCTCGAACACCTCCCAAATTCAACAATGACCCCAAGCCAGGGGGCTGCAATGGGGGCAGCATGCGCCCCAGTCACATTCAAACTTTGCATACACGAAACTTGAATGGAATTTCAAATTCCAATGGAAATAACACCCACAAGTGTTATGGTAGAGGAGCTTATTTCCATAAAAGAGTTAAACAGCGATTACGAATAGCATTCCTCTGTCTAGTAGAACGTAAGATTCAATATTGGCAACGACAGCGAAGACTGCATACCACCCGATCTGAGTGAAGTGAGGATAGCAACATCTAAATCCAAGCTTAATAAGGCTGCCGGAAATGACGGCCTTCCCGCCGAGCTTTATAAAGCCAGAGGAGATGACTTGGTGAAAAACATCCACCCACTCATACGCCAAATCTGGTCGAAAGAAAGTATACCTGAAGAATGGAACCTCAGCATCGTCCGCCCGATCCACAAAAAAGGAGACCCTCTGAACTGCGCCAACTACAGAGGCTATGTCTCCTCAATATCGCTTACAAGATCCTATCCGTCTCAATATTTGAATGCCTGAAACCGTTTACCAACAACCTGATCGGCCCTAGTCAGTGTGGTTTTAGACCGGGAAAGTCGACAACCGATCAAATTCTAACACCTCGGCAGATCCTGGAAAAATCCCAAATCGATACCCACCACCTATTCATCGATTTCAAGGCCGCTTACGACAGAATTTATAGAGACGAACTATACAGAGCCATGTCTAGTTTTGGTATACCGCCCAAGCTCGTCCGTTTGTGTAGGATGACGATGGAGAATTCTCGCTGCTCCATCAGGGTCGGAAATGACCTCACCGACACATTCGATACCAAAAAATGATTTAGGCAGGGCGATGTGCTGTCATGTGACTTCTTCGATCTCATATGTCATAGCCACGTTTGCTTATATAGAGAAGGAAGCGGCAGGAATGGGCTTAGCAATAAATAAGTGCAAGTGTCAACATGAAAGGACACACAATATCGACGAATCGAACAGAACGTCGCCATTGACAGATATAACCTTGAGGTAGTACGGGACTTTGTATACCTCGGCTCCGCTACGAACTCTGACAACAACATCTCGTCAGGAATAAAACGAAGAATTACTCTTGCCAACCGATGTTTTTTCGGGATAAGAAGGCAATTCAGTAGTAGAGCCCCCACTGGAACTACTAAGGCGATCCTATATAAGACCCTGACTATACCTGTCCTGCTCTACGGCGTTGAAGCATGGACCGTATTAAAAGCGGTTGAAGAAATCCTTAATCGATTTGAGAATAAAAACCTTCGAAAAATCTTCGGTCCCGTTTGCGTTGACGGGCTATGGAGACGTAGATTCAACCAAGAACTATACGAGCTGTACAGCGACATTCCCCTGGTGAAAAAAAACTCCGCATTGGCCGCTTGAGATGGCTATTACATGTAGAACGAATGGACACAAATACTCCGGCTCGCAGAATCTTTAATTCCCAGCCAGACGTTGGACGCAGTAGAGGGACACCTTGCCCGAAGTGGCGCGCACAAGTAGAAACGGACCTCAACCAACTTGGAGTGCGAAACTGGAGGCAGTTAGCTAAAGTCCGGGCTAATTGGAGAGGCACTTAAGTTGAGGCCTAGGTTCATTTCGGTCTGTATCGTAGCATAAGTAATTAAGTAGTCTTGGTTCCTCTACAGGTTGACTTAAGCTACTATTAATGGCAAAAATTTCGGTCTGTCTTCCTGCTCCATCCGTTTTTCTTCGCTTCAAGCTATTCATTAGAACGTCCTTGGCGTTGACGAACGCCATATCGATAATCTCCCACTGTTTCGTGCTCAGCTAAATTCGACACCAAACGACAAATAGTTTTGCCACAAGGTGCTTGCTGGCCTCGCTATTTTCGACGATATGGAAGTTGAAATAGCCCAACTGAAGGAATCGTCACTAGTTCAGCCAATCTCTTCAGTGTGATGCGATTAGTAACTACAATTCTACTGAATTGACTTTTCAAAAAAATTTCAACGCCAGATGATCAAAGATTTTCAATGCTTACATACCGACTACAGTATGTCTGTCTACAGGCGCACCCTGTAGACCAATAGACATTAGAACAAATTTTCAGGTCACCTTAGTTTGGCCTCCATCATGGCAGTAAAAAATTTGATTTAAATCTCGCCTTTCAATTTCATCCCAAATCATGGAATACCTCCCTACTGGGGGGGGGGGGGGGGGGGGGGGCACATAAAATAAGGGTTACGTATACACCCCATGGAACTTTAATGCGTCCCCCATTAACTTGCCAACAGTAAGCAACTGATGTCAAGTTCAACGGACTCCATACGAAAAAATTGTTGTAACACTTAATGTTTATCCTTTTGGATCGTAAAATTTCAATTTTTTAACTGTCAGCTATCCTAGAGCATACACCGAGTTCATTTATCCCCTGGAATCATCATCAATACCCATCCGTGGGGAGTTGTAAACTTTCGCAACACATCCTTTGAACGACGTACGAATTGTCATTATCGATAAAAATTTTCCTGTTCATTCAGTTCCCGACTCGACTCCGTGGGCCATATTGCCAGATCCACCCCTATAGCCCGACCCCCACAGCCCCATCATACTTTACCCATACATTCTGATTACAAATATCGTTTTAATCCCCTTATGACGTTTATTGTCTGCCCGGCTCTCCAGGATGTCGCTCCTGCTACACACCCATATGTATGTGTGTGTAATATTCTTGCCACCTACCTACCGTTGTGGTGCATTCACTCTGAATAATTTTCGCCGTGCGACTGCCTCTCCTGCGAAAAGCCTATTTGCATGCAAACATTTTTGCTAAACCAAATTTGCCACATGGATGCATTTATGTGGCGCACCTATACTATGGCAATTTTTTTTTCCATTTTCTAATCCTGCTACGAATACTCAAGTAGATAACACATTGTGCGTGGTGGTGGATGCCGCAAAAGCCTGGCGAAAGGGTTTTTGTGGTGGCTGCTCTTTAAAGAGCTAGAGGAGCGCTTTCGAAAAGAACACACGTACCCACTCGCATACGAGTCCTTGTGGTTGAATATATTTTATATGAAATCCTTTTGTGTGGTTTTTATTTTGCGAATTGTTGGCAGGACTATTTTTTTGAGGATGTACAAATAAATAGAAACTCGTATGCTATTTTAATTTTATTTTTGTTCGTAGCGTTCTCCTGGCTCTGTAATTTGAAAGGGAAGTCCTTTTTGTCTGTTTTTTTTTTTTTTTGCTTTGGAATTTGTTTTATAGTTCGTGTTGGTCTTTCGGTTGGATAGGTTTAGCAAACTTGTACGAAGTACATAAAAGGAGAAACAAGGATTATCAAAGTCTGTACAAAGTTATGCCAAACTGAGGAGGAAGATCGAAATCTTAAAGGGAATGCTGGATGTGTGTTTGTGTTGCTTTGGTGTTGAGGAGCGAAGAAGAATACGATTGCACTTAGCTTTTATGGGATAAGGTAGACTTTGGTTGGAAATCAATTTGGAAGTTGAAATTAAATCGGAAACAGAAGTTTTTTTTTTTTATCCTGCGAAATAAATGTTTTTCAATTGGAAGGGCTGGGGATTGTCGCTAATGCAGGGTGGACACCAAAATGTATCACCTTATCGGATGATTCTATTACGTTTGCCAGTGGGTGTTTGGGTGTTTGATGGGTGGATACACTGCCCTACTTCTTGCCAAAAGTCTGAAAGAAATCCAAGAGTATGAAAAGCTTCTAAAAATTGCTGAAATCGGCGTTCAGCTGAAGGTCCCATTCTTTGTGGCAAAAATATAACTTTGCACATACAAACGAGTGGTGGAGCTTGGTTTGAACCTGATTTTTTGAAGGCAAATTTTGATGACCGACTATGCCCTTCACACTCTCTAGCGCCGGTAAAAAGCAAAACTGCATCATTTAGGGAACGGAGAGATCTTTGATACGCCATTACAAATACAAATTGTTGGCGAAACAGGCTCGTTAGTACCCAGGGTCTAGCTATCTCACAACCATTCATGTGTGCGTGTGTACTTCTTGAACGATGGCGGGATCTCCTTTTTTATGCCGACTCCGGTCACGACAAAAATTTGTATTTTATTTCTCAAAATAGGGAAATAGTTTCGACAGATTACCTTAATGTATATGGATAGCCTGTGAAACGGTAGCTGAGTCGATCTATCCAGTTTGCCACCGATTTTTATGATAACGAAATTTGATACATATGACACCTAAAAATCTTTATTTCTGCCTTAATTTCTTCTCTTGCCACGCCAAATTTTTGTAGGCGTTTTCATAGAACTATTCAACTAGAATTCGTAAAAATAAGTAAAAAAAATTGAAGAACGAGGGTAGACTCCGATTGGCTTTAACTTGGCAATGTCCAGTGGTTGTCCAAGTGCTAACCATCGGGTACTGGTCTCATCCAACCGGATTTCACTTGCTAAGCGATAAGTGCGAGTGTTGATAACAAAAGACGAAAACCAGCAACACAATAAACATCCAGGTGAGAATGGAATGAATACCAGGCATGCAGACCCAGGCGGACGTAGACAAGCTGCTTCGACATATGTCCGAAGTTTCTAGATATTTTTAGGGTAAGTCAGGCCCGTTCAACAGTAATCGTGCGGATGAACCGAAAGGCCAACGGCAGCGATCAATTCCGTAGTGGATACTGATGGCCCGTGTTCTTGGGGTATCAAATAAATTGGAACTGGCCCTCCAGGTTGTAGGTTGTGCTTTGGGTTAAATACGCACTCAGTTCAAAAACCGTTGTACTGTATTTTCGGATGAAGGCAGTATTTTACGATGAAGGGCCTGTCGCCAAAGCCAAAGCCCGTCAATGCAAGCAGTGTCGAAGATTTTTCGACGAACTGCGCTGTAGAGCAGGACTGCCATGAGCAGGGTCGTGTTATATATGTCACTGGTGACTATCTGTCCAATTCGTCGATGTTGTGTGTCCTTACGCGTTGACCGCATATACTAAGTCTTGCCCTCATTTACTGATAAAACCATTTTTGCCACTTCCTTCTCTATACTAGCAAAGGTGGCTTTGCCATCACGTTGAGTCCTAACTATGATGTAAATATCGTCGGCTGGTTGAACCGAGTTTTGAAAACTTGTGCCTCAGGTGTTGGCTCCGGGGTTTTGCACAGTCCTTTCGAGAATCAAATTGAAGAAGTTACATGACAGCGCATAGCCTTGCCTAAATCCTTTTTCCTGTATCGAATGTGTCGGTGAGGTCGTTTCCGACCCTGATGGAGCAGCGAGAATTCTCCGTCGTCATCCGAAACAAACGCAAGAGTTTTGGCGTCTCTATAGATGCTCTCGTATGCGGCTTTAAAATCGATGAATCGGTGGTGGGTATTGACTTGGACTTCCTGGGTTTTTTTCAGGGATCTGCGAAGTGTGAAAATTTTATCGGCCTAAAACCACACTGATAGGGCCGATCAGGCTTTTGGTAAACGGTTTCAGGCGTTCACATATTACGGCAGATAGGATCTTGTGGGCGATGTTGAGGAGACTTATGCCTCTGTAGCAGTTTAGAGGGACTGCTTTTTGTGGATTGGGCAAACGATCTATGATTCAGACATACTCTCATCCGACTAGATTCAACTTATGAGTTGTTGGATCTTACTTACCAAGTTATCTTTGCCGACTTTATAAAGCTTGGCGGGAAGGCTGTCATTTCCGGCAGCCTTATTAAGCTTCAGTTTAGATATTGCTATCCTCACTTCACTCAGGCCGGGGGGTTGGCAGCTTTCGCTGTGGTTGCTAATATTGATCGTTCGTTCTGCCTGACAGAGGAATGTTGTTCGTCATCGCCGTTTAACAGTCTGCAGAAGTGGTTCTTCCATATCCTCATCGACTTTGCCTCAATTATGATATTTCCTTGTTCATCTCCACTGTTCGAGCATTGTATCCTTGCCTTTGACGTTTTTTACCATGACAAAGTATGCCAACATCGTTCCTAGAGTGGCACCTCTCTTTATCCTCAACCGCGCCATTTTCTTGCTCTTTTACTTTTTTCTGAAAAGTGGGTTTTCCTTCCTTCTACTTTGCCTAGAGACCTTATTGGCTCTTGTCTGCACCTGCAGCTAATCCTTGTAGGCCTCGTTATTGCGTGGTGGATATCCGCATTCTGGCCTTGACTGCAACAAGGTAGTGGTCCGAGTCGACGTAAGCTCCTCGGAATGTTCTGATATCCAAAATACTTCATGCGTCTCTCTTGTCAATTTGGTTGATCGTTCGTTGATCTGGAGACCGCCATGTCATCTTATGTATATCGAAGTGGGGAAACCGTGTGCTGGTTTAAGTAGCATTTCGATCCGTAGCGAAGTCGATTAGTCTAAGTCCGTTACCAGACGTGTTGTCGTGTAGGTTATGTTTTCCGACAACACTGCTTAAGAATTCTTCTCTTCATATACCTTTGCTTTGAAATCTGCCAGCATGATTTTAACATCGCACTTCGGTAGTCGCTCATAGGGTTTTGTCAAGGAGCTCGTAGAAGCAATCCTTAGCTATATCATGTTTTTTCTCCGTTGGGGCGTGAGCGCATATAAGGCTTATGTTGGCGAATTTGGCCTCGGTGCGGATGGTTAGAATGCGTTTGCTAATGTCTTGGAAACATAAGATTTCTTGCCTAAGTCTGGGTCTTATAACAAATCCGCTGCCGCAGTTCCTGCTCACCATAACACGGTTCGTAGTAGATGTCACAGTTTTCCATCCTATTTTTGCCCGGCCCATCATATTATATTTCCTGAATGTCAGTAATGCCTGCTTTGTAGCAGTTTAGGGCTTCCGCTTGTTGTTCGCTTTCACCTCTCCTGTTTAATGTTCTCACATTCCAGGTGCAGGTGCGAGCTTCGTTGTCCCTTTTTTCATCTAGCAGAGTCGTCAACAATAAAATCAGTCCTTTCCGAGGCTATTGGTTGCTTCGTAACATATGGTTTTTTTCTATAGGTTGTAAAAAACTGGAGGGCCAGTCCCCTTTTTTTTTTATTCCTCTGGGACACGCGGCCATCAGTATCCACTACGGGATTGAGCGCTGCCGTTGTCCTTTCGGTTCATCCGCCACCATCTCTGTTCAAGGGGCCTGACTTACCATAACACATTACCACTTTCCCAATCATACCAACTGCATATTCCAAACCATTTCGAATTTGAAACCGTGACTTCCATATTTAGTCCTGTGTCCATGATATATAAGGATACAATCCGAAGCTTTCTGGCATTCTAACACATTGAGCTAGTTGCCTGAAATCCAAACATCGCCATTGCTCTATTTCGATGATCCCTTTTCGCTTTTGATTACTGCCCAACTGTATCCTTTTCATCGCTATTCATTAATTTTAAATCCCAAATGATGTACACAAAGTAACTTTCGGAATATTTCCATCAACAATGTCCACAGATACGAGTATGAAATTACAGAGTTCCCCCGTTTGCTAGTATCATAGTTTGCACACCGGATATCCTTGCTGAGCCAGTGCAAGGGCACGATGAACTTCATTATTTTCATTTCATTTCGAAAATTACAATCCTAGATAAAAAGGATTCACGCAACGAAACACGAGACGGAGCTCCCCACCAAAGACACGGCAGAGCTGGATTCCAATTGAATTCCATTTTTATTGAATCCAAATGCATCCGCGTTCAGCATCCGAAAGGCCGACCGCATTCAGATGAAACTGGGTTTGCTCTCTACCTATACTGGGTGTACTTACACCCACTTTTTAATATCGCATTGTCATTCGAAATTGACTTTCGTCCTATCCGGCGCGGCTCCGGCATGTAGTGATGGCGAACTGCATAAGAGAGAGGCCTATACCCGAGCAGCCTTACCCCTCCACAGGTTGAAATATCGTGCGACCTTTTGCCGACGATTTTTTCCTCTACGGTTATTTTCATTCCACTTTGGCTATCATCCATATGTATCCTTGGATGTTGAAGGATATTTTTAGAATGCACGCAAAAGCAAATTCCATAAACTTTGCCATCAAAGGATTTTACAACAAAAAAAAAAAAGCGGAAAAAAAACATTAACAAGCGAATAACCTCTAAAATGATTTCCCAGCTCAGCATTCATGGTCCTTTAAAGGACTTAGATATGAAATAGGAATAGTTTTATTTTTTCCACAACTATGCTTATGAAAGAGGGAGCAGGAGCAGGGGAACCTGCTAATAACATGACGCTCTCAGACTGGGTGTGTTCGTGTCTCCTTCGGCAGAGGCAAATGAAAAATACAAGATAATAATGCCATATCCTGGTCCGAGAGAGTGGTGTGCTCCCTAGAGGCGCTGTTGCACGTTCCACAAGCACCCGTGTGTTCCTAAAAAGAAATTGAAGACGTCGGCAGATTTTTGTTTTCTTCTTTTTTTTCGGGAGGCCATAACCTCTTTGCCTCGAGGCAGAATTCTCCTTGTTTGCTTTTTGCACTGTGCTGCTTCATGGTTTCTTGAGGACTCTGTCGGGATATAGGCTTGGTGTAGAGTTTTTCGTTGCTGAAGTTGTCTCATGAGATGTCGAGGAAACTATTTTTCTTTTTGCAGATTACAATCTCGTAGCAAATGTGTAAGTGGATTTGTATTTGGTTGAGGAGTTGCTTAAGGCTGGGATTGGGGTATATGGCAGTTTTGCTGGGATTTCCTTTTCAATTTTATTTATTAGCTCTTCAAGGACTCTTAGATGTACGTTTGCTGTGTGCGATTTGGTTCTCGCTTAGATTGGAAAGCCAGATTGTTGTTCTGTATTTATATAAATGTGAGCACTAGCAAGTCGTAGTTGGAGGTTTTTCAATTCGCAAGGTACACAGACGGTATGGTACCTAGGTGGATGTGATTGTGGATTATCGATTCCTTAATCCTTGTGGAAAGTGATTGCGAATGAGAGATATACTTTCAGTGTGAACAAATATTGTTTTTGGGTTTTTTTTATTCGTTTACTTAAAGTTTTTTTACTTTAAGGCCAGCGAAGGAGGGAGGATGCTTTATATTTATGGTAAAGGGCTTTGGGAAATGTTTGTGCACTGGAAGGACTGTCAAACAAGGTTTTTCTTAGGCTGACAACATTACAAGAAGGTTGAGTTACAGAGTTGAGCCATACACTGAAAGGAGACCCTGACCTCTCCAGTGGACAGTTGGGACTTAGAAAGAAGCGAAGCACCATAGGAGCGAGTGAATCAATCGTGAGACAGAGTTGTCTGGGTGGGTGCCGTGTAAAAAACTGAATGAAAAAACACCGATTTCCACAATTCGGCGTTATTTAACCTTAAGAAATCGAAATAATACCGAATTTCCATGTTCGGTCTTATTTCACTTTGCTAAAGGGAAATAAAGCCTATTCGGTTGCATTCATCCAATTTCGCACCCATCCCGTCTCCAACAGTGAGCCCAAAGAGGGCGTTCATACTTTGAACACATCATAGTGCGAGTTTGGGTGCATTGATTTGAATACCGTCGGCGTATGCTAATAGTTGCAAACATTTTTGGAAGATTGTGCCTCTGAACTTGGCTTTGGGGTTTTGCAAAACCTTCTCGAGAAAGAGATCGAAAAAATCACATGACAGCGCATCGCCTTGCTTAAGTCCTTTTTTACTACCGAATGTGTCGGTGATGTCGTTTCCGACCCCGATGGAGCAGCGAGAATTCTCCCTCGTCATCAGATACAGACGGACGAGTTTGGGCAGTATGCCAAAACTAGATCTGGCTCTGTGTTATTCGTATTTATAAATTCTGTCGTATGCGGCTTGGAAATCGATGCATAGGTGGTGAGTATCGATTTGGACTTCTTGGGTTTTTTTCCAGGATCTGCCGAAGTGTGAAAATTTGATCTGTTGTGGACTTTCCTGGCCTAAAACCACACTGGCAAGGGCCGATCAGGTTGTTGGTAAACGGTTTTATGCATTTCATATATTACGGCAAATAGGATCTTGTTGGCGATGTTGAGGAGAGTTGTGCCTCTGTACTTGGTGCAGTTCAGACGGTCTCCCTTTTTTGTAAATCTGACAAACGATGCTGAAGTTCTATTTTTCAGACATTCATCCACCCGACCAAATTTCGCTTATGAGTTGGTGAGAGTAACTTACCAAATCGTCTTCATAGAGTTTATAAAGCTCGGTCGGAATGCCATCATATCCGGCAGACTTGTCAAGCTTAAGTTTGGATATTGCTATCCTCACTTCACTTTGGTTGGTTAGTTAGTAGCTCTGTCTGACGGCGGAAGATTGTTTACTATCGCCGTTCAAAAGTTTGCAGAACTGTCTTTCCATACCCTCAGCATCGACTCTGTATCAACAACGATCTTTGCTTCCTATGTTGACTGTACCGGCATTTATTTTCATTCCGCAGTGAAGTCAAATCGTCCAAATACCAAGGCTGCGTTTTTCGAACCTAAGGAAGTCTTCATTACCTACATTTGCGTTCAAGTCTCCAAGGAAGATTTTGGCATGTACTTCGGTAGTCACTCATAAGTTTTGCGAAGGATCTCGTGAAGGCAGTTTTTTTTTTCAATATCATCGTGCAGATACGAATGTTGGTGTCATGTTTTTCTTGTAGCGTAATCGTCCAAATCAATCCTTTCTAAGTCTCTTGGTTGCTTAATACAAATTTTGAATGTGTCGGTAGTTAACTCAAAGCACAACTCCAAACCAGGAGCTCCAGCTTCAATTAACTTGATAACCCTAGCTCATGTGGCCGTCAGTACCCAGTACGAGATTTAGCGCTGCCATTTGTCTTTTGGCTCTTCTGCCATCATCTCTATTCTAGGAGCCCCACTCAACCTGGAGATTCTAAAATGACCTGTCGTCCATATATGTCGAAGCGGCTAATTTAAGTTTTTTTTGTATTCACTTTGGCCATCCTAACTGGGACTGCAAACGCAATATTTGTCTCCACTTTGGAAGTTCTCCTGATGCATCCTTTGGAATGGGATATGTGAATTGATGTGAGTCCACATCTTCTCCACGCTGTCATCTGCTGCCGCCAGGACCTTACACAGTAACCTATCTACGGTCAAGGTACTAGGTACTCAGCAGTCTCCACAAGAAGGCTGACAGTCGGAGTTGCTAGGCGTCACCTAAGTGAAAACTCAAGGTTTCGACACAAATATTTGTTGAAGTTCTTACACATTATCCTCCAACAAAGAAATCGTCATGCAACTGATGGAAGGTAGCAATTTAAAGCTTTAAAATCTTTGATTCTTAAAAGTTTAAATATTAAGGAAAAGAATAATTTCGACGTATTACCAAAAATATCCTTAAATGTTCGCATCTGTCGCGTAATCATGTAAACATCAACATGTCTCCAGACAGAGACTCATCCTGCTAAATCAGTCCCAAGTATTTGCTTCCCATTCGCAAGTGACATTTCGAAGAAACAATTTCTCAAGACATACCCCCCATGCTAACCACACCCCCTCATAAGTCATCACATTTAAAACAATTACAAAAAAATATCATTGATCCTTCCTAACGGGACTAACAAGCAACATACAAGAAAACTCTTGTCAAAGTCATTGGATGGCAGAAATGTCCCAACAAACGGAAACAATTGCCGTTAAGGGTACACACAACCAAGAGCTCGGAAAAAGTTTCCACAAGTACACACAGAAATTCAAGACGAAGACGACGAAAAGATAAAAGCAAACAGATCCCCTACTTTCACACGTAATGACACCCGTAAATACTGCGTCAGGATTGAAAAACTTTTCCTCGTCAAACACGTATCCTGAATATGAATTAGCTGGAGACAGAAATACAAAAAAAAAAAATAAGAAAAGTGCTGCAAGTGGATGATCCCTTAAAAATTGTTTTCCAACTGAATCGGCACGCATACAACAACACCCCCCACACGTCACCCCAACCTGCTAATGAAAAATGTTTGAGGAGATGATAACACCCCCGGGATAAGGACGATTGGAGTTGCCTCCGAGCAGCGTTAGCTATGCAAATGAAAATACACACACACATACAGGCGAAAAGCGACACAAGGACAAGGACACTTTCACCGAAAGCCAATTTAAATACTTAAATTTCGTAGGTCCTTAAAGGCTCGTCGTCATTCACTCGCATTTCTTCCAATCGTTTACCCTCCCTTCGCTTCGTCCTTTTTTCGCATTAATTACGAAACTCTTTTCATGGTACAAGCAACCGTCTCGCTGGAGGTGTGTGCACCTAGTCCCCGTGTGACTGTACACTCGATTCGGATTCAAAAGGACTCATCTCAACTGAAAAAATATTTACCCAACTAATGAACCAAACGGAGTGGGGCGAGATTTGCCGAGGTGATATGCAGTTGTCTTCGTCTGCAGTGCAGCACCCCGAGAATATGTTGCCAAGGAACCTTTTCGACTTCCTGGCAGGCAGTGGCTTTTGGCCAAAAAGTTTGTTCGCCTCACACGGAGGTGGGTGGGAAGTGGTAGGGATTTGACTTTAACATATTTCCGACAGATTAAAGGGTGGATATAGGTGTACACGGACTTCAGGTGAAGTTTTTCGGGGCTCAGCATCATAGCGGCGGCGGTGGGAAGTTTTCGTAACAGAATTACGCAAGTTTATCGGTTGATGGATGTTCAGCTGAAGATGGTTTTAACTGCTTTTACAAGGGATCTTGAGAAGGATATGAATGGGAAACACGATAGCAAACGGCTGCAGACGAAGGGTTTGTACGAAAAGTTTACTGTGGTTGTATTCATTCTGATGATGAAATATTAAGCAGAAGTGATGCTGCAGGAAAAGTTAAAGAGGGTGGATTGGCATCCGGAGGAGCTTAGGAATATGAGGGATTCGTTGGGTTTTAATGATCCAATTAAAGTTGTCTGAATGCAGTTTTGGCTTTGTTATCGAACTTGTGATGGAAGGTGGTTGCATCGATTTTGGAAATATCAGACTTTGATAGAATATAACGTTTATAGGGACGAACACTTAAGTCCCTTATAAAGGGAGGTATGGGCATAACTTCCTTTTTTTGAAATACGTGTCACTTAGGCTGGTTGGGTAGTAGCGGGAGGCAGTGTCATCATTTGACAGGAGTGGGCGATAGTTTTATTCTCTTCACTGGTCAGTCATTATCATTGGTTGGAACAGCGCGGAGGTCTAATATCCAAACGGATGTTTTTTCGATCGCAACCATGCACGGCTTCAAAAATGGCTTCAATGTAGCTTCATGTGGTTATAATGTGGAACGAAAATCAATAGATATATGATTCCCTACGACTAAACGCAAATGTGGAAAGTAAAGGAACTGGAGTCCCTCGGCTCATCTGATCAGCAGAAAGAAAGTCGTTCTGGTCTTTGACTTTTCGGTTTCTCGATAACTCAGGGACCAACATTCAGGTTGGTGTTTTGCTTTGGGTTAACTACCTAACCATGGAAAAAAGCATTTGTAACGAACCAACCAATAGCCTCGGAAAGGACTGATTTTATAGCTGACAACCCTGCTAAACGAAAAAAGGACAACGACGTTCGTATGTGAACATAAACGACCTGGAATGTGAGAACATGAAGCAGGAGAGGTGCTAGCGACCAACCATCGGAAGCCATAAACTGCTACAAATCAGACATTACTGCCATCCAGGAAATACGATGGGATAGGTTGAGCAATAAGAGGATGAAAAACTGTGACATCTACAACGGACCGTGTTTTAGTGAGCAGAAACAGCGACAATTCGGATGCGGAATTCTTATACGTGCCAGACTTAGGCAGGAAGTCTTATGTTTCCAAGATTGTAACAATCAGCCAACATAAGCCTTATATAGGCTCACGCCCCAATGGAGGAAAAAGGTGATATAGCTAAGGATTGCTTCTATGAGCTCCTTGACAAAACCTATGAGCGACTACCGAATTACGATGTTAAAATCGTACTGGGAGATTTTAATGTAGAGGTAGGAGATAGAAAGAGAAGACATCTGTAGCATTATTGTCGGAAAACATAGCCTACACACTAAGAAATGAAATGCCACGTTAGAGAGCACACGGTTTCCTCACCACAATATCTATAAGGGGACATGGCGGTCTTCAAGTCAACGAACGGTCAACCAAATTATTCACATTGCGATAGACAAGAGGCACGCATCCACTATTTTTGATACCCGAACATTCCGAGGAGCTTAAATCGACTCGGACCACTACCTTGTTGCTGCCAAGGTTAAAATGCGGATATCTAACATGACACAACAATCCTGAAATACTCTAGAAAAAAATTAACGACGAAAGACTGCAATCGCAAGAGACCTCAAGACCTTAGCGCAAAGCGTACCCCTCAACCACTCGATGAACAATGTACCACCAGCATCGAATGTCGGTTTCTCGCAAGAAACCCCTCGTTTGATGAGGAATGCTGACAAATGCTCCCAGCCAAGGCTAAGCTGCAGGTGAAGATGAGAGCTGCCAAACAGCTCTCTTGGCAGAGAAGAAGGGAAGAACATAGGCTTTTCAGAAAGAAGAAAAAAGAGCGCGATCGAGGATGTAGAGAGGTGGTGACAGAATCTTGTCGAGATGAACAAGAAATTATCGAAGTTAAGACACAGTCGATGCTGAGCATATGGAAGAACCACTTCTGCAGACTGTTACCAACTGTTGATGAACAACATTCCGCTGTCAAGAAGAACGAACCACAATATTGGCAACGACAGCAAAAACTGGCAACCAACCGACCTGAGTAAAGTGAGGAAAGCGATATCCAAACTCAATCTTAATAAGGCTGCCGAAAATGACCGCCTTCCCGCTGACCTTTATAAAGTCGACAGTGATGACTTGGTAAGTAACATCCACCAACTTAAAAGCCTAATCTGTTTGAATGGAAGCGTGGCTGAAGAATGGAACCTCAGTACCGTTTGCCCGATCCCTACAAGAGGAGACCCTCTGAACTGCGCCAACTACAGAGGCATAATTCTTTCTGTCACAATATGTGAACGACTGATCGGCCCTTATCAGTGTGGTTTTAGGCTAAGAAAGCCCACAACCGGTCAATTTTTCACACTTCGGCAGATCCTGGAAAACCCAGGAAGTCCAAATCAATACCAACCACCGCATACGACAGCATTTAAAGAGACGAACTACACAGAGCCATGTCTAGTTTTGCTATACCACCCAAACTCCTCCGTTTGTGTAGGATGGTGAGGGAGAATAATCGCTTCTCCATCAGGGTCGGAAACGACCTCACCGGCACATTCGATAGCAAGAAAGGATTAAGGCAAGGCGATGCTCTGTCATATGATTTCTTTAATTTGATTCTTGAGAGGATTGTGCAAAACTCCCGAACCAACACCAGAGGCACAATTTTCCAAAAACCGTTACAACAACTAGCATACACCGACGTTATTGACATCATTGGTAGGACCCAACGTGATGTCATAGCCACGTTTGCTAGTATAGAGAAGGAAGCGACAAAAATGGGTTCAGCAGTAAATGAGGCCAATGCTGTCAACATGAAAGAATGTCACCATTGACAGATACAACTTTGAGGTAGTACGAGGCTATCTATCTATCTATCTCGGCTCCGCAATTAACTCTGACAACAACAACATTTCCGCTGTTTCTCCCAGCTAGGATAGCAATTCAGTAACAAAGCAAAGATCCCTATCTACGAACCTGATCATCCCAGTCCTGCTCTATGGCGCTGAAGCACGGACCGTATAAAAAGTTGATGAAGAAATCCTTGGTCGATTCGAGAGGTAAATTCTTCGAAAAATCTTCGGTCCGGTTTGTGTTGACGGGCTATGGAGATGAAGATTAAACCAACAATCATACGAGCTGTACGGCGACATAGCCCTGGTCAAAAAAAAAAATCCACATTGGACATTTAAGATGGCTAGGATATGTAGAACGAATAGACACCAATACTCTGGCTAGCAGAGTCTTCGGTTCCCAGCCAGATGTCGGACGCAGTAGAGGAAGACCTCGCCTTAAGTGGTGCGCACAAGTAGAAACCGACCTCAACCAACTTCGAGTGCGCAACTGGAGGCAGTTAGCTAAGGACCGGGTTAATTGGAGAGTTCTGGAATTAACAGATTGTAGCGCCATTTAAGCAAGCAAGCTATGAAGTTTTTGTATCTGAAGTTAATAAATAAATAAAAAATAAAATTGCCATGAGAATTTTCTCAAGACGTTCTGAGTAGACCGTAAGCAGGCTGTCAAAATTCTTGTGCCACAAGTATATCTTCACACAAACAAATGTGTGGAGAAGGTAGGTTTGAACCCCTGCATGAACTTTTAAAGCCAATATTTTAGTTAATTTCCTTTCTGACTACTAGCACTTGTCCAATACTTGCACTTAAAAGTATAACAGGTCATATCCGTTTTAATGAGACCAGTATCCAATGATTCCTACTGTAAAGTGTAATTACCGCCAATCATCTGCAGTCAAAATAGGTTACCAAGTTCATGCTGCTTTGGGTCTACTCTCGTTCCAATCCTACTCAGAGTCTACCCAAGTTCCTTGAACTGAAAGTACCTTAGGAATCGAAGTTTCGATACATCACCGTGATGAAAATAACTGAGACAGAGCGTGTAGTCAAACAAAAGAAAAACCCAAACGCTTTTAACATTCAAACACAAATGCATCCCGTTTAACCGCACTTAAAACTAGTGCCACCCTTTATCAATTCAAATTCAATTTTACACGAATAAAAACATTTTCAAAGTATCTACGTGCTATCAAACACAAAAAGCTCTTCAATCGAACTTTTAAAAAATGCTTCACATGTATCATGTGTAATGACCCCATGTTAAGGGTCGCTCAAGTTTCCATTCGAAAATGTAAACAGTTTACCTATCACAAAATTACACAACTACCCCGTCCAATGTCACATGCAAACTATTCAGTCAACGTGACTCAATTGATGCGAATAAAATACAAGCCCACACCGGCTCTGACAGCCATCCCCTGCATGGAGCTCGCACTTGAAGGCCCAATTTCAATAAACAACTCCGATGGACCAACATAACTACACGAAAGCACAAACACACACTTGAATGACACTAATAAAATTTACAGCTGATGTACCGCTATTGACATATCATAAAATTCTCAGTACCATTCGGATGGCATACAACCCCCTCCGTCCTATTTGGGCGATTGAATTAATCATGAGGATTTGTGTGGGCCAGAGACATCAGGTGCTTGTACAGAATGAGTACATACACGAGAGTTCTAGTACTACTACCATACCGATCGTTAGGCTTCCATACTGCTGACAATGACCACTAGCCTGGCACCAACTGTCATCCTTCAAATATCAATAAAAGCTGGAAACGTCCAGCCAGAGCCAAATTGGTATCCATCGGCCGTAAAATTTACGCCTGTGATTTGATTAAGCATTACAATTCATCGATGTGACAATGACAATGCACAGGCCGCAAATGATGCTGAACACTCGATATCGAGGATACGCATCCTGTACACACATTCCGTCGTCAGAGTGGAGGAATAAATCGATTCCAATTAAATTAACCCTCGGACGGGTTATCCATCTTGGGTCCAGACAGGCTCTCGGATTGTGAAGAATCTTTTGGTTTTATGATTCACCTCTGGAGTTATGGTTGCCAGTGAACGATTGAACTTTGTGGTGTGTTAATGGTGCCGTCCTGAAACAGGGGTCTGAATAAGAAAACAGGGGTTGCCTGTGAAAAGTAAAAGTCATCGATTTTAATTCCGGGTTGAATTAGTCTGGATGACTTGCAGCACATTAAGGATTTAAAGGCGGAAGTGATTGAAAGGGGTGCGGATGCCTCGACAGGCGTTAAGAAAAAAAAAACACTCACATTTTCAAGGGTTGTCAGGAGGTGATTTAAAGGCTGTCCATGTATGTATATGTATGATACAATACTTCTGACCGGGAGGGTGCCTTAATCTAAGTCATTCACAGACACAAAACGTCTCAGAAAAAAGTTTTTTTTTTCTATTTTTTTAGCTTACTGCGTGAACGCGATGAACCTAAGAGGCTTGGAGGTATGTAAATCAGTACCCTAGTTCAAGGATTTTCAAATGGTATTCACCGTTTTATCGGCAGCGAACAGCGCCTGTGAAAGTTTTACCATGACGGAATTCGAGATTCCATCAACATTGATACAGCTTTGCCGCCTTGCACTAGAGGACCAGCGGTGCAACTTACTGTTCAGAAGCAGCTCATTTCAATTTTTCCAAATGTGTAACGGACTAGAACGGACTAGAACAACATTTTCAACAATTTTTCAATTTTTAGTTAATTAAGGACTTCATCGACCTCGGACTTCTACCCTCACTAAGGTGCCATTCGTGGGTTTAAGGTTAAAAAAAACCACGAATGGAACTTTAGTGAAGATTCGACGAAGATTAAACCTTGGAAAACGATGTTTCTTCAGTTTGGTGAATCGAATTGGACCAAAGCTACTAACATAAAGGTCCAAATGCTTGCTCTCCCAGACCCTAATCCTGTCAATCCTACCTTACGGCGACGATTGCTTGACAATTAAGAGGAAAACGGATTAAGCATCGTCGAATCTTTGTTATTGTAGTGAAAGTTTTGAAAAACCTTGACACAGCGAACTTAGGGCGTATAAGATTCCACAATATTCGAGGTATTCCTCACATATATGATGCCTCAAGCTGAATCAGCAAAATTGGTAGAAAATTTTGAAAGAAGGTTTATTTTTTGGAAAAATCCAAACCCGGTCAACCAAGATCACCAAGAATGGTAGAAAACTTCGAGAGTGTTAATCAGAACCCTTTGATGCGTAAGCGCGCAAGTGCCTTAAACATATACTTACCTACTTAAATGGCGCTACAGTCCGGAATGAACCTGGGCCTCAACCAACATGCCTCCCTTATTAGACCGGTCCTTAGCTAACTGCCTCCAGTTGCGCACTCCAAGTTGGTTGAGGTCGGTTTCTACTTGTGCGCGCCACTTAAGGTGAGGTGTTCCTCTACTGCGTCCGACGTCTGGCTGGAAATCGAAGACTCTGCGAGCCGGAGTATTAGTGTCCATTCGTTCTAAATGTCCTAGCCATCTTAAAAGTCCAATGCGGAGTTTTTTGAACAGGGGCATTTCGCTGTACAGCTCGTATAGTTCTTGGTTGAATCTTCGTCTCCATAGCCCATCAACGCAAACGGGACCGAAGATTTTTCGAAGAATTTTCCTCTCAAATCGACAAAGCATCTCTTCATCTTCGCTTTTGAGACGGTCCATGCTTCAGCGCCGTAGAGCAGGACTGGAATGATCAGGGTCTTATATAGGACCTCCTTAGTGGTTCGAGTGAGGGCTTTACTACTGAATTGCCTTCCTAGCCCAAAGAAACAGCGGTTGGCAAGAGTAATTCTTCTTAATAGCGGAACCGAGATAGATGAAGCCCCGTACTACCTCAAAGTTATATCTGTCAATGGTGACGTTCTGTCCAATTCGTCGATGTTGTGTGTCCTTTCGTGTTGACAGCATATACTTCGTCTTGCCCTAATTTACTGTTAAGTCCATTTTTGCCGCTTCCTTCTCTATACTAGCAAACGTGGCTATGACATCACGTTGGGTCCTACCAATGATGTCAATATCGTCGCCGAATGCTTGTAGTTGCACCGATTTTTGGAAAATTGTGCCTCTGGTGTTGGCTCGGGAGTTTTGCATAATCCTCTCATGTATCAAATTGAAGAAGTCACAGCGCATCCCATTGTCAAATACCTTTTAGCTATCGAAAGTTTCGGTGAGGTCGTTTCCGACCCTGATAGAGCAGCGAGAATTCTCCATCGTCATCCTACACAAACGGAAGAGTTTGGGCGGTATACCAAAACTAGAATTTGGTAAAACTTGCGAACATCTTTCCTGGAGTGGCACCTCTCTATATCCTCGATCGCGCGCGTTTTCTTTGCTCTTTTATTTCTCTCTGAAAAGCCGGTGTTCTTCCCTTCTTCTCTGCCTATAGTGCTCAAGGGCAGCTCTCGTCTTCACCTGCAGCTTAGCCTTTTAGGCCTCGTTCTTGGCTGCGAGCATCTGTTGGCATTCCTCATCAAACCAGGGGTTTCTCGTTGGTGGGCGCGAGAAACCTAGCACATCAGTTGCGGCTGATCTAGTGGCTTATTGGCATCGTTGCCATTGTTCTTCGACATTCGAGGCTGGTAGTATGGTGTTAATCGAGAGGTTTAGGGATACGCGTTGCGCGAAGGTCTTGGCGGTCTCTTGTGATTGCAGTCTTTCGACATTAAATTTTTTTACAGTATTTCTGGATAGTTGTGGCATGGTGGATATCCGCTTTCTAACCTTGGCTGCAACAAGGTAGTGGTCTGAGTCGATGTTAGCTCCTCGGAATGTTCGTACATCCACAATACTGGATGCGTGCCTCTTGTCTACCGCAATGTCATCAATTTGGTTGACTCTTCGTTGATCTGGAGACCGCTGTGTCCCTTATGGATATCGAGGTAAGGAAACCGTGTGCTGGCTATAGTGGCATTTCGTTTCATAGCGAAGTCAATTAGCCTAAGTCCGTTACCAGGCGTGTTTTCGTGTAGACTATGCTTTCCGACAATACTGCTAAAGATGTCTTCTCTTCTCCTAACATCGTACTTCGGTAGCCGCTCATAGGTTTTGTCAAGGAGCTCTTAGAAGCAATCCCTAGCTATATCGCATTTTTCCTCCGTCGAAGTGTGAGCGCTTATAAGGCTTACAACGTCGAATTGGGCCTTGATGCGGATTATTACAATGCGTTCGCTAATGTCTTGGAAACATAAGACTTCTTGCCTAAGTCTGGCTCTTATAACAAATCCGCATCCGAATAGTCGCTGTTTCTGCTCACTATAACACGGTCCGTAGTAGATGTAACAGATTTTCATCCTCTTTTTGCCCGGCCATCCCATCGTATGGGATGCCATCCCTGGATGGCAGTAATGTCTGCTTTGTAGCAGTTTAGGGCTTCCGCTAGTTGTTCGCTTGCACCTCTCCTGTTTGATGTTCTGACATTCCAGGTGCAGATACGAACGTCGTTGTCCTTTTTTCGTTTAGCCGTGTCGTCAACAATAAAATCAGTCCTTTCCGAGGCTTTTGGTTGCTTCGTAACCGTTAGATTTTTCCGTGATTGGGTAGGTAACCCAAAGCACAACCCCCAACCTGGAGGGCCAGTTCCAATTTATTAGATACCCCTAGGAAACGGGGCCATCAGTGTCCACTACGTGTTTGAGCGATGCCGTTGCCCTTTCGTTTCATCCGCCACCATATTTGTTCAAGGGACCTGAGTAACCCTTTAAATTCCTAGACAACCTGTTGTCCGAATATGTCAAAGCAGCTTGTCTAGGTTTGCCTGGCACAGCAGGCCGGGTATTCATTCCGTGCCGTTCTGACCTTGCTGTTTACAGTGGTGCTGTTTTTCGTCTTGTTATCAGCACTCGCACTTATCGTTTAGGAAGTCAAATCCGGTTGGATGAGACCAGTACCCGATGGTTACCACTTGGAGGTAAAAATAAGCACTTGATGTGTAGTCAGAGTTACAACACTGGGCATTGCCAAGTTAAAGCCAATCAGAGTCTACCCTCGTTCTACAACACCCAACCATCAACTAAGGATTGCACAAGTTCTGAAAAAGTTCGAACCTTTGAACGGACTAGTTGCCTGTCAACGACGAGATTGTTGTCCAATGCGCCGTCGGTGATGGCCATTCTTAATAGAAGGCAATTTGGACTTCGTCACACGTCACTTGTAGCAAAATATGCACACAGCCGCACAGGTTCAACGAGAGAATACAAAAAAACGCATGCACGAAACTTTGAGCCTGGGTTGACACTTTTGGGTCTTTTGGTGGTAGCGTCCCTTGCTCGAAGGCGAATTCACTGGAGCGTTTGTTTTCACTGAATAATCGTAGAGCCAAATTTTAACTGCCAAGCAAGATAAAAAGGAACAAAAAAATGTGGTGGCTCAATCTGATTTCTGGTGGACACCCTTTCTTCGATACAGCTGTTGTTTCCGAGACTCAACGTCTATCGTACTCTGCCGAACTTAAATTTGAACGAACGCAGCGTTGTGGTAACGTTCGGAATAGAATTTGTTCCCCTTCGAGTGTGAGAGGCGGACGTGGGCCCAGCGGATAGCAATCGACGCCTTCTTACCTCGCGTCGTGATGACAGCACTTGAAATAAAATAAAATTTTCCCGTAAGAGTGGTTGGATCGGACGAGGATTCAGTGGATACCAATCGGCGCCTTATAGCCTCGCGGTGATTATACTCAAACCAATTTTGTTTTGAGCTCAGCCCTTCGAATTAAATGCACCTCCTCGTCTTTACTGTTTGTCGCAACACTACTACTACCAATTTCCACTAGGTAACCACACAAACATTTTTTTTCTCACCTTTCCACGCCAGTCCGTTCGGTTCAGCTGTCTACGTTCGAAAAAAGAAGCCTACGTCTCCAAGACATTTGCCTGCTTCCTAATTCTTCCTTTTCAGAAACAGCGCTAGTCATATCTCTTACCCCGATGAGATCTGAGCGGAGCATTGCCGACCTATTGCGCTCTAAAATGCCTGACGCTTCCGGACATTGGAACGAGGCTCCTTTCCATGACGTCCCACCCTTTATAGCAGATTTGCTGACGTTTGAAAATAAGTCGTTAGACATTTTTTTTCCTCTTGTTTTTCTTTTTTGGTTGTTTCCCACAGCATACTTCCTTCTCTCCGTCACCACTTTAGTCAAGCTAATTTCTATAACCCAGATGACTTAGATTTCCAAGGTAAAATCCAAACCGTCCCTAACGAGAGATTAGCTAAGGATGACATATTTTTTGACATAAGACATGATTGTGTTTTTTTTTTTCAAATTTGATAGCTTTTAACATTCAAAGGTATACCGAATCATAACCAAAATGTCTTCTTTTATTTTTCTCAAACTAAGGACTTTTATCCTTCGTCCTGTAGGATATTGTTCAAGCGCCAACCAAACACCAATTATCACTGTAATCACAGTTGAATTGTAATAAACCTCCCCATGAACTGTTAATTGTACCACACTTCGCCGGCACTTCACAATATGGATATATCCTGTTAGCATTCACTATGAATCGCCTCCAGGAAGAATTGCATCAAACCACGCGCATTCACGAACACAGCCCCCGAATTCAAGTGGAAAAAAATTTTTTTTTAATTGCAAAAGTCATCGAGAAGCAAACGGTCGAAATGCGAATTCGAGATCCAGGTGAACCGGAAACCCAACGTCTGGCATCCGCCAAAAAAAATCCTTCAGTTCGCCATCCTGAAATGGGTATAAATCTGCCAGGAGGTCATAAAGCTCCATCGTTCGCATGGTAGGATGCATGTGCTGGACTTTCGTTTGGTTGCTTTGTTTCATACGCCCGGACTACTCCATTGTTATCCAACGGAGGATAGCTATAGCCCGTCCATTAACAAATAACATCCTTGCTGCTGGTTGGACTTTAATTTTCCGTTTAATGAATTCGGTAATTTGATGATTGCGACGCGAGCGGATATCCGATGACCACCCCCGTGCCGTTCGATTAATTAATTTCGATAAAATCTTTATGAGCTTGCGCCCTCGATTAACCAGAGCAAAGCACATTCGATTGGTGAATCGATTATATTTTCAGTAGAGAAAGGATTTTTCCTGTTTGCTTCTGTAACTCTGTTTGAGGACAATAAATTCCCATTGCAATCCTAGGCAATTTCATTTTGAATGGAACCCCACTGCGTGTGATGTGTTTGATTAGAGCAGCGATGCAGTGATGAGTGTGTACAATATCCTTATCGGAATGTGGCAACATCACGCATCGTCCTTGCCAGCGTATGTGTCTATCTAGCGTTAAATAACTAACCACAGGAGGTTTGGTGAACAATCGTTCAACCCCTGAGCTATCACACATTACGCCTTTTCAATGGTGCAATGGATTCTCTTCCTTATTGCGTCCTGGAGCTATTCGAATCCTGGTAGTGGAACCCCATGCCAGATGTTGGCGTCTCCCCACGTTTTGATTCTGGTATTTCTCACGTCCGTAACGTCGTCGTAACGCCACAGGGATGATGCAATTTATTCAGTTATGCAAATATTTACTACACCGTTTGACTGTGTTGTGTGTGTGTGAGAGGGAGTTCCTTTTTTTTTTTTTGGGGCAGAAGGTACTTTTCATCGTAGTCCTTCATCAGAGAAATGTTCATCCTTTTTTTCTGGAATATTGTCTCGGAACTAATGATTCCTGAATGTACTCTGCCGCTGGCTATCCTTCCATTTGTTCGTCTATTTTTGGGAATTCTTTCATCGGAGTAGCTGACGCAAGTGTTGAGGGAAAGAACTCGTAGATGGAAATCGGATCCTGCTAGGATATTCATTTTTCTCTTTTTCAGATGTCAGATAAATGTTTTTTGAATTATTTAAGAATTTTCGATCGGATTGACTGACGGGGTAATTTATTTTCGGCTCTACATAGACTTGCACTTTCTTCTGAAATTGTAGCTGCCTACGGACTTGAAAGGCTATCACTCAGAGTGTCAAATTAAAGAGACTAAGTAAATGCGATTAATGGATTAGGTTTCCATTTTGTGATAAAAGTTTATATAGGTTGACATTGTTATCCTTTTAACCCATTAAGCGTTTTTTCGACATTTCATCTTCTATGAAAGCAGCATACTTTGTGTGTAAGCCTTAAATGGTGGCGTGACTTGAATTCCTAATAATAATTTTGTGATAAATGTCATCATGGCACAAAACTGTAGGTCCCACCACATGCCAAAACTACATAAACGCTGATAAATCTTTTTGAGAAAAATTTAAGGATCGCAATATGATGGAAATATGAAGATGAAATCTGTGAAAGGATCAGCGATTATTACGAAGCGAAGTCATGCCATTTTAGATTTAAGCCGATTATCATGTACTGTTATTATAAACACACCCAAGTGGTTTTAGGCCGGGAAAGCCCAGAACTGACCAAATCTTCGCACTTCGACAGATTCTGGAAAAGTAAACATGAAAAGCAAATCGATACCCAACACCTATACATCGATATCAAAGCCTCATACGATAGCGTTTATAGAGGCGAACTATACAGAGCCTTGTCTAGGTTAGGTATACCGCTGATTTTACTTTTTGGCTACCTTGGCAAATGTGCTACAGAAAAACAAAGGATTCTGATAGAATGTTAAATAAATTTCCCCTCTAATAGGGACTTCCAAACTTTGACAGCTGGTGGCGGCCATATTGTTTTGCCAAATCCATTGACAAAAATGATTCAACAATACACGCAAATGATAAAATTGTTTAACAAAATGGGTGCTCTGTTAGGGCATCGTTCTGCGAGCTTCACATATTTTACCGTCGCCATTTATAATCGTCCTACCGATAGGACTATTCGCAGTGTGGTGGATAAATTATTTGAGTCCACTGGGTCACTGAATGATAAACCAATACCCCTACGTCGACCAAACGCAATATCTACGAAAAGATCGCCGCTATCCGTGAAAGTGTGCATAAGAATCCGAGGCAATCGATTTCGCGTCGCTCACAAGAACTCAGTCTTTCACAGACCACAACTTGGCGAATTTTGCTTCGTGACCCTGCACCCGCGAAATAAAATTCAAACTGACCCAGGAGCTGTGGGTAAACGATCACGACGTGTGTCTGCAGAATGGGCTCTGGAGCAGTTAGAACATGAACCTAATTTTCGTTGAAGCGATTAGGCCCGATTCTCGATGAATGGGGCTCTGGAGCAGTTAGAACATGAACCTAATTTTCGTTGAAGCGATTAGGCCCGATTCTCGATGAATGGGTGCGTCAACAATCAAAATTCTCGAATTTGGAACGAATTGGGAGATTAGGCCCGATTCTGGATGAATGGGTGCGTCAACAATCAAAATTCTCAAATTTGGAACGATACCAATCCAAATGCCTATGACATCACGTTGAGTCCTACCAATGATGTCAATATCGTCGGAGTATGCTAGAAGTTGCAACGATTTTTGGAAGATTGTGCCTCGGGAGTTTTGCATAACCTTATCAAGAACGAGACCGAAGAAGTCACATGACAGCGCACCGCCTTTCCTAAATCCTTTCTTGCTATCGAATGTGCCGGTGAGATCGTTTCCGACAATGATGGAGCAGCGAGAATTCTCCACCGTTACAGACGGACGAGTTTGGGCGATATCCCAAACCTCGACATGGCTCTGTATAGTTCATCTCTATTAATTCTGTCGTATGCGGCTTTGAAATCGATGAATAGGTGGTTCTTATCAAATTGGACTTCTTGGGTTTTTTTTCCAGGATCTGCCGAAGTCTGAAGATTTGATCGGTTGTAGACATTCCTGGCCTAAAACCACACTGATAAAGGACGATCAGGTTGTCGGTTTCAGGCGTTCACATATTACGGCAGATAGGATTTTGTAATCGATGTTGATGAGACTTAAGCCTCTGTAGTTGGCGCAGTTCAGTAGGTTTAATTTTTTGATCGGTCAAACCATGCTGAAGTTCCATTGTTCAGGCATACTTTCATTCGACCAGATTTGGGTAACGGGTTGGTGGATGTTACCTACCAAGTCCTCTCCGCTGGCTTTATAAAGCTCGGCGGAAAGGCCGTCATTCCCGCCAGCCTTGTTAAGCGTCGGCTGCTTTCGCTGTCGTTGCCAATATTGAATCGTACGTTCTGCCTGACAGCGGAATGTTGTTCTTCATCGCCGTTTAACAGCCTGTAGAAGTGATTCTTCCATATCCTTAGCATCAACTGTGTCTCAACTACGATATTTCCTTGTTCATCTCTACAGGATTCTGTTCGAGCTTCGTATACTCGGTTTTGACGATTTACAATCTGATAGAACTTGCAATTCTCGTCTTAATCTGCTGCTTAGCTTTGTAGGTCTAGTTCTTGGCTGCGAGCATCTGTTGGCACTTATCATCAAACTTGTTGGCATCGTTGTCATTGTTCTTCGACATTCAATGCTGGTGGCTTGATGTTTATCGTATTTCCTGGATGGCAAAACTGTCTGCTTTGTAGCAGTTTAGGGCTTCCACTAGTTTTTCGCTCGCACAATGTTTAATGTTCGCACATTCCAAGTGCAGATAGATCGTCGTTGTCCTTTTTTCGTTTAGCAGGCTCATCAACAATAAAATCCGACATTTCCGAGGTTATTGGTTGCTTCGTAACTAGTGGATTTCTTCCATATGGGGGGGTGGGTAGTTAACCCAAAGCACAACCCCCAAACCTAGAGGGTCAGTTCCATTTTATAAAATTCCTGGCACACGATGCCATCAGTATAAGTTCCAAGATTTAGCGCTTCCTTTGACCTTTCGGTTCATCCGCCACCATCTCTGTTCAAGAGGCCTGACTTACCCTTGAAATTTCAAGACAACCTGTTGTCCGAAAATATCGAAGCAGCTTGTCTAGGTTCGCCTGGGGCACCAGGCCGCGTGCCATTCTGACCAGGCTATTCACAATGTTGTTGTTTTTCGTCTTGTTATCAACACCCGCACTTATCGTTTAGCAAGTCAAATCCGGTTTGACAGGACCAGTATCCGATGTTTACCACTTGGAGGTAAAAATAAGAACAATTGATGTGTATAGTCAGAGCTTCAAAAGCCAATTAGAGTCTACCCTCGCTCTAGAACATCTGCCTCCGCATAGTTCAAATTTTATCACGGGCATATCTTCGACCCGCTCCTTTCCTAACCTGTACTCTCCTATGTTGTGGTTCATTACACACTTAACACATCTTGGAAGCTTGGAGGCTGAGCATTTTTTCAGTCGCTTTTTTGTGACCTTTAAAGACATTATGCAGGAAAATTCACAAGCATAACCGAAGTTATGATGGTATAACTTCTGTAAGGTTGTTTTAAGCTTCCGGAGATTTGTGTAGATGTACTATACGTTAAGATGTTTCGTCAGAACTTTGCACGAAGTTAATCCGATGCATAACGTAGAGCTTACAAATGAAGGATTAAGCTTGGAAGTTGGGGACTATTATACACTTCAACTTTTGCAGCTTATTGGGGTGATAGCTGTACAAACAATATCGGTAGTTTCCGTATCTCCCATCTGGCCTTTGCTGTGATGAAAACCGGAAGGTATCAATACCCATAAATATTATCGAGATTCGATATAATTAGACATACCCATCCAGTACAGTCTATTTATTGTTCCAAATATCTACTGCAAGACAAAACGCGTTCTGAGAAATACATTTGTACCACCCCCGCTATCTCGAAAATCATCTCAAACTATTCGCGTTAATCCTCCAATAATAACCTCCAAAAATTATAGATAGGTGCCAAGGACCCAAATTCATTTCAAATTCACTAATCCAAGGGGTGCCTAAATTATCACCATTCCTCCAAACGGACGGATGTATCTTGTTTTTTATTATTCATCACGAAACCCTTTTTCCTATCGTAAGCTGTCAGGTCGCATTAAAAACGGAAAAAAAAAAACGAGTGAAAGAAATATTTTCCAAATGGAAATGGATTCCTTTACAAATGTAGGCTACACCAAAGTGGGTGCAGGCGTTATGATAATGAGAACGGAACCCACATAATGTATCTACGAGGTAAACAACAGCAATCTATAGAATAGGTCAAACGCAGATTGTGTTCCAGATCAAGCTGGTCGTGTATTCTAGAACCCAAGCAGAGACTGGTTGGGAGAGAGAAATAAAAAGGCTTTTCCGATAGCTGCCAACAAAACTAAAGTCAAGATAAGAACGGGACGATTTGTAAACTTTTTCAAAAGTAGGGTCTAACTACGATGCTTTGGTATGGACGGTGATATTTTGTGATTCCTTTGCCCTTTTTGTCACATGAAACAAATGGAACTGTCAATTGAATTCATTTTCCCTCCCTGCATGTCCTTTAGGGGACAATAAATGGAATAGCTATATAAAGGCATCCCTCTGGAGAGTGTGGTGGACGTCGACAAATGTCCTTAAATTGAATCAGTAAATATAAATTCTGTTGTCTAACGGATTGTCTCAAGGGGTATTTCTGTAGAGGGGAAATTCAAAAGGGGAACAGCTATTTGTCTGCAAAAGCTCAACCTGGTGTGGTGAATTTCGGGAATAAACTTTCACAGATGCATCCAATTCTTGTGGGCCATTCTGGTGATGGTCGGTTTGTTATTCATATGCAAATGCAGAGTTTTACGAGAACATAAACATGAGCTCTGTAAGGGAAAACTATTATTTTGGAAATGTATCAACATGGGTAGGAAAGATCGATTGGAGCGGTAGGTGATTGGGGGTTTAGATTCTTTTTTTACGACCAGATACGACTTAGGATTTAAAATATTCATAAAAGTTGTTTTATGCTTGGACATGAATAGTAAATAAATGTAGACTGTCATGATGTTGATGGCATGGGTATGCTCAATAACTTTTTTTTTATTTCCTTAACTGAAATAAACATCGTAAAATGAATGTCCTTGACGAAGGGGTGACAAGGACCATTAAATGGTGTGTTAACTGTCAACTTTATGTTGGAGTGACTGTGAAAAATTGATTTTCCTGGGCCTTTGATTTACTAACTTGTTTTTCTTTTATGAAGTTACTTGTTGGAGACGATACAGTGTAATTGGGAACCCATTTTTGTGACGCGGAACTGTAATAATGAGGATTCAATCAGTCTATCTAAAAGATAGGCGATCCCATTTTGTTATGTTCTTCAATCAGGACATAAACAACAAAATGTGTGTATAAACAGCAAAAATGCTAGTTGTTAGCCTCTCAGCTATTCAGTTGAGCAAATTGACTCTCCTCCAACCAAGACCTCAGTGGCGCAAGTGGTAGCAAGTGGCTCACGAGGATACAATCTGAATCTCCGGTTAGGGAATAAAAATTGTTTGAAATAATCATACAGAGAACTGAACCGTTCAATCTGATGAGGATGGAATCTGACGAGGACACTTGGTAATGTCCGAAATAGCTATAATTCTAACCAAAATTGTGCTGACTGTATACAAGTTGTTTTTGCAATTTCGATCATTCAATTGATAATCGGCAAAAACTTCCCAACAGAAATTGCCAGGGGCTGTCCCCATAAAGCGTTAGAATCGTTGTTACACCTAACTTACCCACTACCATCAGGACTATTGTTGCTTAATGTAACGCAGTGATGGAAGGAAGAAAAGAAGTTGCAAATATTTTTGGGACGATGGGAATTAGATTAGAGGAAACGAAAAAGTGTAACGAAGAAGAGACAACTACAAATGTGTTTATAACATTTAGGCATAAGATAAAACGCTTTCTATATAGTTTCCCCATCCCTGTTCTCCTCTTTGTTTTATAGTTCATAGCGTTCCTACAATCCGACCGTTGCGGTCGGTCGTATACAGTCTCACTTCTTCCGCGTTGGAACTCACACTAGATTTTGTAAAGAAGCGAACCTTTCGAGTCAACTAAGTGGACTCGTACTACTAAGTACGAGTTCTCTTATGCAAATCAGGAAAGCGACAGCACCTACGGGTTTTTTCAATGCTACCCGATCAATTTAACGTACGGTAAGTGTACACAAATCTCTGGGAGCTTAAAAACAACCTTACAGAAGTCATACCATCATAATTTCGGTTATGCTTGTCAATTTTCGTGCATAATGTCTTAAACAGGCATCATGCTCTAACAGATCTCAAAGACACATCGACAGCAAAAATGCTCAACCTGTGTGCACAAGTACTATATAAGGCCTACAGAAATAATAGCTTGTGGAAATTAAGTTTTATTGCCTTATAGAGGAATGATTGCTAGCCTGGTGGGTCTTCTTTTTTGTGCTTATTTACCGAAGTGGATCTACAGTGCCTGGTGGGTCTTCTTTTTTGTGCTTTATTACCGAAGTGCCTCTCCAATTAGTGCGGTACTTAGCTAACTGCCTCCAGTTGCACACTTCAAGCAGGTTGAGGTCGGTATTTACTTGTGCGAGCCATCAAAGATTATAAAAACACATACAGGCGACGCATTGAGAACAAAAAACAGAAACTTTTGTTCACCAGCTTCATGGTACGGGCGGGCGGTACACACGTGCACACATGAGAAACGAGATCAAAATTATATGGCGGGCTGTGCCAGTATGACCCGCCATAGAACAATTTTTCTTGTATGCAGTGCGTCATCCGTATGGCTTTATAATCTTTGGTGCCATTTAAGGCGATCTCTACTGCGTCGAACGTTTGGCTTGGAAACGAAACGTCCAAAGCGTTCTAGAGTCATGTCGCTGCATGTAGCTCGTATAGATCTTATAAGGAAATGTATTCTCCATTAGCCTGTACAGGCGTGGCTCTGTATAGTTCGTCTCTATAAGTGCTGTCGTATTTGGTTCGATATCGATGAATAGGTGCTGGGTATTGATTTGGACTTCTTAGGGTTTTTTTATCAGGTTCTGCCAAAATGTGATCCTTTCCTAAAACCACACTGAAAAGGGTCGATCAGGGTGTTGGTGAACGGTTTCAGGTATTCACATAATATTATGGAAGATATGATGTTGAAGCCTATGTTGAGGAGACAAATACATATATAGTTGGCGCAGATCAGAGGGTCTCCTACATGGATCGCGCAAACCATGCTGTAGTTCGATTCTTCAGGATACGTCAATCCGACCCGAGTTGGCTTATGAGTTGGTGGATGTTACTTACGGAAGTCATCTCCGCCGGGCTTATAAAGCTCAGCGATAATGCCGTAGTTTCCAGCTGCCTTGTTAAGCTTGAGCTTAGATATTCCTATCCTCACAACACTTGGGTCGGAATATTGTTTGCAATAATCGTTGAACAGCCTGCTGAAGTTGTTCTTCCATATCCTCAGCATCGACTAGGTCTCAACATTTCCTTGTTCATCTCGACAGGATTCTGTTCGAACCTTGTATCCTTCGCTTTGACGTTTCCAACTTTCGTAAAGCTTGCGAACAGCGTTCCTGGAGTGGCACCTCTTTATATCCTCGATAGCGCGATTTACTTGCTCCATTTTCTTCATTCTGCAAAGCCGGTGTTCTTCCTTCAATCTTTGGAGCCTAGTGGCAGCTCTCGTCTTCACGTGCAGCTTTGCTTTGTATGCCTCGTGCTTGGCTGCGGGCATCTGTCGGCATTCCTCACCAATCCACGTGTTTTCTCCTGTGGTCGCAAGAAACCTAACACATCAGTTGCAGCTGATCTAATGGCTTGTTGGCATCGTTGCCATTGTTCTCCGACATTCGATGCTGGCGGTATGGCGTTAATCCAGAGGTTAAGGGATACGCGTTTCGCGAAGGCAAGGCCTAGGCGATCTTTTGCGATTGCATTCCTTTGGCATTAAATTTTTTCACAGTATTTCTGGGTTGTTGTGGCGTCGTGGATATCCGCATTCTTACATTGGCTGCAACAAGGTAGTGGTCCGAGTCGATGTTAGCCCCTCGGAAATGTCGGACATCCAAAATACTGAATGCGTGCCTTTTGTCTATCGCAATATGATCAATTTGGTTGACCGTTCATTGATCTGGAGACCGCTATGTCCTCTTACGGATATCGAGGTGAGAAAACCGTGTGCTGGATATAGTGGCATTTCGTTCCACAGCGAAGTTGATTAGGCAAAGTCGCTTGACAGACGTGTTATCGTCTTCGATGCAATTTCCTAAAATTTTGCTAAAGATGTCTTCTCTTCCTACCTTTGCGTTACAATCTCCCAGCACGATTCTAACATCGTACTTCGGTCTTTCCCCAACATATGGCTTAGGTTGGCAAATTTGAGCTTGATGCGATTGTTATAATGCGTTGGCTAATGTTTTGAAATCAAAAGACTGCTTGCCTAAGTCTGGTACTTATAACAAATCCGCATCCCAATAGTCACTGTTTCTGCTTACTATAACACGGTCCGTAGCAGTTTTTCATGGTCTTTTTGCCAGGCCCATCCCGTCGTATATCCTGGATAGCAGTAATCTCTGATTTTTAGCAGTTTAGGGCTTCCGCTAGTTGTTAGCTTGCACCCCTCCTGTTTAATGTTTTCACATTCCAGGTGCTGATACGAACTTCGTTGTCCTTTTTTCGTTTGACATGGTCGTCAACAATAAAATCCGAATTTTTCGAGGCTATTTGTTGCTTCGTTAAAACAGTTTTTTCCCTGGGTGGGTAGTTAGCCCAAAGCACAACCCACATACAGCATATTGCATGGGGCCTGTACCAGTTTATTGGATACCCGTAGGGCACGGACCCATCAATATCCACTATGGGATTGAGCTCATTCACCACAATCTCTGTTCAAGGGGATTGACTTTCCCTTGAGATTCCTTCATCACTAGTTGCCTGAATATGTCGAAACAGCTCATTTAGGTTTTTCACTTTTTCCATCTTAACTGGCACTCAATGGATGCCAAAGTTGACACCAACTTGGGAGTTCATCTGCTGCCTCCTGGAAATGGAATATAGGTATATGTGTGACTTCACGTCTTCTCATCTTGTGCCTCCGAGACTGTACGCAGGTATTGAGACTATATCTACGGTCAGGGTACTAAGCACTCAGCGGTCGCCACAAGAACGCTGGGAGTTTGAGTTGTTTGGCATCAGCTAGGATAAAACTCAGGGTTTCATATAATCACGTTGCCTACCATTTGACCATTTAAGCTTTGTCCCACCCTATTGGCATTTCTAGAAATTTGTTGCCATCTTAGCTTCATTCATTAGGAAGCAGCTTGGTGGAAAAGGTGTAGTGCACTTGGGCACTGACACTCTATCGAGCTTAAATTCTTGTTATACCTAGCAATTGCATGATTTTATCGTGCCAAGTATATACTGAACTCAGCGGAGTTTAACATGACATGCCAATTAATTTTCAATAGTTTTCAGTTCCTATAAACAATATCAAACCAAGTTAATCGATATCCATTTCAACTCTATACACCTCCAATCCCCAAAACTTTGCTCTGAGCAAACATCAACAAAACCCCAACAGCCATTAACCATCCACTCAAAACCTCCAAACAAACCAATACCCAATCAGTGTCTTCGCGCAACATATAACTTCAGGTACTTGCACTAATTCGAATGCCATACACGTCCAATATTTACCAAGGATAACCATCCTCTGAATAATACACGGTTAATTAAAAGTCCATTTCATCTTGGGACGTTTCTCTGGCCCCCATCCTACCCATGCCAACACACCCACAATTTGCCATGTAAACAACCATCCACTCACGTAAATTAAATTCACTTAACCGTAGAGCACAATCATCAGCGCTCCACCCTCCCACATACATAGCATACGTCTTAAGGATGCACAGGTAAGGCGAAGGCGTCATCCCATTATAATTTCAACATAACCACCCTCATCCCGGTGCCGCACTACAAAGGACACTCAAGCATAACCAACCGCATTCATAGGCGAATAAATGAAAACAAACCCATGCTACTGAGTTCAATTAACACATCCACCTCCTTGCACACAGTCATGTCCTTGTTAGCACTACCCTGCGATCGATTTCGAACGTCAGAAATCAGCCGCAACTCATGGGAAAATAACTTTTATGGGACATTTACATAATTTCCCCTAGTCCTCATGTCTTGTCTGGCAGCCAATTCGAATTCCGCGAATTGGAAGAAACAATATGGCGGGGGGCGATAGTCGAACTCCAATACACACACGAGCCGAGTTCATATCAAAACCATTTTCGAAATGAAACTAAATAAGCGGTTCGCAGGCACTAGGAACAGATCGCTACCTTGCCACAACCCCTGCCTATAGGCAATAAGAGTTTATGGTAATAGTCGGAGCGTTATTCTGTGCTAACGAAATTGGGGGACTCTACTGGCTTCCAGGATGGCAAGAGGATAACGACTGTTTTGAAATTGTTTTCACGCAAAAAAAAAATGGAAGCGTTGTTAGCGAACGATTTAAATTGATTGTTTCATGCCGTATGGTGGTGTTGGTGGGTAGCCCTTTCGGGGTCCAAAGTAAGTTGGTTGGGAACACTCGAATCGGGGACATATGTCGAGGTATTAAGGACATTTAAATGGAATGCGCGTAATTTGAAAAAAAAAACAAGAACGTTGGTTGAGTGTTTTTTTTAATAGAGAGATGGGCGAGGGTGAGGGTGTTATTTTTTTTTGACATTCTTGGATGGTGTGAATTTGGAACGGAGTAATGTTATTGTAAGTGTCCTTGTTAGGAGAAGAAATAGCTACCACTTGGTATCTCTGAACTAGAAATTCAACAGTGATCGACAAAATGATTCTTTGCAACGGATGATTAAATTTTAAGGGCCGATGTGGAATGTGAACCACACCTAAACGTCAAGTTTTTTTCTGCACTTCATTTGACATTTCTCAAAATCAGACCAACTCAATTTCAACCCTGGAAAGATACACAATCGATAAACGCGTTAAAGTTATTCAGGCTGATTATGAAAATGGGCGTTCAAATCAAAATGCATATCGTGCACTTCGTGATTTTTTCGGTCAATTTAATCGTCTAAATGTGCGTACAATCGGACAGATCGTGCAAAAATTTGAGCAAACCGTGTCTGTAGGAGATGTGAAAAGACCAGTACATGCTCGTACAGCTCGTACTGTAGAAAATATTGCTACTGTTAGCAATAGTGTGGCTGAAGAGCCGTCCACCTCAACTCGTCGTCGTGCCCAACAATTGCACCTCTCACGCTCGTCGTTGATGACCATTATGCATAAAGACTTTACACGCTTGCAAGGTGCAACTGATTCGAGAACTAAAGCCTCTTGAGTCAAACCATTTCGAGCGTCGTCAATGGTCAGAATGGTGACGAGAAATGGCAACAGTGGTTGATCAATTTTCGAAGAAAATCATCTTCAGTGACGAGGCACATTTTGACCTCAGTGGATTCGTCAATTAGCAGAATTGCCGCATTTGGGCGAATGATAATCCAAGAATTATTGTCGAAAAACCAATGCACCCACAAAGAGTGCCTGTTTGGTGCGGTTTATGGGCTGGCGGCATCAGCGGGCCGTATTTTTTCCAGAATGATGCCGGTCAGGCAGTTACTGTGAATGGGGTTCGCTATCGTGAGATGATAACAAACTTTTTATGGACCGAATTGGAAGATAGGGATGTTGACGATAATTGGTTTCAACAGGACGATCCCACTTGTCACCCACCTAACGACACAATGGCTCTTTTGCGCGACAAATTCAATGGCCGTGTTATCTCACGTGGTGGCGATGTCAATTGGCCGCCAAGATCATGCGAGTTGACAACGTTGGACTTCTTTCTTTGAGGTTATTTGAATGACAAGGTGTAAGTCGATAAGCCAGCGACAATTCAAGAGCCAAAGGACGAGATAATTCGGCACATTAACGACATAGAACTTCAATTATGCCTAAGCGTCATCGAAAATTCGGACCATCGGATGGCGGTGTGCCGCCGAGGTCACGGATACCATTTGGCCGATATATTATCTCATACATAATTGAACCATTCCAGTATTATCATAACAAAAAGAAATGACAGTAATTTTTGGAATAATTTGTGTTTTATTCAAAATCAACATCGGCCCTTTAAATTTAACCATCCTTCACTTACACCTATCTTCATACCTTGGGAATATTAACCAGCTCTATGCACCTCTAAAGGATAGCTTGCGAAAAGACTTTTTTGTCATAAGATTTTCCTTGCTTAGCGTCGTCCAAGTTCTAACTGCCTTTTGGAGATACCTGAGAAAACTTGGACTAGTCGAGAGGTTATTTAAGGAATCTAGACGTCTCGGAAATCTGCTCTATTTTATCACAGAGCTAGAGACTTCTCTGTGAACCCTGTACTAATGGATTTTTATAAAGCTGCAGTCTTACAAAAATGGTGTAATTATTATCTATACACATCTGTATGAGGCCAGGAAAGTCGACAACCGATCAAATTCTCACACTTCGGCAAATCCTGGAAAATAACACAAAACGTCCAAATCGATGTCCACCACATATTCATCGATTTCAAAGCCGCATACGACAGCGTTTATAAAGACGAACTATACAGAGCCATGTCTAGTTTTGGTTTACCGCCCAAACTAGGCCGTTTGTGTAGGATGACGATGGAGAATTCTCGCTGCACCATCATGGTCGGAAATGTCCTCACCAACACATTCGATACCAAAAAGGATGTAGGCAAGGTGATGCGCTGTCATGTGACTTCTTCGATCTCATTCCTGAGAAGGTTTTGCAAAACTCTCGAGCCAACACTTGAGGTTCAATCTGCCAAAAATCGTTGCAACTAATAGCATACGTTGACGATATTGAGATCATTTGTCGGACTCAACGTGATGTCATAGCCACATTTGCTAGTATAGATAAAGAAGCGGCAAAAATGGGTTTAGCAGTAAATGAGGGCAAGACCAAGTATATGCTGTCAACACGAAAGGACTCACAACATCGACGAATCGGACAGAACGTCCCCATTGACGGAAATAACTTTGAGGTAGTACGGGACTTTGTCTACTTCGGCTCCGCTGTCAACTCTGACAATAATAACTCGACAGAAATTAAACGAAGAATTACTCTTGCCAACCGCTGTTTCTTCGGGCTAAGAAGGCAATTCAGTAGTAAAGCTCTCACTCGAATCACTAAGGAAATCCTATATAAGAGCAGGACTGGGATGACTGCTCTTCAGCGCTGAAGCATTTACCGTCTCAAAAGCGGATGAAGAAGTCCTTGGTCGATTTGAGAGGAAAATTCTTCGTAAAATCTTCGGTCCCGTTTGCGTTGACGGGCTATGGAGTCAAAAATCTCCAAAATTTAAATTTAAGATGGCTAGGACATGTAAAGCAAATGGACACCAATACTTCGGCTCGCAGAGTCTTCGATTCCCAGCCAGACGTGGAACGCAATAGATGAAGACCTCGCCTTGTGTGGTTCGCACAAGTAAAACTCGACCTCAACCCACTTGAAGTGCGCAACTGGCTAAGAACCGGGGTAATTGGCGAGGCATGTTGGATGAGGGCCAGGTTCATTCCGAACTGAGTAAATTAGTAGTTTTCTGTGATGACATTTATTTTCAGTCGTGGTTTGCATATGAAGACTTTTGATCTTCATCGAGCTGGATAGTTCAACATTCTGGCCTAATACGCTTTTCATATTACGTGGCATTTTCCAAAGTTTGAAGCAGAAAATATTTTGGCCATTTAGCCACTTCCTAGCTTTTCATTGCCGTTGTAGTTTCTATTACAGCTCTGCCGTCAACTCTAAGATTTCAGTTTGTTTCTGTCCCCGAAAATTCAGCGCCACTACCTAAAAACCCTGAGTGGACACAGCTACTCCCTGATATTCACAAAGACAAGACAAGGCATCCAATAGGCGTGGAATATCCTTGCATTTAAAATAAAAAAATTCTTGTAGTAAAATCTCCTTAAATTCCAGTCAATTAAAGTCTTTTTATCCACCAGCGATTCTTTCAATTGAACTTGCCCATGATACCCAAGGATAAGTTCTTCGTAAGTTACTCCCAATTTGTCAGTTTACATCACCCACGTCTATCGATCAATTAAAAACAATTCTCCTCGGATACGCTGCTGTAATAGTTTCATCGTTTGCCTTCATTTATCCGAGATCCCCAGAACAGATACCCGAAGCTGGGAATTATTAATGCGGCCATCACTCATCGCAGTCAGGCGTCTTTTTTACGCTGCTCTTCCAGACGTCTTAGTTTTTCCTCCTATCGTTCTCTCTATATCCTCGCTATATCCTCGCTATTAACTAATTTATCCCTGCTTCCAGTGACCATCATCACCCTCGAAGTGTATAGTTGAACCTCATCCCCAAGGTCCTTCTACGATGGACCTCAACTGGACAAACAAAATTCTATTTTCCGGTCAGAGTAGTCCAAAGATGGATTTTGTTAGCTTAGTCTCTATCAATGTGTTCGCAGGATATACACCCCCTACACACACATACACACCATCAATAGCTGCGGCACAAAGGAAGCAACTCATTTCATTAATTTGCACATAATTTTCCATCTGAGTGCACCACTTGGTTGGCAAATTTCTACAAACTAATTCAATTTATAGCCAAGCCAGATTGGGTATTCTCCCATCCTGGCGGATGAAGGACGACGCGAAGGCACACCACTGTCTATATGTGTGTGGCTGTGCGTGTGCACTCATGTGAAGTGAATTAGAGGCTCCACTTTAAGTTGCACAAATTAATTGAGTTATGAAATCAACATACTACAGCCACGCTGCAGAGGGTAAATATCCTTTAACCCATACTACTGCAACCCGCACCATTACCACTATCATGTCATGATGAGTTTGACTTTTAGTTCCTTTTTTTTTTTAATTATTCAGGACCACTCACAAACTATATACGTACACCTTCCGACGGGGTATACATTCAAAGCCGCTCAACCGAAACGATGACGACGGAGATGGATTCAATGGTGGTAATCATTGGGGAAGGCTACGCGCACCCAAAGTAAAGCTCCTCTTCAAGATAAAAGATTCCAAATTGCATTCTTGCAAAATTATTCATTAGTACATCCAAACAAAAAATGAGGAGAGAGAGGAAAACAAAAAACAACAGCGACGTCTATCCAGCCTCTTCCATGGCAGCCTCAAGGATGCAGTGGATTAAGGTTTTCCGGTAGGTTACTGGGAAGGGGGGTTTGGTAAATCTTAGACTACCCTGCGAAAGGATGAAGGAAAATGTGAAAGTAATTATCTGCTGGTAAAAATTTCATAAAAATTAGTCCGTTATCTCTGTGTTTTCGAGGATTGTTCGGGCTCATCCTGGTGTGAGCGTTGTGTGGCGCTTATTTTGGCCCGAAGCCAGCAATTTTCCGTTATCTGCCACTATTACCGGGTTCTTAACACGTCGGATTATTGTTAAATTGCTGGCGGGGGGCTGGAGTAGTAGTGGAGGATTAGGGTCGAGTGAATTTTTGAACTTTCCCGATAAGCATCTTAAAGGGGATGATGGGATACTTTTAATTTTTTTTTTGTTCTGTGCCCCACACATAGGGTTGGGGTGGGGGTCTGGAGCAAGTGAACCTTAATTCAATTTGAATTGTCGTTGTGTTGCGTATCTTGGTGCTGAAGTGGTAACTATTAGTTGAATCCCTGGGGTGTAATCGTGGTTGGAATTACAAGCGAGAGATGGGTGGGTGTGGAAATTTTATTTGTCCCCATCCTGATTCCAAGACGTCTGGTTGACTGATGTCGGGAAAATTGAGTTAATCTTGATGGAGGAAAAGTTTAACTACTTGGTGGGGGAATAGTTGGAACGGGGTGGTTGGTTAGAGGTGCTCCCTGGGTGGTCATTTTGTGGAGATAAGACGGATTTTTACAAGAAGACGTTTCTTTAGGGTTGAAAAAATCTATACCCAACATTGTAGTACATAGAAATGCAATCCCAAGTTCTAAAGGGTGCAAGGAAAATGTGAAGGGTCCATCTAGCTATCAGACAACTGAAGTCGTAAAGGAAGGGTAGCAGATGACGTGGTTTCATGCAGTGGGAATCATTTGTCTGGTTCGGAGACGAAGTGCTTGTCATTCAGATGCTTCTGTTGAAGACTGGCTTGTAAAGCCCATGTATAGAGGTTGCTTTTGCTTTATTTTATAAGACTGACTTAGCAATAAACTCAAAAAAATTAAATCCAGATTCTGTATTTCTACAAAAGCTGATAAGAAGAATCCAAAAAAAGCTTTATATACCAAATCTTGGGTTTCCCCGTTGTCCTGTCTAAAATTTTACAAATGTTTCAAAGAACACGCATAGATAAAATAATTTAAAAAATACTTACTAACTTACTCAAGTGACGCTAGAGTCAAAAAGGAACCTGGGCCTCACCCAACATGCCTCGCCAATTAGCCAGGTTCTTAGCTAACTGCCTCCAGTTGCGCACTTCAAGTGGGTTGAGGTCGATTTTTACTTGTGCGCGCCACTTAAAGCGAGGTCTTCATCTACTGCGTTCCATGTCTGGTTAGCAATAGAAGACTCTGAAAGCCGAAGTATTATTGTCCATTCGCTTTACATGTCCTAGCCATCTTAAACGTCCAATGCGGAGTTTTTTGACCATGCCATCGGCTAATGAACGTGAATTTCAAACCTCAAGACTTTACAATTAGCATTGTCCTCAGATAACCGCACACTGTTGGTTGCTTGTGGTCGGTTTCCACTGGTGTGCGGTCTTCCCTGACTGCATCTGCCAGGAAATCGAAGACTCTGCAAGCCGGAGTATTGGTGTCCATTCGTTCTACATTTCCCAACCACCTCAGACGTCCAATGCAAAGTTTACTGACTAAGGGCATGTCGCTCTACAGCTCGTATATGTATTGGTTAAATCTTCGCCTCCATAGCCAGCCAACGTCCGGCTTGCGAAGATTTTCCGAAGAATTCTCGAATCTACCAAGGATTTCTTCATCCGCTTTTGACCTGATCCATGCCTCACAGCCATGAGCCAGGACTGGAATGATCAGGGGCTTATATAGGTTCGCCTTAGTAGTTCGAGTGAGGGCTTTACTACTGAATTGCCCTCTAAGCCCGAAGAAACAGCGGTTGGTAAGGAGTAATTCTTCGTTTGATTTCTGATGAGATGTTGTTGTCAGGGTTAATAGCGGAGCCGAGATAGACAAAGTCCCGTAGTACCAAAAGTTATTTCTGTCAATGGTTAACAGTTAAACCAATTACTGCCGCTTCCCTCACTATACTAGCAGACGTGTCATAGCCACGCTGATTCCTAATAATGATGTCATTCCGTCGGCGTATGCTAGTAGTTGCCCCGATTTTTGGAAAATTGTGCCTCTGGTGTTGACTCGTGAGTTTTCCGACCCGGATGGAGCAGCGATTTTTCTCCATCGCCATCCTACCCAAACGGAGAAGCTTGGGTGGTATAGCAAAACTAGACATGGCTCTGTGTAGTTCGTCTCTATAAATGCTGTCGTATGCGGTGGTGGGTATTGATTTGGACTTCCTGGGTTTTTCCAGGATCTGCCGAAGTGTGAAAATTTTATCGGTTGTGGGCTTTCTTGGCCTAAAACCACACTGATAAGGGCCGATAGGATCTTGTATGCGATGTTGTCGAGACTTATGCCTCTGTAGTTGATGCAGTTCAGAGGTCTCCGTTTTTTTTTGGATCGGGAAAACGATGCTGAGGTTTCATTCTTCAGGCACACTTTTTTCCGATCAGATTTTATCTTATGAGTTGGTGGATGTTACTTACCAAATCAACTCCGCTGGCCTTATAAATCTCAGCGGGAAGGCCGTCATTTCCAGCAACCTTATTAAGCTTGGGTTTAGATTTTGCTATACTCGCCTCACTCAGGTCGGATGGTTGGCAGCTTTCGCTGTTGTTGTCAATATCGAAAGGTTCGTTTTGCCTCACAGCGGAATGTTGTTCGTCATCGTCGTTTAACTGTCTACAGAAGTGGTTCTTCCATATCCTCAGCATCGAATGTGTCTTAACTACGATATTTCCTTGTTGTTATCGACAGGGTTCTGTTCGAGCCTTGTATCCTTGGCTTTGACGTCTTAGACCATGGTAAAAATGGCGAACATCGTTCCTGGAGTGGCACCTCTCTATATCCTCGATCGAGCGCTTTTCTTGCTCTTTTGACTTCTTTCTGCAAAGGTGTTCCCTTCTTCTCTGCTTATAGAACTCAACGGTAGCTCTCGTCTTCACCTGCAGCTTAGCCTTGTAGGCTTCGTTCTTGGCTGCGAGCATCTGTCGACATTCCTCATCAAACCAGGGGTTTCTTGCTATTGGTCGCGAGAAACCCAGCACATCAGTTGCGGATGATCTAATGGTCTGTTGGCATCGTTGCCATTGATCTCGACATTCGATGCTGGTTGTATGGTGTGAATCGAGACGTTAAGAGATACGCGATGCGCGAAAGTCTTGGCGGTCTCTTGTAGTCTTTCGACATCAAATTTGTTCACAGTGTTTCTGGATTGTTGTGGCGTGGTGGATATCGGCATTCATATCATGGCTGCAACAAGGTAGTGGTTCGAGTCGATGTTAGCTCCTCGAAATGTTCGGACATCCAAAATAGTGGATGCAGGCAATGTGATCAATTTGGTTGACCATTCATTGATCTGGAGTCCGCCATACCCCCTTATGGATTTCGAGGTGAGCAAACCGTGTGCTGGCAATAGTGGCATTTCGTTCCGTAGTGAAGTCAATTAGCCTAAGTCCGTTACCAGACGTCTTGTCGTGTAGGCTATGTTTTCCGACAATACTGATAAAGATGTCTTCTCTTCATGCCTTTGCGTTAAAATCTCCCTGCACGATTTTAACATCGTACTTCTGTAGTCGCTCATAGGTTTTGCCAAGCAGCTCATAGAAGCAGCCCTTAGCTATATCATCTTTTTCCTCCGTCGGGGCGTGAGCGCATATAAGGCTAATGTGGGCAAACTTGGCCTTGATGCGGATCGTTACAATGCGTTCGCTAATGTCTTGGAAACATAAGACTTCTTGCCTAGGTCTGGCACTTATAACAAATCCGCATCCGAATAGTCGCAGTTGTTTCTGCTCACTTTAACCCGGTACGTGTTTTTCATCCTCTTTTGCATGCACTAACCAATACACCATTGTACCGATTCCAATTGTTTCGGAACGTCTCCGTGTGTCCTGTCGCATTACCTCCCACAGACAGTCATCATATTCTGGTGGCAGAAATTCCGCTGTAAGCTTTTCCACCAAATCTTTCCATTTTTTGATTGGCGGCTTTTTTGCCCTGAGCCATAGAAAGGGCTTTACCCTCAAACATATCAAAAACAGAATTGAAAAGATCTGACTGCTAGCAATTCCTTGCTTATTTAAGCTCACCTACTTTCTCTAAGAAAATAGTAACCGATTGGCCTACTTTTACTTTGCGTAAAACAATGAGGGAGATGAAGCCTCGTCAATCCTGCTATAAATTCCTTTATTTTTTGTGCCAGGTATACCTACCTCACATCCCAACATTTTGATTCCCAACCACCATCACTTTGATACAACATCTCATGATTTCGCATTAAACATTCGCATGTCACAATATTTCACCTGTTTCATAGCTTCAAAAGCACTACACCTTCAGCATAGTATCTCGTAGATGTTCGTAACCACCTCAACAAATCACAACACAAAAAACACTCAATTACAAGTATTATTTCACTAATGACAGGGCGATGCTTGTACCCGTCTGTTCACATCTGTGGAAACCCCCTTAGGAAGACATATTACAAGTGGACGACACCACCATCACCAGCCGTAGACCGAACGCCCCTTAATGTAATTCCTTGTGCCATAGCACAACCACTTTTGCTGGGGCAATAAATTAATTCACCCCTCAGCACCATTCCAACTTGTGGATACCTCGCACCACTAATAAGTGAAACAGACGTTTCGAGAGCTACGAGCGCAATGAGGAAATTTATTAGCCCCATCACGACATGATGAAAGAACAAGGCGCACTGCCTGGCTCATCGTCTATGCCATGTCTAGAGGAGCGTGTCGAACAGAGATCACTTTCAAACCTACAGATCGGTACCGTATCGAATGGTGTACCTCCACTGATGCTAATTTTATACCGACCGATGTCTATATAAAGCATCGCTGTAGATAAGTGCACTACATGATTGATAGATGGCGCGGTGTAGCGAAAGTAAATAGCTTTTGGCATTTCAAAGTGATTTGGATCCGTTTCTGTCAGATAGGTCAGCAGGTGGGAAATCATCGATAGAAATTAATTAAAACACAAATGGACACACAAATTATGTATCTACAAGTGAATGAAGATACTTTTGTAATGCAAAGTTGATTACGGATTTCATGGGGGATTAAGATGGATTTATTTATTTTTTTGGACCGTTGGGAGGTCTTTGATGCTGAAGAGACTAATTTCCGATTGTTGATAACAAGATTGTTTGATAACAAGACGAAAAACAGCAACACTTTAAACAGCCAGGTCTGAAAGGCGCGGAATGAATACCTGTCCAGCTGTCGCAGCCGAACCTAGACAAGCTTCTTCAACATATTCGGACAACAGGTTGGCTTGGAATTTCAAGGGCTGGCGAATGAACCGAACGGTCAACGGCAGTGGTCAATCCCGTAGTGGATACTGATGGCCCCATGTCCTAGGGGTATGTAATTATTTTGAGCTGTCCCTACAGGTTGGGGGTTGTGCTTTGGGTTAACTACCTAATCATGGAAAAACTAGAATATTACGAAGCAACCAATAGCCTCGGTAAGGACTGATTTAATTATTGACGGCCCTGCTAAACGAAAAAAGGATAACGACGTTCGTATCTGCACCTGGAATATGAGAACATTAACTGGAGAGGTGCAAGCGAACAACTAGCGGAAGCCCAAAAATGCTACAAAGCATCCATTACTGCCATCAATGAAATACAATGGGATGGGCCGGGCAAAAAGAGGATGAAAAAACTGCGACGGACCCTGTTATTGTGAGCAGAAACAGCGATTATTCGGATGCGCATTTGTTATAAGTACCAGACTTAGGCTAGGAGTCTTATGTTTCCAAGACATTAGCGAACGCATCAAGGCCAAATTCGCCAACATAAGCCTTTTATGCCTTCACGCCACAACGGAATAAAAAATAGCTAAAGACTGCTTCTACGAGCTCCTATGAGCGCCTACCGAAGAACGATGTTAAAATCATGCTGGGAGATTTAAACGCAAAGGTACGAAGAGAAGACATCATTAGCAGTATTATTGGAAAACATAGCCTACACGACAACACGTCTGGTAACGGACTTAGGCTCATTGAGTTCGTTAAGGAACGAAATGCCACTATAGCCAGCACACGGTTTCCTCGCTTCGATACCCGTAAGGGGACATTGCGGTCCCCAGAACAAACCGTCAACCAAATCGAACATTCCGAGGAGCTAAAATCCAATCGGACAACTACCTTGTTGCAACCAAGGTAAGATTGCGGATAACCACCACGCCACAAAAATCCAAAAATACTGGAAAAAATTTAATATCGAAAGACTGCGATCGCAAGATGCCGCCAAGGCCTTAGCGCAACGCTCATCCCTTAACAACGGCAACGATGCCTTCAAAACATTAGATCACCTGCAACTGATGTGCTTGGTTTCTCCAGCTTACCCACCGTGGAATGCTGGCAAATTCTCCCAGCTAAGGCTGAGCTTCAAATGAAGACGAGAGCTGGCACAGAACCTATTGGCAGAGAAGAAGGGAAGAGCACCGGCTTGAAAAAAGCTTGCGATAGAGGATATAGAGAGCTGTCACGCCAGAACGATGTTCGCAAGATTTACCAAGGTGTAAAACGTCAAAGCGAAGAATATGAGGATATAAGAAAAGAAGGGAAGAGCACCGGCTTTTCAGGAAGAAGAAAAAAGCGCGCGATAGAGGACATAGAGAGCTGTCACGCCAGAACGATGTTCGCAGGATTTACCAAGGTGTAAAACGTCAAAGCGAAGGATATGAGGATATAAGAAAAGAAGGGAAGAGCACCGGCTTTTCAGGAAGAAGAAAAAAGCGCGCGATAGAGGATATAGAGATCTGTCACGCCAGAACGATGTTCGCAAGATTTACCAAGGTGTAAAACGTCAAAGCGAAGGATATAAGGCTTAAAGGAAATCCTATCGAAATGAAAAAGGAAATATCGTTGTTGAGACATAGTCGATGCTGTGGATATGGAAGAACCACTTTAACCGACTGGCGATGAAAGCGCAAACTACCAACCACCGACCTTAATTAAGCGAAGATAGAAATATTCAAACGTAAGCTTGATAAGGCTGCAAAAAATAATGGCCTTCCCGTCTAGCTGCTTAAAGCCGGTGGATATAGCATGGTTAATAACATCCACCAACTCATAAGCCAAATCTGGTCGGAATAAAGTATACCTGAAGAATGAAACTTTAGCATGGTTAGCCCGACTCACAATAAAGGGACCCTCTGAACTGCGAACTAAAGAGACATAAGTCTGATCAACATTGCCTACAAGATCCTATATACCCTAATATGCGAACACCTGAAACCGTTTACAAACAATCCGATCGGACTTTATCAGTGTGGTCTTAGGCCAGGAAAATTCACAACCGATCAAATTTTCACGTCAGATCCTGGAAAAATCCCAAGAGGTCCAAATCGATACCCACCACCTATTTATCGGTTTAAAAGCCGCATATGACAGAACTTATAGAGACGAACTATACAGAGCTATGTCTAGGTATGGTATACCGCCAAACTCGTCCCTTTGTGTATCAGGGTCGGACACGTCCTCACCGACACATTCAATATCAAAATAGGATTTAGGTAAGCGGTGCGCTGTCATGTGTATTCTTCGATTTGATTCCTGAGAGGATTGTGCAAAACTGCTTAGCCAATCCTCTCGTGTTACTTAATTAAGTGGCGCTACAGTCCTGAATGAACCTGGCCCTCAAGCAACATGCAACTCTCCAATTAGCTTGGTCCTTAGCTAACAGCCTCCAGCTTCGCACTCGAGGTTGGTTGAGGTCTGTTTCTACTTGTGCGCGCCACTTAAGATGAGGTTTTCCTCTACTGCGTCCGACGTCTGGCTGGGAAAGCCGAAGTATAGTTGTTCATTCGTTCTACATGTCCTAGCCATCGTAATCGCCCTCCTTGGTAGTTCGAGTGAGGGCTTTACTACTGAATTGCCATATTAGCCCGATGAAACAACGGTTGGCAAGAGCTTAATTTCTGACGGGACGTTGTTTTCAGCGTTGATAGCGGAGCCGAGGTTGACATAGTCCCGTACTGCCTCAAAGTTATATCTTTTAATGGTGACGTTCTGCCCAATTCGTCGATGTTGTTTCTCCTGATGATGTTAATATCGTCGGCGTATGCTAGTATTTGCACCGATTTATGAAAGACTGGGCCTCTGGTATTGGCTTGGGAGTTTTCCACAATCCTCTCAAGAATCAAATTAAAGCAAAGACTTGACAGTTCGTCGCCTTTACTAACAACTTTGTTGGTATCGAATGTGTCGGTGGGGTTGTTCCCAACTTGATGGAGTAGCGAGAATTCTCCATCGTCCCGTTTGCCCGGTATACCAAAACTAGACATGGCTTTCTGTAGCTCGTCTCTATAAATGCTGTCGTATGCGGCTTTAACGTCGATTAATAGGTGCTGTGGGTCGATTTGAACTTGGGTTCTTCCAGGATCTGCCAAAGTGTGAAGATTTGATCAGTTGTGGACTTTCCTGGCCCATAAACTGCACTGATAATGAGCACTCAGGTTGTTGGTAAACGGTTTCACGCTTCACATATTACGGCAGATAGGACCTTGTAGGCGATGTTGAGGAGATTTATTCCTTTGAAGTTTGTCGCAGTTCAGAGGGTCCCCTTTTTTGTGTCGGGCTAACCATGCTAAGGTTTCATTCTTCAGGCATACTTTCATCCGACCAGATTTGGATTATGAGTCATCATAAGTCATCACCGCCGGCTTTATAAAGCTCGAAGTGAAGGCATAAAGCTTTGTTAAGCATGAGTATAGATATTGCTTGCCTCTCTTCACTTAGGTCGGTAGGTTGGTAGCTTTCGATATCGTCTCCAATATTGATGTTCGTTCTGCCTGACAGCTGGACATTTTTCGTTATCATCGTTGATCAGTCTGACGAAGTAGTTCTTCACATATCCCGCGAGCATCTGTCGGTATTCACCATCCAAAGAGGTGTTTCTTGCTGGTGGGGGTGAGAAACTTAGCACATCAGCTGAGTCTGATCTTGTTGGCATCATTGGCATTGTTCTTCACATTTGCTATTGGTATGGTGTGAATCGAGAGTTGAAGGGATAAGTGTTGCGCGAAGGCCTTGGCGGTATCTTGCGATTTCAGTCTTTCGTCATCAAATTTTTTCACAGTATTTCTGGATTGTTGTGGCGTGGTGGATATCCGCAATCTTACCTTGGTTGCAGCAAGGTAGTGATCCAAGTCGATGTTATCACCTCGGAATATGCGGACATCAAAAGTACTGTATGCTTCCTTGCCTAAATGTGGAAATTTGGTCTATGGTCGGTTCGTCGGGCAGGAAGCCATAGTGGTTTACTAAGAAAGGGTTAAGGCGTTCACCCAGTACGATGGATAGGATCTTATATTTGATATTTAGCAGGGAAATGCCTCGGTAGTTGGGGCAATATGTGGGGTCACCTTTTTTTATATATGGGACACATGGAATATATATTCCAGCCAGGAAGCCGTGCTGGTTTGTGAAGAAATGCTTAAGACGTTCACCCAGTACGTTGGGTAGGATCTTATATTCGACATTTAGCAGGGAAATGCCTCGGTAGTTGGGGCAATATGTGGGGTCGCCTTTATTTGTAGATGGGACACAGGGATAATGTATTCCAGCCAGGAAGCCGCACTGAGTTCCACTGGTAACCCATTTACACCGTTTGCGTTCTTCTTCTTCGGCTTGGTTTTAGCCATCCAGACATCGTTGATAGTTTGGGCACAAACACTTCCATGACGTCACCTTTGTTTTTGATGAGTTCCACAGGTGACCCATTAACACCGGTTGCGTTCATGTTCTTAGGGTTCTTTATGGCTGCACTATAATTCCCTCGACATTTTGCCCGTAAAGCAATTGCTGGAAATGCTGCTGACTTGGTTGGCATTGCAATTCCCAGGTCCTGGATTCCTTTTTGGAAAGAACCTATCTCTCCATCTTCTGTCTCTATATTTTGACCGCGCGTAATAGATTTTGCATTGTACCCCCATAATATAAGCTCCTTCGGTCACCTCCTTTCGGTACTACGAAATACTATCATACCAAGGGTTTCAAATTAAAAAAAGTCTAAGTATCTACTGATCTCTAATCCAATTCGCGTTGGCCCATTTATTTTATCCGGTCTCAACTACAAAGTGGTTCTTCAAAAGAAAAACCCAAACCAGCATGTGATAAACATTAATTCACCCCTGAAACCGCAATACAAAGCCAAATTGTCAAACAGTGCATATAATCATAATTCAAACATTTAATTCCCCTCCTCGTATTTTCATCCTCATCAACCCCAGACTGCAACATTTTAAAACAAATAAATGGCCTCTCCAAAAATTTTAATGTGCACATTGCGCAGATAAAGTAAAATTTAACGAGTCAATGATCCATTAAGTTCCGTTGCCAAATGACTTTCATACGACACTCGAAAACCGAGCACACACTTAAAATGCAATATTTGCTTGAAGTATTTTTTAAATATCTCGTTCCACTTTGTGATCCAGCAGAACATTTAAAAAAACGTTCCACACATTGTCTTGTTTCTGACGAATACCTAATGGATAAGCCATTGTATCTTTCGCCCGACCTGAGAATGTGTTTGTGAATTTCTTTATTTATCACCGTCATTCATTTATATCGTTTTTTTTTTTATGAAATTTATTTTCTCAAAAATTTCTTCTTATTTTTCGAAAATATGAAAACGTTCACACTTGGGGGTGCGCGCTTGCCTTATATCCTTCGACTTGATTGCCAAATTGTTTATAGAACGCCTAAATCGGAAGCCAGCACTCGCTCATTGTTTTGGGATTTTTTTTTATATTTTTTTTTGTGTCAAAAATCCAATCAGTTCGTCAGTCTAAATATACCTTTGGGTCAGGTATACAAAGAAAAACACACGTTTCTGGGGAAAGCTTGTTTCAAAAACTGTTCTCTCCTTCATGAGACATTTTTGGACGGCATTGCGGGGTTTTCGAGCTAGATGGTGTCTAACGTCTAAAACGAAAAATATTCTCAAATGGGTGACTATGGGGTGTTTATGCGAGGCGTATGCCTATTTATTTTGGAACATTTTTGTCTAAACAAATGATAATGGCGGGGCAAAATATTTACAAACGTGGGTGACGGAGTTGTTTTGACATCTGCAAATTTACAGTGAACCATAAAAATGAGGTTACACCATCTCGAGGTTGAAATTTTATAAAGGCGGGTGTTGTTGATTTTTTTTTGTTTGTGTCAGGAAGAGCAGGAAGATGGTCGAAATCCTTTAATTTTGGGTTAACGTGCGAGGGACATGGAGGCTTTTCGTTGAAGGAGATAAAAAGAATTTTATTTTGACGCTAAGACCCATATAAAATGCCACCTACTTGTCAACGATCGAAGTGATGATTTTATGGGTTCTTAAAAAAAATCGTTGACATGCTGTCAGAGACAGCGCAGCTGTCTTGTGTTTAATGAGGTGTGAATAAAATTTTGCATTAATGAGAGCTGCAAGAATGCGTAATGGGTTGCTAAGTGGATTTTTGGACGTTGAAGAATTTAAACGAATTATTCAAATGGATCAGCATGTTAAGAACATTAAAATCGGTAGCTTAAGTATATCCTAAATGCTTAATTTTCACTCGCGGCATATGATGTTCGAGCGAGACTATGTAGTTCGGTAGAGTTGTGTCTCCTATTTTTTTTGGACCCTATCCAGATGCAACGATGGTTTGGTTGCACCTACGCTTTGAATGTTAATGTCAGATAGGACAAAATTTTGTTGTGTTTTTGGCAATTTCCGACCATTCCTATCAGTTTCATGCTGATGTATATACCCAGCATGACTGCATGAGAAGTCTTTCGGTTTCGAAAATGCGAGCACCAAACTAGTTAAAATGTGCGTTTTATGTCCCAGATCGTGTGAAGTAGCTAGTCTTCCATCGGGCGCGTCCTCGGGTGGCGGATAGAGGAACCCTCTGCAGAAATGACAAAAACTAGCTACGGGTAAGGTGTCAAATCAAAAAACTAACCCAAACGGCAACGTAGAAGCTCTCTAGATGGAGTCAACGATGGTGTCTACAGTCCCAGTTAAAATGGATAAAGCAAACAACCTATTTGCGCTGCCTTCAACATATTCGGATGACAGGTCGTCTAGAAATCTCAGTCTGCCTATCACACCATGAACAAAGATGTTAGCGGAAGAACTGATAGGCCAACAGCAGCGCTCAGTCCCGTAGTGGATACTGATGGCCCCATGTCTTAGGTGTTATCTAATAAATGGGAACTGACCCTCCAGGTTGGGGGTTGTGCTTTGGGTAAACTACCCATCCATGGAAAAAATCCTCTAGTTACGATGCAACCAATAGCCTCGGAATAGCCTACGGGTTTGTACACTGGGTTAGCTACCTACTTACTGACAAGGTTGCTGTGACGAAGCAACTAGGAGCCTCGGGAAGGACTGATTCTACTGTTGACGACCCTGCTTAACTAAAAAAAAAGGACAACGACGTTCGTTACTGCACCTGGAATGTGAGACCATTAAACTAAAAAGGTGCAGGCGAACATCTAGCGGAAGTTCTAAACATCTAGAAAGTAGACATTGCTTCCATTCAGGGAATACGATAACATTGGCCGGGCAAAAGCGGGTGGAAAACCGTGTTATAGCAAAGAATTTAAAGTCATACAGATGGCGCATTGAATTTCAGAACAAAAAAGAGGAACTTTTGCTCACCAGCTTCGTGGTACGGGCGGGCGGTGTGCAAGTGTATACATGAAAAACGATATCCAAACATATGGCGGGCCAGTACCACACCCCCATAGAAAAATGTTTCTTGTATGCAGTGCGTCATCTGTATGACTTTGCAATTTTTGGTGACAGTAAACAAAACGGCGGCGTGGAGCGTGGTTTTCTTATAAGTGCCAGCCTTAAGCTGATATCATAGAAATGATTTACTCGTTTGAAAGACCTATCGATGCCATTATGTTTGGAATATAACATCGTCCCGCAATAACATATCCGCCACGGCTTCTCTGAGTGGCTCGAATACGAATTTTCAAATTTTGCATGACTCGGGTGCATAAATCAGTCTGAATTTGACCGACTGATGGCCGGGCTTATATTTGCATTGAGGGCCGCTGTGGCTTGTGGAACATTCGCATATTCCTGCGACTTCAGAAAACCTCATAAGAAAATGTCTAATGGAGTCAAATCGAACGATCTCGGTGGCCAGTTCATACAACCTCCACGTGAGATGACAATGCTCTCGAATCCCTCGTGCAGATTTTCCAAAATGACAGGAAGCACCATTCTGTCGTTGAAACCACATGTCATTAGTGTCCATATCATCAAATTGAGGTCAAAAGAAGTTTGTAATCACAAACCTAAGGCGCTCGCCGTTGACGGTAATTATATGGCCAATGTCGCTCTCAATGAAAAATGGACCGATGGCGTCACCAGGCCTAAATCCGCACCAAGCATGGACTTTTTCGGGATGCATTGGACGATCTTGGATCCCATAAAGATTGTTAACGTCCCAAATTCGACAATTTTGTTCGTAGGCGTACCCATTCATCCAGAAATGGGCCTCATCACAGATGATGATTTTTGGATGAAAATTAGGGTCAGTAAAATGGACTAAACGGGCGGAACGTTACCTGAACAGAACACTCATATTGATAAATGGCCAAGGCCTTTGCAGAAACGTCAAAGCGAAGGATACAAGGATACAGAATCAACATGGAAATATTGTAGTTGAGACACAAACGATGCTGAGAATATGAAAGAACATGCTGTCAGGTAGGACAAACCATTCAATATTAGCAATGACAGCGCTTACATAAATGAAGTGAGGATAGCAATATCTAAACTAAAGATTAGGAAATAACCGTTCTCCCGACGAGCTTTGTATAGCCGGTGGAGATGACATCCACCAACTCATAAGCCAAACCTGGTCGGATGAAAGTATGCCCGAAGTATGGAACCTCATCATCGTTTGCTCGAGATTTCCACAAGAAAGGAGACCCTCTGAAATGCGTCAACTACAGAGGCATAATTTCCTCAACTTCGCCTAAAAGATCCTATCTACCGTACTATGTGAACGCCTGAAACCGTTTACCAACAACCTGATCGGCCCTTATCAGTGCGGTTTTATGCCAGAAAAGTCCACAACCGATCAAATTTTTCACACTCCGGCAGATCCTGGAAAAAACCCAAGAAGTCCAAATCGATACCAACCACCTATTCATCGATTTCAAAGACGCATACGACAGCCTTTATAGAGATGATCTATACAGAGCCATGACTAGTTTTGGTATACCGCCCAAACTCGTCCGTTTGTGTAGGGTGACGATGGAGAATTCTAGCTGCTCCATCAGGGTCGGAAACGACCTCACCGACACATACGACACCAAAAAAGGATTTAGGCCAGGCGATACGCTTTCATGTGACATCATCGATCTCATTCTTGAGAAGGTTTTGCAAAACTCCCAAGCCAAAACTAGAGACACAATCTTTGAAAAAACGGTTCAAATACTAGCATACGCCGACGATATTGACATCATTGGAAGGACTCAACGTGATGTCATAGCCACGTTTGCTAGTATAGAGAACGAAGCGGCAAAAATGGGGTGAGACTCAACATTAACGAATTCTATAGAACGTCAACATTGAGAGATTTAACTCGGCTGCACCGTTGGACCGTTCTGACAACAACATCTCGTCAGATAATAAACGAAGGATGACTATTGTCAACCGTTGTTGTAAAGCTCTCACTCGAACTACTAAGGAGATCCTACAAAAGATCCTAATCATCCCAGTCCTGCTCTACGACGTCGAAGCATGGGCCATATCGAAAGCGGATGAAGAAATCTTAAGTCGATTTGACACACAATTTTTTTGAAAAATCTTCGATCTCGTTGATGGGCTATGGCGTTGATGGGCTGTAGAGACAAAGATTCAATCACGAGCTGTACAATTTACAGCGACATACCCCTAGTCAAAAAACTCCGCATTAGACTTTTAAGACGCCTGATGTGCAATGTCAAAAGTTGATCAGCGAATTTTGGTAATACGTCGGTGTCAGGTGCTTATAAATCCGGCGTTTAATAAATGTAAACCACGTGATATGTAGTCAACATCACTTTTAAATATCTTGGCTCTTGTGAATTCCAAAAATTTTAAAAATAGCAAGAAATAGCTTTGTTGACGGAAAATGTAAGCCAATTACAAAAATTAAATATTGCATGCCAAACTGCGAATACAAAAGCGAGTGTATTTTAAGAATTTTGAACACGGTATTGAAGGCACACAAAATGTTGTCAAAATGTGTCTACTTTGTCGTCGGTCCTCTGTTACACACAAATTATGTGTCAAAACGGAAAGAAAATTTACGGAACAATAGAAATTGCTTGCAAGAATCTTGGCAAATTGTCAAATGTCACCAAACGAATTAATAGCGCGTGAGTTTAATTGACGAAAGAGCACTGCTTAGGGGAAAGGGGTGTCTGGAATGTGATAAATTGATGACAGTGGTTTCGAGAAAGCCCACTATATACGAGACGATTGGCTACTACAAGTGATTCCTAGATTTCCACAACAGCAACAGCAGCACACCTACAAAAATGTTTTTTTCCAAAATAATTTTGTCTGACGAAATAGCAACTCAAAGTGGAAAGGGATTCCTATAATGTGATAAGTGGATGAGTTGGATTAAACACAACATCACCCAGGCAATTGGCAATTTGTAGTAAGTTCTGAATTTTGAAAAAAAACAAAAAACAACAGCAAAATACACTTTCAAACCAAATAAATTGTTTTTTTCGAACACAAATTTAGCTGACGAGATAGCATCTCACAGTGAAAAAGGGTTGTCTGGAATGTGACAATTGTTGGTTTAAATTCAGCCTACCATCATACAGACAATTCGCCATTTCTAGTGAGACCTAAATTTCCAAAAATCAGCAGATTTTAAGCTGAAAAGATAGCATCTAACAGTGGCAAAGGGCTGTCTGGAAGGTGGCAAATTATTGAGTTAAATTAAATCGCCCAGACATTTGTCCATTTCAAGTGAGTCCTAAATTTCAAAAAAAAAAAAAACACCAGCGAAACATACGTTTAAAAAAAAAAGATTTTTTTCGAAAATAATTTCAATCGACGAAAGAGCACCTCAAAGTGGAAAGGAAACGTATGGAATATGACAAATTAATGGGCTAGATTCAGCCCACTATCTGGCAGACAATTTTCCATTTATAGTGAGTTCTAATTTTCTAAAAAAAAAACACCAGCAAAACAAAATTTTTAACACAAATAAACTTTTTTTCGTAAACAACTTTAACGGACGAAATAGCACTTCAAAATTGCTTGGGTTGTCTGGAATGTGAAAAATTGTTGGGTTCAATTAAGCCCACCATCCCCCAGATAATTGGCCATTTCTATTGAGTCCTGAATTCCCGAAAATCATCAACAAAACGCACTTTTAAACAATTTTTTTTTCGAAAACAACTTTAATTGACGAAAGAGCACCTCAAAGTGGAAAGGGAATGTGACAAACTGATGCTTTAAATTAAGCCTACCATCACTCAGACACTTGCCTATTTCAAGTGGGTCCTAAATTTCAAAAAAAAAAACAGCAGCAAATCACACTCTTAAACAAAAAATAACCTTTTTTCGAAAACAACTTTAATTGACGAAAGAGACCCTCAACGTGGAAAGGGACGTATGGAATATGACAAATTAATGGCTTAGAATCAGTCCGCAATCTCGCAGACTATTTTCCATTTCTAGTGAGCCCTAAATTTCAAAAATCAGAAGAAAAACACACTTTCAAACATAAAACACTTTTTTTCGATAATTATATCAATTGAGGAAATAACACCTCAAAGTGGAAAGGGGTGTCTGGCTGGCATGTAACCAATAGGTTGGACTTAGGCCAACATCATCCTGACAATCGGCCATTTCGAGTGAGTCCTAAATATTCAAAAAATATCAGCAAAACGCGTTATTGAAACAAAAAACTTTTTTTTTTTCGAAAACAGTTTTGATTGACGAAGTAGCACCTTCAAGTGGAAATGGGTGTCCTGGAATGTTACAAATTGTTGGATTTAATTCAGCCCACCATCATGTAGACAATTCGCCATTTCTAGTGAGACCTAAATTTCCAAAAACAAGCAAAACAACTTTTTAAACAAAAAAAAAACACTTTTTTTCGAACACAATTCGAAATACCCAATCTAAACATGAATCGAAACTGTTGAGGATTTTTTTGTAGGTAAAACAAAAAAAAACAACACCTCCGCCCCGAAAATTACTCAATACTCCCAGTACTGAGACCACGACGTATGTACGCTCGGTTGGATGAGTTATACTTCTCTGTGTGTCCCATGGGGTTGCCATATGTCGGTGAATACTCGCGTTATACATGTCTCTCGTGCTCTTTGGATGATTTTGCCTCTGTTTTCGGCTCACATGGCTAACATAGCTCATCTAGATTTTCCGACTTTTCTTTCAGTCAGCATTCAGTCAGGGCCAAGTGAGTGATTGCCTCGCATGGGGACAGCTTATAGCTCTGCGTCCCAATACTTCTGCGTCGGTTTCGAAAACTCTCGGTGTTTGACTTTTTCCTATTTTTGTGGAGAACTCTTAATTTTTGGAAAAGTGCGCGAACATTATGATTAGAAAAACAAAAAAACAATTTTTTTCATGGAAAAAAATAAATTCGCTTCGTTTTTTCTGCGTGTGTGAGTGACGGTGCAAAGTGGCGGTCGCAAAATTGTGGGATCGGCAATTTGGGGAAAATTATAATTTTTACCAATTGGACCGTAGATAATTGCAATGTTTTTCGAATTAATTTCTCGGAAAAAGTGAACTTTTTGTGCAACAAACTCGTTGATTGAATGGGGACGTGCAGTCTGTAGAGTCGGTCTAGTTACTGAAGGATTAAGTGATACGCTGCAATGGGTTTTCTAATTGCATAACACAAATTAGAGAGAAAGACTAGAGGCTGCGAAAAAATGTTTATCTTGATGCATAGACATGGCAGACACAATTGTTTTTAGTTTTTTTTTTTTTCTAAATTCCTAATTATTTGGTGGTGATCACTGTCTCAAGAGGGTGCTTTGTTCTTAATTTTATTTTCGAACAGAAATGCAATCACTTTTAAACGGAAATAGGCTGAGTGAAATTTACTTAATTAGATTTCGAGTACAACTGTAGAGTGCCCCGCTGTTAGGAAGTATTTTTAAACTTCAGCCTTTAAGTGGGTTTTTATGTTTTGTGTGCGGCAACCTGTCTTGTCTAAACTCATTTTTTTTTTAATTTTCTGACAGCTGACAGACGACTTCTTGCAAATATGATTGATAGTGATGCTCCTGTTAGCTTTGACATTGACATTTCAACTTCAGAATATGATTTCTGTGATTTATGGATGAAAGCCATCAAGGAAGTCAAGAGATGTAAACTTGTATACAACATCTTGGTCGGCGTAGGTTATGTTAGATATATGGGCTGTAGCTTCACTCATTTTTGTAACACCAATTGCAACGCTTTTTTAAAACCGAATTTTATAAAAGGTGGACAAAAAAATGGGTCAAGTTCTACAGATGCCCTGAATGTGGTCAAGTTTTCTACCAACTTTTTCTGTCATTGACTTCTCAGAACCATTCTATCACTCTCCTTCTTTGCTTCCTCTAACGCCCGCACGGTGGTGCGCTCAAATCATAAAAAAAATTAAGCTCGGCTGTGTGGGCTATGTTTACGTTTTTTTTGCTCAAAATAATACGAAAATTTTACGAAAATACAAATATTTGGCGCAACAGGGTTGTTAGTATCCAGAGCCTAGCTTTTTCTGAAAACCATTCATGTATGTGTCAGCATTATGCCGAATCCGAGATAAGCTATTCTTGGAAATTGATAATACTCCACTGATTTGTCAGATCACCACAAGAGGAGGGCCAGTGAAAAATAATTTAAGTGTTTGAGAGCCAGCGTGGCCAGACGTCCCGATTTTCAGCCAAACTTAAATGCCCCGCTACAGGTACAGTCCCGCTTTTAACACATGTTCACTCTGCACAACAGGAGCTACTATTAGTTGACAAAATTTTATCACTTGAAGGATGCAATTCAACATTTTAAAGAGCAATCAATTTTTCGATGTCTACGGATGACAGCAATGCGATGTTGACATCATTGGTAGGACTCAACGTGATGTCATAGTCACATTTGCTAGTAGGCTATGAAATTACGTTGAGGCCTACCAATGATGCCAATATCATTGTCTTATGCTAATAGTTGCACCGATTTTTGGCTGATTGTGCCTCTGGTGTTGGATCGGGAGTTTTGCACAATCCTTACAAGAATCAAATTGAAGAAAACATATGACAGCGCATCGCCCTGCCTAAATCCCTTTTTGGTATCGAAGGTGTCGCTGAAGTCGTCATCCTACACAAACGGACGAGTTTGGTCGGTATACCAAAACTAGACATGGCTCTGTATAGTTTGTCTCTATAAATGCTGACATATGCGGCTTTCAAATCGATGAATAGGTGGTGGGTATCGATTTGGACTTCTTGGTTTTTTTCCAGGATCTGCCGAAGTGTGAAGATTTGATCGGTTGTGGACTTTAATGGCCTAAAACCACACTGATAAAGGCGGATCAGGTTGTTGGTAAACGGCTTCAGGCGTTCATATATTACGGCAGATAGGATTATGTAGGCGATGTTGAGGAGACTTAAGCCTCTGTAGTTGGCGCAGTTTAGAGGTCTCCTTTTTTGTGGATCGAGCAAACGATGCTGATTCTTCAGGCATACTTTCTTCCAACCAGATTTGGCTTAGGAGTTGGTGAATGTTTCTTACCAAGTTATCTCCCCCGGCTTTGTAAAGCGCAGCGGGGAGGTCTTCAATTCCCGCAGCCTTGAGTTTAGATATTGCTTTTCTCACTTCACTCAGATCGGTTGGTTGGCAGTTTTCGCTGTCGTTGCCAATGTTGAATGGTTCGTTCTGCCAGTTGTTCGTCATCGCCGCTTAACAGTCTGCAGAAGAAGTTCTTCCATCTCTACAGGATTCTGTTTGAGCCTTCAAGCCTTGGCTTTGACATTTTTCACTTTTGTTAACTTGCGAACATCGTTGCTGGAGTGGCACCTCTCTATATCCTCGATCGCGCGCTTTTCTTGCTCTTTTTTCTTCTTTCTGAAAAGCCGGTGTTCTTCCCTTCTTCTCTGCCTATAGAGCTCAATGGCAGCTCTCGTCTTCACATGCAGCTTAGCCCTGTAGGCCTTGTTCTTGGCTGCGAGCATCTGTCGGAATTCCTCATCAAACCAGGGTTTTTTTGTTGGTGGGCGCGACAAACCTAGCACATCAGTTGCGGGTGATCTAAGGGCTTGTTGGCATCGTTGCCATTGTTCTTCGACATTCGATGCTGGTGGTATGGAGTTAATCGACAGGTTACGGGGTACGCGTTGCTCGAAGTTCTTGGCACAGGTCATAAAAGTATTTCTGGATTCTTGTGATTTGGTGAATTTTCGCCTTCTTACCTTGGCCGCAACAAGGTAGTGGTCCGAGTCGATGTTAGCTCCTCGGAATGTTCGGACATCCAAAATACTGAATGCGTGCCTCTTGTCTATCTCAATGTAATCCATTTGGTTGACCGTTCGTTGATCTGAATACCGCAATGTCCCCTTATGTATATTGAGGTGAGGAAACATTGTTCTGGCTATAGTGGCATTTCGTTCCGTAGCGAACTCAATGAGCCTAAGTCTGTTGCTAGACGTGTTGTCGTGTAGGCTATGTTTTCCACCGACAATACTGCTAAGGATGTCTTCTCTTCCTACCCTTGCGTTTAAATCTCCTAGCACAGTTTTTACATCGTACTTCGGTAGTCGCTCATAGGTTTTGTCAAGGAGCTCATAGAAGCAATCCTTAGCTATATCATCTTTTCCCTCCATTGGGGCGTGAGAGCATATAAGGCTTATGTTGGCGAATTTGGCATTGATGCGGATGATGATGTCTGAGAAACATAAAACTTCTTGCCTAAGTCTGGCACTTTTAACAAATCCACATCCGAATAGTCGCTGTTTCTGCTCACTATAACACGATCCGTAGTAGATGTCACAGTTTTTCATCCTCTTTTTGCCCAGTCCGTTCCATCGTATTTCCTGAATGGCAGTAATATCTGCTTTGTTGCAGTTAAGGGCTTCTGTTGGTGTTAGTTGTTTGCCTGCATCTCTCCTGTTTAACATTTGAAGTGCAGATATGAACGTCGTTGGCCTTTTTTCGTTTAGCGGATCCGTCAACAATAAAATCAGACCTTTCCAAGGCTCTTAGTTGCTTCATAGGAGGCTTTATATAAGTGGGGCCAAGGCCATGTGTGGGGCCATATATAGGGGCCAGGGCCATGTGTTCACCTAAGGGCAGTAGGCTGGATATTCCGTGTCAGTCATTTTGACCAGGTTTTGTGTAGTGTTGTTATTTTTTTGTTTTGCTATCAACACTCGGACTTATAAGTTTAGCAAGTCAAACCTGCTTGGATGAGATCAGCATCCAATGGCTCCCACTTGGAAGTAAGATAAGAATTATTGCTACAAAATACAAACTTTTTGGCGCAGTAGGCTCGTTAGTACCCGCTGCCTAGCTTTCTCACAACCATTCATGTTTGCGAGTGTACTTTTTGCACGATGACGGGACCTGGTTTAAGCCGATTCCGAACGGCGAAGTTGAGATAAGTTTTTTTCTCGACAATTCATACTACTCGGATGATTTGTCAGATCATCAGGATAGGACGGCCAGTGAAAAACCATTTCAGGTGTTGCTGGGAATCCGACACAGACATTCTATCGCGCCACTGAGCTCGTGTTAAAAAAGAGTTTAACCTCGTTGTACAACATCCAGCCCCTATGGGATTGGGTGTAAATAGTACCCCTAAATGGATTACACCCCATAAAACAAGAAAATATCATTAAATTATTTTTTTATTATAAGTTTTCTACAGCAATGAAACGGATAGTAAATTCTCATTAGGCTTTAGGAATCCCCAAAAGTCACGTTCGACATAATTCAGTCTCATATTGCTCATACGCATATTTTATGTTTCCTCAACTACTTGGTATTCCGTTTCAAATTAATTGCATTTCATCACGAAGTTGTTCGTCCTCCGAACCTACGCATGCATTGGGTGTTGGTTGCTGTACATGTTTGGAAAATATTTTTTCAATTGCAGTGAAATATTTGCTTTGCTAATGCAATTTTTTTATTTTTACCCAAAATAATATCAATTCCTGGTTATTTAAGACTAGAAAAATTGTTGATGTTTCAATTTATTTCATCTGGTCTAAATTAAATCGCCACCGCTAGAGCTAATACATCTGACAGATTGATTGACGTACTCACTAAGTACTTTCTGTTTCGTGGGGGTGTAACAAGTATGCAATGTGTCTCGCTTCAGTGACTAAATGCCAAGTGTACTTAAGGTTTTTTTTTTTCATTTTACTTTTTTTTTTATAATTGTGGAACACATGTTCAAGCTATCTCGGCCAAAAGTTTTTTTTTTTAATTTTTAAGGACATGAGAAATTTAGCGTAAAGTTTCATGAACGACCCTAAAACTGTAACGCAAAATAATGTGGTAACCCACTGAATTCAATCTCAAAATCTCAATTTAGTTTATTTATTGATAGAATTTTGTTCCCAGTTCTTCTCATTCCGTTGATCATACTTTTTTTTCAGTTAAGCGAATACGTTTGATGTGTCAAAGTGACTGATTAAATGTCAAAATAGCATTTCGAAAGTTTACAATGTTTACCATCTCAGTTTACACACCCAATTCCTGTGAGAAAATTTCGATATTGTTGGAAAAGATTTCCCGTGCTACACATTTTGAAAGTTTAAATATCTCGTTGTAATTTTTTACGTTTTTATATTTTTACTACAACTTTCCGACGTTGCATGACTACCCCTACTGTTTCGTAATAGCAACGTGGAAAAGTCTATGAAAGACCGATTTTCACATAAATTTTTATTCTCTACCTCCTACGGGTATATTAGTTTTCAGGATTGGGAGGCATGATTAGGGATAATAAGATAAAATAACTTTTGAAATTCACCGTTTTCAATAACCTTGTGATTCTGTACAGAAACCTTTTTTTCAATCTTTTCGTGTTCGCAACACTGGATGGGCATCAACAAGAGGAAGGAAGGATATACCCAGATCGTATAAGAATCACTAAGTAGGCATCACAATGGATCAATATTGAACCGAATATGGTGAGCATATTCGAATATCGACCCAATCTAAACAAGTCTTGGAGTATCCAGTCGTCCAACGTTCTGTGCCTTTTGGGTCGTTGTTTGCATGTTGGCATGTGTCCATTTGTGTAGGATGACGATGGTGAATTCTCGCTGCTCCATCAAGGTCGGAAACGACCTCACCGATACATTCGATACCAAAAAAGTAGTTAGGCAAGGTGACGCGCTTTCGTGTGACTTCTTTTTTCTGATTCTTGGGAATGTTGTACAAAATTCTGAAGCCAACTCAAGAGGTGCAATTTTCCATAAATTGGTGCAACTAAGGGCATGCGTCGGCAATATGGACATCATTGGACAGACTCAACGTGATGTCATAGCCACGTTTTCTAGTATAGAGAAGGACGCGGAAAAATGGGTTTAGCAGTAAATGAGGGCAAGAAGTCTAAGAAGTCTAAGTCTATGCTATCAACACGAAAGGATAAGCTACATCGACGACTCTGACAGAACGTCACCATTGACATATATTACTTTGAGGATACTGGACTTTGTCTACCTCGGATCCGCTATTAACTCTGACAACAACACTTCGTCAGAAATTAAACGAAAAATTGCTCTTGCCAACCGCTGTTTCTTCGGGCTAAGAATGCAATTCAGCAATTCAATTCAAAGCCCTCACTCGAACTACTAAGGAGATCCTCTATAAGACTCTGATCATCAAAGTCCTACCCTACGGTGCTGAAGCATGGCAGGTCTCAAAAGCGGATGAAGAAATCCTTAATCGATCCGAAAGGAAAATTCTTCGAAAAAAATGTTCGTTCTCGTTTGCGTTTACGGGCTATGGAGACGAAGATTCAACCAAGAACTATACGACCTGTACAGCGACATGCCCTTGGTCAAAGAAGAAGAAGAAACGGACATTTCACTTGCCATTTTCTACTAACTTCGTTTTGCCGCCTTTTTCGTCCTTCCATATCCAGCCATTCGCATTTATTTCTTTCCCTCTAAGTTAAACCGAATTTTTATGTTGTTACATGTTGTTGATCGTAGTCCAGATTTTTTGAGTCTGTGTGCAGATTTACACATGCACAAAGTCTGCTAACCCATAACTTCCCAACTGGCGCCCAACAGGAAACATCTGCATTGACTTGAGGGGGATAAATAAGGTCAAGGTTGTGTGCCTATGTAATCTTACATAGCATATGTTGGTGAAAAGTTAGTTGTCCCGGTAGTATCACGATTTCCCATCAGAGGTAGATGGCTGAGTAGTTCGAAGTCTGAGTGGTTCATAAAGACTTATCCCTGGCCTTCTCCTTAACTAGTGCCCAACAAGAGTCGCAACGAAATGGATGTTGCTTGACATTGACCTGAGTTCAATGAAGAGAGACGAACATCGCTTGCCTGTCTAGGTGCAGTGAAATAACCCCGACGGAAATAAGCCCCATGGGGATTAATTCCCAACAAAATTGAAATAGCCACCGACGGCCTTATTCCAATTTCAAATGGCAATAACACCCGCATAAGTTAATGATTTTTCGTGGCGGGGCTTATTTCCATTTCGAAAAAGAAATAACCCTGGGGGTGTAGCTTACTTTTATTTTTTTATTTCACTGCGCCTTCTGTCTAACCAAACGAACAAGCGGTTACAAAGTAGTAAGTGCTCTACGGTTGCATTACGGCCCTCCATGTATGGAGGATGAAGGAGTTGGCATTTTGTGTTGTTTATCATCCGAATTCTTTGAATTTGAAGGCTATTTTGTCTCTGCAATGGTAGCGAACGTGTTGTCATTCCTTCTGCGGTAATATGAAAGAAAACATTAGATTCCGTGAAATCTTCTAGACTCCACCAATCCACCAATATCTAGCTACTTACATAAAACAGATGATCAATAAACGACATCCAGCATGAAAACCATTGACCTACTTCTGGACACCCACTCTCCTGGGAGCTTCTCTAACCCCGTTGATACAGAACCTGAGTAGATCCGTACATCCATTCCACATATGTACAAATATTATCATCACCAAAGAAAAACATTTTTGGGCCATCAGAAGCTTCAGATCATTCAAATCCCCTGGACCAGATGGTATCGTACCTACGGAACTCAAATACAACTTTGATATCCTGTTACCATGGCTACTAACCATTATGACCAGTTGTTGCGGGTTAATACACATCCTCAAGACATGGACGGAAGAGTAGAAGTTTTATTCATCCCCAAAGCAGGAAAGAGCTCTCACACAAATCCAAAGGATCTCCGCCCGAGCAGACTATTCTCTTTCTTAAAACTTTGGAACGATTAATTGATCTACACCTCCGTACTAGTATAGAACCGACTGTACTCTCCAACTCCCAACATGAATATTGCAAGGGGAAGTCGGTTGAGATAGAGGGGGATAGATCACTAAGGGCAAAAAAGGTGAAATTCTTGATATAGAAGGGCCCTTTAACAATATCAAAGCGGACGCAATCATTAATGCACTTTTGGATTTAAATGTTGGTGACTTGTTGGGAGTGTTAATAAATCAGCTACTCACAGTCAGAATTATTAACACAAACCTTGGCACACATATATTAGCTGTGGCATCCCACAAGGGGATGTCGTGTCGCCTCTTCTCTAAAATCTAGTGGTCAACAAGCGACTAATAAATCTAGAAAGAGAAGGATGCAAAGTGATTGCATACGCGGATGACGTTTCAATAGATCTATTAGGGAAATAGGTACCTAAATACCCTTAGAGAACTATTAAAAAATGGCCTCCCTGTACTCCTCTCTAAATGGGCCGTCAGATGTGAACTCGGCTTGAACCGTCAAAAAACCGAATTGGAGCAGGAAATTCAAAGTGCCGCACATTGACCTTCCCAAACTTAATGACGTCAGTCTCAAGTTCCTAGAATCTTCCAAATACCTGGGATAGGATTGTACAAGAAACTGAAGCAAGATATACAAAGTCCCGCGCATTGACCCTCCCAAACTTAATGGCGTCAGTCTTAAGTTCGCAGAATCAGCCAAATATCGGGTTTTTCAACAGGGACGCTACAAAAGTTGAGCAACAGGGACAGCAAACGACGCCATATTTCTTGCAGCTCGTTTGACATTTCTCTTCAGTAAGGCTTGCCGTTTCATGATGGAAAGAAATACGATCCAACAACGAGTCGAAATTATTAAAATTTACAACCGAAATTCGGAATCAGTGGCCTCAACGTTAAGAGCGCTACGTCCAATTTATGGTCGTCATATTCGTCCTAGCAGATCAACAATTGAGCGTCTAGTGGAAAAATTTGAATCCACAGGCACAGTACAAAATGTTCCCGTGCCAGTGAGACAAAGTGCCCGTAGTGTCGAGAATATTGCTGCCGCTGAGGCTTCAGTTGAAGAAAGCCCAAATGTGTCTCTCACACGTCGTTCTCAAGCGTTGAGCATCTCTGTGACGTCGTTGTGGCGAATTTTGCGAAAAGATCTTGGCCTACATCCTTACAAGATTAGATTGACGCAAGAACTGAAGCCGCTTGACCACCAGAATCGTCGTATGTTCGTGAATTGGGCTGAGCAACAACTTGAAAATGATTCGGATTTTCATCGAAAAATCATCTTCAGCGATGATGCTCATTTCTGGCTGAATGGCTTCGTCAATAAACAAAATATGCGGCATTGGTCAGGCAGCAATCCACACGTACTCCATGAGTCATCATTGCATCCCGAAAAAATTACGGTTTGGTGTGGTTTATGGGCCGGCGGCGTCATTGGGCCGTACTTGTTCCGTGATGATCAAGACCGGCACGTTACTGTGAATGGGAATCGCTACCGTTCAATGACAACCGAGTATTTTTGGCCCCAATTGGATGATATGGACTTGGAGGACATGTGGTTCCAAAAGAACGCGCCACAAGCCACACAGCGAATGCCACAATCAATTTATTGGAAACCAAGTTTGGAGAACGTGTTATCTCACGAAATGGTCCAGTCGCTTGGCCGCCTCGGTTGTGCGATTTGACGCCGTTAGACTATTTCCTGTGGGGCTACGTCAAGTCTATGGTCTATGCCAACAAGCCAGCGACGATTGATGAACTTCGTACGAATATCGAACGTGAAATTGCAGCAGTATCGGCCGATTTATGCTTGAAAACCGTCGAAAATTGGGTTCAGCGTCTGGACTTCTGCAAGCGTGCCCGTGGTGGCCATGCAAAAGAAATCCGAGTTCCATACATAATGGCACCGAACGTACTTTCACAGGAATAAAGAATTTCATTGATATCCAAAACCGTTTTTGTTTTATTTAAAAAAAAACTTTTGTAGCGCTCTTATTGAAAAACCATTTACCTGGGTCAGGTTTTGTCAAAAAAAAATAACTGAGCTGGAAAGCCAACATTCAAAGACGCGTTGAGAAAGCCACCGTAGCCTTAAACTCTTGTAAAACAGCAATCGGAAAGAAATGTGGTATGCAAACACATATCTCTTTCTGGCTTTACACGTCCATCGTTAGACCTATACTCCTGTATGGTGTCTTAGTCTGGTTGAGGTCTAAGATCAACCTTATGCACAGCCTCTAGATATTTACGGCAAACAGACCGCAGATTGTGCAGCTTTGAGACTGAGAGTATTGTCATAATAGACACCCAATCAGAGTGATTACACAAAGATTCTGAATCACCTTAACACTACGGAAAACACCGGTCACACCACTACCCAACTCAGTCTTGAGCATAACCTCAGGACAACCATTCTCATTCGCCATGAGTAGCAGTCGGATTCGTTCGAAACAAATAACTCAATTCGGTGCAGTGAAATAACCCCCACGGAAAAAGGCCCAATGGCGCTTGATTCAAACAACAAAATGGAAATAGCCTCGAGGGGCTGGAAATAAGTCCTGCGGGAATTAATGCCTTTGGCTTGCAATGTTTATTTTCTTTTCATACATCCAAACTACACACAACCCAAATCCAACAGTAAGCCCAAGCAGGGGACCGCGGAGATCATTGTAATCAAAGAAGCCCAGTTTTGAGCATAACTTCAAGACAATCGTTCCAAGTCGCCTTGAATGGGAGTCAGATACGATCGGAACCAATAACTCTCTCTATTCGGATGGATCTAAAACAGAACCTGGAGTGGGAGGGCTTAACCTTAGCATGTTCTTTCGCCTTCCCGATCAATTTAGCGTTTTCAACGTTGAAATCATAACAGTTAATGTAGCCTTAGCGGAGCTGAAAAGCTTAACCTAAGCATGGGCTTTTGCATTCCCGACCATTGTAGCGTTTTCAAGGTTGAAATCATAAGAATTAATGAAAGCTTGTCCTGGCTGAAAAGGAATGTAATATCCACGGCGAACATTAACATCTTCAGTGACAGACAAGCGGCAATCAAATCTCTGGAATCCACCTCGCTCCAATCGAAATTATCCCACAAATTCCGAGTATCGGTTAATAAGATGGCAGAGCATTTCACCATTCATCTCTTTTGGGTGCAGGGCCACAGAGACATTCACAGGGCAGTGCAAGGCGGAAGAGCTTGATATTCTGTGGTCAGTAGATATATAAGGTGTACGCCTCACTGCATGGCAATTGCAGATCAAACTGGATGAGAAAGCAAACCGCACATGGATCAGCGTGTCAAATATTCAGGTATCTCTGGCCAAACTTTAGTCAGAGGCACTCCATTTGCTTGACAATGCTGCAGAGATAAAACTATCAGCAGCATAAATGGTGTCCTATAGGCCTCTTCAGCAATGACTTTTGCAGAAACAGCTTGGACGGAGAAGAAGAGAAAAGGGGAGCTATCTCCTACAAAAGAAAACTCAATCTGGGAAACTACTTCTTTGATCATCTAGTTGATCTGACTAATATCAAAGATTGTAAAGTCATACAGATGACTCATTGAGAACAAAAAACAGAAACGTTTGCTCACCAGCTTCATGGATGTGCACGTGCACACATGAGAAACGAGATTCAAACATATTTCGGGCTGTGCCAGTACGAATAGGCATAGAACAATTTTTCTTCTATGCATTGCGTCATCTGTATGACTTAATAGTCTTAGCTAATGTTAATATCAGAAACCTCCTAAGCCCTAAAGTCAACTCTGAACTGTTCAATTAGGCGAACAAATATATGAATAGTCGACAGATCCACGTGGCACCACAAAAGAACCTCTATGGTCTAAATGTGTACACGCATCGCAACCTCACTAAACCCTATCATACCTGGATAAATCTATGTTTTCCTAACTGGCGCCCAATGAGAGCCCCAACAAAAATTAGAAATCAGCCTTAATGCAAACACCAAAACCAATCAGCTACATCCACAACTACTAATATATCCACAAGTAGATTCATCCACAAATGTATCCACAATTCTCCACCCAATGTATTGTTGATTTTCCTGTTCAATAAAATGGATGTTCAAATAAATTGTCTGTCATCTGACAAATAAACAAAAAAACTCAAATGTGTGCGCTCAACAAAATAAGCAAATTATGAAAATCCCCCGCTAATTGTGATTTGTTTGCCTCTGCCAATCATATATGCGTCCATCCAGAACGACTTTGCTTGCTTCCTCCACAAGTACGGGAACGGGTATATTTTCAAATTAAAATGTCACAACGAACACGCTTGCCAATAAATCAAATCACGTCGCCAAGCGGGTATACAACGCACTAATTGCTTTAAAAAGTCGATTTTTTCAAAAAAAAAAAAATCCATCTACGACGAAGGAGGTTTTAGTAGATTCTATCTCGGGTAACATAAAAAAATCATTTTTCCATCGTTAAGTGAAAAATGACTTTATATCCCAACCACACTCGCCATACACACCCCCACTTATGCATAATATGTGTCTGCACTTAAGTCAACCATATCCTGTCGCGTCGTCGACACTGATGCGGCATGCTGGGCGGATTTGAGGGGGGGGGAGCTTGGGGTTGAGGGTTAAAATGACTTTATTTTCAGCTGCACCAAGGGAGTCAGAGTCAGTGTGTCCTATTCCCAGTTCAGTAATTGGTTTAGTGGGTGTGCCACGCCGACCGCACACACCATAAACACTTTGTGGCCGGCGACACGACCAAAGTCCCTTTGTATCTGACCTTCCTTTGAGATACACTTTGGTCTCTCTCTAACCGCCAGCACGTACATAGGGCTTGATGTCATCATATATATAGCTCGAGTGAAAAAACAAAACCTATTGCCAGTCACAGTGTATCTCGAACTATTTCTCGCTCTCTCGTTGTTATAAATAACTGTGCCAAAGTCAACATATTTTTATAGACCATGTCGGCCGTCCATCCATTCTTCATCCTATTGTCTTGCTGGCAGCCTTAAGTTTTAGTTCTGTGATCCGAGATCCGACAACAGAGACCGAAGAACCCAATCCGACCGGTCCCGCCGCGTGCACAAATTACCCGCTACACACATCGCGTTAAAGTGAATTTGAATTTTTTTTTTTTTTTTCGTATCGTATCTACGGATAAATTTTTTGTATATTTGGCAGGAAAAGTGAGTGGAAAATCCCAAGGAAAATATGAAACATTTAGGAGCGTGAAAATAGAAATAAAGACCGTCGTTGTTACTTACCAACCAGAATAAGTATCTATCGACCGTGTGTCTAACAACAATGTGAACGAATCCCTCGCGAGTGTTGAGTGTCAATCGAGAAAAGAAATTCCAAAGACAAAAAGTATCTACAAGTGTATCTAGACGTATCTAATAGTGTGGGATATCCCTGTGATAAATTCTTTTGCTATTAAAAATGATTCGAGATGTGTCAAGGTCAACCTCCACCATTGGCCGGGAGGAACGCAAGCCGCTATTGGAGGCGTACATGTTCCAGAGACGAGTGCTTCTACTATGCAGCGTCATGATGATACTCTCGCTGATCAGTTGGATAGTTGCCATTGCTACCGATCATTGGATTATTATCTCAGGAGTAGGAGGTGAGTTGAACGTTCCAAATAATCTAGTTGACAAGATCTTTTGCAAGCCCAATGGGTTGTGCCCTAGTGCACCGTTCACAGGTTGTTCTGCGGGTGAGTATCTCGGTTGGCCCGATGTTTGATGCGCTTTGGTGAAAATATTTTGGCCCCCTGCCAAATTAAATATAAACAATAAAAATCGCAATTTCTGCATCTCATGTGTGTCTCATGTATCCGTGTGTGAGATGCTGAGAGTTGTGTTTTCCCACCGATAGGCAAATAAACTCTCGCAAATATTTTGTTTATGACGGAAGATGATTGGTGGGGTGTGGAGGGGTTTTACATCTCAAGACATCGCAATCGGAAGGATTTTTTATTTTGTAATAGGATTTTAGTTTGTTTTTGTTAATTTGTCTGCCTTGGCGTGGGCAACAGGTGCTCGACGATGAGGAAATTCACAGTCGATCATCGGTAAAATGAGTAATTCTCCTCATAGCGAATGGGTGTTCAAGTGGGCGATGGAAGATACATCTACATTGACTGGATACGGATTTTACGACCTCATGAATTTATGGGCCGTCGTTGATTGATTTCTAAAGCTGGACAGACAATTTGAAAACGTTTTGGTGATGCTTTAAGAGCGTATCTATTAGGTTGATAGTTTGTTTGCTGTTTGATACATTTTTGGATGGTGTTAATATTTGTTCTTCGTTAGGGAAATAGTTTTTTTTTTTTTTTTGGAATTTTAACGAGTTTTTTTCTATTGGGGCGATTTTGTTTAAATACCCCCAAGTGTGCGAGTTTGATGAATCATTATGGTTGCAGAGCGTTATTGAGTTTTCGAAATACTTGGGTCCTCCTATTTTGAACGGGGTGTCAATCAGCAAGTATCTTTTGGGGGAGATATTATTTTTCATTCTTCGAATTTAGGCGAAACTCTTTTGAAAATCGTTTTCTTGACCAAGCAGATCTTAAAATCATCATCAACTTTGATCTCCTGCTGATTATTTTGGTATTGCAGCAAGATGTGTTTAACATGAAAATTAATCCGATGACATTAAACGTGAATGATATCAACAATCAACTTCTCCTAATGGGTGCTAATGGGTGTTCATCCCTAATGGCAAAAAACTAGGGCTGTCGTTTTTTACAAGACTCTTTTGAGGCGTACTTTTCACAATCAAAATCATTCGCAGTAGATGGTAATTACTTGGTGCATTCATGAGAACCTCTCAGCCCAACTATCAAATCTTTAACGAATCACTATCGAGGTGTGCTGTTTTTTTTCGGTTGCGCCTGGAGGTGAAGAAACTTTAAAGGACACCATTGGTTATGATTTGACATAAGTTGTGCTACAGTCCGGAGTGAACCTAGGCCTCAACTTACATGCCTCTCCAATAAGCTCCGTCCTTAGATAACTGCCTCCAGATGCGCACTCCCAGTTGGTTGAGGTCGGTGATGTTTTCCACTATTGGTTGGACGTCGAAGATACTGCGAGCCGGAATATTGTTGTCCATTCGTTCTACATGTTCTAGCCATCTAAAACGTCCAATGCGGAGTTTTTTTTTTTTTGACCAGGCGCATGTCGCTGTACAGCTCGTTTAGTACTTGGTTGAATCTTCGTACCCCGTCAACTCAAACGGGACCGAAATTTTTTCGAAGAATTTTCCTCTCGAATTGACCAAGGATTTCTTCATCCGCTTTTGAGACGGTCCATGCTTCAGTGCCGTAGAGCAGGACTGGGAGTAGTCCTAGAGTAGTTCGAGTGAGGGTTTTACTACCGAATTGCCTTCCTGGGCCAAAGAAACAGCGGTTTGTAGGAGCAATTCTTCGTTTAATTTCTGACGAGATGTTGTTGTCAGAGTTAATAGCGGAGCCGAGGTAGACAAAGTCCCGTACTACATCAATGTTATATTTGTCAGTGGTGAAGTTCTGTCCAATTCGTCGATGGTTTTGTGTCCATTCGTGTTGATAGCATATACTTAGTCTGGCCCTCATTTACTGCTAAACCGATGTTTCTAGCTTCTTTCTCTATACTAGCAAACGTGGCACTGACATCACGTTAAGTCCGAGTCGTCTTTCAAAATTCGGTTCAAAAACTTTGAAAGATTGTGTCTCTGGTGTTGTCTCAGGAGTTTTGCACAACCCTCTCAAGAATCAAATTGAAGAAAACACATGACAGCGCATCGCCTTGCATAAATCCTTTTTTGTTATTGATTGTGTCCTTTTCGACCCTGATGGAGCAGCTAGAATTCTCCATCGTCATCCCATACAGACGGACAAGTTTTCCCGTTATACAAAAACCAGTCACGGCTCTGTATAGTTCGTCTCTATAAATGCTGTCGTATGTGGATTTGAATTCGATGAATAGGTGGTGGGTATCGATTTGGACTTCTTGGGTTTTTTTTCCAGGATCTGCCGAAGTGTGAAGATTTGATCGGTTGTGGACTTTCCTGGCCTAAAACCACACTGATAAGGGCCGATCAGGATGTTGGTAAATGGTTTCAGGCGTTCGCATATTACGGCAGATAGAATTTTTTATGCGATGTTGAGGAGACTTATGCCCCTGTAGTTGGCGCAGTTTAGAGGTCTCCTTTTTTGTGGATCGGGCAAACGATGCTGAGGTTCCATTCTTCAGGCATACTTTCTTCCGGCCAGATTCGGCTTATGAGTTGGTGGATGTTACTTACCAAGTCATCTCCGCCGGCTTTATAAAGCTCGGCGGGAATGCCGTCATTTCCGGCTCGTTCTGCCTGATAGCCGAATGTTGTTCGTCATCGCCGTTTAACAGTCGTTTAACAGTCCTCAGCATCGACTGTGTCTCAACTGCGATATTTCCTTATACATCTCGACAGAATTCTGTTCGAGCCTTGTATCCTTGGTTTTGATTTTAAACACTTTGGTAAGACTTACAAACATCGTTCCCGGATGCAATCCTTGATAGCGCGCTTTTCTTGCTCTTTTTTCTTCTTTTTTCAAAACCCGGTGTTCTTCCCTCCTTCTTTGCCTATAGAGCTCGATGGCAGCATTCGTCTTGGCCTCGTTCTTGGCTTCGAGCATCTGTTAGCATTCCTCATCAAACCAGGGGTTTCTTGCTCGAGAAATCTAGCACATCAGTTGCGGCTGATCTTTGTTCTTCGACATTCGATATGCTACTGGTATGGTGTTAATCCAAAAGTGAAGGGATACACCTTGCGCGAAGGCGTTGGCGGTCTCTTGCGATTGCAGTCCATCGACATACATTTTTTCACAGTATTTCTGGATTGTTGTGGCATGGTGGATATCCGCATTCTTATCTCTACTGCAACAGGGCAGTGGTCTGAGTCGATGTTAATTCCTCGGAATGTACGTTCATGCAAAATACTGGATGCGTATCTCTTGTCTATCGCAATGTGATCAATTTGGTTGACCGTTTGGGCTAAGTGGCTCGATGATCTGCCGCGCAGAAGGTCTGGGTTTGATTCCCAACCGTAGCAACACCTAAATGATTTTTCACCGGCCCTTCTCTAATGATGATCTGAAAAATCATCCGACGAGTATCAATTTTCAAGAATAGCTTACCTAAAGTACGTCGTTCGGAGTAGTCATAAAACAAGAGGTCCCGCCATCGTGCAAGAAGTACACACACTCACATAAATGGATGCCCTGGGTAATAGGTAGCCTGTTGCGCCAAATATTTGTATTTTATTTGTTCGCTGATCTGGAGAAACCCATGTCCCCATATGGATATCAAGGTGAGGAAACTGTGTGCTGCGTGCTACAGTGGCATTTCGTTCCATAGCGAAGTCAATTAGCCTAAGTCCGTTACTAGACGTGTTGTAACGATCTTAACGATACTTCTGTAGCCGCTCATAGGTTTTGTCAAGGAGCTCATAGAAGCCGCCTTTCGCTATATCATGTTTTTTCTCCGACGGAGCGTGAGCTCATATACAAGTCTCGAAAACACAAGACTTCTTGCCTAGATGTCACAGTTTTTCATCCTCATTTTGCCCGGCCCATCCCATCGTATTCCGTGGATGGCAGTAATGTCTGCTTTGTAGCAGCTTAGGGCTTCCGCTAGTTGTTCGGTTTTCACCTCTCCTGTTTAATGTTCTCCACATTCATTTACTTTTTCAAGCTTAGCTGTTGTGGGCTTGTTTGCATAGATCTTTGAATTTAAAAAAAAACCCCAAAGAAAATATAAAAGTCCAATGGCATGAAATCGTAAGAACTGAATGGCCAATTCTGATAGCAAACCACCGATTACATGATTAAGAAATGACTCATGCAGTAAATGAATTGTTTCTCTGGTTATATGGAATGTGACACCGTCCTGTTGAAAGTACATGTCGGTCCCATCCATATCTTGTAATTTAAGCACTAAAAACTGGGTTATCATTGCCAACACCATTAATTGCTACTGCTGACAAGTCGCATTTTCGAAGAAAAATGGCCTGAGTCCCGCACTAAACAGTCACGCACTGTCAATGCATTTGTTTCTCAACAATTTCTCGTGGTTTTTCTGAACCCCAAATGTAACAATTTTTATGATTAATGAACCCATCATGATAAAAATGAGCTTCATCACTGAAGATGACTTGTTTTTGTTCCAAAATCATTCAATGAACTCTCTTCACACTGCATGGTCAGTTGTCTTCAGTTCCTGACAGGACACAAAGGGTTTATTCTAAGGTCACTAATTAATCCAGTTTCCCTGAATTTTCCAAATATTTACTTCACAGTTGATAGTTTTAAATCATTATGACGGCCATATTTGGTGGACTGTAGCGGACAAACATTCATAATTTTTGAAATATTACTCAACAATGAAAATGCGTTGGTCTTTCTACTGTTTTTACTAACCGCGAACTGTCAGCTGTCACATTGTTATCCTTTTTTCCATTGGTAACACAGCACTATTTAGGTCCGGGTTTTCAGTGCGAAATCATCCTATTTTCGGGATTAAACTCGAGTTAACTCGAGAAAGTAGTTTTTTCAGTCAATTTAAATCCAGAGTTAAGTCGTGTTAACCCAGCAAGTTTGGTGACTTAACCCAGTGACAGATGATAAAATATCAAACAAACAATTATTTTCAATCCCATTTTCGTGGACATTTTATTAAATTTTTGAGAAACTATATACGTGTACGATATATTTAATTTCAGATCCCAGCGACTCCAAGCTGTTAAAAATACTGAGTTTGACTGTTTTAAAAAAAAAAAAACTTTTAAGATCGCGACAAAAACATTTTCATTTGTTTGGGGAAAAATAAATCAAACAGCTGATAACTGAAATGCTGCAGTATTTATATCTATATATCGATAACTTTTTGACAGTAAGATCGATAAATCATGAGTGCTACCAAATCAAATCACCACACTCGGAATCAAATTTAATCCCGCAGTGAAAAACAGCTTCATGTGTTAACTGTGGTTTAAATATATTCCGGGCTTAGTTAACTCAGCACTGAAAAACCGGGCATAAATGACGCAAATTGTAATTTTTGGGAGACCCAAATATTTCTGTTTGTCATTATTTACCGCACGTGCGTCTTATTTACCACTTTTACAACGATTACGGCGACTTTCTGTTGTAAGTATACCTCTAATGTATTTCTTAGTGGACGCATTCAGCTCTTATTATTAGTTCACTCCTCAAAATTTTATAACAGAACCAACAAAAATTTTAATAATTGTACGTCACTAGGTGTGTTTTACAATTTGAGGGTCAAAGTAATGGCTTGTAGTAATAGTTTAACATTTTCGTAAGTTTTCAGAAAAAATCAAAAATCTTAGCATTCCTGAAAAAGCTCGTCATTTAAACATCTAAACAAAACTCATAAACATAAAATTTTAAAAACAAAATACATTCATCGGAAAACTAATTATATTTTGACGTGCAAAGATCTAGCCCATGGGAAAGATTTATGAATCTATTCGTTGGAAATGTTTTATAAACCAAAAGATCAAGTGTCAGATGAGTGAGACAATTACATTTTTATTATGACAGTTGGAACTCTAACAGTTGTATGACAAATGGCATGACGCCCAAATGTTTGAAATTTTTATAGTGAATGAGAGAAAAAATGCAGAAATACCATTTTCAAGTTGAAGGCCACATACAAACACCACTAATTTATGTTGGTAGGTATGTTTGTATTTTTCAGAAATTTTTTTGAAGAATAAAAAAAAAACTAATTAAATAAATTATTTAGTGAAATAAATTATAAAATGTAGGTTTGTCACCAAGTAACACGTGTTTGGTATTCTAAATCTAAATAGGTTGAAATGTTGTTTGAATGTAGACAGCGTGGCATAGTAATTTTTTTTTATAAATTGGATTTTGTTTGGTTCTGTTTGATTAAGTGTTTAAGTGGAAGGAATGTGTGTATATGAACTAGAGGGTAGATGCAGAGAATCTATATCTTTACGTTCCATAACACATCCACTTACTTTGCTGTCATGTAAAATCAAAAACATCCACTTCCTCACTCCACCTACGCCGTGTCACTCTCGCATTTTGAAAGTAATAAGGGAACCATTGTTCTCTCATAAAAAAGACCCTCACAAGGAAATTACGTCGTGGATAGTTGCTGAAGAAACGATTTCACATGCATAAAACACAACAATCAACCAACTACAGCTGTGCACTTCAAGCTGGTTGAGAGCGGTTTCTACTTGTGCTCGCGACTTGGCGAGGTCTTCCTCTACTACGTCTGGCTGGGAATTGAAGGCTGCGAGTCGGAGTAGGGTAGGTAGGTAGAAGTGGAGGTTCGGCATGAACCCAAGTAGCACTTATGTGCCATTTTGTTACCACGACTCGTGTGACCTATATTATGATTGTTATTGTGGATGTGATACAGGCGGTCTCCAGATCCAGCCTGTGAGGTTTAGAATGCGGAAACGAACTTTTATCTTTTTACGCGAGATGTCGCTAAGGTTGTCGAAAAATGGTATGTCTAGGGCACGCAATCTGGCTCTTGCTAGCGCTGGACATTTGCAGATGAAATGGAATAGTGTTTCTCTCTCATTTGTGTTCCCGCAACTGCGGCATTGAGTGTTGTATGGTATCCCTAGTTTGGCCGCATGGTCTCCAATTGGCCAGTGCCCCATGACTATCGCCGTAATTCTTGCGATATTTGGGCGGGTTCTATTTAGTAGACGTTTGTTCCGTTTTTGTCGTAAGAGGGCCATATCGTCATAGGTATGACGCAATTTGTTAACCTTCTCCATTTTGAGTCGGCCTTTTGCAAGAAGAATGAAGAAAGAAGTGTATTTGTACCTAGAGGGATACGGACCCTTACCGCAAGTATGCCGTGAAGAGCTGAGCCCTGCCTGGCTGGTTAGCTCATCCACACGCTCATTTCCCTCAATTTCACTGTGCCCTGGAACCCTGAATCGTTCGCGGAATTGAGAAACTTCGTTCCGGCACCAGTACCAGTTTGAGGATATGGTAGCCGCGTTTATAGCCTTTATGGCCGCTTAGCTATCTATGAGAATAGTAATATTTTGCTTTTCCGCAGTGTCACGCCCAAGTAGCGTACAATTCTCTCGGATAGCCAGTAGTTCCGCCTGGAATTCGCTGGAAAAATCCGTCAGGCGATATGAAACTGATATTTTCGGAGATTCCGAGTAGACTCCGGACCACACACTACAGTTCACCTTAGATCCGTCGGTGTAGACGACTGTTATTGGATCTTGTAGGGAGATGTTGAGAAGTTCAAAGGGTCTTCTGTTTTTTGGGTCGGTCAAACGATGCTGAGGTTCCATTCTCTAGGCATACTTTTATCCGACCAGATTCGGCTTATGAGTTGGTTGATGTAACTTACCAAGTCAACTCAGCCGGATTAAGGAAAGGATTTTAAGGCCGTAATTTCCGGTAGCCTTCTTAAGCTCGAGTTTAGAGATTGCTTTCCTCACTTCACTCAGTTCGGATGGTTTGTAGTTTCCTTTTCTAATTTGTGGCTTGGTGGTTATCCTCCTTCTTCCTGACTTCAACATGGCTGTCACCTAGTTAGCCACTCGAAATGTTTGGACACCCAAAATACAAGTTGCATGTTTCGTTGATCTATTCTGGAGACCGACATTTTAGGCCGGCGTTTGAGCCCAAATCATCAAAAGGTAACTTTTCTCCAGATGTGGAAATCAGTATCGGTGGATGTTTGCTCCATAAATGTGTAAAAGGGTCTGAACGGTTACTTTTTTCAAAAACATGGTACGTCATACAAATCAAGCAGTGCGGTTTCTGCAACGAAAATTCCCTGGATGTGTGCTATCAAAGTGGCGACAGGTCTTCGGATTTCAAACCTCCGGACTTCCTTTTGAGGGGTTAATTGAAGAGAAAAGTATACGTCAGCAAGCCTCAGGCTATAGACGAGCTCAAGGCATTCATTCGAGCCGAGAACATCGCTTTACCACCCGAGGTGCTTGAAAAGGTGATCGAAAACGCAGCAAAAAAGGCTCATTTTGCTTTGTTCAATAGGGGCAGCTTCTTTATTGAAGTGGTTTTCAAAAACTAATCCAAATAAATTGTAAAAGACAAAATTAAATAAAAATACCTAACATATGGAAATTCGTGGCTTTTTTGAAAAGTAATTCAATATTCACATACCGACGTAAATGATGGCGCACCTTATCGTGTATTTAAATGTGCCTACCTGTTAAAAAGGAGAAGGAAATGCTAAGCCAATCGTAACCGACTTGTATGAGGCACACGCCAATGTCCCCTGCTTATAGATGGTGATTCTTCCATTTTTATTACCTTAAACCACTGCAAAGATCGCTGATGCCTATTAATACTTTCCTCATACCTGTTTAGTACCCCGTTCGATTTTAAAAACCATTCAAAACTAGATCAACAAACAGTTCACCACCCAAATTCCCGTCAGATATGCGTCCTTCCTTCAACAAAATTTCATGATCGCCAAACCACCCCAATTCCACAAAAGATTAATCAGGCAGCCTAAAACCGCTCACGTAGCTATTTATGGAAATTATGGCCAAAATTAAAATTCAATCTAATAACGGACCACTTGCGTGTGTTTATTTGTCTGTCCCAGATATTTCTCACGTTGCACATGTGTTTGCGCGCGCCACCTATCCGACTTCCTCATACCGAAGCAGATGTTGATCGTCAAAGACCCATCAGCACCGTCGAGCACTTGTGCAAACACATTCCAGACGGGGAAACGTTCGATCATGTAAAAAGTTCATTAACGTCAAACATATTTCACCATTTCTCCATTGCAGGAATCTTCATTCCGGAGACCCGGAGATTCTTTATGTCCTCCCATTCGGGTTTGTGGCGACATTGTCGTGCTACCATGGTCCCAAATGCCCTACCCGACTCGAAGGTGGCACGAAACTTCACCTCGATCGCGTATCAAAGTGTAGCCGCTATCAACGATGCCAAGATGAGTGTGGCCAGTGAAGAATTCATCAGGGAGTTCCTGGACAACAACATCAACTTTCCACTTCAGAATTTCACCGAGAAGGCAAAGGAACAGATGTTTGCCCATTGGGTACGTAACGATCAGGAAATGTTTCAGATCTTCAAAAAAGCCTATTGGGAGCTGGAGTTGGCAAATAACTTGTTGGCACTAACTCCGGTCCATTCGAAGCCGATTTCGGTGAATCCTTTGAATGTACCAGCATTGATAAATCAAGGATTGTTTGGAGATGCCCTCAAACAGGTGGTTGTCAACCAGACGTCGTATTACATTGTGATTCCGGTAGAGGCGCAAGAGGTCGTATTTGACAAATGGAATGAGAAACGATTGGTTGCCAAGCTACTTTGGCCGTACATTCGAGATTTGGATATACCGCCGTATGTGTTGGATGATAATCGAGTAATCCTGCAGTTGGTACCGCCGAAGCCACCGAAACGGGGACGATATGACAATGGATATGAATACATTTCGACAAGTAAGTGTAGGTTGATGTGAGTGTAGCCGTTTAACCATTTGATTGTAGGGCGCTGCAAGTACATTGAGATGTTTCCAACCGCCACTTCCCTGAGGAGTGATCCCGGATTCGATGCTGAACTAATGGGTATGTGACAGTGACACTAGATGGCGATCCTTTTTCTAAAGATCACTTTCACAGATTACATTCGTAGTCAGGCGTCATTTGCCTGCATCACGGTGTTCGTCATGTGCCTGGGTTCGGTGTTTTCCTTTTACACCTTCATGAACCCGCGCTACATGTTCAAACGACTGGCTGGAGGTATCCACTTGGTGTCCGCCTCAACGTCCATTGTGGTCATTCAAGTGCTGTTCTCATCGGTCGACTACACAAGGACACATTTGTTCTTCGCATATCCTGAAGGAGCTGAGCTTACGTAAGTAATTTCTAGTGTTGACAGTAATTAGGCGCGCATGTAATTAGGCAAACAGCTCGTTTGTCTGAATTTATTGTCAGCCGAATTGCACGCAACAAAATCTTTCTGTCGTTACATATTTGTGTTACATATTTACAGTTATGGATATGGCGTCTGGTTGGCATGGCTGACATTCATAACAAACGTCGTCTGTGGCATCATGTTTATGTGGTACTCTGGCAAGAAGAAGGGAAGTAAGGCACCTACCGACGAGCTGGCCATGGCCGATGAACCAACAATTATGGGCAGATGAGGAGTCGCGTGAATTCGTCAAACTCGTCCTTTGACTGCCATGGCATTTGTATATATGTGTAGCTCTTCATGTCCTTCATCTATAAGTGAATTTTGTTGCTTATTAAGTTTTGCAATAATTTAATGTTGACTCGTAAAAATTGTTTTTGTTTGTAAGAGGTTTGAATTTAACGGTAAAACAAATTTCTCCCCGAGACGGGTGTTTATTTGAACGCGCCCTTAAACTAGTTCCTGTTGTGACTTTGTTTAGTTAATTATTTTCTAAGTTTTAAGTTTTAAATGTTGTACTTCGAGGTTAGAGTATGATAAAGACAGAACCCACCTACTATGTAAATTTTTTGTGAGAAATAAAGTTAACTGTTTCTAGTCATAAGGGTATTATTGGTGTTGTTGCGGTTATTCATTTGGGCAGCCTTTGGCTGAGGGAAATCATTTGAGAGGTGACGTTTTTAATTAGAAACCTCTGATACACCTTTTGAAGAGGTGCCATGAAGTATCTTTGTTGGGAATATCATCCACCAGGTTGAGGAAAAGTATAAGACCCACTCCTATAGCTGGACTTGAAACCATCCTGCAACTTCCTCACATATGTTAGTACAAAAAAAAACAAATTTTTTTGACGCAACAGGCTCGTTAGTACCCAGGGCCGAACTTCTCACAACCATTAATGTGTGCGTGTGTACTTCTTACACGATGGTGGGACCTCCTGTTTTATGCCGACTCCGAACGGCGAATTTAAGAAAAGCTTTTCTTGACAACTGATACTACTCGGATGATTTGTCAGATCATCACGAGAGAAGGGCCAGTGAAAAATCATTTTAGATGTTGCTTCGGGTGGGAATCGAACCCAGACCTTCTGCGCTGCAGTTCATTGCAGTAACCATCGCGCCAGTGAGCCCGTTAGTATGTTGGTTAGTACCCTCTGAGACTTATTGCAGATATCTCTTTTGAGGCCACATTAGTCGGTGGAGAACTTGACTCGCCGATCAATAATTTGGAGATGATGATTTTCAGCAAAACATATGTCACGCCGGATCTTAAGAACCTATTGCCAGGTTCCTTTCCTAGAGGAAAATAGAAAACTTAACTGGCAGGCAGAGGGAAACTTGTAGGGATGATCGGCTTGAACTTGACAATGTCCATAGTTGTAAAATTTAACTATCGGAACCAACGGATATCTACTAGTCGTATCCAACCAAAAAAGTCCACAACCGATCGTATCATCACACTTCGGCCGATCCTGAAAAAAACCTTAAGAAGTCCTAATCGATACCCACGACCTATTCGTCGATTTCCAAGCCGCATAGGCAGTACTTATAGAAACGAACAATGCAGAACCATTCCTTGGGTTGGTATAACGCCTAACCTCGTCAATCTGTGCAGGATGACGAAGTAGAATTCTCGCTGTTCCATCTGGGTCGGAAACGACCTCACTGACACATTCGATATCTAAAAGGATGTAGGCAATCCGATGCTCTGTCGTATGATTTCTTTAATTTGATTCTTCAGAGGATTGTGTTCAACTCCCGAGCCAAAACCAAAGACAAAATCTTCCATAAATCGGTGGTGGGACCACCTGTTTTATGCCGACTACGAACGGCGAATTGGAGATAAGCTTTTCTTGATAACTTATACTACGGATGATTTGACAGATCATCACGAGAGTAGGGCCAGTGAAAAATCATTTTGGTGCTGCTACGAGGCCTACAAGGCTAAGATGCAGGTGACGACGAGAGCTGCCATTGAGCTCTATAGGCAGAGAAAAAGCGTAGAACACCGACTTTTCAGAGTGAAGAAAAAAGAGGAAATATAGAGGTGCCACTCGAGGAACGATGTTCGCAAGTTTTACCAAAGTGTAAAACGTCAAAATTAAGGATACCACGGTCGAACAGAATCCTGTCGAGATGGAGGAACCGCTTCTGCAGCCGTTAAACGGCGATTACGAACAAAATTCTGCTCTCAGGCAGAACGAACCATTCAATATTGGCAACGACAGCGAAAACTGCCAACCACCCGACCTGAGTGAGGTGAGGACAGCAGTATCTAAACTTAAGCTTAATAAGGCTGCCGGAAATGACGGCCCTTCCGCTAAGCTTTTTAAGTCATCCGGCGGAGATGACTTGGTAAGTAACATCCACCAACTCATAAGCCAAATCTGTTCTGGAGACCCTCTCAACTGCAACAACTATATGAACGCCTGAAAGCGTTTACCAACAACCGGACCGACCCTTATCAGAATGATTTTAGGCCAGGAAAGTCGACAACCGATAAAATTTTTACACTTCAGCAGATCTTGGAAAAAAACCCAAGAAGACCAAATCGACCAACCGCCAAACTCGTCCGTCTGTGCAGGATGACTATGGAGAATTCTCGCTGCTCCATTAGGGTCGGTCACTGACACATTCAATACCAAAAAAGGATTTAGGCAAGGTGATGCGCTGTCGTGTGATTCTTCAATTTGATTCTTGAGAGGATTGTGCAAAACTCACGAGCCAACACCAGAGGCACAACAACTAGCATACGCCGACGTTAGGACCCAACGTGATGTCATAGCCACGTTTGCTAGTACAGAGAAGGAATTAGCAAAAATGGGACTAAGTATATGCTGTCCACACGAAAGGACACATCACGTCGACGAATCGGACAGAACGTCACCATTGACAGATATAACTTTGAGGTAGTACGTGACTTTGTCTACCTCGGCTCCGCTATTAACTTTGCAACATCTCGTTAGAAATTAAACGAAGAAGTACTCTTGCCAACCGCTTTTTCTTCGGACTAAGAAGGCAATTCAGTAGTAAAGCCCTCTTTGAACTACTGAGGTGAGGGTTTTACATAATAAGAACGTGATCATCCAGTCCTGCTCTACGGCGCTGAAGAATTTACCATACCAAAACAGGATGAAGAGATCCTTGGTCGGTTTGGTAGAAAAATTCTTCGAAAAATCTTCGGTCGCATTTGATGGGTTAGGGAGACGAAGATTCAACCAGGAGCTGTACAAGCTGTAAAGCAACATGCCCCTAGTCACAAAACTCTGCATTTGACATGTAAGTTGGATAGTAAATTTAGAGCCAATGGATACCAATACTCCAAATGGCATAGTCTTCGATTTCAGATGAACAGGAAGACCTCGCAGGAAGTGGCGGTCACAAGAAGAAACGGACCTCAACCAACTTGAAGTGGGCAACTGTAACCAGTTAGCATAGGAGTAAGGACCGGGATTATTGCGCACTGTGCAGTTATTTGGAGGCTGTTATCAAAGGAGTAAGGACCGGGCTAACTGCGTTTAGTAAAATATTATTTACCTCTCGGAAACACGGTATAGAAGAAGCTATTGTACATTGGCCTTAATGTGTCTTATCTTCTGCCGCATTCGACAGACGGATAGAGTTCTTGCAAATGTCAAAACTTATTAGTAGCTGCTCTCTAAGAATAAATGGCTGCCTAGAATGCGTATCTGTAGCTGATGCTTGAATCTGAGTCAGAAGTTAATAACAAGGCAACCCGTAAGCGCTTACACAATGTGTATCTTGGTGAATCTGTAGCTTGAAGTTGAATGGAGGGAAACTTCATGCAAGAAATGTATCTCTCTTTTGACAGCGATACAAGATACCAGCTACAGATACGCATTCTGGGCGGCCATTAAGGCTGTTCCTTGGCGGTGTTCTATTCCTAGCGTTGTGTAGGTATGTACTTCGTTTCGGAAAAATAAATACAAGATCGATGTTTTTTTTTAGGAATAGTATACAGAGACGACTTACAACAGTTGACTTGTCTGCCATTCGGTTATTCACCCTCGGTTAGCTCCCAGATTTTTTGGAGCTCTGATATGTTGGATCGCGGAGATATTGCGTGGAAAAGGTGAGGGCGTGCTGTCCCCTGCTTGTGCTCGATTTGGGATTATCGGCTGAGTTGGAATTTTCCACCACCGAACCAAAAGCCAAAAGTCTAGTGCACTAGAACAAATTTCGGTAGAGATATCTGATTGTGGCCCCACAATGGGAGCAGTTCTTCTGTATGTCTGACTTCAAAGCTCGGGCACTGAGCCGCCGCGGCCGCTACCAATTCAGAACCTGCGGAAGATGTTCGTAGATGTAACGACGGGTCATCCACCTTCTAGATTAGAAAATTGAAAATTGGGTTTGCCAACCAAATAGGATAGAAGAACTTATCATGAAGCGGGTTGAGCGATTCCGCATCAAAAACCTATTCATCGGCGTTTAAGATGTGGATTTTTTGGTGCGATAAGAATAATATAAGTGCTAGATCTTCTACGGGTTCTTGCTTACTAAGTATATTGGTAATCAAGAACCTTTTCTTGAAATAGAGCCATGTTTCAGTAAAATTCTTGTTCATTAATCATTGCAACTATAGTTATTTTCATTCCAATGAACTATGTGGGTACACAAAAAGCGTCATTGGGAAGAAGACAGTTTTCATAGCAGCAGCTCGATGAAAGCTTAAACAATCCCTTCATATGTACGTGTCCTTATCACCAATATTGAGCTCTTGCCCTCGTAGAAGTAAAAATTCAAAAGATGACTTATGTCGCATGAAATGGTTTGGAGCTGAAGTTCATGGCCACACCGAGATTTCAGTTTAATTTGGAATTACATATTTCGGATTTTCGAAGTTGCATGTATATTGATTATGTCCGTCAGATAAATCCAATCAACACTCACAGAATAATGTGTTTCCATACGTTTTGCACTTGAATCATATTTCAAGCGCAATCAATTTATTTTTTTCGCAATGCCATCTATGCGTAACAATGAAAACCTCTAATACATCCCATCTACAGCACACATAACTATGATTCTTACCAACAACACCAAAAGTTCTTGCGTAAGAAAACCACCTATCACTTTTGTTTATGCCGCACTCGGCACAACTGACAATTCCAAATGTCATTCGCTGTCACACTAAAATCTAAACACGTGCGCGGTGTATTAGATATTTTTGTGCATTTCTTTTGAAAAAATAAATTAAACACCTTTGCCGCAATGGCTAAGAACACAAAACCAACAAAACGAAAGGCAGCGCCCATCATAGAACTGAAAAAAGACGAAAAAGACAAGGAACCTAACGCAGAGGACCAAAGTGAGGAGGTAAGTTTCTTGGCGATGCCATTTCGAGAACGTGTTTCACATTCGCTTCCACTTTTTTCTTAGGAGGATTTATTAAAGAACGTCAAGAACGAAGATGGAGACAGCACCGACGACGAGGGAATCTACAACTCGGACGAGAGTGATGAGCTCGAGTTCGAAAGTGATGACGAGGGTAATTTTGTGAAAAAAAGCGGCGACAATTCCGATGAAGCTGGAGAAGAAGAAGATGATGAGGACAGCATAGATGAGGCAGACATTGAAGATGTTTCAAGTGACGATGAAGATGCAGAAGAAGAGGAAGACGAGAGCAGTGAAATAGAAGAAGAACCCGCTACATCAGGACCAAAACCCGTGACTACAACACCACCAGTGGAGGCCAAATCTGAACCACCAAAATCTGTTGCACCAAAAATCGATGTTCCTCGAGTTGAGGGTGAATTCAAAATGAAGAAGAAGAAGAAAACCGCCATGTCCAAGATGCAAAAGAAACTAAACAAGGATAACAATGGTGCGGCTCCAAAAACCGGCGAAGAGTACGAAAACTCTGACACATCGGACGAGGAGGACATCAGAAACACAGTCGGCAACATCCCAATGCACTGGTACGACGAGTACAAACACATTGGCTACGATTGGGACGCTAAGAAGATCATCAAACCACCAAAGGGCGATCAAATCGATGATTTCTTGAGGAAAATCGAAGACCGAGACTTCTGGCGCACTGTTAAGGATCCCCAAACTGGACAGGAAGTCCACCTAACCGATGCCGATATCGAGCTTATCAAGCGAATCAATTCTGGACGCATTCCAAATGGTGAGCACAATGAATACGAACCATGGATTGAGTGGTTCTCCTCTGAAGTTGAGAAGATGCCTATTAAGAACGTTCCCGATCACAAACGGTCCTTCCTTCCATCCGTGCCGGAGAAGAAGAAGGTCGGCAAGATGGTGCATGCCCTCAAGATGGGTTGGATGAAGACCATGGAGGAGGTAGAACGCGAGAAGAAAGCCAAACGTGGTCCCAAATTCTTCATGCTCTGGGAGACAGACACTAGTCGCGACGATATGCGGCGAATTCACGATCCCGTCTCTGCGCCAAAGAGAGATCTACCAGGTCATGCAGAGTCCTACAATCCACCACCAGAGTACCTCTTCGATCAGAAGGAAATGAAGGAGTGGGAGAAACTCAAAGACGAACCACACAAGCGCAAGTTGCACTTTTTGCCACAGAAATACAAGTCGCTGCGGGCTGTGCCAGCCTACCCGCGATACATGCGCGAACGTTTCCTTCGCTGTCTGGATCTTTATCTCTGTCCCAGAGCCAAGCGTATGAGGCTGAACATCGACGCTGAGTACTTGATTCCTAAGCTGCCCAGTCCCAAGGATCTCCAACCATTCCCCACGGTGGAGAGCATGGTCTTCCGTAGCCACACCGACATCATTCGATCAGTCAGCATTGAACCAAAGGGCGAGTACATGGTATCAGGATCTGACGACACCACAGTTAAAAGTAAGTCTGTGATTAGGGTGGGACAACGCTTTTGTGGGACTTTTTTATATTTCCGTCCTTATTTTCAGTTTGGGAAATCGCCACTGGCCGTTGCATTCGCACGATTGAAACAGGTGACGTTGTCCGCAGCGTTGCTTGGTGCCCTAACGCCAAGCTCTGCATTATCGCTGTGGCGTCTGGAAATCGTTTACTTCTAATCAACCCCAAGGTAGGCGACAAATTGCTCATCAAGAAGACAGACGACCTTCTGTCTGAGCTGCCAAAGGTCGATCAATTGGAGAGTGAACGCATCAAGACTGCCGTCCAATGGTCTGTCGCAGAGAAGGACGAACAAGAGAAGGGTGTTCGGGTGATTATCACACATTTCAAGCCACTCAGACAAGTCACATGGCACGGGCGAGGTGACTACCTAGCCACTGTGATGCCCGAAGGTGCTAATCGTTCGGCGATCATCCACCAGCTTTCGAAGCGTCGCAGTCAGATTCCATTTTCGAAGAGCAAGGGCTTGATACAGTTTGTTCTCTTCCATCCTGTCAAGCCATGCCTCTTTGTTGCTGTAAGTTGGATTTTTTTTCATCCCTACTGAGCGTTTCTCATGAATCCTTTCGTTTAGACCCAACACAACGTGCGCATCTATGACCTGGTAAAGCAGGAACTCATCAAGAAACTCCTCACAAACTCGAAATGGATTTCGGGAATGTCCATTCATCCGAAGGGTGACAACTTGCTCGTGTCCACCTATGACAAGAAGATATTGTGGTTCGACCTGGATCTTTCCACGAAACCATACCAGACAATGCGGCTGCACAAGAACGCCGTGAGAAGTGTGGCGTACCATTTAAGGTATCCGCTCTTCGCGTCGGCCAGTGATGACCAATCGGTTATTGTTTCCCACGGCATGGTTTATAAGTAAGTCGAGATAATGGAGGCATGACCTAACAGACAGTTGGATGATTATTTGTTTCGTTTTAGTGATCTGCTGCAGAATCCATTGATCGTTCCACTAAAGAAACTGCAGACGCACGAGAAGCGTGAAGATTTTGGTGTATTGGATGTGACTTGGCATCCTGTCCAGCCTTGGGTGTTCTCCACAGGAGCGGATGCTACTGTTAGATTGTTTACATAGATGAGTTTTTTTTTATAGCGGAGATGTATAGATTTTACGTGAATAAAACTACAAAAGATGTCCATGGATGAGTTTCTAATTAGCATTGCAAAGCGATGGTTGGCCAACGAACCCTATAGATATTCCTATAGACTTCGTGTCCTACACTGTGTTGGGCATTGTTACTTGATATTTTTGACAACATCCCGGACGCGGATTTTGTTATGGAAGTCACGCACTACATGTCTTGGAACGACGTGTCAAATAACCAAACAAATTTGGCCAAAGCTAGAAGATACAAGGGACTGAATTCGCCTGCTAGACCACACATTAGCTCCACTATTGGTGTCATCACAGGACTCTGTTCAATAGGTAGGCACGCAGAAATTCTAGGACTCAGACGACTTCTTTAGGAGCTGCATAGACGAAGAGGAGGTAGGAAAAATTCGTAATCTTCTTTGTAACACTTCCGCCCTATCAAACAAAAGGAAGCTTCATCTTGGAGCATACTATTATCAAAATCTTAGCAGAGAATAGACAATATCCATGTGGCAAAACCAAAAACGGGCCTAAGTACGCTGGCAGCCATTCTAACCCAACCTAAGACTCGCCATATTTGTGACAAGATGTAGAGACCCTGTTGTGCTACCCATGAGCCATATAATCAGCACATTTTGACCCTTTATTCCGACGTTGACGTAATCATCGGTCTCTCCCATTGTGCCGTTGGCTTTGATGTAACTGAGGACAAGACTAAGTATATGCTATCAACGGACAAACAAGCATCTGTCCACCGCCTAGAACAAAACGTTCTTATTGATAGCAGCAATTTCGAAAAAGTTAAGGAGTTTACCACCTGGAGGAGAAGAACAACCGAGAATTCTATTAGCTGCACCAACATGTGAAAAAGAAAAAAACACGTCGACTACATTGGCTCGGCCACATCAAGCGAATGGATAATAATGCTTCAGCTAAGAGGAATCTAATCCAAGCCCCCAGGTTCGAGAAGACAAGGAAGACCGAATCTCCGTTTCAAAGACCAAGCCATCGCGGATGCCAGAGCGCTGGTCTGGACAACTGGAAGCAGCGTGCGTTATCCACAGTGGAGTAAACATTTTAGATAATATCGGGCATCCAGAGGCAATCATCCGCCTGATAAGGACCCACGGAGACTCGCTCTAGAAACCGAATGTAGGTAAGCACGGGCACGGGCACGAGCCCGCGAAGGACTTCGGACCAATCAATTTTACCTCCTGAGTCATATAAACAAATTTTCCCATAGAGGAACGCCACAGGGCGTTTCATTAGCCCGGTCCTTAGCTAACTGCCTCCAGTTATGCGCCCCAAGTTGGTTGAGGTTGTTTCCTGCTTTTGCGCGCTACTTAAGGCGAACTCTTTATCAACAGCGTCCGACGTTTGGCTGGGAATCGAAGACTGTGCGATCCGGATTATTGGAGTCCATTCGTGCTACATTTCCTAGCCACTTTAAACGTCCAATGCGTAGTTTTTCTTTTTGTACAGTTTGTATAGTTCTTGGTTGAGTCTTCGTCTCCATAGCCCGTCAACGCATACAGGATCAAAGATTTTTCGAAGAATTTTCGTCATCGCTGTTTAACAGTCTGCAGAATTCTTCCATATCCTCAGCATCGACCGTGTCTCAATTTCGATAATTCCTTGTTCATCTCGACATGATTCGGTTAGAGCCACGTATCCCTGGCTTTCCCGGGATTTTCTTTTTTTGTATCTTCTTTCTTAAAAGCTGGTTTCCTTTTCCTTTTCATTTGCCTGTAGAGCTCAATGGTAGCCTTCGTCTTCACCCGCAGCTTAGCCATGAAGTCCTCGTTATTGGCTGCATACATCTGTCGGCATTCCTCATCAAAACAAGGGTTTCTGGCTGGTGGGCGCCAGAACTTTTAACTTCAGGATTATCCAGCCTCTTGCGTCCAATATAACAAAACCTTGTGGTGGCACCTTGTTCTAAATTTCAAAGACAAGCCATCGAGTTAGTTTACTGTCAACAGACTTGGCATTCGTTTTCGAATCAATTTGTCCATCGGGCAATCCAATGAAAAGTTTGAATATTTGTATTTTGGGCTTCCAAAACAAACGTAAAGACGATGAAGGAATGGAGCTTGGAGTGGCATCGTTCACAGCTCACAGATAGATATGGCTTTGGGTAGAAACGAACGTTGTTGGGCTGAAAACTATCAATGCCAAGCTGAAAAAGCTAGGGATTGACACTAAGCCCGCAGACCTGGTGTTGGTTAGTGTCTCCGCTAAGCTATAGAAGAGTTACTAGCATCAAATTCTAACTATGGTACGCCATCAATACAGTGGTAATGGCCACTGTGATTAGTTCCAATATTGGAACTCTTACAGATTAACATTAACCATTCCAATACGGCTTTCTCCGTCCTTTTTCATTGAACGACAAGGAAAGTGGAGAGTATGGTTCTGATCCAAGAACCCTGCGTTGTCAACAACTGGTGTGTGGACTGCGAACTCCGGACTGTTGTTTAACGTAGGAAACGAAGGTTAACATAGATCTTGTATCTTTGTACTCTTTTTGGACAGCTATAAGGATACTGTCGCAGCTAATATTGAAACAAAAGATAACAACTATTGCTGGTCTCGACATACTTAGCTCACGAGCATGTGGGAAAAATACATCGGGGCAACATAGGGAACTTGATTGCGGAAGTAGAGGAACAACTGCTCTCATCACTGCTTGTGATGCGAACGAGGTGAGTTATTCTTTGATTTTATTTTAGAAACAAACCTAGTCCTCTGTAACTTGAGATCCATCCCTAATTTCATAAACAAAATTAGACAAGAAGTGCTAGACATCACACTTGCATCTCATAACATAGATATTCAACCTGATAAAGAACTGGAGAGTCCTACGAGCACTCCTTCTCGGACCACAAATACATCCAATTCACTTTGGACTAAATTCACCCGGACCCAAAGGTCTTAAGGAACCCCAAGAAAACCGCCAACAAATTTCTCTTTGACACTTAAGATGAGATCAATCAAGTAACAAAATATTTAGAACTAAATAGCCTGGTGGCAACCCTCTTAGTTTGCGATGTCATCGCAGCCTGCCATCTTTGGAATTCCAACCCTCCTTGCTGGAACTCCAATCTCTTAGGCAGTGTGTCAATTGCGTTAAAAAAGGGGTTAAACTTTATCCACTGCCAAATTTTTGACATTTCTGCAGGTTCTATCCATCTCTGTCACTCCTCAGTAGGTTATCAAATGTCAAAAATTAGCCAGTGGATACATTTAAGCATGCTGTTCAGTACGTTAAAATTTTGAAATCTCTAGTCACCATACTAATGTCAAAGTCGTCTATGAAAACCTACAAAATCCCGTTGAGAAAGGAAAAAAGAGCATCCTGGCTAACCTTCTGTGGTAATAAGGAAGAATACTAAGAGGCTTCTAGACTCCTTTAATTCAGCTCTAGATATTGGTGGGTTGGCAATATCTAGCGACTTATTTAAACCAGACTGTCAATGGACATCCTCCAATATGGAAACCGTTGACCTACTTCTGTACACTATTTTTCCTGATATCTCCTATAATGGGTCCTACATACTTACTTAAGTGGCGCTACAGGCCGGAATGAACCTGGGCCTCAACCAACATGCCTCTTCGATTAGGCCGGTGCTTAGCTAACTGCCTCCAGTTGCGAACTCCAAGTTGGTTGAGGTCGGTTTCTACTTGTGCGCGTCACTTAAGGCGAGGTCTTCCCCTACTGCGTCCGATGTCTGGCTGGGAATCGAAGACTCTGTGAGCCGGGGTATTGGACCCTATGGGTCCTGAACCAGAAATTTCAGATCATCCATTACATATATCATTTTTTTTGTGGGCTGGTGTAATGATATCCTATAGCAATGATGTCATTACCACAGAAAAACTTCTTTGGGCCTTCAAAAGCTTCAAGTGATTGAAATCCCCTGGACTAGATGGTATCATGCCTGCGGAGTATCAATACAACCTTGCTACCATGGCTGCAAACCATATAATGACCAGTGCGTATCCCAAAGGCAATGACGAAATTATAGATCCCTAAGGCTGGAAAGAGCTCACACATAAATCCGAAGGATCTCCGTTCGATCGATCTATTCACTTTAAAAAAAAAAAACGTTGGAAAGATTGATTGATCTAATCCTTCGTACTAGTATAGAACCGCTAGTGCTCTCCAAGTCTCAACATGCATATTTCAAGGGGAAGTGAGTTGAGATAGCGTTTCACTCACTTGGACGCATCATTGAAAACCCGCTATGAGCAAAAGTGGATACCATTTATGGTTGCTTTTCTTGATATAGGAGGAGCCTTTACGGATGTCGAAGCGAACCCAACCACTAATGCAATGATTTGCTGAGAGTACTAATAAATCAGAAAATTACCGGCATCTACAGGCAGATCTGTAAGCTGTGGCCCCACAAGGGGGCATCCTGTCTCCTCTTCTCTGAAACCTAGTGGTCTACGAATTACCAGTAAATCAAGAAAGAGAACAATGCAAGGTTATTGCTTACGCGGATGACGTGCCAATAACTGTATCAGGGATGTACCTCCATTCCCTTAAAGAAATATTACAAAATGGTCTCTCTATAGTCTCCATATGGGATTCCAGATGTGGACCAGATGTGGAAACCAAATGAGTCATTTTCAGCAGGAAATACGTTGTCCCACACGTTGACCCTCCAAAAAATAATGGCGATAGTCTCAAGTTCACAGAATCTGGTATTGGATAAGAAACTGAACTGGGAAAACAAAATTCAAGAACTTCTACCGTAGCCCAAAGAACTTTATGACCTTAGTCTCATATGTTCGCAGAATCAGCCAAGTACATGTGGCTGGTCTTGGATTAGAAATTAAACTGGAAAGCCAATACACAAGTAAAACGGCAATTGGAAAGAAGTGGGGTACGCAACCACATATCTCTTTCTGGCTTTTCGTCCATCATTAGACCCTTACTTCTGTAGGGTGTCTTAGTTTGGTGGACAGCTCTAGAAAAATCCTTCAACCGCAATCTTCTGGGGGAAGTTCAAATATCCGCTTGCATAAGCATTATCGGAGATCATAGAACAACATCTTCCATAACCATAGATGCTATCCCTACATCTAGTAGCCCTAGATATTTACGGCAAAGAGACCGCACGTGGTTGTGCAGCTTTGATACTGACAGCTTCGTCACCATGGGCACCTACTCAAGATCGCCTCGACTGGGAATCGGATTTGATTGCAGACAATAACTAGATTCACATCTAAGCAGAAGGAACTAGAGTGGGTTGAGGTGTTCTCTCCGAGATGCTTAACATAAGCATATCCGTTTGCTTTCCCCACGGAAATCATAGCAATCAAAGAAGCCTTGTCCTGGCTGAGGTGTAATGTTACATCTACGAAGAACATGAGCACATTCAGTGACGGCTAAGCATCAATCAAAATCATGGGATTCTTCTCGTTTAAATTGAAACCAACCCACGAATGACAACTAACTCTTGATGAGACGGCAGTACACTTTACTATTCACCTCTTTTGGGTACCGGGCCACAGAGATATATGTATATACCTGGAAACTGCAAGGCGGATGTACTTACCAGACAGGGCACTGCTTTTGATATTCTACTGCAAATAGAAATGTTAGGCATACCCCTCGCTACTTGTTAACGCGATCAAGAAAGCAATCCACAGATGGATAAACGACATAACCAGAAACGCCCTCTGTGCTTGACAATGATGAACAGATCAAATATTAGTATGATATAGCCCTCCAAGCCTACATGACTAGGCAATGACTTCAGCAGCAGCTGCTTGGACGAGGTGGAGGACGAGAATATTCCTCACCTTCTTTGCTCTTGGCCAACGCTCTCCAACAAAAGAAAACTTCATCCTGGAGACTACATATTTGATAATCAAGGTGAGCTGACTATAATTGATGTCAGAAACCTCCTGCGCTTTTTAGTTAGCTCGGACTTGTTCGCTTTGGCCAACGAATATTAGGAAATGTTGACAGGTCCACGTTGAACCACAACGGACCTCTTCAGATCTATGTGTGCAAGCGCATTGTTGCAGACACCATAACCAAAGCTAACCTAACCTAACCTCACCTAAACTATATTTATGGTTATAAAAGATTCGAAAAAGACCTTTTTTCATCCCGGACTGTGACGCCATATAAGAGGTAAGTAAAAAATCACAACTTATACGCAGGGCGGTCTTCGGCGTCACGTGGATGTCTTTCTTAAGCCGCTGCATGGCATGTACCTACCAAGTTTTTAAGCATTCTACCGAAATCAATTCAGCTATGCAGAACTCATTTCCTTCCGACCGGGTAAGTCCATGTAAAACTGGGCCATAACCAATATACCTCACTTGTGTGGGCCACTTTAGACGTGGTCTTCCTCTACAACCATCTGCCTCTACGTCAACCATCAGCCTCGGTATGTAAGAGTTGCTGTTCATGTGCTCTGAATGTCCTTTAGTGTCTGATTCGGAATTTCAGAATAAGTATTTTTCCACTGAACAGCTTGTAGCTAAATCTTTGTCTACATTGTCCATCACGGGAACCGAAGATTGTTCGAAAAATGTTTCTTTCAAAACAATCAACCGGTATGATGGCTTCGAAAGGATCTTTTAAGCAATACCTACGATTAATTCACGGACTTGGCGAAAAGTTCTTCTGAGTCCTCGAATGTGTTTACTTTTCTAAATCTTAGATTACAGAAATCCACGCATTGACTTAGGAAGAATGGAACAATGAAGTGTTATCATGCTATTCCTCGCCAACAGAGACTCAGCAGAGGTGTCGTGATTTTTTATTACAGCAGTACACTAAGCAAGGCAAACAATTAGGACAGCACTCATATCCCTTATCGAAGGAAGATTCATCCCCAGCAACAAGTTCCACCAACAATGGTCGTGTTCCGGGTTTTAGTTTTCACAATTTAACTTTTCCGATGCACTGTTTTAAATTGTCAACCGACCATGTAACGTGACTGAAAATGCTCGATTGACCAATGAGAATAGTGAATCGGCAAACTACTTCATAAAATACGGTCAATGTCTTTCCAACGAAAAATAAAAACAAAGAGTTCATGTACGAACTTGAGTAAATGAGAAAATCGTTTTAATTTTCCCTATCATGCTTGGAGATTCAATCGGAGAAAGCCAGACATCAAAGAGAATATCAAAGTCCAACAGCACTACAAACCCTCCTTTTGTTGCAAGTAAAACTCTAAAGTGCAACTCCATTTACTGGCTGTCATTAGCATAAGCAGGTGAGTGCCTTCCCATCTGGCAGATATAAGAGCTTTTATGCTAATCACATCCGCTGAACCCTCTGTCCGACTCCACTTGGCCCACATTCTCCAGCGATTCGTATTCCTGCGGGTGAATTCCATACTTTACAAGTTCAAGTTTCCCCATTTATTTGCTCCGTTCTCAGTCTCCATTTGATATTCCAGACCAACCATCCCTCTCTCATTGTTGTGGATGAAGTAAGCTCGCAAATTAGGATCCACAACCACAGTCCACCCGCCTTCGAAGGGTTGTCAGAAAGCCAACGCACGCACATCACTCCAGAGAAGAACGGCACCCCCGGGGTAATTGGACGATTTCGATAGATACACTCAAGCGAGCTTTTCTTAAAAATATACACAAAAATATTTCGACACTGGAAAATCGTGCTGCTGCTCCTCCCTCCCCCAAATCAACCCCTTCACACTACTCTCTCTCTCTTTCTCTTTCTCCGATTGGAAGACGCCATATTGTGAGAGACACACATACACTGTCTGTGTCTCTCCTAGGTACATTGCTCGCCTCGAACGCTCGGGCTCGCAAATACAAATTCTCCTCTGACGCCACAACGGCAACTGGCCCGCGGAGTGTAGTAGTTTTTTGCCAAAATATTTAGAAAAACAAAAAAAAATCTCTCCCATTCAAAAAAAGTGAATATCACCCAAAAAGTGAAACAGTTTGCCATCCAAAAAAAAAATAAATCTCAAAACTGTGTGTCGGTTCGGACTTCGGAGGTGCGAAACGAAAAAAATTCAAAATAATTCGCTATACAAAGAAAATCTCGTTTTTTTTTCCTTAAATTCGGGCGGCAGTGTGTGCTGAGTGCGTGTATATGTTCGAAAATTGTGTGTAACTCGAACAACCACAGAGTTGGTGGTTGATTGGCAACAACGACGATTTTCTATGTGAAAATCAACACCTCATTAACGGTCAGAAACGGTGTTTTTTAAAATTGTTTTTGAAAGTGGTTTACCGAAGAAAATCTGTGCAGTTCGGTTGAAATTTTCCAAAAATTTTCTCAGTGAAAAGGTATACAGCAGGGAAAATTTAATTGAACAAGGAATATTTCACCTACACACACATATACACAAAAGAGACTCGTCTTGTGTGTGGAAAACGAGAAAAATTCTTCAAACGAAAGTTGAAAAAAAAAATAGAAGAACAGTTTACACGGGGTTTTCGAAAACGTTTTTTTTTTTTATCGTGTTGAATTGAAAGCTTTCCATTGGAAACATCAAGCCAAACGTCGTGGGCCGCGTTGACATGTGTGTGCTATCGTTGTTGTTGTTGGAGATGCCCCATTTCTGACTTTTGTTTGTATATTTTCGCTCATGCTGGGAAAACAAATCGGGAAAACTTTCCTCTGTCCCAAGTGTAGGTATACCAAACTATTTTTCCCAAAAAAAAAAAAAAACAAAAAACAGAGCACCGTATATAGAGAGCCAGAGAATCAGAGGCACCGCAGAGCAAAGCATGGCTGAAATGAATGAACGCGAGAGAGGCTAGCCTGCGCCTGCTTCTAGTTTTCTGGTATTCTTGGTGCTGGCTGGCTGGCTAGTGTGCTTTTTCGCAGGAGCGCGGGGAAAGCGTTGTAGTATAATGGATTTTGATGTTTTTCCAATTTTCACATACCCAGGGGGTGGTGGTGGAGGTAGTTGTTTCATTGACGAGAGGTGGTCGAGGGGGTCTTATAGTAGGAAAGACGACCGAATAAGTGGAAAACTCTGCACTCGAGAATTAAATCGAAAAAAATGCCTGATGGTGATAACATGGCCAAAGTACTTAGATACTCATGCCGATGAGGAGCAGTATACTCTCACTGTATGGGGTGTGTGTTTGTGTGTGTTCGATGCAAATGATAAATAGCTGGAGGAGCGCAGTGCTAAAGAAAAAAAAAACCAAAAAAACACCCACACATCGAAGAGCGCACCAAACAGTTTTCCAATTTTTTATCTTGTATCTGTTCCATGGTACCTTAGAGTTTGGGTAGATAGAAACGAGTGATTGTTGGTGTCTCTTGGAATTTCAAAATTTCTGTTTAATTTCGAAATCGACGAATGGCTCGGAATCGCTGATGTTTTGGGTTGTCTGTGGACGGACAAATGAACAAATGTCTAGAAGGTGGCCGATTCGGGGGGTGCTTGGTGTAAAGCGAGAAGGTCATCACCATCGATCTTGAACTCAATTTTTGAGATTCCATAAAAACGGAATGGGATCTGTGTGGAATTGGAATTCGGTGTGTGTTTGGGTTTGTATTTGAATGCGCTTGAGTCGTTGACTTTTTTTTTATGTGTCATTGAAAAGGAAGAAGATTGCCAATGACTATTGAATTGGAAATAAATAATTGGGAGAAGGAGTATTCAAATTTTTTGGCACTTTACATACCGACTCGGCGCAATTCCGGTCCCCGGTATATTGTGCATGGGAATTGTGTTTTGTGCGGGTGTTAGTCATTTGTTTTGAAAAATACCAACAAGAGTTGAGTGTGAGGATTTCTTTTTATTTTTCAGTTTTCCTAATTTTTGTTGGGTGGGCAATTACGTCAAACATCACGCGGTTTTTGACCCAAAATATTGGACTTCGTTTTTGAAAAAAAAAAAAAAACACAGAAATGTGGGTAAAAATCGACATGAGGTCGATGGGTGTTAGTTGGTTAGATGAGGAAGAACAGATCGCAACATTCCTTGTGATAAAGAGGAAGGTGTGGGCTTAGGTGTGGTGATAGAGGGATTTAAGTTTATGTAATGTGCCTTAAGCACATGTAATAGAAGCAACATCCAGTGATGCTGGCGATTTTATTTAATGGTTTTTATCTACCTTATCAACTTCACAACATTGTTTTTCAAAATCGTAGGCTACAGTCTGCTGAATTATTTCTTGATCCTTTGAATTTCAAGATTTCCTTTCTATTGAACGATTACACCCTTCGAAGTCTCAGTTAGGGATTTAGTTCTACAGTAATAGCTCAACACCGGGTTTTTGATAGCCTAACCTAACAAGCACCGAGCTGCCAACTTTCGCAGAATTACGATAAATTTATCATGATTCTGCGAATCAAGTGTAAGAACACCGGTTTTTCAGCAGAAAAGTGCGCGATCGAGCTCGAGAAGAATCAACGTTACCGTTGAACAGTGAAGAGCCTGAACAACAAAGTAGTTCGTTGCATTCATGTGCGAAGTACTGTGATGTCCAATGTCCAATGACCACAACAAAGAATAACCACAAGACGCTCGTAACGCCTTCGAATCAAGAGTTCTAGTTCAATCTGAGATAGGAGGAGTTTTGTGTCTGAACTCTACAAACATAGCTAGCCTGCCAACTTTTGCAGAATCATAATAGGATTCATCATGATGGTAAACGATCAGGTTGTCGTCGACAATATTAAATGGTACGTTCTGCCTGACGGATTGTTCGTCATCATCGTTTAACTTACTGCAGGATTGGATCTTTCATATTCTCAGCATCGACTTTGTCTCAAATACGATATTTCCTTGTTCATCTCGACAGGATTCTGTGCGTGTCTTGTGTTCTTGGTTTTGACGTTTTATACTTTGGGAAGAAATGCGAACATCGTTCGTTGAGTGGCACCTCCCTATATCCTCGATCGCGCGCTTTCTGAATTCTTTCCTTCTTTCCTTCTTTCTCTCTGAAAAGCCGGTGTTCTAACCTACTTTTTTGCCATTATGCAGCTCACGTCTTCTCTTGCAACTTTGCCTTATAGGCCTAGTTCTTGACTACGATCATCTGTTGGCATTCCTCATCAAAAAAGGGTTTTTTTGCTGGTGGGCTCAAGAAACCTCTCACATCAATTGCGGCTGATCTAATGGTCTGTTGCCATCGCTGCCATTGTTCTTCGACATTCAATGCAAGTGGTATGGTGTTAATCCAAAAGTCAAGGGATACACGTTGCGTGAATGCCTTGGCGATCTCTAGCGATCGCAGTCCTTCGACATTAAATTTTTTCACAGTATTATTGGATTGTTGTGGCGTAGGTAGGTAGACCACAAGGTAGTGGTCCGAGTCGATGTTAACTCCTCGGAACGTTCGGTTATCCAAAATACTGGATGCGTACCTCTTGTCTATCGCTATGTGATCAATTTGATTGGCCATTCGTTGATCTGGAGACCGCCATGTCTCCTTACGGATATCGAGGTGAGAAATCCGTTTACTGGATTTATATCGTAAGTCCATTGCCGGACTTAGTGTCATGTCTCCCAGCACGGTTTTAAAACCGTACCTCGGTTGTAGCTCATAAGTTTTGCACGGACCTCGTGAAAACCGTCATTCGTCTTATCTTTTCCGTCTTATCTTTTTCCTCCGTCGGATCTCGAGCTCATGTAAGGCTTATGTTGGTGAATTTGACCTTAAAGCCGATTGCTACAATGCGTTCGGTAATGTCTTGCAGGCATAAGACATCTTGACGAAGTCTGGCCTTATAATAAATCCATATCCTTAGTAGATGTCACAGTTTTTGATTCTCTTTTTGCCTGGCCCATAGCATCTTATTTTCTGGATGGCAGTAATGTCTGCTTTGTAGAAGCGTGGGGCTACCACTAGCTGTTCGCCTGTGCCTCTTCTGTTCAATGCTCTCCCATTCTAGGTATAGATACGAACGCCTTTGTCCTTTTCTCGTTTAACATGGTCATCAACAATAAAGTACCCCCTAAGGACTGACTTTATTGTTGATGATGATGGTTGATCCGTAAAAATTATTTTTGTCCGTGTTCGGCTAGTTAGACCAAAGCAAAACCCCTAACCTGGATGACCAGTATAAATTTATTAGATACCTTAAGGACACGAAGCCATCAGTGCCCACAACAGGATTGAGCCCTGCCGGTGGGCTTTTGGCTCACCCGCCATAATCTCTGTTCATGGGTCCTCACTAACCCTAGCCGTGACGACAGCGTTGACTCCATCTTGGGAGGACTTCCGCTGCCGCCTTGAATGAAATTTGTTAATTAGTGTGAGTAAGCGTCTCCCCCCCGCTGTCAGCAAGACCTAACATATGGGCTGAGAGTTGATACCCTATGTACAAAGCGCTCAGCGGTCGCCACGGAAAGGCTGAGAGTTGGAAGTGGTTAAAAACTCAAGGGTTCATAACATACAGCCCTAGCGAGATATCCGTCTGAGTGGAAAATTATCCGAATTTGTACGATTCGGAGGATTTTAGCTTCGCGGTATTTTTCCGAAAAGCTTTTCGGAATATTTCTCCGACATTTTGTAACGCATCACTGCAAATTGCGTTAAAGTGCATTTAGGTGCCTTTTTCGTACAATTTTTGACAGATAAGTGCAATTCTCTTTCCGATTTCTTCCGACACAAATTCCTCGCGGAAATTTTATACGAATTGTAGTGAAGGGATTTTTGTTCCGATGACACATACCTCGAATGCAATTGTAACCTCCGACGAAGTATGCGTTGCGGAAAATTGTCCGCTCCGACGGATACCTTGCTAGGGCAGATAATCTCATCGCCTTCCATCTGACCAATCATTTTGTATGTGTTAACATAAAATTACCGTGAGAATACTTTCTACTGAACTGTATTATCAACCGTTTTATCACCAAACCAACAATTTAAGTTCATGACAAATTACAATTCTTAAAGTTTCAGTGAGTCAAACATAAATAAACTGAGGCAAGCGAAAAACATGATAAGTCTATAATAAGCCGTTTTCTAAATAAGTTTTTGTTATTTGAATTTGTTGTCATTGAAATAATAATGTTTGGTGAATAATAAAAAACATTTATGGGTTTTGGGGGTAAATAAGACAAAACTTCTTGTTTTTATCGTTACAAAATGTCTTTACAAAAACAAATACAAAAAAGATTACACATAAAGGGTTTTTCAAGAAGAGCGCTACAAAAGTTTTTTTTTTAAATAAAACAAAAACCGTTTTGGATATCAATGAAATTATTTATTCCTGTGAAAGTACGTTCGATGCCATTATGTATGGAACTCGATTTCTTAAGCATGGCCACCACGGGCACGCTTGCAGAAGTACAGACGCTGAACCCAATTTTCGACGGTTTTCAAGCATAAATCGGCCGATACTGCTGCAATTTCACGTTCGATATTCGTACGAAGTTCATCAATCGTCGCTGGCTTGTTGGCATAGACCATAGACTTGACGTAGCCACACAGGAAATAGTCTAACGGCGTCAAATCGCACAACCGAGGCGGCCAAGCGACTGCACCATTTCGTGAGATAACACGTTCTCCAAACTAGGTTTCCAATAAATTGATTGGGGCATTCGCTGAGTGGCTTGTGGCGCCGTCCTGTTGAAACCACATGTCCTCCAAGTCCATATCATCCAATTGGGGCCAAAAAGACTCGCTTGCCATTGAACGGTAGCGATTCCCATTCCAAGTAACGTGCCGGTCTTGATCATCACGGTAGAAGTACGGACCAATACGGACGCCGCCGGCCCATAAACCACACCAAACCGTAATTTTTTCGGGATGCAATGATGACTCATGGAGTACGTGTGGATTGCTGCCTGACCAATGCCGCATATTTTGTTTATTGACGAAGCCATTCAGCCCGAAATGAGCCTCATCGCTGAAGATGATTTTTCGATGAAAATCCGAATCATTTTCAAGTTGTTGCTCAGCCCAATTCACGAACATACGACACTTCTGGTGGCCAAGCGGCTTCAGTTCTTGCGTCAATTTAATCTTGTAAGGATGTAGGCTAAGATCTTTTCGCAAAATTTGCCACAACGACGTCACAGATATGCTCAACGCTTGAGAACGACTTGTGAGAAACACATTTCTCGACACTACGGGCACTTCTTTGTCTCACTGGCACGGAAACATTTTGTACTGTGCCTGTGGATTCAAATTTTGTCCACCAGACGCTCAATTGTTGATCTACTAGGACGATTATGACGACCATAAATTGGACGTAGCGCTCTTAACGTTGAGGCCACTGACTCCGAATTTCGGTTGTAAATTTTAATAATTTCGACTCGTTGTTGGATCGTATATCTTTCCATCATGAAATGGCAAACCTTACTGAAGGGAAATGTCAAAAGAGCCGCAAGAAATATGGCGTCGTTTGCTGTCCCTGTCGCTCAACTTTTGTAGCGTCCCTGTTGAAAACCCCGATATTAGTTTTGGTACATAGTGAAATAATTTAGCTAGGTATACCTCAAAGTATATGGATCTACTCAGAATCGCTAGCTCAGTCGATTAAGGCATGTCTGTCTGTCCGTCCCTCTGTAGGTAATCGGTTTGTGGACCTTAAATTTTGAGCTGGGACAGTAAAATTTTGTACATGTGATCCTTGATGTTCGAACAAGTGTAAACAAATTTGAAATTCGCCCACTGTCACGACCCTTTTTTAGAAAAACCTAATTTTAGGCCAAACCGTTAAAACTTTTGAAAAATTGTCTGAAAAACATATCTAGACAATCCAAATGTATAAATTACGTCTATACAAAGTTTTTTACCACCCCTACATTATGGGGGCGTTTTCAGTAAAAAAAACTTTTTAGGTAAAATTTTAAACATTTTTTTTTCCGTGGGCTGGTGGAAATCTCAAAAGACACGATGAGCACGTGCCTAAAGTAGTGTAGGACTTTAACCCACTAAAACCACCACCATTTTTGTATCTGTATTGCAACTAAGAATGCGACTTATCTAGCAATTTTTTTATCACGAGTAATGAATGTTTGGCAATTAACTTTCCTGCAATTTATAGCGCGGTTTTTTATTACCGGGTTAAATGTAAGGGTTTAGTTATTTGAAGACGCCCCAATAAATTTGTTTCGTCAAGAATTTTTAGGACTGGAGGACCAATAAACGGTTTTTTTTATTTTACCGTGCAAAATTTTTCGTTTGACTGCAGGAATGCCCAAACCTCTGCGTAGATCTTCATTCCTTATAAACCACGGCGCATTGACGAATGATCTTAACATTTTGTTTTCAAAAGTTTGTAGAATGTTGAGATTCGTTTCACTGGTACAACCCCATAGTTGTATACCATATGTCCAGACCGACTTTAGCAAAGCAGCTTGTTATCAAGGCTTAGCTTTCAATATTTTCCGAGTAACCAGCACAGTTCTCTGAATTTATTTTTAAGCTCGTCGCCATTTCTTTCTTACATGCGACTTCCATTTTGATTTTGCATCGAGTTTCATTCCGAGATATTTCGCTTCATTTGCAAAAGGGACTCGGAGCGTATTCAGAAATACAGGCAAATTGTTTGTCCGTTTATACGAAAAATCTACACGAATCGATTTGCTCTCGTTATGTGCAATCCGCCAGGATTTTGTCCACTTATTTACCTCGTTAAGAGCGTTTTGTAATTTCATATTTGTTTCCTCTATTGTTGTGTCAGTATAGCAGTATAGCTGTTGTGCTAGTATAGCTTGGGTGGCCGCGGTGTAGTGGTAATGTGTTCGTCTGTTGAGTGGAAGGTTGCGCGTTCAATCCCAACCAAAATCCATTTCACTTTTATTTGAGAGAAATAAAAGGTCGGTGTAATACCTAAAAGTATGCACACCATCTTGAATTTCTTCAAATTTAACGAACACAAGAAAAAGTGACTCCCCGAAGCTAGTTCGGACACCACCCATGGAGTTTAAGTCTCCACTACATCCAAAATCTTTCCTATCCTCTCTTTCTTCCCTTTCTCTAACGCTCGTACTATGGTAACATATAAAAGGGTATTCATAACCCCTTGAGTACGTGTAAATTATAAAAAAAAAAAAAAAATAGTCAGCAAATATGGCAACTAAATAGGAGGTCAAGAGTGGTCCAAGGACGCTGCCTTGGGGTAATCCTGCCAATATTTCTTTGAACTCTGAATATTCGTTTCCAAGTTCGACACGGAAGAGTCTTATGCTCAAGATACGACACGAGGATTTTATATATTTTTTCAGGCAGAATTTGTCTTAATTTGTATTGAGGGCCTGTATGCCAGACCTTGTCAAAAGCTTGCGACACGTTATTTTCTTCGAATGCTTTCTCAATTATATCAATAATTCGATGAACTTGGTCCACAGTCGAATGTTTACTCCTAAACCTAAATTGATGGACAGGTAAAAGGCGTTTCTTTCAATAATGGGATGTAAGCGGCCGAGTAATATCCTTTCAAAAACTTTTGAAATGATTGGAAGAAGTGAAATAGGTCTGTAAGATTTTATTTCATTCGGTGATTTTCTTGGTTTGAGAACTATAATCACTTCCGCGACTTTCCACTGTCTTGGAGGAGTTGTTGAGGAGTTTAGTTAATGCTTTTCGGGGCAACATTTTAAGAAGTTCTCCTGTAATGTTTTTTTTTTTAATTAAAAAAATTTTTTAGGCTTTTTCCGTATTTCCCGTTTAAGCTCGGCAAAATACTTGCATATCTTATAATATTGCTGTCGGTTGTAGTCTCGTTTTTATGTTGCGCTGGGCCATCAAATGGCTTAAATGTTTCCTCGAGATGTGCGGCAAAAACGTCCTGCTTTTTCCTTATCGGTTTTTGCCCAATCGTCTTGAGTTACCCTAATTGGTTTTTTGTTTTAAATATGGCAACGCTCATACAACTGACAATTAATTTGACAGCTGACCTCATAGATGACATTTGGTGTATGAATTTTCTGTTTCAAGGACATTTCATTGTTTATGACATTTTTCATTGTTCATGACATTTTTCATTATTTTTATTGTTGTTATTATGAAATCAAACACAGCTGTCAACTGAGCTTTTGCAGAATCGATACATTTCGATTACTTTTTGACAGCAAGATCGATAAATCATCCGTGGCACCTTATTGAATTGCTACCAGAGATGGCAGAGTAATCTACGCGATTCACTACGCGTAGTAAATCGGATTAACTACAATCCCCATTTGTTACGTGTGCTTCCTACATATAAAACGTTAAATCTCAAATTTTACTGGCAGATACATGTCCATGGCTTGTAATTGAATTCATCCAGAATCAAAAAAACGTGCTTGTTTTTTACGAATAGAGATAAAACTGACATTTTGTAGCCAAATCAGGTCACTCAAATGTCAGTTATGTTCAGTTTGGTTTGCCATTTTATCACGAACAGGTTAACAAATGAACAACGCTTGCAAATCTTGCAAATTTATTTGGAAAATCATGGTTCAGTTCGCGAAGTTTACCACACGCTCGGTTCATTTTATGGTCTACATAGCCATCCATCGGAGCAATTAATTCGGTAACCATGGATCGTTTTCGCACTACGTTTACTGTATGTGATAATACGCATCCGTAGAGACGTCGAACAGTGCGCACCGAAGAAAAAATTGCCGCTGTAGAGCAAAGTGTTGAAGAGGTCCCGAATGAATCGATTCGCCACCGTGCACAGCAATTGGAGCTTTGTCCATCAACTTTATGGAAGATTTTGTGCCAAGAACTGGGCTTACGAGCTTCCAAGATCCAGCCTGCGCAAGAATTAACGCCGCGAGACCATGCAGTGCGTCGTGATTTTGGTGTATGGGCCGATGCTGATTTTCATCGCAAAATTTTGTTCAGTGATGAGGCTCATTTTTGGTTGAACGGCTACGTCAACAAGCAAAATTTCCGCATTTAGAGCTAAGAGAATCCGCATGAGATCCTTGAGACGTCATTACATCCACAAAAACTGGCTGTTTGGTGTGCTCTATGGGCTGGTGGACCATACTTCTTCCGAAATGATGCTGGATAGTGCGCACCGTTAATGGAGACTGGTATAAAGCCCTGATAACCGACTATTTTTTCCCCGAATTGAATGGCATAAGAGTGGATGAGATGTGCTTCCAACAAGACAGCGCTATATTCCACACAGCGAACGTCACAATCGATTTATTGAAGGAAACTTTCGGTGAGCGCATATTTTCGCGGAATGGACCTGTCAATTGGCCACCAAGATCGTGTGATTTCACACCATTAGATTATTTTGTTTGGGGATATGTGAAGTCGCTCGTCTACGCTAACAAACCAGAAACGTTAGGGGACTTGGAAGCCAACATTCGTGGCGTAATTACCGACATACGGCCCAAATGCTCAATAAAGTGGTTGAAAATTGAACCTCTAGACTTGGGCTTATTCGAACCAGCCGCAGCGGCCTCATACCCGAACTAATATTCGAACTTTAATGGCATAAAAGTATCCTTCTAGCAAAGCTAAATTGATGGACATTAAAACGATTTTTTTGTGTTTAATTTCAATTCGAAGTTGTATACCTCTAAAAAAACTTCCGATATTTAGATGTGGGACATGAACTACAGCTAAGAAATTAGGCTTTGTCATGGAAAAATTTGGATCATAAATATAAATTGGAAATTTGTTAGCTAATTTCTTAGTTTACATGTTTCCTATTTTTTTAATATGAGAATTTAACTATGTGCCCGAGTCATAGATGTTGTTGTGTTCTTAAGAACGATAATTGATAGCGCATTCATCGCAGCGCGCTTATTTTTCCGTTTTCCAACTTTCCAACAGGAATACACCGAACCATGGTCCAAGAGGAATACACCGAACCATACTCCAGTAATTCGTCCGACTGCGGCAGAACAAACTCGGTTAACATGACCCTATAGCGCGCACCGTCCACTGTTGTCGTTTGACGAGCGGCGTTCTCGACAAAAAAAAAAATGGCCTGATGACTCCTCCAGCGTAAACAACGCACCATGCAGCAACTTTCAGCGGGTGTAATGGCTCCTCGTGTATTTCTCGTGGATTTTCGGTGCCCCAGAAGTGATGGTTTTGCTTGTTCACGTACCCGCTGAGGTGGAAATGAGCCTCATCGCTCATTATGATTTTAGTCGAAAAATCGTCCACGTCTCGAGCACGAGATTGAGGATGGCTTGGGCAATGGTAACACGCATTTGGCGGTCGACGGGAAGCAGCTGATGCACGGACTGGACATTGTACGGGAACATGCGCAAGTCTTTGACCAAAATTCGCCTTAGGGTCGACCGGCCGATGGCTAATTGCGAGGCACGGCGTCTGGTCGATGTTTCCAGCGACAGCTCGACATCCTCGTCATCAGCGGCGATATTCTCGGCACACCGGGCGCTCCGGGTACGGCAACTCTTGGCAACGTCTCGTGTGTTACCATTCTCTTCAAGGTTGGTGGCCAAACGGCGCAGTGTTTGCCCAGTCGGTGTCGGACGGCCGGGAAATCGGCGACGGAATTCGCGCTGCGCCAACACTACAGACGAACTGTTACGCAAAAAACAGACACGATTATTCCGCCTTCTTGGGGAGTGTATCGCTCCATGGCTTGTTCACTTGTATTCTACATCTGTCTTGTCCACAAATGTCAAAACAGATTTGACAGTGGCGGCCATTTGCAAACATAAGAGCATCTTCCAGTAGGGTGATCTATTACATTCTCCTACGTTAACTACATTAACTCACGGAGGTAGTAGCAGATGTAACAAGTGAAGTTGTTCAAAAAAAGTGTAATTTTTGCATCTCTGATTGTCACTGGTGGATTAAACATTCACTGAAAAACTGCTTCATGATTTAATTTTGGATTAAGCGTATTTTTAATTTGGGTTAACGCAGACTTAACTCGGCACTTGATTAACCGGGCATAAGGCAATTTTGTCAACATTTCGAAGTTGAACCAGAAAAAGTTTTTTCGCATTTTTTATTGGGTGAGATAGGATAGGTTATTAAAAGATTACCTCACAGGATTAAAGTTTTCCCATATAAATTTTTATTATAATTTTTTTCAATTTATCGTACAGTCTGTAAACGTCATATAAATTGACCTAAAAATAGTGATAATGATTTATGTATCAACTGTTTTCTTAATGATTTATAGTGCTTTAAAAAAAAAATATTTTTTTTGATTTATGATAGTCAACTTTAAAAATAACTGAATTTATGATTTGTCAAACTTTTAAAATTATGGTCTAATATTAGATACCGTGTAGACAACGTTTCTTAAAAGCGAGAGAATACATGGAAAAAACGTCAAATTTATAAAAATTTGTAAACAAAAACTTGACATTCATGTAATTTTGTAATAAAAAAATATCTCATGTCCACATACACATTAAAATGGCTGCAGGTGTCAAAGCCGTAAATGTGTCTTTCATCATACAAAATGCATTTACTATTAAATTTGAATTTTTATTGACTTGAGTGTTGATCTGCTGATGTGTTTCTGCCTTAAACGAAATTGTAGGGCGCTGAAAACTAACTTTTTTGTTGTGATGTCACGACATCACATTTAAGGGTGTTTGCAAATCTATATATTAAATCAACAAAATTAGTAATTGAATGTTTAAAAATATTCACAACTCCGAAATTAGAAAAAAAAAATATGAGGAGTCTACAATCAGCTCTGCGAATCGTTGAATACCCCATCACATTCCCTCCCTAAATTGAACATCCCTTAAAAGTAGGCGTGCCTAAAACTGAATCGATTTAAAACATAGCAAATGACATTGTCATCACATCTTTTCCAGAAAGTTTATCATAATCTCTTATGGTCCGATAAAATAAGAACGTTTTTCTATGGGATATGTTTTACAAATGTCGGGTTTTTAGAAAAACTCCGCCAAAAATTGGGAGTGGGTTTAAATGATATGTGGACGAAATGTTCATGGTATTATTCTCGCAATACTTTCATGAAAAGTTAAATTTTTTTGGACTTTTTAAAAAAATTTACTTATCTAAAAATCGGTTTTTACTGAAAAAAAAATTTAAAAAACTTCAAAATAAATTTATGGCACAATAGGCTAGTTAGTACCCAGAGCCTAGCTTTTTTATCACAAGCATTCGTGTGTGTGTTTGTACTTCTTTGCACGATGGCGGGACATCCTGTTTAATTGCGAATCCAAAGGGCTAAGTTGAGATAAGCTTTTCATGGCAATTGATACTACTCGCATGATTTGTCAGATAATCACGAAAAGAGGGCCAGTGAAATCATTTAGTTGTTGCTACGGCTGGGAGTCGACCCCGGACCTTTTGCGCGGCAGTTCATCGCACAAACGCCACTGATCCTTCTTGGGTCGACAAGATTTGTCAATTTGGGCCAAAAATAGATATCAAGATTGTCTCAATATCTTTTTCAGACAGTTTTTCGAAATCCTTAACTTACTTACTTACTTCAGAGGCGCTACAGTCCAGAATGAACCTGGTCCTCAACCAAAATGCCTCTCCAATTAGCCCGGTGCATAGCTAACTGCCTCAAGTTGAGCACTTTAAGTCGGTTGAGATCGGTTTCTACTTGTGCGGGCCACTTAAGGCGAAGTCTTCCTCTACTGCGCCCAACGTATGCTTGGAAATCGAAGGCTCTTCGAGTCGGAGTATTGGCGTCCATTCGTTCTACTTGTCCTAGTCATCTTAAACATCCAATTCTGAGTTTTTTTTTTATGAGGGGCACATCGCTGTACAGCTCGTGAAGTTCTTGGTTGCATCTTCGTCTCCATAGCACGTCGAAGAATTTTCCTCTCGAATCGACCAGGGAATTTTTCATCCGCTTTTGATACGGTCCATGCTCAGCGCCGTAGAGCAGAACTTGGATGATCAGGGTCTTATGTGCGATCTCCTTAGTAGTGAGGGCTTTACTACTGAATTGCCTTCTTAGCCTGAAAAAACAGAGGTTGGCAAGAGTTGTCCTTCGTTTAGTTTCTAACGAGATGTTGTTGTCTGAGTTAATGTCGGAGCCGAGGTAACAAAGTCCCGTACTACTTCAAACTTATATCTCTCAATGGTGACGTTCTGTCCACTTCGTCGATGTTGTGTGTCCTTCGTGTTGAGAGCATATATTTAGTCTTGCACTCATTTTATTGCTAAAACCATTTGCGCCGCTTCCTTCTCTTTACTAGCAAACTTGGCTATGACATCTAGTTGAGCCCTTCCAATGATGCCAATATCGTCAGCGTATGCTAGTAGTTTGACCGATTTTAAGAAAATTGTGCCTCTGGTGTTAGCTTGGGAGTCTTGCACAATCCTCACAAGATTCAAATTGAAGAATCACACGACAGCGCATCGCCTGTCGGTGACCGACCCTAATGGAGCAGCGAGAATTCTCCATCGTCATCCTACACAAAATGACGAGTTTGGGCGGTATACCAAAACTAGACATGGCTCTGTATAGTTCGACTCTATAAATGCTGTCGTATGTGGCTTTGAATTCGATGAATAGGTGGTGGGTATCGATTTGGACTACTTGGGTTTTTTTCCAGGATCTGCCGAAATGTGAAACTTTGATCGGTTTTTGACTCTCCTGGCCTAAAACCACACTGATAAGGGCCGACCAGGTTGTTGGTAAACGGTTTCAGGCGTTCACATATTACGGCAGATAGGATCTTGTAGGCGATGTTGAGGAAACTTATGCCTCTGAAGTTGGCGCAGAGGGTTTCCCTCTTTGTGAATCGGGCAAATAAAGCTGAGGTTCAGTTCTTCAGGCATACTTTCTTCCGAACAGATTTGACCTAGAATTGGTGGATGTTACTTACGAAGTCATATTCGCCGGCATTATAAAGCTGAGCGGGAAGGCCGTAATTCCAGCAGCCTTATTAAGCTCGAGTTGAGATATTCCTATGCTCACTTCACTCAGGTCGGGTGAATGAGATTTTTCGGTATCGTTGCCAATAAACCAATGAACCGTTCGTTTAAGTTCATCCGCCACCATCTCTGTTCAAGGGACCTGACTAGCACTTGAAATTCCTAGACAACCTGTTGGAAGCAGCTTGCCTAGGCTTGCCTGGTGCCTAGGTGCCATTCTGACCTGGCTGTTCATAGTGTTGCTGTTTTTCGTCGTTTTATCAAAACTCGCGCTTATCGTTTAGCAAGTCAAATCCTGTTTAATAAGACTAATATCCGATGGTTACCACTTGGAGGTTAGAAATAAGCACTTAATGTGTAGACAACCACTGGGCATTGACAAGTTAAAGCCAACCAGAGTCTACCCTCGTTCTACAACACCCAACCATCCCATTTCATCTGCATACAAATAAGAGCCAATGATTCCTCGCGCCTACATCGCAGTCCATACAGTGGCTGTAGGCGAATTAAGAGGATTCTGATGCTTGCGGTTCGTGATTCGTTGCCCTCCATTACCGACATTTCTGCTTACTCACATGCCCATGAGTTTCATCCGAAAATCAGATGAAAAGCGCCCAATTGCTTGGCTAAAGCAGTCAAGCCTTTGACTGGCATCATGGGGTCTTAATTATTGCCCAACTGAATTTTAAAGGAGTGCAGCTTTATGTCTTTGTGAAGAATACGTGTTGTGATGATCTATGTAGGTACATATAATAAAAGATTATAAATTCATGCAGATGACACATTGAGAACAAAAAATAGAAAATTTCGCTCACCAGCTTCATGGTAAGGGCGCACATGAGAAACCAGATCCAAATACATGGCACTATGTGGACGGATTGTACCACTACGACCTTCTTCTTGCAGTGTGTCATCGTCTTCTATGCAGTGTGTCATCTTTATGACTTCATAAACTTTGATTTAAGGCACTTGAGGGGTGACGATAATTGAAACAAATTGAAACGTTCAAATCGTCACGAACAGACTGATGAAAATTCTTCACGTCATGATGATCAAATGGTCGGCAAAATTTGTTTTCCAGTGTTTAACTAGTCACCTCAAACTTTTTGACTTATTTTTGAATGAGAAAGGTACTTGGCCGTCGATTTAGTGGCGAAAATCTCAAATTTTGCAGCATCTTCTAGGCGTTCAAGTCGCGAATCATCGGTTTCGTAAAGCTCCAGTACGTAAAATACGTGGCCCGCTTCCGAGAAACAGCCTAATATCGTCGTCGTTTCAATTTCAATTTCACAAGCACAATTTCACCCTAATAATTGCCAGTCGGACAAAACAGTCGCGATCGTAGGTACACCGAATAAATTCCATAGAGCTAGGCTACTGATTTACATATCTACACTCCGTGGTAGAACTGTAAGCTTTCTTTGGACGCCTCAGGTTTAAAATATTCCCATTGCCAAAAAATGCATTTCCACATGCACATCTAAAACTGCAAGTTGTTGCATGTTTTGTTTTAAATTAATTGAGGGGAAATCCCAAATTCTCCACTGAAGAAGATGCGTTTTCCTATCCGTCCATATTGTTTGCTCATGTGTACTCAACAGTGATTGCCGAATTCCCAAACGTGATATACCTTCCAAAACTCATATAAATCATATCTCGTTGATGAAATATTTAGATAGTCCTTAATCCATGTAAATTCTTTGCTTGTGTCTGCAGTGTAGTTGCAACACCCTCATCTACCATCTCCGGTTTATCAATAAAAAAATCTTTTCCTACCTCAGAGAGAAATTCGTCAAAACCAACACAAAAGATACTCTCCCATCTGAATCACATACCTGAATGATGAAAACTTCTGTTTGTGGTTCTAAGGTAAATAAATGATTTCATCTCAAGTTTGACGTGTGTGCACCGCACCGTTCACCTACAAAGATGTCTTTGTCGGTCCATTATATCAAATGACAGATGTCTAACCCACACTTTCGCCATCGCTGGAAAAATGACGTGACTTGACCACAATTCACTTGAGTGAATTTTATTTCTGACAAATTACCAAGAATTACACGTTGCGATAAACACAAATTAAATACTCCCTCCAATCGTCGTTACTGTGACTCACTGCTCTCGCGAAACCGCGCTATTCAACGCCGGTCGTCTTCAGGTTAACAACAGAACTTCCCATTTCGAATGAGTAACTACACCGAATCGGATTTATTCATTCTTATCGTCAGATTGTGCTTCGTGACGTTTTTTTTTTTTTTTTTTTCGCTTGTCATCTAAAGTTCTAAACACAGATACAGTGAGAGTGTGCGCCATTCGAAGAGAACATTTCGTTATCGCTCGCTGGTAGACGTTGTGACATTCAGATTTCGCGTGCTTGTCGTCTTCCTCAATCTAACGCAATTATACACAAGATTTGAGGGCAAAAAAAAAAGAAGGAAATCTCTCCAAAAATACCCAAAAGGTTATCTGTTTGTTCAGGAGTGCCAACAGATCGCTCCTCGCAGGAAGTATTCGTGTCGGTCGGTCGGTTTGCGGTACGGGTATATAGCGCACATTTCGCTACCCAGCTGCTGTTATCGGAATTTTATTTTGTTTCCCTTTCGTTCGAGGGTTGATAAGGAAACAGCAATTTTAAATCTCTAACATCACACAACGTGTATCTGTTGGATTGTCAGTTGCTAGCGAGATAACAACCTACTCGTACATCGGTTCCTCGGTATCGGTATCGGTATCGGTATTCTTTCGTTTATTTGGGTATAAACAATCGTTTAGTTCTATTTTCGGTTTTTCGCAATAAAACAAAACGGGCTACATACCAAAATAATAGCGGTCGTGTGTGAACCTTTCTTAAAGCCTGCGGCTTGGGTATTACAGATAAATTTTGCATGAGCAGAGCATGGTTTCCTTTTCAATCGCGTGTATTTGAAAATTTCCAACAAATCGATAGCACATATGCTTGCCAACACACGAGTGTTAGTGTTTTAAATTTTTTTTTCCTTTTTCCAGAGAGTTGAAAACATCCAAAGAAAAAAAAAAGTTCACTCAACTTCAAGTGTTAATTGGTGAAAAAGGAGTTTAAAAAAAAATCTCAGTGTTTGTGCAGTGAAGGGGGGGAAAAAAGTCATAATCTTGGATATCCTCTGTGATAATATTTGCAAAAAAAAAAAAAAAAAAATTCAATTCAAATCCATTGCCAACAATCAACAGGAGACGGAACTTTTAGATATTTCCTGGTCCTGACATCAATTCAAATTGCAGTCTAGGTTTTGTGTGTTCGTTGCCAGCAAACAAGGATTATTTGTGCTGTGTGAATACCATTAGAAGTTGAAAAGGATACGTGTACGGACGAGTTCTGGAATTTATATAGGTAAGCTGATAATAGGGACTGTCGAGATTTGTATAAATTAATCTGAGGAAATTCTATCGAATCGGGTATGGTTGTCTCTTGATTGATTTTGCTTTTGGACTTGAGTTTAATGACCCACACATTGAAATGACAAACGGTTTATGTGTGCGTTTATGTTGTTATCAATATTTTGAAGTGTTTGATGATTTTATGATGCCAGGGGCTGTCAGACGGGTGACCTCTTCGGGTGTAATTTATTATTATTGGGATGTCGACAAAGTGGCTGGACGTCCGAACGGAGTCGAAAGAATGGATGTAGCTGTCAGGTCAGCTGAAGTTTATTTGGATTATTATATTCCTATCCGAGAGTTTATTTTTGTTATTATTATCTCAGTGAACATTTCGTTGAGGTCGGTTTCTACTTGTGCGCGCCACATAGGGCGAAGTCTTCCTCTACTGCGTCTGACGTCTGGAATCGAAGACTCTGCACGGCGTGGTATTGGTGTACATTCGCTATACATGTCTTAGCCATCTTAATGTGGAGTTTTTTTTTTACTTGGGGTAGGTATGAGCTGTTTAGCATCTGGTTTGAATCTTCGTCTCCATAGCCCGTCAGCGCAAACGGGAGAGATTATTGTCCGAAGAAGAGCAAGACTAGGACGATCAGTGTCTTGTATAGAATCTCCTTAGTAGTTCGACTGAAGGCTTTACTACTAATTCTCTTTACTAATTCTCTTCTTAGTCCAAAAAACAGCGGTTGGCAAGACTAATTCTTCGTTTAATTTCTGACGATAAATTTTTGTCAGAGTTAAGAGCGGAACCGAGGTAGACAACGGCCCGTGCTCTCAAAGTTTCATCTGCCAATCGTGGCGTTCTGTCCAATTCTTCGATATTGTGTGTCCTTTCGCGTTGACAGCATGTTTTCTGCTTCCTTCTCTATACTAGCAAACGTGGCTATAAAATCACGTTGAGTCCTATTACTTACTTACTTAAGTGGCGCTAAAGTCCGGAATGAATCTGGGCCTCAACCAACATTCGTCTCCAACTAGCCCGGTCCTTAGCTAGCTGCCTCCAATTGCGCACTCCAAGTTGGTTGAAGTCGGGTTCTACTTGTGCGCGCCACTTAAGGAGAGATCTTCCTCTACTGCGTCCGACATCTGGCTGGTGCTCGAATCACTGATTTCTACCAATGATGTCAAGATCGTCGGCGTATGCTATTAGTTGCCCCGAATTTTTGGAAAATTGTGCCTCTGATGTTGGCTCGGGAGTTTTGTACAATCCTCTACAATCCTCGCCTTGCCTACATCGTGGAGCTGAGAGAATTCCCCATCGTCATACTACACAAACGGACGAGTTAGGGCCTGGCTCTGTATAGTTCGTCTCCATAAATACTGTCGTTTGCAGCTTTGAAATCGATGAATAGGTGGTGGATATCGATTTGAGAATGTTGGGTTTTTTTCCAGAATCTGCCGAAGTGTGAAGACTTGATCAGCTGTGCACTTTCCCGGCCTAAAACCACACTGATATCGACCGATCAGGTTGTTGGTAAACGGTTTCAGGCGTTCACATATTAAGGCAGATAGGTTCTTGAAGGCGATGTTGAGGAGTCTTATGCCTCTATAGTTGGCGTAGCTTAGAAGTTCTGCTTTTTGTATATCGGGCAAACGATGTTGAGGTTCCATTCTTCAGGCATACTTTCTTATGGGTTGGTGGATGTTTCCTACCAAGTTATCTCCGCCGGCTTTATAAAGCTCAGCGGGAAGGCCGTAGTTGAGATATTCCTATGCTCACTTCGCTCAGGTCGGGTGGATGACAGTTTTCGGTATCGTTGCCAATAAACCAATGAACCGTTCGTTCTGCCTGATAGCCGAATGTTGTTCGTCATCGCCATTTAACAGTCTGCAGAAGTGGTTCCTCCATATCCTCAGCATCGATTGTGCTTCAACTACGATATTGCCTTGTTCATCTCGACATGACTCTATGAGAGCATTGTAACCCTGGCTTTGATGATTTCATTAAAACTTACGAATATGATTTTTTCGCTTTTCTGAAAACTTGGTGCTCTTCTTTCCATCTTAGCCTACAGAGCTGAATAGTAGCTTTTTTAATTCACCTGCAGCTTTATCTTGTCGGCCTCGTCTTTTACTGCTATCATCTGCCGGCTCTTTTAATCCAACCAAGGGTTTCTTGTTGTTGGGTGCGAGAAGCCTAGCCCATCAGTTGCGGCTGACCTGTAGACTTGTTGCCATCGTTGCCATTGTTCTTCGACATTCGATACTGGTGGTATGGTGTTAATTGAGTGGTTAAGGGATACGCGTTGCGTGAAGGTCTTGGCGGTCTCTTGCGATTGCAGTCTTTCGACATAAATTTTTTTCACAGTATTTTCTATTGTTGTGTCGTTGTGGATATCCGCATTCTTACCTTGGCTGCAACACGGTAGTGGTCCGAGTCAATTTTAGCCCCTCGGAATGCTCGGACATTCAAAATACTAGGTGGTGCCTCTTGTCTATCTCAATGTGATCAATTTGATCGGCCGTTCGTTGATATGGTAACCGCCATGACCCGTATGAAAATCGAGCCGAGGAAAACTTGTGCTGACTATATCGACATCTTTTATGCTCGAAGTCAATTAGCCTAAGTCCGTTGACGTGTTGTCTTGTAGGCTGTGTTTTCCAACAATACTACTAAAGTTATCCTCCTTCCCTGCTTTCGCACTAAAATCCACGGGCATAATTATGAAATCCAACTTTGGTAGTAACGGGTGATTTTTTAAGAGGTTTAGAACTTTAAAAAAAAAAAACACAAAAAATTCGAAAAAATGAATGAAATATTTATTTGAATCGATAGTTTGAACCTTGCAATTTAATGTTTTAAGATAATTTCATGCAAATGTTGACCGCGGCTGCGTCTCAGGTAGCCCATCCGCTGAGTCCAATTTTGGCATACTCTTTCACACATATCGGCCGGTATCTCACGAATGAATGCATGGATGTTGGCTTCCAGTGCGTCAATCGAAGCGGGCTTGTCCCTATAGACATTAGCCTTGACATACCCCCACGAAAAATAATCTAATGGTGTCAAATCGCACGATCTAGGCGGCCAATTGACCGGCCCGAAACGTGAAATTAACTGTTCACCAAACTCGCCTCGCAATTGCGCCATTGTTTCGCGTGCTGTGTGGCATGTGGCACCGTCTTGTTGAAACCACATATCATGCAAGTCAAGAACTTCCATTTCGGGCAAAAAAAAGTTTGTTATCATCGCTCGGTAGCGTTCACCATTGACAGTAACGCTGCGATTCGCATCATCTTTGAAGAAATATGATAATAATGCCGCCGGCCCATAAACCGCACCAAACAGTGGCTTTTTCGGGATGCATTGGTAGCTGTTGCAATGCTTCTGGCTGACCTTCACTCCAAATGCGGCAATTTTGCTTATTTACTTACCCATTCAACCAAAAATGAGCCTCATCGCTGAACACAATTTTTCGATAAAAAAGCGGATCCTCGGCCAGCTTTCCAAGAGCCCATTCACCAAAAATTCGACGTTGTGGTAGGTCGGCTGGCTTTAGTTCTTGCACCAGCTGTATCTTAAAAGGCTTTACGCCCAAATCCTTCCGCAAAATTTTCCACGTAGTGCTGTAACAAAGGCCTAACTGCTGGGAACGGCGCCGAATCGACATTTCGCGGTCTTCTGTCACACTAGCTGATACGGTCGCAATATTTTCTTCACTACGCACAGTACGTAAACGTGTTGGTGGTTTAATGTCCAACAAAGTAAATTTGGTGCGAAATTTGGTCACAATCTTCCGAATAGACTGCTCAGAAGGTCGAGAATGCCGATCATAAAATGGAAGCAGCGCGCGATGAACATTTTGTACCGATCACGAATTTTGATAGTAAAATTCAATAATTTGCAAGCGTTGTTCATTTGTAAGACGATCCATGGTTAAATTGCAAACCAAACTGAAGCTGTTTGACAGTGACACAAGGTACTAAACACACGTCAGCTGTCAAAACCAGTGTTGCCAAAACCAAACCAGCTAAAAAATCACCCGTTATAAGCCGTATATGAGGCTCGTTATCAACACTCGCACTTACAGGTTTAGAAAGTCGAATCCGGTTGTATACAACCAGTATCCAATGGTTACCGCTTGTAGGTCAAATGAGCACAGCATATGTGAAGTCAAAAAAAGAACAACGACTTGTCATCGCCAAAGTCAGAGTTTGACCGCGATCTTCAACATCCAACCACCAGAACCATCTTGTCACAAAAAAAAACATTGACAAGCTGTTTTTGTGTTTCAATCAATCTCATCAATGATAGCTATAACCAGCGCCAACAAAATGTGAACTCTATATTCACCAAGCTTATGTCAAAAATTATCCAGTGGTTAACATTTTGGCACACGTCTTAACACTATTGACGGCTGAAAAAGTTTATTCGTGGTTATCTTTGAACTGAACCAAGTACCCAATTATTCCAAATACTTTACTTTTGGGTTAATATATGTTTACATTGAAATGATCCTTAGGCCGTGTGTCAATTGCGTTGAAATGCGGGTTAAATTTTATCCACTGACTAATTTTTGACATTTCTGCAGGAATAAACAACTAAATGACTTATTAATGTGTCAATTGGATTAAATGTGCTTTTTGGGGATATTTTCAATAATTTCCCAAAAAAAATTGAAACAAAATTCCTTTCTATACATTTTCTTGTTTAAAAATAATACGAAAAAGATTTTAGAGAAATCATAAAAAACCCGTAATTATTTATTTTCATCAGTAACAAATGAATTTTTATATGATTTGTGTTCATGATTAGAGTTATCCATAATATTTTGTTCAAGTAAATCATATTTCGCAAATATAATATAGCGAAACGATTGAAATCATAACACATCCATTTTCAAAAACTCATTTTTATTTTATTTTAAAATTTTTTATTGTATTTTGATGTGATATTTTCCTGCCACATGTGAACACTGGTAATGACGATTAATTCACGATCTATCCAATCTCTCAAGCCTCAGTTGGTATACCAAATGTCAAATAATTAGCCTCTGGATAAATATTAGCGAGCTGTTGAGCAGGTTAAAATTTTAAATGTCAAATAATTATCCACTGGATTAAATTTTAACGCAATTGGCACACGGCCTTAATTGAATAAATAAAATCCTTTCGAAATATTTGAAATGACTAAGCGATTAAATTGTTGTCTATATACAGGTGGGCCAAAGGAAGTCATCCGATGTTGTTTGGCTCTCATTTTTATCGGTTGTGGCTCGCGCAGTGTGAACCGTTGCTCCATCCTGTCTGAACCATATGTCCTCCAGTCCTAATTCGTCAATTGCGTCAGAAAAAACTCGGTTAACACGGCACTATAGCGCTGTTGTCGTTTGACCAGCGGCGTACTCAAAAAAAATGGCCCGATGACTCCTGCAGCGTGAACAGCACGCACCACGCAGTTACTTTTAGAGGGTGTGATGGCTCATCGCGCATTACTCGTGGATTTTCGGTGCCCCAGAAGCGATAGTTTTGCTTGTTCACATACCCGTTGAGGTGGAAATGAGCCTTATCGCTCATTATGATTTTGGTCGAAAAATCGTCCACGTCTCGAGGACGATCTCGAGGATTGCTTGGGCGTAGGTAGCACGCGTTTGGCGGTCCACAAGCAGCAGCTGATGCGCGGACTGGACTTTGTATGGAACATGTGCAAGTCTTTGACCAAAATTTAAGGGACGACTGGCTGATAGCTAATTGCGAGGCACGGCGTCTGGTCGATGTTTTCGGCTACAGCTCGACATCCTCGGCAACAGCGGCGAAATTCTCGGCACAACGGGCGGCCACTATTGACAACGCAACGTCTCGTGTGTTCACATACTCTTTAAGGTTGGTAGCCAAACGGCGGAGTGTTTGCGCAGTCGTTGTCGGACGGCCGGGGAATCGGCGACGGATTTCGCCCTGCGCCAACACTACAGACGAATTGTTACGCAAAAAATAGACACAACTATTCTGCGTTCTTGGGGAGTGTATCGCTCCATAGCTTGTTCACTTGAATTCTACATGTGTCTAGTCCACAAGTGTCAAAACAGATTCGACATTGGCGGCCATTTGCAAAAATTAGAGCATCCTCCAATAGGGTGATCTTTTTTTTGGCCCACCGGTATAAAAATTGAGCTGTCAAACTTCTGTCGTCAATTCATTTAATTTACCAATTTTAACCAAACTTTCATACATCTTCGGAATCGGTCTATGTATGGTTTTTGTGAAGTTTGGCTGAAATCGGAAAACGTATTTGCGTGTATTCTGCGTGCGTGCTCACTTTGACTGTTAAACCGTAACGAATGTTGAGAAAGTGTCTGAGCAAGATATATAAAAGTTATGAATATCGATATTTTGTAAACACAAAGTCTTGCCACGCCCACTTTTTGAGGATATTTTTGGTAAAAAAAACCATTTGCGGTACAAAAAACACTTAAAATATTCATTCAAACTTTACCCGATACAAAATATTTCTCTTGATTCATGTAAATTTTTTTTCGCTATCGAAAAACAGCGCTCAACACCCAGACTAAGTTTTCGTATTTGTTGCGGAAAGTCAAAGTGAGCGTTCATTCTATAAAAAAAATCCTTTCGTCGATCGTCGTTCAAATATTATCGATTTTTTCTAAATGTTGAAACTAATTGCGAGATAAAATTTGAATGACTCGATCATGCATTAAATAAAATTCAGGCTCAGATACTTCAATGGAATTGAGATTGTATATTTGCTTACTGTTGTGTTTACGTATAACTCACATAATTCCAATGAGAAGGACACGCCACGCCCACTTAAGAAAAAGAAAACGTTGTTTATGGTTAAACCGTAAGAGATTTTGAAAAAACCTGTCTGAGAAAGATAGTTAGACATTCTGAATGTCAACATTTCGTTAACACAAAGTTGGTGCTATGAAATAACGCCGAGCGAAATAAAGCCGAATTCCAAAATTTAGCGTTATTTCACTTTGCAAAATCAATATATTTCACAATGACAAAGTGAAATAATGCCGCACATTGTTTGTGAAATAAAGCCGAATCCAGAGAGAGAGGTAATCACACTTTGTACACATCCGAGTGCTAGCTTGATTGTATGAAAAGTTTTTTGAGCCACCTGCTTGGGCTCACTGTTGGATTTGGGTTCCGTGCGAGGTTGGATGTATGTGAATTAAGAATTTGTTTGCAACCCCCTACTTGGGTAACTTTTGGTAAATGCTTGTTTGTCCATCCATCCGATCTCGCACGCAACCGAAATCCAACAGTGAGCCAAAGCAGGGGGTTGCCGGAGGGCAGCATGCCCCCCACCCATTTTAAAACTTTGTAAACACCCAAACTCACACTCGGATGTATTCAAAGTATGAACCGCCAGCTTGAGCTCACTGTTGGATATGGGATGGGTGCGAGGTTAGATGTATGGACAAACAAGCTTCCCCCTACAATTTACCCAAGCAGGGGGTTGCATAGAAAAGTCTAAATTCACACACATCCAACCACGCATGGAACCCAAATCCTTCAGTTCTTGAGTCAATCGAAGTTTGAAGGATAAAGTTTCGAGTCTTTCGTGAGAATTCGCTGTAGGGAGTTTCTGGAAATACCCAATCGTGACTCCGGGGCCGAATTGATGTTCCCCGACTGTCATTTTTTTTGTTTTAAATCACTATGATGGCTATTTTTGGTGCAAAAATTTCGGATTGTAGCTGACAAACCTTCATTATTTTTAAAACAGCTTTTGCTCAACAATGTAAATGGGTTTTTCTTTCGTATAGCGCTCTATTTAAAAGCCGCACTAACAGAACTAAAGGCTGAACTATAATAGAAGATGGTTGCGGACGACCACTTCCGTAACTGTGCGAACACATGCAATTTGTATTATACGACCATAATAGCTTTTCGCCTCGATTCGTTCAGTTTTCGTTCAGTTTTCGTTCACTTTTGCTCACTTGCGAAAAACGAATTTATACGCTCTTTCTCTTTCTTTTGTTCTTTCATACAAAAATTTGACGTTCAACAGGTGCTTAAATTGAAGTTTGTAAGTTCATAAGCAACGAATTTGTTTTTGTCAAAACGATTTCAAACGTGACAATCGCTTCCATTCACAAAAGTCTATTATGGGAAACTTAAGTAATTTTAGGTACTGAAGAAAACTTAACGTAGAATTTTGACATTAGCTTCCGATTGCTTCCGACTATTATAGTTCAGCCTTAACCCCGAACTGTCAGCTGTCACATTGTTATCTTTGTTTTTTCGTTGGCAACACAGTGCTATTTAATGGCGCGAAATTCAAATTTTGGGTGAATTATGGGAATACAAATTTCGTACAGCAAACTGTTACGCTTTTCCTATTGAAGTTTTCTCATGCAAATTACTTGTTGTGTTTGGCATAACTAGCATCTGTCAAGTATTTACCTACTGAGGTATTTCAATGAATTTTTCTAAACCTTCACTCGATGTCTATATTCAGCAACAATATTTACAAATGTCGGTATAAAATTTGTCTAATCATTGACACGTAGTGATAGACATATGAAGTGCACTCCAATCCGATGATCCATTCTTCCAAAAGTATTATTTAAAAAAAAAATCCTTCAACTATTTCAATACGTGATTCCACATACATTTACAAATCCAAATCCGGTGCACACAGCTATTAACAATAAATCCTAACAAACATCCTTTAATCTGCAGACAACGATATTCGTGTCGGCTCTTGCGAATGATGACCGATAAATGGCTCTAGACAATTCATAATTGATCAATTGTGTACACAGTTGTAGGGTGCACCCTTTGGAAGGGTAGCTACATGAATGGCAATCATTGCGATTGTAGGACTATTCATACTCGTGTCCTTGCCTACCTGAATTGAAATTGCGTCCCTCGTGCGGATTATTTGAAATCGATTTCTTATGTGTAGTGTGACGGGCAAAATGTTGGCATCACCAGTGATTGATGAGCATGAGAACTATAAGAACACTTATTGCATGATAACTATCTGTCCGTCAGTTAATCAAACATGGAAACTTTGCACAACTGTCATTGGGGGGGAATGTTTTTTTTTAAAGCCAACTAAAGTTTTATCATTGAAAATAGTTTACAACTGAATTTCTATTAAAATACAATTGAACTGAAAAAGAAGTCGCGTGTGTGGTCACACGCGGTAGAAGTGAAACTGATATACGTCGGTAGAGTAGTGGACGCTACGAACCATAGTCCAAACTACAGACGAAGGATAAGCAAACTGTACAGAGCTGTATGCTCTATCTCATTCTCTGACAGTCAAACCCTATAAATACATTTACAGTAGTTGTTTTTTTTTTCGTTACACTTTTTCGTTTCATAAACTCCAGTTCACAACGTCCCGAAAGAATTTTCACTTCAAATAGGACTAACATTTTGAAAATTTATGAATAGAGAATATTATCGGACCTATCATCTGTGGATGGAAAGAGAATCTAAGTGCAAATTATTTAGTTGCATCGAAGTAAAAGTAGTAAAATCAGGTAAAAGTACTCAGGACAATCAAAATGACCTGAGACCGATCAACTTATCATCATTCCTTCTGAAAACTTTGGAAACATACATTAGTAAGCATATTGGAAAAGTCGTTGTGCTGCTTTGCGGGACAATTTCTTTCTCACACCTTTGAAACGCTTACCCTTGATAACACCAAACGCAGTCAACGACTTCATCTTGCCAGAAGACATCGAATACTGCGGGGAAGGCTTGTTCCAAGTTTTCCCCTAAACTTTGTTTTAAATGCTGCTACCGTTGAATTGGATTTCCATTACATGGGTCTTCCTATGGCTTTGCTTGATAAAATGGATCTGAGGGTTGGCAACAACGCGTTTTGCCTTGCAGTTGTGGTCCTTCTTCCTGAAGTTATTCTCAATATTTGGTCAACTTCTTGCTGGACTTAGAGAAAGCCTTCTTCTTGCTCTTGGATCAGTTTATGTAGAACCGACGAAGGCAATCCTCGGGCACGGAGAACAAAAGGAGTCTCGATATATCCGGCAGCTCCAAAAACCATCATTGGTACAGTTTCCATTATGGTAACGGCATCTGCGACCTCTTTCTTGTTGATCGTTGTCAAACCGGTCTGGTAGGCTACGAAGCATGTTGGATGCACTGGCATCATCATTTGGGAAATCCGTCACCTTATCACGATGCCTAGCTGCACGCTTTATGGGGTAGAAAGTCATGGGATCATGGCGAGGCGTGTCCTTTCAGCTCTGATTAAGATGATGAAGACATAAGCCTCACACTAAACTAAGCCCAGTCTTATCTTAAGCGTACTTTGGTCACAAGTTGTTAAAGAAGTAAGCCTCGCAACATTCTGAGGCCCTGTCTCATCTTAGGCGTACCTTCGTCACAAGTTGATTAAGAAGTAAGCCTAGCACTAAACTGACGGCCAATCTTATCTCAGGCGCACCTTCTTGTCAAGCTGTTTAAGACTTAAACCTCGCACTAAATTGAGCGTAGACAGAAAGATAAACTAGCTTCCATTTTTGAAACTCTTACCAGACAGGCTCTTCTTCCCATCTTCCCAAAATCAAGTTCAATACTGCATAGGATTCAGCGAAGGTATTACAGAAGAACTATTCGTCATTACATTCCCTGAACTACAGTCCGGAATGAACCTGGGCCTAAACCAACATGCCTCATCAATTAGCCCGGTCCTTAGCTAACTGCCTCCAGTTGCACACTCCAAGTTGGTTGATGTCGGTTTCTACTTGTGCGCGCCACTTAAGGCGAGGTCTTCCTCTACTGCGTCCGACGTCTGGCTGGGAATTGAAGACTCTGCGAGCCGGAGTATTGGTGTCCATTCGTTCTACATGTCCTAGCCATCTTAGACGTCAAATGCGGAGTTTTTTTGACCAGGGGCATGTCGCTGTACAGCTCGTATAGTTCTTGGTTGAGTCTTCGTCTCCGAAGATTTTTCGAAGAATTATCCCCTCAAATCGACAAAGGATTTCTTCATCCTCTTTTGCGACTGTCCATGCTTCAGCGCCGTAGAGCAGGACTGGGATGATCAGGGTCTTATTTAGGATCTCCGTAGAAGCTCGAGTGAGGACTTTACTACTAAATTGCCTTCTTAGCCCGAAGAAACAGCGGTTGGAAAGTGTAATTCTTCGTTTAATTACTGACGAGATGGGTTTGCGGGATTTAATAGCGGGGCCGAGATAGACAAAGTCCCGTACTACCTCAAAGTTGCATCTGTCAATGGTGACGTTCTGTCCAATTCATCCATGTTGTGTGCCCTTTCGTATTGACGGCATATACTTCGTCTTGCCCTCATTTACTGCAAAACCCGTTTTTGCCGCTTCTTTATCAATACGAGCAAACGTGGCTATGACATCACTTTGGGCCCGACCAATGATGTCAATATCGTCGGCGTATGCTAGTAGTTGTACCGATTTTTGGAAAATTGTGCCTCCGGTGTGCCACCGGTCGTGAGGTTTGCACAATCCTCTCAAGAATCAGATTGAAGAAGTCACATGACAGCGCATCGCCTTGCCTAAATCGTTTTTTGGTATCGAATGTGTCGGTGAGGTCGTTTCCGACCCTGATGGAGCAGCGAGAATTCTCCATCGTCATCCAACACAAACGGTCGATTTATGGCGGCATACCAAAACTAGACATGGCTCTGTATAGTTCGTTTCTCTAAATGCTATCGAAAGCGGCTTTGAAATCGATGAATAGGTGGTGGATATCGATTTGGACTTCTTGGGTTTTTTTTTCAGGATCTGCCGAAGTGTGAAAAATTGATCGGTTGTGGACCTTCCTGGCCTAAAACCACACTGATAAGGGTCGATCAGGTTGTTGGTAAACGGTTTCAGGCGTGTACATATCACGGCAGATTGGATCGGACAAACGATGCTTCAGACATACTTTCCTCCGACCAGATTTGGCTTATGAATCGGTGGATGTTTCTTACCAAGTCATCCAACCTGGAGAGCCAGTTCCAATTTATTCATGTAAAGGAACATCAGTATCCACTCCAGGATTGAGCTCTGCTGTTGGCCTTTTGACTCTTCCGCCCCCATCTCTGTTCAAATGAAAGCTGTTGTTTGAATTTTTAGAAGCAGCTCACTAAGATTGATATCCTTAGAACCCTGGACCAACAGTATCCACTACGGGACTGAGCTTTGCCCTTGCAACTCTTTCGCCACAATTTCTGTTCAATCTCACCTTAGGGATTCCTAAATGATCTGTTGTCGGAATATGTCGAAGCAGGTCATTTAGGTTTTTCACTTTGTTCATCCTAACTGGGAACTTAGACACCACCGCTGTTTCCATTTTGGGAATTATTCTGCTGACATATTGGAAAGGGACTATGTACCTTATTGTGAGAACACATATTTTACTTAGACTTAAAGGTTTAGAAAGTCACATAAACCTAAAACCTTCACTGGAAGACAAGAAACTCTAAATTGATGTGTCGACTGTTGTCCAAGACAACGCTGTTCAGAGTCTATCCTGCTTCAACAATACCTAACCAGCGATGTAAATATGAGGCGAAGCTAATCACACCCAAACACATTTGCATTGCAAGACCTAGGATTCACAAAATATGCAGAGTTTCGCCGCGAAGAGGATTCCCAAAAAAATAAGTGAATTGACAGGAGAAGAGACAGATTGGCTCATAAGAATCTGTCCACCATTGACTTCACAAAGTAGGTTTGCAATATAAAAGTTCCTAAGCAGCTGCCATAACTTATGCAACGAAATCACATCGAGGTCTTGAATTATTCATTACGAAGATCCTTCACCAAGATCCTTCTAAGAAAATGCATTAAATCGAAAAAATAAAACCATATCAGGGACATCTGATGAAAATAAATATAAATGCACACCAAGATGGATATCTACCCCTCTTCATCTATTCACCTAACCACGACACACTCCTGTGTGTTGGCCACACACAAACACTCCCCATGCACCCCAATGTTAAGGTAAGAGCCAAAGCCTGTCATTTCCTGCCACAAGACACCTCATCAATTCCGAAGCTACATTTCCAACCATGTGACCGACACGAAATGCATCAACCCGCAGAGTGGTCGGGTGCTGCGACCAATGGTTTCATTTCCGTTTGAGTTCGCCACGTTTCCTTTGGAATCGCAGCAAACCTGCACATGTCTATAACGGTGTGCAAACACCGGAAACACTGAACTAAACCCGCATTACGACCCGGGTTAGCAGTTCATCCGCGTGCACCAAATGCACACACACACACCCACGCATACCTCAAAAGGAAAATCCAGATCCTGTGTAGATGGTGTAAACTATTGCAAAAGGAAATCGTTTTACCTTTGGTGGCCCTCTTTGAGATATCGCGCTCGAAATATCGTCAACGCTAATACGGGAGCGTGAAGCATGGACAGGGATTGTGCTTATGAAGACGGAATGCTAGGAAACGTGTGGTTTATCCCACCTCGGCATTTCGCTGGCGAGAAAAGGAAAATCGGATTTTTATGCACGCGTTGGATTGTGTGACAGTGCGAGATCCGTTGCCGTGTGCGAAACATGTTTCCAGGTGACATTTGAGTGATGGGATGTTTTCTGGGGGGACAAGCACTCATCCGCTTTGGTATACCTATGTGTGTATCCAGGTGAAGTGTTTCTGTGTACACATTTCAGACAGCGAATGCCAAACAAACTCACACACAGAGAACATCATCATCATCCTTGAGAAACCGTGTGGCCCAGGCGAGTGTGTAGGTCTCTATTAGATTAAAGCGAAACGGATATCAAAATCACGGATGAGCTCACAAATTGCACACCAGTGAGTGCTTGAGAGATCTTGCGGGCGGTCGTCCTCGGCGGCCGGGTGGTGGGGATTTGTATTTTCTGAAACCATGACAGTCCATGTGGAAAAGCATCTCCGTGCGGCTTACGTAGCACACAAATGAAACGAAGGTACACACTCCATAGAGAGCGACGGAGATAATTTTTGACATGTAATTCATTTAGTGGGTTGAAATTAGTTTTTGTCGAGGGATGGGGAAGGGGATTACTTTTATGGCTTTTGCAGTCTAGCCATTTGAAAATGTGCTTCAAAAGCCATATCACAGATGGTGGATATGATGGTTTTATTTTCAAAAGGTTTCGAATTTGTTGGCCTCATTCCTTTCAGGCGTGTGTTGTCAAATGTATCACATTAGGTTTTTGGTTTTTGTTGATAAATAGGTTATCGACAGTTATACATCCTACAGATAGATAGATGCTTTTAGTTTAGTTAAGTCGCTGGAGTTATTTTGTTTGGGGAAATGCAAGGGGATTTAGTGAAAAGCATTATGCAAGGCTTACACCAAGCACTGAACAGGGATAAACGTGGATTTATTCCTTTTGAAGTGAAACTTGTTTGAGTTGAATTTTATGAAACGAAAAAGTGTAACGAACAAGAGAAATATCGCATCTCGTATGATCAACGAAATCAAGCAGCATCGGGAGCTGTTAGTACTTAGGAGGGTGAACCGCTTGGGAACACCACGTTTCGTTTGCCAGATCCACCTCATTGTGTTTCCTGAATGGCAGTAATGACTGGCCTTGTGGTAGGTTAGAGCTTTCATTAGTTATTCGGCTGCACCGCTATTATTTCATTTTCTCACATTCCAGGTGAAGATACGAACGTTGTTTTAATTTTTTCGATTAGTATTGTCGTCAACAGCTCTGCTGTTGGCCTTTCAACTCTTTCTCCACATTCACAAACGGTCGATTTATGGCGGTATACCAAAACTAGACATGGCTCTGTATAGTTCGTTTGTCTAAATGCTATCAAAAGCGGCTTTGAAATCGATGAATAGTTCTTGGGTATCGATTTGGACTTCTTGGTTTTTTTTTCAGGATCTGCCGAAGTGTGAAAAATTGATCGGTTGTGGACCTTCCTGGCCTAAAACCACACTGATAAGGGTCGATCAGGTTGTTGGTAAACGGTTTCAGGCGTGTACATATCACGGCAGATTGGATCGGACATACGATGCTTCAGACATACTTTCCTTCGACCAGATTTGGCTTATAAATCGGTGGATGTTTCACCATGGATGTTTCACACCACGCGTCGTTTGCCAGATCCACCTCCATTGTGTTTCCTGAATGGCAGTAATGACTGGCCTTGTGGTAGGTTAGAGCTTTCATTAGTTATTCGGCTGCACCGCTATTATTTCATTTTCTCACATTCCAGGTGAAGATACGAACGTTGTTTTCATTTTTTCGATTAGGATTGTCGTCAACAGCTCTGCTGTTGGCCTTTCAACTCTTTCTCCACATTCACAAACGGTCGATTTATGGCGGTATACCAAAACTAGACATGGCTCTGTATAGTTCGTTTGTCTAAATGCTATCAAAAGCGGCTTTGAAATCGATGAATAGTTCTTGGGTATCGATTTGGACTTCTTGGGTTTTTTTTTTCAGGATCTGCCGAAGTGTGAAAAATTGATCGGTTGTGGACCTTCCTGGCCTAAAACCACACTGATAAGGGTCGATCAGGTTGTTGGTAAACGGTTTCAGGCGTGTACATATCACGGCAGATTGGATCGGACATACGATGCTTCAGACATACTTTCCTTCGACCAGATTTGGCTTATAAATCGGTGGATGTTTCACCATGGATGTTTCACACCACGCGTCGTTTGCCAGATCCACCTCCATTGTGTTTCCTGAATGGCAGTAATGACTGGCCTTGTGGTAGGTTAGAGCTTTCATTAGTTATTCGGCTGCACCGCTATTATTTCATTTTCTCACATTCCAGGTGAAGATACGAACGTTGTTTTCATTTTTTCGATTAGGATTGTCGTCAACAGCTCTGCTGTTGGCCTTTCAACTCTTTCTCCACATTCTCTGTGCAAGGGCATTACTAACCCTTGAGATTTCTAAATGACCTGTTGTCCGAATATGTCGAGGCAGTTCATTTGTGCTATTCGCTTTGTTCATCCGAGCTGGGACTGTAGACGCCACTGTTGACTCCAACTTGCCGCTGCCTTTTTTGGAAAACCTTATGTGCCTTTAGGTGAGGACATATATTTATGGTCAAATCTCAGACTTTTACAAGTCACATGTTGTTGGGTAAGACCTTCACTGGAAGGTATAATACTCTAAATTGATGCGTTGGCCGTTGTCCAAAATAACGCCGTTCAGTGTATACCCTCGTTCTACAATAGATAGCGATGTAGATATGTGGCCAAGCTATTCTCATCTCAACGCATTTGCACTGCAAGACCAAGGATTTACGACTTAAACATACAGAGTTTCTCCTCGAATAGGAGCCCAGAAAATAATTCGATTTTATGAAACGAAAAAGTGTAACGAAAAGAGAAACATCGGTTCTCGTATGATCAACGAAATTAAGCAGCGTCGAGAGCGATTAGTACTTAGATGGAGGACTGCTTGGTAACACCTCTTGTTAGCATCTGTAGAAGTGAAACTGTGTTCTGGTAGATTTTTAAATGATGGTTAGACAAGTGAAGTGACTCTTGTCAGATTACTAAAAGAAGGTTTATATATGCTTAGCTTACTGCGCGAAGCAGAACAATCCGAGGGGCTCGGGTATGACAATTAGTTCTCTAGCCTTAGGGAATTTAGTCACATTCAAGCGTTACTCAAAAGCGGAACGCCACTAAAATTATCCAGGCTCCAAACATGGATAATATCCAATCATCGATGACAGCTTCTACTCTAGCCTTACTTACTGACTTAAGTGGCGCTACATTCCGGAATGAACCTGGGCCTCAATCAACATGCCTCTCGAATTAGCCCGGTCCTTGGCTAACTGCCTCCAGTTGAGCACTCTAAGTTGGTTGATGTAGTTTTCTATTAGTGCGCGCCGCTTAAGACGAGGTCTTCTGTTCTAGATTGAATCTTCATCTCCATAGCCCGTCAACGCAAACGGACCGAAGATTTTTCGAAGAATTTTCCTCTCGAATCGAAGAAGAATTTTTTGATCCGCTTTTGATAAGGTCCATGCTTCATCGCCGTAGAGCAGGATTGGCGTGATCAGGGTCTTATACAGGATCTCCTTAGTAGTTCCAGGCAGGGCTATACTACTAAATTGCCTCCTTAGCCCGAAGAAACAGCGGTTGGCAAGAGTAACTCTTCGTTTAATTTCTATAATTCCGTACTAGGTCAACGTGATATCGGGCAATGGTGACGTTCTGTCCAATTCGTCGATGTTGTGTGTCCACATTTTTGCCGCTTCCTTCTCAATACTATCAAACGTGGCTATGACATCACGTTCAGTCCTACCAATGAAGTCAATATCGTCGGCGTATGCTAGTAGCTGCGCCGATTCATGGAAGAATGTGCCTCTGGTGTGTGATCGGTAGTTTTGCAAAATGATCCCATGAATGATGTTGAAGAAGCCTCATGACAGTGCATCGCCTTGCCTAAATCCTTTAGTGGTATCGAATGTGGTATAGGTATCGGTGTGGCCGTTTCCGACGCTGATGGGGTAGCGAGAATTCACCAACGTCCTGCACAGACGGATGAGTTTGGGCGGTATTTCAAAAGTAGACATGGCTCTGTATAGTTCGTCTCTATAAATGCTGTCGTATGCGGCTTTGAAATCGATGAATAGGTGGTGTGTATCGATTTGGACTTCTTGGTTTTTTTTCTGGATCTGCCGAAGTGTAAAAATTTGATCCGTTGTGGACTTCCCTGGCTTAAAATCAGACTGATAAGGGCCGATCAGGTTGTTGGTAAACGGTTTCGGGAGTTAACAGTCTGCTGAAATGGTTCTTCCATATCCTCAGCATCGACTGTAATTTCGTTACGATATTTCCTTGTTCATCTCGACAAGATTCTGTTCGAACCTTGTATCCTTGGCTTTGGCGTGGAGTGGCACCTCTCTATATCCCCGATCGCGCGCTTTTCTTGCTCTTTCTTCTCTTTTCTGGAGGAATGCCGACAGATTCCTTATCAAACCGCGGTTTTTATTGTCTGTTGGGCACAAGAAACCTAGCACATCAGTTGCTGCTGATCTAATGGCTTTTTGACATCGTTGCCACTGTTCTTCGACATTCCATTCTGGTAGGATGGTTTAAATCTAGGGAATAAAGGATACGCGTTCTGCTAAGGCTTTGGTGGCGTCTTGCGATTGCAGTCTTTCGACATTAAATTTTTTCACAGTATTTCTGGACTGTTGTGGAGTTGTGTGTATCCGCATTCTTAACTCGGCTGCAAAAAGGTAGTGGTCCGAGTCGATGTTAGCTCCTCGGAATGTTCGGACATCCAAAACACTTGATGCCTGCCTCTTGTCTATCGCAATGTGATCAATTTGGTCAACTATTTTGGTTCAGTGGCGCTATGGTTGGTACGATGAACTGCCACGCAGAAGCTCTGGGTTCGATTCCCAGCAGTAGCAACACCTGAATGATTTCAGGTCTCCGCTCATTATGATCTGACAAATCATCCGAGTAGTAACAATTTTCAGGAAAAGTTTATCTCGGAGTCGGCATAAAACAGGAGGTCCCGCCGTCGTGCAAGAAGTACACATGCACACATGAATGGCTCTGAGAAAGCTTGGGGGGTGGATACTATCGAGCCTGTTGTCCGTAGTCTAGGGACGGTCCTGTTCCCTTGTGGATATCGAGGTGAGGATACCATGTGCTGTCAATGGCAATTTCGTTCTGTAGCGAGGTCAATTAGCCTAAGTCCGTTAACAGACGTTTTGTCGTGTAGGCTATGTTTTCCGTTAAAATCTCCCAGCAAGATTTTAACTCCGTACTTCGGTAGTCGCCCATAGGCTTTGTAAAGGAGCTCATAGAAGCAATCCTTAGCTATATATCATCTTTTTAATCCGTCGGGGCGTGAGTGCACATAAGGCTTGTATTGGCGAATTCGGCCTTGATGCGGATTGTTACAAGGCGTTCGCTTATGTCTTGGAAACATAAGACTCCTTGCCTATGTCTGACACTTATAACAAATCCGCATCACTATAACACGGTCCGTAGTAGATGTCACCGTTTTTGATCATTTTTTGCCCATCCCATCTCATCGTATTTCTGGATGGTAGTAATGTCTGCTTTGTTGCAGTTAAGGGCTTCCGGGAGTTATTCGCTTGCGCCTCTCCTTTTAGCTCATGCCAATTATAAAAAAAACGTCTACCTGTAAACTCTAATGGGTACAGAGGCCTAGTGGTTGGTTCATTGACTCCATGGTTCAAATTCCGAAAGTAACTTCCCCATCTCTTGTGAAAGTCTGACAACAGCGCAAAACTGTCATTGGAAGCTTCTGAAATTGTAAGTCGGCATTAAGCAGGAGCTTTGTTACAAAAATATAACTTTGCACGCCCACATTAATGGAACGATTGGGTTTGAATCCCTGCATGTTCCATGCCACATATGTATACCTACTAAAAAATACTCAGCGACTAAAGTCCTTCCAATGTACAACAACTTCCGAGATAAATATTTTCAATTCACTAACATCTTACAAATCCAAAATTATTGCAACGAATATTTTTACCCCAAGGAACAGCTTCAAGACTTGCCAACAACCACCAAAGGTAATCATTTATGAACAAGTCGAACGAATATTTGAACAGTCTACCGACCTAAATATTTATTTTTGTAATCCTCTTGATATTGCATTCCAAATTCAGATGAAGGCTCCTTCTAGACGAGTTGGCAAAGGCAATAGCCCAAGCACACATTTGTTGATTAGTTTTCCTTGGAGAATGCACTTAAGTTCCACCTCAATTGGTCGGACATCAATTTGGCAGATGTCCAAACTTAAATGGACCACCTTCACTAGCTATGCAAGAACCTAAGTCATCAACCAGCTAGACAACTAGTCCAGCACGCATATAATTATCCATCCTTCCATTGACCCACAAATGTCTGTCACTTCAATCACAGTTATCATAAATCTGCTCCACTCCACTTTAGGTCACATAATAATGCGCTCAGGATCCTGCAATTACTCGAAAAATAAACTTAATCGCACACACCCATCAGTCAGGCGAGAGTCAACCGATACAGGCGCATTCAAAGGACATTTTCCTCAATCTGAATGCCATAGGCAAAACTCAATCGACTATCGATTAAAATCTCATTCCTTCCGCTACACCGGGTGGGGGTACAAAGGACGAAGCGAAGGATCAAAACGAAACAGAAACAGCGGAGTAATAACTTTTTTCCTGTATTAGGGCAAATCATTGTTTCCCATTCAAATCTCAAATCGTCTATCATGGCGTCGTCGTTGTCGGTGCTCCGTTGCTTACAGAGAGACCCACCACCATCTACATACACCGACCCTTATTATGACACAAGAATCGATATGACACACAACGCTTTGGACTTGTGGGAGCCACCCAATTGTTATCGAAAATGATATCACACGCAGCCTAGCAGAGGACACATTCTCTGTGTGTCTGTCGTCGCCCGTCAACCCCTTGTGACGGGCCATGCGTCACCACGACACACGTTGACAAAAAAAAAAAAAAATGAAGAGCGACACGACAAAACTTCCCAACACAATAAAACCAACACACAACAGCAGAAAACGAATCCTGCAGAGGACTGGGCACCAACCGACCGACCGACCAACAGACCGTCGACTTAGCACCAAGGACCTAAGCAAATACAAATATCAAAGTATCCACAGTGATGGGGGGCTGCTGAAAGGCCAATGATTCCCTGTTTTGCGTTGGCCAGTACCACTGTCACCCATTCGTGTGTGAGAGCCACCATTCTACTGTCAGTGTTTACCCCTGCAAGAGGGAGGCATTTCACCCGATAGATTACTTACACTCTCCCCACCAGAGATACAAGCCTTACGCTTAAGGATACGTTGCACAAACACAACCATTGTGGGAGGGAAAAACTAGGTCGTTGCCGTGTTTGAACATACCAAGAACAGCACGTGTATATTGTGTAACAATCGTGTCAAGCGAATGTGTATCCTTTGTCCTCCTGTGTGCAGGGAGGTTTCATGTTTTTTGTGCTTAATTTTGCGCTCTCAACTATGCTCTGTGGTCGGGCGGTATCTAGGCTAAGGATACACAGTGAGTTACAAGTGACACTATATCCTGGGCGAAATGTGATCAAAGCTAATCGCTCGCAGTGTGTGTTTCTAGGATAATTCACATTCAGTGGTCGGGGTCCTCTAACCCGCGACAAGCAATTAATTTATGACTACCAGCGGCACACTGCGGGTCACGGGTCACAGCAAAAGCGTAACCGGAAACGCAATAATGGTCGCCATTCGAATGCAATCATTTTGACGCGAGGTCCTCGTAAATTCACAATCCAATGACACAACGTTCATCGCCCAGGACTTCATTGTGCCATCAGTCTTTGGTAATTTGCATTCCATGAGAGAGAGTAATTAAAAGTTCGAGTCACGCCACATCCATGTCGGCACCTTTAATATGTACACGGCCGGAAGGACTTTCTTTTTTTCTATTTCGGTTGGAGGACGACGGACGTCTGTTTTGTTAGCCTTTTGCCTGTTTGTCTGCGGATTTTCTAAGAAAACAATGCGTCGCATGTTGCATGTGACCGCCCGCAGACAAGCCTTGTTTGTTTGACTTTTGTCTTTGAGGAGCTTAGAGAGTAACACACTTGAGGATGTGAGAGGATGATAGTTGACTCCTTCGAGACTCGAGCAGCAAATTTATATTTGCATTTGCATGGGGGAGGAGGAGGAGAATCTCAGGCATCTTGATTGGGAGTTGAGGTGAATTTACGTGAAAGGGTGGCTTCGTCCTTCAGAGGGAGACGGACAAGCTCAATGCCATGGCAAGTTCACACCAATTAATCAAAGTTCAATCAACTCAGCCTCAAGTGATTGTCTCGGATGGGTGTTTGTATGGCATGGGATGTTCCTGGAACGAATGGCCGATCTTATCAATCAAATTGTGTTTCCTGGTGTTGTATACGTCATGGGAGATTTATGAAGCAAGCTTTAATGGTTTCTGCGAGGGATGGTAGCACAGTAAAGGACTATTTCGGAGCGGAGGGCTTAAATGCACCAATTTAAGGCAAGGAACCTGTCGTTGGATATTTATTTTCTCAAAATAAGGTGTTTTCGACGCTAAATGGTTTTTGACAGTCGTTTGTAAAGAAAAGGGCTATTGTGCAGTGAATACCCCAAAGGTTTTAATTGATCACAACTTACCACCGGTTTCAGTTGTCTGGGGACGGTCATCGAGTCTTCATAAATCATAGGCGTGGTGGGAAACTCTTGAAGCGCATCTTTTCATGAGCCATTTGGTGGTTGTGTACTCCCTCGTTTCGGTGATCATCTTACCAGCTTTAGGCCTCTGGTAGTTGTAAATTTTTTGTTTTTTTTTTCAATTCAGCTGCAGATATGAATGTTCGGTGACAATGATCCATAGGCGATTCAACATGGTTAGGTTCAACGAGTTGGCAACACTCTCAAGAGTTTCGTATTCGCAACTGCATATGTTGGCTTTAAGCGATTAGCATGTGATGTTAGGATTGAAGGCATAGATTCGTTAAGATGCAGGCCCATCCCGTTAAGAAAAAGAGGTATCCGAGACTGTTTGCTCCTTAGATTTTCTACCAAAATAAGAATGAACGCAAACCCCTTAAAAAGTTTCAATTCCACCAATCAACACCTATCGCGTTTGGCAGGTTTAAGAGCCTGAACCTCTATACAGGTATGAGCTTCCATATGGGGGCTTATTTGTATACAACACACAAACCCTGGCAACTCTCAAGTTTTGGTCAACATGATTTTATTTTCCGGACTAGTGGCCCAGTAGATTTTGATTCCCAGTCAGGCGTCGCACACTGGGGCCAAATGCATGAATAGTTGCAGAAATTGTAAAAAAAAATTGCGGGGATTCAGAAAAAATAAATAGCTGAGGTGTCAGTTAAATACTTAAACTGTCGAAACAAGTAATAATTTTGCAAATACTGTGAACATGTTGACCACATCACTCGTTTGAACTTGTGCATTGTGCGAAGTGACTGCAGCAGCTCTGCGAGCCGGAGTATTGGTGTCCATTCATTCAACATATCCTAGCCATCTTAAACGTCCAAGGAGAAGTTTTTTGACCAGAGGCATGTCGCTGTACATTTCGTATAATTCTTGGTTGAATTTCGTCTTCATAGCCCGTCAACGCAAACGTGGCCGAAGAATTATCCTCTCGGATCGTCCAAGAATTTCTTCATCCGCTTTTGGTACGGCCCATGCTTCAGCGCCGAAGAGCAGGACTGGGATGCTCAGGGTCTTATATAGGATTTCCTAAGTAGTTCGAGTGAGGGCTTTATCACTGAATTGTCTTATAAGCCCCGATGAACAGAGGTTGGCGAGGGTAATTCTTCGTTTAATTTCTGACGAGATGTGGTTGTCAGAGTTGATAGCGTAGCCGAGGTAAATAAAATCCTGTACTACCTCAATGTCAATGTTGAAGTTCTGTCGATATTGTGTGTTCGTCGATATTTGTGTCCTTTCTTGTTGACAGCATATAATAAGTCTGACCCTCGTTTACTGCTGAGCTTATTTTTGCCGCTTCCATCTCTATACTAGAAAACGTGGCTATGAGATCACATTAGTCCTACCAATGATGTCAATATCTTCGGCGTATGCTAGTAGTTGCAGCGATTTTTGAAAAATTGTGCCTCCAGTGTTGACTCGGGAGTTTTGCACGATCTTCTCAAGAATCAAATTTACGTGAATTCGAATGAAAGCGCACCGCCTTGTCTAATCCTTTTTTGGTATCTATTGCGTCGGTAAGGTCGTTTCCGGCCCTCATGGAGCAGCGAGAATTCTCCATCGCCATCCTACACAAACGGACGAGTTTTGCGGAATAGCAAAACCAGGCATGGCTCTGTATAGTTCGTCTCTATAAATGCTGTTGTATGCGACTTTGAAATCGATGAATAGGTGGTCGGAATCGATTTAGGCTTCTTGGGTTTTTTTTCCAGGATCTGCTGAAGTGTGAAATGCCTGACAGCGGACTGTTGGTCGTCATCGTCGTTTAACAGTCTGCAGAAGTGGTTATTCCATATCCTCAGCGTCTCAACTACGATATCTCCTTGTTCATCTCTACAGAATTCTGTTCGAGTCTTGTATCCTTGCCTTTGATGTTCTACACTTCGGTAAAACTTACGAACATTTCCTGGAGTGGCACCCTCTGTATATCCTCTATCAAGCGCTTTTTTTGCTCTTTTTTCTTTCTGAAAAGCCGATTTTTCTCCTTCTTTGCCTGTAGAGCTCAATGGCAGCTCTCGTCTTCACCTGTAGCTTAGACTTTTAAGCCTCGTTCTATGCTGCGAGAATCTGTTGGCATTCCTCATCAAACCAGGGGTTTCTCGTTGGTGGGCGCGAGAAACCTAGCACATCAGTTGCGGCTGATCTAGTGTCTTATTGGCATCGTTGCCATTGTTCTTCTTCATTCGTTGCTGGTGGTATGGTGTTAATTGAAATGTTAAGGTCCCGCCATAGTGCAAGTAGTACACACGCACACATGAATGGTTGTGAGAAAGCTTGGGCATGATTACTGTCGAGCGTGTTGCGCCAAATATTTCCAATTTATTTGTTTGTTGATCTGGAGAACGATATGTCCCCATATTCATATTGAGGTGAGGAAACCGCTGCAGTGGCACCTCGTTCCGTTGCGAAGTCAATTATCCTTAGGCCGTTACCAGAAGACAACACGTGTACGCTATGTTTTCCACGATTTTAACATCGTACCTCGGTAGTCGCTCATAGGTTTTGTCAAGGAGCTTATAGAAGCAATCCTTAGCTATACCATTTTTTTTCTCCATTGGGGCGTGAGCACATATAAGGCTTAGATTGGCGAATTTGCCTTTAATGCGGGTTGTTACAATACGTTCGCTGATGTCTTGGAAACATAAGACTTCTTGCCAAATTCTGGCACTTATAACAAATCCGCATCCGAATAGTCGCTGTTTCTGCTCACTATAACACGGTCCTTAGTAGATGTCACAGGTTTACATCCTCTTTTTGTCCGACCCATCCCATTGTACTTCCTGGATGGCAGTAATGTCTGCATTCTAGCAGTTTGAGCCTTCCGCTAGTTGTTGGCTTGCATCTCTCCTGTTTAATGTTCTCGCATTCCAGGTGCAGATACGAACGTCGTTTTCCTTTTTTCGTTTAGCATGGTCGTGAACAATTAAATCCATCCTTTCCGAGGCTTTTAGGTGCTACATAACAAGTGAATTTTTTCCTTAAGTGGGTAGTTAACCCAAAGCACAACACCCATCCTTCCAATTTATTAGATACCCCTAGGGTATGGGGCCATCAATACCCATCAATTGAGCTCTGCCATTGGCCTTTCGGTTCATCCGCCACCATCTCCATTCAAGGGGCCTGACTTACCCTTGAAATTCCTAGACAAAGTGTTGTCCGAATATGTCGAAGCAGCACATCTAGGTTCGCCCTGGACTGTTGCTGTTTTTCGTCTTGTTATCAACACTCGCAATTATCATTTAGCAAGTCAATTCCGGTTGGTTGAGACCAGTACCCGATGGTTACCACTTGGAGGTGAAAAATAAGCACTTGATGTGTAGTCAGAGTTACAACCACTGGGCATTGCCAAGTTAAATCAGAGTCTACCCTCTTTCTACAACGCCCAACCATCATTATTCGCTAACAAGGTCCATTTGACTCAGCTATTAAAGGCGCACAACCATCCGCCTTAGTGCAGTTTGAATTCGACAACGATTTTGGGCGAAAATCGAGCTGACGAGCGAATTTTCATCCCGGCGGCTACGTTACAAACGAAATTGCCACATCTGGGTCTTGGAAAATTCGTAAATTATTGTCGAAAAGCCGTTGCATCTACAGCGAGTGTCAGTTTAATGTGGATTGTGGATTGTGGATTGTGGAGTGTTGGCTGATGGCATCATTCGATCATTGGCCTGGGAACAACGTTTCGGTCAACTGTGAGCGTTGCAAAGCCATGCTAAGCGACTTTTTTTTTTACTGTAATTGAAGACATGCATTTTGGCGACCTCTGTTTCATGCAGAATTGCGCGCCATGTCAAACAGCCCATGTCACAATCGCACAATTGGTCTTTTGTGCACCAAATTCAAAAATCGTACTATCAGCCGCCTTGGCGTGTCAATTGTCTCCTTGGAGCTGCAAATCGACCCCTTTGAACTTATTTTTGTGGGGAACCATGAACGACCGATGTTATGCCAACAATCCGGAAACAAGCACTTGAGGCCAATATCATCCAAGCAATCCGTGAGGTACAGGCTGAACAAATTTCCTTTGGAAAATTGATGGCTTTAATTGCGACTTGGTTCTTGCTTTCCAATATTCTAGCTTACACGCAAGGAATCAATGTCACAACTCGGATTTCTAAGGACATTGACCGTTACGACTCAATACTGACCCATAGACCTGTCTCAACATATAGTTTATAGGCTTCCAAATGTAGTTTTCATAAGTATATCTCACTTTCCTGCTGACATCACGTAAACCTAAACAAGCAGCTCCATCGCCACCATCACGTTTCCCGCCTCAACGTTCACCTCCAACCTTATCCCAATCATGCTAACCGCACTCATTTAAAGCGCACAACTTTCCAAATGACAGTTGTGTGTAGTTAGTTAAACTGTTATTTTCTTAACCCATGTAGCCCCTGTTTAAGGGACACATTTGATAATTAGTCAAGTTTTCCGAGATTCCCTTTCCCACACTGAGATACCATCCTGCAGATGGCATCCCTCCGTCCCATTGACTACAAATTGCCGTATTAAACTTTCTTCGTTCGTTCGTAAGGAGCGGAACTAAGTATTTAAACTTGTTCGGTACAATTGCGTCCATAAAACACACAGAAGCACGACGACCAACGCCTGTCCTTAGGAACAGTAGTGTCCTCACACAAACCGTTTGCTATTGCATCTGGCAGTGATAAAAACTTTTCAAATAAATTTCGTTTTTTCCAAAGTATAACTATATACACCCACAGAGGAGGACAAATATAGGGAAACACCCACACATTTTTAGATGTCAAGTGCCCAAGGGGATTGATGATGGTCACCAGTCACCAAACTCACATACCATCGCAGGCGGCATTTTATTCCGCATAAGTACTTGAAATTATTATCCTTGCGACATCCATCCCGAAAAGTGGACTAGCACGCAAATGACCATTTATTGTGTTGGTCCTTCTATAACTAAGGGATTTCAGAATTAATTAAAAATGTATTTGCAGGACACACACACTCAGTCACACAAATACACGAGTAGGGAGTGGTTTGGGTGGCAAAAAGGGATAGACAGCATATATCAAGTCGCAATTATGGCATCGAGTACGGGCAATTACTTGCAACCTAATTCCCTGATTCCCAAATAACGAGTGTAGCACGATATGTGTATATTTTTGGGTTGAACGGGAGTTTCTAGTCCTTTTGACGTAATCCTTGTTTTTAGTTAAAAAATAATGTCAACGCTGGTGGAGATTTTCTGTGAGAGCTTGGATTCCATTGATGACATTGTAAGTGCTTCCTTAAGGTAAGTGGCTTTAGTCCTGGAGACTGAGTTAGATGGTCGGAACCCATGCAAGTTTTATATTGTATGGGCTGGGCAATCATTGAAATTGACATCACAGTACTTCGCACATGAATGCAACGAGACACAGACATATAACAGTACTGGCGACTGAGGCCATCGGATGGCCTGGCAGTCAATAAGCCGACTGGTCTATATTTAAGGCCCTTAGCGCAGTGGCCTACTTACTTACTTAAGTGCCGCTACAGTCCGGAATGAACCTTGGGCCTCAACGAACATGCTTCTACAATTAGCACGGTCCTTAGCCAACTGCCTCCAGTTGCATACTCCAAGTTGACTGAATTCGGTTTCTACTTGTGCACACAACTTAAGGCTGCGTCCGATGTCTGGCTGGGAAGCGAAGACTCTGCGAGCCGGAGTATTGGTTTCCATTCGTTCTACATGTCCTAGCCATCCTAAACACCCAATGCTGAGGTTTTTTTTGACCATGGCATGTCGCTTTACAACTCGTATAGTCTTCATCCGCATTTGATACGGTCCATGCTTCAACGCCGTAGAGCAGGACTGGGATGTTCAGGGTCTTTTATAGGATCTTCTTAGAAGTTCGAGTGAGGGCCTTACTACTGAATTGCCTTCTTAGCCCAAAGAAACAGCGGTTGGCAAGAGTAATTCTTCGTTTAAAATCCGACGAACTGCTGTTTTCAGAGTTAATAGCGAAGCCGAGGTAGACAAAGTCCCGTACTACCTCAAAGTGATATCTGTCACTGGTGACGTTCCTTCCATTTCGTCAATGTTGTTTGTCCTTTCGTGTTGTAAAAATACATTTATTCTGACCCTGATTTACTGCTAAACACACTTTTGCCGCTTCCTTCTCTATGCTAGCAGACGTGGCTATGACATCACGCTGAGAGTTGAGTCCTACCAATGATGTCAATGTCGTCGGCGTATGCACCGATTTTTGGAAAATTGTGCCGCTGGTGTTGGCTCGGGAGTTTTGCACAATCCTAATAAGAATGCAATTGAAGAAGCAACATGACAGCGCACCGCCTTGACTAAATTCTTTTTTGGTATCGAATGTATCGGTGGGGTCGTTTCCGACCCTGATGGAGCAGCGATAATTCTCCATCTTCATCCTTCACAAACGGACGAGTTTGACCGGTATACCGAAACTAGACATGGCTCCGTATAGTTTGTCTCTACAAATGCTGTTGTATGCGGCTTTGAAATCGATGAATAGGTGGTGGGTATCGAATTGGACTTCTTGGGTTTTTTTTCCAGGATCTGCCGAAGTGTGAAAATTTGATCGGCTTTGGACTTTCCTGGCCTAAAACCACACTCATTAGGGCCGATCAGGTTGTTGGTAAACGGTTTCAGGCGTTCACATATCACGGCAGATAGGATCTTGTAGGCGATGTTGAGGAGACTTATGCCTTTGTAGTTGGCGTCGTTCAGAGGGTCTCCTTTTTTGAGGATGGGGCAAATGATGCTGAGGTTCCATTCTTCAGGCATACTTTCTTCCGACCATATTTGGCTTATGAGCTCGTGGATGTTACTTACCAAGTCATAACAGCTGGCTTTATAAAGCTCGGGGAAAGGCTGTCATTTCCGGCAGCCTTATGCTTGAGTTAAGATATTGCTATTCTCACTTCACACAGGTTGGGTGGTTGGCAGTATTTGCTGTCAATACTGAACGGTCCATTTTGCTTGGCAGCGGTATGTTGTTCGTCAACGCCGATTAACAGTCTGCAGAAGTAATTCTTCCATATCCTCAGCATCGACTGTGTCTCAACTACGATATTTGCTTGTTCATCACGACAAGATTCTGTTCGAGCCTTGTACTTTCGGCTATGACGTTTCATTCTTTGGCAAAAGTTGTGAAGATCGCTCCTGGAGTGGCACCTCTCTATTTCCTCGATCGCGCGCTTTTTTTCTTTCTGAAAAGCCGGTGTTCTACCCTTCGTTTCTGTATATAGCGCTCAACATCAGCTCTCGTCTTCACCTACAGCTTAGCCTTGTATGCCTCGTTCTTGGCTGCGAACATATGTCGGCATTCCTCATCAAACCAGGGGTTTCTTGCTAAACCTAGCACATCTGTTGCGGCTGATCTAATGGCTTGTTGTCATCCTTGTCATTGTTCTTCGACATTCGATGCTGGTGGTATGGAGTTATTCGACAGGTTAATGGATACGCGTTGCGCGAAGGTCTTGGCACAGGTCATAAAAGTATTTCTGGATTCTTGTGACTTGGTGAATTTTGGCAGTCTTACCTTGGCTGCAACAAGGTAGTGTGCAACAAGGTGCAACAAGGTTAGTTATCGAGGTGAGGAAACCATGTGCTATCTATAGTGGAATTTCGTTTCTGCTCACTATAACACGGTCCGTAGTTGATGCCACAGTTTTTCATCCTCTTTTTGGCCGGCCCATCCCATTGTATTTCCTGGATGGCAGTAATGTCTACTTTGTAGCAGTTTAGGGCTTCTGCTTCTGTTGTTCGCTTGCACCTCTTCTGTTTAATGTTCTCATATTCTCTTTTCCATTAGCAGGGTCCTCAGCAATAAAATCAGTCCTCCCCTAGGCTATTTGTTGCTTCGTACCTAGTAGATTTTTCCATGGGCGGGTAGTTAACCCAAAGCACAACCCTCAACCTGGAGGTCCAGTTCCAATTTATTAGATACCCCTAGGACACGTGGCCATCAATATCCACTACATGTTTGAGCGATGCCGTTGCCCTTTCGTTTTCTCCGCCACCATATTAGTTCAAGGGGCCTGAGTAACCCTTGAAATTCCTAGACAAACTCTTGTCCGAATATATCAAAGCAGCTTGTCTAGGTTTGCCTGGGACAGCAGGCCGGGTATTCATTCCCTGCCGTTCTGACCTGACTGTTTATAGTGGTGCTGTTTTTCGTCTTGTTATCAGCACTCGCACTTATCGTTTAGGAAGTCAAATCCGGTTGGATGAGACCAGTAACTGATGGTTACCACTTGAAGGTTAAAAATAATCTCTGAGTACACATCAGAGTTACAACCACTGGGCATTGCCAAGTTAAAGCCAATCATAGTCGACCGCATGGCAATAATAAAAAAAAACAGATAGAAGCCGATCATGGGGAATAGTCTTGTTGGACTTTTTTTATACGAACTTGTGGATCTTTTATGCGGTGATGTTCCTTACCTACGTTTACAAGTATATCGAATAAATTTGCCACTTTTATATGCTCCTATGGCGGCCACATACGAACTGTCAAAATGTAAGTTTACCAAAATGGCGACCGAACAAATAAGCAAACATTTCCTTTGATCTATGGTAAGATAAAAAAAAAACTCACCACCAAGTCGGAATTTTTAGTACAATTTCTGTGGTATTTGTTATCTTAGGAAATACCCTTGCTAGCCCAGTGTACAAATGTCTTCCTAGGTAAACACTTTTTTTTTTTGAAAAATTGTGATCCACCCACTTAAAAGTCCACCTCTCATCCATTCAAGAATAACAACATTCCTTCGAATCGATTTTGAAGTTATTTCCACAAAAAAAAATGTTTTTTACGCCTAAAAACACATACGCAGGCCATAAAATGACTAACAGCACACCAAGAATTTAAAATACGCAAAACGAAAAAAAAAAATGGAAGACTACTAATAAGCTCGAGAGAAGCAAACAAACATTTGTAGAGCGGAACCTTCTTTAACAATAATCACCCGCTGGCTCATTCTCACTGATATGAAGGTGCCGGGTCTGGAGGAGGTGGGGTGTTCAGAAAAAGTTCAAAAGGTGAACACCTACGACACAAATACATATCTCCAACTTAAATGCCGACAGAATACAATCACCCGACAAAACGATTCAAACGAGGCCAACGCGAATGCACCTTTTCACGCTGCGCCCTGTGAAAAGCCTTAATCCTAGACAACCGCTGCATTTCCCAGGCTATATTACCAGAGCACAACAACCAGGAGTGCTTTTGCTATTCTTGCTGCTCGTGGGGTTTTCCTCGTTAAATTAAGCCACCACCGTCGTCGCGCTGCTACGGATACGTGTTTCTCGTCTTTTATTGTGCTCCTGCAGTTTTTATCTTACGCTTGTTTAATCCCTGTTGCTATCCTGTGTGTGTGTGTGTGTGGTCGGGCGCGCACTCGACCGACAAAACGAAGGATGCTAACAAACTGCAGCAAAATAAAAGACAAGAAGCTGAATACCGCGCTCGCTCTCTATACTGATAGCTCTACTCCTGCTGCAAGGACTCCAAGGGAATATTCCATTTAACACAGATGGCGGTATAAATTTGTAATGCAAACGCTACAAATGCCATACAAGGGTTATATGAACAGCACGCTGGGTTGGTGGGGTTCGGGCTGACAAAAGAACACCCCCACACAGACATTGTCTTGCCCTAGAAAATAATAATAATCGAGGGGGGGGAAGTTCACGCTGTGAAGGGACACCACCTAAGCAACGAAGCAAATGCCTGAATGGTTGATGCTATTATCTGTCGTCGTCATTGTCGCCGACATCATTCCACGGGCGATGCAAATCGATGGCAGGAAGTCTGCTTAGGCGCACTTTGAAGGATAATTGCATCAAAGTCGAAATGTCGAAGTTGGTTTCTCCAGGAAACTAGGTTAGCCAAGCAATAGCCTCCGCCGTTCAGCCATTAGTCTAATTGTGCTCTTCAATAGCAATTAAGGCGAAAAATCCTTTCGTCCTTTTCAATTAAAAAAACACAAAACACCCCAAGTCCACGGATTGAATGCATTAAAGTAGAATCTCAGCCGTCACCAGCGAGGTGCTATCGATTTCGAAAGTTTTGAGTTAGCCGATGGTGGTGGATGTGGTACCCTACAGGATGTTGAAATCCTTGCTATCATAGTAATTAAGATGGACGGATGACAGCGATCAAGTTACAAGCGTTAGTTACATGCTCAATGTGTTCTTTTTAAAGCCGCGTTGGCGTTTTTTTTTTTCTTTTTCCTTCAAGTCTGCAACGATACAAAAGTTGGCGCGCCTACCTCAATCAAGGAGGGCGGCGCGCGTGGGGGTGATGAGAATCTAACCCCTCGTGCAAATCTATTTAATGCTATCGGGAAGCATCGAAATCAATTACATACCCTTTCAGCAAGTGGATCGGGAACAAAATGCTTTTTTAATTGGATTTCATGCTTCGGCAGATGAATGTGCCATTGAACCGAACACGCCTTCTTTTTTTTCCACCCTCTTGTTGTTGTTGTTGTTGGAGTGGTGGTGGTGGTATAGGCGAACAATGGTCGTTAATGGTTTCGGTGTTTATGTCCTTTTTTCCTGCATAGGATGTGAATTTAGTTGAGTACAGTTTGTCATGCACTGGAGTCCTGTCTCCTGGACAAACTAGTGGGATACATGTGTTGGGTGTAGGGGAGTTGGGGAGGTGTTCCGTGTATGGACGCAGTCATCCGAAAGATAGGGCTTAATTTTTAAGACAAACGTTATACTAGTCGGATTAAAATAATTCGGTGACACGATGTAGAACCAGGAATGATAGTTTGTCCTAGTACGGGTGGAGTTTCTTTTTTTTTTCCGGAAGCAAAAAGTTTATCATGTGTGGGAGGCTTTTGTTGAAGTGATGACGGGGGGCTGTCGTTTCACGGGGTTTTGGAAACTTTGAGAAGTTTTTCATGCAGACGATGAGTTTGAAGTGGAAGCTGCTGGAGACATGTTGGTTATGGATAACGAGTTTCTATTGATAGCATCACTGGAACTAGGTTGCGTTCTTATTATAACATTCGGATCTATTTTTAGGCTTTCATTGTCCAAGATATTTTTGCGGGACATATGCAACGGATTATTGGGACAGGTTTGCTTGATTGGAAGGGGTCTTAAAAATGTGTACCAAGGCCTTAAAAGGTCTATTGCTGCTCATGAAAGCAATTTTATTTCTTAACAAATCTACCATTCTGGCTTCCGTGTGTGCTTCCTAAAATTTTTTGGTCTTTTCTGATCTGGGAGGAAGCGGGACAGTTGGAAACGAAGAATTTCTTCATCTTGCAGGGACACAATTTTGTTGCAAAACGTGTTGCCTAGAGTTCGGTACAGGCAAATGGTCCGTTTATACGAAAAATCTACACGAATCGATTTTTTCTCGCTAACGCCAAGATTTTGTCCATTCCGTCAGCTTAACGCCGAACCCGAACGCCAAATTTGAGAAGCTTCACATGACAGTGTTACTCTTGGATGTTTGTCCAACCTTCGCTGAGTTGGAGCAGTGGCACAAACTTCGGTGTTGTCACTTTTGGGATATGAGCCAGGGACCCCGTGCTTTAAAAAGAAAGCGATGTTACGAAGCATATAACAGCCTCGGAAAGGAATGATTTTAATGTTGACAACCATGCTAAACGAAAAAGGATAACCACGATCGTAACTGGAATTGGAATGTGAGAACCTTTAATAGGAGAGATGCAGGTGACCAACTAACAAAAGCCCTTAGCTGCTACAAAGCAGACATTACTGTCACCCAGGGAATAAATAAGAGATATGCAGGCGAACCACTGGCGAAAGCCCTTAGCTGCTACAAAGCAGACATTACTACCACCCAGGAAATATGATGAGATGGACCGGGCAAAAGGAGGATGAAAAACAGTGACACCTACTACGATCCACGTTATAGTGAGCAGAAATAGAGACCATTTGGATGGGGATTTGTTATAAGTGCCAGACTTAGGGAAGAAGTCTTACGTTTTCAAGAGATTAGCGAACGCATTGTAACAATTCGCATCAAGGCCAAAATCGCCAACATGATCGTTATATGCCCACAGGCTAGGACTGATGAAGAAGATGGTTATTGCGACATACTGCTTCTACGAGCTCCTGGAAGCAAAGCTAAGAAAAGAGGATATCTTTAGCAGTATTGTAGGAAAATACAGCCTACATGACATCACGCGTCGATGTCAAGGAAAATACACCTACACGACACCACATATGGCAACAGTCGTAGGGTTAATCCATTCGCTAAGGGCCCACGGCGGATGCGAATTTGACGATTCACCTGAGCGTCAATAGCCCATTAAACCAAGGATTGTATCCAGCATACGGTTCCCTTACGTCGACATCCATAAGGAGACATGAAGGTCTCTATATAAACGAGAGTTCAAGCTAATTGATCACCTCGCGATAGACAAGAGGTTCGCACCCAGTATTTTGAATGTCCGAACATTCAGAGGGGCTTACTTCGACTCGGATCACTACCGTGTTGCAGCCAAGGGAGGAATGCGGATATCCAAAAAGACAAAAGAAGCGCGAAATACTGTAAAAAAATTACATGAAACCATAAGACTGCTTGCCTCAGTCTGGCTGGAAAGACTGGAATCACAAGAGACTGCCAATTTCTTAGACTCTTGACTCACACCATACCACCAGCATATTTCGAAGAAAAATGCCGTCGTTGTCAAGAAACCAGGTTTTTGCGTCCACCAACAAGGAAGTCCTGCTTTGATAAAGAATGCCGACAAATAAGAGCTACAAGGCAACGCCACAGGTGAAGCCGACAGCCGTTATTGAAAATTATCAGCAAAGAAGAAAGGACACCGGCCTTCAAAAGACCGGGAAAGGCACGCGATCAAAGACATATAGACATGTCACTCCAGGATAGATGTTCGCAAAGTGTAAAGTGTAAAACCTCGAAGCCAGGGGTTTCAATCTCCATCTCTAACAATCCCGTAGAGATGAGCAAGGAGGATCGTAGCCAAGACACAATCGATGCAGAGAATATGGAAAAACCACTTCCGCATACTGTTTAAAGGCGGTGACGAAAAATCTCCAACCACCCGACTTAAGGGAAGTGAGGATAGAGCAGGACTAGGATCCTGCTCTACGGTGCTGAAGCATAGACCTTATCAAAAGTGGATGAAGGAATCCTTGATCGTTTTAAGCAAACATTTTTTCGAAAAATCTTCGGTCCGTTTTTATTGACAGGCTATGGAGACGAAGATTCAACCACGAGCTATTCGGGCTGTACAACGACACACCCGTAATCAAAAAACTTCACATTGAACGTTTAAGATAACGAGGACATGTAGAGCTAATTGTCACTAACACTCTAGTTCGCAGAATCTTCCATTCCCAGCCAGACGTCGGATGCAGAAGATGAAGAAGTCGCTTTAAGTGGCGCACAACCAACTTGTTGTGCGCAACTGGTGGCAATTAGCTGAAGACCTAGCCTAGACCTAAGTGGACAGTCATGCTGATTAAGGCTCAGTTTCATTCCAAACTGTAGCGCCGCATAAATAAAAAATGTCTTCCCTCCATATGAAAACAAGGGCACTGGCAAGAACGTGTTGTAGATATTCATGGACCTCTTCGCAATTTAATCAGTCGGGAGATTCCTTGAGCCCATATTTATGTAAATATCCTCGAAAGCTGCTCTACCCAGTTAGAAACTGAATAACGTAGAAATTTACCTTCATCCATTTTTCAATATCCGATATAGACCTATGGGTTCACCTTCCCTTTGAAGACTGGTATCAGCTCTCCTTCCAAAACCTACATATTCGCCGCTTGTTTTCCATCTTGGTATCTTTGACTGGAGCTCAGGTCTAGATGCTGGGTTTTACAGAACCTATGAATCTCTCTAGCTATGATATTCACTGGTGGGACTCTCCAGATGATACATATAGCATCAGCTCGCACTGCACCGTCCGAAACACACAACACACTCTCAGAGAACAAGTTCGGTTCACAGATGTTATCCTTGTTGAGAGGATTTTAAATTGCGATGGGCTCAATTCCCTATGGGTTCCGAAAGGAATTATTAGGCTCCAACAGGACCTTAACGCATCATTTATGTGGCTGATGTTAACTTTTTGGCATAGAGAATGGTACCAGTGGGTCATACGGAGTAGACTCGGTGATGTGCAATGGGAGAGGGAGATATGTTTGCAAGTACGTAGATCTGAAAGGCGTAAGGAATTTGTAAGCCCCAACAGGACCTTAACACATCATTTATGTGTCCGATGTTATTTTTTGACGTAAAGAATGGAACCAGTAGGTCAAGTTTTGTACGGAGAAGAGTCGGTGATGTGCAACGGAAGAGGGAGAAATGTCTGCGAATACGTGGATTTGAAAGGCGTAAGGAATTATTAGGCCCCAATAGGACCTCAACACATAATTTATATGTCCGATGTTATTTTTTTTTTAAAGTAAAGAATGGTACCAGTGGGTCAAGTTTTGTACGGAGTAGAGTCGGTGATGACCCACGGGAGAGAAAGAAATTTTCACGATTAAGTGTCTTTGAAGGGCGTAATTTTTTCGTTTGAGGTGGTGGTTGGTTGAACAGATTTGCCGAGAGATTTTTTTTAAGGATCAGGTCAAATTTATTTAGGTTGGGAAATATGGGTTCAGTTTGAAGTTCAGGCATTAATCGACAGTGGATGATGGTCAATGGAATTAATGTTGCTTATGGTCGAAATATATGAAATTATTACAAGATTACTACCTAACATAACTAACCGCTAAGAGAGGAGATATTTCTGAACTTCTTCCTAAGCATGATGACCAGTGGGATTAAAATCGAATTCTGATTGAAATTTTTGAAATTGTTACAAGATGAAGCAGTCCCCCCAATACGATTGCGTGGAAGATCAAATATCACTCCACTGGGTCAACTTTTTCCTAAGGATGATGGCCAGCGGGAATAATTTCGTGGAAAATCATATTTCACTCTAGTGGGTCACCTTGTATTGATATATTTGGAGTCTTACTGACTTTGCAAGGAGTGGAGTAGAAAACCATAAACATATTTGCAATTTGAAACAAAGGGCAAAAAAAACAAAATTTTGGCCAACAGGGCTGAGCTTTTTCGGCCCTGGGTACCAACGCTCAGCTAGAAGTTCATCAAAAAAGAGAAGATAGAGTGCTACAAGGTTGAAGTGAGACTTCATGCATCGAAGTTTCTCAAATAAGAGAAGTCCTTCCTTATCAAAAGAACTGTTGACTTTTTTGTTCGCATCTTGTTGTTCGTCGCACATTTTTCTGTCCGCGCCTGCCCCCTACCCATTCAATTTTCTGATGTGCGTGCTTTGAATTCACTGCAGAGTTCTCTCTCATGCGCTCTCGCTCTCATTTTCTGAAACAAGTTTTTGCTTGTTTGCCCGCCGTTATCTCACCACTCTAGAGGTTCCCTACCCTTGACTTTTCGTGTTGAAATTTCGTTTCATGCGAGTTTGGATCCACCCCGATGAGCCCAAAGAAGTTTCACTTAAAAAAAAAAAACCTCCAATGACTAATCCATTGCATCAAATATTTTTGTTCGACATTGCAGACTCATTTTGTGAATTGTACGTTCGAATTCTAAACCGAAGAAAGTCCTTTCCAAAGAAGAAAAAAGATGAAGACAAACTGGTCAAATTGTAAAACTACTTCTGTTCATAGATATCGTTTTTATCAGGATTGCATTGAAATTTAAATAAAATATCCTCATGCCATATTGTTTATGCTTTTCCATTTTATTTTTGTCATTTCAGAGTCTAACATGCACCGGTGTTATGGCCAGTAAGCGGGTCAGGACGCTCGAGGTCCACTCAAGTGCTTCACTTATCATCAATTCCAGTAAATCTGTCTCATAGACCAAGCGCCAAACACAAATTCTGGCAACAGAACTCAGTAAGTATAAATCTCACGACTCCTTAAAATGTATCCATACACGCTCTATTCAGGATTAATTCCGATTTAACTCCATTTGCAGGATGTCCTGTACGGTTTCAGAGCTGCCATCGGGGTGCCGTCTCCGTGGCATGGGCTCTGCATCACAAGCTTCAAGCAATGTACCACTGTCTGGGGGCGGTAGTGGCAGCGGTGGTGGTAGCGGTGGCGGCAGTGGTGGCAACGGCAGCGGTAGCGGACCCACCACAGTTGTTGCCCCCGGAGGCATACACGTAGGTGGTATCCTAACCACCACAAGTGCCCTCGGTGCGGGCAATAACAATGCACTGCAAGAGGCACCACTGCAGCGACAGCAATCCCAGAAGCCATGCTGCTTCTGTTGGTGTTGCTGTTGTTCGTGTTCATGGTATGTATGTCCTGCTAATTGAATTGCAGTGAAGCGGCGCTCACCTTTTCATTCGGTTTCGTCCTTTTTCTCTCAATATACCACGAAAAGTTAATTAATTCCTTGTCTTTATTTTTTTTTCTCGTTTCGTTTCATCGTGCCTTCTTCGTGGGATCCTTGTGGTCATCTTGGACATTTATATGCAAAACTCCAGGGCGAAGTGGTGAGTACATAAATATGGAGGCATTTTCGTAACTTTAGTGGCCCCCTTAGGGCGGCAAATTGAAATGGGAAAGCTCAAATGGAAAACTTTGTCCACAAAGGACACACTCTGACAGCAGAAACAGGGGCAACAAAACACAATTCACCATCAATTAACGATGTTTGTCTTTGAAATCCTACGTCAGGATACAGAGTAGGCAGAGACCGCAGAAGGATTTTATTTTATTTTATTTTTTTCCAAGGAGCAACATTCCACATTGCAGTGTGTAGTTGTGGTTTGTGAATAATTAGTAATTAAATTGTGAATGTGGTGCTGCTCAGCAGGTGCTTGCGAAGGAGAACAGTCCTTGCAGAGTTTCTGTGCGGTTAGTTTTCCTCCTAGCAGTGGATAGCAGTCTCCTGTAGGTGTGTGTGTGTGTGTGTGGGGGGGGGGGGTTCTTTCTATGATCATTATTTTAATTTGAAATTTTGTTTGAGGATTTGAATATCCTAAAAGTTTTCATACACACACACACACACAGATAGTCTTTAGGAATCAATTCGGTGCTTCAGGATGGGTTGTAGGATTTTATTTTTCAAACAATGAATTGTTAAGTGGTTCTCTGTGGATGTTTAGAAAATTTTTGAGGATACTTTGATTGTTTGGAAATGTTGGTCTGCTTTGAAGTGGACGGAACTGAGTCACTAATTGGTGGTTAATAGGTTATGTGGTTCGCTGCAAGTGCCCATGGTCCGTTGAAGTTGGGTTTTTGTTGTCGAGGTAACTTTTGAAAATTGCATTTGTAATAATGCGGCCATTGTTTCAAACTTCTCTGTTTACGTTTGGAAATATACTCGTTGGAATGTGGGTGTGTGTGGCTTCAGGAATGCCATAGTTCCTATGCTCCATCGACATTTGCGGTAGCACTTGAAATGACAATCGTCCAATGTGTGGTGGATGTTTACGGGCTTAACACTCTGTTGAGGAAATAAGTGGTCTTTTGTGTTGCGGTCAGGACATACTTGTATCCAACATCTTGATGTGCTCAACCGCAACGTCAAAGTGCAAGTTAAGGTATACTTGTGAATGCAACTTCCTATTTATAAAATTTACTGAATTTTTGGCTTAATCTTAATCTTAACCTTAATCCTTATATCTGTTAGGAACGGTTAGGTTTTATGCGTTTTCGACACTCAAATGAAACTCACATTGTGCCTAACTGGGCCCATGGTGACATTCTTCTCTGAAAATAAAAAGTCGTGACGAAAGGGAAACAGTTTGTCGATACTTGAAACCCATGAAAGTCAGACATACAATTTTTCAAGTCCGCTAACTTTAAACAATTTAGTCTTCTTCTTCTTTTTCAAACTCTACTTTCAATCGATCACACTCCTGAAAAACCGTAGGCCCTCCACCTAAGAGCCGCCTATCCGCATTTCTTCGGAAGAAGTAGTAGATTATCGGCCTGCCGATCTATCCTTTATCGGACCTACAAATTTAGGAAAGCTTCATGTGGAATGCAGCAGCTAAAAATATTCATCATTGGTGGATGATCCATGTCATCCTATAGATCTTTATAGTACTGATTGACCAAGAACTCCGCCTCGGTCGTTGTTTTTCACAGGGCAGTGGCAGGTATTTATGATATCGAGTTCAGCAAGGTGCACCATCAAGTGCATGTTCTTGGTGTAGTTCTACGAATTCCGGGCATATTGGTAAGATTTCATTCCAATGACTTCGTCCGATGTCTGGCAGGGTTTCGAAGACTCTGCGAGCCGAAGTTTTGATTATTTTAAACGTCCAATGCGGTTTTTTTTTTACCAAGGGCATGTCGCCTTAGAGCTCGTATAGATTTAGATTAGATTTAGATTTAGATTTATTGTTTTCTTGTTTATAATACAAATAATTTATGTTACAAAAATCATTAAGCATGGCTTTGCCGTCTGCCTGATTGACATGAGATTAAACATTTTGTTGCAGCAAGTCCGGCTGCAACGGGTGACTTTTTTGTTAACCCGCAAAAAGAAACACTTCGGTTATGACGAATGTAATGGCTGGGGTTACAAAACCTTTATTAAATAAATTCAATTAAATTCAATTCAATTATTATAATTCATATAAGTTAATTTTTGTTTATACTTAATCTTGATTTACAGTTCCTTATGATTTTTACTTGCGCCTCGCGCCAAAGGCAAAAAGAAAAGAGCGATGCGTTTAGCACATTGCAAATTTGACACTTTGTCGGGTACGTAGCTCCGCCTAGCTATCAGAAGAGAAACTACCTAACCTTAAGGTTGGTTTTCACCTCTCTTAACACATTTAATAACAAGTTTGTTTTAATGTATAGTATATTCTTGAATTTAAAAAGATTAAAAAAATATATAAAAAGCAAAACACACTAAAAAGTTAAAAGTTCTCAGATATAATTTTACAACGGTAATTAGTTGCAGCTTTATAGAAATAAAAGAGTTGTTTTACATCGCTTCCGCAGTTTAGGTAGGCTATAATTTCTTCCTGAGATTTTACGTCGTTTCCTAGAAAATATCTTCTTATTTCTTTAAGGATGGGGCATCTTCATATAAAATGTAGAACGTCTTCTCTCGCGGATAAGTTGCAAAGACTACAATAAATTGGTAGATCTGGATGATGTGGGATATAATTGAGTCGTATAAGTTCGCCTCTCATCTTAAAGAGAGCCGAAATCAGTTCATTGCTTTTGTCATTGTGGAAGTATTTTTTTTCAGACAGATTGTGTTTTAAAACGCTGTATGTAGCTCGGTGAACGGATGATGAAGCCATATTTACGCAATCCGCTCTGTATTGTTCATCTACTTTGGCAATAAGATTGCCAATCACATCCTCATGGTATCTTTCATTTCCATAAGATAAATTGCATTCGAAACTGCAGTATGTTGCTAGCTCCTCGAGTTTTTTTATACCAGAGCGTAGATATTTCTTTCTATTACCTTCTTGGCAATTATTTTTGGAAGTCTATTGTCCGACAGTTCTAAAACTTTAAAATTACATAATCTACATGCAATTTCAATGATTTAATGAAAAGCGGTGATAGTCCTGTTTCGATATTAATCATATAGTTTGGTGTTGTGCTTGGTAAGTTAAAGCATCGTTTTATGTAGTATCTAAGGAGTTTCTCTACTATTTCATATTGACAATATCCCCAAGACTGCGCTGCGTACATCATAACAGATTCTGATACGGCTTGAAAGACCTTGTATTTTACGCTGTGGTCAATTAGTTGATTTGAAAAACATTTTTTCCATGTAGCCGATATGGCACTTTTAGCTTTTATTAGTCTTTCCTTTAGATGTGGTTCCATACTAAGATTACTAGCTTTTGTCACCCCGAGATATTTATAGGTTTTCACAATTTCAATGGGCTGTCCGTTGAGATGCCATTTTTCATTTCTGCACTCTCTACCAGCTCCCTTCTTAAAAATCATAATTTTTGATTTTGTAAGGTTAACCGTAAGATTCCATAATTGGCAGTACAAATCAAGACGGTTAATCATTAATTGTAAGGATTCTGGCGACTATGCAAATAGAACCACATCGTCTGCTCCTCCAGGTAAAAAGTCGGTGAGGTCATCGATGTACAAAGCAAAAAGATATGGGCTTAGTGTACATCCCTGTCTTACGCCCATAGTTGTTTCAAACCATTCTGATGCTTCGGTCCCGCTCCAGACACTCGATTGGTTGTCCTCGTATATATTTTCGATAACCTTCCCGAACTTTTGGCTCATCCCAGCGTTATAAAGTTTGAATATTAAAGCTTTTCGATCGATATTATCGAAGGCTGCCTTGAAATCGACGAAAAAGGTGAATAGTTTCTTTTTTTGTTCGATGAGTGACCCAGCTATATTTTGCAGTACAAAAATGTTGTCTACGGTTGAATAACCATTCCGAAAACCTGCTTGGAATTCTTTGATCAAATGGTTGTTTTCGATCCAGATTGACATACGCTCATTTAAAAGTCTTGTGAAAATCTTATAAGATGAGTTTAGGAATGATATTCCACGATAATTTGCGGGATCAGCGATATTACCTTTTTTGTGAATCGGATATTGGCTTGTTTGAATTGTTGGGGTAGGTTGCTTGTTTCCATCATCCCATTGAAAATCACCGCTATTTTGTCGATAAAATTGTTTGTCGCATACTTAAAAAAATTCAAGTTTTTTTAGAACGTTACATATTTCTCCCTGTGTAATAGGTGCATCTAGAATTTCATTTTCAATTAATGGGATTGCGTAGTGAATCGGCAGTATGCTACTTTGTGGGTTCAATAGCGTTTGGAAGTGATTCATCAGTGTCCTTGCGTCTAGCTGAGTGCCAATTTGGGGTGCTCTGTAGTTGAATTTTTTAATTGCACACCAGAACTCCTTTGTATCTTTACAGTTCACCAATTTTAAAGCTTCGTTTTCAAAAAAATCTTTTCTTTTTCTTCATACATAGAGCTCGTATATTTCTTGGTTGAATCTTCGTCGCCATAACCCATCAACGCAAACGAGACCGAATCGAATCGGCCAAGGATTTCTTCATCTGCTTTTGAAGCGGTCCATGCTTCAGCGCCTTAGAGCAGGACTGAGATGATCAGGGTCTTATATAAGATCTCCTTAGTAGTTCGTGTGCATTCTTTACTACTAAATAGCATTCTTAGGCCGAAGAAACAGCGGTTGGAAAGAGTAATCCTTCGTTTAGTTTCTGACGAGATGTTGTTGTCAGAGTTGATAGCAAGTAGACAAAGTCCATTAAAACCTCAAAGCTATATCTGTCAATGGTGACGGTTTGTTCAATTTGCCGATGTTGTGTGTCCTTTGGTGTTGACAACATATACTTAGTCTTCCCTCATTTACTGCTAAACCCATTTTTGCCGCTTCCTTGGCTATATTAGCAGACGTGGCTCTGAAATCACGGTGAGTTCTACCAATGATGCCAAAATCGTCGGCGTGTGCTAGTAGTTCGAAGATTTTTGTAAAAATTGAGCCTCTGGTGTTGGTCCGGGAGTTTTGCACAATCCCCTCAAGAATCAAATTGAAAAAGTCACATGACAGCCAATCGCATTGCCTAAATCCTTTTTTGGTATCGAATTTGTCATCAGGGTTTCCGACCCTGATGGAGCAGTGAGAATTCTCAATCGTCATCCTTCAGAATTGTAGGATTGTAGGATAGATTTGGCTCTGTATAGTTCGACTCTGTAAATACTGTCGCATGCGGCTTTGAAATCGATGAATAGGTGGTGGGTATTGCTATGAACTTTTGGGTTTTTTTTTCCAGGATCTGCCGAAGTGTGAGAATTTTATCGGTTGTGGACTTTCCTGGCCTAAAACCGCACTGATTACAGCCGATTAGAAATTTGGTAAACGTATTCACGAGTTCACATAGTATGTCAGATAGGATCCGGTATGCGATGTTGAGGATACTTATGTCTCCGTAGTGGGCGCAGTTGAGAGGGGCAAACAATCCTAAGGTTTCGTTCTTCAGGCATACTTTCATCTGACAAAGTTTTGCTTGGGAAGCTAGTCGGGAAGGCCGTCGTTTCCGGCAGCCTTGTTAAACTTGAGTTTAGATATTGCTATCATCACTTCACTTTGTTGGGGTGGTAAGGTGGTTGATAGATTTAGCATACGCCGCCAAAACTGAACGGTTCGCTCTGCATGACAGTAAAATGTTGTTCGTCACCTAGGATTAACAGTCTGCATTAGTGGTTCTTCCATATCCTCAGCATCGACTGTGTCTCAGCTACGATATTTGCTTTTTCATCTCGACAGGATTCTGCTCGAGCATTCCAGATGCAGATACGAACTTCGTTGTCCTTATTTCGTTTAGCTGTGTCGTCAACAATAAAATCAGTCCTTTCCGAGGCTATTGGTTGCTTCGTCCATGGGAGGGTAGTTAGCTCAAAGCACAACCCCCAATCTGGAGGGCCAGTTCCATTTTATAAGATAGTCCTAGGACACGGGGCCATCAGTATCCACTAGGGGATTGAGCGCTGCCGTTGGCCTTTCGGATCATCCGCCACCATCTTTGACTTACTCTTGAAATATCTAGACAACCAGCAGGCAAGGTAGCCATTCTGACTTGCCTGTTGAAAGTGTTGCTGTTTTTCGCCGTGTTATCAACACACGCGCTTATCGTTTAGCAAGTCAAATCCGGTTGGATGAGACCAGTACCCGATGGATATATCTGTCAATGTTATATCTGTCACAGGTGACATTCTGTCCGAATACTTTTCGAATGTGTCGGTGTGCTTGTTTCCCATCCTGGTGGGGTTCGGTGTAAGCGAGGTTGTTGGTTCAGAGGGTCTCCTTTTCTGTGAAGCTGAGGTTCCATTCTTCAAGCATACTTTCATTTCACCAAATTTTGCCAACGAGGTGGTGTATGTTACAACCAATCATCTCCACCGGCTTGATATAGCTCGGAAGGAAGGCAGTCATTTCCTATTTTCACTTGCTTTGGTCGGATAGCTGGTAGTTTTCGCTGTCGTCATCCAGGTAGAATCGTTCGTTCTCGGAAGATATCTCGGAAGATTTCTCGGCATCGCCAGATGCCATTTAATAATCGGCGGAAGCGGCTCTTCCACATAATCAGCATCGACTTAACGACTTTCCATCTGGACGGGGTTCTGACCATGCCTTGTATGTATCTCTGGTTTTCGTTTTCGAGTGACTCTTCCACATAATCAGCATCGGCTCAACGATTTTTCATCTGGGCGGGCTTCTGTCCATGCCTTGTATGTATCCCTGGTTTTGCCGTTTTGCACTTTGGTGAAAGTTATCATCATTCCAGGAGTTAAACTTCAATTCGATCGCCCGCTTTTTTTTTTGTAATTTTTTCATCTTTCTGAAAATCCGGGTTTTATTCCAAAGAGATCATAATGTGCAGCAGAAATAGAGTGGGTGAGAGAAGTGATTATTGAGGTTCTCCATCCCTAATAGGAAATCAATCGGAAGAAATCCTTTCCATAGCTAACTTTTATAGATTTGTCCTTAAGACAATTTTCTGGTCAGCCGCACGGCATTTTAGGTGGTCCGAAACAGAGAATAGCGAAGCTCTGGGGCATTGACTCCAAGGCATTTTGCAGAGTTCAGTCACAAGTTTTATAGAGCTTATATCAATTAATTCGTTCACGATGGGATAGTGGCGACCGAGTATACCACCGGATGTTATTGTCCCTGAATATTTCCATATAAATTGCGGTTGCCACCTTAACAATGGTGGCAGTCGTTCTCTCAATCCAAGAAAAGTACCAAGTGACCTCTACTTCGAGGAGCCTATAGCATGATGTGGTGATACCTCATGTTATATACAAATCAGTATCCGAATAACAGCTGATTTTACAAATTCCGCCCTCCCTTTAATAGACTTGATATTGTTGCATCTAATCCCTTTGGCTCCTTCATCACGCTGGTATGCCCAAACCTTTCAAAATATTATGAAGTAACCTAAAATTTCTCCCCCGCTTAGAAATCCACCTCCCCGAATACAACATTCCTTACAGGACACATTACCCATCCAATACAGAATCTTTCCCCCAAATAAAGTGAACCACCTAAAGAAGTTCAATCCAATTGAAGTCACCTGCAAAAATCATCTCTTCTTTGCAATTAACTTGGTATCCCACTGTGCGTAGGTGCCCCAAAGTAACTCCTTAAACCCTTCCTCGGTCATCCACGTCTGTCCCCCGGCTCTCCATAAATTTTTAGGGCATGCACGTGAAATTTATAACAAAGACAAAAAAATGTATCTAGATACATCTATAAAATGAAACGAACTCAAAAAGTCGTAAAAAAATAAGAAAAACCCCCGATCATCATATATACGCAAGCAAGTGATGAGTCAGGTGAAAAAAAGAGAGCCTTCCTCTTCTTCTTCTTCTTCTTAAAAAAAATAAAAATAAAACGGAAGCCATTACATTCCATGGATTCTTTTGTGTGTACCGCATAGCGAACAACATCCCATAACATCTCATGGGGTTGTTTTCCTCATTCATTAAGTTTTCTTTGCGTCTTCCTCTTGGTGCGGATGGTTCTTGTTCTCCTTCGGGTTCTTTCATTTTTTTTTTGGAAAGAAAAAAAAACAATAAAATCCAAGATACCTAACTTCCAAGCGAATTTCTGTTTCGCGATGATGACGATGCTTCGATCAGCAATACACATTGTATCTGTATATCTGCAACAACAACATCCTCAAAAAAAAAATTATCTTCATTCAGTTTTCACTTTTGGAACACAGAGGGAGGTGAGGAATTTTCAATCTTTCCACCATTCGCAATGGAAAATCAATTCGTAGAGCCACCCCCGTCCTGCTGAATAGAGGACCATACGCAGGCATATATCCGCACACACATCTATACCTAAAATGTAATCACATTCGTCCTTCCTTACGCCCCCAAATCAAGAAAAAAAAAAAAACAATCTTACACCCAGAGTGTACCTACACTTGCTTCCAATTTAGAAATGAGCCACTACGAACTAACGGGATTGTGTTAGAGTACGCATTCCTGGAAAGCTGGAAGTTCGAAAATTCAGAACTTACCTCTCCGCGATTTCCCCAGGTGAAGCAGTGCTGTCTACTGCTCATGAGTGAAATCGCAAGCTTTTGCATCCCCAATCTGGAAGTGAGATTCATATAGTGGAATTGGAAGGTGCTTTTGATGGAGCCATCTAATATAGTTCTGTGGGGCTAACATTCCAGACCCATTGCATCTGAAAGCATGAAGAACGTGGGTGTTAGCTCGATGATGCCTTGGTACTTCGTCATCAGTCCCGGCAAAGCATGAACAATTTTTTTCCCTGCTGTTTGTTTCGAACCGCATCATATGCTCCTTTCAAAGGACTAAGATAACAACAACATCCTTACGATTATCATCATCGCAACAGGGCGCTGCGGTAGGAAGGTATCCGTATATCGGCATCACCAGTATCACCATTCACCATCGATGAAGTAGAACAACAACAGCAACTCCGAAGGATAAGAGGAACACGACAATGAGAAGGACATTGGAATGATACACGTTAATGCTAGGAATTGGCAAATAAATCCAAACGTCATTAATAAACTTTATCGGGTAGGTGGATGCCATTTTTAGCCTTCGACGTTGCCTTTGTTGTGTCCTCCGTGTTTGGTGGTACTACTACTTTTTGTTGGTCCTGTTCGTCCTTTTTGTGTGTATTTGGTTACTCTTTTGGATTATGTACGTATACCTCGATTTGAGGTCTTTTGGCTAAAGCGAAGGAATAATGCATACTAAGTAAGTTTGTTCCGTTTTTTTTTTTTTTTTTTTTTAAGAATTTGTGTCCTTGCTGTTGTGGGTTGTGATGATGATGGTGAATAGATGAATGGATGGATAGCTACGCGAATGCGGAATAACAATTCATTCTTCCCTTTTTGCTTGGAGAGTTTGTCTTTTTTTCCTGTGTGTCTCGGTGGTTGTTGTTGTTGCTACTTTGGCGTGTCACGGATTCTTGGTGTTTTTTTGTTGTTGTTGTTGTTCCTGCTCTTGCTGCTGTAATGTAATGCGGGTTAAATAGAATTTCCGTATCCTTAATGGGTATTTCAACGCCCATCTACTTTCATTAGATGAAGCGTGCGTGATGTTATACCGGGATAATGCAATTGAGTGAAGAGGTCATTGCGTGGGATGATTGTCCCACACAGCCGAGCGATAGAGCACATATCAGACACCATTAAGTTGAAGAGATTGCACAACGAGTTGTGCAGTGTTCCGGTATCTTGATCTGTTGAGGTTTGGGTAGTTATTAAGCAGCTGACGTCAGCAGGACATGCGTGGGGGGGGCACAAAAGGCGTCATGCGATGTTGGTACATTAAGTTGCGAAGACAAAAACGGGAAAAGGGCTCATGATAGAGTTTATACGGGCTCGCTGTTGAGAAGAATTTCCTAAAAACTTCAGGTGACAACCTTTTCAAAAAACTGGCTGGTCTACTTCTGTCACTGTTGCTTGCTTGTGACTAGGTCCAAGGAAGTCTTTTATATGATGACCTGCGGATACCCTCCACTTTCTGTGGCACTGCCCAGGCCTCAGCTTATTAAGAACGACGACCTTAGGAAAATACTTTTTCCAGGACTTTATGGATCTATCCGAAATCTCTCTCGCTAATCATTTCAGATTTGCAACAACATTTGGATGGATGTGAAGGGACTTATAAAAATGGATGGTAAATGGATAACTGAAGGAACCAAACACACACTTGGACCCCAACGGGCATCACATTGATTTGAGTTTGATGAGGGAAGACGCACACCGCCTACCTCATCAACCCACCAACCTAACCTAACCTAAGCCTTAGAAAATATCCATGGAACAGCCAAATTGGGACACTGATCTGAGTTTGATGAGGGAAGACGCACACCGCCTACCTCATCAACCCACCAACCTAACCTTACCTAACCTAACCTAAGCCTTAGAAAATATCCATGGAACAGCCAAATTGGGACACGTCAGGTTATGTTTAATGGGATATCCTTGGTGTGCATGAATTTAATTAAATGAGCCTTCACCTTGTGATCCTCCAACCCATCAAGAAGATTTCATGAAGCTATAAGGTCAACTCACGCCTTTCCGAAAAGTTTTTCTAGATCCTGTGGATCTCTGAACAATCATGATGCTACTAAATTCATTCAAAGACTTGCCGGGAAGTTCTTCCATATCCTAGAAGAGTTACTTCCCTCAGGTCTTATATCAGAGACCCTGATAATGGCATAGGAAGTGAGCTATGTGCTCATGTAACTCTTCTTCGAAATGCACACATCCTCTGCAAAGTTCGTTTGAGTGCAGATTTAGTTACCTAGCAGGATTCCCTGGTTTCTATCTGAGGATGTTGTGTCCAGTAAATTTACCCAGATGAGTCGTTTGGTATGGCCTACTTCTTCGCTGGTTTTTAGGTTTTCACCAAGCTTGTCATACTTTTTTGCTGACTACGCAGATCGATCTTCAGTCAGCTCTAACTTACAATTTATGAACCTTATGACTATTCTCCCAGTCTTCTTAAAAAGACTAGGTAAGGCTTAAACAGTGACATCGAACGTTTTAATTGTTGCTGCAATCGGGGGTGAACCTGTGCCTCAACCAACAGGCCTCTTCAACTATTCGGTTTTTAAGCTAATTGCCTCCATACATGCACTTCGGGTTGCTTGAGATCGGTTGAGGTTGAAGTCCACTTGCATGGGTCACTTAAGGTGAGGTCTTCTTATAATTTGTCAGACTTACTCACTAAAGTGTAGCTAAAGTCCAGAATCGACCTTGGCTTCATTTGATACACCTCTCCAACTATACATCTTATTAGCTTGATTCCTCCAAACATGCACTTCGAGTTTCTTGAGATCGGTTGAGGTTGAAGTGCACTTGTGTGCGCCACTTAAGTTGAGGTCTTCCTATAATTTGTCAGACTTACTTACGAAAGTATGGCTGCAGTCCGGAATAAAACTTGGCCTTAGCCGATACGCCTCTCCACCTATACATCTCATGGTCTAGACGAAGACTCAACCAAGAACTATACGATGTATACATGCACGTAGTCAAAAAACTCCGCATTGGATATTAAAGTCTGCGAGACATTAAGAACCAATAGACACCAATACTCCGGCTAGCAGAATTCTCAACAAGACGTCGGACGCAGAAGATGAAGAACTCTCCTTAAGTAGCACGCACAAGAAGAAACCGACATCAACCAACTTGGAATGCCCAACTAGAGGCAGATAGCTGCCTTATTGGAGAGGAATGTTGTGAGTCAGGGTCGGGCCACAGAGGCATCTTCATGCCACTCAGCTTAGCTCGTCGGTCAGGGTAGGTCTAGCAGAGTTTGACACTGTGGACCTGAAGAAGAATAAGAATTATTCTCGTAGGGTCACAGATCTTATCTGGAACAGAGTCACATATTTTTTTGTTTAATTTAGAACGTGGACCTTCGACATAGTTCTCAGCAGGTTCAGGGTTTATTGGTAAGCCGTGCGTAGGTCGGTGTAATGGAGCGCCCCGTACATGTTCTTTGTCTGATTCTAAGTCGCATCTTAAGTTAGGTAAGATTGGATGCAAACGTTTGCAAGCACACTTATACCATTTTAGTCCATTGTGATACCACGTGGATCTGGTCCATTCTCCTTTCTATCTGTGGGAAAACCATTCTGAGCTTTTGATGATGCGGATGTGCCTTTTCACATCCGTTTTTGTCAAATCACTCAGGTTTTGACAATAGTAAGTTCCAAGCTCAGCTGTGTCGCGTGACGCTGGAAAACATGCGCTGCAGTGTGCAGTTTGGAAGTAACTCCTCCGAACTATTCCAAACATGCACCGGATTGCGGCAAGGAGACGCGCTATCATGTGACTTCTTTATTCTCGTACTGGAGTAGATAGTACGAAGGGCAGGTGTCAACACTGAACAGGTTTCAACAGGTCCGACCAGCTACTGGGGTATGCTGACGATATTGTCATCATCGGTCGCTCCAAGCTGCAGCGTGCCGTTATAGAAGCGTTCACGACGATTGAAGAGCAGGCGTAATCCGTTGGCCTTGAAGTAAATGGGGACAATACTAAGTACATGCTATCAACAATCAAACAAACATCTGTCCACCGCCTAGGACAAACCGTCACTATTAATAGCAGCAATTCGGAGGTAGTTAAGGAGTTCTCCTGCCTCGGAGAATAGACTCCACGAATGACACCCTTGGAGATCCGGTGAAGGATTACCCTAGGAAACCGTTCCTACTTAGGTTTGGCGAAACAACAGCGTTCATAACTCCTAACTCGAAGAACGAAATATGTGCTGGACGATAAGCAAGAAGGGCTGATACTGGTCGCCTTTGAGAGAAAAATACTTCGGCGGATTTTTGGTCCTATGTGCGTGGAGGGCGAATGGAAATGAAGAAACAACAGCGAACTATATGAGCTGAACCAAGATGTGGATGTGGTACAAAAAGCCAAAACATTCCTACTAAATTGGCTGGGCCACATTGAGCGAATGGACAATAATGCTTCAGCTAAGAGGATCTTCGAATCCCGGCCGCCAGGTTCGAGAAGGCAAGGAAGACCGAACCTCCGTTTCAAAGACCATCACCATCGCGGATGCCAGAACGCTTGGTCTAGACAACTGGAAGTAGCGAGCCCGGGATCGTAGAGGGTGGGAGGCTGTGTCTCAGACAGAGACTCATCATGGGTCGCGATCCCGATAAGAAGAAGAAGAAGCTCCAAGATAGAGTTTAATTGGGCCGGCAGATACAAAGGAGATGAAGTATGGTTTCTTCTTCCTCTTCGTCCATGCAGCTCCTACAGAAGTCGTTTGAGTAAAGGCCTAGCCTCTGCGTACCTGCCTTCTAAGCAGTGTCCCGTGATGACATCTATGGTGGCGCTAGTATACCATCTATCCAGCGAAATCAGTTCGTTTGATCTTCTCAAATCTAGCTTTGGCCAAAATCGTTTGGTTATTTGATGCGTCGTGCCAAGACCCCATCTGAGGTTTGATTTGCTATTACCATGTTGCGCTGGTAACATCTTATTCTTAAGAATACCAAAATGTTTCAGATGTAAAGAAACGTTTATCTCACCTCAATAGTTTGGATTTCCGCATCATATAAAAAGTACTCATGCACGTATGACCGGTTGTCAGCAATAGTCCTTGGACTTTACGAGCCTGTTGCGACAGAAAAATATAATTCGTCACTTTTTTGTAACTAGGCATACTTTTATGGCCTGTAAACCAGTCAAGCTTGACATTAAACTATGTGACAGGAACGTGGTGTACCTTTAAAAACTTTGAAGCCAGAAGGGGGCTTTAAAACAGCTTGGCTGTCAATATAAAAAGCCACCGCGCTACAGCTGTACTTCTCGATCGGGGGTTTTAACAGATTCATAATAGGAACAATATCCCAGTGCAGTGCAATAACCCCTAGGGGATTAAATCGCATATGGCTGAATTTCGAAAAAAGGGAATAATATCCCAGTGCAATGCAATAATCCCTGCGGGGTTAAGTCCAACGGGGCTAAATTAAAAAAAAAAGGAAATAAGCTCCATAAAGCAATAACAACCACGAATATTATTGCTATTTGAATTTGGCATTGTTTTCAAGTTTGGTGTATGCAGGGTTTGAAAATGAGTTTAAGGGCATGATGCCCTCCTGCTCACTGTTGGATTTGCTTTGAGTGCGAATTTGGATGCATGCAATGGAAATAAGCCCCACAAGCATAAGGCATAACAGCCACAGGACTCATTTTCATTTCTACAAAGAAATAAGTACCGCGAAGTCTTTTCCCTTTTTTGGGAATTTAGTTCCATGGGGCTCAATTTCGCAGGGGTTATTGCACTGCACCCAATATCCCACTATGATGATAATCTCTGATTATGGCTTCATTGTGACTTCTCACACCGCTAAAATACTGTGGTTGTCCATGATTCTGATAGATCTGCACCAATCCAATTGCTTCGGAGTGCAGTTCGGAGTGGTTAGTGCGGTGAACTCCCATGCAGAAGGTCTGGGTTCGATTTTTATCGGCTCTCCTCATGATCTATCAAATCCTCCGATTAGTATCAATTATCAAGAAAAGCTTATCTCAACTTAGCCACCTTGAGTCGGCATATAACAGGAGGTCCCGCCATCGTACACGCATATATGAATGGCTGCGAGAAACAGATAGGCCTTTGGCCCACTAATTTGTATTTGTTTGTAAATTCCTTCGGAGAAGAAGCCTTCCTTCCCATTGATTATCGTTGAACCATTTCTCTAGATAGATTTTGGAGTTTACAACATTAAGCTGCTGTGCATTCATTGCTTTCTCTTGAAAAAAGAACAGGTCTGTTAAAACCTGCATTCGGTTGTAACTTAGTCTTTGGGGCCACACCTCTGAAAAAAAAATCGCTTTAAGGAGAGATTAAGCTGCCGGATTTCCATTGGCTATGTGTTTGCCAGAACCAAGTCTTCAACTCTATAAAGCCGGCTCTTGAAACGTTGAGTGTCTCTGTGATAAGTCAGTCTTCCGTCCCCTTTGATCGGGACACGTTGCTTTCAGTCCAAGTGCTCTGTAACTCGCAAACGCTTGGTCGGTCTTCCTTGTCGCCTCATGTGCCTGTTTTCATAGTCCTTAGAGCCCTACAATCACACTTGTTCCCTTGGTCCTAGAAACAATTTTGGGATATCACCAAAACTAGTCAATGACGAGGAAGTTATTGTGATAAGCTATCGCGGAAAAGGTCTGATTTCGACTCATAGTACGAACAACACCAAAGCGTTTATCACTGGACCGTCTTTCGTTATGATCTGGCAATTAAGTCGAGTCCTACCGCCAGTTATAAAAAGCTTCTCTTCGGCGGGTTGAAGACAAGCTTCAGGGAATCTATAAAGCTGACTTGACAAAGGTATATCGTTGACGAACTTACCTACAACAGATTAGGATCAACCTGTGCTGCGACTTCAAGTTGGCTAAGTTCGATTTCTACTTGTTCCATATGAGGCAATGTCTTCCTGTAACGTCTCCTTTTTCTAGCTGAGAATCGAAGACTCTGCTGGCAAGAGCATTCGTGTTTAATCTCCATCAAGTCAATGCAAAGGAGTTGGACAGCTTTTCGAAGAATTTTTTTAGAGCTACCAAAACCAGTGGATGCGGTGGGCATAGTGGTTAGTGGTATGGATGAAGTACTGAGCACGGGCCCCCTTCTTCAAAAAAGTGACAACACCTTTAAGGCATTTAAGGCAATGACTTCCTCTAACGTCTCCTTTTTCTAGCTGAGAATCGAAGACTCTGCCGGCAAGAGCATTCGTGTTTAATCTCCATCAAGTCAATGCAAAGGAGTCGGACAGCTTTTCGAAGAATTTTTTAGAGCTACCAAAACCTGTGGATGCAGTGGGCCTAGTGGTTAGTGGTATGGATGGAGTACTGAGCACGGGCCCCCTTCTTCAAAAAAGTGACAACACCCTTAAGGCATTTAAGGCAATGTCTTCCTCTAACGTGTCCTTTTTCTAGCTGAGAATCGAAGACTCTACTGGCAAGAGCATTCGTGTATAATCTCCATCAAGTCAATGCAAAGGAGTAGGACAGCTTTTCGAAAAATTTTTTAGAGCTACCAAAACCTGTGGATGCAGTGGGCCTAGTGGTTAGTGGTATGGATGGAGTACTGAGCACGGGCCCCCTTCTTCAAGAAAGTGACAACACCTTTAAGGCATTTAAGGCAATGACTTCCTCTAACGTCTCCTTTTTCTAGCTGAGAATCGAAGACTCTGCCGGCAAGAGCATTCGTGTTTAATCTCCATCAAGTCAATGCAAAGGAGTCGGACAGCTTTTCGAAGAATTTTTTAGAGCTACCAAAACCTGTGGATGCAGTGGGCCTAGTGGTTAGTGGTATGGATGGAGTACTGAGCACGGGCCCCCTTCTTCAAAAAAGTGACAACACCCTTAAGGCATTTAAGGCAATGTCTTCCTCTAACGTGTCCTTTTTCTAGCTGAGAATCGAAGACTCTACTGGCAAGAGCATTCGTGTATAATCTCCATCAAGTCAATGCAAAGGAGTAGGACAGCTTTTCGAAAAAATTTTTAGAGCTACCAAAACCTGTGGATGCAGTGGGCCTAGTGGTTAGTGGTATGGATGGAGTACTGAGCACGGGCCCCCTTCTTCAAGAAAGTGACAACACCTTTAAGGCATTTAAGGCATAATGTCTTCCTGGGCCTAGTTGTTAGTGGTATGGATGGAGTACTGAGCACGGGCCCCCTTCTTCAAAAAAGTGACAACACCTTAGACTTTTCACGTCTTCACCTTTTGTGTGGGTCTGAGAACTGCTGAGAAGCGTCTCTAATTTGTCGTTCGGATTTGATATTGAACGGAAGATCATCATCTTTGCGGACAGGGAGAAGCCAGCTTTATTTATATTTCATTTCATATCCTTGGACAAAGGCTTGTAAAATTATCTACTTCATGGTATCCGTTGGAAGCTTGATAAATCCACCCAACAAACATCAAAAAGCGAACATTTTTCAGAGGTTTTACGGGAGGTCCGATTTATTTCCAAAGGTGCAGATTTTTCTGCAATCAAACTTTTCCTGCGCAGATAGTTGCCGTAAACTGTGGTGGTTTCACGAATTCACTTTCTGCATGTGGTTCCCTTACTAGATCGTCGATTTCGCATTTTGTTAATCGGCCCCAAATCACTTAACTGCATCAAATCGATGTTCATATTCTTAGTCCTTACGTTCAAAATACTCCCAGTAACGAAGTTCGTTCGAAAAACAAACAATCCCAACACCACGCACTACAAACGATTCAGACACACATTATCACCCAAACATGGCGTCATATATGTTTTCAAATGTTATTTCCTGAATGCAAATTTCAACAGAATTGCTTTCAAAATGTACACCCACAAACTGTTTTTGATTGATATAAACACGTTATCACCTCTTACTGATAATAAAGATATAAAGATACAATTCTTTGCCATATCAGCTGAAAAGTCAGTAGCGTACTTGAAGAGGGTATTTCCCTAGAATTGATTAAAAGACGTTTCTCGTCTAGGTGTCATATCATTGCGATCTTATGCTTAATACTTTTAGGGTTGCCACTTTATTTTTTAACTGGTAAATAATAATTTGTTCATCATAATGATATTATTGGTGGATTAGCAAAGGGCTCGGTTTTAACCGCGTTTAAAATGGGGAAACATTCCTTTTTAAATTTCTTATAAAGGCTCTTCAAATAGGGACTTTCGAATTTTGACAGTTGGAAGCCATATTGTTCAAGCTACATCTGTCAAATTGGCTGCCATTTATTCAGTCGGTTTTACCAAATCACTATTTTTGTATAATTTGCGCGCACTCAAGGAGCTGCGATTACCCCTAAAATGTTTGACCACAGTGCGGGGCTTAGAAAAGGGGAAGAAGGAGTATGATTGGACAGATTTTGGATGTAGTAGAGCCTTACTCCAGGGGTGGTGTCCGAACTAACTTCGGGGAGTCACTGTTTTTGTGTTCGATATATTCGCGTATCCATCCATAGTGTTCAACAATGGGTGTTCCTTACGAGCAAGATTCCACGCTCTTCGCCCATTTGACGGTCGCCAAAATCGTTCTACCGAGAGGACTTTGCGAAGTGTGGTAGAGAAATTTGAGTCCACTGCTTCAACCTACGCCCGTACGTCAACGAAACGCAAGATCTGCCGAAAACATTGTCGCTGTCCGTGATAGTGTGCAGGAGAATCCGAGGCAGTCGATTTCAAGTCCCTCACAAGAACTCGGCTTTTTGCAGACCACAGCTTGGTGAATTTTGAGTCGTGACCTGAGACTGAACCCGAACATAATTTAACTGGCCCAAGTGCTGAAGGCAAACAACCATAGACAACGACGTGTGTTTGTTGAAACGGCTCTGAAGCAGTCTTCAGCGGTGAGGCCAATTTCTGGGTGAATGGGTACGTCAACAGATGAAATTGTCGAACTTGTGATGATACCAATCCAAGAGCGTCCAGTGCATCCCGAAAAATTCACTGTTTCGTGTGGCTTCTGATTTTGGGCTGGCGGTGTCATCGATCCATATTTCTTTGAGAACGACGTTAGCCATCACCAGTAACGGCGAGCGCTTAAGGTCTGTGATTACTATTTTGTTGTTGAATGAATTTTGTGATATGGATAACAACGACATGTGGTTTCAACAAGACGGTTCTACATGCCACATGGCTCACTTTAAAAATTCTGCACGATCGATTCGATGGTCTGGTCATCTCATGTGAAGGTGATGTGAACTGGCTACAGTGATAAAGCGATTTGACCCCGTTATACTTTTTCTTGTGGGGTTTTCTAAAGTCTCAGGGCTGCGAATAAGTCACAAACCAAAGCAAACTTTCATAGCCAACATAACCAATGCCATCGGGCAAATTCAGCCTGAGTTATGCGCCAGTGTCATGGAAAATTATACATTTTGGGTTAACGCCATCTTGAGAATCCGCGGTGAACATTTCAACGGTTTTATATTCCAAACATAATGACATCGAAAGGCCTTACAAATGAATGTAAACTTTCGATGATATTTCACACACACTTGGTTTTATTTAAAATTAAGGAGAACAACCGCCCCATGAAAGCCCTTTCCAATCTACAGCAGCTCAAGACCTTTTTTACTTACTTACATACCGAAACATTGCCGGCCTCTGCTTGAAACAAGTCAGCGTTTCAACCTTAAGAACAGAGTCAACAAATATCTGCAATCATTTCAGAGCGCTTTAGTAACAGCAAAGGGAAGCAGTTTATCGTGCTCTAAAAACAAATCCTTGTGGTTAGGTTAATATATATACGGTTGAGGCGTAAGAAATTTTTGGTGCAACAGTTTCGTAAAGACCCAGGGCCGGACTATTTCTTACAACCATTGTATTCTTCTTCCACGATGGTGTGACCTACAACTTTAGGCCAAATCCGAATGGCTGAGTTGATTTAAGCTTTTCATGACATTTGATATGAATCAGCTGGTTGTGAAAACCATTTCTGTGCTTACATGGTTGGGAATCGTACTCAGACCTATAGAGTCTCTAAGGACTGAAATGGGTTGGCTTGAAATTTGATTGAAAACTGATTTCTAAAATCACCTAATGAATGTTAAGAGGCTCTCAGTATATCCGCTATTGATGCTGTCTGCTTATTACAAAAAAAACCCTAGATATAGCAGTACGGGCGTGGACCTCATTGTTTTGGATTTCCAAAAGTGTTAAATTTTTCTAAAGTTTACATTTTATGGGGGTTCTTTCGGAGTCGTTAAAAAAGCGGATGTTAGATGGTTGGCTATATGCTTTTAAATGGCCAATCGCTCATCGCTTTTTGAATGTCCTTGGATACTTGCATTCTATTTTAATTTTTAATCATAAATTCTTCTAAATATTTAAATGATTCTAAGATTTTTTTTAGGCATCATTAAAGCCTTATTGGGAATGTTTTACTTTCGGCTGAAGAAGAATTTTATTTTGGTGTAGTGAGTCCTTTAACTCGGAGATCTGTTTGTCAACTAGCATAAACTAAAACGTAATCAGGGATATAAACATACAGACAACCAACCAACATGCATCTTCAATTAGCCCGGTTCTTAGCTAACTTCCTCCAGTTGACCGCCTCCAGCTGGTGTCAATTCGTTCTACATGTTCCAGACATCTTAAACGTAAGGCATACTGTCATCCGACCAAATTTGACTTATGAGTTGGTAAAGTCATCTACGCCGGCCTTAAAAAGCTCGGTGGAATGCCATCATTTCCGGCAGCCTGGTTAGGCTTGAGTTTAGATATAGCTATCCCAACTTTACTCAGATCTGGTGGTTGGAAGTTTTCGCTGTCGTCGCCAATATTGAAAGGTACGCTCAACCTGACCGGGGAATGTTGTTCGTCACCGACGTTTAACAGTCTGCAGAAGTGGTTCTTTCATATCCTCAGCATCGACTGTGTGTCAACAGCGGTATTTCCTTGTTTATTTCCACAGGAATCTGTTCGAGCCTTGTATCCTCGGCTTTGATGTTTTCCACTTTGTTATAGAGCTCAATGGCAGCCTTCACCTGCAGCTTAGCCTTGTAGGCCTCGCTTTTGGCTGCCAGCATCTGACCACATTCCTCATCAAACCAGGGATTTATTGCTCGTGGGCTCGAGAAACCTAGCACATCAGTTGCGGCTGATCTAATGGTTTTTTGGCATCGTTTGCATTGTTACCATTGTTCTTTGACATTCGATGCTGGTGGTATGGTTAAGGGATACGCGATGCATTGAGGTCTTGGCGGTCTTGGCTGTCTCCTGCGATTGCAGTCTTGCGACAGTAAATTTTTTCACAGTATTTCTGGATTGTTATGGCGTGGCGGTAGTGGTCCGAGTCGATGTTAGCTCCTCGGAATGTTCGGACATCCAAAATGCTGGATGCGTGCCTCTTGTCTATAGCAATGTGATCAATTTGGTTGACAGTTCGTTGATCTGGAGACCGCCATGTCTCCTTATGTTTATCGAGGTGAGGAAACCGTGCTCTGGCTATAATGGCATTTCGTTCCGTAACCTAAGTCCGTTACCAGACGTTTTGTATAGTAGACTATGTTTTCCGACAATACTGCTAAAGATGGTTTCTCTTCATCGACTCGGACCACTACCGCCACGCCATAACAATCCAGAAATACTGTGAAAAAATTTACTGTCGCAAGACTGCAATCGCAGGAGACAAACACGATTTTAACATCGCACTTCGGTAGTCGGTCATAGGTTTTGTCAAGGAGCTCATAGAAGCAATCCTTAGCTACATCATCTTTTTCTCCATTGGGGCGTGAGCGCATACACGTTCATAACACGGTCCGTAGTAGCTTTCACAGTTTTTCATCGTCTTTTTGCCCGGTCCGCCCCATCTTATTTCCTGAATGCCAGTAATGTCTGTCTTGTATCAGTTTAGAGCTTCCGATAGTGGTTCGCATGCACCTATCCTGTTTTATTTTCTCACATTCCAGGTGCAGATGCGAACGTCGTTATCCTTTTTACGTTTGGCTAGGTCGCCAACAATATAATCAGACCTTTCCGAGGCTGTTAGTTGCTTCGTAACTAATGGATTTTTTCCATAGATGGGTAGTTAAACCAAAGCACAACCCCAACCTCGAGTACTAGCTCCAATTTATAAGATGTCCCTAGGGTACGGGGCCATCAGTATCCTCTACAGGATTGGGCGCTGCCGTTGGCCTTTCCGTTCATCCGCCACCATCTCTGTTCAAGGTGCCTGACTTGCCCTTGAGATTCCTAAATAACCTGTTGTCGGAATATCTCGAAGCAGCTCATCTAGGTTCGTCTGGAACAGCAGGCCGGTTATTCCGTGCCAAGCTGTTTATAGTGCTGCTATTTTTCGTCTTGCTGTCAACACTCATACTCATAAGTTTAGCAAGTCAAATCCGGTTGTATAAGACCTGTACCCGATGGTTACCACTTGGAGGTAAAATAAGCCCGATTTTTGCGTCGTCATTATTTTGACGACTGGGCTTTGCCAAACTAAATCCAATCAGAGTTTGGTCTCGTTCTACCACGTTAGGTGATATTACCTTCCGGTTGAAAACCCGAGACCTCTGAGTACAGCAAAGAATTTTTTTTTAAAGTGGCATCACTGTTCAGGGTTGAAAATACCTTCACAAAAAAAAAGAGAAATTTATGAATATGCCGTGCATAATACGTTAAGACAAAAATATTTCAATATCAGCCCCATAAAAGTACAATTCCCCACCACGAGTATGTCCTATCTCAACAACAAATGCCGCCCCCCAAAAATAAACCAACTCGACATAAAAAAAGAGCCACAAACTGGCGGCCAAAAATCACACAACACATGCTAGCCAACTTCCGTTCACAATTTTCCGGTTAGAATGTCATACCAACGTCATAGATACCAATCCACCCCCATACACAACCAAAAATTTTCTCAAACTCAACCAAAAACGCTCGTTTTTCTCTGTCAACAACTTTCCTCGTATCTGGCAACAATAAACCACATGACCAGACCCTTGTTGTTTGCACTTTGGCATAGTAAAAGCTTCAACTGCTATACCAAAACGTAAAGCTTTCTCCACGAAAATATCTCGTACGGCAATATTTTCTCAATGAAAATTCGCCCTCTAACAAGGAGTTCGAAAGTTGCCGTTATTTTTTTTTTTTTTTCATATTCTCCCTCTATGTCAAAAATTAAAACACCACCACGGCACAGCACACAAGACCAAATTACCAACAACAACAACAAGAAGAAAAAAGCCTCCCCAGCTACACAGCAAAGCAATCCAAAATTGAAAAGTACAAATGTGGAGGACGGTTCTGTGCTCATATGGAGCCGTTAGCCTACCCCAGTGCTAAATATTACCTCGACCAGCGTGGATGTGTGGACTAGATACAAATTGGCTTAATCGTGATCAACTCTAGAGTTAGATTTTTGCCTAAAGATACATAGATCTAGTCGCGGATACGTCGTGATGTTATACCACCAGTTCGTCGCAGAAAAGTATCTATGGGGCATCCAATAGGCCTTGATTGATTTTCCGAGTCGGTTTTGTGATTTTAAGTGGAAGTGTGTGTGTCGGTGGTGGGTTTTGATTTGGAAAACAAACAAATTAATCGACCAATTTCGTGCAAAGTTGTGATCAAAGTTCGATTGATCAATCGAAAGCAATCGCGAGTGATTCAGTGGCGGCGAAAGTACACACAATTGGATATTCGGTATCTTCATGGAAGACGACTGGCGACAACGATGAATCAAAACTTGCATACGTTGACGCATTATATTGGCAAGAAAATGGGGTGTGTGTGTGTGTGATGCATCTATACCGCAGGATGAGACAAACTTTTTTGAATACCTAGACCACGACTCGGGGAATTTACACAAACACACTTTTTTTTTTTTTTGGCAACAATGTCCCTGCGATGACATCATTTTGTCAAGGACACGTTTCAGTTGTTGGGTTCTTAAAAATTTCATAAATCAATGTTAATTGGCTGCTCTTGGTATTTGGTTGCCCTTGGAGGGGAGAGGCAGGCAAGTCCATCAGGGTGTATGCGAATTGGCAGAATTTTGCGGCGACAAATTTACGAACGCGTTCCGCCGATGCGGAATCTTCTCGGCCCAGTCATCATCGCTTAATTAACAAGGACCAAGAGTCGTTCATTACCATTTTCCCATTTATGGAGTTATCGTGTTTAAGATTTTAACAACCTGCTAGAATAATTGAATGGTCTCTCGGTGGGTCTTGACGTTAGTTGGTGGGTGGTTTCGTCATCGGCGCGCAACGGAAATGGCAATATGAATGTGGATGTGGATGAGTTGTTGTGCTGTCGTTTGTCTTCATCTTCCTTTAGGGACGACATAGTCTATGCGAAAGGATAATAATTACATTCAGTAACCACGGAACCTTGTTATTGCGGAGTGTTGTGTTTGTGCACCGCGATGTACGAGCACTCGTCCTCGGGATCGGATGGAACTAGGTGTGTCGTGGGGTTTGGGGGGGATGAAGATTTGCATGTTGGATTGGCGTTGCTTAAAGCTGCCTCGCGATAAATGGGAATTATTTAGAAAGCTATTTGTTTTCATTTTAACTACAAGACGAGGACGATATGAGAATATTTATTTAATGGCTCTTCATGGTGATGGGTGGCTTAACGGATTACATGCTTACAAGTCATTTCAATTTTGTGGCGAGTTTGGTTGCAAAAACGAAAAAGAAAACCAAGGAGCTCAAGGAGATTTATTGGGGCGGTTTTCTTTTTTTTTTTTTTGAGGACAAATATTTCATGCTATGCAAATGTATCTAATTGTCGAAAATAAGTTATGACTTGGGTAGGGTTGTTGGTGGGGTATCTTTTGGAAAAAGGGTACCGGATTAACTGTGTCATCATGAAGATGGACCTTTTATCATAATCCTTTTGGCATATTTGCATGTTTTTTTTGTTGGTATTAAATAATCTTTCTGATGTCCGAGTGACCTTTTTGTCGTTTTGCGGTCTAATGGGGACTCTGTCATGGAAACGTTTAATTAGTTAGATGAGGGGCCAATTAGTGGCATTATTTTTCCATTAGGATTGGTATATCAGGATATGACACACGCGATTGTTATCCGTTACGAGATCTTGGGAGAAATAAAGCGATTTGTGAGGGAAAACAGATTTATTTTGGAGCATATAAACGCTCTGTTGGGAATACTCATTGTGAAGTTTTTTTTTTATGCGAAAACAAGTAGGCGGATTAGTCCTGGTTAATGAAAAGGTGAAAGCTCTTTACAGGCATATGAATATTTTATAAGAAACACACCCATAATTAGGTGGTATCACAATGAACATGACATTAGGTACATAACACATATTTAGTTTTGTAATTTTTATTTGTGTATCTATGGGGGTGAGTTATTATTCCATTCGAAAAAGTTGAACAGCTTTTCGAAGCGTGTTTATTCTTCTGTCAGATAGATGGGAGCTGATTTTTTTGGAGTGAAACTTCGGTGTGAATTGGATTTTATGAAACGAAAAAGTGTAACGAAAATGAGATCAGGATTATTCTTATGTCAGATAGAGGGGAGCTGATTTTTTTGGAGTGGAACTTCGGCGAGAATTGGATTTTATGAAACGAAAAAGTGTAACGAAAAGGAGATCAGGATTATTCTTATGTCAGATAGAGGGGAGCTGATTTTTTTGATGTGAAACTTCGGTGTGAATTGGATTTTATGAAACGAAAAAGTGTAACGACAAAGAGATCAGGATTATACTTCTGTCAGATAGATGGGAGCTGATTTTTTTGGAGTGAAACTTCGGTGTGAATTGGATTTTATGAAACGAAAAAGTGTAACGAAAATGAGATCAGGATTATTCTTATGTCAGATAGAGGGGAGCTGATTTTTTTGATGTGAAACTTCGGTGTGAATTGGATTTTATGAAACGAAAAAGTGTAACGACAAAGAGATCAGGAATATTCATCTGTCAGATAGATGGGAGCTGATTTTTTTGGAGTGAAACTTCGGTGTGAATTGGTTTTTATGAAACGAAAAAGTGTAACGAAAAGGAGATCAGGATTATTCTTCTGTCAGATATGTGGGAGCTGATTTTTTTGGTGTGAAACTTAGGTGTGAATTGGTTTTTATGAAATGAAAATTTGTTGGTATCGAATGTGTCGAAGAGATCGTTTCCGGTCCTGATGGAGCAGCGAGAAGCCTCCATCGTCATCCTACAAAAACGGACGAGTTTTGGCGGTAATCCTAAACTAGACACGGCTCTGTATAGTTTGTCTCTATAAATGCTGTCTTATGCGGCTTCGAAATTGATGAATATGTAATGGGTATCGATTTGGACTTCTTGGATTTTTTCCAGGATCGACCGAAGTGTGAAAATTTGATCGGTTGTAAAATTTCCTGTTGGTAAACGGTTTCAAGCGTACACATATTACGGCAGACATGATCTTGTATCGATTGGGCAATCGATGCTGATGCTTAAGTCTTCGGGCATACTTTCAGTCGAACATATTGGCTTATGGGTTGGTGGATGTTGCTTTCCAAGTCATCTCCGCCGGCTTTATAAAGCTTGGCGGGAGGGCCGTCATTTCCGACAGCCTTATATAGCTTGAGTTTAGATATTGCTATCCTCACTTCACTCAGGTCGGGTGGTTTTTAGTTTTCTCTGTCGTCACCAATATTGAACCGCTCGTTCTGCCTGACAGCGGAATGTTGTTCGTCATCGCCGCTTAACAGTCTGCAGAGTGGCACCTTTCTATATCCTCGATTGCGGGCTTTTCTGGCTCTTTTTCTTCTTTCTGAAAAGCCGCTCTTCCTCTCTTCTATTTTGCCTATAGAGCTCAATGGCAGCTCTCGTCTTCACCTGCAACTAAGCCTTGTAGACTTCGTCATTGGCTGCTAGAATCTTTCGGCATTCCTTCTAAAACCAGGGGTGTCTTACTGCTGGGTACGAGAAACCTAGTACATCAGTTGAGTCTGATCTAATGGCTTGTTGGCATCGTTCTCATTGTTCTTCGACATTCGATGCTGATGGTATGGTGTTAGTGGAGTGGTTAAGGGATACGCGTTTCCAGCAGTTGAGCTGGCTGATTCTAAGTGCACTTTTTGCTGCAGATAAAGGCGTAGGAGTAGCAGGTTAGCTTTTTCTTTTCTTCAGTCTTGTCTTGTAGTCCTGGAACAGCGGGCTGACATTTCCAAAAAGCTTTGTTGGGATCCGAAATTTTCTTGATCTGCAGCTTAGCGACCCTTAAGTAGCCTCTACGAATTCATTGGCTTAGAGAAAGTGGGAACTGAATGTTAAATGTCGAAATCCACAGGCTATTTGCAAAGATTATGGAAACCTGTGAAGATTGAAATTTTTCGAATTGGTGTTCGTTGTCACTCGAAATATTGACTTGCGGTGACTTTTAACCGCTGTTGCTGTTAGACTTTCTATTAGAGCGAGCACAAAAAATTCGAATAGAAATCAGTAATGATGGAAACCTGCGCCCTTGGAATTCGAAAAGTTCCATAGCATACCAAGGGCAAAGTCAATAAACATCTACTTGCAGCTCAGCTCCGAACTACCCTTTGAAATAGACGAGTTGGAACGTCCGATGGTATCAACTTTTCTCGAATTCCTCTTAGTTCTTGAATGCATCCAGGACATAATGTAGTCCTCTCAGTAACGTCTGTTGAAAGCCTAGGTCAATAGACAGATTCTTTAGCTTTGACAAGGCACTGAGTGATTCCCGTATGAGCAGTATTCCGTCTTCCTAGAACGTCCTAGCGAATGGTTTATGGTTGCTTCGCATCAAAAGTCCGTTTTCATTGACGATGTCATCTCTGACTGGGTAGGGGGGGTTACAAAATGTTGGTCAAGTTGTTCTTTGCTGGACATATGTTGAGGGCGTAGTAAGCTAATCTTTTGATGATTGATATCGCGATGCTAAGTTGATAGTGGGTAGAGCTTTGGATCTTACTAGGACCAGCCAAAGTGTTAATATTTGTTCTGTTTGTAGACTTTCCTTGACTGAAACCGCACAGTTTGAGGCCGATCAGTATGTTAGTCAACAGTTCCAGACGTTCATATATACCAGCGGGTATGATCTTGCCAGCAATATTGAGAAGACATATGCTAAAGCAATGGAACTTAATTCAAAGGTTCTCTTATTTATATGCATCTCAGCTATGCTGAGAATACATTGAAAAGTGCTTTCATCCCACCAAAGCTTGCTAAAATGTTGGTGTGTGATCTTTTCAAAATCATCTCATGCGCCTTTAAGTAGTTCGATAGAAAGACCGGCTCACTTCCAAAAGTCTTGTTGAACTTTAGCTTACATATTTACATAAAAAAAAATGACGGTCCATTCAGGGCCTAAAAATTGGAATTTTTCTACATTTATGTGGGTGAAGTTTTTAATTTTTCCACAACGAAAATGAACTCCTAATTGATCTTGAATCCGAACAGAAAATTGAAGAAGCTTCTCAAGGCAGTGTTGCTTTACCATGTTTGTCAAAGTTTCGCAAGAGGTGGAGCAGTGAAAAACATTCGATGTTGTCCATTTCTGGATTTGAATAAGCAACCCCTCGCTTGGTAGTCCAACTCAATAACCACTAGGTCACTGCAACCACAAGATATTGGTTTATTGGTATCTGTAAGGCTGGGTATGGTCTATGTTACGGTGGTTCCATGGTTCGTTTTGGGTTTGAGCCTTAAATCTTTACCGCCTTAGCTAGCTAATCAGCGACTAACTTTTGACATTTCGGAAGGGTTTTTTTTTTGGTGAAAAAACTGTCAAGTTTGTCAACGTTTATTAATGCGGGGGTTAGAGCTGGGGGATTGAACACCATCGCAGTTCCAAAATCTAAAGAATGGATTCATCCATGTTTTCACTGATGTTGAGCAAAATATAATTCGGCTATACAGCCTTAGGTATCAGAAGACTCTTCTTAAGACAGATGCAGGATATCAGTCGATTGAGAGTACAGAGTTGCGCCACTTCATGAATGTTCGATTGAAGAATCAGATTCGCGCTACTTCATGAATGGTCTTGGGTCAAATTTTTTTTACCTATTGACCGAAGACCATTCGTATCTTCAATCGAACATTCAGAGTTGCGCTACTTAATGAATGGTCTTCGGTCAAAACTTCTTACCTTTTGACCGAAGACCATTCATAAAGTGGCGCAACCCTGTATCCTAAATCGACCGATAACCTGCACCTGTCTCAAGAAGTGTCTTTTTCTTTTTTTTAACTTTTGTTTCGTAATTTTTTGTCAAATCCAGCTACATAACAATTACTCAGGCTTAAAAAAAGGTCACCACTCGCATGACAGCCACCTCTACCATTATCAATACCACGTGAGAGTTTAACTTTTGACAACCCAACGCATAACTACCATACCCTATGGCATATTGCACTCAAAAAACTTATTGACACGCGACCCCCGGAAACAACCCCTCACCTCGTCACACTATATAAATAAACCCAGCATTTCCAATCACCGTTAACTCCATCACTTAATTTTTTTTATTGATTCATCGATATGGCATGGCATCGGCATTGGCATGCCATGGCATGGCGCCCACCCATACCATTCAAAATCTCAGCAAACACAATGAAAATGAAAAACCGCCCTTTGGCTAAAAATACGGAATCACATAAATATTTCCCCGGCAAATACCTAATTATTATTAATTTCCCGACTTTATATGGTTTTTCTTCTTTCTGTCCTGACGGGGCTGGGAAATTCATTTTCCGTTATTAACCCTCAACGCTTTCGGTTGTAATTTATTGGCCACTGTGCGACTGCAATGGGAATAAAATTCAAATTTTCTCCCTCCTTGACTGGCATGGCATGTCACCACACCGATGGAACTCCTGTGTATTCTTGTGCCAATTGACTGATGTGGGTGGAGGGTGGAGGGTGGAGGGTGGTTGCTGGTAGGGTGTGCCAGCCATAAGGAGAATGCTCATTAAAAAAATAAAAATAAAACAAAGGAATCGGCATGGAGTTGATAGCTGACTTGAGTTGACTACGTCGATTGCCACCGATGACGACCCGACGGGGTCATTTGTCAGCGACTTTAATTTCTACGATTCCCGACAAAGTGGAGTGGTGGGGGGGGGGCGGATGATGGTTGGAATTTGTTGTTATTTAACATGAACATGACGTTTACCTGTTCCGACAAGGTTGTTAACTACAGCGGTGGTATTGTTGGACTTAATGAGGACGCAAGGATTTAATTTCTGTCTGGATTGGAAAAAGTGATTTTATCTTGAGGATACGATGTTTGCGACAAGTTATTGGGCAAATTAGTATGCCGCTTGGAATTTTTTGGGTATTTATGGATGCAATTCATGAATGAAATTTCTAACACAGGAACGATAGCAGCCCTTGCAAATAGCTATCGCAAAAGAGGACTAGGGGTGTAGTTCCCACTAAGGTTTTTTTTTTCACATTTGGGCGATCCTTGAATCAAATATCTAAACATGATTTGGGTCTCTCAATTTCCTGGTGTGTTTGAAGAAATCTCTACCAGATGCAAGGTCTGCCATACCCTATTTTCGAAAGCTTCATTAAAGTTCCACTTTAAAACAAGTTTTGAAAAAAATCGCTTTTTTGGGGGCAAAAATCTAACCTCGCATACACAAAAGAATGGAGAAGCTAGGTTTGAGGCCCCTCGTTTACCGCTATACCCATTTTTTTTGGTGCTTACTTTTCTATACCAACAAACGTTTCCTTGAAATTGCGTTGAGTCCAAGTATTATGACCGATTTATGACCGGTTTATGACCGCTGTCGTATGCGTCTTCGAAATCGATGAATAAGTTTTGTTGACTTTAGGCCAGAAATGTCTACAACCGATCAAATCTTCCCACTTCGCAAGATCCTGGAAAAAACCGATAAGTCCAAATCGATAGACTTCTTGGTTTTTTCCAGGATCTTGCGACGGATACCTCGCTTGGGCAGAATATGTTGTGACAATGCCATATAGGTGCACTGAATTTCCATGTTTGCTATTATTTCACTTTGCGAGAGTGAAGTAAAGCCGAGTTGGCCTTAATGCAGTTTCAACAGATTCAATTTCGGACCCATCCCAGATCCAACAGTGAGCCCAAGCAGGGGGTTTCATAGTTTGCATACATCCGAGTGCGAGTTTCTGTGTATGCAAACTTTGAATACGTGTGGTGGCATGCCGCAACCCGAATTCAGAGATATGGGGGTAACAACCCCCCCTTCTTGGGCTCTTTATTGGCGATGGCTTATTTTTAAATACATCCAACCTTGAATCCAATCCAAATCCAGAAGTGAGCCCAAGCAGAGGGTTACATACTTGGCATACATCCGAGTGCGAGTGTGGGAGTATGCAAACTTTGAATGCAACCCCGCTGCTTGGGCTCACTGTTGGATTTGTATTGCGTTAAAGGTTGGATGTATTTAAAAACATGTCCCCGCCAACAGTAATCCCACAAAGGGGAGTTGCAAACTTAGATAATCATATTCTGCATGCATCCGACCTCGTACCTCGAGTGGTGGGGGGGGGGCGGATGATGGTTGGAATTTGTTGTTATTTAACATGAACATGACGTTTACCTGTTCCGACAAGGTTGTTAACTACAGCGGTGGTATTGTTGGACTTAATGAGGACGCAAGGATTTAATTTCTGTCTGGATTGGAAAAAGTGATTTTATCTTGAGGATACGATTTGTTTGCGACAAGTTATTGGGCAAATTAGTATGCCGCTTGGAATTTTTTGGGTATTTATGGATGCAATTCATGAATGAAATTTCTAACACAGGAACGATAGCAGCCCTTGCAAATAGCTATCGCAAAAGAGGACTAGGGGTGTAGTTCCCACTAAGGTTTTTTTTTCACATTTGGGCGATCCTTGAATCAAATATCTAAACATGATTTGGGTCTCTCAATTTCCTGGTGTGTTTGAAGAAATCTCTACCAGATGCAAGGTCTGCCATACCCTATTTTCGAAAGCTTCATTAAAGTTCCACTTTAAAACAAGTTTTGAAAAAAATCGCTTTTTTGGGGGCAAAAATCTAACCTCGCATACACAAAAGAATGGAGAAGCTAGGTTTGAGGCCCCTCGTTTACCGCTATACCCATTTTTTTTGGTGCTTACTTTTCTATACCAACAAACGTTTCCTTGAAATTGCGTTGAGTCCAAGTATTATGACCGATTTATGACCGGTTTATGACCGCTGTCGTATGCGTCTTCGAAATCGATGAATAAGTTTTGTTGACTTTAGGCCAGAAATGTCTACAACCGATCAAATCTTCCCACTTCGCAAGATCCTGGAAAAAACCGACAAGTCCAAATCGATAGACTTCTTGGTTTTTTTTCCAGGATCTTGCGACGGATACCTCGCTAGGGCAGAATATGTTGTGACAATGCCATATTGGTGCACTGAATTTCCATGTTCGGTATTATTTCACTTTGCGAGAGTGAAGTAAAGCCGAGTTGGCCTTAATGCAGTTTCAACAGATTCAATTTCGGACCCATCCCAGATCCTACAGTGAGCCCAAGCAGGGGATTTCATAGTTTGCATACATCCGAGTGCGAGTTTCTGTATATGCAAACTTTGAATACGTGTGGGGGCATGCCGCAACCCGAATTCAGAGATATGGGGGCAACAACCCCCCCCTTCTTGGGCTCACTATTGGCGATGGCTTGTTTTTAAATACATCCAACCTTGAATACAATCCAAATCCAGAAGTGAGCCCAAGCAGAGGGTTACATGCTTTGCATACATCCGAGTGCGAGTGTGGGAGTATGCAAACTTTGAATGCAACCCCGCTGCTTGGGCTCACTGTTGGATTTGTATTGCGTTAAAGGTTGGATGTATTAAAAAACATGTCCCCGCCAACAGTAATCCCACAAAGGGGAGTTGCAAACTTAGATATTCATACTCTGCATGCATCCGACCTCGTACGCAACCCAAATCCAATAGTGAGCCCAAGCAGGGGGGTTGCAAACGTAGACATTCAAACTTAGCATACATTCAACCTCGTACGCAGCCCAAGCAGGGGGTTACAAGTATTGAATGTTTGCACATATTCAAAGTTTGCATACTTCCAAACTCACAGTCGGATGTATGCAAAATATGAACCCCCCTCTCTCCGAATTCGGGTTTATTTCACAAGCGATGTTCGGCGTTATTTCACTTTGGAATTTTGCAATTCGGCGTTATTTCACTGCACCTGCCATTTTCTGTATTTCATCTCCACTAAGCCCACATATCAGTGATATCAGTTTTAAGTATGGGATGGGATAGAGAACAAAACGATGCGCACATCAGAAGGAAGCATTCTCATATGTTTTTTAATTTGCTAGATTCATCTCCTGACACTTTCTCCTAAAAAAACTTGAAGGTGACATAAGGCCGAAATGTCATAACGACAGTTAGCAAAGCGACATAAGTCGCATTTTGACTCTTTTCGAGAGCGTCTCATTTTCAAAATATGTCCATGACATAGGGTACCTAAAGAATCATAATGTTCACGCATGTAGTGGTTGGGAAATTCGTCTTCTTATTATCCTCCACTGTCTCGCATTTTTTATTTGTCGCTCGGTATGTAGTCAATTGGGCTTCGTATCGATTTTTTAAAGTCGAAATTGAATTCAAGGCCCGTCTTCCCAGTGATCATCTTCATCGCTCGTAGAGTATCCTATGATCGTACAAATATTCAAAGCGAACTTTAGGTTTAGGTTTAATAGGCTGTTGACGCTCAGGTGAGTCGTCAAACTCGCATAGGCCTTCGTGGGCCCATAGCGATACCCTCTGTTGAAAGATGAGTACCTAAAAAGAATGTTTTAAAGTGAGTGTGTGATACTTATGTTGTTATCAGCGTTGTTTCATCCACTTTAAGCAGATGTTTGCTCCATCCCGATTTGCAGCAGAAACGGACAATCTGCGCTATAGGCTTTGTTGCCAGCTCCGTTAGGTCATCCTAGAAGAAGCTACCAAGGAGTTAGTTGTGGCTGTTGCAGATCGTGGGACAGTGGTGTGAGATATCCTTATCGACTTCGGGTTCGTCGCATTTCCTGCATACTTGGTGTGAGTCAGCTAGTCCGATTCCATGAGGGTGTTTACCAGGTTGTGACCTGTTATCACTCTCACCGCTATAGAAATGGAAGCTCTGTTCATAGCAATCTGCTTGTTTGATTTGCTACCCCTTATTTCCGGCCAAAGGTCTTTGGTGTGTTTGCATGTGTTTTGCCACCTAGATTCTATTACGCTTTGCGTGTATCTAGTTATTGCCTGGCTTTTCGAAGCAAGTGGGGATCTAACCCTGCTATCGTATATTGAAATGCAGCTGGCCTATCCTAGTCTGGCTGGTTCTTCTGTTTTTTCTCTTCCTGGAACGGTATTATGTCCTGGCAGCCAGATAAAGCTATCTTTGCACTTTAAAGTCTTCTGAAATTTGTGACAAGTCATAAAGTATAACCCTGCTAGAGGTGGTCACAGGTATTCATATAAAGGTGGGCCAAAAGAAGTCATCCGATGTGGTTTGGCTTTCAGAACATCGGCTGTGCCTCGCGCAGTGTATGCCGTTGCTCCGTCCTCTTGGAACCACATGTCTTCCAGTCCTAATTCGTCCGAATGCGGCAAAAAAAAACTCGGTTACCATGGCCCTCTAGCGCGCACCGTCCACTGTTGTAGTTTGGCCAGCGGCGTTCTCGAAAGAAAATGGCCCAGTGACTCCTCCAGCGTGAACAGCGCACCATTCAGTAACCTTGAGCGGGTTTAATGGCACCTTGTGCATTACTCGTGGATTTTCGGTGCTCCGGAAGCGATAGTTCTGCTTGTTTACGTACCCGTTGAGGTGGAAGTGAGCCTCATCGCTCATTATGATTTTGGTCGAAAAACCGTCCACTTCGTTCTTGAGATTGAGGATGGCTTGGGCGTAGTTTACACGCGCTTGGCGATCGATAGGCAGCAGCTGATGCACGAACTGGACTTTGTACGGGAACATGCGCAAGTCGTTGACCAAAATTCGCCTTAGGGACGACCGGCTGATGGCTAATTGCGAGGCACGGCGTCTGGTCGACGTTTCCGGCGACAGTTCGACATACTCGGCAACAGCGGCGATATTCTCGGCACAACGGGTGCTCCGGGCCGGCCACTCTTGGCAACGTCTAGTGTGGTCCCATACTCTTCAAGGTTGGTGGCCAAACGGCGCAGTGTTTTCGCAGTCGGTGTCGGACTGCCGGGGAATTGGCGACGGAATTCGCGCTGCGCCAACACTACAGACGAATTGTTACGCAAAAAAACAGAAACGATTATTCCGCCTTCTTGGGGAGTGTATCGCTCCATGGCTTGTTCACTTGTATTCTACATCTGTCTAGTCCACAAATGTCAAAACAGATTTGACACTGGATGCCATTTGCAAAAACAAGAGCATCTTCCAATAGGGGGATATGGCCCACCTTGTATGAGGTATTATATGAGGGCGTTTTTTTTAGGGGTACGGAACTTCGAATTGAAATAAAACACAAGAAAAAACCGTTTTAATGTCCATCTATTGGGATTTATTGGAAGGATAATTTTATGGGATTAATATTTAAATATGATTTAGGGCATATGGCCGCCGCGGCTAGTTTGAATACAGCCAAGTCTAGAGGTCCAATTTTCAACCACTTTTTCGAGCATTTGGGGTCCTTTGTCGGCGATAACGCCACAAATGTTGGCTTCCGAGTCTCCTAAAGTTTCTGGTTTGCTGGTGTAGGCGAGCGACTTCAAATATCCCCAACGAAAATAATCCAATGGTGTCAAATCACACGACCTGGTGGCCAATTGACATGTCCATTCCGCGAAATTGTGCGCTCATCGAATGTTTCCTTCAATAAATCGATTGTGACGTGCGCTGTTTGGCATGTAGCGCCATCTTGTTGGAGCCACATTTCATCCACATTCATGCCATTTAATTCGGGGACAAAATAGTCGGTTATCTATACCGGTCTCCATTAACGGTAACTGCCTCTCCAGCATCATTTCGGAAGAAGTATGGCCCAATGACCCCACCAGCCCATACAGCACAGCGAACATTCAGTTTTTGTGGATGTAACGGCGTCTCAATGGTCTCATGTGGATTCTCTTCATTCCAAATGCCGCAATTTTGCTTGTTGATGTAGCCATTCAGCCAAAAGTGAGCCTCATCACTGAACAAAATTTTGCGATGAAAATCAGCATCGAGATCAATCTGATTTTCGCCACATACGCCAAAATCACGACGCATTGCATGGTCTCGCGGCTTAAATTCTTGCACAAGCTGGATCTTGTAAGCTCGTAAGCCCAGTTTTTTGCACAAAATCTTCCATAAGTTGATGGACAAACCTCCAATTGCTGTGCACGGTGGCGAATCGATTCATTCGGGTCCTCTTCAACACTTTGCTCTACAGCGGCAATTGTTTCTTCGGTGCGCACTGTTCGACGTCTCTGCGGATGCGAATTATCCCAAAGAGTAAACGTAGTGCGAAAACCATGGTTAACCGAATTAATTACTCTGATGGACGATTATGTCGACGATAAACCGAACGGAGCTTGCGATAAACTTCGCGAACTGAACCATTATTTTCGAAATGAATTTTCACAAATTGCAAGCCTTGTTCCTCTTTCGCGCGCTTTTCTTGCTCTTTTTTCGTCTTTCTGAAAAGCCGGTGGTCTTCCCTTCTTCTTTGCCTATAGAGCTGCATGGTAGCTCTCGTCTTCGCCTGCAGCTTAGCCATGTGGGCCTCGTTCTCGGCTGTGATAGCAGTCTTTCGATATTCAATTCTTTCACTGTATTTCTGGTTTGTTGTGGCGTGTTGGATATCCACATTCTTACCTTCGCTGCAACAAGGTAGTGGTCCGTGTCGATGTAAGCTCCTCGTAATGTTCGGACATCCAAAATAGTGGATGCGTGCCTCTTGTCTACCGCAATGTCATCAATTTGGTTGACTGTTCGTTGATCTGTAGACAGCCATATCCCCTTGGATATCGGGGTGAGGAAACCGTGTACTAGCTATAGTGGCATTTCGTTCTGTAGCGCAGCCAATTAGCCTAAGTCCGTTACTAGTCGTTTTGTCGTGTAGGCTATATTTGCCGACAATACTGCTTAAGATGTCTTCTCTTCCTACCTTTGCATTGAAATCTCCCAGCACGATTTTAACATCGTACTTCGGTAGTTGCTCATAGGTTTTGTCAAGGAGCTCTTGGAAGCAATCCTTAGCTATATCGTCTTTTTCCTCCTTCGAAGCGTGAGCGCTTATAAGGCTTACAACGGCGAATTGCGCCTTGATGCGGATTATTACAATATGTTCGCTAATGTCTTGGAAACATAAGAATTCTTGCCTAAGTCTGGCACTTATATCAACCCGCAGCCGAATAGTCGCTGTTTCTGCTAACTGTAACACCGTCCGTAGTAGATGTCACACAGACAAACCCATCGTATTTCCTGAATGGCAGTAATGTCTGCCTTGTAGCAGTTTAGGGCTTCCGCTTCTCCTCCTCCTCCTCTCCTGTTTAATTTTTTCACATTCCTAGTGCAGATACGAACGTCGTTGTCCTTTTTTTCGTTTAGCAGTGTCGTCAACAATAAAATCAGTCCTTTCCAAGGCTATTGGCATTTGGTGCTACAGCGAAGTTAATTAGCCAAAGCCTGAAGTATCCCACATTTGATGTTCAGAATCGGCTAGGTTCAAGGTCCTAAGCTGTTAATGACAGATGTCTCCATAAATCTAATTCTAATGTACGTGTGTATGTATGAACTCCTCCTAAACGGCTTGACCGGTTTGAGTGAATTTTCTTGTGTGCGTTTGACTGATGCATTGTCAGTTTTATCTCTATTCGAAAAATTAACCTTTAAAAAAAACAACCGCCGCTATCCCTCTCTCTTTTTGCTTTCCCTTTCTTGAAAAATTCCTCCAAATAATGCAATTTGCCCCACTGTACACGAGTATAGTGGTACAAATATATGCGATTTCGAATAATTTTTACTGCCGACAAAAAATCCTTTCACAGCGCAAAATTAACTCGAAAACATGATTTAATTGCAAGCCATAAAATATTGTTTTGTTGGAGGCAATACCGAATCCAACATGGCTCATCTCTGCCGTTCCGCGTGGCTTCCGTGCTTACTCAGATCGCAAAAATTGAAAAATACTCAAAAAAAAAAAAAACTTCCCAACTATACAATGCCATCAATAATTTTGAAAAACAAATTTGTTTTCGACCAATTTTTCATGCTCATAGATAGAGATGCCTCTGCCTATGCGGTACACCCGCAAAATTTATTGTTTAAGCGTATGACCATCTAGTCGGCCACATGTAGCCTGTGCTTCAATAGAATTTGCGCTTCCCTTTCCCAATTAATGGCGAACAAACACTAAAAACATCCAAAGCCACATGAAGGTTGCCTTCAAGCACACAACCGAGAAGATGTATTTATTCCACGGCAACAATTGCCAAAAAAAATGTTTTATTTCGATTTGAATTGTTTTTTCCCATCGCTTTTCTTGGAAGAGTGGAGGAGGGAGGGTGCTCGATGAAGATGAAAAAAAAAAACACCCCTAAACACTATCGAAAGCAATTATTGGCAAAAGATAAACAAATGATCCGCACAGGAGGTGTAGATACACCCGGGGCTGATGGTGGGATAGTATATCTTCGAGTCGAGATGGCAGGCGTCAGCCATTTCGGCATACCTTCACCTGTTGTTCCGAAAATAAATACAAAATTCCTTCTCTCATCTTAGACTGTAATAACCGTTAGATGTTTGTAAGTACGATGACAAGACATTGTTCGGCGAGTTTGCTAATTGCATTGGAATGCGCCGTCTAAACGTTTCCCGTGTAGACATTGGGGCGTATGTGGAATTTTTTTTTTTTTTCGCCAGTGTAAACAAGAGTGTATGTGTATATTCCCCGCGGAGGTATTCAAAAGTGATGAAGTCGTTAGAGACGATTTTTTTTTCTAAACCCCTTTTTAACACCTGCACTGTATTTTTTTTTTAAATCTAGCACCACGAAAGCTTTAAATGCACGAAACGCTTAAAATCGATTTATAACCCAAAAACGCAACAGCACTACATTAACGAACTGCAAACGAATTTGCAATGGCTGAGCGATGGAAGACTGCCATGGCCAAGCTGAGAAAGAGGTATGTTAACCCAGTGAAAACCTGCCTGTCCTGATGTATCTTTCTAAACCGAAATAACTTTTTATTACCGTTGTTCAGTTCTTGTGTATTTTTTTTTCTTCGCCGGAATCGCCCATTAAATTCTGAAATGGATTTTTGTTTTGTTGTTGTTCTCCTGTTGGGACGACTCGGTCGGTTTTTTTTTTTTTTGGTGCTGAGGTCAGGAAACCTAGCTTCCAGCTTGTGTGCGGATGGATTGTTTACTGTGGATTTTGTGTAAACATTTCGACGATAAGATTCATTTGAATATGCTATCGAGATATCGAGTCGTGATAGAGCTGTGTGTGATCGATAACCATCAATATGGGGGTGGACTGATAACATGTTGACTTTCCGCATGTCGTCGTCGTCATACCGGGTGAGGTATCATGTTGCGTGTGTGTTATCTAGGATTCTTGCGTCGTTGTCGGTGGCGGTAATAACGACGACATAGCGATGGTGATGACCTTCAGGTGGACTCCAGTCAACATGGATGCTTAAGCAATTTATTGTTGGGGACACTGATTGATTTCCATTAAGTAGTTTTGGGAGATTAATTGATTGGTTAAGTGGGTGGGCGATTGGAAGCATTTGTTGGAACATACTGGTGAGTGGTTGGTATTCGTAGACCTGTAAAGGATTTTGAGAGTTTTGATTTATGTCATGTTTCGGAGACTTTTTAGCAAATCTTTATCAGGCATAGGCTTATTAACCTTTAAACTTCTGGGTGACCATTTTGCAAACCAAAAATCCAAAGATATAGAGCTACTGAATCGACACACTGATGCTTAAAATCATCGACTCTCAGCTTCTACTAGTACCATAACCGAAGAGGTAGGTCGAAAAACTAGGAACGCTGACTGAATGCAACCTCCTGTTTAATCCTGATTCAGAATTGTAAGATGAGAAGCTTGTCGTGAGACTTTTACATTCTTAACCGCTTTCAGACACTGGATAACACCTCCACCGAAGAGGGGGACCAATATAGTAGACAGTACTTCAAGTGGTTGCTATGTACAGGCAGATAGTCGAAGTTGATTCGCACCATCTAGCTAAAAACCCTTGTGTTCCCATTTAATCGCCTAACTTACCATTTGATTACCAAGAATTGTTCGACCTAAGTAGGCAACTTTGTAACAAAGCTATTACTCGAACTGCTAATGAAATCTAAGAACCTGAACCTCCGAGTCCTATTTTACAGCGCCAAAGCATGGACTATTTGCAAACGCCGACGATGGTGACATCATTGGTAGGACTCAACGTGATATCATAACCACGTTTGCTAGTATAGGGAAGGATGCGGCAAAAATGGGTTTAGCAGTAAATGTGGGCAAGACTAAGTATATGCTGTCAACACGAAACGACACACAACATCGACTTATGTGACAGAACGTCACCATTGACAGATATAACTTTGAGGTAGTACGGGACTTCATCTATCTCGGCTCCGCTATTAACTCTGACAACAACATCTCGTCACAAATTAAACAAAAAATTACTGTTTCTTCGGGTTAAGAAGGCAATTCAGTAGTTAAGCCCCCACTAGAACTACTAAGGAGGTCATATATAAGACTCCGATCATCCCAGTCCTTCACTACGACGCTGATGCATGGACCGTAACAAAACCGAATGAAGAAATCCTTGGTCGATACGAGAGGAAAATTCTTCGAAAAGTCTTCGATCCGGTTTGCGTTGACGGACTATGGAGACGAAGATTCAACCAAGAACTATACGAGCTGTACAGCGACATGCCCTTGGTCAAAGAAGAAGAAGAATCGGACATTTCACTTGCCATTTTCTACTTACTTCGTTTTGCCGCCTTTTTCGTCCTTCCATATCCAGCCACATTCGCATTCCTTTCTTTCCCTCTTAGTTGGTCAAAAAACTCCGCATTGTACATTTAAGATGGCTAGGACCTCTTGAACGAATGGATTCCACTACCCCGGCTCGCAGAATCTTCGATTCCCAGGCAGACATGGGACGCAGTAGAGGAAGACCTCGCCTTCAGTGGCGCGCACAAGTAGATACCGACTCTTCTCTGCCTATAGAACTCAATGGCAGATCTCGTCTTCACCTGCAGCTTAACCTTGTATGCCTCGTTCTTGGCTGCGAGCATCTGTCGGCAATCCTCATCAAACCAGGGGTTTCTTACTGGTGGGCGCGAGGATCCTAGGACATCAGTTGCGGCCGATCTAATGGTTTGTTGGCATCATTGCCATTGTTCTTCGACATTCGATGCTGGTGGTATGGTGTTATTCGAGAGGTTAAGGGATACGCGTTGTGCAATGGACAGTCTTTCGACATCAACATTATTCACAGTATTTCTGGATTTTTGTGACTTGGTGGATATCCGAAGTGTTACCTTGGCTGCAACAGGTTAGTGGTCCGAGTCGATGTTGACTCCTCGGAATGTTCGGACATCCAAAATACTGGATGCGTTCCTCTTGTCTATCGCTATGTGATCAATTTGGTTAACAGTTCGATGATCTGGAGACTGCCGTGTCCCCTTATGGATGTCGAGGTGGAGAAAACGTATGCTGGCAATAGTGGCGTTCCGTTCCCTAGAAAAGTCAAGCAATTTTATCCGACAATACTCCTAAGATGTCTTCTCTTCTTACCTTTGCGTTAAAATCTTCCAGCACGATTTTAACATCGTACTTCGGTAGTCGCTCATAGGTTTTATCAAGGAGCTCTTAGAAACATTCTTTAGCGATATCGTCTGTCTCCTCCCTCGGGGCGTGAGCACAAATAAGGCTTATGCTGGCGAATTTGACTTTGATGCGGATTGTTACAATGCCTTCGCTAAAGCCTTGGAAACATAGTCGCTGTTTCTGCTCACTATAACAAGGTCCGTAGAAGATGTCATTGTTTTTCATCCCATTTACGTCAGCCCCCCCATCGTATTTCCTTGATGGCAGTAAATCATTTTTGTAGCAGTTTATTGCTTCCGACAGTTTTTCGACTGCACCTCCCCCTGTTAATGTTCTCACATTCCAGGTGCAGTTACGAATGTCGTTGTACATTTTTCATTTAGCAGGCTCGTCAACAATAAAATCAGGCCTTTCCGATGCTATTGGTTGCTTCGTATAGCTTGTTAAATGGTTGGATAGTTAACTCAAAGCACAACACCCAACCTGGAGGGCCAGCTACAATTTGTTAGATACCCCTAAAACAAGGGCCATCAGTAACTGATACGGGATTGAGCGCTGCCATTGGCGGTGGCGGTTCATCTGCCACCATCTCTGTTCAAGGGGCCTCAATAACCCATGAAATTCCGTGCCATTCCCATCAGACTTACTATAGTGTCGCTGTTTTTCGTCTTGTTATCAACACTCGCACTTATCGTTGGGAAAGTCTAATCCAGTTGAATGAAACCAGTACCCGTTCAGTTCACTGCAAAACAAAATTACTAGTCACAGCTGATAAAAGCCTTAGTCACAAGCTCTATACAAATTATTTTTCTATATTACTTCGGCGGAAGCTCTCCCAAAACATCTCTTCAAGTATCACATAAACAAACGTCCCCGAAAAGCTTTTAGAAGCCTTATACCAATTTATTTTCTATAAAGCCTGTGTGTATACCTTAAGGAGTTATTAAACATGCAGAGCTTCTCTGCACAAGTATAAAAAAACTTAGTAGAATAAATTGCTTCTTGAAATTGGGAATTTATGCCTTATAGAAGAAAAATGTTTAGTTGGGAAACAATAGCCGATTTGACAGATGTAAAGGGTGATCCATTTCGAGGTTCCCTACTTTTTTAAAGAAAAAAACACAGAAAATTCAAATTTAATGGAGAATGTTTATTATCATTTGAAAGAACATTCTTTGGCATTTATTTTTTGAAGATTATGTCTATCAAATGTTGGCCGTTGCTACGTCGCAGATGGTCCATCCGTTGAGTCCAATTTTCGATCACTCGTTCGAGCATTTCGACTGGTAACTGGCGAATGACACGCGTGATGTTTTCCTCCAAGGCCTGAATCGAAGCGGGTTTGTCGGCATAAGCTTTTGACTTTACATATCCCCACAGGAAAAAGTCTAACGGTGTGATATCACACGATCTTGGTGGCCAATCGACCGGTCCAAAACGGGAAATTTTGTGCTCACCGAAATGTTCTCTCAATAAGTCCATTGATTGATGCGATGTGTGGGAAGTGGCGCCGTCTTTGCTGAAACCAAATGTCGCCGAGATCACGAGCTTCAATTTCAGGCATCAAATAGTCGGTTATCATGGCACGATAACCATGGCACGATAACGGTCGCCATTGAAGGTTACGTTCGCACCGGCATAATTTTTAAAGAAATATGGACCGATGATTCCACCGGCCCACAAACCACACCAAACCGTTGTTTTTTCTGGATGAAGTGGCAGTTGTTCAATCTCTTTAGGTTGCTCTTCGTCCCAAATGCGGCAATTTTTTTCGTTTACATACCTATTGAGCCAGAAATGGGCCTCATCGCTAAACAAAATTTGCCTCGAAAACGTCTGATCTTCTTGGAACTTTTCAAGAGCCCATAGAGCGAAGCGATGTCGCTTGGAAAGGTCGAGCTGCTTCAGTTGTTGCACAAGCTGTATTTTGTACGCTTTCAATTTAAGATCTTGACGTAAAATGCCCCAAGTCTTTCCATACGTCAGTCCGAGTTGCTGCGAACGGCGCCGAATCGACTCTCTACGGTCTTCGTGTACACTCTCAGCTACGGCCGCTATATTTTCTTCACAGCGTGCTGGACGTGGTCTATTCGGTCGAATTTTATCCAACAATGAATGCTGGGTCTCAAAATGGGTGATGGTTTTGCGAATAGTACGATCAGTTGGCCGATTATGTTGACCATAAGTTGAGCGAAGTAGACGAAACACATTCCGAAACACATTCCTCACAGAACGTGAATTTTCATAATAAAGTTGAACAATTTGTAAACGTTGTTCACGCGTAAGTCTTTCCATTATGAAATGCCAAACAATACTAAACAAAAATAACATGACAGCATGACACGACTCACACGTGATCTGTCAAAAAAGGCTATTGAAAAAAGTATCTCTACTTGGATCACCCGTTAGCTTCACTAATATCGCCACTATCAACTGTCAAAGTTTGAAAGTCCCTATTGGTAAACCCTTTATTATTGTTTTTCGCGATTAACTTCAGGTAAAGTTTGACCTGCTTCGCGGGTTCAAGGGATTTCAACTGCCTTTTCATAGCTAATTCCGCTCACGCAATATTTTTTCACGTAAAAGTTTTTCGGGTAACGCACACAATCTTTTCAGAAGGCTCTTCAAAGCCAATATCACCGTTCCCATTGTTTATTGTTCACATGTCTTAAATTAAGCCAATGATCGATTTGCGATCATTACTTTCTGAAATCGTTTCATCAGCTGAATCTAATTCATCGTTGGTATATTGACGTAGATTTTGTTGAGCAATGTTTATTTACTTAAATTGTATAATAAACAAAAACAATAATAATAAATAGAACCAGAGAAACAAATGGCTAACAAGTGCAGAAGATCTTAAACGTTAGAGAAATGAGCGGTGTGAGGAACACGTTGCTTAACAGCTTGTAAATAATTTTTTTAATTATAATTTATGTCGGTGGATAAGCGAACTAATTGAGGAGTTGTTTTACTAATACTACAAAAATTTATAAGTCGATTTCACATCTTGGTTGATGATACTGCGCATGTCTATCTCCATCTTTGTCATATAAATTTACGTCACCTGTATCGAGTTTTGACACTTAGTGGATTTATTGGCGGCAAAAAATTAACACAAACGTGAATTCTGTAATTATTTTGGTGTTCATTTAAATAAAATTAAATATTAAATAAAAAAATATAAGAATGGAAAACAACTGTGAACAAACCAAATTCTTTCGATTTCCCATGGAAAAATGTTTGCAGAAAGTGTGGCTTTTTAAGTGCGGTAGAAAAGATGCATTCAATGCAAAAATGCAATTATATGCATTACCGCTGACCAATATTTAAGAAACTTAACGCACAAACTGCTTCATTACTCTCCAAAGAACAGCAAAAAGCTAAAATCTGATGGTATTCCTGCTGAAATTTTGCCTTTTTATGTATCTGATGGGGACAGTTAGCGCCAAGAGAGGAAAAATAAGCGAGGGATAAAAAAAACCGTCATGGAAACTTTGCGAGATTAATTATTACTATTATTCGTAATTATTACAATTATTTATAATTATTACCAAATTTTTGTAATAATAATTCTTTCAAAGCTTCCTGAATCGTTCACAGCATTTTGTCCCTACAGAAATATTGTTAATGAATCGGGGCTCGAAAATCTTTAAGAATTTTCAACAACTGTGAAATCAGCGGAAGAAATTGTGTCAAGAGTAGCCAAATCTCCTAACACCGAAAATTATGGAGCGACTCTACTTTCTTAAGTGGCGCTACATTTCGGAATGAACCTGGGCCTCAACCAACATGCCTCTCTAGCTCGGTCCTTAGCTAACTGCCTCCAGTTGCGCACTCCAAGTTGGTTGAGGTCGGTTTCTACTTGTTCGCAAAACTTAAGGCGAGGTCTACCTCTACTGCGTCCGACGTCTGGCTGGGAATCGAAGACTCTGCGAGCCGGAGTATTGGTGCCCATTCGTTCTACATGTCCTAGCCATCTTAAACGTCCAATGCGGAGTTTTTTTGACCAGGTGCATGTCGCTGTACAATTGGTATATTTCTTGGTTGAATCTTCGTCTCCATAGCCTGTCAACGCAAATGGGACCGAAGATTTTTCGAAGAATTTTCTTCTCAAATCGACCAAGGATTTCTTCATCCGCTTTTGAGACGGTCCATGCTTCAGCGGCGTAGAGCAGGACTATGATGATCAGGGTCCTATATAGGACCTCCATAGTAGTTCGAGTGGGGGCCTTACTACTGAATTGCCTTCTTAACCCGAAGAAACAGCGGTTGGCAAGAGTAATTTTTCGTTTAATTTCTGACGAGATGTTGTTGTCAGAAGTTCCGTACTACCTCAAAGTTATATCCGTCAATGGTGACGTTCTGTCACATTAGTTGATGTTGTGTGTTCTTTCGTGTTGACAGCATATACTTCTACTACTGCTAAACCCATTTTTTCCGCTTCCTTCTCTGTACTACCAAACGTGGCTTTGACATCACGTTGGGCCCTACCAATGATGTTAATATCGTCGGCGTATGCTAGTAGTTGCACCGATTCTTCGAAGATTGTGCCTCTAGTGTTGGCTCGGGAGTTTTGCAAAACCTTCTCAAGAATGAGATCGAAGAATTCACATGAAAGCGCATCGCCTTGCGTAAATCCTTTTTAGGTATCGAATCTGGCAGCCTTACTGAGCCTGAGTTTAGATATTGCTATCCTCACTGCACTCAGGTCGGATGGTTGGCAGTTTTCGCTATCTTTGCCAATATTGAACTGCCCGTTCTGCCTGACAGCGGAATGTTGTTCGTCATCGCCGTCATCATCGTGGATCTTCCATGTCCTCAGCAGCGACTGTGTCTCGACCACTATATTTCCTTGTTCATCTCTACAGGATTCTTTTCGAGCCTCGTATAGTTGGCTTTGACGTTTTACAATCTGGTAGAACTTGGGACCATCATATGGAGTGGCACCTCCCTATATCCTAAATCGCGTGGTTTTCTTGCTCGTTTTTCTTATTTTTGAAAAGTCGGTGTTCATCGCTTCTTCTCTGCCTATAGAGCTCAATGGCAATACTCGTCTTCATCTGCAGCTTAGCTTTGTAGGTCTAGTTCTTGGCTGCGAGTATCTGTCGGCATTCCTCATCAAACCAGGGGTTTCTTGCTGGTGAGCGACTCCGTGCATAAAACCTAATTATAGTATAGAATAAGTCCGGTTTGGCTAGACATTTTAATTATTCAGCTGTGGGTATTTTTTTTAACATAATCAAGCATGCATTAAAATTTTTGATTTATATGTCAATCAGCTGTCAAATAGGAAAAACATAAAACTTTTCTGAGTCAATTGCTTGTCATTATATACTTGTTAGCTAAACCAAAGTCACTGCGTTTATTTAAGTGACACTTTCCGTGCTTATATATATAATTGACAGCTGTCAACATGACATGAGCAAGATGTGAAGCAATTTCTTTTTTTATATTTAAAATTCTAGTTGCTACACAAAGAATGTAGAATTGAAAAACTAAGAGAACTTAGCGAACCAATAGTATATAAGATTACAATAGGCGAGTTCCACTTATGGGTTTTTAGAGCGCTTGATGATGGCTTCCTTTCATAAATGATGGCTTCCTTTCATAACCAAATTTACCTTCTTTTTTAACAAAAATGGTGAGGAAATAAATTCAACTAAGGTTCGTCTAAAAAAAATTAAAAAAAGGCTTCGCTTTTGCAGGTAACAAATCAGGTGCCACCTGCGATTTTTCAAGAACCTTGAAGGGATCCCTAAGTGGAACTGAGCTAATTTGTAATTTAGAGTGTAGTTTCATAATTCTTTAAGTAAAACCAGTGGATACTTGGCAGATATTTATTTAACTGGTTCAGTTCAAAGATTAACATCAGGATTGCCCTCAGACATAAAACTGTAAAATTTAGTAAATTTATTCAATGAAAAACGAACAATTGCCCACCCTGTATAGGAACACCCAAAAAATGAAAATAAATCAAAAACTATGGTGGATTTAGTGATTTTGGTGGATGTTTTTATTGTTCTATCGTTTGTTTGGATAGGGGTTGAGAAGAAAGCATAAACAAAAAACTTTTTTTTTCTTCTTCTTTTTTTTGGTGTTCATTCGGGTGTCAAGCGAAAATTCCTTTGTTTTCATTTACACTCCCGAACTATGGTGGCGTGCATTGAGTTTCAGAGTACGCGTAATTTAGATAAGTGTACCTGGGTTATAGTTTGGTTGTGAATGTGATTTATCTAGATACATTAATTTTTTTTTTCTAATCTAGTTTGGTCGAGAGTTCATGGTCGTCCTTTGTATTTCATTATCCATGGAAACAATTTTCAACTTTTGTTTGGTTAGATTTTTGTTAGTTTACAAGCAAACATTGTAAATCGCAAAATAATTAATTAATGATTTTGTTTACAATCACTGCATATGTTATTGGGTGGTGATGGGGACCGTCTTGTTGTCTAGGGAATGGTTGTTTATGAACACGTGAATATTTATTTTTTTTAGAAGTTGTAATCGCACACTGATTTAAGGGCAAAAAAGGTGGTGCGCACATAAGTGTGCGCTTGATGGATATATACGTGCGATTGGAAATCTGTTTTGTATTACGTGTACGTGTGTTTTACACGTGGACCCCTACGATATCTCAGAGACCTTTTTTATATCTGCACTCACATTAGGTGCGTTTTTAGAGAAGACTAAGAAACATGGAGATAGGAAAGATGTCAGACGAAGTGGAGACATATTCAACCAACTTACTTCGCTCATTTCTATGTGCTCTACAAATTCGCAGAATCTTGAACGAAAGTTGATGTTTACTTATACGCAAGACCACATCATTTTTCTAATCTTCTTGGATTTTAACTGGGATTGAACGCACATCCTGCCACTCAACAGTTGATCACATTACTGCTAAACTAAGGCCAGTCTTCATTAGTTGAACACGATTCCTCACTAGGCAAAGCGGGGATTTTCTGCAATGTTCCATCGTTTTGGATTCTTCACCACACCTATTCTGCTACCTAAAGCTGGTTATTTTATATCATGTGAGGAATTCATCATTATCATAAGCTGCGAAACTTGTTTTTTTGAGCGAATGTTGTCCCACTTAATAAAAAAAAAACTCAGCCGTTGCTGGGGTTTATTTTAATCCAGTCAATACCGGCAACGTTGTCTAATGTTACCTGCATTTCTTTTTGGTCCAACTAAAAAGGTCTTTCAATCTTTTGAGGTTCCTTTTATGTAGACATTGTGATTTATAATCATCCATTTGTAGTCTTCCTCGGATTGTGATACATCTGTAGTGAATTTATTTTGCGCGAACTTAAGCACACACTGGGTGCCATTTTGCACTGAATTCACACCTCAACTGGGAAACGTTTTGGTTTGATCCAGGAAGATGGCACGTGTATACATGTCAATTACTTGGTCCATATATCGTGTTCTGGAAACAGCTGATTCACACAGTGAAATTCCACAAAGAGTGCGTAGCCCTTGTAAATCCAAAGGTGTCTCAACCACTCCATGGTAACCCAATTGCCAAAACCTTGAGCGATTTCATGACCGGGGTCGACAAGAACGAACGTCTTACGATGACTAACCAGGCCTCAGTTATTTATTGCACCATCAGAAAAATCCGATATATCAATCAAATCCTTCTTTCGCAACGGATATTCAGGGTTGGAATACTCCTTTCAGTATTTCAACACTTTTGTGGCAACTTCCGATGCGTATAAAACTTGTTTCTTCCCACCAGCTGGGGTAAATACCCTCAAGATTATTCCATCTTCAGATTTACCCTTAACGTAGTCATACTCTTCGAGCAGCTCTATGGACATGATGGGAGTTCGGCTGTAGAGAATGCATCTAAAGTTGTTGCCGAAAGATTCTTCTTTCATCATGTGGATATTTGATTAAGCTATTCGGTCCCCAGGCACTACAAGTGTAATATCGAATTTCGCCTAAATTGCAGGCTCGCCCTAAAAAGGAAGACACCGCCTAGCATCGATGCAGTGAAATAACCCCTGCGGAAATAAACCCCAAGGGGCTTAGTTCCCAACAAAAAAGAAGTAGCCACCGAAGGTCATATTTCATTTTGGAAATGGAAATAAGTTCCGCGGCCTTTTTCTTGTGGGGTTTATTTCCTTTTCATGCATCCGAACTCGCACACATCCCAAATCCAACAGCAAGTACAAGCAGGAGGGCAGCATGCCCCCCACTCATATTCAAACTTTGCATACACCAAACTTGAATAGAATTCCAAATTTCAAATGGCAATAACATCCGCAGGGGTTAATGCTTTTTCGTGTCAGGGCTTATTTCCATTTCGAAAAGAAGATAAGCCCCGTGAGGGCTTTTCTCTTTATTTGGGGGGTTTTTTACTGCGCCTCTAGTATCGGTTTCCCCTAACTGTGATACGCCAGCTTAACATTGCTCTTGGGTGATTCATCAGATCTAGCTCTAGACAACTCTGCTGACCAAAGTGTTCGTTAAAGTCACTGCCAATGAATTCTGTATCCCTTCCATGAGCATCTGATGCTAACATCTCCTGTCGATGGGTATCTATCTGGCAGAGCTTTGTTAACAGTTGAAGTTGAAGGGCTTGAGCTTAGTAAATACTCAATTTCTGTATTTTACAATAAACTTCTCTCAGAGACTTGTTTCCGCAGCGTCAGCTAAATATTCTGTCCATATATATATATTTAAGCGCGTCCTTGTCGTATATCCATATTGTCCCAGTCTTAGTTCTGACCAAAATCTTTTTTTTTAGCGCAACAGACTCATCAGTACTTAGGGCCTTGCTTTTTCTCACAACCATTTATGTGTGTATGTGTACTTTTGTATGACGGCGGGACCTCCTGATTAATACCGAATCCAAACGGCTGAGTTTAGATAAGCATACCACTGAGCCCATCTTCGTTTTTTGTCCAGATTCAGATAATATTATCTAGAGTCTTAAACGCTTCGTTGGTTAATAGAATGTCAACCGTCTCATCGTCAGGGGTTTGTAAAGAGATATACAGAGTGTTAAACAAATCGCGCATTCTTGGTTCAGGTTTTAGGTTTTAGATAATTTTTGAGCCGTTAATGCCAGATATTTGATTGTTTTCGTCATGTGTTTCACATCTTATTAAAGGTCCTTCGACAGAACATGCATGTTGAATATTTCATGCGATCTCTTGCTTTATGACCTACGGTTCAACACCTCCTTCAGTCTCAGGCATTTCTATACTCCTTTGCTATGTGGCCAAACTCAAGGCATTCTGATCACCTTTGCATTATTTTTTCGGGAATGCGACAGATCCAGTCACCTGGATATCTCTTATATCCAGCAGCATAGTTGCTCTTTCTGCAAATAAAATTATTGTGGCTGTTTAGGTTCCTCCTCATAACTTTCGAAGGGATACTATGTCCGCAGTTGAAAATTCGAGGCTAAATATAGATTTTGTTGCCTCGCAGATGTCTTCTCTTTCATGACTTCATCAGTATTAATAAGGATGTGGAAAGATCATTTGAGGACGCTCCTAGTAAAAAAAAACATCGTTCAGTACTATAAAGGTGAGCTGCGTGGATGCTGCGAGGATGTTTGCACCTTCATGTTCTACTCACTTGTGACACTTTTTAGCTCTGTTGTTCTGATCTTATAATCTTATGGTCTTATGATCTTATGATCTTATGATCTTATGATCTTATGATCTTATGATCTTATGATCTTATGATCTTATGATCTTATGATCTTATGATCTTATGATCTTATGATCTTATGATCTTATGATCTTATGATCTTATGATCTTATGATCTTATGATCTTATGATCTTATGATCTTATGATCTTATGATCTTATGATCTTATGATCTTATGATCTTATGATCTGATGATCTTATGATCTTATGATCTTATGATCTCATAATTTGATGATCTGCTGATCTGGTGATCTGTTGATCAGGTAATCTGATGACCTTATGAGCTTGTGATCTGATGATCTGATAATCTTATGATCTTATGATCTTATGATCTTATGATCTTGTGATCTAATGGTCTGATGATCTGATGATCTTATGATCTGATGATCTTATGATCTTATGATCTTATGATCTTATGATCTTATGATCTTATGATCTGATAATTTGATGATCTGCTGATCTGGTGATCTGCTGATCAGGTAATCTGATGACCTTATGAGCTTGTGATCTGCTGATCAGGTAATCTGATGACCTTATGAGCTTGTGATCTGATGATCTGATAATCTTATGATCTTATGATCTTATGATCTTGTGATCTAATGGTCTGATGATCTGATGATCTAATGGTCTGATGATCTGATGATCTTATGATCTCATGATATATCAATTCGAAATGCAAGTCTGCGTTTTGGGTTTACCTGATCCTGGAAACCGCTTTCCGATTTATTTCAGTACGAGATTTGCTCTAAGACATCTTCATTTCTTTAATTCCTAAAGCTTCCGATCTTTATTGAGTGATTTTAGGAGTCTCCGTATCAGCCCTCTTCTCCGTGTTGAGTTTCCAGTCTCCCATCGTACGTGTGCTCGGGTGGTGTATAGTTTAACTTCTGCAGATATGCAGGGTAGGTGTGAAAAAATATTACTCCTGGCCCAAAATCAGATAGGGATGAGGTCCCCTAACAAAAAACTTCCCCAGACGGCAGTGGATGAATTCCGAAGATGGAGGCAACGTTGGTGTCTACAGTCCCAGTTAGGATAGACAAAGTAAACAAACTATTTAAGTTGCTCAAAGTCCGAAAAAAGGTGATTTAGGACTTTCAAGGGTTAGTAATGCCCCTAGCAAAGAGGTGGTGGTGGAAGAGCTTAGATGCCAACGGCAGCGATATAGTGGACACTTGTACTCGGGTTATCTAAAAAATTTGCGCAGGCCCTCCAGGTAGGTGGTTGTGCTTTGTGCTTTTGATGGACAAAAAAACAACCAAGAGCCTCCAAAAGGACTGTTGGTTGACAACCAAGCTACAATGACGGACAACGACGGACAACGACGTTCATATCGGCACCTGGAATGTGAGAATATTAAATAGAAGAGGTGCAGCCGAAAACAGAGAAACCCCTAAACTGCTACAAAGCGGACATTACTACCATCCAGGAAATACGATGGGATGGGCCGCGCAAAAGGGAATGAAAAACTAGAGTGAGTAGAAAAGCACAAATCTTGCACCTCCCTTCAGTTAAAGGTCGTAACCGACGTGAGTTGGTTTCATGATTTATGGGGCTTGCGTATAAACCTTCTTGCCAGTCGTAAGGATTGAAATAAAAAGTTTAAACAGGTGTTCTTTTCATTTAAACATTCATCGGCTATACACCCCTTGGAAAACAGCAAACAAATGTCCCTTTAATGAGATATTCAAGCGCAATCCTTCACTATCGTCTCAGTGAGTCCCATGGTGCTTCCCGAAAAGTTCAACAAAATTATACACCTTGTACACTGATAAAGTGCTAAACTCTTGAATCCTTGTTGTCCTCCCCATCACATCCCCTGATCAGGAACTATATAGACACTTCAAAATGAGAACTTTCGCACACTGATTTATTGATTTGCGTCTGCACCATCCAGCACCATAGCCTCGACGGCACCGCACAAAAGGACTCGGCAATCGGCCTCTCTCACACATACACATCCACACACCAAATAGAGGCAACATCGATGCGATACTTTATTCAACTCTCGGAAATCGCTTTAATGGATGTTGTTTTGTTTGAATTTGCATAATTAACGGTATTCACTTTGGCAATATTGAGATTGATTAGTTGGTTTAGGTATCATCAGGATGCCATCCTGATGGTTTCATTGAGGTGGGGTTTGTGTGTATATAAATTATTTAACTCTTGAAACAGCACTTTGGTGTAGTTTTTAAGTTTTTTTTTTGATTCTGTTTTTTATAAATTTCTCTGTCTCTGTCTAATGAAGTTTTAATCTTTGCGCACAAAGTTTTTCATTTGATGGTTTTAAATGGATTAAAATAGTTTTATTAATTTTTTTCTCTTCTGTTGGTTTTTCATTAACAGCTTAGCGATTAAAAATGCAGAAGACAATGGACCAACAAAACGAGATCCAGCGAGTTCGGATCTACTCTTAGAGGGTGAACAGTAAGTAGTTAAACTATAAAAATGTCCTTCAATGGTGTCCTTAATGAGTCATATATTTATTTTTAGACCAACGTTAGATGAAATACGAGGTTGGGGCAAAAGTTTCGATAAATTAATGAAAAGCCCAGGTGAGCTGTTTTACCAATAAAATATTGATTACAGATTTTTACTTGAATTGGTTGAGGATAGGTTGGTTTCATTAAGTGGAAGAGGTCCTTGAATGATTGAGAGATGGTGGGAATTTAAACTTTACAATGGAAGCTGTGTATACGAGCTTGAAAAGTTCTAACCGCACATCTAGTTTTTACGCAAAATACGTTGCGCACAGAAATGTGCGGAAGGTCTAAATATGTGTGCGCTTGGAAATATCGTATGCACATTCTTTTTTACGGAGGGATCCTGAAGGGATTTAAGGTCCTTGAATTATTGTGAAATGATGGGAATTTAAACTTTACAATGAAAGTTGCATACGAGCTTGAAAAGTTCTAATCGCCCACCTAGTTTTTACAAAAAATACGTTGCGCACAGAAATGTGCGGAAGGTCTAAATATGTGTGCGCTTGGAAATATCGTATGCATATTCTATTTTACGGAGGTATCCTGAAGGATTTAAGGTCCTTGAATTATTGTGAAATGATGGGAATTTAAACTTTACAATGAAAGTTGCATACGAGCTTGAAAAGTTCTAATCGCCCACCTAGTTTTTACAAAAAATACGTTGCGCACAGAAATGTGCGAAAAATGTGCGCTTGGAAAAATCGTAATCAAATTGTACCTTACGGAGGGATTTGGAAGGAAAAGCGAACTCTGACATGCGACAGTGAAATTCATTACACTTTTCTCTGATCGTCCATCATTTCAACCCACTTGATTGGACTTAGTGTTAACCTTCCTAGCGTACATGGCGCACCGTTGGGCGCCACCAGGAACACATTGTGATTCAACATCGATTTATCATCCTCAATAATTAAAAAAAATGGAACTGACTCTATTAAGCTTTGGAGACCGAATATGAGAGATTCCTTATTGAAAATTTCCAGATCGGGTACTCAAAGGCTAATCCCAGAGGCTCATTTGAAGAGTACTGGACGATCCTTTTTTTTATGGGTATATAGGTAATTTCCTTATACAGGTGTAACCATGTTGTCTATCAAGGAAATCACTTTGCAACCGCTGTCCTCCTGCTTCTCTTCATCCATTTTACTTCTAAAGTAGTCATTGCTGATCACCCTTAAGCTTTTGCAAGTAGCCCTATGGAACAGTTTCCTTTGAGGACACCGATATGTGATAGTCATGGCTTAATCGAATCAGGGGAAAGTTTCTGGATAAAATTAGGCATGCATTGCCAGCAAGTTCTAATATCTTAAACCATTCCTGTTTGAGTGCTAGTTTTGGAATAACAAGGGGCATATCTTGTGTTAATGTATTGAGGGTTTTACCCATTTAGAGCTCACTGGCGCAATGGTTAGTGTGATGAACTGCCCAGGAAATTGAATGCCATATTTCTGTGGCTGGTGATACCAATATTCTTTGTGAATATCACGTAACACTTCAGCCAGGACAAGGCTTATATAATTGTCAGGATTTCCGTCTAGAAAACACAGCAACGACTTAAAAGGCGAAATAATATGCTCCAGTTAACCATCTAGAAAAAGACGCCTCGACATCAGAGGCGTCCTTTTCAACTTAGTCTGAATCCCATTAGCGATGACCAATGGTAGCGGTGTGTTGTTTTTTTATTTGCGTTTCCGTCTTGAGAAGGGTTCCATTGAGCCGGGTTCAAAGCCGCATACAACAGCATTTTTAGAACTATACAGAGCGATGTCTAGATTTGGTATACCGCCCAAACTCGTCCGTTTGTGTAGGATGACGATGGAGACTTCTCGCTGCTCCATCAGGGTCGGATACGAACCCACCGACACATTCGTTACCAAAAATGGCTTTAGGCAAGGTGATGTGCTGCCACATGACTTCTTTAATTTGAATTTTGAGAGGATTGTGCAAAACTCCAGAGCCAACACCAGGCAAGGTGATGTGCTGCCACGTGACTTCTTTAATTTGAATTTTGAGAGGATTGTGCAAAACTCCAGAGCCAACACCAGGCAAGGTGATGTGCTGCCACGTGATTTCTTTAATTTGAATCTTGAGAGGATTGTGCAAAACTCCCGAGCCAACACCAGTGCGACATGCCCCTGCTCAAAAAACTCCGCATTGGACGCTCCGCTAGGACACGTAAAACGAACACTTACTTACTTAAGTGGCGCTACAGTCCGGAATGAACCTGGGCCTCAACCAACATGTCTCTCCAATTAGCCCGGTCCTTAGCTAACTGCCTCCAGTTGCGCACTCCAAGTTGGTTGAGGTCGGTTTCTACTTGTGCGCGCCACTTAAGGCGAGGTCTACCTCTACTGCGTCCGACGTCTGGCTGGGAATCGAAGACTCTGCGAGCCGGAGTTTTGGTGCCCATTCGTTCTACATGTCCTAGAAATCTTAAAAGTCCAATGCGGAGTTTTTTTGACCAGGGGCATATCGCTGTACAGCTCGTATAGTTGTTGGTTGAATCTTCGTCTCCATAGTCCGTCTCCGAGTCCGATGATTTTTCGAAGAATTTTCATCTCGAATCGACCAAGGATTTCTTCATCCGATTTTGAGATGGTCCATGCTTCAGCGCCGTAGACCAGGACTGGGATGATCAGGGTCTTATATAAGATCTTCTTAGTAGTTCGAGTGAGGGCTTTACTACTGACTTGCCTTCTTAGCCCGAAGAAACAGCGGTTGGCAAGAGTAGTTCTTCGTTTAATTTCTGACGAGATGTGGTTGTCAGAGTTGATAGCGTAGCCGAGGCAGATAAGATCCCGTACTACCTCAAAGTCATCGTTGAAGTTCCGTCCAATTCGTCGATGTTGTGTGTCTTTTCGTGTTGACAGCAATACTTTGTCTTGTCCTAAGCCCATTTCTGCCGCTTGCTTCTCTATACTAGCAAACGTGGTTGTGACATCACATTGGGTTTTACCAATGATGTCAATATTGTCGGCATATGCTAGTAGTTGTACAGATTTTTGGAAAATTGTGTACCAAAACTAGACATGGCTCTGTATAGTTCGTCTCTATAAATGCTGTCGTATGCGGCTTTGAAATCGTTGAATAGTTGGTAGGTATTGATTTGGACTTCTGGGGTTTTTTCCAGGATCTGCCGAAATGTGAAGATTTGATCGGTTGTGAACTTTCCTGGTCTAAAACTACACTGATGAGGGCCGATCAGGTTGTTGGTAAACGGTTTCAGCATTCACATATTACGTCAGATAGGATCTTGTAGGCGATGTTGAAGACACTTATGCCCCTGTAGTGGGCGCAGTTTAGTCTCTTATTTTTATGGATCAGGCAAACGATGCTAAGGTTGGATTCTTCAGGCATACATCTTCCAAGTCATCTCCGCCGGATTTATAAAGCTCGGCGGGGAGGCCGACATTTCCGACAGCCTTATTAAGCTTCAGTTTAGGTATTGCTATCCTCACTTCACTCAGGTTGGGTGGTTGGCAGTTTTCGCTTTCGTTGCCAATATTGAAAGGTTCGTTCTGTCTGACAGCGGAATGTTGTTCGTCAACGCCTTAACAGTCTGCAGAAGTGATTCTTCCATATCCTCAGCATCGACTGTGTCTCAACTACGATATTTCCTTGTTCATCTCGAGCGTATTCTGTTCGAGCCTTGACGTTTTACTTGGTAAAACTTCTAAACATCGTTCCTGGTGTGGCACCTCTCCATATCCTTGATCACGCGCTTTTCTTGCTCTATTTTCATCTTTCTGAAAAGCCGGTGTTCTTCCCTTCGTCTCTGCCTATAGAGCTCAACGGCAGCTCTCGTCTTCACCTGCAGCTTAGCCTCGTGGGAATCGTTCTTGGCTGCGAGCATCTGTCGGCATTCCTCATCAAAGCAGGGGTTTCTTGCTGATGGGCGCGAGAAACCAAGCACATCAGTTACGGCTGATCTAATGGCTTGTTGGCATCGTTGCCATTGTTCTTCCACATTCGATGCTGGTGGTATGGTGTCAATCGAGAGGTTTAGGGATACTCGTTGCGCGAAAGTCTTGGCGGTCTCTTTCGATTGCAGTCTTTCGACATTAAATTTTTTCACAGTATTTCTGGATATCGGGGTGAGGAAACCGTGTGCTGGCTATAGTGGCATTTTGTTCTGTAGCGAAGTCAATTAGTCTAAGTCCGTTACCAGACGTGTTGTCGTGTTTCCGACAATACTGCTAAAGATGTCTTCTCTTCCTACCTTTGCGTTAAGATCACTCTACAACGAATAGACACCAATATTCCGGCTCGCAGTGTCTTCGATTCCCAGCCAGACGTTGGATGCAGTAGATGCAGCTCTCGCCTTAAGTGGCGCGCACAAGTAGAAACCGACCTCAACCAACTTGGAGTGCACAACTGAATGCAGTAAGCTAAGGACCGGGCTATTTGAAGAGGCATGTTGATACTTTGCAAAAATACCACTGGTTACCGACTTCTGCCGTCATAGGCTTTCAAACGCATTTAGCACCACAGCCTATTTCTTAAATTCTTTATCGTTAAACTATCCCTTTTTATAGGTTATATCGATCCCTTGATTTCCAACTCGAAAAATGTGTAAACGCACACTTATTTCATACGCCATACTACTTGCGCACATTCATGTGCGATATGCCGAAAAACATGTGCGATTGCAAATATTTCATACCTACATTAACTGTGCAACTATTTCAAAAATGTCAATTACGTCGTTTGCTATTTCTACCTTCATGTTACCGTTAATAATTCGTACCTTGTTTAAGCTATATACGCACTATTCCCCATAAAGTTCAAGTACATCAACTATTTACGTAAATTGTTACCAAATCTTTGTACGCATTTTGGCAGCTATTAAATCAACCACAATCGTAAATCATATGACATATGAAAACAAATGATTTATTACATGCCCCCCTCAAATGGAACCCGTTTACATAGAAATATTCCATTTTTATTCCAAAAAAAAAAAAAAAACAATGAAACCTCCCTTAGCTGTTTAGTCTGCACCGTATGCTCAAAGTTCTGCACAAAAATAACAGAAAGCAATCTGCCATCTCTGGATTCAATTACCCAGGACATTTTTGTGCATGAGTTTTACGACATTTCCATCATGCAATTTCATATCTCAACACGCAAGTGTTATTATTTTTCTTTCATATATTTGAATACTGATATGCGACGTTAAGTTAAGTCCTGACGTCATTCAACGTATGAATCCTTATTATTATTCATGTTCGTCCTTGGGGGGAATTATTTTATTTTTTTTCCCCTTGAATATTTCTAAACGTCTAATTTTGCGCGGTTGTATAATTACAGGCGGTCGCAAAGTGTTTCGTGACTTTCTTCGCTGCGAATATAGCGAAGAGAATATCCTTTTTTGGTTGGCCTGCGAAGAATTGAAAAAGGAAAACAGTCCGGAAACGGTGGAAACCAAGGCACGGAAAATCTATGAAGACTACATTTCGATATTGTCACCGAAGGAGGTATCACTGGATTCGCGAGTTCGGGAGATCGTCAATCGGAATATGGTCGAACCGACAACGCACACATTCGATGAAGCTCAAATACAAATTTACACGTTAATGCATCGTGATTCCTATCCAAGGTGAGTTTTTAATTTTGTTATGCGGATTTTCGCAGAAAATGATTTTTTTTTAATTTTTCATGAACATGATTTTCTGTCACTCCACCCAAATGAAACACATTCTGTCCAGTGGATGGTCCGATTTTGAAAAAGTTTCTGAGCAAGATATTTAGAAATTCTGAATATCTACATATTGTCAACATACTTTTTTTTGCCACGCCCACTTTTTGAGGGCGTTATTCTGCACAATTTGAAGTAAATTCCAAAACACTTTCGATGCAAATATTTTTGGATAATACTATGAACATTTCGTCTGTAGATCATTTTAAACCACGCCCATTTTTTGTGGGCGTTTTTTTTTCCAAAAAAAGCGACTGCATTATGCTGGAAGGTTTTGGAAGGCGTATTATATTATTTCTTGATGCACCAGGTGGAACTGGATAACTTTTTCCCATTTCCCTAATTCAAGCTGAAATATTATCAAACATCATCATCTGGCATTGCAGAAACTTTATTTGATGGAGCCAATACTGCTCATTCAACATTTCAGCTGACTCTGAATATTCCAAGTAACGCAGATAAAGTGTGTAAAATCATAACAAAAAAAATATTATCGAGGGCAAAAGTGCTGAAAAAAATGCAAAATCGTCATCTTGGATGAATGCACTATGGCACACCAACATTCTCTTGATACGTTGAAAAAACAACTTAATGTTATACAAAAAATCAACGACAAACTATTCAGCGGTGCTCAGGTGATTTTAGACAACACTTTCCGACATTCTACGTGCAACGACGTTGAACATGCGCGTCGAAACGCTATAAAATCCATCCGCTGACACATTCTCGAAACAATTGTTAGATATCGGCGATGGAAAAGTCGTTGTCGTGAAAATAGGTACTGATTGCATAATTGCCCACCGATTTCTGCACAATACCTAACCTAGACCTTAAAATCTTAAAACCTTAAACTATGGAAGTCGACCATACAATTTTTAAGTCAATTATCTGTATCTACCTTAGCCACCACAACAGGTCTTCCTGTTGCAACCTACTCCGTCGGTCCCAATCGGACACACTTCTGCTGAACCGCAGGCGCTCTCCTCCGCCCTGAGCGAGGACGTCTCGTTCGTATAGGAGCCGCTTGTCCACAGTTCGTCGGAAGACGTGGTAGATTAGCGGAACCGCCGATCTATCCTGTATCAGCCCTCGACTATCCAAATATAGGAAAGCTTCGGGTGGAATAAAGCCGCTTAAACGCGCACTTTCAAAATATTCATCATTGGGGTAGAAGGCTCCAAAGATGAGCCTATTGGTCGAAGTTCGAGTTTCACCAGAAAATTGTCTAATCTGCTTATGTTGGCCCCGTTGTATAGGACCTGGTTGGAATAGTGTTTTGTGTAGTCAGATACTGGTGTTCTGTGAAGTCCAAGGCAGCTCCTCAGACACTGCTTCTCAAACCCCCGTATCTTTTCCATTTGAGATGGGGCAACGTTGAACCGCAACGGGCACCCATAGGCAATCATCGGCCTAATGAGGGCCATGTAGCAAATCACCTCCACCCTGCTGTCAAGACGTTTTGTCAGGGCAAATGCTCCCCTAGCTCTCGCCAGAGCAGCATCTACATGTCTTCCGAAATATAGACACTGATCTAACCAGATGCCAAGGTACTTTACTACACTTTTACTCGCCAGTGGCTGTCCGTTTGGTCCAACGATCACCAGCTTTCGCCAGTTCTTTCTCGTATCCCTAGATGCCCTAGACAACGGTGTCCTAAACAGGATAGTTTCTGAAAGTTGATTTTCTACTTCCAATCATCACAATATCTCTGGATCTTGTCGAAGTCCCGCTGCAAAAGAGTTCGAATGACTTCGACAGTAGGGGCTGTTCTGTACGCGATAAGATCGTCCGCATACGCAATTGCTTAAGTAAGACTACCTATCCCATCACTGTTGTAAATGCTGAAGAGAATCGGCGAGTTTACCGATCCCTGTTGCAGACCATTCTTAATGAAAATTTCTGTGGTAGAAGTTGCATTGCCCCTTTTGACAAAAAACGTTCTACCAGTCAGCATGTCATGAAGCATATACAGCAGTGCCAAGTCTCGTCAGCTTTAGATAGAGGCCCTCTAACCATACGGTGTCAAAAGCCTTCTCTAAATCAACCAGACATGCATCCGTGCACTGTTTTTTGGCTTTGTTCCATTGTACATCAGAGACGAGGTTGGAGCCAGCATGAATACAGTCATGTCCTGCCTTGAAACCAAACTGGTTCTCTGGTATAATATTATTGTCCTCAGACCACTTGAACAGAGCTCGATTGAGAATCTTTTCGAAAACCTTGCTGATACTCGGAAGGAGACTTATCGACCGGAAATTCGCCGGATTGGAGTTGTCCTTTCCCTTTTTCCGGGAGAGGTTGAACCACCGCCGTCTTCCAACGCACTGGATAAAATGCATTATTCAGCGCTTTGTTGAACAGCGTGGCGTAAATGTCCACAGCTTCAGGGAATAAGTGTTGCAGTATAATGTTGGGTATACCATCGACTCCCGCTGACTTCTTTTTCTTTATGGAATCGAAGATGATCTGGAGTTCCACCTCCGAGATTAACATGGGACTAGACCCACTTCGCTCGGCGACTATGGCGTTTGCCAAGTTTTCGTCATCAAACCGGTGGAGCAGGGCACTGTTTTCCAGGACGCGGTTTGGGCGAATGCTATCATTCACCTTATACACTTTCTGAAAGACAGCCCCCACTGGCTCCACTTTCTCCTGAAGATCTTCAATAACATAGAAATCGTCATCGAAGACGGCTTCCCCCGGATCAATACCTGCTGTCAAAAGTATGTTAGCATTGTCAGTTGTTCGTTGGAGCTTAATACACGGAAGGTCGTTATGACGTTTCCTCCTAAAGATCTTATTAATTTGTGGAAACATACTCGGGTCGCTGGAATTTACGGCCCGAATTCTGTTATTCCAAAAAAAAATATTAATGGGCAACCGGATAGTTCTCCTTGATTGGTTGATGTTTTTGATCGACGACTTCAGTGTACTTATCTCCTGATCTCGTGGGTTTGTCAGTCGTCTGTACAAGAGTTTAAGTCTTGTCAGAAGTCTACTTTTTTTGTCTGTTCTCAATATGAGGTCAATATAACCCGATGTACGCACCCAGAAAGGCAGAAAGAACCATTTTTGGCAGCAAATTTTGCCAACAAATCTATTATCCAGCAGAGTTTTTGAACTCACTGGATATGCCAGGCATGCCACCATACCTTCTACAAAATTTGAAAATTGGTTCGCCAATTATTTTATTTCGGGATATCAACCCACCACGGGTTCATGTGCCAATAGCACATTGGTCCTTAAAATAATTATGGAAAACATTATCGAAGCCACCATTTTGAATGGCAAGTTCCGAGCATTCCAATGATTCCCACAGACGTGCTAATTCAATTCAAACGCATCCAATTTACTTTTTATTGACAAGGACAATATTTAAGCACTCCACGTTTTTGACATGGACAAATATGCGTGGCTCGACGAACACATGCATATTTACCAAAAACAAAAATTGCCAAATTATTTTTTTTGGAATTTTTCAATTTACTAATGCATAAGAGTATCACAAGCATATAGTTTTAATATGTTTAAGTAAATTTACATAAAAATTTGTCAAAAACTGACAAAAATTGGTTTTGAAATTTTTCTAAACAAAAAAAAACTATAAGACATTACGCTATGGGGTTTCTTGCATTTAACATTTAATAATACGAACAAAAAAAAACAGTTAAGTAATTATAACTTTGAATAAATAATCATGTGTATGTACATCACTCAAGGATTTGTTAAACTAGCTTGCCCGACCTCTGTTTCTAGAAGAAACTGAAGTTCTTAAGATGGAAATGCATTTTTTGGTTTAGTATTTATTTTTCTCAAACCTCTTGTCAATGGTTCACAAGAAACCAAAAGGTTGTTGAACACATCTTCCACATTTTACTGCCTTGACATTTTTTTTTGAAAAACTTTCTCGAAAAAGCTTCAGGTCGTTGTTTTGTGAATCCTGGGCCACTTCGCCAAGCTTACTGGGATATTCTGATATAATTTTATGGCTGTGTATTCAAATTGTATGTACAGTTGTGGCCATATTATGCCACGGGTAGATTTGCACTGGATATTGGTAACAAAACAACCCGAAATCGGCATACAATGGGTTTATCTATGTTGGTTATATCCAAAGAAGTAACAGAGTCATGCGAAAATCGGCGGGCAGTGTTGCCAAAATCTGGTTTTGGTTTGTCAATTAACGAACATGATTTCCCAGAAAATATTTTCCCAGAAACTGACTTTTTGTTTTTCAATGTTGGTGTTTTGACACCAACTCGCCAATGATTGAGTTTATAAAAAACCGCAAGAAGTAAAAGAAAAATTGCAATGAGGGTTTTCAATTATAACTATAACTGTGCTCTTAGGGTTAGTCACACCCATTGAACAAAATTGGTGGGGGAGAGCTGAGAACGGCACGGCTCAATCTCTTAGTGTGGTGTGTAATAAATTAGTTCTGGCCCTTCAGGCTGGGGTTGTGCTCTACGTTGCCTACCCACTCAGGAAAAAAATCGTTTGTTACGAAGCAACCAAGAGCATCGGAAAGGACTGATTTAAAGGTTGACGACATCGCTAAACAAAAAACGGACAACGAGTTCATATCTCCACCGGAAATGTGAGAAAATTGTGTTTAAAATCAGACATTACTGCCATCCAGGAAATAAGATGAGATGGGTCTATATTATCAAGACATTTGCGAACGTGCCTAAACAATCCGAATCATGGCGAATTTCGCCAATAGAAGCCTTATATGCCCTCACTCTTTGACGGTGGAAAAGGGTGCTAAGGACCGTTTTTACGAGCTTTTGGATAAAACCTATGAGCGACTAACGGGTTCGATCTCGTCTTTGGCCGTATCGTCTTAGCCTACACTAAAACAAGTCTGGCAAGGGACTTAGGTCAATTGACTTCACTGCGGAAGGAAAGTCCACTTAAGCCAGCACACGGTTTTCTCACCTCGAAGATGGTTTACAGATCAACGAACGCTTAATGCGATCTACTAGAGCACACATCCAGTCCAAACATTCCGAGTGGATAACATTACCTCAGACCAATTTGGCTGCATCAAGGTCAGCCAAGGTAAGAATGCGGTTCTCATTAAAAAATGTGATCGGATGAAATTATGCCTGAACACTGGAACTTCAGCATCGTTTGCCTGATACCCAAAAAGGGAGATTTGGGTTTTACGGGATTTTATCTACCTTTTATTTACCGGGATTTTATCTACCTCGGCTACGCTATCAACTCTGACAACCACATCTCGTCAGAAATTAAACGAAGAACTACTCTTGCCAACCGCTGTTTCTTCTGGGTAAGAAGGCGATTCAGTTGTAAAGTCCTTACTCGAACTACTAAGGAGATCCTATATAATCATCCTAGTCCTGCTCTACGGCGCTGAAGCATGGACCATCTCAAAAGCGGATGAAGAAATCCTTGGTCGATTCGAGATGAAAATTCTTCGAAAAATCATCGGACTCGGAGACGGACTATGGAGACGAAGATTCAACCAACAACTATACGAGCTGTACAGCGACATGCCCCTCGTCAAAAAACTCCGCATTGGCCGTTTAAGATTTCTAGGACATGTAGAACGAATGGGCACCAATACTCCGGCTCGCAGAGTCTTCGATTCCCAGCCAGACGTCGGGCGCAGTAGAGGTAGACCTCGCCTTAAGTGGCGCGCACAACTAGAAACCGACCTCAACCAACTTGAAGTGCGCAACTGGAGGCAGTTAGCAAAGGACCGGGCTAATTGGAGAAGCATGTTGGTTGAGGCCCAGGTTCATTCCGCACTGTAGAGCCACCTAAGTAGTAAGTAAGTGAAAATTTCAATCAAAAAAAGGACGGTAACCCTACATAATATTCATTTAGATTTTTTCTAATTTTAAATACTTACTACGGAAACCCTGTAAGAGATTTTCTTAGAATAGCACCTTACGGAAAACGAATGAGTGCGAACGAGAAACAAACATCCCCATCTTCATTGTACTGGCAATTTTTGTTGGACAGAGTATAGGCACGGCATACAGTGGGTCTGTCCCAACCCACTGGTGACAATGGCATTTTCTACGTACCACCTTCGTTAAGATTTTAGGCACGCCCACTTTTAAGACATGTTTAATTTAACGATGGAATGGGATAGGGTATTCAACGATTCACACTGTGGATTGTAGCCCAATAATTTATTTAACTAATCATCCTATATGATATCTTTCTGTATATCATTTACTTATATTCGATTTGTTCCTATTTTAGATTTATTAACTCGCAACTATTTAAATCACTTGCACAACTGCCCGAAGGTGTGTCAGCATCCGGATCCATGACAGAAAGTCCGACCTAGGACCAGCAAAGCCTTGGAAACTAAGACAATTCGAATTAATAACAAACAAAAAGCAAAACCAAAAAAAAAACAAAAAAAAATCACACACACAAAATCTCTCTATAACTACTACCTACTAACTATGCTAAGATTGAGTTTCAACTTAAAACAAAAATAAAATTTACAAAATAGGTACATTTCAACAAAAAATATATATATACACAAATATATATTATATAACAAACAAAATCCCATCTACTTTTAGTTAGTGATTGGCTAAAAAATAAATTCTAGAATAACTCTATAAACACAAAAAATTTATCATTTAAAATTCTATAAAGAAAAAAAAAAAAGCAAAGCAATATTAAATTTGTGAAAATGTTAAAAATGTAACTTAAACAAAAAAAACGGCATTTTTCTATTAACTAAAAAAAAATCGAATAGAGTAGCTAAAAAACATTCTTACTTACAATCAAGATGTAAAAATAAAATCACCAAATAAGCGCACCAAACAATAAACGAAATATATTTTTATCGTTTTTAAATGTTAAATTAAATATAATTTTTCTAGTCAAATAAATATAACAAACAAACGTTTTTAAAAAAAAAAGGAAACTTATACGCATATATAAATAAATTAATTTTACTTAGTTTTCTTTTAGTATTTTTACGTGATTGGACAGTCATATTGACTGATGTATGCATCATGATTTTTTTTTTTTCAACACAAATTTTTGTCAATTTATTTATTTACCTATTGTATAGAAAAATTTTTAATAATATTTAAAAATCATATTTTCCACAATACAATACGTATTGCATTTTCGCACACGGTTTATAAGAGAAACTTAAATTAAATTATTATTAACAATTAATGATAAATGGTACACATCGAAGTATTTTTGTAAATAAATTGTTTCTTTTTTTTTAAATTTATTTTCATTGAAAAACATTTTTTTAAATTATTTATCAAGTTGTTTTGTGTTCTCTTTTTGTATTCTTGCATTTGTTTCATTCCCGTATTCAACGACATTTCTGAATAATTGGTGCTTAGAAAAAAAGAAAAACAAAAAAAAATATTAAAAATTTAATAAAAACACAAATTGTATGTATTTATTCACAACTTTTTGCATTTCATACTTTTTTCCCTTTCTCTTAAAAAAAAAATACAAAAATAATTTACAAAACGAAAAACAAAAAAATCTATCAAAAGTTAAACAAAAAACAAATAAAATCTAACACTAAAACATTTAATAAAAAAAAATGTTTTCTTTCAATTTGTAAAAAAAAGTTACATTTAAAAAAAAAATACACTGCCAGATAAAAAAAACACACATAAGTTAAAAAAAAAATTTAACAAGATGAAATAAATTATGTACGTTAAGTTAAAATGGTTATGTGAATATGTAAACTGAAAATTTTAGTCCGAAAATTGGTAGCTTCGGTAGAGGGTTACCTTGATGGATGTGTACATTTGAATGACTTGTATTATGTAATTTAGTTTTGTATTATTAAGTTATTTCTACATACGCACAGGAACGGCGAAAGTTTGGCATTTGTCTGATTTCATTTTTGATTAATGTGAATGGGGTTCTTTCTATTTTTGGTCACTTGAGACATTGTGATTTACAAAATTCAAAGGGGTATGACATTTCATTTTCAAAAACGTATACATATAACGTGTTTAAAGTATAATCGCACACTGATTGAAGGAATCAGACAGGCAGCGCACAAAGGTGTGCGAAAGCTCGAAAAATATGTGCGATAGGATTTTTTTGTACTTAAAATACAAAAATATTCCGACAGCTCTTCAACTCCAAGTCACAGCTTTCGCAATATTTTGTACATTTATTTTTTGCATTATTTTAGAAAAGATGAACGAAGAAGAAATGTAGTTTTGTTCAGTTTTCCTCTATTTTCTTCAAGTTGATTTTTTTTTTCTGGGTGAGAAAATGAACTCTGGCAGTCAAAGAGTGACATGTCATGAATTTGTCAGAAACCAATAACATAAACGTTTGTTTTATTCCAAATATACACGGAAAGGTGCATGTTTTGTAAATTTATCTTCATATTTGAGTTCGCAGAAAACATTTTATAAATATTATTGAAGTGAAGAGATGTTGTTGTTTGACGTCACTTCATACTTCAAAATAAAGAAATTCTATATATTTTAAGTAAGGTGACACACCCAGCCAAAAATCGTTAAAAAAAATGTAGTTACGTTCTTGTGTCACTAAGGCGACGTGTTAGCATTAGTGACACAAGAACTAAACTAAATTTTTTTACGATTTTTGGCTGGGGTTGCCACCTTACTTAAAATATAAAATGTCTGTATTGTGACAAAGAATTGTACCACTAAAAGAAGTAGAATAGAAGTTTTACAAAAGTATTCCTAAAGCTCATAAAAACGAAAAATGGTAAAAAAAATCACAAACTGCCCTAGCGAGCTATCCGTCGGAGAGGAAACGTTTTCGCAACGCATACTTCGTTCAAATTCCATTCGAAGTATGTGTCATCGGAGAAAAATCTCTTCACTACAATTCGTAAATAAATTCCGCAAAGAATTCGCGTTGGAGGAAATCGGAAAAATAATTCCACTTGGCTGTCAAAAATTGCACGAAAAATGCATCTGAACGCACTTCAACTTAATTCGCCGGGGTGCGTTTCAAAATGTCGGAGAAATATTGCGAACAGCTTTTCGAAAGAAATACTCGAAGCTACAATCCTTCGAATCGTACGAAATCGGAGAATTTTCCCCTCCGTCGGAATCCTCGATAGGGTCGAATATTATGAAAAGCTTTTTGGAAGAATACCTCGAAGCTAAAATCCTCCGAATCGTAGGAATCTTACAAAACAGTTGAACTCAATATTTAAAATTTAAATAAACAGGACGGTGAAACCTGAATCTGACTCGAAGATTTTTGGAAGAATACCTCGAAGCTAAAATCCACCGAATCGTAGGAATCTTACAAAACAGTTGAACTCAATATTCAAAATTTAAATAAACAGATCCGTGAGACCTGAATCTGACTGGAAGCTTTTTGGAAGAATACCTCGAAGCTAAAATCATCCGAATCGTAGGAATTTTACAAAACAGTTGAACTCAATATTTAAAATTTAAATAAACAGGTCCGTGAAACCTGAATCTGAATAAACCGTACACCTATTTAGTTAAAAAAGGATTTGGTGGCATTTTCTGTTTTTTCTTGTAATTTTCTGTGAATCTCAGACTTGTTAAACAAAGAAATACGTGACCTTAAATATTAAAAACAACCTAAGGGCCATCGTCACCAACACATTTGTTCAAACCAGTGATTAGCTGTCTAAAATCAGTCAGAAAATCTCTGGATAGTTAAATAAATTCAGCAATCAACCTAAAACAATCAACTTTTCCTAAATTTCACAAGCAAACTCTGTCAATATTTAGTTTATTTACTGACCACAACCTCCTTCTAAAAAAACGTTTTAAAAACCCAATTTCACACCATAAATACAGAAAAAAAAACAACTAAACCAACCAAACAAAAAAATTGTTTAGAAAATAAGTTCCAATTTAAAAAAAAAAAAACAAACGAAATGTGAAAAAGTATTCAAATTCGAAAAATAAAACAGAAAAACTTAAAGAAAAAAACTATATATATATAAATATAATTATGTGTATAGATGTCGTGTTTAATATGTAAACTTTATTACATTTCATAAGTGACACAAACAAAAATTTGAATTAAAAAAAAAAAAACAGTAATCCATAATTCACGTGATACTTAAGAAATTAATAATACTATTAATAGAACAAAAACTGTTTAAATAAAATTAAAACAAAACAAAAATAATAATCGTAGTTTTCTTGTTGATTAACTTTTAAGTTGCCCTTTAAGTGTTGACAGTTAAGTTGTTTTTATATGTTTTACAAAAAAAAAATTAAAATATAAATGCAAATAAAAATTAAAAAAAAAACTTTTAAACTTTTATACATCCCTTAAATATAAACATATTTATAAGAGTAACAAGAAAAAACACAACAACAATTGTAAAATAAAAATCACAAATAAACTTAAAACTACATACTGCAATAATCGCGAATAATATATTAAAAAAAAAAGTTACCAACTTTTAAACAAATCTCTTAAGTTCTGACAATGTATAGGAAAAATAAAAAAAAAACTAAAATTTTTAATTATGTAAATCACAAATTGTTAAATTTATATACATAAATTATTTATTTAAAAGAAACCAACAAAAACAAAAAAAAAACTTGAATACCATGTAACGATTGTAGTTATTAAAAAAAAAAAAAATATACCTTACATGTTCTAGGATTGTAAAATGATGTTAAGTAATAAAACCAACAAAAAAAATAATATAAGTAGGCAAACCAAATAAAAATAATTATTTAAGAGATACAAAATTAATATTTTGAAAAAAAAACAAAATTATACAAAGTATATCGTTTCACTAAATTTTAACTTAAAAAAAAAAAACATAAATAATAATGAAAACAACACAACAAAGAAAATCCACAAAGCACAAACGTATTATAAAAAAATCTTAACGAATAAGTTTTCATTTTTAAATTAAAAAACCAACAAAAACAAAATAAAATACAAAATAATGTAAAAGAAACGTTACAAAGTTAAAGGGAACTCAAAATAACTAAATTTAACAAAACAACATAAAATGCAAGATAATATTGATAAAAAAAAAAACAAATAACTTCGACCATTTATATATATGAAGATGATACTATATAAAAATGATTAATAGTATAAATAAAGAGAAAAATAATTAATTTAATTTAATTCGCGTTGTATCATTTATTTCTTTGTTATTACTAGAGTCCGACCGAACATTCGGCTTCGGCTTCGGCTTCGGCCACCTTCGGCTAAAAATATCACCTTCGGCGAAACATTCGGCTTCGGCCAAATATGGCCGAAGATTTGGCCGAAGGCCGAATGTTGATTAGTGCCGCTCACTTGAATAGAACCCCCCATTGTGCATAATGAAACTGAAAATAATTCGAGTCTCTGAATATGCAACGGTTCAATATGTTAATAATATTTTGTATATCTGTTTAAACACTGGGTGGTATGAATAAAACGGAGCACCTGCTCAAAACTCAACTTTTAGGAGCAGGTGCTTCATTTGGTATGAATAAAATACATGAGTAGGTGCTCAACGAGTGAGCATCTAGTTGTTCGATGAGCACCTTCCTCAAGGTGAGTACCTGCTCCATTGTTTGGTATGAAGGGGTGGTGCCCTAACAAATAATGAAAAAATGCGGATTTTCCTTCGCTACATAGGAGATCCCGGTTTTCAAAGTGGAGTTGGTGAAGACATTGGAGTACACCAGTCTACAGTGTCAAAAACAATTTCATTTGTAACTGCGGCAATAATAAAAAAATCGAATAATTGGATCAAATTCCCTTCAACGATTGAAGAGCTGCAGAGTGAAAAGCAAGAATGGCAAGAAAAATACCATTTTCCTTCCGCAATAGGTGCAATTGATTGTACGCACGTTCCCATCATCAAACCGGCTGTTCATGGAGATGAATACGTCAACAGAAAAGGGTATCACAGCATTAATGTTCAGGCAACATGCAATGCTAGAGAAGAATTTTCAAGTGTTGAGCTTTCTTGGCCAGGATCGGTGCATGACTCGCGAATTTGGAAAAATTCTCCTATATCTAAAATCATGCAATGGAATGAAGCTAGTGCCCTTTTACTTGGTGATTCAGGATACGGTCTTACTCCTTGGCTTTTAACTCCATATCAAAATCCAGATACTCCTGAAAAAATCTCATATAACAAGTGCTTAACTCGAGAACGTGTTATTATTGAACGATGTTTTGCACAAGTCAAGCAACGTTTTCCCATTTTGCACAATAAAATGCGAGTCAAAACAGAAAAAGTTCCATCTCTTACACTCTGCTGTTTTATTTTGCACAACGTTGCAAAGCGAATACGAGATCAAGACTTCGAAATAGAGGAATTCAATAACACCTCCGAAAGCATTACAACACAAAATAATGTTGAATATAGTGATGCTGTTGTTCTTCGGAGGGGACATTTGCGAAGAGACGCTATTTCCGCGACTATTCACGGAAATCGCCTTTAAAAAGTAAGCCATAATATTAATTATTTCAATTTTTATTAATTCATTTTTTTTTTCACATTTCTATTATATTAAAAAAAAAAAAAACAAATGTTTGTTAATTAACAGCCCAGATCTCCACATTTTTTCTTAAAATAACATTTTGCAACCCTGAAAGTTTCAAGTTGCTCCAAAAGAACTAAGCGTTGTAGCTCAGACGTCGTCAGGTCCTTAGTTTCTTCAGTTTCTGGTAATTTTGTTTTTTTCTTTTCAGATTTTTTGATGTTTGAAGTTCCAGGCAACGGATCCTTAGTTGCTACATTTTTTTTCATTTTGTACGTTGACGATGATATCCCGGATATCGTTTTCATCTTCATCCTCACACAAATATTCATCCTCATCCTCATCCTCATCATGAAACTCATCCAGTTCTTGTTGAAGGACTCCAGCTGAAACTGATCCTAATATTTTGAATGTCAAAAATTAAAAAAAAATCATAAGTGAAAACAAATAACACACCTTTTATTTTAACCATTGCAGGGTTTGAATCACCTTGCATAAAGTGGAAAAACTTTTTCTCCCATTCTTTCAGAACAATTTTTTTATTTCCGGTTTGGTTTTTGTCAGTTTTCTTTTTTATTCTTGATTTAAAATTGTTCATTTTTTTAAAGATTTGTGGTTCTGTTAGTAAAATGCCTTCGGTTATTAATTTTTCTTTTATTTCACTAATAGCTTTATTTTTTTTGTTTTTTATGTCCGGTAAATTTGATTTATTTATTAGAACCGGGTAATCAAGAAGGAAATGAACAATTTTTTTTTGATTTTCTTCACAATCCATTTTATAACCGCCAAGCTCCAACACTTAATTGTATATGATTGCCAATCGCACAACAATTCTTCTTGACTAACTGTACAAATTATGCACAAACAACAGCAAATAAAATAAAAGTCATTTGTCTTTCTATATTCCGTTAGATTTTGGTACAGTTTTGAAAACAAAAAACAGAATTAGGTTCGAAGTATGAGAGCACCTAGTCAGTATGAAGGAGTAGGTGCTCACTGGTTGGTGTTTAATTTTATTCATATGAAAAGTGAGCAGGTGCTTTTTCTTTGGGCACCTACTCCACCTTTTATGGAGTACATGCTCTGAGCAGGTGCTCACTTTTATTCATACCACCCACTCTCTCTGTGAGCGAGATCATGCATTGGAAATGTCCCGTTAACTAGTTTTTGCTATGATGTTTAAAATTACTGGGAAAAATGTAGTTTTATTTTGGTTCACTTTAATAGCACCCCCCCTCTATTATCAGTTTTCGGGTGGAAGCCAAATCAGGTGGTTATGCAAAAGTATTTTCTAATAATCATTTAATTAATTTAAGACAATTTTAGTTAAAATGGGTCGTGGCAAATCACTGACAGAGGACGAGAAAGCTAAAATCAAGGCTTACAGTGAGTGTGGCCTGTCTATTCACCAAATAGCCAAAAAAACTCAACGAAGCCGCAAAGTGATATCCACATTTTTACGGAACGAGTCCAACTAATGCAAAAACATGAAAGGACGAACAGTTAGTGCCGTTACCCCAGCTGGAAAAAGAGCAATTCTGCGGCTCGCGTCAAATTCGCACGACTCTGCAGCCAAAATAAGAGAAAAAAGTGGTGTTAAAGCAAGCGTGTCCACAGTAAAGCGGATTTTTTCGAAGGCTAAGCACTTAAAGCGATTGAAATTAAAGAAAAAACCACCGCTTAACCCATATCGCAAAGAGCAACGCCTTAGTTTCTGCCGTGCTAACATGACATGGAGCAAGGAATGGTACCGTGTTGTTTTCTCCGACGAAAAAAAATAAATTTAGAGGGTCCTGACGGTTTTGATTATTACTTTCATGATTTGCGGAAGGAGGAACATCAATTGGATCGTTTGCACAGTCGAGTTGGCGGTGTTATGATTTGGGGAGCCATAACGTACTATGGCACTTTGGAGTTGCAGTTCCTAACTCCTCGTATGAACGCTCAGTCCTACATTGGAGTACTAGAGAACGTTATCCCTTCCATTAATGGATTATTTGGTGACTTGCCGTGGAAATTGCAGCATGTTGCTGCAAACAGTTACGCCACATCTAAAAGCATCATCTATTCCTTGCGTGTTGCAGTTAGCCGCAGTTTTGCGTTCTATTCCGAAATCGTGGGTATTTGAAATACCATCAACCACTGTGTAGATACCGCATATTTTGGCTACGGCATCTTCTGTAGGAGATAACGGGTGATTTTTTAAGAGGTTTACAACTTTTTAAAAAAAAAAAAACACAAAAAATTCGAAAAAATGAATGAAATATTTATTTGAATCGATAGTTTGAACCTTGCAATTTAATGTTTAAAGATAATTTAATGCAAATTTTGACCGCGGCTGCGTCTCAGGTAGCCCATCCGCTGAGTCCAATTTTGGCATACTCTTTCGCACATACACGGCCGGTATCTCACGAATGAATGCATGGATGTTGGCTTCCAGTGCGTCAATCGAAGCGGGCTTGTCCCTATAGACATTAGCCTTGACATACCCCCACAAAAAATAATCTAATGGTGTCAAATCGCACGATCTAGGCGGCCAATTGACCGGCCCGAAACGTGAAATTAACTGTTCACCAAACTCGCCTCGCAATTGCGCCATTGTTTCGCGTGCTGTGTGGCATGTGGCACCGTCTTGTTGAAACCACATATCATGCAAGTCAAGAACTTCCATTTCGGGAAAAAAAAGTTTGTTATCATCGCTCGGTAGCGTTCACCATTGACAGTAACGCTGCGATTCGCATCATCTTTGAAGAAATATGGCCCAATAATGCCGCCGGCCCATAAACCACACCAAACAGTGGCTTTTTCGGGATGCATTGGTAGCTGTTGCAATGCTTCTGGCTGACCTTCACTCCAAATGCGGCAATTTTGCTTATTTAAGTACCCATTCAACCAAAAATGAGCCTCATCGCTGAACACAATTTTTCGATAAAAAAGCGGATCCTCGGCCAGCTTTCCAAGAGCCCATTCACCAAAAATTCGGCGTTGTGGTAGGTCGGCTGGCTTTAGTTCTTGCACCAGCTGTATCTTAAAAGGCTTTACGCCCAAATCCTTCCGCAAATTTTCCACGTAGTGCTGTAACAAAGGCCTAACTGCTGGGAACGGCGCCGAATCGACGTTTCGCGGTCTTCTGTCACACTAGCTGATACGGCCGCAATATTTTCTTCACTACGCACAGTACGTAAACGTGTTGGTGGTTTAATGTCCAACAAAGTAAATTTGGTGCGAAATTTGGTCACAATCTTCCGAATAGACTGAAGGTCGAGAATGCCGATCATAAAATGGAAGCAGCGCGCGATGAACATTTCGTACCGAGCACGAATTTTGATAGTAAAATTCAATAATTTGCAAGCGTTGTTCATTTGTAAGACGATCGATGGTTAAATTGCAAACCAAACTGAAGCTGTTTGACAGTGACACAAGGTACTAAACACACGTCAGCTGTCAAAACCAGTGTTGCCAAAACCAAAACAGCTAAAAAATCACCCGTTATAACAAATTTATTGAATGGCCCGCCTCCAGTTGAAATATCTTCGGCCTTATTATGGGATAGCTTCTTTCTTATGGAAGCCTTCCAGTCCGTCCATACCTAAGAAAAGTAATTTTTTATTAATTTCTTTTAATTATTTTATTTATTATTCACCTTTTTTCATCCATTCGCATCCTTCTGTGGTGGACCATGAGTGTTTAATTCATTTTTAAGATCGTTCCACAAAGCGTCGGCTGCTACACGATCTCCTTTCATGAATCCTCTGGCAAGATCTTTATGCCTTTCCATGAAGTCAATATATATTGCCTCCTGTGAATTATTCTTGTGTTTACCCCTGTTAAAAAACATTATGTTTGAATATATTTATTCAACATCTAAATAACACTACTGCACTCAGATATTATTCACTTACATTTTCAATCGCGTCAGCTCATCTAAACAATTTCACAGATACTAAAATGATCGGATTGAAATCACTCACAAAACGATGAAACCGAATTGTGGAACACGGAAATTCACTTTTTTTGTGTAACTTCGAAAAATGTGAAATTTAAATCGGTAAAAGTGAAATGTGGAACCCGAAATTTCACTTTAGACCGATTTCAATTTCATTTCGAGTGAAAGTGAAACGTAGAACCTTGATAATAATTTGATTAAGATAAGAAAAATGGAAAGCATGAAATCGCCAAATGAAAGCAAAATGTAAATAATAATCTTATGCAGTTTACTTTGCCACAAATAATGAAACGAAAGATGCCATGGCCCGATGATCATCCTATCCCTATACGTAATTGATAAAAACATCATGGACCTTATAATTGTCGACATGCTGCCGTACAATATTGTTGAAGGCAGTGCATTTCAAAGGCTTAATTTGAACGATCCTAATAGCCAATCACGGTATAGGAAAAAAAACAGAAAAATTCTTCAGAACATCTTTAATGCCAGCCACATACGATAAAGTTAAACAAAAAGTAATGAGCCATGTGTCCACAGCTGAATGGATAAGTTTTACAACAGATATTTGGAGTAATCCTACAAAAACTTGTTCCTTATTGAGTTTAACTGCACATTTTATTGATGGCTCAGTCAGACCAAAAGTAATATTAGGAGCCATGGTTCTGGACGATGATCACACCGGATCGTATATTACTTCACAACTCAACGAAATAATCAGGGAATATAACATTAGCGACAAAATTCATATGGCTATACGGGACAACGCAAGTAATATGGGTGCGGCTATGCGTTATGGAAATTTTACATCTATAGGACGCGTAGCTCATACATTGCAGCTCGTAATTCACGGTTCTATCTTCAAGGAAGAAAAAATTGAAAATTTAATAAAAAAAATGTCGCAAGATTATAGGCCACTTCAGAAAAAGCAAACAAGCAAATCGATATCTTAATAAATTTCAAGAAACGTGTAGTCTTCAAAAACATGCTTTAATCCAAGATGTAGAGACTCGATGGAACAGCACCTATTTAATGATGGAAAGACTTTATGAGCAAAAAGTTGCAATCAATCTCTATATGGCAGAACGTGGTGGAATTCATGTCCCGACTATGGAAGAGTGGAGTCTCGTGAACAATTTGATAACGGTTTTAAAATGTTTCTATCAAGCTACACTTGATATTTCTGCTGATTCTGCATCCGTGTCAATCATAATACCGTTGATAGCTATGCTGAATATACAACTTACAGTAAAAGAAAATGATTCCGAAGAGATAAGTATTTTAAAAATTCGCTTGTGTGAATCGATCAATAAACGCTTTTCCTACAAAAAAATGTTTGCTGAGTTCGCTATTGCAACGATTATCGATCCAAGATTTAAAACCAAATACTTGACTAATGATGAAGTAGCAAGCTGCAAGACTGACATTTTGAAATTTTTACGACAACAGTTTTCTAAATTATCTGAAAACGAAAAAAATAAATGAACCTACTCCTTCAACTTCATCCAATCTCAAACCTCAAATCGAAAATCTGTGGGATTCACATGACTATATGCCGCCAATAGATGAATCTTCCAATTTAGAAGATTTGCCACCTTTCGAAGAATATCTAAAGTCGTATTTAAAAGAACCGTTGCTGACAAGGAACGCTGATATTTTTCATTACTGGGCTTCAAGTCCTCATACCTACTTGAAAAAAGTAGCAGCTAAATATTTATCAGCTCCAGCTACCAGTGTAGCGAGCGAACAACTATTCAGTGCTGCTGGTCGGATTTATGCTGATAGGAGGGCTAATTTGCGCGGAGAAAATGTAGATAAACTTTTATTTCTTGCGTACAATATCGGTCGGACTCTAGTTATTACAGGTGTTGCTGTAGCAATTTGTTTAAAAAACTGTTTTTTGTATAAGACGAGACTAAATTAAGACTAAGTTGCAATAGACACTCGTCTATCGGTCCATGCATTTAAATTTTAGATCCGAAAAGATATTATCTTACATTTTTATAAATTCAGATTGCAGTGTGCGAACATACCCTGACGTTTGAAAATCGAACACATCCATTTAAGTGTCAGTGGAATGAATGACTGGTGGAATAGGGGTATCTGTCAAAACCGCTTCTCGGACAATCAAGAAACTGCGGGAACCTCTGAGTATATGCCAACTCTTTCTAGATTAGTATGTGGAGTGGTATAAATAGAGATGAACCAGCGGGTTAGTCTAAATTGTGACCTGAACCTGATTTAAATAGTGTTGACTGAGTGAATTACCTAAGTGAATTTTGAAAGTGAATTGAAGTGATGGAATTGTTAACCGTTTTATAAATAATAGAATTCTAGAAAAAAGAGTGTACTTACTTACTTAAGTGGCGCTGTAGTCCGGAATGAACCTGGGCTTCAACGAACATGCATTTTTTTTATAATTTACACGTATTCAAAGGATATGAATACCCTTTATATGTTACCACAGTACGAGCGTTAGAGAAGGAGAAGAAAGAGAGTGATAGGAAAGATTTTGGATGTAGTGGAGACTTAACTCCGTGGGTGGTGTCCGAACTAGCTTCGGGGAGTCACTTTTTCTTGTGTTCGTCAAATTTGAAAAATTCATGATGGTGTGCATACTTTTAGATATTACACCGACCTTTTTATTTCTTTTAAATAAAAGTGAAATGGATTTTGGCTGGGATTGAACGCGCAACCTTCCACTCAACAGACGAACACATTACCACTACACCGCGGCCACCCTAATGCTTTACCAATCACCGCGGTCCTTAGCTAACTGCCTTCAGACGGATACCTCGCTAGGGCTGATAATTATCTACGAAAAGCTTTTTGGAAGAATACCTCGAAGCTAAAATCCTTCGAATCGTACAAAATCGGAGAATTTTACTTTCCGACGGATACCTCGCTCGGGCCGAATATTAAGAAAAGCTTTTGGGAAGAATTACGTCGAAGATAAAATCATTCGAATCGTATAAAATCGGAGAATTTTACGCTCCGACGGATACCACTTCAAGTTGAGGTCGGTTTCTGCTTGTCCGAGCCAAGTCGAGGCGAAATCTTCCTCAACTGCGTCCGACGTCTGGCTGGGAATCGAAGACTCAACGAGCCCGAGTATTGGTGTCCATTCGTTCTAAAAACGCCCAATTGCGGATTTTTTTTTACCATGTTCATGTCGCTGCACAGCTCGTATAGTTCTTGGTTGAATCTGAGTCTCGATAGCCCGTCAACACAAACGGGACCAAAGATTTTTTAATTTGTTCATCCACTTTTGATACGATCCATGCTTCAGCGCCATAGAGCAGAACTGGAATGATCAGGGTCTTATATAGGATCTCCTTAGTAGTTCGAGTGAGGGCTTTACTACTGGCTTGCCTTCTTAGTCCGAAGAAACAGCGGTTGAGAAGAGTAGTTCTTCGTTTAATTTCTGACGAGATGTTGTTGTCAGAGTTGATAGCGGTGCCTATATCTAGCCCCCAAAGCTGTCAATCTGTCAATGGTGACGTTCTGTCTAATTTTCGTAGATGTTGTGTCTCACCCTCAGTTACTGCTGAACCCATTTTTGCCGCTTCCTTCTCCTCTATACTATCAAACGTAACTATGACATCACGTTGAGTCCTACCAATGATGTCAATATCGTTGGCGTATGCTAGCAGCTGCACTGATTTTTAGAAAATTGTGCCTCTGGTGTTGGCTCTAGAGTTTTGCTTCCGACCCTGATGAAGCAGCGATAATTCTCCATCGTCATCCCAAACAAACGTACGATTTTGGGCGTTATACCAAAACTAGACATGGCTCTGCATAGTTCGTCTCTATAAATGCTGTAGTTGCGGCTTTGAAATCGATGAATGGATGGTGGGTATCGATTTGGGCTTTTTGGTTTTTTTTCCAGGATCTGCCGACGTGTGAAAATTTGATCGGTTGTGGACTTTCCTGGCCTAAAACCGTACTGATAAGAGTCGATCAGGATGTTGGTAAAAAGTTTCAGGGGTTCACATATTACGGCAGATTGGATCTGGTAGGCGATGTTGAGGAGACTAATGCGTCTGTAGTTGGCGCAGTTCAGACGGTCTCTTATTTTGTGGATCGGGCAAACGATGCTAAGGTTCCATTCTTCAGGCATACTTTCATCCGACCAGATTTGGCTTATGAGATGATGGTTCCCAAGTCATCTACGCCGGCCTTATACATCTCAGCTGGATTGCCGTCATTCCAGGCAGCATTGTTGAGCTTGAGTTAATATATTGCTATCCTCACTTCACGCATTTCGGGTGGTTGGCAATTTACCCTGTCGTTGCCAATATTGAATGGATCGTTCTGTCTGACAGTGGAATGTTGTTCGTCATCGCTGTTTAGGAGTCTACAGAAGTTGTTCTTCCCTATCCTCAGCATCGACAGTGCCTAAACTACGATATTTCCTTGTTCATCTCGACAGAATTCTGTTCGAGACTTGTATCCTTGGCTTTGATGTTTTACACTTTGGTAAAACTTGCGAACATCGTTCCTGGAGTTTCTTGCTCCTTTTTATTCTTTCTGAAAAGCCGGTGTTCTTCCCTTCTTCTCTGCCTAAAGATCTCAATGGCAGATCTCGTCTTGACATACAGCTTAGCCTTGTAAGCCTCGTTCTTGGCTGCGAGCATCTGTCAGCACTCCTCATCCAACCAGGAGTTTCTTGCTGGTGGGCGCGAGAAACCTAGCACATCAGTTGCAGGTGATCTAATGGCTTGTTGGCATCGTTGCGTTGTTCTTCGACATTCGATGCTGTTGGTATGGTGTTAATCAAAAGGTTAAGGGATACGAGATCCGCTAAGACTTTGGCGGTCTATTGAGATTGTAGTCTTTCGACATTAGATCGTTTCACAGTATTTCTGGATTGTTGTGGCGTAGTGGATATCCGCATTCTTACTGAGGTAGTGGTCCGAGTCGATGTTAGCTCCTCGGAATGTTCGGAAATCCAAAATACTGGATGCATGCCTCTTGTCTATTGCAATGTGATCAATTTGGTTGACCGTTCGTTGATCTGGAGACCGCCATGTCCCCTTATGGATATCGAGGTGAGTAAACCTTGTGCTGGCTATAGTGGCATTTCGTTCCGTAGCGAAGTCAATAAGCCTAAGTCCGTTACCAGACGTATTGTCGTGTTGGCTATGTTTTTCAACAATACCGCTAAAGATGGATTCTCTTCCTGCATTTTCGTTAAAATCTCCCAGCACGATTTTAACATCGAACTTCGGTAGTAGCTCATAGGTTTTGTCAAGGAGCTCGTAGAAGCAATCCTTAGCTATATCATATTTTTTCTCCGTTGGGGTGTGAGCGCATATAAGGCTGATGTTGGCGATATTGGCCTTGATACGGATTGTTACAAACGCTTGCTATTCGCTAATGTCTTGAAAATATAAAAACATAGGCCCATCCCATCGTATTTCTTGGGTGGCAGTAATTTTTTCTTTGCATCTTAGTGCTTCGGCTAATTGTTCGGCTGTGCATTTTGCATGTTTTCCTATTCCAGGTGTAGATATGAATTCATCGTCCGTTTTTTTTTCTTTAGCATGGTCATCAACAATAAAATCAGTCCCTTCGGATGCTCTTGGTTGCTGTGTTACAACAAATTTTTACGTGAATAGGTAGTTAAGATAAAGCAAAACCCCCTGCGTGGAAGGCCAACTCCAATTTATTAGATAACCCTAGAACACGAGGCCATCAGTATCCACTAAGGAATTAAGCGCTGCCGTACTAAAATTTAACATTACAAGATGACCTGTGGCCCGAATATCTCGGAGCAGCCCAAATAGGTTGTTTACATCCTAACTGGGTCTGCAATGCCACCGCTGACTCCATGTTGGGAATTTTTCCACTGTCGTCTGGGAACGTTTTTTGAAAGTGTCCTTACCCCTAGCTAGTTTTGGTCCAACAGTGGTGGTTTACTTCCCACCTACCCAGAAAACCTTAAGAGAATTTCCCTATCTGCAACCCGGGGACGCATCAGATGAGAGAACAGCAACTCCACACGTAGTTATTAGGGTTACCCAGGATTGAAATTCTTAAAAAAAAGTCTTTTTTGCAGTTAATCCCGAAATAAGTATGATTGATCCTTAATGTAAATGTGGTATTCACCAAGTACTCTGAACTAATATTTCGCCTGTCGGAAGTAATCTCATTATACACTATCCCGTAAAGGTTTGTAATGTTGAGAAAGTTGTAAAAAACAATTAATAAATGCCTCCATTGAGTCTATTAGTCAGACTTAAATTTAGGCCTCATGACAGCAAATAGTTTCGACACCAAAGCGGCCATTTGAAAAAGAATCATGTTTCCTCATACAGAACTCTTTCCCTGGTTGGTATACATTTTTCAAACTGCTTACTTCCAAAAACATCGTTCTTAAACATTATGAGGACATGTTACTTGAAAGCCAATATTCGCAGGATTTTTTCATAAGGCTATTAGTTGGCTGGTGCCTACCAACCTTAACATTCGACCAATTCTTTAAATGGCAGCCTTGTCTCCCGTCATCTTTCAAAATTTGAACGGTAAAAGTGATTGTAAAAGTGATAGAAATGCGTTTTAGTTTATTTCGTGCCATGTTGCTTGTCGTGGAATGTTTACAAGTTGTCCTGCAGAATATATTTATTGTTCATACAACCTGACGTTCGTCTAATCAATAACGTTGATGATCTGTTCTCAAAAATCAAAATCTTAACAAAAAAATTCGTTTGAAATGTGTAAAAGGGAAAGAGTACGGTTTCGGTGTCTCATATACTCATCGCTCATTCTCTTTGTGATTGTTGGGAAGTGACAGTTCGCGAAGAAGTTTGTTTGCAGTTTTTGTTTTGATTCCGCAAATTATTTGTTTTTCATTGAAAATTTATGCACTAAATTGAAGAATCGAGAATAGTTGCAGTGAATTGGAAATGAAATTGGCCAGTCAAACGTTGGTGAAGTCTTTCAGCATTAAGCACATTTTGTTGATATTAGATGGGGTAAGTGAATTCTTAAATTGCCAACAGAGACGGCATTTTGGATTTGCAAAATAATTTATTTCAGTGCGTATGCGTATGCGTAATCCATGTTTTGGCAGAAGTATAAGGGAATAGGGAATAAAAATCATCGTGCGCCATCTCTTAAACGATAGCAAAACTTTGAAATGTTCATCGATTGCACACTACTTTCGTTAAGCAGAAACTTAAACTGTATACAGCTGTGATTCTCAAACTGTAGGTTGCTACTAGTTCCAAGATTAAATTCGTGGATATAAAGAAACATATTTTCATATCGAAATTTAGATTCAATATAACATGCAATAACATATGTATATTGGGACAAATTTACTTTAGCTGCCTTTCACTTTTTGCACTTTTTTTTATTAACCGATTCGTCTCTGCGTGCTGATCATTTATATGTTTTTTTTTTTTTATTTCTCGCTCACAATTATTTTAAAAGTTATAAAACAACATAAATTCCAAAAATCCCTATGTAAATCAACCAACTTTTGACAGTCCAAACATAGTTGAGTGAAAAGTAAGAAGAAAAACGTTGCAATGCAGCATTGCCAGATAAAAATTTTTTTACATATATCCCAAAATGAAAAAAAAGTAGAAAAATGTAAAAATAAAAATCAAAGGAATTTATAACTCTTTCTTGGGGGCAGTCCATGTTCACGCAACTTCGTTGCTCCACTCAGCGTATGTAAAGTCGTCAGGCAGGCGCCTGTTTTTTCCAACATGGCAATGATGCGTTCACCGTAGCAGAAAAAAATACGTTAATGCCAATCTACACACACAATTTTTATGAAATTATAACCAGAAATTTACAATTTTATTTGTCGAATTGTTGAAAGTTTTAAACTAAACGTGAGCGACAATTTTTAAAAAAACATAAAGGATCAGCACGAGACGAATCGATTAATAAAAAATTAAAAAGTGAAAGTCAACAAAAGTAAATTTATGCCTTATAGCCTTGCCATCCGTCCGGGTTTACCCCGACATGTACTCTTTTCAGCCTCTGTATAGTTTTAATAAAATATCCGGAATTGGATTTTCACTTGTCTTATGGTGTTTTCCACTGGTAAATGTAGATTTTGATCTGACATTTGATCATTTTTGATACCAATAGAACATGATTTCAGATTGATTTGTTTTGCCTTTGTATTGTTGTAATTTCGTGTCTGCGAAGTCGGTGTAGCCTTTAAGTTTCAAGTCATACGGATTTTTTGTTTTTGCTTTTTACAACCGATTTTATAATAAATCATAACGAACATCTTAACAGTCAAACTGACAGCTATTTTGTTAGTGCAAGGAAGCACAAATCTGCGGAAAATTCTAGAAATTCTCGAAAATTCATGGTCTGCTTACGGAAAAAAAACGAGTGGTGGGTGCACTTGGAAATGACAGCCTTCCCGCCGAGCTTTATAAAGCCGGCAGAGATGACTTGGTATGTAACATCCACCAACTCATAAGCCGAATCTGGTCGGAAGAAAGTATGCGTGAAGAAGGGAACCTCAGCATTGTTTGCCCGATCCACAAAAAAAAGGAGACCCTATGAACTGCCCCAACTACAGACGCATTAGTCTCCTCAACATCGCCTACCAGATCCTAACTGCCGTAATATGTGAACGCCTGAAACCGCTTACCAACAACCTGATCGGCAATTATCAGTGTGGTTTCAGGCCAAGAAAGTCCACAACCGATCAAATCTTCACACTTGGCAGATCCTGGATAATCGTCGTCATCGATTTCAAAGCCGCATACGACAGCATTTGTAGAGACGAACTATACACAGCCATGTCTAGTTTTGGTATACCGCCCAAACTCGTCCGTTTGTGTAGGATGAATTCTCGTGAATTCTCGCTGCTCCATCAGGGTCGGAAACCACCTCACCGACACATTCGATATCAAAAAAGGATTTAGGCAAGACGATGCGCTGTCATGTGACTTCTTCAATCTGATTCTTGAGAGGATTGTGCAAAACTCACGAGCCAACACCAGAGGCACAATTTTCCAAAAATCTGTACAACTACAAGTATACGCCGACGATATTGACATCATTGGTAATACCCAACGTGATGTCATAGCCACGTTTGCTGGTATAGAGAAGGCAAAAATGGGTTTATCAGGAAATGAGGGCAAGGCAGACGAAGTATATGCTGTCAACACGAAAGGACACACGATCGACGAAGCGGACAGAACGTCACCATTTACAGATGTGACTTTGAGTACGGGACTTTATCTATCTCGGCTCCGCTATTAACTCTGACAACAACATCTCGTCAGAAATTAAACGGAAAATTACTCTTACCAAGCGCTGTTTCTTCCGGCTAAGAAGGCAATTCGAACTACTTAGGAGACCTTATATCAGACCCTGATCATCCCAGTTCTACTCTACGGCGCTGAAGCATGGACCGTCTCAAAAGCGGATGAAGAAATCCTTGGTCAATTTGAGAGGATAATTCTTCGAAAAATCTTCAGTCCCGTTTGCGTTGACGATCTATGGAGACGAAGATTCAACCAAGAACTATACGAGCTGTACAGGGACATGCCCCTGGACAAAAAACTCCGCATTGGACGTTTAAGATTTCTAAGACATGTAGAACGAATGGGCACCAATACTCCGGCTCGCAGAGTCTTCGATTCCCAGCCAGACGTCGGACGCAGTAGATGTAGACCTCGCCTTAAGTGGCGCGCACCAGTAGAAACCGACCTCAACCAACTTGCGCACTCCAAGTTGGTTGAGGTCGGAGGCAGTTAGCTAAGGACCGCGCTAATTGGAGAGGCATTTTGGTTGAGGCCCAGGTTCAGTCCCTTTTGCTCACTTGCGAAAAAACGAATTAATTCGCTCTTTCTCTTTCTTTTTATCTTCCATAAAAATATTTGAAATTTTACTTCAACAGCTAATTACCTTTAAATTTGGAAGTTCATAAGGAAAGAATTTTTTTTTTTGGCAAAACTACTTCCACTATAATAATTGCTTCCATTCATTAAAGTCTATTATGGGCAACTTGAGTAATTGACAATACTGAAGAAAGCTTAACGTAGAATTATGACATTAGCTTCCGTTTGCTTCCGACTATTATAGATCAGCCTTAAGTTTGAAACGAATTCTCGGTTGATTTTCGATGGCTCTCATTCCAACAAACTTACAGCCAGGCACTTTCGACATTTAATTTGTTCACACACTTGAATTCCGCGATTATGGTAACGCTGTCAAATCGATTTCTTTCATTCGCCCTCTAGACGTGATTCATTAGCATTTCTAAGCCAGCAGTAAAGACACAAACCAATCAAATTCATAGCACACCTTCACCAAACTGTCACCCGCACAGTGCTTCTTCAACTAATGGTGTGTCAATCGATTTTCAAAAGCCCTTCAACGGATATAACCATCATTCAGACACCATCAACATCATGCAACCATCACACAACATCTCCGTCCTTCATTTCCTGAACTCCAAAAGCCTTAATGGCCACCAACAAACCCCTCAACTACTCTGAATTCACTTCAAATACCCATCCGCTGTCGGTGTTCATAAATTAATTAATTAAAAACGAAACCTTCGATTAATTGCAAGTCAATAAAACGCCTTTCGAAACGACCACAAAAAGTAGGAAGACAACCGTGATAAGTCGCCTTCCCTCTCCATACCACCATTCCCAACCGCAATTCACGTCTCCAATTGATCCATTAATTGGCCGATAAAACAAATCCAACTGAGCACCACACAGATCCGTCATTGATTGCAGGAAGCGGGACATCGACATCGGACCTAGCTGCCTCAGCCGGCAGTCATCAGCCTCTCGCTCAAGTCCCAGCCCAAGGAATCATTATTAATTACTTTCCCATTAAAAGTTATGACGAATGGCCCATGTTGGATCCATGTGAGAAAAATTCCGCAAAAAGGAGGAAGACCACTGAATGGACACAACCAGCAAAGGAAAGAGCAAAAAGATTGCCGCATAAATCCCAGATCTGGACATGACTTGAAATTTAATTAGGCCGAGTGAGCCCGTGGGGGAATTCGATCGAGGGAATTTTTGCCAATGGTCACTCAAGCTTTCCATCGTGGTTGTCTATCATTTCTCTAAGGAAAATGTGTGTGTGTGGAGACGATAGAAAAACGAAAAAAGAAATTTAATTGTCCACGCAATGTACGAGTAGACCCCATCTAATCATACTCACCTCTGGCCGCTCCTCGAGCTGGAGCTCGAACTGCCCACAGTCCGGTCGGTCGTCTATCAATAAAACATTATGGGAATGATGAGCGAATATGATTAATAATTCATTGCGTCGTCGTCGTGGTCACCATGCACCGGCAGGCGGGCCGGTCAGAGCAGAGACAGGAGCGCTTAGGTACTTAATATGTGCATCAAGAGCATGTCAGTGTTTTTAAGTGGCCCCCTGAATGTGTCTCCCGTCTGTGATAGCAATGGTGATGGTTGATGGTGATGGTGAGTGTGCGCGGCTATATCGTGCCTCTTTTTTCGTTACCAATTTAGTTGTGGACGTCAGTTCTGGGGACCTATCTCGCGGCTAATAATGCAGTTTTCCACTACTTTGTTGGTTGGTTGCAGTCAAACTCACATCTGCGGCATGTCCTGAGGCATAGGCTGGGTCTTTCGCGGGGTGAGATTAGAAAATCCGAGAGGGTATGTGGTGGGTCGATGCGTCGAATGGAATTCCATCAGAAAGTTGTCTCGCAAAAGTGTCTCAGGGAAGCTGTAAGCTGTGCGGTGGCTTAAGGTGGAAACTCAATGGGGAGCTCCAAGGGAATGCACTTGAAACGATTTCATTATGATTAAGCGAATGTGAGTCGATGCGGGCTTCAAGTGGCAGACCGGATATAGAGGAATTACATATTCATTGGATTTTAAGTACGGGAGCTGAGAAGCATTAGCTTTCGAAAGGAGCGCGATTATTTATGATAATCGAGTCGGCTTGTGGAAGTCTGCGGAGGTTTTCAGTAGGAGAAAACTATTTTGTGATTAAATTTCTATCCAAGCCTGGGATTGGGATTTGGAAAGGAAGAGTGTGCTCGAAGGCCAATGTCACGCATTTTACGACCTTTTTGAGGCAACGTTTCGAGTTGCTTGAGTTCGGTAGATGCTTGATGCTCTTCAATTGCTGAGAATCGGTGAATTGGAACTGGTGAGTTACTATTTACTGTTGATTCCTTGGACGTCTTAGGTCCAGAAGTTATATTAGGAAACGGATCGCTTAAATAAAGAAATCTGACGGCCATTGTGAAACCCTCAGTTGAAGTTAGCTGCTGCCCTTCCTTCATCCTCCATGGGTTATTTAACAGTATTGTCTGGATATTGATCAGGTACTTTAAAATAATGCCTTGATGTCCTTCATAAGGCAGACACACATTTTTGGCATAACATTCTCATTAGGTCCCAGAGCCTAGCTTTTTCTCACAACATTTCTGTGTGCGTGTCTTGCACGATATTGGGGACCTTCTGTTTTACGTCGAATCCGAATAACTGAGTTGAACTAAGCAATCCTTGACAAGTGATACTATACGGGAGGACATCAACGAGGGAGGAGCGTCATAAATAATAAGAAAGACGTTGCTACTGCTGGCAATTGCAATCAGACGTTCAGCGCAGCATTTCATAAAACTACCATTGCACCACTGAGCCCATCAACCTGTTAAATGAACGTGATGGCTTAAGTAGTGCGTTCCAAGGCAGAGACTCGGAAAGTATCAGAGAAAGACGTCTCAGTCCTCGTTATCCTTAGGAAAATTTCTGTCCGGATAGTGTACTCCGCTACTCCCCTTATTCTCTGAGGTTGCAAAGAGGTGGATGGACCATTTAAAGTTCCGCATATCAACGTATGACTTGTCGCCTCCGTCTTCGTCGTCCTTAGAAGATTCGTAAAAATTCTGTCCGGATCGTGAACTCGCCTCGTTCTCTGAGGTTTCAAAGAGGTGAACTCCCCTCATTCTCTGAGGTTGCAAACAGGTAGATGGACCATTCGAAGTTCCATATCATCGTATGACTTGTCGCCTCCGTCTTCGTCCTTCTTAGGAGATTCGTACAAATTCTGTCCGGATCGTGAACTTGCCTCGTTCTCTGAGGTTGCACAGAGGTAGATGGACCATTTGACGTAGGCGTTTCGGTTACAGGCCCGCTTCTGTGGAAAATTATGTACGATGATGCTTTGATGCTACCAATGGCACGAATCATGAATGTTGTAGGCTTTGCGAAAGATATTGATCTCGTTGCCGAGACAAAGTATACCAAAAACTGTAACTGACTTACTTAAGTGGCGTTACAGTCCTGAATGGACCTGGTTCTCAACCAACATGCCTGTTTAATTAACACGGTCCTTAGAATCTTTATCTCCATAGCCCATCAACGCAAACGGGTCCGAAGATTTTTCGAAGAATTTTTCTCTCAAAACATCCGAGGTTTTCTTCTGTGGACTGTGATGATCAGAGTCTTACATGGGATCTCCTTAGTAGTTCGAGTGAGGTTTTGGTTAAATATCTGACGAGATGTTGTTGTCAGAGGTAATAGCGGAGCCAAGGTAGATAAAGTCCGGTACTACCTCAAACGGTGACATTCTGTTCCATTCTTCGATGTTGTGCGTCCTTGCTCTTACAGATGAACCCTTTTTTAGCTTTGGCATCACGTTGAGTCCGACCAATAATGTTAATAACGTCAGCGCATTATGAAAGACTGTTCCTTCCTGGAGTTGGCTCGTGAATTCTCTCAATACGTCACATGAAGAAGTCACATGACAGTGCGTCGCCATGCCAACATTTTTTTTTGGTATCGAATGTGTGGGTGAAGTCGTTTCCGACCCTGATGGAAGCTAGAATTCTCCATCGTCATCCTACACAAATAAATGAGTTTGGGCGGTATACCAAAACTAGAAATGGCTCTGTATAGTTCGGCTCAATAAATGCACTCGAATGCGGCTTTGAAATCGATGAATAGGAGGTGGTTATCGATTTGGAGTTCTTGTTTTTTTTTTCAATGATCTGTCGAAGTGTGAAGATCTAATCAGTTGTGGAATTTCCAAACTGATAAAGCGTTCACATATTTGGTCAGACAGGATCTTGTAGGCTTGTTTGAGCAGACTTATGCTCATGTAGTTGTCACAGTTCAGAAGGTCTCCGTTTTTTGTAGATCGGGCAAACGATTCTTTACGCATACTTTCATTCGACAAAATGCTTTTTATGAGTTGGTGAATGCTACTTTCCAATCCGCCGGCTTTATAAAGTTCGGTGGGAAGGCCGTCATTTGCGGCAGCCTTGGATGGACGGATGGTTTTTAGTTTTCACGGACTTCGCCGACATTGTTTCTTCAGCCAGACAGCAGAATATGGTTCTTCATCGCCGATGTTTGGCAGTCTGCAGAAGTGGTTCTTGAATAGGCTTAGGATCAACCGTGTCTCAACTACGATATTTTCTTATATATCTCAACAGGATTCTGTCTGAGCCTTGTATCCTGGGCTTTCATGTTGTACACTTTGGCAGAACTTATAAGTTCTTTATGCCTCTAAGCCTGAAAGGACTGGGCTTCAAATACTCCTATCACCAAAGATTTGCTTCAAAGACATAAAGGAATAGGAGCACAGCGGCCATAGAATCAATCTATTTAACATCCAGGAGTTAGCCTTTTAGCATGAGCACTATAACAAGCTGTTCGCAACTATGGTGATACAATTTGGTTCGCTATATTGAATACGGTAAGACCTTGATTCGAGTGTCCTTAATTTTGATGTTACGTGCGCGGATGAAACTGATTAAAAAAGGGTTTTGTCAGGGCCCCTGGTTCAAGTCCTAGAAGTGGGTATACCTAAGTTTTATTCACTGCTCCAGGTGTTGCGAAATCTGACGGTCATCATCGAGTATAAAACTCTCATGAGAAGTTTCTCAAATTTGCGGTTCGGGCTCCGGAAAAATAAAAAAAAAAACAAGCACACAAGGAGCTAGGTTTGAATTCCTGGATTCAATAGTTCCTCAGTGAAAATTCAAAGACATTAGCATGGACCCATTAGTTGATGATCACTCGATTAAGATCAACTGTCCTCTGTTTCACAAGACTCCAGTCTCGACTTAGTAAATCAATTTAAAATTGACATCATAAACTCGTATGTTAGTTATTTTTGTTTGTTCCCTCCACCACCACTAGATTGCGCCACTGTTCATATTGTCATTTAAAATGTTTTCCCCAACAAAAAAAAAAAAAAAAAAATCGATCAGCTCCACCCATCTACGTGGGACATCGACATCTATGATCGATTTGATGCGATATGACCACTCTGCGGCTGCCGCTGTCCATCGTCGTCACAATATCTCTTGTAATTGCGTCTATCGTTCGGATGATGGCGAAAAGGCTTCGCATGTCATATATGTCGCTAGCCTGCTTCTTTTTTCATGTCTCCAACATGGCTGCTCCCATTTTACTTTATGATCTGTGTTGCGCCATGCCTCGTTGTCGTCGCATAAATTTTAATTTTATAATTGAGTGCAGAGCAGCACCAGCCAGCACCACACAAACGCAGGAGGAGGAGGAGAAGGAGGAGGAGGATGCGGATGAAAATGAGAGAAAAACCCCACTGGACGGCATTTTCATCAATGAATTTCCAATTGCGAAAGTTATTAGAGCCGAGTGAAATTAAAGTAAATCATAGCGTGGAGCGGAGACATCTGCTCAATGTGTCGTCGACGACGTCGGCGTCGGCCTCAGCATCGTCATCGTCGTCTTAGCTGGGCGGTTGATCGGTACACGCCGAGACTGGGAACTGCCAACTGGGATCTATGTTGGGTGATGAGTTATGACCGTCGAGATGATGGGACAATGTTAGGTGGCAATTGCCGCCGCCATGCTCTGCATTAGAAATCCACAAACCAAGCGAATGTAGGCGCTCAGCTCAGAGATACATAGTATCTCCACGATGGAGATGGAGCACAGACTCAGATCGCTGCTGCAATCAAAATGGATTTTCATCAGAAATGAAATTGAATCTCAGTCGCGAGGACATGGAAGCAAAAAAAAAAAAAAATTAAATTAATAAAGCGGGAGAAAAACTGTTACAGAAAATTAAAACATTTCGCAGATGGGAAAATTATCTGCGGCATTCCGAGCAGGATTTGCAATGGCCACGGTTTAAGTGGAACGAGAGATAGCGCTCGGGACCAGGTGATGGTGCTGCAGAGCGGCTGCTCCTGCTGTGCACCTACAATGTTTATGGCGCTGATTGAGTGATTGTGGGGAGATAACATAAATCGTTGAAATGTCATAAATTAAATTTTAATTGGAGCACTGCAGCGAAACAGGATTTCATATTGGAATTGGACTAGGAATCGGAATAGGAATAGGAATCCTTTAATGAACATGTTCACTCATATCTTATACCTCGTCACTACCTCCTCACTGGTGAATGTGTAAAGTGATGTCGTTGAAACACAGTTATGTGTCTTTTTAACTAATAAAGCAATTATTGCTTTCCCAGGCGAGTGCGTGCAGCGCTCAAGGGTTTGCCTCTTCCGGATGTGGTTTCTTCGGCTCGCTCAGTTATTATTTCATATTTTTCTAATGATCTGTGGAATCGAGCGCTGCTTTTTGTGTCGTAATGGCGATCATTTAGATCGATCAATCGATCGTGGAGGAATCTAATTCAGGATACATTTGCAGGTGTCTTTTGTTTTCTCACAGAACGGGTTGCAGTCGATGTTGGTAAGAGATTTCTTCTTTGGAAATATCAAATTTTCTTAAAATCATAAAAAAGGATCAATCGATGTTACTCTCTGAGTAAAAATTTGACTCACATTGCATCATAATCCTGGAACCACTCCATCAATTGTTCGTCACATTCCGTTCTTCCGATCAGATTAAGATTGAAGATTCTTGCCTGATCCTTTGACTTAACAAATTCTTCACCACAATAACTTTTTGTTGCCTGAATACAGCCGTCCACAATAAGTTCGATTATATAATGGTATTGTGGCAGGACGTACCATATAATTTAACAACCAGCTATTGGAACCATCTTGATCCAAATAATCCAATTGGGTCAGTTATGATGTCTAGTTTGTGATCTACGTACCCTAAAAGGTTATGGTTAGGTTTTTAGGGTTATTGGCATTCCTGACAAATAAAAATGTTGATGAAGGATTTGTTCATCCACTTTTGGTACGGTCCATGCTTCAGCGCCGTAGAGTAGGACCCGGGATGATCAGGGTCTTATATAGGATTTCCTGTGGGGGCTTTACTACTGAATGGCCTTCTTAGAACGAAGAAACAGCGATTGGCAAGAGTAATTCTTCGTTTAATTTCTGACGAGATGTGGTTGTCAGAGTTGATAGCGTAGCCGAGGTAGATAAAATCCCGTACTACCTCAAAGTCGTTGTTGAAGTTTTGCCCAATTCGTCGATGATGTGCGTCTTTTCGTGTTGACAGCACATAATTTGTCTTGTCCTAAGCCCATTTTCGCCGCTTCCTTCTCTATACTAGCAGACGTGACTATGACATCTGGTTGAGTCCCACCAATGATGTCAAAATTGTCGGCGTATGCTAGTAGTTGTAGCGATTTTTGGAAAATTGTGCTTCTGGTGTTGGCTCGGGTGTCTTGCACAATCCTCTGAAGAATCAAATTGAAGAAGTCACACGACAGTGCATCACCTTGCCTAAATCCTTTTTTGGTATCGAATGTGTCGGTGAGCTCGTTTCCGACCCTGGTGAAGCAGCGAAAATTCTCCATCGTCATCCTACACAAACGTACTAGTTTGGGCAGTATAGCAAACTAGACATGGCTCTGTGCAGTTCGTCTCTATAAATGCTGTCTTATTAGGCTTTGAAATCGCTGAATAGGTGGTGGGTATCGATTTGGAGTTCTTGGGTGTTTTGCAGGACCTGCCGAGGTGTGAAAATTTGATCGGTTGTGGACTTTCCTGGCTTAAAACCACACTGACAAGGCCCGATCAGGTTATTTTTAAACGGTCTTAGGCGTTCAAATATTACGGCAGATATGATCTTGTAGGCGATGTTGAGGAGACTACTGCCTCTGTAGTTGGCGCAGTTCAGAGGGTCTCTTATTTTGTGGATCGGGCAAACGATGCTGAGGTCCATTCTTCAGGCATACTTTCACCCGACCAGATTTGGCTTTTGAGTTAATGGATGTTAATTACCAAGTCATCTCCGCCGGCGTTATAAAGCTTAGCGGGGAGGCCGTCATTTCCAACAGCCTTATTAAGCTTGAGTTTAGATATTGCTACCACCTCCAGGTGGCAGTTTTCGCTGTCGTAGCCAATATTGAAAGGTTCGTTCTGACTGACAGCGGAATGTTGTTCGTCATCGCCGTTTAACAGTTTGCAGAAGTGGTTCTTCCATATCCTCAGCATCGACTGTGTCTCAACTACGATGTTTAATTATTCATCTCGACAGGATTCTTTTCGAGCTTTGTATTCTTGGCTTTGACGTTTTGCACTTTGGTAAAACTTGCGAACATCATCCCTGGAGTGGCACCTATCTATAACCTCAATCGCGCGCTTTTCTTTCTCGTTTTGCTTCTCTCTGAAAATCCGGCGTTCTTCCCTTCTTCTTTGCCTATAGAGCTCAATGGCAGCTCTCGTCTTCTCCTGCAGCTTAGTCTTGTAGGCCTCGTTCTTGGCTGCTAGCATCTGTCGGCATTCCTCATCAATCCAAGGGTTTCTTGCTCGTGGACGGGGGTAACCTAGCGCATCAGTTGCGGCTGATTTAATGTCTTCTTGGCATCGTTGCCATTGTTCTTCGACATTCGATGCTGGTGGTATGGTGTTAACCGAGTGGTTAAGGGACACGCATCGTGCGGAGGTCTTTGCGGTCTCTTGCGACATCAAATTATTGAACAGTATTTCTGGATTGTTGTGGCGTGGTGGATATATGCTTCTGATCTTAGCTGCAAGGTAGTGGTCCGAGTCCATGTTAGATCCTCGGAATGTTCGGACATAGATGCGTGTCTCTTGTCTATCGCAATGTGATCAATTTGGTTGACTGTTCGTTGGCGAGGCGCGTCCTATCAGCTCATATTAGGATGTTTAAGATTAAAGCCTTACACTAAACTGAACCCAGTCTTATCTTAGGCGTACCTTCGTGACAAGCTGAGTAAGAAGTAAACCTCACATTAAACTGAGGCCCAGTCTCAGGAAGTTAGCTTCGCACTTAACTGAGCCCAGTCTTATCTTAGGCACACCTTCGTCACAAGTTGATTAAGAAGTAAGCCTCACAATAAATTAAGGCCCAGTCTCTTAACAGGCGTACCTTCTTGTTAAGCTGACTAAGACTTAAGCCTCGCACTAAACTGAGTACTCATCTAAGGCGAAGCTTCGTCACAAGTTGATTAAGATGTTAGCCTCGCACTAAACTGGACTCAGTATCATCTTAGGCGTACCTTTTTCAAGCTGACTGAGAACTAAGCCTTGCACTTAACTGAGCCCAGTCTTATCTGGGCTCAATTTGGTTGACTGGTCGTTGATCTGGAGACCGCCATATCCCCTTATGAATGTCGAGGTGAAGAAACCGTGCGCTGGCTATAAAGGCGCTTTGTTCCGTAGCGAAGTCAATATATCTGTTGCCAGACGTGTTGTCATGTAGGCTGTGTTTTCCGACAATACTGCTAAAGATGTCTTTCGTGCCTACCTTTGCGTTAAAATCTCCCAGTACGAGTTCAACATTGTACCACGCTCATCAGTTTTTTCAAGGAGCTCGCAGGAGCAGTCTTTCGCAATATCACCTTTTTCCTCCGTCGGGGCGTGAGCGCATATAAGGCATATGTTGGCGAATTTGACCATGATGCGGATTGTTACAAAGCGTTCGCTTATCCCTTGGAAGCATAAGACTTCTTGCCTAAGCTTATCCCTTGGAAGCATAAGACTTCTTGCCTAACTTATAACAAATCTGCATGTAAATAGTCGACACAGTGACACTATAACACTGTCCTTAGTAGGTGTCACAGTTTTTATCCTCTTTTTGCCCGGCCCATCCCATCGTTTTTCCTGGATGGCAGTAATGTCTGCTTTGAAGCAGTTTAGGGCTTTCGCTAGTTGTTCGCTCGCTCCTCTGCTGTTTAATGTTCTCACATTCCAGGTGCAAACAAACAAACGTCGTTGTCCTTTTTTCGATTAGCAGGGTCATCAAAAATAAAATTAGTCCTTAGGCTATTGGTTGCATCATAACAATGGTTTTTCGATTTACCAAAGCAGAACCCCAACCTGGATGGCCATTTCCAATTTATTAGATTCCCCTAGGACACGAGGCTGTCAGAATCCAGTACGGGATTGAACGCTGCTGTTGGCCTTTCGGTTCAACCGCCACCATTTCTGTCAAAGTGGCCGGACTAACCCTTCTGATTCCTAAATGATCTTTTGTCCAATTATGTTAGAGCAGCTCAACTTGGTTCGCCTGGGACAGCAGGCCGGGTATTCCGTGCCACTCTGACCAGGCTATTTATAGTCTTGCTGTTTTTCGTCCTGCTATCAACCCTCGCATTTATCGTTAAGACAGTCAAATCCGATTGGATGAGACCAGTATCCGATGGTTAACTCTTGGAGGTAAAACAATCACAATGGAGGTAGAGTCAAAGTTACAAAGACTGGACCAACTAAAGTTTGCCCTCGTTCTACAACTTCCAACTATCAGGCTTATGAAATAAAATATCAGGAATTTACTACATCACCTCAAAGTCAGCTTCTCCTTATAATGTCTGTTCGGGAAGTTGAATTTTCGCCACAAAGATGGGATCTCCTGTTTAATATGGACTCACAGTCTTATACCCCTCGATGTTTGTCATAATTTCGCAAGACCTAGGACAGTGAACAAAAATTAGCTGTTGTCACTTTGATTTGAACCAGGGACATGAAACTTAGTAGTTTGGCATACTAAACACTGGGCCAACACATTATTCAACCGAAAAGCCCATCCATGTATTAAGTGCTCTTTCCGTTTCATCCTTGTGTCTCTACTCCTTCAGCCAAGAAATCATGAAGTGTAATAAAAAAAAAACGCAACTCCCTGATGTAAACCGATTTTTATCGACACTTCACTCCAGTGGGTCGTTGCTCCTTCGTTATCCACGATCACCACGAAGGCTTTTAAAACTCCTATGACAAGAGAGAGCAATATTAGAATAAAAGAACAAAATATGCTGACAGCTATGACTCCAGCCTTTCAATCTCAGTTAATGCACCCCTCTTTCCATATTTAATGCAACTTATCTCAACCTCATTTCTATTCACTTAAAGCTTCATTAACTTAATTGGCATACTCCAGTAATTGCCACCTAGCTGTCACAATTTGTTTTATTTTGCTCGACTCGTAGCGACATCTTGCTTAAGTCGTCAATACCATGTGCTTAGCCTTATCGTGTTCATGTCAACATGCAGCACGAAGAACAAGGTGTCATATCTTCAGTGACAAGTTCGTGCATAGGTTGGCCAACTCGCCACTAATCTGCATACCAGCTATGCCCTTATAAGGCGGAAAAAGGATGCGTCTTCATCTATAGGATACATGCGCCACTAGACCGCATTTGAATATCCCAATCTCAATGAAATCCATATTTTATTGAGTGATGACTTAACAGACTAACTCGACTTAGCGTGCATAGATGTCTGATGTCTGCGAAATCCAATCAACATTTCATGCATACAAAGTGAACGACAAGTGGCACGTACGAGTGTATGCGGAAGATACAGAACGATTCCATGCCGTCATACTTGCAGCCACTATCAATGTCTATGCTGTCGCATGACATGGCATGTGGCGCTGCCCCTACAAACGGCAGCACTCATAAATTTTCTATTAAGAGTTAATTTTCATTAGCATGAGGCCCTGAGAGTGTGGCAGGGAGCTGAGGTGAATTGCAAATCCGATTTAGCTCTGCAAAGTGTCCAAACAGCAAACATGCTGCCACGCTATTGGATGAATGCATGCACGCACGCATCCAATTGCCATGCTACATGATGGTCACATCCCCAGACATCGTTGAGGAGCCGCTACCACCACCATCAACCACCACTGCCGCAGATGTCGCGCTCCGTCATGTCCAGAGTGGGGCCTGGATGTGTCTTATCTAAGTGTCAGGCCAACACAGAGAAAGAGAGAGGACCCGCAAATAACTAACATTTGCCGAATGCAAAACGCTTAGAAACCTCAACTCTATTAGATTCGCTTGCCTGGGACAATCTATCATTACACCGCATGGACAGAGTGTCGGACTGTTGTTTGACTAACCACAGAGAGCGACCAGGAGAGCTAGATGATCCGCACAAATGCAAACAAACTAAAACGAACGACTGGAGACACAAAATCTAGCTAATCCCGAGTTTAATTGCAGTTGCATTCCCGCTAGACACTAGAGGATGCCGTGGTCAGCTAATGCATATGCTGAAGGTTTCCTTTTTTGTTTTTTCTCCTTGCTGGTTTGGTGTATGTTTTGTGGCCCCATTTGGAATGGGTCATGATACGAATTAATTAAATTCAAGCTGAGCTGAGCCGGCAAAGACATGAGTGGGACACGCATTTGCTTGGTGGGCATGTTCTTAGCAGCTGAACTTGGACCTGGGTTGAGTGTCAATGGCATCGGGAGGTGGTTTTAAATTTATGCGATATTTTGTTGGACTACTAAGCGCGGAGTTCCTAGTTCAAATCACGGAAGTGTCAATACCTCTTGAAGGTTTCACTGCCAAACGTCTTGGGAAGGTCTGAAAAACATCCTCAGAATCTGAAATTGGCGTTCAACTGCATGTCCCATTCGCTGTCTTTTCTTGATACGATCCTTGTTGAGTGGTCCCCTGAAGGGTAATTTGTCGGCAGCAGACTGGAAGCATCGTTGAAGACGTAGCGACGTACTTTAGCTTTTTCCAATGAAGCGCGGCTAGAGTGCACCAACAGTAACAGCTTCTTGGACCCAATTTAACATCCCTTAAGCACGACGAATTCCTTGCTCACTTCACCGTAATGAGGGAAGCCAGCCATTGGGGTGATGCTCTTGTTTCTTAAATCGTACTCAGTGGAATCGTTGTTTTCGATGACCTTGCTATACTTGGTGTGGATTTCAGTTCGGATGCAGTAGATCTGCTTGTTGATCTCAATACGGTGATGGAAATCCTTCTGACCGGCACCAAAATCAATACGGTGATGGTAACCCTTCTGACCGGCACGTGCAACAGTGAAGGACATACGACTTGGATGCTATGCTCCTTGATGGGCAATTTCTTTCTCACACCCTTGAAACCTTTACCCTTGGTAACACCAACGCAGTCAACGACTTCATCTTGCCCACACACATTGGATACTGGGACGGCTTGTTCAAAGTGTTCCTTGGTTACACCAACGCAGTCAACGACTTTAGCTTGCCCGAAGACATTAAATACCAGGATGGTTTGTTCCAAGTGTTTCTTGAACCCTTGACTTAGTCTTCAATGCTGCCAACGCGGAATTGGATTTCCATGATATGGGTTTTCGTATGCCTTTGTTTGGTAAAGCGGATCTGAGAATGGGCAATAACGCGTTTAACTTTGCATTAGCAGACCTTATTCCTGAAATCATTCGCAATGCTCGGTCAATTTCTTGCTAGACTTTGTGAAAGCCTTCATGCTATTGGCTCAGTTTTTGTAGAACCGACGAACGCACTCCTCGGACAAATGCTGAGCTCACAAATTGACCACAGCACGAAGACCAAAAAGAGTCTTGATATATCCGACATCTCCAAAAACCATCATTGGTAGAGTTTCCAATATGGTAACGGATTCTGTGACATCTTTCTTGTTGATCGTTGATTCAGGTCGGTCAGCTTCACGGACTATATGGATCAAACCGGTCTGGTAGGGCACGAAGTATGTTGTATGCACTGGCATCATCCTTTGCGAAAGCCCTCACCTTACCACGATGCCTAGCTGCACGCTTCATGGGGTAGAAAGCCATGGGATCATGGCGAGGCGCGTCCTATCAGGTCATATTAGGATGATTAAGATAAAAGCCTTACACTAAACTGAACCCAGTCTTATCTTAGCCACACCTTCGTCACAAGTTGATTAAGAAGTAAGCCTCACACTAAACTGGACTCAGTATCATCTTAGGCGTACCTTCGTTTCAAGCTGACTGAGAACTAAGCCTCGCACTAAACTGAGACCAGTCTTATCTTAGGCGTACCTTCGTGACAAGCTGAGTAAGAAGTAAACCTCCATTAAACTGAGGCCCAATCTCAGGAAGTGAGCTTCGCACTTAACTGAGCCCAGTCTTATCTTAGGCACACCTTCGTCACAAGTTGATTAAGAAGTAAGCCTCACACTAAATTAAGGCCCAGTCTCTTAATAGGCGTACCTTCTTGTTAAGCTGATTAAGACTTAAGCCTCGCACTAAACTGGACTCAGTATCATCTTAGGCGTACCTTTTTCAAGCTGACTGAGAACGAAGCCTCGCACTAAACTGAGACCAGTCTTATCTTAGGCGTGCCTTCGTCACAAGTTGATAAAGATGTAAGCCTCGTACTAAACTGAGCCCAGTATCACCTTAGGCGTACCTTTTTGCAAGCTAATTAAGACTTAAGTCTTGCACCAAACTGAGCTTAGTCTCATCTTAGGCGTACCTTCTTCTCAAGTTGATTTAAAGACATTCCTCTCTCAATTGTACAAACTTTCGTAAGCGGCTAAGATTTGTATTCTTTGGTTTCGTCTTAATTTTCCAAGTACCATATCCTTTTAGAAACGAAACTCGACGCAAATATGGTCAATTTAAAATGGTGAACGTTTATGACCTATCCGTCGAAGATGCGTCGTATAGTTGTTCCAGCCACACAATGTTAGCCATAATTTTGAATTTCGATGCCCTACTAGCTTTGCAACTTTCGTCTTTTAAAGGTTCTCTTCATTGACAGAAAGATCACGAACATATCAGTTATCTTCTATTTTTGAAGCTGTTACCAGACAGACTCTTCTTCCGCACCTTTTCAAAATTTAGTCCAATGCCGCACAGGATTCAGCGAAGGTATTACAGAAGAACTATTCTCCATCACATTCCCTGAAGCCTGTTAAATATTCTTAGGGGTGATCGGACAGATCTTTCATTTTCGAAGCTGTTACCAGACAGACTCTTCTTCCCCACCTTCTCAAAATTTAGTCCGATGCCGCACAGGATTCAGCGAAGGTATTACAGAAGAACTATTCTCCATCATATTCCCTGAAGCCTGTTAAATATTCTTAGGGGTGATCGGACGGATCAGTGATCTTTCCTTTTCGAAGCTGTTACCAGACAGGCTGTTCTTCCCCATCTTTTCAAAATGTAGTTCAATGCCGCACCGGATTCAGCGAAGGTTCTACAGAAGAACTATGCTTCATCACATTCCTTGAAGCCGGTTAAATATTCTTAAGGGTGATCATTTTGCGAACCCTTTCAATGCCTTAATGGTTTCAAAGTTCTAAAATGAAATATCGCTTCAGGTCTAGATTGAATTCCTCCTATTATTGTGAGGTGATCTACCACTCTGACGAACTTCTATAAGCCAACTGTTCCACGTTTATTTTTCGTCATGTAGAAACCTGCGCATTTCAGCCAACTCAAACTCAGACCCAGATCTCTTAAGTCTGTACTCTCTAAGGTCATGGGGAGTGCAATTTACCACTTCAGCTATCTTTAAAAAAAAATCTTCTCCGCTATCGTTAGTCAGCGAAGTTCCTCAGGCGATCGTCTGGTCTATCCTAGAACTGTTGGTCAGGATACCACAAAAGCCTTAGAAAAAGTGTTGCATAGAGTTCAAGTAGGACAAGATTATAAGTCCTACCGAGGCATTTCTTTGGAAATGAAAATTTTCCTGATTTGGTAGAAGATGAAGAATTTTCAACCGAGGTATCAATTTCCTTAAAATTTTCGAACAGATCGTCCGGTGAATATATCACTCATGATGGCGGTGCAAATGCATAATGCTAAGGCTACAGAGCGACATCGCTCAGCCGCTCAGAAACATTGTTTGCCGCAACAATTTATGACAGCTACACGCTGAATTTCTTCCGAAGAATTATTGTGCAATCAAACGAACGGGTTCGAATGCTTTCGATTTGAACTGACTTTCGTTTCGCAAATTCTTCCGAACGGATACCTTGATAGGGCTGTACGTCTTCCTGTGCTGATAATAGTTTTAAAATGTCGATTACGTTTACGTTTTTACGTTTTTTTTTAGTAAACCAATAAAATACAAGTTATAAAAGATGAATCAACCTCCACCGCTTTTCAACAACTGCTGGGGTACCCCAAGGATCAATCATCTCACCTACACTGTTCTCATTTTGTTTTAACGATCTTCTCTCACTTTGGCATTCATTTCATTATTTCATTTGCAGATGACAGCACTTTTGCCTTAGTGCACTCTCTACCGAACCCACGACAAGAGCCCATAGGAGTCGCAACGCCACTTATGTCAACTGAACTCAACCGACATTGATAGCACCAACCAAACTGAGTTTAATGGGACAACAACCCTGTGCTGGATAGAAATGATGAAGGTAAACTTAAATTTAGGGAGTAAAAGTTGGAGAAGCTAATCAATCGCATAAGCTCTGGTTAGAGCCAGAAAAATATATTGGCATAGCTAACATATATCTATAGAGCCTACATTCGTCAAAAACTTGAATTCAATTCTGACTTCTCTACGGATACTCTTGCATCCGCAAACTTGAGCTAACTTCATCGATACCAGAGTCATGCTATCAAATTTATTGACAACCAATCGATTTGGAGCTAAAAACCTTTTGATCGAACACCGGCGAAATGTAAGATGTCTTACGCTTTTCCATCGATACTTGCATGCGTTGTTCCGTTGCATCCGACGAGTCTATCAGCTTACTCGAAATACTCACGGAGCTTATTATTTATTGTAAAACCTTCTTCAATACTTGCAGATGACTACAATCAAAGATTATAAAGTCATACAGATGACGCACTGCATACACGAAAAATTGTTGTATGGCGGGTCGTATTGGTACAGCGCGCCATATGTTTGGATCTAATTTCTCATGTGGGCACATCGCCCGCCGGTACCATGAAGCTAGTGAGCAAAAGTTTCTGTTTTTTGTTCTCAATGCGTCATCTGTATGACTTTATAATCTTTGCTACAATCTACTTATTTGCTGCCTTAAGCGGCGGTACAGTCCGGAATCAACCTGAGCCTCAACCAACTTGCCTCTCAAAGTAGACCGGTGCCTACCAAGGTTGATTATTACAACTACTCCGTCCGAAGTTTGGCTGGGAATCGAAAGTCATAACATTGTGTTCCATTCGCTCTCCATGTCCTAGCCATCTGAAACGTCAAATTCGAAATTTTAAATATTCGTCTTCGTAGCACGTCAACGCAAACGGGACCAAGGATGTCTTCTGCTTTTGATACGGCCCATGCTTCAGCGCCGTAGCGCATAACTGGGATGAGATTGGTCTTGTAAAGGATCCAAATGCTAGTTCTAGTGAGGGCTTTACTGCTAAATTGTCTACTTAGCCTGAAGAAATGGCGGTTGGCAAGAGTATACTTGGCCTTACCCTCATTTACAGCTCTACACATTTTTGCCGCTTCCTTCTGTATACAAGCAAACCTATGACATCACGTTGGGACGGACAATATCGTCGTCGTATGCCAATTGTTGCACCGATTTATGGATGTTTTCGAGTCTGGTGTTGGCTCGGGAGTTTTGCACAATACTCTCAAAAAGTCGGACGTTAGTACATCGCATTGGAGGAAATGTTTTCTGTTATCGACTGTGTCCGTGAAGTCATTTCCGACCTTGATTCAGCAGGGAACAGTCTCCATCGTCAGCCTGCACATACGGACGATATTGGTCGGTATACCAAAACTAGACATGGCTTGGAATAGTTCGTCTCTATAAATGCTGTCGTATCCGGCTTTGAATCCTATGAATAGGTGGTGGGTATAGATTTGGACTTTTTTGCTTGATCTGCCAAAGTGTGAAAATTTGATCGGTTGTGGACTTTCCTGGCCTAAAACCGCACTGATAAGGGCCGATCAGGTTGTTGTTTATCGATTTCAGGTCTTTACATATCACGGCAGATGGATCTTGTAAGTGATGTTGAGGAGACTTATGCCTCTGTAGTTAGCGCAGTTCAGAAAGTCTTCTTTTTTGTGCATCGAGCACTAGATGCTGAGGTTCCATTCTTCACGTAACATTCAACCAACCCATAAGTATGGTTGGTTGAATGTTACGTTCCAAATCTTGTCCTACATCCTTGTTATCCTCACTTCACTTAGGTCGGGTGGTTGGTATTTTTCGCTCTCGTCGCCAATACTGAATTGGAGATGTCAGGGTCCATATTGTTTGGGATCCCCCTTTTTACTGTTCGTCGAAATTATTTTTCACTTATCCGAAAGGGTAAATCCTGTATCCCTTAAAAAGTCTAAAAGGGTGGATTTAATTATTATAAACTACTTCTGCCATTTAGCAAAATGTTCTTCCGGACATGCCAGAAGCACATCTTTGAGGCTTTTACTATTTGGTTATCGCTGCTAAAACTTGTTCGCATCGTTTATTGAATCATGACTGGCTGGATCCTGCTTCCTAATAAAAGTACCTACCATACCCAGATTAAAGATTTCGGTTCTGCAAGAAATGATATAGCAAAACGAGAAAGTGAACCTTAAAAGTCTTCTGAACTAAACTTGGTTAGTTGCTTAGTTTTCCATAAACCTCGCAGCTGATCTTGTTTCCTTGGTGTTAGTTTTAATATGTTATGTAAGGTTCCTAATAGCGCAAATATTGTGTTCCTATAATTTTCTGGAACTTAAATGAAATTTATCAGAAGTATCGCACCCCATATTGCATCCTTGGGTCCAGATGGATCTTATTTTTTTATTTTTTTCCAAGTTTAATTTTTTTTTTTCTTATTGAGTGTCATGACAATCCCAGCCCTACCAAATGCTCAGTCGCTAACTATCCGTTTACCCGAAAAAACTGCGACTTATACTGCGTTGCCTGCGCAATGCGGATCTCCGTATAGGTGTAGCGACATTCTCTGTCACCCGTGGGAACCAACATGAACACAACTAAAAAAAAAACCTGGTCTGAGCTAAGTAGGCAACTGTGCAAAAGTAGGAACTCCGATGGTTGCTGAGGTCGCATCTGTGCCCGGGGAAATGAGTACGACAATGGTTCTTAAACTTATACCCTTTCTAACCGCCCTAAAAGAAATCAACCGGGTGCTCGGCTTTAAGCTCGCAACGATAAGCTATCAGTATTGGTTTATCCACTTCTCAGACCCATACCCTGGTCCATCATATTGGTAAAACCTGTTGGAAACATAGTGGATACTTGTGCCCATAAAAGTCATACCTCTATGGCTGATAGTACCTTCGAGCCATCGAATAGTCCGATACATAGCCAAGAGATGCGAGGGGAAGGTACATATCCATCCTTACTCTGAACCAAAGAGCTTTCACCAAATGGTTCCGCCTAAACCATTAACAAACCAACCGTCCTCCAGCACTAAGCAGGTATGTACATTGTACACCCTGCTGAGGCTACCTACAAAGGTAAACGGGCACAAAAATAATTGACCGTATTAAACATATTCCGACCGCAGATCGGACTGTAAGACAAAACTCGACCTAATATGAGCTGTGCTTCAGCGTATCGGTAGCTCCTCTGAGGACAGCACATTCAATAGGCAAAGGTCGGTGGAAGACTATAAGAGGACTGCCAACCTCTCGCTTTTCAGAATCCCTGATAGTACGTTTAGTCAGATGTAGAAAGTTCATCTGGAATTCGGGGTAATTGACCCACTGCAGGATGACCCAGATGCGGGATGACCCAAATGGAGGCATAAGACCGAAAATGAAGGAAAATAGAAGTCTTCAGCTTCCTCCAAATCCTTTGCGACCACCCGGCCTCTGCGCTCAATTGCTCTAGGTCCTTATCAGCAACATCTAAAGAGAATTGCTTGCCCATACCAGTGTTCCAAAGATCTATACATATGAGAGTGTCCAGGCAAGTGATGAGGTCAGCTGTCATATGATGGTAAGTCTTGTCATAAAAAAAAAACATCTTCACCAAATCGGTGCGTATAAGTACCTAACCGTACCTCTTTCAATGAAATGTCAATCCGACAAGTGTACATCCAACGTCTCCATCTGCAACTCATCTTAAATTGAGTAACTCCATCTCTGGAAAGCCTCGCTCAAGTACAGTTACAAAGTCAATTCGAAAGCCCATTATCAGGCCACTATATAGCGAGCATGTACACCGCCGCGCATACATATAACAAGCCTGAGCCATTCATTGAGGACATACGCCAAACACATTCCACCCGTAGCATACACGAATCCCAAATGAGACGCGCCTCCAAAAAAAAAAAAAAACGAAACACCAGCGCATCACTTTATATACCCATTCGGGCAGTGCGTCGGCATACTCCCGATACCTAATGGGATCAGCGCTTAACTGAAAGGATTCGCCACTGACACATCACGCAGGCTGCGTTCCGATTGCGCGTTTAAATTTGCATTTAAACTCGCACGTCCTTCATCATTAAGTTAAAATGCGTGATATACGCAGGAGAGGAAATTTGTATCCTCGTTCAGATTTGGAGTGTGTGCGTTGCATTATTGGTGGCATCCATTGCAATGAATTCGGCCGCAGCCTGATTAGGATGTCAGAGCGAGATACTTAGTAAGTGCGAGAGAGTGCAGCACTCCCAATCCCAACCCTAATGACAATTTGATTGACACACCAGCTACCAATGTCCGCTCCTTATCCGTCTGCGCGCCCGAGGTTGATGGCTTTTAAGACAGCGCCTGCAGCAGGCTCCCGGTGAGAGAAAGAGACCAACATCGCCATAAGTGCATTTTTTTTTTGTTTGCCCCGCTAGATTACACAAGTATCCGCGCAAAGGCTCACCGCTCAACGCACTGAATTTCATGGATTAAGTGAAGGCTTAATTGACTGATCTAAGTCGTAGATTTATCTACCGCCGCGAAGAGGAAGATGGATTCTGTTTTTTTTTTTTGTCCTCTTTTTGCGTTTTACCTTGAGCACTTTTTATGGGGCACTTGGATGTTGGGCGCGCGCAATCCTCATCAGCTGGAGCGGTCCAGCCAGCCGGACAAATTCATCCTTTGAGCGGCGCGTGCATTAAACTTAGATTATGATGTTAACTCGCCGACGCGTACGGTTGGTTGTGTTATTGTGTGATTGTGGGGGCTGGTAATTGCTCAATTTAATGGATCCTAAGAGCGGCCTGAAGCTTAAGCCGGGGAATTCGCAATGATTACGGTTTTATTTTCAACGGAGGCGGGACGGGTAAGGGCGCTGGCTAAGGGAGGAGGTTAATGCGAAAATGCGCCTTCGATGGGAATTTTATTGCATCGTATGGTAGGCTAGCGCTAGTGCGGATTTAAAAGCCGCGAGTATACGATAAAAGTGCTTTGATAGGGAGCCTTGACGATGTGCGCACTCATTAAACAGCGCAGCCGATGGATTTCCACTTTATGAAGTGAGGGATTGATTTAAGCCCAGGCTATCGGTTTCATTTCCGTTTCGAGTTTTATTGGATGTGTCTGACTGGAAGAGATAATCAAGGCATGTTGAGGGGATAGGCATTTGAGATGATAATTTCTGGATGACTTTATGACAAAATGACTGGAATGGCGAATTAAGAATTCGTTGGGGGTATTTTTACGTACCTAGCATAGTCGCGGTTGAGGCTGGATTGTGTGAGTGGGCTCCATTTAGTGACATCTGCCAGTGAAAAGGTTTTATGCCTCAGCAAGTTACCTGTCTATAGTCACTTTTTTTATTGATTTGGTCGGCAGGTTCTAGGCCGGGTTGGTTTAGATCAGGTTGGGACATAAAGTCTGCAAGATCTTGACAAGACATCAGTTTTCTAATCTTTGAAAACTAAGGGCTGTAGTTGCAAATGTTCTGAGCCCTTCTGACTCAGGTTGGGACGCAGAACCTACAAGATCTTGGAAAGACATCTGGTTTCTAAGACTTGAACCATACTAAGAGCAGTAGGTGCGAACGTTCTTAGTCCTAACGACTCGGGTTGGGACACAAAACCAGAAAGATCTTTGAAAGCCTTCTGGTTTCTAAGATTATAACCATGCTTAAGGCTGCTGGTCAGTCGCTTTTCGAGCAAGAAATCTGTTTTCTAAGATTTGAACCATATTTAGGGCTGCAGATGTGAACGTACTAAGCCCTATCGACTCAGGTTGGGACGCAGAACCTTAAAGATCTTGGAAAGACATCTGGTTTCTAAGACTTGAACCATACTAAGGGCAGTAGGTGCGAACCTTCTTAGTCCTACCGACTCGGGTTGGGACACAAAACCAGAAAGATCTTTGAAAGCCTTCTGGTTTCTAAGATTTTAACCATTCTTTAGGCTGTTGGTCAGTCGCTTTCCGAGCAAGAAATCTGTTTTCTAAGATTTGAACCATATTTAGGGCTGCATATGCGAACATACTAAGCCCTATCGACTCAGGTTGGGACACAGAACCTGCGAGATCTTGGAAAAACATCTGGTTTTTAAGATTTAAACCGTAATAAGGGCTGTAGTTCACTCCAAGACATCTGTTTTCTAAGATTTGACCATACTAATGGCTGTACTTCACTTTATATAAAGCTTTTCGAGCAAGACTTCTGATTTCTAAGATTTGAACCATACTAAGGGCTGTAGGTGCAAACGTTCTAAGTCCTTCCAACTAAGTCTGTCAAACAAAACCTACAAGATCTTGGATACATCTGGTTTCTAAGATTTGAACCGTAGTAAGGGCTGTAGTTCACTTCATATAAAGCTTTCTGTGCAAGACATCTGTTTTTTTTTAAGATTTAAACCCTTTTTAGAGCTATAGGTGCGAACGTTCTAAGTCCTACCAACTTACTACCGAGCCGTATTGAGTTTGAGAGATATATCCGATAGGAATGACAAGGGAATTTGTTGTAATCTTGTTAACCTTATGTCGTTCTTTGCTTGGATCAGGTTGCGAATCGTGAGCAAGATGTTATTGTCACTTTCGTAAGCAAGTTGTACTATCTTCTCATGCTACCTGGAGACTATAATGCTGTCCAAAAATTTGTCAACCAAGTCCTCCAGGAATTTTTTAAAAAGAGAACCCGAAGACTCAGTGGCGCAGAGGTTAGAGCCTTGAACTACTGCTGAAGGAAGCTGGTTCTGTCGTAAAATGCTTTAGTCAACTCACCTGTTGGGATTCGGCATAAATTTGTAGAAACCTCCGTTGTACATATAATATGTGTGCGCACAAAAAGATAAGTCCAAACGAATGTGGTAGCCGTGGAGAAACTTGGTTTAGAGGTTAAAGAAGGTTTGGCTAGGTCATAGTGGCACACTTAGATCAGAAAAGGTCTGTTGTGGTACCACGTGGATCTGTTGACTTTTCCTAATATTTGTTTCTCAAAATGAGCCATTCCGGGGTAAGTGTAAAGCGGATACAGTTTCTGATATTAAACTTAGCCAAGAGAAGACGTCTTTAGCAGTATTGTCGGAAAACATAGCCTCCACGACAACATGTCTGGTAACGGACTTATGCTAATTCCACTACAGCCAGCACACTGTATCCTCACCTCGATCTCCATAAGGGAACATGGCGATCCCCAGATCAATGAACGGTCAATCAAATTGATCACATTGCGATAGACAAGAGGCACGCATCCAATATTTTGGATGTCCGAACATTCCGATGAGCTAACATCAACTCGGACCACTACCTTGTTGTAGCCAAGGTAAGAATCCGTATATCCACCACGCCACAAAATTCCAGAAATACTGTGAAAAAGTTTAACGTCGAAACGCAAGAGACCGCCAAGATCTTTGCGCAACGCGTATCCCTTAACCTCTCGGTTAACACCATACCACAAGCATCTAATATCGAAGAACAACGATGCCAACAAGCCATTAGAACAGCCGCAACTGTTGTGCTAGGTTTCTCACGCCCACCAGCAAGAAGCCCCTGGTTTGATTAGGAATGCTGGCAGATGCTAGCAGCCAAGAACGATGCCTTCAAGGCTAAGCTGCAGGTGAAGACGAGAGTTGCCATTGAGCGCTATAGGCTGAGAAGAAGTGAAGAACACTGGCTTTGCAGAAAGAAGAAAAAGAGGGAGAAAAGCGCGTGATCGAGGATATAGAGAGGTGCCACTCCAGAAACGATGTTCGCAAGTTTTACCAAAGTGTAAAACGTCAATGTCAAGGATATAAGGCTGGAACAGAATCCTGTCGAGATGAATAATTAAATATCGTAGTTGAGACACAGTCGATGCTAAGGATATGGCAGAACCACGTCTGCAGACTCTTAAACGGCAATGACGAACAACGTTCCGCTGTAAGGCAGAACGAACCTTTCAATATTGCCGACGACAGCGAATACTACCAACCATCCGACCTGAGTGAGGTGAGGATATCAATATCTAAACTCAAGCTTAAGAAGGATATCGGAAATGACGCTTTATAAAGCCGGCGAAGATGACTTGGTAAGTAACATCCATCAACTCATAAGCTAAATGTGATCGGATGAAAGTGTGCCTTTAGATTGAAACTACAGCATCGTTTGCCCGACCCACAAAAAAGATGACCCTCTGAACTGCGCCAACTACAGACGCATAAGTCTCCTCCACATCGCCTACAAGATCCTATCTGCGGTAACAAGTGAACGCCTGAAACCCTTTACCAACCTAATCGGCCCTTATCAGTGAGGCCTTAGACCAGGAAAGTCCACAACCGATCAAATTTTCACACTTCGCAGATACTGGAAAAAAACGCAAGAAGTCCAAATCGATACCCACCACCTATTCATCGATTTCAACGCCGCATACGACAGCATTTATAGAGACGAACTATACACAGCCAGGTCTAGTTTTGGTATACCGCCCAAACTCGTCCGTTTGTATAGGGTGACGATGGATAACTACCCCTGCAAGGCAATACAGTAGTAAAGCACTCACTCGAACTACTAAGGAGATCCTTTATAAGACGCTGATCATACCAGTCCTGCTCTACGGCGCTGAAGGATGGATGGTATCAAAAGCGGATGAAGAAACGGTCGGTTCGAGAGGAAAATTCTTCCAAAAATCTTCGTTTGCGTTGACGGGCTATGGAGACGAAGATTCAACCAAGAACTATACGAGCTGTACAGCAACATGCCAATGGTCAAAATGCTCCGCATAGGAAGATGGCTAGGATATGTAGAACGAGCGGACACCAGAGACAGACACCGGCTTGCAGAGTCTTCGCTTCCTAGCCAGACGTCGGATGCAGTAGAGGAAGACCTCGCCCTAAGTGTCGCGCATAATTAGAAACCGACCTCAACCAACTTGGAGGCGATTAGTTAAGTATCGGGCTAACTGGGAGTCTTGTTGGTTGATGACCCGGTTCCTTCCGGACTGTAGCTCCCCTTAAGTAAGTAAGTAAGTAAGTAAGTAGGTATCCTGGTGGACCACTGGACTTAGTGTTCTGGCGAACAACTGCAAACACTTTTAATAATCCTCAACACAACAATCGCAGACGGTAATAATCATACAAATGGCACTCCAAACTCAATTATCCTTTCAAATCTGTTCACAGTGGCTCAAGAAGACCTTCACGCCAATTACGCCTCTTATCAAGTATTCATTCACTTCTTTGAGTACCCACCTTTGAGATAATTCCATACCCAACCATCTCCCTAGGTATCCCAGCAATCTAAATCATCGCTGCTCCAACATCGACCCATCCTGTCCCGCTCCCCATCACCGACCGACAAAACCTAATCCCCATTAGCTCAGTGATTACAATAAACATGTTTACTAAGTACCTACTTCGTCCTTTTTGGGTGGCAACTCTTTAAGATGAAAATTCCTAGACCTGGGCGCAGCGTGCACATTCCAGTGAATTCTTGCGAAATGGGAAATTGCTCATCACAGCGCGCTGTCCAATTGTCGAACTCTCTCGAGGGTACTACTCAACTTTCTATCCAACAAATTGGACTGCCAGCTAACTACCTTTCAACCGCGCCAGCAGTGATTTGTGCGTGCACTTTTAAGGGCACACTCAGACAACAAAACCAACATCAGACATCAAACAACAAAAAAAAATCCGCATGGCACACCGCACATTTATTTTTTTTTTTTATTTTTTTTTTGCATCTTTGGCAGTGAAACGGACGGACAGAAAAAAGCAAATCTATCCACACCGCAATTGGATCGTAATGGACCATCATGCAGTTGTTGGTTGCAATTGCAATTGGCATGGCCAAACTCGTTACTTCTGCGCAAGAGGATGTTTTTGTTTTTTTTTTCTGTTTGCGCATGCGCGCATGCGTCTGCGGCGGAGATGGATTATGAGCACGTTATTTTGTCATCATCATTAACGTACCGCGCGCACTCAGTGCGGCGGATTGACTTAGTGAGTGGCTGTGTAAGTGGCAGTCATTTCTCCAGAGAGAAAATTATTGAAATCACTGAGGTTTTTATTTTTGACGCAGCCATCTAAATCATCTGGGCAAGTTGGCGCGCAGCTCTGAGTTAAACTTTTCCCAAAGTGACCGGTGTATCTGCTTGTTGGCCATCAAGTAAATGAGTTCGCCTCTCTGCCAATCAGACTGTCAGCCCGGCCCATAATTGACGATTCGCTATATCAGTCGGAGCTGGCCAATCAGTCGGTGTGCCGATTCGCGAGCTCGTACTTCGGCGTCCGCGACATGAATGACAAAATTTGTTCGTCATTCCGAGATGCTCGAGCGCAACAACTGGTAATCAGTATGCGCAAACGAGCGACCAGCAGTAGCTACGAAGTGACACTTTCCGAACACAGAGGGTGCACGTGACTGGCGATCGGTATGGCAGACATAGACATGTCACGTCAGATGTGCTGTGTGCAGTACTGGTGTAGCGGTTTGCCCATCTATGGCAGCATACCACTGCGATGACGAGAGCAACGCCACAACGTGCCACTAAATATCGTTCAGTCACATTTGAACTTGATCCTGATTGTGGCGCGCGCAGCCGCAGCAGCAATAACTTGGCTTACAACTCAGTCTTCGCGGAGAGTGTCGCTCTGAGACTGGGTGAACAAAAACGCCAGGCTAGCGAGTCTAGCTGGTGCTGCTGGTTATGCATATTATGGGGGGACTGCGCAGCGATGCAACCAGACACGATTTGTTGTGAGCTTACGTAGGTTGGTAGTTCATGTGGACATGGTCGTTGCAGGCGAAACCCAAATCGCTTGGCAAGGTCCAACGATGATAATCAATTTGTACGTGGAAGATATGGCACGAGCATGAGGACCGGAGGAGTTGAGACTTTGAAAGTCGCAAGTGCACTAGGTTTTAAAAAAAGTGTTTGTCTCTTAGGTTTTGGGATAAAATCCGTCGGAGATAGGGATCTGGGTCTTGTCAGCGGTTCGAGTGGAAGACGGTTCGTCATTGGTTCTGTGGTGAGGATGATGATTGATACTCACGTTCCGGAATGAGTTTAATGGAACATTTGACCAAATACGACTGCTAAAGGAATTCGGCGATGCATATGAGCACATGGTCATCGTCAGGCGAAACCTAAATCGCCTGCCAAGGTCCAACGATGATAATCAATTGGGACATGGAAGTTATAGCACGAGCATTAGGACCGGAGGAGTTGAGACTTTGAAAGTAGCAAGTGCACTAGGTCCAAAAAAAGTGTTTGTCTCTTAGGTTTTGGGATAAAATCCGTCGGAGGTAGGGATCCGGGTCTTGTCAGCGGTTCGAGTGGAAGACGTTTCTTCATTTGTTCTGAGGTGAGGATGATGATTGATACTCACGTTCCGGAATGAGTTTAATGGAACATTTGACCAAATACGACTGCTAAAGGAATTCGGCGAGCACATGGTCATCGGCAGGCGAAACCTAAATCGCCTGGCAAGGTCCGACGATGATAATCAATTGGGACATGGAAGATATGGTACGAGCACTAGGACCGGAGGAGTTGAGATTTTGAAAGTCGCACTAGGTCCAAAAAAAGTGTTTGTCTCTTAGGTTTTGGGATAAAATCCGTCGGAGGTATGGATCTGGGTCTTGTCAGCGGTTCGAGTGGAAGACGGTTCGTCATTGGTTCTGAGGTGTGGATGATATTTGATACTCACGTTCCGGAATGAGTTTAATGGAACATTTGAGCAAATTCGACTGTTAAAGGAATTCGGCGATGCATATGAGCACATGGTCATCGTCAGGCGAAACCTAAATCGCCTGCCAAGGTCCAACGATGATAATCAATTGGGACATGGAAGATATGGCACGAGCATTAGGACCGGAGGAGTTGAGACTTTGAAAGTCGCAAGTGCACTAGGTCCAAAAAAAGTGTTTGTCTCTTAGGTTTTGGGATAAAATCCGTCGGAGGTAGGGATCCGGGTCTTGTCAGCGGTTCGAGTGGAAGACGTTTCTTCATTTGTTCTGAGGTGAGAATGATGATTGATACTCACGTTCCGGAATGAGTTTAATGGAACATTAGACCAAATTCGACTGTTATAGGAATTCGTCAAACAGAAACACTCAAGAGGATTCAGGCACAAGCGGAGGATGAGAAAGAATAAACAGATGTTTGGCTACGTATTGACTTCCGTTAGTTTTTAAAGGTCGTATGTTCAGTTAAAGTGACTAACAGAGGCATACTAAGCCGGGCCTGGTCTTTTACAACTTGCCACTTGGTTTAATTTCCTATCTAGAAATAAAGGAGGCACAGGTTAAAACTGTGTTGCAGTGTGTCCAAACCGAAAGTGTTCTTTCGATGGAAAGGGTAGGTACAACGAAAATGACGAGCTGACTCCTGTTAAGCTCTTGCATAGGTCATCCGCGTTAAGGCCAAGTCATTTTGCATTCGTTGCCGAGCATGATGATACACAGACTGACGATGTTGGGCGGTTGCCGACCATAATGATACACAGACGGACGAGTTTGGGCGGTATACCAAAACTAGACATCGCTCTGTGCAGTTCGTCTCTATAAATGACGACAGCATGCGGCGCTGAAATTGATGAATAGGTGTCGGGCTCAGTGGCGCAATGGTTGGTGCGATGAACTGCCGCGCAGAAGGTTTGGGTTCGATTCCCAGCTGAAGCAACACCTAAAGATTTTTCACTGACCCTCCTCTCGTGACGACCTGACAAATCATCCGAGTAGTATCAACAAGAACTTCGGAGTCGATATTAAACAAGAACTACACACGGACACATGTGTTATTTTAAGAAAGCTAGGCCCTGGATACTAACGAGCCTGCTGTTCCAATTAAAAAAAAATAAATCCGCCAGTGAGTGAAATGAGCTTAGCCGGTCATAAGCATTTGGTTCCAAAAATCGGGTTCAGTGTCAACCTTTTGACTGACTGTTTGGTGATACTCCAAGCGATATGGACGGTCTATTGACCAATGCAAATCATTCTTTAAAATGCGCCGTAAGGTGGTTCCACTGACGTAGTTCTACTGATATAAATCCACTGATGTAGTTCCACTGACGAAGTTCCACGGATGTAGTTCCACGGATGTAGTTCCACTGAAGTAGTTCCACTACATTGTTCCACTGACGTAGTTCCACTACAAAGTTCCACTGACGTAGTTCCACTGACGTAGTTCCACTGACGTTGTTCCACTGACGTAGTTCCACTGACGTTGTTCCACTGACGTAGTTCCACTGACGTTGTTCCACTGACGTAGTTCCCCGGACGTAGTTCCACTGATTTAATTCCACTGACGTTGTTCCATTGACGTAGTTCCACTGACGTTGTTCCACTGCCGTAGCTCCACTGACGTAGTTCCACTGACGTTGTGCCACTGACGTAGTTCCACAGCTAAGCGATGTAATGATATGACACATGTGGGTTCTTGGCAACACTCTCTCTCTTACCACTTTAAGCAGTTTATTGGGAAGTCTTGAGTCTTGGGTATCTATAACGAATGTCGACGATCTCCTACTTTGCATGATCAAACAATATCGGCACCAAACGACAAATACTGCTGTCAGACTGGTGCTTGTTGGCCACAATATTTTCGAAGATACGCACGTTGAGTTAACACAACTGAAGGAATATATTTAAAGGACATCGTCACTGTTTTAGTGTGAAGCGATTCAAGGTTGAAATTCTATCGAATTGACGTTACAAACATCAGTCTCCTCAAGCCGACAAAAAAGATGGCACACCCTGTACATATTGTACAACATCACTGCAAATATTTTCCAAATCCTCTCATTAACCCAAAACCAGAACAAGTTCAATGAAGTCATCCTCCGAGCCTCGCTAGCCCAATTTCCCTTCGATGCCATGTCGGACGTCAAACTGACAGGTTCACAGTAGGGGTACAACCTTTTCAAAATGCCTTCCAAAAAAAAAACAGCGATGCCGCTTATGACCCAAATCCAGTGAAACCCTGTGCTTTGCATTCCCCGCATGTCCAAATTCTAGACACTTCTAGGTCAGCATTTGACATATACCCTCAAAAAACAACAGAACTCCCCAAATCTTCCTCCAACTGAGATTTCACCTCCTTTCTCATCGCCACACAGTGTAGCATACCATTCCCGCATCGCAGTATAGAATGCCACTGCTGGCTACTTAGCACTCTTCCGCGAACAAGTGGTAGTTATCCTTTTTCGTGAATTAATTCCGTGCCCGAATGACGTCCATAACAGCTGTGTGCATTCCCGCAACTGTTTAACAGTTTGCCAAAATGGCATTCCAGCACACAGCACAATACAACAACTCGAGGCGACAATAAATGTTTTGTCATTGTCATCTTGTCCGCGTCGTCGTCGTCCGCGTCGTCGTCGTCCGCGTCGTCGTCGTCGACGTTGTTGTTCATGTGTTCCTGTGTTCCTGTGTCAGCATTTTTTTGCGACCGATCAAAATGTCATGTTCTCACAAAAATTCCAGCCCATAGCCAAGACAATGCGCAGAACACGACAAATTGAAACTTTGTGTGTCGCTGCCGGAGAGGGTGCCCCTGGCCGAGTCTTCTTGGCCCCTTCCCGGGCCCGCTGCACAGCAGTTGCAACAACACATATCCCAACCAATATTCCCGGAAGTCGGCTATGCGAAATTACGCGAGAATATTTCGAGGCAACATCGGGATAGGAAAAAAAAACCAACAGCCCCCGTCTTTCGAGTGTTTGACGCTTGTAGCAGTTATGGTTGGCTGTCGTTGGGTTTTTTTTTTTTAGCCTCTTCTCTGCTTAATTACGCGCAGGTCTGGCCGCCGCGGAGAGGAGCGAATCCCTAACTGCATCTTGGTGGAGAAGAAATTCCAAAGATTTGCCATTTTTCACTGCGGGCCGATGGTCGATGGAAAAAATCGTCAACTCTCTGACGATGGAATTCGAAGTTGGTAATGTCGCTGCGCGCTGATCGTCGTCGTGCATCCATCCATGGTACACCACTCTCAGATGGCGTAGAACAATGAGATACACTACCCTTTTGGAGGGAGCCTCCTATATGCCCAGAGACACCTATATACGACGTTGTCGTCAGAGAGTATAGATCATTTAATCGCATCCGTAATAACGCATCTGCAGCGTTACTGATGGTGGACGATGGACGGTGAAGTGGCGATGGAGTCCGGGGGCTGCTTTACGCGCACTGTACGCCTCGGCTTATGGAGTTGTAGAGTAGAGTGCCCGGAATGACCGAGAAGCAATTAACAAACATCTCAGAAATCACTTGGCTACCTAAAAAGGATCGTCAAAGTTATGAACACAGAGCACAACACACAATCGATGCTGTTGTGGGCATAGCTACTGTACTGCGGCTGCAGCTACTGCTTGTGCTGTTGCGCTGTGACTCACATGGACTTGGACAAAGAATAGGACTCGAATGGGCCGTGCAAAAAAGGGTACGATACATTATTGGCAGCAATGTCAAGAAATGACAACATTCCGTTGGTCCGATTGCCTTGTTGGATGTTGGTCGTCGGTTGCTTGATGCCTCGTTCTCATTGTTTTTTTTTTTTGCGCTCGCAACGTCGATGATGATGGCCAGGATGATTATGATGATGATTGGACAGTGAGAAAAAGAATGAGTATTCGATGGAATGGCCGGAACCTATATGGTCGTGCTGAACTTTGTCTTTTTAAGGTTGTGCAGCTTCCTATGTCTTATTTTCATCGACGGGGCTATAATTTGAATCGAAGGAACATAATCCACTCACTTTATTGCAGTACTTGTCGTTCGTCGTTAAGTGGCGCTGCAGTCCGGAATGAACCTGGGCCTCAAGCTAAATGCCTCTCCAATTAGCCCGATCCTAAGCTAACTGCTTTCAGTTGCGCACTCCAAGTTGGTTGGGGTCGGTTTCTACTTCTGTTTCGATTTCTTGCGTTTTTTCCAGGATCTGCCGAAATTTGAAAATTTGTTTCGGCAGATTGGATCTTGTAGTCGATGTTGAGGAGACTCATACGTCTGTAGTTGGATAAGTTCAGAGGGTCTCCTTTTTTGTGTATCGAGCAAGCGATGCTGAGGTTCCATTCTTCAGGCATACTTTCTTCCAATCAGATTTGGCTCATGAGTTGGTGGATGTTATTTAGCAAGTCATCTCTGCCGGCTTTATAAAGCTCAGCAGAAGGCCGCCATTTCTGGCAACCTTGTTAAACTTGAGTTTATATATTTCTATCCTCACTTCACTCAGGTCGGGTGGTTGGCAGTTTTTGCTGTCGTTGCCAATACCGAAAGGTTCGTTCTGCCTGACAGCGGAATGTTGGTCGTCATGGCCAATAACAGTCTGCAGAAGTGGTTCTTCCTCAGCATCGACTGTGTCTCAATTACGATATTTCCTTGTTCATCTCCACAGGATTTTGTGACAGCCTTGTATCCTTGGTTTTGACGTTTTACACTTTGGTAAAACTTTCGAACATCGTTCCTGGAACGGCACCTACTTTATCCTCGATCGCGCGCTTTTCTTCCTCTCTTTTCTTCTTTCTGAAAATCCGGTGTTCTTCCCTTTTTCTCTGCATATAGACCTCAACAGCAGCTCTCGTCTTCACCTGCAGCTTAGCCTTGTAGGCCTCGTTCTTGACTGTGAGTATCTGTCGGCATTTTTGACAAACGAAGGATTCTTGCTGGTAGGTGCGAGAAACTTAGCACATCCGTTGCGGCTGATCTAATGGCTTCTTGGCATCGTTGCCATTGTTCTTTGACATTCGATGCTGGTGGTATGGTGTTAATCGAAAGTTTAAGGGATACGCGTAGCGCAAAGATCTTGGCGGTCTCTTTCGATTGCAGTCCTTCGACATTAAATGTTTTTACAGCATTTCTGGATCGTTGTGGCGTGTTGAATATCCGCATTCTTACCTTTGCTGCAACAAGGTTGTGGTCCGAGTCGATTTTAGCTCCACGGAATGTTCGGACATCCAATATACTGGATGCGTGCCTCTTGTCTATCGCAATGTGATCAATTTGGTTGACCGTTCGTTGATCTGGAGACCTCCAAGTCCCCTTATGGATATCGAGGTGAGGAAACCGTGTGCTAGCTATAGTGGCATTTCATTCCGTTGTGACTTCAATTAGCCTAAGTCCGTTGCCAGGCGTGTTGCCGTGTAGGCTGTGCTTTCCGTCAATACTGCTAAAAATGTCTTTTCTTCCTACTTTTGCATTAAAATCTCCCAGCACGATCTTAACATCGTGCTTCGGTAGTCGCTCATAGGTTTTGTCAAGGAGCTCGTAGAAGCAATCCCTAGCTATAACATCTTTCTCCTCCGTTGGAGCGTGAGCTCATACAAGGCTTATGTTGTCGAATTTGGCCTTGATACGGATTGCAATGCGTTCGCTAATGTTTCGGAAACATAAGACTTCTTGCCTAAGTCTGGCACATATAAAAAATCCTCATCCGAATAGTCGCTGATTCTGCTCACTGTAACACGGTCCGTAGTAGATGTCACAGTTTTTGACCCTCTTTTTGCCCGGCCCATCCCATCGTAGTTCCTTAATGGCAGTAATTTCTTCCTTGTAGCAGTTTGGGGCTTCCGCTAGTTGTTCGCTTGCCCCTCTCCTGTTTAATGTTCTCACATTCCAGGTGCAGATACGAACGTCGTTGCCCTTTTTTCTGTAAGCAGGGTCGTCAGCAATAAAATCCGTCCTCTCCGAGGCTATTGGTTGCTTCGTAACATAAAGTTTTTTCCTTGGTTGGGTAGTTCACCCAAAGCACAACCCCCAACCTGAAGGGCCAGTTCCAATTTAAAAGATACCTCTAGGCCACGGGGCCATCAGTATTCATTACGGAATTGAGCGCTCCCGTTGGCATTTTCGTTTATCCGCCACCATCTCTGTTCAAGGGGCCTGACTAACCCTTGAAATTTATAGACAACCTGTTGTCCGAATATGTCGGAGCAGCTTGTCTTGGTTCGCTGGCAGGGAATTCATTCCGTGCCATCCTGACCTGGCTGTTCATAGTGTTGCTGGTTTTCGTCGTGTTATCAACACTCGCCCTCATCGTTTAGCATGTCAAATCCGGTTGGAAGAGACCAGTATCCGATGGTTACCACTTGGACGTTAAAAATAAGAACTTGATGTGTAGTCAGAGTAACAACCACTTGGCGTTGCCAAGTTAAGGCAAATCAGAGTCTACCCTCGTTCTACAAACCCCAACCATCAACGCCATTAATATATTCTGGCAAAACGGTCACACTTTTTGGGCGCTTGGGGAATTTTTTTTTTTAATTTTAGGCGATTTGTCCAAAAAGTTAAACAAAGATTTTTCGAATACAAAATTTAAATCATAACATGTTATCCCCGGACGATTAGAATCATATATCGGTGAACGACTCTTCCGTGTAAGAAGTGGAGAGGAATACTCAAAGCTTAAAGAAAGTTAGGATTATCTGCGTGGCATAGACTCATGATATACCGAAGGAATTGAGATTTCGGAGTTCTCCTCAATTCTGAAATGTTTACTTCATTTCACACCAATCTGTGCCATTCCATCATTAGTTCACAGCAGTGAACATTGCCATGGTGCTTCACTGAAAGCATTTCTGACGACCGAATTTTGGACGAAATTATTTCAGAGTCTGAATTTACACATTAAAACCAATTACTAGTCAGCGATCCATTAGTTCTGATTAAGGGAGGGAATTAATAGTGTCTTCAAGTGTTACTCACCATTTTGGCTTCAACCAAAATGTCTTATACAGCGCACTTCCTGGTTCTAGCGCTGCCGTTGATCTTTTCGGCTAAGCAGCCACAATCACTATTCACGTGACCAAAATAACCCCTGAAAATTCCTCCTTTGCTGTCTGGAAAAAGTTGAACTGCTCTCAATTACTGCCACCATGGCTTTATGAAGGGTGTTACCTTTTCTACCCTTATCTACCCAGGCCAGTATACATTTGGAATGATGTCACTTCCTTGTGGGATGTCTTAACTTTCATAGCTTCTGCGGAATTCTTATCATATATACTTCATCAATAGATAAAGGTGTCGTAGATATTTGCTTCAAAACTTCCCTTGCCTCTAAAAGATAAACAACATGAGGGATACTGAAAAGGATAGCCCCAGGCTACAACAAAATTACAGTTCATGTGAAGTCATACTTGCTTTTAGTATCCATTTTAACAGAAATATTCCTCATAAGCTATGCCAAACCCCATCACAATGCAATGGCGTGTACGTGTCCTTCCGTAAGTACATACATCATCTTGTTCCTCGCATTTGCTTTCTACTCTTCTCCACAGTTCATCTGACAGCTGAATCCTTCAGAGTTGCATAACTTCCAACTATCTCAGGCTATCGCGTCGCAACCTCTGGAATCCTCGAAACAATGGAAAATGTTCCCTGTCATGCGTCGTCTTCATTTCCAGCACCAGGACAGAGACGATGACAAAATCAGAAATGTCTCAAGCAACATTACAACAACAACACTGCAATGGGTTGGAGGTAAAAAAAAAAAAAAAAACATAAAACCCTCCGCGTCCAGCAATGATTTTTCTCGCACTCTTGTTGCGATCGCAGAAATTATGAAAGGACATGCCACAGCCATTCCTCTTCAACTGTCAATGGCTTCGCGACCAACAATCGTTTATACATCTGCGCGCCGGCACTCTCCACACAGACGCACCGAGTCCGTCCGCTTATGTCTTATGATTTATTTTCTATAAATCAATTATTCCCCCAAAGGAGCACACATACTCCGCAGGTCGCCTTGGGTCGGTCGCCTTTGCCCATTTGGAGACACACTTGCGGCCAAAAGTCTGTGCTCGCTGAAATCTCACCGAATCATCTCATGCGCAAGAGGTGCTGCCAGCGACACACAATAGAGGACACTTTTGGAAGTCAAATGTGCATCTCTGGTCGGACGAATATCTATTGTTTGCAATCTTCCGAGCGGGATCCGGGATCCTGGGTGTATTTTCGCAATTACTCACATAACGGCCGAGGTGGACGTGGTCGCGGCGTCGTCCTGTAATTGCAACGGCCGGCTGAGATTCCATTTCTGGGAAAGACAATAGCATCGTACGCATCCGAAAAGCGACGAAAATGCGCGGTGATGCTGCCAGGAATTCGGAGTACTCGTCGGACAATAACTCAAAATTGGTCGCCACTGCGATCATGGTCGGCAGATTGTGAAGGAGCTGTTTCTGCCGTTTTGCCGACGGGGGAAATGGTGGTGGTCAAACGCACCATCGCTTCATCTTAGTTGGCGGTGATTCATCAGGCTATAGCCCCTCCATTCACAGCATAGCTATGACTTCATAGAATCTCACGGAAGACTCTTTACATGACCTGACATTGCTAGCATACAACCCGGTGGGGAGGGCAATTAGAGATTTACCACCTTACGGTGCATAAAGGTGAACACCTTGCGCAGTAGGTGTGGCGCGCAGTGCGGTACAGCTAATGTCGATATGCTAATACCGTTGGATAGGTTATTTAAATGCAAAACAGTTTCCCTCGGATTGTCTTAGTTCGCACCTAAACTGTGAGTAGCTATACAACTGCCTAGGGGTTGATTAATTACAGTTGACCTTCGGTTTCATCACGAACAGCGGAGACGGTGAAAGTAGGCAAGTGGTAGAATGTGCGCGCATGCGCTGTTGTATATTGGATGTTGCAGGTATTTCCGGGGCGAAATCCCAGTCGACACTTGCAGATATCCGAGTGGCACCTGTGCGCACACCAATTTGACAAATGCATCTGGGGCGTCAGTTGGAGAGTAAGCTGATAAACAGATAACGGTGTGTTATTAATTAGCTAATCATGGTCGTTAATCACACGTGGAACGGATTTCATTAAGCTCGACATTAATCAGGAATTCAGTTTTCAAGCCCGATTGTGGATAGCGGGTGCTGGCGCAACTTTGTATGTTGATGTGACAGTAATCTCTTGTGTACTTTGTATGCCTTACATGGTTAGGATTGGGTTTTTTTTTTAATTAATTTAGTGACAGCCCTATTTGCATATGTAATTGTTCAGCTGAAACAGATTAATTCGTTTCCAAATGCAGGTGATCTTGCAAGTGATTTGGAATGCTGTCGTGGGGTCGATCTAATTTTTCTTCACTTCAAGCTTCCATTGACAGGTTTGGATGAGCACCTACCTATTTTCTGATTCCGTATTGACATAAAGCCGATGGCAAGTATAAGGTGGTGACTTGCGAAAATACGGTGTCCTTGGTGTTGGAAAACAATTTAAAGGTTGACCTTAGAAACGGTAGGGAATCTAGCGATCGGTAGGGAATTTCCGTTGTAATAAACTTCTAAGGCTGCATTGACAATTGATGTTGTTGGAGGTCTTACTTCTTATTCTTCCTTGGTGGAGCTGTAAATACTGATAGACCGGTAGTTCTAGATGCTGAAAATGCTCTTCTGTAGCACAAATTTACTGTCCTTACTGACGATAGTTTAGACGATTCCATTGCAAGGACTAAACGCATGTTTAGTTCAGTGGCACCACAGTCCGGAATGACCTAGTATGCTTCTCTTTTTAGACCGATCCCTAACTAGGTTTGGTTGGTGGATCGATGCGGTAGTCGGTTGAAGTCTTCCTTCTCCAAACTGAGGTCAATACATACCCATTGCACATTGGTTTTCCACGTGTGTCGGTGGTTCCTTCATTTGTCCCGGTATTGTCTGTTGTTGTTAATCCTTTTCCAGTCAATCAGATGTTGTGTCAAACCTCAAAAGAGTAGAAAGAGGCATTTTGGATAGATCCGTGAGGTCATGGAAAAAGTATTTTCCTGAGGTTCTTATTCTTAATTGACTGAGTCATGACCAGTGGCATAGAAAGGTGAGGTCATCATCGTGTAATTCTTCATCACAGCAGCCTATACAAAGGACATCATCTATAAGATGCATTTTCACAGATTGTGGCTTTTGAGTAAGTTGTGTCCAGTAAGAATCCCAACAGATATCCTGTTTCTTTGAAGGATTCTGTGGGGTCTGGCTTTATCATACTAGGGCTACATCTTCTTGTATGTTTTACAGGTGGAGAGGTTGTTCCATTTGTTTTTGCTGATATCCAGAGTTTTCTGTCCACCCGTGATTTGAAGTCTCATAGAGGCGGTTTAACAGAATGGTCTGCCTGTTCAATGCTAGTAGCAGATCCTTTCCTCGCCAGTTCTTCATCCATTTCATTGCCCAGTATGTCTATACTCTATGTCTGGGGACCCAACAGAGCTTAAAATTATGTTGGACGCCAAGAACCTTTACAACCTTTTTATTTTTTTTAAAGAGCAGAGATTGCTTCAATTGCAGCCTGACTGTCATTAATGATGGTGATATCATCTGGTGGTATCGCTAGCATTGAGGTCGCTTTGGCTGCCTCTGCTACTGGCGATAGCTCCCCTTGGGAGACACTGCTTTGCTCAGGAAGACGAAAAGTGCTGTTCAGCTTTAGTGTGTTGGAAAACACTAAGTGTATATGGTTATGGTTTCTTGGCCCAATATTCCTCTCCCAATCTCTACTTGCAGCAGAATAGTCTTTGAGAGTCAAGGTGAGGCAGCATGTAGTCAGAGGATTCAGTTGAGCCCATGTGTCTGTTCAGAATTTGAGAGTGTTCTCCTTAATTTTCTAGCAGTTGAGCTGGCTGATGCTTAGTGCAGTTTGTGGTGGTGGTAGTAGGTTGAGAAAGATTTTCAGTCCTTTCAGCCGACACATAATATCCTTTATAGGACATTGTAGGCGATGTTAAGTAGACTTATATCAAGATCGGGGAAACGATACTGAGGTTACATTCTTCAGGCATACTTTCACCGGACCAGATTTGGCTTATTAGTTGGTGGATGCTACTGACCAAGTAATCTCCGCCAAGTCACTTTCTTTTTTCTGAAAACCCGATAAACTCCTTCCTTGCCAATTAAGCTCAATGGCAGCTGTCGTTAGCCTCGTAGCACCTGTTCTTGGCTGCGATCATCTGTCGGAAACCACAGGTTTCTTGCTAGTGGATGCGAGAAGCATAGCACACCCGTTACGGCTGATCATTAGCATCGTTGCCATTGTTCTTCGACATTCGATGTTGGTAGTATGGTGTAGATCGAGAGGTTAAGGGATACGTGTTCTGTGAAAGACTTGGTGGTCTCTTGCGATTGCAGTCCTTTGACATCAAATTTTTTCACAGTATTTCTGGATTGTTGTGGCGTGTTGGATATCCGCATTCTTACCTTTGCTGAAACAAGGTTCGAACATCCAAAATACTAGATGTATGCCTCGTAATCAATTTGGCTGACCGCTTGTTGGTCTGTCCCCTAATGGATATCGAGGTAAGGAAACCGTGTGCTGCCTATAGTGGCATTTAATTTCGTAGCGACGTCAATTATCCTAAGTCGGTTGCCAGGCATATTGTCGTGTAGATTGTGCTTTCCGAAAATACTGCTAAGGATGTCTTCTCTTCCTACCTTTGTGTTAAAATCTCCCAGCATGATATTAGCATTGCACTTCGGTAGTCGCTCATCAGTTTTGCCAAGGAGCTCATAGCTCGCAGCAGTCATTCGCAATATGACCTTTTTCCTCCGTCGGGGCATGAGCACATATAAAGCTCATGTTGGCGTGTTTGGACTTGATGCGGATTGTTATAATGCGTTCGCTAATTTCTTGGAAACATAGGACTTCTTGGCTAAGTGTGGCACTTATAACGAATCCTCATCCGAATAGTCGCTGTTTCTGCTCACTATAACACGATCCGTAGCAGATGTCACAGTTTCCCATCATCTCTTTGCCCGGCCGATTCCATCGCATTTCCTGGATATCAGTTATGTCTGCTTTGTAGCATTTTATCGCTAATATTTCGCTTGCACGTCTCCGGCTTAATGTTCTCACATTCCACGTACAGATTGAACGTAGTTGTCCTTTTTTCGTTTATCAGGGTCGTCAAAAATAAAATCAGTCCTTTCCGAGGTTATTGGTTGCCTCGTAACCTAAAGTTTTTTCAATGGGTGTGTAGTTAACCCAAAGCACACCCCCAAACCTGGACGGTCAGTTCCAAATTTATTAGATACCCCTAGGACACGGGGCCATCAGTATCCACCACGGGAATGAGCGTTGCCGTTTGCCTTTCGTTTCATCCACCACCATCTCTGTCAAAGGGGCCTGAATAGCCCTTGAAATTCCTAGAGAACCTGTTGTCCGAATATGTCGAAGCAGCTAGGTTCGCCTTGGAAAGCAGTCCGTGTATTCATTCCGTGCCATTCTGACCTGACTGTTTATAGTTTTACCCAACAGAGTCTAACAGCCATCCAAGATGCTTAAATGCAAAAAAAAATAGAGGGTCATCCACGTTCCCATTGATCTTAAGGGTTTTTCAATAAGAGCGCTACAAAAGTTTTTTTTTAAATAAAACAAAAACGGTTTTGGATATCAATGAAATTCTTTATTCCTGTGAAAGTACGTTCGATGCCATTACGTATGGAACTCGATTTCTTAAGCATGGCCACCACGGGCACGCTTGCAAAAGTCCAGACGCTGAACCTAATTTTCGACGGTTTTCAAGCATAAATCGGCCGATACTGCTGCAATTTCACGTCCGATATTCGTACGAAGTTCATCAATCGTCGCTGGCTTGTTGGCATAGACCGTAGACTTGATGTAGCTCCACAGGAAATAATCTAAAGGCTTCAAATCGCACGACCGAGGCAGCCAAGCGACAGGACCATTTCGTGAGATAACACGTTCTCCAAACTTGGTTTCCAATAAATTTATTGTGGCATTCGCTGTGTGGCTTGTGGCGTCGTCCTGTTGGAACCACATGTCCTCCAAGTCCATATCATCCAATTGGGCCCAAAAATATTCGGTTATCATTGACAGGGTAGCGATTCCCATTCACAGTAACGTGCCAGTCTTGATCATCAAGGAAGAAGTACGGCCCAATGACGCCGCCGGCCCATAAACCACACCAAACCGTAATTTTTTCGGGATGCAATGATGACTCATGGAGTACGTGTGGATTGCTGCCTGACCAATGCCGCATATTTTGTTTATTGACGAAGCCATTCAGCCTGAAATGAGCCTCATCGCTGAATATGATTTTTCGATGAAAATCCGAATCATTTTCAAGTTGTTGCTCAGCCCAATTCAAGAACATACGACGCTTCTGGTGGTCAAGCGGCTTCAGTTGTTGCGTCAATTTAATCTTGTAAGGATGTAGGCCAAGATCACCGACACAGGCCAAGGTCACAGAGATACCCAACGCTTGAGAACGACGTGTGAGAGACAAATTTGGGCTTTCTTCAACTGAAGCCTCAGCGGCAGCAATATTCTCGACACTACGGGCACTTCTTTGTCTCACTGGCACGGGAATATTATGTACTATGCCTGTGGATTCAAATTTTTCCACTAGACGTTGAATTGTTGATCTGCTAGGACGATTATGAAGACCATAAATTGGACGTAGCGCTCTTAACGTTGAGGCCACTGGCTCCGAATTTCGGTTGTAAATTTTAATAAATTCGACTCGTTGTTGGCTCGTATATCTTTCCACCATGAAATGGCAAACCTTATTGAAGAGAAATGTCAAAAGAGCGGCAAGAAATATGGCGTCGTTTGCTGTCCCTGTCGCTCAACTTTTGTAGCGCCCATGTTGAAAAACCCGATTTTAAAACTGGTCTGTACACCTTTTATATAACCATTCCTGTCCCGGTTAACATCAAAATTAACTGCTCAGCATTTGCGGTAACGATTCAAAAATGGCATGCTGTGAGGCATCTGCAGTAATATCGATAACGTTTGCATATTCCAGAGGCCTGGCAAATTTTCTCCTGATAATACCTTCCATGTTGACACCTACCCAACGCATTGATTGAAAAAATAAGATGGAAGCGCATTTATCTTCTGAAAGCCAAAGTACGCCATGTTTGGAAAATATCAGAGCTCTAGGCTGTTTTATAGAGCTCAAGGCTATGAATTCTCTCAATGGCGATCCTTTGGTCCATTTCTGACATTCATCTTCCCCTCATACTTGACCCAAAATTTGACAAATTTTCCATTCGCGAGCGCCTCCAAAAGAAATCCCCCTATTGGAAGATGTTCTTATTTTTGCAAATGGCCGCCAATGTCAAATCTGTTTTGACCGGAGTGCCCGTTGTGCCGAGGATGTCAATCTGTCGCCGGAAACATCGGCCAGACGCCGTGCCTCGCAATTAGCCATCAGCCGGTCGTCCCTAAGGCGAATTTCGGTCAAAGTCACGTTTCCGTACAAAGTCCAGTCCGTGCATCAGCTGCTGCCTGTCGACCACCAAACGCGTTTAACCTACTCCCAAGCCATCCTTTATCTCGAGGACAAAGTGGACGATTTTTGGAGCGATGAGGTTCATTTCCACCTCAGCGGGTACTTGAACAAGCAAAACTATTGCTACACGAGGAGCCATTACACCCACTCAAAGTTACTGCATGGTGCGCTGTTCACGCTGGAGGAGTCATCGGGCCATTTTTCTTTTCGAGAACGCCGCTAGTCAAACGACAACAGTGGACGGTGCGCGCTATAGAGCAATGTTACGCGAGTTATTTCTGCCGCAATTGGACGAATTAGGACTGGAGGACATGTGCTTCCCCCAAGACGGAGCAACGGCATACACTGCGTGAACCAATACCGATATCCTGAAGGCGGCGTTCCCGGGTCGACTCATCTCTCGTTTTTGCGATTTGTACTGGCCCGCAAGATCGCCTGATTTAACCGTTCCAGACTTATTTTTGTAAGGTTTTTTGAAGACTCGTGCTTACGTGAACAAGCCCGAGACCCTAGAAGCCCTCAAGGACAACATTCGACACGAGTGCGAGAATCTGTCGCCCGAAGTTCTCGCCGAAGTGACGAAAAATGTCATAAAACGATCCAGACTTATTTTTGTAAGGTTTTTTGAAGACCCGTGCTTACGTGAACAAGCCCGAGACCCTAGAAGCCCTCAAGGACAACATTCGACACGAGTGCGAGAATCTGTCGCCCGAAGTTCTCGCCGAAGTGACGAAAAATGTCATAAAACGATCCAGACTTATTTTTGTAAGGTTTTTTGGAGACCCGTGCTTACGTGAACAAGCCCGAGACCCTAGAAGCCCTCAAGGACAACATTCGACACGAGTGCGAGAATCTGTCGCCCGAAGTTCTCGCCGAAGTGACGAAAAATGTCATAAAACGATCCCGTTTGGCAAAAAATTGTGACGGCGCCCATTTTGCCGGTATCATCTTCTCGACTTAACCACTAAAATTCTAAAAGTTCAAATAATCATAATCAACAAACAGAATCGAAGTTTTATCATTTAGAAAAAAAAAAATGGAGTCAAACAACATCGGCTGAGTTCTTTTGGCCAACCGTGTATTTGCTCTGCATTTCTTGCTTATTCCGGAGCCCATCACTCAGCTCCGTAAATTATACGACTGGTAGGATTATTTATCACACATAGATACACAAACAAACTCCATTTATAAAGGGTGATCCATTTCGAGGTTCCCTACTTTTTTAAAGACAAAAACACAGAAAATTCAAATTTAATGGAGGAGAATGTTTATTATCATTTGAAAGAACATTCTTTGGCATTTATTTTTTGAAGATTATGTCTATCAAATGTTGGCCGTTGCTACGTTGCAGATGGTCCATCCGTTGAGTCCAATTTTCGATCACTCGTTCGAGCATTTCGACTGGTAACTGGCGAATGACACGCGTGATGTTTTCCTTCAAGGCCTGAATCGAAGCGGGTTTGTCTGCATAAGCCTTTGACTTTACATATCCCCACAGGAAAAAGTCTAACGGTGTGATATCACACGATCTTGGTGGCCAATCGACCGGCCCAAAACGTGAAATTATGTGCTCACCGAAATGTTCTCTCAATAAGTCCATTGATTGATGCGATGTGTGGGAAGTGGCGCCGTCTTGCTGAAACCAAATGTTGCCGAGATCACGAGCTTCTATTTCAGGCATCAAATAGTCGGGTATCATGGCACGATAACGGTCGCCATTGACGGTTACGTTCGCACCGGCATAATTTTTAAAGAAATATGGGCCGATGATTCCAACGGCCCACAAACCACACCAAACCGTTGTTTTTTCTGGATGAAGTGGCAGTTCTTCAATCTCTTCAGGTTGCTCTTCGTCCCAAATGCGTCAATTTTGTTTGTTTACATACCCATTGAGCCAGAAATGGGCCTCATCGCTAAACAAATTTTGCCTCGAAAACGTCGGATCTTCTTGGAACTTTTCAAGAGCCCATAGAGCGAAGCGATGTCGCTTGGAAATGTCGAGCGGCTTCAGTTGTTGCACAAGCTGTATTTTGTACGCTTTCAATTTAAGATCTTGACGTAAAATGCGCCAAGTCGTTCCATACGTCAGTCCGAGTTGCTGCGAACGGCGCCAAATCGACTCTCTACGGTCTTCGTGTACACTCTCAGCTACGGTCGCTATATTTTCTTCACAGCGTGCTGGACGTGGTCTATTCGGTCGAATTTTATCCAACAATGAATGCTGGTTCTCAAAATGGGTGATGGTGTTGCGAATAGTACGCTTATTATGACCATAAGTTGGGCGAAGTGCACGAAACACATTCCTCACAGAACGTGAATTTTCATAATAAAGCTGAACAATTTGTAAACGTTGTTCACGCGTAAGTCTTTCCATTATGAAATGCCAAACAATACTAAACAAAAATAACATGACAGCATGACACGACTCACACGTGTTCTGTCAAAAAAGGCTATTGAAAAAAGTATCTCTACTTGGATCACCCGTTATAATCCTGATTCCTTATCGAAAACGTTTAGAACTTAATTCAAAATTCAAAACATTTAACCGCTTAATTCTAAATTATTCGTTCGATAACACGTATCCGAACGTTGATTGAAAAAAAAAACAAAAACAAATTAATTACAAATATTTGTTATAATGTGTTTGCAATGGCGCAACAACTCCCGTTAACTTATTCTATAAATGAACCCATTAATTCGATTCACTATACATTGCAGCGTTAATTACTCTATTTATGTATTTAAATTAAAAAGTAAACGATAAATAAAAAGATAATTACAGCTGTTGTGAATCATGATCGTTTCTTGTTAAATAAATGATCTTAGCATTGGCATGACAAATTTAAATGGCCCTCGGATTGTATAATTACCACCTTCGCAGATATGAATGATGAAATGCGTTGTGAAAAAAATATGTCACAGCATTTCGGAATTAATTTGTTTTGCTAAGGTGGTTAGGTTAACGTGTCGGTGAATTAAAGTGATCTTTACCCCGACACACCTAAGTCATTGTGAACCCATTGTGATACCCCCTTGTTGGTGGGTAGCTTGCGGCTTTCCACTCTTCCTACATGGATCATTTGACTATATGCAGCCATCTCGATGTCTTCAGAAACCTTGCATCGAATTACTGATGTAATTGAAAAAAGCTTTCGAAGAAAAGAAAATTTGCTCAGCTATATTTCTTGACGTGTCGTAAGCTTTTGACAATTTTTGGCATAGAAGCCTTCAAACTAAGACAAGTTCTGCGTGCAAATTTTTATAAAATCCTTGTCTCGTATCTTGAGCATAGACTTTTCCGTGTGAATCTTGGAGACTTATATTCGGATTTCAAAGAAATATTGGCAGGAGTACCCCAAGGAAGCGTCCTTGAACCACTCTTGTACCTCCTATTTACACGTGATATCCCACAAACCAACGATCCAATAGTAGCCACGTTTGTGCCACCAGCAGTTGGCACAACAATAGAGGAAACAAATATGAAATTACAAAAACGCTCTTAGGAAGTTTAATGGAGAGGGAATTTAGAGTGGACGTTTGCAATGTTCGTGGTTTAAAGTCGAATCTTTTTTCTGCATACGTCCACATTTGTAAATACAAACCAGCTGTTTTGGCACTAAGTGAAACACAGGTGGGGGTGAATACTGACTTATCAGAATTAACCCTACCTGGATATAATTTAGTGCCATTATTCTTTTCTCACCGCGGTCTCGCCATATATATACGTAGTGACGTAGCCTACCAAATTCAACATCAATACGGCCAATGTTCCAATCCGGAATTTAATTTTATATGGCTGAAATTCCATGTCCGTAGGCATTTTATAGAAGCCCAAACCTTGACAGTAATTCAACCCTTAACGAGTTTGATGCACTGTCTGACTCCATCTCTAGAATTGTATCCCTGCATCCTCACACTGAAATCGTCTTTGCGGGCGATTTCAATGTACACAATTCTACGTGGCTTCAACATTCTGGACAGACAACACCCGAAGGAAGGTATGTTGAGATCTTTGCTGAGGTAAGCAACCTAACCCAGCTTGTAAATGAGCCGAAACGCATACCGGATTTTAACAGTCAAGCCGCCAACACCCTGGACTTGTTTCTTACCTCTCACCCTGATAAATACATCATCAATGTATTATCGCCTCTAGGTTCGTCAGACCACTGTATCATATCACCAAATTTTTCGTACTCCAACCACACAGTTAAAGAGCAAATTCCCAAAAAAACCGTATGGCAATACGAGAAAGCCAATTGGGAAGCATTAAACAGTTTTTTTAGGAATTTTAACTGGTCACTGTGTTTCCTCGATAGTGACGTGGATGCTGCTGCTGATATGATATCAAATATCATTCTCTTTGGTATGAGATTTTTTATTCAGAACAGAATTAAGAGTATCAGACCAAAGGCAAAAGGGTGGTATGACTTGAGCTGCAAAGAAGCTATCAGGATGAGAGAGACAAACTTTCGGTTGTACAAGACCAACCCAACAGAGGAAAACCGAGCCAAGTTCAAACAAGCCAGAAATGACTGTAATGCCCATTTAAAGCGTGTCAAATTCCTCTATGACCGAACGTTGAGGCAAAAAATTCTACAATGTCCCAGAGGTAGTAAAAACTTTTGGTCATTTGTTAAAAACATAAAAAATTCGGCATCAACATCAATTCCGACGCTCATTCACAATGACATTCCAGCTGTCAGCTCTTTAGACAAAGCCAATCTGCTTGCTGCGCATTTCGCAGCCAATTCTACATTGCCAGATTGTGTTCAGTCTCCTCCTGTACTTGAGAACGTACATCATTCTATGGGACAAATTCACTTTCGTACTCGTACAGTTGCAAGAGTTTTATCTGATCTTGACATACATAAATCCGCTGGTCCAGATGGTATATCCCCCATCATTCTGAAGAGGTGTTCTTCTACGCTAGCAAAACCACTGCGTAAGCTTTTCTATCTATCCTACTCGTCAGGACTCTTTCCGAGTAGATGGAAAACAGCATTTGTCCAGCCTGTACCAAAAAAAGGCGAATCTTCTTCTCTCTCCAACAACCGACCAATTGCACTTACGTCCCTTCTTTCCAAGGTCATGGAAACGCTGATAAATCGTCAGCTTATGAAATATCTCGAAACACGAAAACTTCTCAATGACCGGCAGTATGGTTTTCGCAGCAACAGGTCTACTGGTGATTTGATGACATATCTCACCGAAAAGTGGAACCAATCAATCCACCATGGTGGCGAAAGCAAGATTGTTGCGCTTGATATTTCAAAGGCATTTGACAGGGTCTGGCATCAAGCCCTTTTGTCGAAAATGCGTACATTTGGAATCGACGAAAAACTTCTTCTATGGACTAGATATTATCTTTCGAAACGTTCAATTCAAGTTGTTTTGGATCGTTTCAAGTCTGTAACTCACCAAATAAATGCTGGTGTCCCTCAAGGCCCAGTTTTGTCTCCGACTCTCTTTCTCATTTTTATAAATGATCTCCTGTGTGCAACTTCTAATCCAATTCATTCCTTCGCTGATGACAGTACCCTCAGCTTCTCATATTCGTTTACAGGTCCTCGTCCCTCACCTTCGAACGTGGACTCTAAACGCCAAAATATGTTAAGCTCATTGAATTCCGACCTTGACAGCATTATCAAATGGGGTAAATCTAATAGAGTGGAATTCAATGCTTCCAAAACACAATGCTGTCTTCTGTCATTAAAGCGTAACCAAAATCTAGAGCCATTATCCATGAATGGCACTTACGTCGAAGAAACCGAAAAGCTTTCCATGCTAGGTATGTGTGTTAGTAACGACTTACGTTGGAACGACCACATATTCGAAGTCGCTAAAAACGCAGCGAAATGTCTAGGTTTCCTAAATCGATGTAAGAAATATTTCACCCCCTCTGATCTGGCCACAATATATAAAGCGTTTATACGCCCAAAACTTGAATTCAACGCCCATGTCTGGTCAGGTGCACCAAAATCAACATTGCACCTACTAGATAGGATTCAAACACGTACGAAAAAACTTATAGGAGACATAAGAATAGCGAACTCCTTAGTTTCGCTTGAACACCGTCGAAACATCTCCTGCCTTACCTTGTTTTATCGCTATTCGAACAACCAATGTTCAAATGAAATAGCCAGCTGCATTCCTCCCATTCAACAATTCAGCCGCAATACTCGTTACGCAATGAATGCAAATCAGTTTACCCTCAAGCCTATCTTCGGACGTACGCTGAAATATAGAGATTCGTACATAAACCGAACAACACGAATGTGGTTCGCAGAGAGCATATCCCTTAACATCCCATACCACCAGCATCTTTCCATCGAAGAACATTAAATCAGCTGCAACTGATGTGCTAAATTAGTCGCGCCCACGGTTGCCAACATGAAGAAAGGGTTTAGATAAACACAAGATAAAAAGTGACGGAAAAACTAACTTCGGGACAAAGATTTGACTTTTTATCCGATCTTAGTAACATCGTTGTTATTTAAAGTGTCCAGGCAACCGTTGCACTGTGGAGTATTTGTATGAAAAAACCGCTCAAAATTATTTTATGATTTTTTTTGTAAATAAATCAATTGAAACACAACATATTATGAAAATTAATTGTTTATTCTGAAATATTATGAAGAATTTTAAAGAAAATGTGTTTAATCAGAATCTGAAGGTGAAAGGTCGTCTACATGTTCTTCTTCTTCAATATCGTCCAAACTTCTGTTGTTATCGTCTTCTAGAGGCATAGGCAGCTCGCTTGGGATCAAAAGAGTTCGTGCCTCTTGAGATAGTGGTTTGGTTCTCTTGTGCTGCCGTGCTCTAAGGCTGCTAAGGTACGGGTCTGAACGCAACAACAGTCTGTTTAAGACGTCTCTGTTACAAAAAACGCCTGTACATTTTCGACTAAATTTTAGTCTATATTGCCTGAAATGTTTGTTTCGAGCCTCCGCCGCCTCCTCCGATAGCTGACCAATAGGCAAAATTGCATGGTTTATTACCTCTGCTCCATGTATCAACACTTTGTGTATAGTTGGTGACATGGGATGCCAGCCGTACTGATTTATGTACAATTTAGCGGTATCGTGGGCGAAGGTATTAAATTTGTCTGCATCAATTCTATATCCACTAGAAATCACTTCCAAGATAGTTTTGAAGCGAGTTATCAGATTAAGATCAACCTTAGTTATACGAGAAGAACACTCCCGGGTCATTGAAAAACCTTCTGGACGTATTGCCGTCATTGGTATTACCAAATCCAGCTTTGGGTACATCTACTAGGAGCCCCATTTGCTCTTTGAATGCGCCTTGAATTTTCTCCTTTGTAGCTTTCACAATGGCTTCTTCTTCAACCGATCGTATCTGCGAATCCGTGCGTGAAGAATTGAGAGTCCAAACTTTAGTGATTCTACATTGACTTGCTCAGTTTTAATAAACTTATTGAAATCCTTAGAAGTCTGTCCACAAATATAGCACCTCATAGTAGAGGCAGTATCTGTAGCAGCATTGCACACTTTGCCGTCAACCATTGTAAGCAACATGGTATGCTTTATTTTTGTTATTTTATTATAACTGATTACTTCTGTTTCTCTGAGATGCGCAATTTGGTTTTCAATGAAATTGATTTCATCTCTGGTAACATCCTTAGATTCACTAATGAAGCTTATGCGTATAGGCCTGCAAAATCTGGGAGAAGAAGCGACTGGGTTTTGCCATACGACTTTTTTCTGTTCGCCATCAATCATTACAGCAAGTCGCAGAGGAACGAGTGAGCTTTGAAAAATATTAGCATCACTGTCAGTGCTGTTTTTAAATTTCTGCTTATACTGCGTCTGTTGCGACCCATCACAGCCCCATTTTGAATTCAAAACCATATTTTTACTTTCTTCCTCTGAAGACGTTTCTAATACATTTTCGACATATTTGCGAAGGCGTAATGCAGTGTGATCAAGCAATGCTTGCAGTTGTATTTCTGCATAGGTTTCAGTGACTGTGATGAATTCCTTATCAGGGTAACATTCAGTTTTTGACTTTTTTATCAATGAGTAGCAGGGGTAGATACTTTTGCTGGCACTTTGTATCACTTCCCACTGCTTCCTTGTAAAGTCGCCTTCAACAAATATTACTAATGCCTCTTGAGGTGTAAACTTTTTCACTGCAACTTGCTTCGCAGAAGAGGAAATCAGCTTATAAAGTTCTTTAGCATCGGTTGGCGAGTTAGTAACTTTTTTGATTATTTTGGACGCATCAGAATTTCCTAAAGTACGCTAGCTTACGCTGGCTGCAAACGTCCACTCTTCGACTGATACTTGCTCGCGAAGGTCTTTAGTTTTTCGCCGCTTACTGCAGTCACTAAGCTCTTCGAACGGTTTGGATGGTCGCCCTGGTTTGTGCAAGGGCTTAACAAAGGACAGTTTAATGCTTGTTTGAAGCCACTTTTCATTGGTTTTAAAGAATCTTTCATCTTTATAGCTTGCAGCAGCCCATTTTTTCTTGAAATCGCTTTTAAAATATTTCAAAGCATTGCTGACACAACTTTTTTGTTTTATTGGACATTTTTAAATTTGGATAAGCTTTTCCTCCAACAAAAAAAGTTTTTCATCAACTTTTTTATCTCTAAAATCTTTTAGCATATCGTATAATTCCCTTCGGGTAAAACTCTTGACACTAAACGACGAATCTGCAATGCAAGTACGAAATTCTGTCTAAGTACCATAAGCTATCATAGTATTCGAAGTGACATAAAACAAAATGGCGGACGTAGACGGACAGTTTTATTGCGGTCTATGATTGCCAAGAGACTAAGGATTATGCCCATAACAATATTATAGCCCGATCATGACATACTCACAAGCAAAAACACCATTATCTAAAACATTTTCTTAAAATTAAACATTAAATTAGGACTTCATGAACACCGTACGCATACAACAAAATCATGCAGACAAAAAAATCTAATTTTATATCTTAACATCGATTATACCTTGCACTTCCATAATCAAATAATTTCTTTCTTAATTTCACCACACAAAAAAAACAATAACCAAATCAAAAATGAGTCGCGAACAAAAGTGTAGATAACCAATAAATGCAGCTTCAACAATGGCTAGGTTGTGACTGATAATGTGGCGAGTGGCAATAGCGGTGCAACTTTTTTTGCATAATGCGTGATGGATCGGTTATCAAGCTTGAAGAATAGCGGTGCTTACCGAAATTTATGACAACCTGATTTTTTTACTTTTGAGCGGTTTTTTCATACAAATACTCCACAGTGCGTTGATGAGATCGATTTCATCATACTAATGAGGAACATTTAAAACGTCAGCTAGTTTTAATACGCATGACAAATATTGCGTGGGATTAGAATCAATGCAGTAATATTCATTTATATAGCTAATTGCCCTTTCGTATGCGCCCTTACATTCAGAGATGAATTTTTCTCTAAGATTTTGGTAAATTTTTGGCAATGCGGCGTTTGCTTTTGAACCGAAAAAGTTGTCCTCAATTCGATTTTCTAATTTTGTTTTAAGCTTTGCATAATGTCATGCAATTCTGTCTCGAAAATTCTTTCCGACTGTGAACAGTGCTACAGCTAAATTCTGAATAGATTTTACTAACAAGCGTTTCTAAGTCAAGCGATTGTTTCTTAGAGGCATGTTTCGCAGCATTATGAATAACGTGGCATTGGCAGTTAGCTTCAAAAATATACCTGTTATGCCCCTTTAATTTTGTAAATACTCAAATGTGTTTGCCATAATTAACATTTGCATTATCCGCACTAAAAGAAGTTATATAGCTAGGGTCTAGATTGTTCTTGTTAAGACACTCAATCAGTTTATCAGTAATGGATTGTGATGATTCATAAGTATCGCAATAAAAATCTAAAATTTTGTATTGCACCACTTTATCTGGTAAGAAATATGTTACCATTAAAGGAAAAAGTTTGATACTGCCTTTATTCGATGCATCGGAAGAATTCGAAAAATACCGACGGCCTGATTCTGGTTTCAAATCCTCTACGACGATTTCAAGAACCTTTGGTCCAAACACGTTTTTGGCATAAGCAAATGCCTTAGTCTTAGAACAATGAATCTCTTTTGCTATAGCACTGTCGCGAAACAGCTTTGAATTCAGCTTTATCCCACAATCCGATGAATTGTAGCTGTGTTGGTGAATTGGAATTGCATGGTAGACCATTGATAACTCAGCAATAGTGGTTATTTTCTTTAGGTTTTTTTTTTTTTTAGTTGATGACCCTGAGCTTTGACAAGCACTAGTTGCATAATTTTCCAACATCCGAGTGTTGCTGCGGGCGCGCGCACGTACAATATCTTGATGCCCTTTGCTTTTTCCGTGTCTTGTCACTGATCTTATTTCTGAATATTTAATAACAAACACCTTCGCACAAATTATGCATTTACCATCCATCTTGCTTTCTTTTCGCAGCCAACTATTGAATTCAGCAATTTGTAGCCAGCGGCCTTGGAAGCCGCATAGCTCTTCGTTGTCTGAACTTGTATGACCATTATTTGACATCTCTAAAAGAAACCATTTTATAATATATGACGAAATAGACTCTTATAGCAAACTTTTAACAAAACTTGTAACCAAAATCAATAAAAACTCCGCAGCAATCAGCAAAACAACATACGCGTATATGTATTTACACAAAGATGACACTACATTAGTTGTTATGGTGCGTTCGCTAAAAGACGATTAAGAGTGCGTTCAGATCACACTTTGCTTTATTTTTTTTTGAATTTATTTAAAAACTGAGTTTGGGACTGAGAAGCCATGCGGAAGGACAAATGACAAAGAAATGTTTAAAAAGATAAAGCCTTTGTCCCAAACGTCCAATGTTGGCAACCCTGGTCGTGCCCAACAGCATGAAACCTTTGGTTTGATGAAGAATACCGACAGGCGATCGCAGCCAAGAACAAACAAGGCCTAGGATGCTTAGCTACAGGCGAAGACAAGAGCTGCCGTTTACATTCCTGGCAGAGAAGAAGGGAAAAACACCGGCTTTTCCGAAAGAAGACTAAAAAGCAAGAAGATTTGGAAATTCCACAACTGATTGAATATTCATACTTCGTCTCCCTTTTTTTTTCACTTTTAAATTAATTTTTTATTTACTTTAAATATTAACTTACTACTAGACAAAAATGCTTAAATCTAACTTATCAACTGGTTTACTTAATCTAACTTATCGGCCCTTAGTGGGCGCTGTAAGCTTATATTTAGCTGTTTAATTTTTCCTTTGGGCTTAAATTTGTCGGTTTTTTTTATATTTAATTTTAATTAAAAAAATAAAAAACTTTGTATAGTGACTTTTTTTTTAATTATAATCGGGGTGGCGAGCCCTAGTTGCATATGCCTCGAGGGGTCGCCATCCTGATTGCGTCTTTCGGTCCCACGGCAGCATGCGTTCAACCATATTGTACGCCAATATGGTGCACAAGCCCCGCTCCAGACCTTGTTCCTAATTTTAAGATCTTATGTATGGAGTTGGACTAAAAGTCCGCAAAGTCCTGCGGAAGTGCAGAATCACCTTCCTCATATAGGCACCCGAATTCAGTGCGCTGTTTTGCAGCATCGATCCTATCGCGATCCGATACCGTCGTGCTAAAGCGGAGGAGCTCCGGAGCATTTTCGACGTACCCGTCGCGGATTAGCCGTTTGTGCCGCGCATCACGATAGCGGTGGTATAAAACCGGGATACCGTTCCTATGTTGTACTAACCCTAACGAATCGATGTAAATGAATGCCTCTGGTGGAATAGAGCCCGATATGAGCGTGCTCTCCATATATAAAGCATTGGGGTAATAAGCCCCAAAGATCAGGCTGTTGTCGCTAGCCATCGCCCTTGCAGCGTGCCTTCGCGTCACCTTAATCAGGAAATTGTCAATTCTATTCAACTGAGCCCCATTGTATAGAACCTCGTTGCGATAATATTTTATGTACTCGGAGTCTGGCGTTCGGTACAATCCTAAGCAGGATCGAAGACATCGCCTCTCAAACATCCGTATATTTTCCATGTAGGCTGGTGCGACATTGAACCACACGGGACAACCGTAAGCGATGATCGGCCTTATGAGGGCCATGTAGCAAATGACTTTCACCCTTGAGTCAAGTTGACTGCTTTGAAACAATCTCCTTGTCAGAGCATAAGGCCCCCTAGCCCTAGCCAGACAAGCATCTACATTTTTGTTAAAATACAGAAACTTGTCAAGCCAGATGCCAAGGTATTTGACTTCACTTCTCAACGCCAACGGCTGTCCATGCTGTCCCATGATACACAATTTTTTCCAGTTTTTTCTGCTATCCCTATAAGCCCTATGCAATGGGGTCCTGAACAGAATCGTTTCGGTTTTTTGGAAATTGATCTTCAATCTCCAATCATCGCAATTTCCCTTAATGTGATCGAAGTCACGTTGCAAAAGTATGTTGATGACTCCGATTTTCGGACCTGATCTGTACGCCACTAGATCATCTGCGTACGCTATAGCGTGTCTGAGAGAACCTACGAGATCACTTGTATAAATGTTAAACAATATCGGGGAGTTCACCGCCCCCTGTTGTAAACCGTTTTTAATTTCAAAGACTTCACTCGAAGTTACATGGCCGCATTTGACAACGAACTTCTTTCCCATAAGCATTTCATAAATCATATATAGCATGGGTTTCCGCATGCCCATTCTGGTCAGCTTGTAGAAAAGCCCCTCTAACCATACGGTGTCGAAGGCCTTTTCAAAGTCAACTAGACAGGCCCCTGTGCACTGTTTTTTGGACTTATTCCATTGAATGTCGGACACAAGTTTCGACGCGGCATGAATGGTGTCATGCCCCACTCGAAAACCAAACTGATTATCCGGAATAATTTTGTTTTCCTCAACCCACTTAAGCAAAGCTCTATTGACTATCTTCTCGAATACCTTGCTTACATTCGGCAGAAGGCTTATTGACCGAAGATTTGCAGGGTTTGTTTTGTCCTTGTCCTTTTTGGGGATAGGATGTACCACCGCCGTTTTCCAGTGCACCGGATAATGTGCATTATTCAGTGCATTGTTAAACAGGGTGGTGAAGATATCGACTGCTTCTATTGGCAGGTGTCTCAATACGATGTTTGGGACACCGTCCTCTCCTGCCGACTTTTTATTTTTCAGTGATACCAATAGTCCAGGAGTTCATCTTTTGCACGAACAGCATCAGTCTATTGGCGACTATGCCATTGGAAGAGTTTTCGTCATTGAATACGGAAAAACCGTGATTCTCAGATCGCCAAGCTTGAAGTTCAGTGCGCAGATTAAAGTGATTCAGAAAGGCTCTTTCCTTAATATCGCGATTTGGGCGAACAGGATTGTTCACCGTATACACGGGCTCGAAACTTCGTCTCCCTTTTTAAATCGCATGATCTTGGCGGCCAACTCACAGGGCCATTTCGAGAGAGCTGCTCAAAAAATGTATCCTTCAACACACACTTTCCCGGAGGCAGTGATACTAGTACAGAACCCGGCAGGTCTCGGCAAGTACAAACTGCATCACACAGTAACATAAACTTAATGTTTTCCGAGGAAAAGTTTTCATGGGCTATTAACAGCTTCCCTCCGTTTAAGTCTCCGGGACCTGACGGCATACTGCCAATAATGCTACAGGGAATGGTAGACCTAACAGTGCCATGGTTGGCGGAAATTTTTAGAAGCTGCTTAATACTAAACCATGCGAAGGATTTTAGAAGAATCTTCGCTATCCAAATCACAGCACGCCTACCTCAAGGGCAGATCAACGTAAACAGCTCTCTAAGAGGAAGTGCGGTCAATCGAAGACTCCTTACACTATAAAGAATACACTCTAGCGTCCTTCTTAGATGTAGGGAGAGCTTTCAACAACGTACTCACTGAAGCTATTCTTGAATCTCTGATCGAGCTAGGTATAGAGGAATCTATTAGCCAATGGAAAGTCTCTATGCTCGGAACAAGAATTATCTAGACAACACTGGGAAATATCCACGTCATCTCTCCTATACTCCTCCTTATGGTTATGAACGAAATTCTAGTTAAATTGTACGAAAGTTATCGCGTATGACGTGGTGAAACTGGTGTCTAGAAAGCTCCCCCCCGTGATAAGTGAAATCATGGGGCTGCTCTAGACAAGGTTACCACCTGGACTGCAAGTTGCGGCCTCGGCGTAAACCCCGAGCAAAACGGAATTGGTGCTATTCACCACCCAAACCAAAATACCCGACTTCCCCCGTCTTAATGGCCAACCACACACATTACCTTCTAGCGCTAGGTATTTGGGTATCATGCTTGGCCCGAAACTTAACTGGAAACACAACATCGAACATAGAGTAAGAAAGACGTGTGTTGCCTTTTATGTTTTAGCAAACCCTTTGGAAAGAAGTGGATACTTCAACCAAAGATGACCCTGTGGATGTACACATCCTTCACTAGTATTGTGGCCCGCATTGGTAAAGGCTACAACCTCACAAAAAAAAATTCTGCAAAGAACAGCCAGTAAAGGCACCACGGGTGCACTGAGGTCGCCACCAGCGTGCTATTGCATCTCTTGCCTTTCGACCTACACATCAAAGATACCGCCTTATGTAGCTCAGTAAGACTCAAGGAGTCAGGATGCTGGAATGCAAGGCCGTATGGCCACAGCAATATCCTGGAGTAGTCAAATTTCCAACAGACTACATTACACCTATTCAAAGCTTCAAGAAAGGCTTCCACGTAGGATTTTCTACCAGAGCTCAGTGGAAGAGAAACGAAGTAGAAAGAGATTTCGACACGGTCGTCTACACCGACGGATCCAAGATAAACTGTAGTGTGAGGTCCGGAGTATACTCGTAATCGCCGAAAATATAATTTTCATGCCGCCTACTGGATTTCGCCAGCGTATTCCACGCGGAACTACTGGCTATCCGAGAGGCTTGCCCACAACTGGGGCGTGACACTACGGAAAAGCAAAATATTTATATTCTCATAGATAACCAAGCGGCCATAAAAGCCATCAACTCGGCTACTATATCCTCCCAACTGGTACAGGAGTCCCGAAACGAACTTGCCCACATTGGCGAGCGCATCAGGGTTAAACTTGTCACAGGAAACGAAGGAAACGAACGAAACGAGCGTTCAGACGAGCTGGCCAGGCAAGGAACAGCTCTTCATGGCTCACTTGCGGCAAGGGTTGGTAACCCGCTAGGTACGGTTAAATACACTCAACCTTTCTGAAAAAGGCCGACTCCAAGGCGAGAGGGAGAAACCCTCTCCCATTTAATCTGCAAATGTCCGGCACTAGCAGAGCCAGATTCCGTGCATTAGCCCACCAATTTTTCGACAACCTTAGCGACATCTCGGGTAAAAGGATACAAGATCTTATCCGTTTTCCAAACCTCACAAGCTGGTTCTAAAGAAGGCCTGCATCGCATCCACAATAACAATCATAATATGGGTCACACGAGTCGTGGTAAAAAAAGGCACATAAGTGCTACTTGGGTTCATGCCGAACCGCCATTTCTACCTACCTACAGATGAATGGTTGTAAGAAAGCTTGGTTCTGGGTACTAACGAGCCTGTTGTGCCACAAATTTGAATTTGCAAAGATTGTCATCCATTAGAAGTTTGTTGGCCCGCTTCGTGTTGTACTCTACGCAGAGCTATCGTCTAATGCTGCAGGTCATCAATGACTTCTACCAGATGATATCTTCATTTTGGTTTTGAACCGAAATAGATCTTTGAAGAGCATTGGACCATTCAATGTATCAAAACATAAATAGTTGCAGATCTATTGCTTGCTGGTCTTTCCAAAATGTCCGTTCAAGGCATGAGGGCTCAAAATAAATTGTTTTAAAAGTTCGAAAGCCCTTAAGTTTCAAAGAATCGTAATTCTAAAGCTGTGATCAACTTCAATAACCCTAGGTGTTGTACTTATGCTACCACACTTTTTGTGGCCAGTGGCAGCGCGAGCTTTCAACTCAAATTCGATATTTCCATGTCCGGTATGCCTACACAATTGCCTTAGAAATACCTCGCCAATTGGCGGGCAATAAAATCGCATGAAAGACTACTTCATGCTCCCAGCTGAAGCCAGACCTTAATTTATACCCTCGCTCCAAGCCAAACACATCCCATAAGGAAGTGCCATAAAGCCCGTGTCGCATCACCCCCGGTCACCACCCCTTCTGTCCAGAAATCAAGATCAATTAAAAAAAATGGACAACATCCTCCGTTCGCATTGCTTGCGCACGCAGATAAACACAAAACGCGGTATTATCATCGTCGTAAATCACCATCCTCTCTCGCTGGCTGCGTGGCAAACAAGGATGTCGCTGCTGTTCCTGGTGGTTGTTACCAAGGTTCCGCGCACCACTATATGGGTACCCTCCATCAGCATTTAATTGCCGGTGATTGATGTAGCCAATGCAGACGCAACCAACATCGAAATATTTCCAACTGTCATTAGGATCACACTAAAATACACACACGCGTACGCTGTGATCCAGCGCACCGTGCGTCGCGTCGCCTCGGTCGTCCAGACACACGCATCTACACCTGCAATCATTCAAATTGGAAATTAGCAAGCCGACTGCCATGGCAAACATCATTAAACGCGTGAGTGTCGTCCAATTGAATCCCAGCAGCTTCCTTGGCATGCTATCAAGAGCCACTCGCCCCGTATGTGTGCATAATTCCATTATACAACCTGAATGCTGAGGCTACTCTATTCGCGTATTCCCATCTCCGATTCCAATTCCAATTCCGAGGAGGAGCGATAATTACTTCGCGAATGACAGACATACGCTCGACTCGACTGACAGTGATGAGCCTTTGATTGCCCCATCTTGCCATGTTACAGCGTGGCCCGATCACATAATGCCTTCCTGTCAATGGACAGAGCTCAGCGGCTGCGACTGCGCAGCCCTCTATCTGTCCCTCCGTTTGTATGGAGCCCCGGACTCCGTGTGCGATGTGTTGCAATGATTTTAATAGAAATGTCAATGGATCGTCGTAATCCCGTAGTGCGTAGTCGTCATCATCGAGCTGATGTGTTGCGTTCCGTTTTTTTTATGACCATCATGTCCCAGAGTCGAGGTGAGGTTGAGGTGCAACTTTTATGTGTTTGTATATGTGGTACAGTTACAGAATGGACACCCGTTGCTGCGGTGTCGTTCACCCGGCAGCGGCACCGAATTGTTATTGCAAAACTGTCCCCAATGTCCAGTGGTGTCCAGAGCTGTGTAGGCCATGCATTAGATTTGGACACACATTCGTTGGGTTAATTGCTTCAATTGACTTGGGCTTTGTGTGGCATGATTCCCATTGCGGGTCCGCTTCTAATGTTCCTCTAATAATGGCGGTCTTAAACGGCCGCCGCCGCCGCCGAAAATTCGTTCACATAAAGAGCGCGTGAAATAATGGCTTCACAGGCATGCGGTGAGGTATATAGATGCGGTGCCGTTGGGCAGTCGTAGTCGAGTTCAAGAGTGCAAACGTGAAGACATTATGTGACTTGGAGTTCTGCCGAAACCGAGACTGTGACAATGATCATATTTTATGATTACTCCGCCGCCGCGCCGTTGGGCTGTGTATGCTTTTGGCAGCGGTCGACGGCGGAAGGTATCATGCGTCCATTTTTATTGTCGAATATCCAACTTGGAGGTAGAGGTAGAGGGTCTTTTGCGTGTGTGTGGCTTTTGGGAAATTTTATGACGTCCATTCGGGGAATTGAATGCAAAAACAGAGAAATACGTCGAATGTCCAATGGCCCTCTGAACCGACATGTAGGGTTGGGGGTTCAAGAGAAGCTAGGGCTTGCGAATGAATTGGAATTGAGTCGTAGGATAGGATGAACATTAAAAGTTTGGCTGGACGAAGTTATTTGATTTTCTTTAACAGTTCGCAGGTAAGACAGTTCAGCTTCGCATTTCATAGCATCCTATGACGGACTTAGTAGTTTTGCTTAACAAATCAAAGGGTCTTACGTTTAGGTAGTTCGCTGGTAAAACAGTTCAGCTTCGAATTTCATAGCATCCTATGACGGACTTGGTAGTTTTGCTTAACAAATCAAAGGGTCTTACGTCTAGGTAGAGAGAGAATTGGAGACCCTCCTTGATAGTAGAAATGTTTTCAGCCGAATTGATAGTTTTTTTGTTTGTTATTGGAAGAGAGGTATTCCATGACTAAACAGAATCAAGACGTAGTCGCTCCAGCTTTATATTAAACGGCCAAAGCTCCACCTTTTTCCAAACAGAAATTACTAAAAAAATCTTCAAGCTGAGAAGGCTGAAGATTGCGTGTAGAGTTGAAGATTTTCGATTAAATTCGAACAAAACTGTTCCATGCTACTGGCTCACAAGAGTGTTAAACCAAAGGATGTTTTTTAATTCGAAACAACAATCAATCTACAAGGATGGCTGCTTCTATTAGAATATTTTAGAGCCAGGTGCTCAACGCAAGACAGTCAATATAGCACTGATGTCCAGTCACGCAACTTCCACGCATCGTGCGCCGTCGCCTACAAGGTGGCCATGTCCAAGTTCGACACTGATGTCTACCTAGCATACGAGAAACTGGCGAAAACTTTAGACATTGTTCGCACTTGTTTGAACCACCTAGTGACGATGTCAGAGAAAGTCGTCTACTCCCATTTGTATAACCCCGAGGATCAGGGCGCTATGCCACCGCCCAGATGGGATTGCTGCAATTCACCTCGTCCGGTTTGACGAAGCTCGCTGTACCATCAACCGTGCACTGCGATCACTTGATTGAAGCTTGAGTTGATGATGAAAGGGATTATTCTCGAGCCAAGGATCTCAACAAGGAAGTCTATAAATTCTTGTCTTCCGCTTTCACCAAGTAAGGTTTGGGAATCTGGAAACCAAGCAATGGTATCATCCACCAAGTTATCTTGGAGAACTACGCCTTTCGCGGTATGTCGCTGATCGATACAAATTTTCAAACACTCAGCGGAGGTGATTTGGGCTGTTTGAGCATCGGTGTCAGTGGCCAACATCCCATCGGAGTTGAAGTGCCCCGAGGTTATTATTTTTCACTTGAGCGGTAAGATCAGCGGAGGGACTTCACTAAATGGCCTGATCTTGAAGGTTGCCGATATCGCCACCGTCAAGGAAAAGTACTGGCGCCGTCTTAAAATACACGGCAAGTGTGTCGATTCGCTTTCCTGCACTGGTATGGCCGCCGTTTTCAACAAGGATGCTAAAATTGGAGCCACCACATCGTTGTTGCCGTTCAACAACCGCATGGCTGTTTACTTAAAGTCAACTGGTCGTAAATTAATCGCCGCGAAACCCAAAAACTCATTCAATTCTCTGCCGACAAGAGCTGCGAATACGATGAGGTGATTGAAATCAACTTGGACACCTTGGAACGGTCCATTCACTCCAGATTTGGCTCTCCAAACAGTAAATTGGGCGCCTCCGACAAGAAGAATGGCTACCCAGTCGGTCAGATTGGCTCCTGCACCAACTCATTATATGAAGACATCGATCGTTGCACAAACATTACTAAGAATGATCTCAAGCACGGTCTGAAGTCGAAGATTGCGTTCAACTTGACCCCGGGATCAGAGTTAGTTCGTGTGACCATTGAACTTGATGGTATCTCGCCTTCTTTTGCTGAGTTAACGCTAACGCTTGCGGACCATGTATTAGTCAATTATATCGTAGGGACATCAAGATGGACTGCAACAACCCATTGTCACATCCTTTTACCGTAACTTCACCGGACGCAATGACGCCAAGCTCGCCATCCCTGCTTTTCCCACAGGTCGTCCTGTGAAGAAGCCGTAAGTAACTTCGACAATACATTTCCAATGGCACCAAGCTCATCATGGCAAATTTCAACTTCTTAGCATTGTTGGTCGATTTAATGCCGACATTAGCGACTTTCTAGTGGCGTCCCAATACTAGCCAGATAGTGCTCGTGAACATTGTACTTACCGAGAGAGCCCAACAATCCGAGAATCTTCCATGAGACTTGCCAACTGATTTTGCACACCAGAAAGTGATATTATTCGGGCTTCACCCGCGGATGATGATGCTGTGACCGATGTCGTCCATTTTGACATAAACTGTTACGTAGTTTGTAGCTCCAACTATCAACCATTTGCATTTAATTTTCGTTTAAATGCGTGACTGCTGCTTTTCTTGAGCTGTTGAGCGCCATCTATTTACCACTTACATAAGCCATCTGAAAATGATTTACTACAAGAGAAGTGTCACAACACTGTTTTCAATAATGGCGTCCTTTCTGTCTAACATTTGGAAAAGTTCACTTTGTTTTGCCATCCTGATAAATAGTTTAACAAAATTTGAAAATAAAACCCCACTTGCACCAGCAATCCTGATCTTCGTATTTTTTTTGTACTTCTTGATGTCTCATCAACCTCTCCGACTCCGACTAACATCAAGGTATACAGAATACAAGGTAGTATATTCGCGCGCATTTTCTTGTGCATGTTCTGCGCATGACGTCACTCGAATAACAATTTTTAGTTCTGTACTGCAATTTGAGTAGGCAACCATTTCATTTGCTCGTAGAATAGGTGTACCGCGTGTGATTAAAAGTTGTGCTTGTGATTAAGTAAAAAATAAAACTATGGCAATTTGTTCAGTTTTTAATTGTGATACCCATAATAATAATAAAAGAAAAAACAATGCAACAGACGTGAGCAGTGTGAAAATCAAACTTTTTCGTTTTCCCAAAGACATGCAAATGGCAAAGATTTGGTTGAGCAAATGTGGCAGAAAAGATAAAATAAATGTGAAAACAGCCTACATTTGCTCAAAGCATTTTACCCGTGACCAATATTTACGCAACTTGCAACATGAGCTGCTTAAATACTCACCAAAGAGCTGCAAAAAATTAAAGGATGACGCGATTCCAACAGAAAATCTTCCCGGTTCCATAATAAAAAAAGACCAACAGCGAGGCGAACGCTTACAGAAAAGACATCGGCGATGTGAGGTGACAACATTGCTGGCAAATTATTTGGTTGACGAAGAGCAACCAGATGATCCCATGGCACATGAAGAAGTATATTTTGAACCAAGCACGTAAGTTTCTTCTATTTGCAATTAGAATGTGTTTCTATGTAAATTTCCAAAATCTCTAGACCAGAAAAAACTACTGTGGAGTTAAACGAAACCATTTCAAGACAGCAAGAGAAAATAGCATCACTTGAGGAGGAAAAAATGTCTCTGCAGTCCAAAATCCTTGAGTTAACGAGAGAAAACTCTAAGCTACAAAAAGAATGTAATGCAACTAACTCCATTTTTACTCCCACGCAAAAAATTAAACTTGGCCGAGGTGATAGGCGTGTAAAATGGACCTCAGACGACATATCCAAGTGCATAGCAATACATGCCAGCGGACCAAAAGCCTACAGGTTCCTGCTACAAAACGGATACCCTTTTCCTGCTGTAATAACGTTAAAAAAATGGGCATCAAAAATAGATGTTGCTCCTGGGTTTTTGAATACAGTTTTCAATTTGATGAGGAATGCTAATCTTTCACAACGTGATAAGGTTTGCATGCTTATGGCAGATGAGATGAAGATTCGCTCTTGTTACGAGTACGACAAAAAATCAGATACGTTACTTGGCCCGGCTAATTATGTACAAGTAATAATGGCAAGAGGAATTTTCAGCAATTGGAAGCAACCACTGTATTACAACTACGACAAAAAACTTACAAAGAGTCTAGTAGATGCTGCAATCAGTAATCTCCAGTCTATTAGCTATCATGTTGTTGCGGTAACGATGGATATGGGTAGAGGAAACAGGGGTCTGCTGCGTGAATATGGAGTTGATAAAAATAGGCCGTACATTCAACACCCAACAATGCCAAATCAGAATGTGTTTATGTTTGCTGATGTTCCTCATATGGTTAAATTGCTCCGGAATCATTTCCTTGATGAAGGAATTTTCATTGACAATAAGCACTTAACACAAGCTCCGTTGGTTGAGCTTATGGAGAATGACAAAAGCGATTTGAAAATTGCACCTAAGCTAACAACAGAACACTTAGCTGTTAAGCAAAGTAAGCGACAAAAGGTAATATATACTTCATTACGTTTTTATTATCTTTTTTTATTTACATAAATTCTTATTTTACAGGTTAAGTACGCAACGCAATTATCTTCACACACAAACTCGTGTGCGTTAAATCGAATGGGTATGCTAGGTATTTTGAAATCCCCCTTTTGGCAAGAACTAGCTGAACTTATCAATACCGTAAGTACCTACAGACTTTTCCCAAAACACTGAAATCATATTTATTTGTTCTTTACTACAGGTGGATGCGTGGTTTGACATTTTTAACTCAAGAGTTCCAAGAGTGGATTCGAGAGCAAGAAAAGCTTCTTATAGACTTGAAACTGATTGCCATAAAGAAGTGTTGGATAAAATGGAAAGTATTGTGCTCAGAATGCGATTCGGGAAAAAGGCAGGCTTATTACCATTTCAGCAAGGAATTTTAATGAGTATAAAATCTCTGAAAATGCTGTTCGAATCCCTTCAAGAGACGTACAATGCTACTTACATCCTTACTTACCGTCTTAACCAGGACCTGTTAGAAATGTTTTTTGGAATCATACGTGCCAAAGGAGGACTTTATGACCACCCGAGTTCATTGGAATTTAAATACCGGTTACGCTCATATTTACTAGGTCGAAATGAAGGAATAATATCCAATGCTTCAAATGTGGAGGATTTTGTTGAAGGAAAGGTACAAATGGATGTTAATCAGCAGGCTGACATGGACATTTATGAGGACAGCAAATTGCTTACTGAAGACCTTCTATCCCCTTTTTCTGATTGTGAAGATAATGACGACAGCATTACTATTGTGATCAACGAAGAAGATATATCGGACATTAAATACGATTCCTTAGAGTATCTTGCCGGATATCTTTTGAAACGTTACAAATCGAAGGTACCGAACATGATGGACACTTATGCTGATAAACAAAATTCGACTGGCTTAACATGGACAGATGTAATCAATGAAGGAGGTCTTCAAAAGCCAAATGAGTTATTAATAGCGGAATTGAAGAAGCTAGATTCTGTTTTTAACAAATGTAACGATAATGGGGATAAAATAGCACTAAAACCATGTAAAAACTACATACAAAACATGTGTTCTCTGTCAACTGAGTGTTCCCTTCATCCTGAAATCGTAAAAACGTTTTTCCGTTGCAAAATGTATTTTAGAATAAGAATAATACAAAATCAAAATCTTCAATATAATGCTTTTAAAAAAAACAATCAACTAAAAAGAAAATTAAATAAAATCTGTTCATAAAATTCTGCTATGCTTTTTATTATATGTGAGAAGTTTCAGTTTTCATTCTTTATTCTCCCAATTCAAGTGTTATTCACGTGACGTCACACATAGAAAGAGATAGGATAACAACATGCGCAATATATTACCTTGTATTCTGTATACCTTGGACTAACATCATTGACAGCCCTCCTCTTACGGACACTCGTCCCCAGCGAATATAAAACAAATAAATTTGACACTTTGTCGATTTGAAATTCACCTCACTCTTCTGTCAATGTCAGGCTTCTGTCAAATCGTCGCCTAACGACGAACACCGTTTGCTCCCAAACCGAATCACTTAGGTGCCCACCTCATTAGGTCGCCATCAGCAACTAATAGGCCCATCAACTGATTTCATTAGGAAATCCACACACACAAAATGAAACCATTTCCAAGAGATCTGATTGACAATCGTGGGGTCTCCGCAGCCCACAGGCCCCCAGCGCGAAGAAGAAAACCCTGGTTATCGCACCTAGATAGAAATTTTCACATTTTTCGTTCTGCACTTGCGCGCGCGGTGATAATTGCGTTTAATTGCCAACAGGCTCTGTGTTGGCTGCTGTGTTGATTATTTCATTGGACTGCGCGGGCTCTTTGAGCGCCGATCGCACTGCCACAGCGTGGTCAACTTGAAGCCACTTGACAGCCTGACTGATTTTTATTGACCGTGCAAAAAGCTGAGCGCGCGCGTTTTTTGTTTTTCTGTTGCGCACGGCTGTGGTTGCTGCGCACGGATCGATTGACGCGTGAGAGCGTGTCTCCGCGCTAAATGGCCTGCCCGAGACGATTCGTAGCCAATCCTAATCAAATGCGGTGCGCCAAGTGACTGAACAGACAAAAAAAAAAAAAAAAGCGGAAAAATGACGAAACCAGAAACCAGAAACATCAAAGCCATGCAAGTTGTAACCAGGAGCAAACACAACGGCACGAAAATTAAAATAAAAATCCCGCACTAGCCATGGCGGCGGTAGGATCGTTAAAAAGTTAAAATCACGGCGCGAAAACGCTGCCGTAATATGCGAAACGTTAACGCCTCCCGTTTGTTAATTGCACTCGCGAAGTCTAACAGTCTGCGCGGCGCTGTATAGGGACATGGTCTTGGAGGCTTTTTCCTTGTGCTGAGCTGAGAGGGTTACCCGCGCAGATGGAACAAATGTACGCGAACACAGTACAGGCCAATTATATTGACAGCAATGGTTGTTAATTATTGACCGATTGGTTAAGAGCTGTTTTAGGTGTCATGACAAGAAGGGCGTGAGTTTTGTGCCAATCACGGTCTGCAATTGGAGCACAATGAGGTGTGGTGATGGGACGTGGAATGAACCATTTCTTTGGAGATTGAGTGGTTCAGATAAGAAACCTTCATGGTGAGTCCTGGTAATGGGTGGTAAGTGTGATGCGTTGGGTCTGCGTGGGTTGATAAAAGGGGCAAGATGGTGATGTTCCACGGTAACATGTCGAAAGTTAAATAGGTTTGTGGAGCTCTCTTTGTTTTCAACAAATGGGGGTTTCCGAGATGTTCTTTTGGTACATAAAGTTGTATCTTGGGTGTGAGCTTTAAAAGAAGGGGATTCCAAATGTTGGGGGAATCCTATCCCCGAAAAGGAGCTCTGAAAGTTGCTGTTAGTGAATTTGAAAATGTCCAGAAAACTGGACACTTATTTCTGAAATGGTCCACATTTCACTTTGGTTGTAAGATAGTTCTTCGTTTATTGAGATACAATCCTTTGCTCGTAAGATACCTTATAGTTAAGTTTTGGGCGAACTTTGGCCGAGTTTTTTTAAGTGAAATATTTCGATTCATTGAATTGATAATCGGAAGAAAAAATTCCAACAGAATTGCCTGGGGCTATCCCCCTTAAGAGTTTGAATCGTTGTTACACCTAACTCACCCACTACCATACGAAACATTTTTTGGTTCGGTGTTGTAGAAGGAGGGTAGACTCTGATTGGCTTAGACTTTGCAATGCCCAGTGGTTGAAACCCTGACTACACATCAAGTGGTGTCTCATCCATACGGATTTGACTTGCTAAACGATAAGCGCGAGTGTTGATAACACGACGGAAAACAGTAACACTATCAACAGCCTCATCAGACTGACACGCAATACCCGGCCTGCTGTAAACAGGCAAACCGAGACAAGCTGCTTCGACATATTCGGACAACAGGTTGTCTAGGAATTTCAAGGGTAAGTCAGGACCCTTGAACAGAGATCAACGCTCTCCAGATCAACGAACGGTCAACCAAATTGATCACATTGCGATAGACAAGAGGCACGCATGCAGAATTTTGGATGTCGGAATATTCCGAGGGGCAAACATCGACTCGGAGCAGTAACTATTTACAGCCAAGGTAAAACTGCGGATATCCACCACGCCACAACCGTCCAGAAATACATGCTGTGAAAATATTTGATGTGGAAAGACTGTAATCGCAAGAGACCGCCAAGACCTTTGCGAAACGCGTATCCCTAAACCTCTCGATTAACACCATACCATCAGCATCGAATGTCGAACTACAAGGGCAACTATGCCAACAAGCCATTAAATCAGCCGCAAATGATGTGCCTTCCTCATCCTCATCAACCTACGGGTTTCTGGCTGGTACGCGCTAGGTTTCACGCGCCTACCAGCAAGAAACCCGTAGTTTGATGAGGAATGCCAATAGATGCTCGCAGCCAAGAACGTGACCTATAAGGCTAAGCTGTAGGTGAAGACGAGAGCTGCCATTGATCTCTATAGGCAGCCGGCTTTTCATCAGAAGAAAAAAGAGCAAGAAAAGCGCACGATCGAGGATATAGAGATGTGCCACTCCAGGAACGATGTTCGCAAGTTTTACCAAACTGTAAAACGTCAAATTATAAAAGGCTTGAACAGAATCCTGTCGAAGTGAACATGGAGATATCGCAGTTGAGACACATTCAATGCTGAGGATATGGAAGCACCACTTCTGCAGACTGTTGAACGGCGATGACGACCAACATTCCGCTGTCAGGCAGAAAAACCCTCTGAATATTGTCATCGACAGCGAAAACTGTCAACCACCCGACCTGAGTGAAGAAAGGATAGCAATATTTGAACTCAAGCTTAACAAGGCGGCCGGAAATGACGGCCTTCCTGCAGATCCTCATAAGACCGGCGGAGATGACTTGGTAGATAACAACCAGCAGCTCATAAGAAAATTTTAGTCGGAAAAAGTATCCGAGACCATCTAAACTGCGCTAACTGCAGAGGCTTAAGTCTCCTTAACATCGCCAAAAAGATCCTATCTGCCGTAATATGTGAACGCCTGAAACCGTTTATCAACAACCTGATCGGCCCTTATCAGTGTGATTGTAAGCCAGCCACAACCGATCAAATTTTAACACTTTGGCAGATCCAGGAAAAAACCAAGGAATTCCAAATCGATACCCACCACCTATTCATCGATTTCAAGGCCGCCTAGACAGCATTTATGGGGACAAACTTTGCTGAGCCATGTCTAGTTTTGGTATACCGCCCAAACTCGTCCGTTTGTATAGGATGACGATGGAGAATTCTCGCTGCTCGATCAGAGTCAGAAACGATCTCACTGACACAATCGATTCCAAAAAAGGATTTAGGCAAGACGATGCGCTGTTATGTGACTTCTTAATTTGATTCTTGAAAGGATTGTGCAAAACACCCGAGACATCACCAGAGGCACAACCTTCCAAAAATCGGTGCAACTACTAGCACACGCCGATGATATTAACATCATTAGTGAAGGAACCGGCAAAAATGGGTTCAGCAGTAAATGAAGGCAAGACTAAGTATATGTTGTCAACACGAACGGTCCCTCAACATCGACGAAGTGGACAGAACTTCACCATTGACTTTGAGGTAGCACGGGATTTTATCTACCTCGGCTACGCTCTGAAAACCAGATCTCGTCAGAAATTAAACGAAGACTTACTCTTGCCAACCACTGTTTCTTCGGGCTAAGGAGACTGTTAAGTAGGAAAGCCCTCACTCGAGCTACTAAGGTGATCCTACATAGGACCCTGATCATCCCAGTCCTGCTCTACGGCGCTGAAACGTGGACCGTATTAAAAGCGGATGAAGAAATGCTTCAAAAATTCTTCGATCCCGTTTGCATCGACGCGCTTTGGAGACTAAGATTCAACCACGAACTTTACGAGCTGTGCAGCGACATGCCAATAGTAAAAAAAAGCTCCACATTGGATGTTTAAGAACGAATGGACATCAGTACTCTGGATCGGGCAGAGTCTTCGATTCCCAGCTAGACTTCGGACGCAGAAGAGGATGAAATTAAGTGGCGCGCACAAGTAGAAGCCTCAATAAATCTGAAGAGGCAACTATACAGGTATCGTACCAATGTGGGAGGCACGTTGGTTAAGGTCCAGGTTAATTCCGGACTGTATTGTCAATTATGTAGCTGGTAGAGGTGCTGTGACCGCCAGGCCGTTAATGATTGCGGAAGAAAAGTAAGAGTTGCGTTCGATTTTGCAAGAGTAGAGGTTCTGGTTCTACCTTTAACTAACGGGTGATTTTTTAGCTGGTTTGGTTTTGGCAACACTGGTTTTGACAGCTGACGTGTGTTTAGTACCTTGTGTCACTGTCAAACAGCTTCAGTTTGGTTTGCAATTTAACCATGGATCGTCTTACAAATGAACAAGGCTTGCAAATTATTGAATTTTACTATCAAAATTCGTGCTCGGTACGAAATGTTCATCGCGCGCTGCTTCCATTTTATGATCGGCATTCTCGACCTTCTTAGCAGTCTATTCGGAAGATTGTGACCAAATTTCGCACCAAATTTACTTTGTTGGACATTAAACCACCAACACGTTTACGTACTGTGCGTAGTGAAGAAAATATTGCGGCCGTATCAGCTAGTGTGACAGAAGACCGCGAAATGTCGATTCGGCGCCGTTCCCAGCAGTTAGGCCTTTGTTACAGCACTACGTGGAAAATTTTGCGGAAGGATTTGGGCGTAAAGCCTTTTAAGATACAGCTGGTGCAAGAACTAAAGCCAGCCGACCTACCACAACGCCGAATTTTTGGTGAATGGGCTCTTGGAAAGCTGGCCGAGGATCCGCTTTTTTATCGAAAAATTGTGTTCAGCGATGAGGCTCATTTTTGGTTGAATGGGTACTTAAATAAGCAAAATTGCCGCATTTGGAGTGAAGGTCAGCCAGAAGCATTGCAACAGCTACCAATGCATCCCGAAAAAGCCACTGTTTGGTGCGGTTTATGGGCCGGCGGCATTATTATCATATTTCTTCAAAGATGATGCCAATCGCAGCGTTACTGTCAATGGTGAACGCTACCGAGCGATGATAACAAACTTTTTTTTGCCCGAAATGGAAGTTCTTGACTTGCATGATATGTGGTTTCAACAAGACGGTGCCACATGCCACACAGCACGCGAAACAATGGCGCAATTGCGAGGCGAGTTTGGTGAATAGATAATTTCACGTTTCGGGCCGGTCAATTGGCCGCCTAGATCGTGCGATTTGACACCATTAGATTATTTTTTGTGGGGGTATGTCAAGGCTAATGTCTATAGGGACAAGCCCGCTTCGATTGACGCACTGGAAGCCAACATCCATGCATTCATTCGTGAGATACCGGCCGATATGTGTGAAAGAGTATGCCAAAATTGGACTCAGCGGATGGGCTACCTGAGACGCAGCCGCGGTCAACATTTGCATGAAATTATCTTTAAACATTAAATTGCAAGGTTCAAACTATCGATTCAAATAAATATTTCATTCATTTTTTCGAATTTTTTGTGTTTTTTTTTTTAAAAAAAGTTCTAAACCTCTTAAAAAATCACCCGTTATTTGCCGTATGCCAGAGATATTTTCAAGGGAATCGTGTTAAATGGACGCTACAATTGATTGACGGAGGCTAATCTGCAATATTCTTGGTTCCATGGGTGGATGAATGTGAATGTGATGAATATGGAACCTGGAATGTGAAAGCATTTAACAAGATAGTTGCAGGCGAACAACTAGCGATCGCCTTAAGCAGCTACAGAACAGGCATTCTTGTCCCAACTACCCGACCTCAAAGAACCGCTTTTTTGGGGGCGGCATGTTGGTTCATTTCGGACTGTAGTGCCACTTATATAGGTAAGTAAGTAATGCCTAGGCTTTATGGAAGAAATTCTAACCTCTAAGATGAGCGAAATGTAATTTTTATTGGATTTGTACTCCATGCATGAAATTAAAAAAAAAGCTGGAGGTTATGAATCAACCCATTGAAAGATCGCCAGGGTCCATCAACTAATAAGCTTTCTGATAGGCTTCTCTCAACCAAACAAACAAAAACCTCCAAACGACATCAAGCTGTTGCCACATCTCTACATCGACGTTTTAACGCCTCCCCACCCCACATTACCATCAAAGCCTCCAATTTGTTTTCCTAATTATTCTCCGTTTGGGAACGCATAAATTCTCTCTTATCGATTACGCGAATCGGACCCATTTCGATTGTATAAGATGTACAACACCCAGACCAGGGCCTTATCATTTAATTTGATTTAAGGCGCAGATATACCAGACCATAGGTACTTTCAAATCTATCTCAGGGCAATAAATTCCCAAATGCAAATGCCGATCGAACTAATTTCCTTTGCGTCAGCTTTCCACATTTGAACAGCGACCAACAGCACCGCCATGCAACGCAACTCAACTCATTTATGGAGAAAGTTGCGTTAATTGCCACCCTAATTGCTGAGGTTGTACACACCAGCCGGACCTCTAATCCGATCGATAAATCCCCTTCGCCGGTTGTATTTCTGCGTCTCTGCCTGCTCCGAAACTATTACAGATCTTATCGCGGAGAAAACGAATTGTATGACAGCTGCGCAAGATCCCAGGCGGTGCGGAGCACTGGGTGTGTGTAGTGTAGAGCATCAACACCACCGACACCGACACCACAACCGCCATGCCACCGCCGCCCCGGCTCATTCTCGTAGTGAATAGTGCGTTTGCGTTTCGATTCGCATTTGCGTTTGCATACCCAGATCGCAGTTTGTCTATCGGCGGGAAATGCGTGCGGCAATATTTCAAGTGTCCCCCTCGCGTGGTATCCCTGTTGCATGCGTCGTCGTCCCTGCAGCTCCTCCCGCTCGAGGACCACTCCAATTCGTAATGTGTTAATAAATAAATGATCCCCTCACAGCGATCACTGGCATCGCTGCATCAGGCAGCGCACAGACCTCCGATCTTATCATCGACCGTATGTAAATCTATCTTTTATGTTCGGCGCGGAGTCGTTGTTGTTGCTGCCGCTGCAGTCCACTCTGACTAGTGCTGCTGGTGGTGGTGGTGGTGTCTTGTCGAGGATAAAGGCTCCGCGAATAGATCAAAATCCGCGAACATTGTTATAACGGAGCATAGAGGTGCAGATATATATCAGTGGCGGACCGTGCGGTGGTGTTCCTTCGCCAGTGACCCTGGTGTGGTGGTTGCCCCTCCATACCCGCCATCCTTTCGAACATATTTCGAAATCACATAAAATATCTTTCAGATGCACGTGTGTTGGTGCTGTGCACATGCAATCTCGAGATGCTGATCTCGAGAAATCTTATACATCTCTCGCCCCCTCCGAGTGCATGGTTCATATATCCCTGTGACAGGTAATGTCTGTGTTTCCAGTGTGTGTGCGCGCGCGCGCGCGTTCTCCCTCTGCTGCAAGACTTATTAACCCCGCTTTTCGGTTTGGACTTGAGGTTCACTTTTCAAGCTCTACTGCGTGGTTCCACTGTTTTTTTGGGCCAGATTTGGTCGAGATTTTGGCGGAAACGCATCGTAGCGTGAAATCTATTTTTGATTAGGGGTGCACGACGAACAACTACCTATGGCGAGATAAACCGTTTATACCTTTTGGCACACAAGTTCCGCACCAGATAAGCAATGGAGGACCGGTCGGAATGGACACAAAAGAAATTGCCTCATGGTGCGGGACAGTGTTGCAATTGGACAACAACGAGATTGCGCCGCACGCCAAGTGGTCATAAGCGGCACAGATTGTCTTGTGCAATTACCGCCGTTTGTGGTCCTAATTTGTTATTGTGGAAGTCAACTTGTTGAGCGGATAATAAATAAGTCAGGAGGTGAACTAATTTGGAAAATAAATTTTATCTGGTGTGCCGTATTGTTGTTGAACATTAAATACCTCTGGTCTCCCAAGTCCGATTGCTAAGCATAACAACGACCCAGCTGGAGTTCTTCGAGGTCCGTTGGCGCAACAAAAGAAATATCACTTGACTCCGGATAGTTGTCGACATGAAGTAATTCTCTGTTTTGACAGCGACAGAGCTAAATGAATTTAAATACAGCGCTGTTGTAAAAAAAAGGCTTACATGGGTCTATTAGGTATTTGTGTGTTGAACAGTCTTTTTTGCGTTCTTATTGGGTACAACAGCAGTCATAACAATCGGTGGGACTGTGCCTCAAATGGTCGATGTTCGAGTCATGTTTCCATACGTTATGTCGTGTTTTAGATTTTGCACGTTTGCGCGGTCTGGGTGGAGGTGGGACACTTAGCTGCTAAGACGTGTAATCCTGGATGGATTAAATGCTTCCGCCCTAGAAATTCTACCGAGGTTTTGGAGGAAAAAGAAAGAGGAACCAGTAAAAGTTTTCCAACTCTCTAAATTACTGGGAAAGGTACGATATCCGTTGAGCCTTGCGAGACGAAAAAGTAGGATCAATAAATAATTGGTGCTGTGGTTCGAAAATTCTCATTCCTGGAGCAGTAAGGATAAATAAAATGCCCAACTTGCTTACACCTCTGCTAAATTCTACCTGTCTCATCACTTGATTGAATGCGTCCAAGCCACATCGACACAGTTTGGCAGAGCCAATAAAGCTCGCAGCTGTACCTTCTCAAATCTTCCGAATTCCTCGAATACGCAACCAAATATTGGACGAAAAATGTCGACTGTACTTTGGCTTTCAAGTTATTGTCCAGCACTCTGGGCCTAATAGTAGAATCGGTAGGACTACCTGTAAGTAGTCCGGTATGTAGAGGTGGCGGTTTAGCATGGACCCAAGATGAAATTATGTGCCTTCTTGTTACCACGACTCGTGTGACCTTTATTATAATTGTTGTGGATAAGATACAGGCGCTCTTTAGATCCAGCCTATGAGGTTTAGAAAACGGATAAGATCTGATATTCCTGTAGCCGAGATATCGGTAAGGGTAAGGTTGTCGTAGAATGGTTCCGCACATTTGCAGATGAATTGGGAGAGGGTTTCTCTCTCATTCACGCAACTGCGGCAATGGGGGTTGTATAGGATCCCTAGTTTGGCCGTATGGCCCAATTGGCCAGTGTCTATTGGCTATCGCCGAAATTCTTGCGATATCTTGGCGGGTTCTATTCTGAAGGTTGTTTGTACTGTTTCTGTGTGGGCATACCTCCCTCGACATGACGCAACTGGTTAACCTTCTCCATTTGGAGTCGGCTTTCTTCAGGAACTATCAGTGGACTTGTCCATTAACAGCACCGGGTTATGAACCCTTGTCCCAAGTGTAGAGACCTTATCTGGCCTTGTCTGTACAGCTCGTCTGAACGCCCGTTTCTTTCAATGTCACTGTGCCCTGGAACCCAGAGAAGTGTGACCCTGAAGTGTTCACCCAGGTGGGCATGTTCGTTTCGGTATTCCTGTACCAGCTTTGAGGATATGGTACCCGAGTTGATGGCCTTAATGGCCGCTTGACTATTTACGAGGATAGCGATATTTTGTTTTTTCGTAGTGTCATGCCCCAGTAGCTTGCAAGCCTCTCGGATCTCCAGTAGTTCGGCCTCGAATACGCTGGCAAATCCGATAGGTGGTGAGAAACTGATCTTTTCGGTTATTCGGAGTAGACTCCGGACCCCACAACACAGATCATCTTAGATCCGTCGGTGCAGACGACCGTGTAATTGCCTGCCTTGCCTAGCCTCTCTACACTCTATCTGCCTCATCGGGAGATTGAAGAAATCGCATCGTCTTCAAGTTTTAAGAGCCTTAGCTATCTAAAATTTGACGAAATCACGAATTCCGACATGGTTCTATAGAGCTTTAGGATGGATGCTTACAAAAATGCCTCCCTAATACCTCCGGTCCTTTACTAACTGCATCCAGTTGCGCACTCCAAGTTTGTTGAACTCGGTCTCTAATTGTTCTCGCCACTTAAGGCGAGGTCTTTCTCTACTGCGTCCGACGTCTGGCTGGGAATCGAAGACTCTGCGATCCGGGGTATTGGTGTCCATTCGTTTTACATGTCCTAGCCATCTTAAAAGTCCAATGCTGAGTTTTTTGATGCGCAATACGCAATGCTAATTGAATGTGTCAGTGAGGTCGTTTAAGACCCTGATGGAGCAACAAGAATTCTCCATCGTCTCCTACACAAACGGGCGAGTTTGGGCGGTATACAAAAACTAGACATGGCTCTGTATAGTTTGTCTCTAAAAATGCTTACGTTGCGGCTTTGAAATCGATGAATAGGTGGTGGGTATCGATTTGGATTTATTTGGCTTTTTTCCAGGATCTACCGATCTATGGTTCGGGCAAACGATGCTAAGGTTCCATTCTTCAGGCATAATTTCTTCAGGCCAGATTTGGCTTATAAGTTGGTGGATGTTACTTACTAAGTCATCTCCGTCGGTCTTTTAAAGCTCAGCGGGGAGGCCGTCATTTCCGGCAGCCTTATTAAGCTTGAGTTTAGATATTGCTATCCTCACTTCATACAGGTCGGGAGGTTGGTACATTCGCTATTCACTATTGCATGGTTCCTTCTGCCTGACAGTGGAATGTGTTTCTTCATCGCCATCTAATAGTCTGCCAGAAGTGGTTCTTCCACAACCTCAGCATCGAACGTAGTTGTCGTTTTTTCCACTAGCAGGGTCGTCAACAATAACATCAGTCCACTCTGAGGCTATTGGAAAGTGGATTTTTTTCCATGGGTGGGTAGTTAACCAAAAGCAGAACCCCTTACCTGGAGGGCCAGTTCCAATGTATTAGATACCCCTAGGACACGGGGCCATCAGTATCCACTACGGGATTGAGCTCTGCCGTTGGCCTGGCGGTTCATCCGCCACCATCTTTGTTCGAATTCCTAGACAACCTGTAGTCCGAATATGTCGAAGCAGCTCATCTAGGTTTGTCTAGGAAAGCAGGTATTTCGTGTCATTCTGACCAGGTTGCTTATAGTGTTGCTATTTTTCGTCGTGTGATGAACACTCGCACTTTTCGTTTAATAAGTCAAATCTGGTTGGCGTTCGACTATCATTCAAATCGATTTTCGCTGACCTACATCTAGCAATGATCTGAAAAAATCATCCGAGTAGTACCAATCGTCATGAAAATTTGATCTCAACTAATCCCTTCGTATTCGGTATAAAACTGTGGGCCCCGCAATCGAATAATAGACACGCTCACATAAATGGTTGTGAAAATAAATGCAATGGGAGCAGAGCAAAATTTTTTTTTTGTTTTCAGTGGTAAAATTAGCACTGCATGAAGACGTTTCAAAAATGGTTCCGTACTACTGGATTCTTGTTGTTTAGTTAAAACCAGATAAGTTTTGCAATTCAGGCAATATGGAGTTGTCTAAGGAGTTGCTGTTATCAGATGTTTTACGCTCACCGCAACTGCATGTCCCCTTTCATCTTCAAAAATGATTAAACCTCACGCCGAAATCGCAGCCCCACACAGTTAAGGCGAACGGGTTTCTAATGCTTGCATTTGGAATATGATGCACTTCAGCTCTGGTTATTCACTTAGTTCATTAAAATCATAATAAACTTGATGCAAATAGGTATAAGACCTTGGTGAACGTTTGAAATCTTTCAATTGCCTGATTTACGAATTCAAGCCTCTGTCTGGCATCCCGGGACCTTAATTCCTGCACCATTTGAATTTTGTAGGGTTGTAGGGAATCAGCAAACAAACTTTCTATTGAGTGTGGGGTCTAAGCCTCCATTTCTTTGCTGTTGTCCATCGCTCTACAACAAAAGGAAAATCCACCTCGGAGACTACCTTTTTTGAAAATCTAGGGTACCGTAGTAAGCTCGTAATGGTTGAGTTAGGCAAGCGAATTTAAAAAAAAAAGCGCTGAGAGCTCCACCTAGGAGGCTAATTTTTTGAAAATATAGAGTACCGGGCATCAATGAATGCCAGAAATCTCAGCCGCTTCGTAGTAGGCTCGGAATGGCTGAGTTAGACAAGCGAATTAAAAAAAGCCGAGAGCTCCAAGTGGTACCATGTGGACCATTCTGGTTTTAGAGTCTTTGCTTAAAAAAACCCAAAATATTATACAAGTCATCTCAGAGCTTAGGCTAGGCTACGTTATAATGACTACACGCCGCTATAATGCCACCTAACATTTGAGATACCGTGTAGAAATTCTTGGGTAAGCAAACCTTAAAAATTCTTACTGAGGATTACACTGGTGAAGTGTGACATATGCTCCAAACTATCAATGCCTAGCATATAACAAAAAAAATTGAATTCCACTTAGTAGCTCTAGTTAGCCTCAACAAGTTAACAAATTGTGAGTTAGTTAGCCTAGTTAGTGAGCTATAGTTAGCCTTAAAAAAGGAAAACAATTGTCAGTTCCACTTAGTCAGCTCTAGTTAACGACCCATACATGACCTAAAAGCTCGCTTCTCCATACATTTATGTGTTCAGATTCTTATATTTGGAACAAAGAATGGACCTCCGATTCCGAAGGGCATATTATAATAGCTGCACCTGACTATTTTAAATACGTGGTGGTTTGTCATAGCAAAGAGGTGGAAACAATGAAAACAAAATGAAGGCATTGCCACTTGCAGGGCTTAAACAAAGGACCGCTGACTTAGTGGTCCAAGACACCACCACTACCGGATGATCGGCCATCGCTGACCACTTCATGCAGATACTTCTCATATTCCACAATGCCTTGACTAAATTTCGCCTGTAACGTGCACATCCGGTCATAGCACGCCTATTGTATCCTCACATCATCCTTTCACTGTACATGAATGTCCCCCCCTCCCCGTGCTTTGTATCAAACAAAAGCTACACCAATCTCCATCGACTTTAACCGCATGTATCTATGTCGTACAACAGATTCGAAACATTTTTCATTCGATTTACGTCCGATTAGGTCCCCCCTCCTCACCGCAAATGCTACAATATTGCCAATATAGAGCCGAAAACCCGTGCAGCCGTTATCTCCTGTGCGTGCAAATCATCTCTCGTGAGATCAACACCGACCGCAGCATTCCGCGCAGGATAGGCAATTGGAAAATAGCACCTTTCGAGGCTGCAGCAGTGCAGCGGCACCGGTGCAGTAGTGCCGCCATTCAATCGGAAAAAGATCGATGCGATCGCCGAATAAAGCGCTGGCTTTTTGCGTAATCCTTGCCCTCTCACAAAAATCCCATACACAAGGATGTTGCATGTATGTGAGTGTGTGTTTGTGTGTGATATATGCGTCAATCCATTTCACTGCACAGTTAATCAATAGAAGAGAACCTATCTGTGCACGAACAAAAAGATTTGATTAATGGGCCACCGCAGTCTCCTTAGATCACGATGAGGAAGTGCCTGCTCAGGCCCACAAACACAAAATACACACACATACCTAACTATATATGGAATGTCACTATCGCTCTGGGGCCAAGAGAAAGATGTACTTAACACCCGTGAGGCGCACACAAATTCACCGTTTAATGGCGGCCATGCTGTCCGGATAGCTCTTCCGGATAGCTCTATTTGCATTTGTCATTCGGCGCGGATTTGGTACAGATTCGGCGTTAGATTCTGTGGCGTCCGAGACGCCTAGGATTAGTCGTCGCTGGCATTGTATCCATATATTGTGACCCCGCAGGATGTCTTGTCCCAGGCGGCTGGTCGACCACAATGAATCACCACAATGTGACAGTTTGAACATGGAAATGGGAACGAAATGCGAAATGTGCCGCCTGAATAGAGTCGTATAGTGCTTAAGACCTACGCACACGATGAGAAGAGTTCCTCGAGCTCCTCCATTATAACGAATGCGGAATGTTAGAGACCCCATGTTCCAAGGGGGGGGCAACCTCTCCCGGAGGAGGATACATTTTCACCGAATACTGCTGCTGTTGGTGGTTTTCCGCTGGTACCTAGTACCAACTGCTGCTGCCCACATTGTACAAGTAGATACAACACATCCATCGATCTTGTGGAGGAGAGTGCGCGGAGCATGGTCTTGTGTCCTCGATGGTAAGTATTGGTCAAATCAGAAATTAATTGAGCGCTGGCACGCAACGCGCGCATGTCCATTTTGATAAATTGCCCAAAACGAAATAATTTCGCGAAAATTGATTCTGTCCGGCGTGTCTTGGTTCGTCGCAGCAGCCGCACGACTGCGCAGTAGTAGCATAGCTACGACTTTGCGTACACAGGCTTTCTAATGTTGTAGAACACAATTCGGCGTATCCTTTGTCTTAGACAGCGGGGCGCTGTGATTTTCCCGCTACATCGCTTCAGCTCTCATTGTTATATGGCGATGGTGGTGGTGGCGGTAGCCCGCATGACGGAACTACCAAGCTCCCTAGAGTCCAATTCAATACGGGATTGGAATTGCGTGGATTTGCCTTCGAACATTGAGTGTGCACAGATCCCAGTTCCAGGCGAATGAACTGCCTTCATGTATCTGAGATTTTTTTTTACAAATTAATAAGCCCCATGAACTGTCCCCTGGTGCTGCATTCACTCACCGGACAGGACACACTCTCCGGTGCGTGTGGTGTGTTGTCCACTTCACCACGCGCATGGCATGCCAATTTGATAGCTAACAAGCGAGATACAACCTCGATTGCGGGACTCCAACCGGGCGGAGAGGCTCAACGCTCTGCTAACGCACACACAAAGTATGCAAATGGGCGCAGGCGCGCGATAGCTCACTCACTCGCTAGCTCGCTCTCTCTTCCGTTTCGGGTTGGTCCAACGCGGTGCAGTTCACACAAATCCAGGTCGACATGGTCTCAAATATTTTCTCAATAATTTATAACACGCTATCGTAGCAGGGAGGGTGGCGGCGGCGGTGCCAAACGCGCAGGCGCGCGCGCCCAATAGAGAGTTCATCTCGCATCAGTGCGGATTCCACTCTGGCAGTGCAGTAGCCGGTGTGTTGATATCGGAGGGGAACCGTCAGCGCGAATATATGCGAAACATAGTCCTGGGGGGCCCATGTAGGTAGACCTGATCGACATCGTTGATAGGCAGCAGCAAGCTCTACACAGCCTCCGCTAGCTATAGCGCGCCATATGTATGAGGGTAACTAACAGCATAGTCCGCATACTTGGCCGAAAGTGGAGCGTAATTAGCGAGGATCAGTTTTTCATATAAGCAAAAGGCTGCACTGTACAGGTCTGTAGCGCGGCATCCAGCTCAGCGCACAAACACCGTCGGCCGAAAGTACTTTGCAGTTATGATGGTTTCGTTACGCGGAAAGTATAAAAATTTGTTATCACCCTGAGAGCGGTACGATGTGCGTGTATGCGTGTGTGTGTGTGACAAGGAGGAGTAGAGCTCTAGCTGGAAGCTTGCAATAATAATTTGTTAGACATTTTTGCCCGTGTCGCTAAGTGGCTGAGGCGATAAATATTCCTCTACGTGACATTAATGGGCAACGGCTACAAATTGAATTCTTTTGCAGGCCGGTGGACAACGGTGTTTCAGTTATAAGATGGACGATGATGGGTTTAGATGGTGTTTTGATAGCATCTTCGATGATGTGGCTGGTGGATATCATTGGGATCAGGGAGGTGACCTCTTACATCCTGTGAAGAGATGGGTGATTTGTAACTTTTTTTTTGTTTGAAAGGGGATACGGCTTTTGGAATGATTTACTTATAAAGTGGCCAAGATACCGTATGAGGGAGTGTGTGTGTTGTTCAAAAATTGGATCTTCGAAATGTGTACAAAATAGTTGGTGGTACAGTTGGAGTACGCGGAAAATGTGAATGGATTGACAGAACTTGCATATTTGGGGACAGACCTACTAAAAAGTTGACTTCCATGTTGTTCTTGGGCTACCAGGACCAACAATAGGCTTTAAACCATTTGGATGAGCGAAAGTGACCACACGAGAGATACGAACATGCAGGGTACACCATTCCATCTGAACGTTTATAGAGGAAGTTTCGGTAAGGAAGTGTAAGACATCCAACGTTCCGCCGGTGTTAGATCGAAGGCTACAAATTACCTGATTGTCAATATGTTTGATAGCATGACGCTGGACTCGATCAATAAGACTCAAGCATGTTGCAGCAGCACACGCCCCTAAATGCGAGTTGTATTCGAGTCTTGTTCGAATGTAAGCTTTATAGATATTAGCTAGATCAGATGGAGTGAAAGCCGTTTACGTCTATTAAAGAATCCTATCCAACTAACACCAACTTTTGCAGCTTTGGATTCCTAGAACGGGCTCAGTGGCGCGACGGTTAAGGCGATGAATTGCAGCGCAGAAGGTTTGGTTTGATTCCCAGCCTTAGGTTAAATTAGGTTAGAGCGGCTGCCAGCGAGTTTGCCAGCACACTCAGACCATTGTTGGATCCAGTGTCATACTACGTGGATCTTGTCCATTCTCCTTACTATCCGTGAGAAAACCATTCTGAGATGTTAATGAAACGGAGGAGACTTTTCGCTTCCGTTTTCGTCAAATCGCTGAGATTTTGAAAGTAGTAAGCTCCAACATGGAGCTTGCCTTTGTATGAAAGGGCCGGGCAGTTTCAAAGGAGATGAAATATTGTTTGTTCCTCCAGCTCGTACAGAAATCATTTGAGTGGATGTCTCTTGATCCACAAGGAGATCCTCTAAACTGTGCCAACTACAGAGGCATAAGTCGCCTCAACCTCGCCTCAAAGATCCTATCTGCCGTAATATGTGAACGCCTGAAACCGTTTACCAACAACCTGATCGGCCCATAATAGTGCGGTTTTATGCCAGGAAAGTCCACAACCGATCCAATTTTCACACTTCGAAAGATCCTGGAAAAAACCCAAGAAGTCAAAATCGATACCCACCGCCTATTCATCGATTTCAAAGCCGCCTATGACAGCATTTGTGGAGACGAACTATGCAGAGCCATGTCTAGTTTTGGTATACCGCCCAAACTCGTGGGTTTGTGTAGGATGACGATGGAAAATTCCCGCAGCTATATCAGGGTCTCAAACGACCTCACCAGCACATTTGATACCAAAAAAGGATTTACGCAAGGCGATGCGCTGTCGCCTGATTTCTTGAATTTGATTCTTGAGAGAATTGTGCAAGCCTTCCGTGCCATCACCAGAGCCAAAATTTTCCAAAAATCAATGCAACTACTAGCATACGCCGACGATATTGACTTCATTGGTAGGACTCAACGTGCCATCATTTTCACATTTGCTGATATAGAGAAGGAAGCGGCAAAAATGGGTTAAGCAGCAAAAGAGGGCAAGAATAAGCTGTCAACACGAAAGGACACACAACGTCGACGAACTGGACAGAATGTCACCATTGACTTTGAGGTAGTACGGGGTTCGCTATCAACTCTGACATCACGTCTCGTCAGAAATTAAACGAAGAATTACTCTTCCGCTGTCTCTTTGGGCTTAGAGGACTATTAAGTAGTAAGCGCTCACTTGAACTACTTAGGAGATCGTATACTGGGATCATCCCAGTCCTGCTGAAGCATGGACCATTACAAAAGTTGATGAAGAAAATTGAAATTTGTCATGAAATTTGAGAGGAAAATTGTTCGAAAAATCGGCGTTAAAACGTCGGCTAGACATGTAGCCACAGCTTCATGTTACAGATGTGGCAACAGCTTCTTGGCTTTGGAGGTTTTTGTTTGTATAACACGCATGATCCATCAAAATGGTTAAGAGAAGCCTGTCAAAAAGCTTGTTGGTTGATGTACCCTGGCGCTCTTTCAATGGATTAATTCATAACCTACAACCTTTTTTTTGGAATTTTATACATGGAGTACAAATCCAATAAAAATGACATTTCGATCATCTTAGAGGTTCGAATTTCGTCCATTAAGCTAAGACATTACTTACTTACCTATATAAGTGGCGCTACAGTCCGAAATAAACCAACATACCGCCCCCAAATTAAGTTTAAGGCGTTCTTTAGTGGTTCGCCTGGAACTATCTTTTTTAATGTTTTCACATTCCAGGTGCCAAATTCATCGCATTCACATTCATCTAGCCATGGAACCAAGAATATTGCGTGAAAAAGTCTCTGGTATACGGACTGCGGTTGAAGGTAAACCCAGAGCCTCTACTCTTACAAAATCTTACGTAACTCTTACTTTTCTTCCGCAATCATTAACGGCCTGACAGTTACAGTACCTCTATCAGCTACATAAATGACAATACAGTCATGAATGAACCTGGGCCTCAACCAACATGCCTCTCTAATTAGCCCTGTCCTTCGCTAACTGCCTCCAGTTGCGCCCTCCAAGTTGGTTGAGGTTGGTTTCTACTTTTGCGCGCCACTTAAGGCGAGGTCTTCCTCTACTGCGGCCGACGTCTGGGTGGGAATCGAAGACACTGCGAGCCGGAATATTTGTGTCCTCTACTGCGTCCGACGTCTGGCTGCGAATCGAAGACTGCGAGCCGGAATATTGATGTCCATCCGTTCTAGCCATCTTAAACGTCCAATGCGAAGATTTTTTTACCAAGGACATGTCACTGTACAGCTGTTCGTATAGTTGTTGGTTGAAGCTTCGTCTCTATGGCCAACGCAAACGGGACCGAAGATTTTTCAAAAAATTACCCTCTCGAATCTACCAAGGCATTCTTCATCCTTCTTCAATGGACCTTTTAGACAGTCCACGCTGCAGCGCCGTAGAACAGGACTGGGATGCTCAGGGTCTGATATAGGATCTCCTTAATTTCTGGTGAGGGCTTTACTACCGGATTACCTTCTTTGCCCGAAGAAACATCGGTTGTCAAGAGTAATTCTTCTCTAATTTCTGACGAGTTGTTGCTATCAGAGTTAGAACTGGAGCCGAGATAGACAAAGTCCCCCACTACCTCAAAGTTATATCTGTCAATGGTGAGGTTTTGTTCGATTCGTCGATTTTGTGTGTACTTTCGTGTTGATTCTTGGTCTCATTTACTGCTTAACCCTATACTAGCGAACTTGGCTATGACATTACGTTGAGTCCTACCGATGATGTCAATATCTTCCGCGTCTATCGTCTACTAGCATAAGTGGTTGCACCGATTTTTGGATGATTGTGCCTCTGGTGTTGGCTCTGGAGTTTTGCACAATCCTTACAAGAATCAAGTTAAAGAAGTCACACGGCAGCGCATTGCCTTGCTGAAATCCTTTTTTTTTGGTTTCAAATGTTCCGTACAGATCGGTTTGGACCCTTCAGCAAGAATTCTCCATCGTCATCCTACACAAACGGACGAGTTTTGGCGGGGTATACCAAAACTAGACATGGCGCTGTATAGCTCGCCCTTATGAATGCTGTCTTAGGCAGTTTTGAAATCGATAAACGGGTGGTGGGTATCGATTTGAAATTTTTAGGTTTTTCCCAGGATCTGAATTTTTGATCAGTTGTGGAATTTCTTGGCCTAGAACCACACTAATAAGAGCCGATCAGGTTGTTGGTAAACGCTTTCAGTCGTTCACATATTACGGCAGATAGGATCTTGTAGGCGATGTTGCTTAGACTTATGCTTATGTGGCGCAGTTCAGAGGATCTGGAGGCTACTTACCAAATCATCTCCGGCGGCTTTATGTAGCTCTGCAGGCAGGCCGTCATTTGCCGCATATTTGTTATGCTTAAGTTTAGATGTTGCTTTCTTATTTTCACTTACGTCGGATGGTTGGTTCGCTGTCGTCGCTAATATTGAATGATAAGTTCTGCCTGGAAGCTTGAGATTTTTCGTGATCGCTGTGTAACAGTCTGAAGCCGTCTTTCTTCCATACTATTAGCATATACTGTTTCCTAGTTGTGATCTTTTCTTGTATATCTCTACAGGATTTTATTCGTGGCTAGTATCGCTGACATTGACGTTTTACACTTTCGTAGGGCTTTGGGCTCAGTGGCGCGATGGTTAGTTCGATGAACTGCCGCGCAGAAGGTCTGCGATTCCCAGCCGTTGCAAGAGCTAAATGATATTTCACAGGCCCCTCCTTTCGTGATGATTTGACAAATCATCCGAGTAGTATCAATTGTTAAGAATAGATTATCTCAACTTTGCCGTTCGGAGTCGGCATAAAACAGGAGGTCCCGCCATCTGACAGGAAGTGCACACGCACATATGACTGGTTGTGAGAAAGCTAGGCCCTGGGTACTAACGAGCCTGTTGCGCCAAAAAATTTTTATGTTTTTGTTTTCCTAAGGATAACAACAATCTTTCCTGGAGCGACAACTCTCTATATCCTCGATAGCGCGCTTTTCTTGCTCTTTTTCTTCTTCCTGAAAAGGCGGTGTCTTTCGCTCTTTCTTTGCATAAAGATCTCAATAGTTGCTCTAGTCTTGTTCTTGGCTGCGAGTATTTGTCAGTATTCTTGATCAATCGAGGGGTTTCTTTCTGGTGGGCTAGAGAAATCTACCACATCGGTTGCGATTGATCTAGTGACTTGTTGACATCACTGCCACTCTTCTTCGGAAGCCCTAAGCTTCTACAAAGCAGACATCAGTGCTATCCAGGAAATACGATGGGATGGCAGGGCATCTACAACGGCCTTTTATAGAGCGTGTATAACAAAAGCCTTGTACTGACAATTATCAGTGGAAGAACTGTGTTTTAGTTCCATCACGAAATCTGTACCGATAAAGATCGCTCTGCTTATCGCTTTCAATCTCACACCAGGGTTTCGTTCATACGCCATAGTCAACAGAACTGTAGTCACCTGCATGGGGTTGCTAGCTAAACCCCATGACATTGGTTTCACAATTCTTTTCATGAAAAACGTTGATTGATGGTCTTTCAAAGGTTTGCTTATAAAAACCGCATGCATTCAGATACTTTTGGAATGCATAACGAATCACATTCCCCTTTAAACTTCGCGGAATTCCAAACTGAATTGCATTTCATACCCCGCCCATGTCAACCCCCTTTCAAAACATTCGATGAGCTGACATCCTCTTGAACTTATCACTCCAAATATGGACGCTCTAGAACAGAATCATACGCGAGACAATGCACCAGCCGTTTGGTCCTGCCCTCGGCTTTGTTGCCAGCCCATTCATTTCAATTTCAATGCAAAACAATCGCAATGGGGTTGGTTAGGTTTTCCGGGTTTTTCACTATAAGCCTCCGCTGCGGCCGTGCGTCTGTTGTCGTCGTTATTGCATACCCAATGAACGCGATCTAATTAGACTAATGAACCAACCGTCCGTCCATGCGGCCAACCACCGCCAACTACTGCTGACCGTGCTCACACCGTCCCCGACTCCGTCGTCTCCGCATGTCGTCGCCGGACTAATGGTGGTCGCGTTCGCATAACCTTAGATTTTCCAATTTCCCATTCCATTTCCAGTGCACACGGCAAACAAGTTCAAATCCGGCGAATAACTTCTGTGTGTCTAGTCGGTCTGTGGCGGACTGGCGGCGGACAGAAAACCGTTTTGCAAGTTGTTTTTGTACATCTGTCATTATGTCAATTTGGAGAAACGTTTGAGAACCCAAAAGCGGACCAAGAACGGAGTCAGTCGCGCGCTCGCACACCGCACACTGGGGCAATTATGTCATTCGACGGTGAGCTGACGTGCAACAAGCGTACCAAATTCAAATGGCCGCTCTGGGCTACATATAGATACGCGAATGCGACCTGCACCAGCTTAGATACATTTTTTGTTGTTTCTTTCTTCAAGATTTTCTCATTTTGAATACAAAATCAGACCACAGAGACACTAACGACATCTGAATTCCAAGTGTGCGCCTCAACCTCAGCCATTGTTCATAATACGAGGGAGGGACTGCGTCGTCCACTTGTCCAGGATGTGCTGCAACACACAGCCTAGCCTCCTCCTGTCGCAAATCAATTAAATGCAAATATGGTAAGATAATCGCCTGCATCTACATAAATCTATTAAAACAAAAGATCGGCCCTGTACAAGAAGCCTCCGTGTGATCGGCGATGATCCGTGCCGGATGCTTTGTTAGTGAGAGACAAAACAAAAAATGACTCTCGGAGCAGGAGGAGGACACAAGATCGATTGGTTGCTTGAAAGCTGGCGCGGTGCAAATCCCGGCTGATTGCAGTCGTTGTCGTCATCGGTCGGTTGCGCATTGCGTTTGTGCGCTAGCTTATCGTTGTTTGAAGATCATTCCTCTTGACTCGGTCCAGCCATCTGCAAGGAGCCCCAAGAACAGAGCGAGTGGTACTCCGCCGCACTCCAAGTGATGCTCATCTCATCTAATTACGATGATTAATTGATCGCAATTATAATTCTATTTATGGGGGCTGCAAGAGAGCGAGAGGATACCGAGATCCATTTTGCCGGATGGATGGATAGATGGCCGAGGCCGAAGATTCTCGGCTCGACTGACTTTTGGGTTCCGTTCTGAGTGATAAATGGAAACACAGTTTAGATAATTACGGGTTCGGTTTGTGTGCGCGCGCACATCCATTACACAAGGAGGCGCACATACCTCCGTGGGATTATTGCAGATTGGAGAGTGGAAAGCGCTAGCTGGCTGGCTGGCTGCTGTGCCTTTAGCTTCAACTCGACTCTTGTAGCTCCTGGCGGTCTAATGAAATTGTAATTGAATTTCTCCTTTCGCTGGAGGAGTAGGCTTCTTCCTCCTTGGCTTTGACTGTGACTTCGACTGCGACTGCAACTGCAACTGCAGCTTCAAGTTCATAGTGATAATTGACTGCGTCCGCGGCAACGGTACCGGGGGATACCGAGGATAATTGTTTTGCTAGCTTTTGACAAAAGGGATACGTTACTGTCAGCGAGTGTTTACTCAGCCTATGGAGTGTGATCGATCTCCGGCAGGGAGGAATAGAGATCGAGAGGAGTGTGTAGGTAGATTTTCGCCGAGGTAATTAACTGCAGCTGTATGGAGATACTCCGAAAAGAATGCGGCATACGTATGGCCGTTTAGTCGAAGATCTATTGCCACTATGAATAATACGCCGTGTGTAATTGGCGTTTAAAAACTTGCGGCAATTAATCTGCGCAAACCGTCAGAAGGAGGTAATAGAAAATTTGTATGCAATTGTTGTGACTAATGTTGGGGAATTTTCGCGTTTAGGTATTCATAGGCCGTAAGCGAGGTTGAGTATAGGCATAGGTCACAGGTTTCTCTGGCTGGAGGCAATTAATTGTCGAATTGTCAGTGAGGGTAGGTATATGAAGAACATATTTGGAGATAATTGTAGTTTCCAAGGTGCTTGGGAATTTCTGCAGATACGTGGCAAACAGAAAAAGATTTTTTTTTTCGAAAATATTTGCAAATGGCTGTTAACAGGGCATGGGAATCGGACAAATCGTGCATTGACATAAGTGAAGTCCGCTAGGCTCTCCATGTAAGGTCCAGCAAGACATTGTTAATAAGTAAAACATTTCTGCGGTTGAATTATAGGGAATCGGGAGTTATCTGAGGCATGTAAGATTTAAAGGATTGTGGTTGGGAGCAGCGATCTATACTGATTTCAAAATTCCCGGCTATCAAATTATTCCCTCCCGGTTATAACCATGGCGAAAAAGTTCCTAGCCGAAAATAAGACCAGCAAAGCTGCAGGTGAAACTGGAAGCCGCCATTGGATGAGACAATGGCGGCTTCCAGTTTCACCTGCAGCTTTGCTGGTCTTATTTTCGGCTACAACGAGATGTGGTCTGGGTATTTGCAAGAGTTTTCGAACATCCAATATATTGAATGCGTGGGTTTTAACCTCCCGGTTGTTACCATGGCGAAAATGTTTCTAGTAAACCTGGGTCTCAACCAATGGCTGCTTCCAGCTTCACCTGCAGCTTTGCTGGTCTTATTTTCGGCTACAACGAGGTGTGGTCTGGGTAGTTTTAAGAATTGTTGTGAGAGTATTCGAACATCCAATATATTGAATGCGTGGGTTTTTACCTCCCGGTTGTTACCATGGCGAAAAAGTTTCTAGTAAACCTGGGTCTCAACCAATAGCAACTTCCAGCTTCACCTGCAGCTTTGCTGGTCTTATTTTCGGCTACAACGAGGTGTGGTCTGGGTAGTTGTAAGAGTGTTCGAACATCCAATATATTGAATGCGTGGGTTTTAACCTCCCGGTTGTTACCATGGCGAAAAAGTTTCTAGTAAACGTGGGTCTCAACCAATAGCAACTTCCAGCTTCACCTGCAGCTTTGCTGGTCTTATTTTCGGCTACAACGAGATGTGGTCTGGGTAGTTGCAAAAGTTTTCGAACATCCAATATATTGAATGCGTGGGTTTTAACCTCCCGGTTGTTACCATGGCGAAAAAGTTTCTAGTAAACCTGAGTCTCAACCAATGGCTGCTTCCAGCTTCACCTGCAGCTTTGCTGGTCTTATTTTCGGCTACAACGAGGTGTGGTCTGGGTAGTTGTAAGAGTGTTCGAACATCCAATATATTGAATGAGTGGGTTTTAACCTCCCGGTTGTTACCATGGCGAAAATGTTTCTAGTAAACCTGGGTCTCAACCAATGGCTGCTTCCAGCTTCACCTGCAGCTTTGCTGGTCTTTTTAAGAATTGTTGTGAGAGTGTTCGAACATCCAATATATTGAATGCGTGGGTTTAAACCTCCCGGTTGTTACCATGGCGAAAAAGTTTCTATTAAACCTGGGTCTCAACCAATAGAAACTTCCAGCTCCACCTGCAGCTTTGCTGGTCTTATTTTCGACTACAACGTGGTGTGGTCTGGGTAGTTGTAAGGCTTTGGAGTGTTTGAACATCAAAAATATTTAATGCATGCCCCTTGTCTATTGCAGTTGAGTGACTGTTAGTCGATTTGGAGACCGCTATGTCCATTGTGGGTGTACAGATGCGTTAAATTAAATGCTCTGCGTCTTCTTCTTCATACTTCGTAGACAGATAAGTGAGGTGTCCTGTCCGACAGGTACCCTCTGAATCCGACATAAACATATTAGTCTCCCGTTTTCCTACGCCCAGAGTTCTATTTCTGGGATAAATTTATATGGTTGCTTCGTTATAATTCTCTTTAAGGACCTTGAATAGGCCTCGCGTCTTATAAATTAATTCAAGGTGCCTGACTGAATGTTAAAATTCCCACTGGTCTGATTTTCAAATAAGCTCGAGAGGCACGTGTAGGCATTTTCAATTGGGCTGTCACTGTTGATTCATGATTCATTCTTGTGTTGCCTGCTGGAGAGGTTTTTTTTTTTGATAAGCTGACCTTCCTCTATGAAAATTTTGGTTCGAAAGTGGTTTTTTATTTTCACCTAACCGGCATGTACATAAAATTAACTTGGAGACAGGATTACTTATCCGAAATCCTAACCAAAATGACAGCAGTAAAATTCCAAAGATGGAATCAATGGTGACAGTCATAGTTAAGCTGGACGAATTAAAATTAGCATACCAGTGCTACTCGCGTCAACTGCAGACGCGTCAAATGGGAGACTAGCAACGCGGCACGAATTACCGAAAAGTCTACAAATACAAATTTTTGTCGCAACAGGCTCTTTAGTACCCAGGGCCGAGCCATTCATGTGTTGTGTACTTCTTGCACGATGGCGGGACCTCCTCCTTTATGCCGAATCCGAACGGCTAAGTTGAGATAAGCTATTCGAGACAATTGATACTACTCGAATGAATTGTCAGATCATCAATAGAGGAGGACCAGTGATAAATCATTTAGATATTCCTACGGCTGGGAATCGAACCCAGGCCCTCTGCGCTGCAGTTCATGGCGCCACTGAGCCCGTGGGTTATTACACTGCATCGGATGCAAGTCTTCCACCGCTCTCATCGGTTGTCTTAATTGCGTTGATACATATAACGGTTAAACAAATACCAGTAGACGTTATGAAATGACCTAGCTCTGGCTTTCGAACGGTACTTTTTTTCACCCAAAATATTTAACAAAAGGAGTGACTAGTTGTGATCCTCATCCTTTTCATTTACATAGAGGACTCGAGAATCCTTTTGATTTAATTTAAACGAACTCTCGTTATACTTCATATTTGGTTATCCACAATAAATCAAGCTATCATCCGATTATATTCCTGCCAGCATCCGTCAAAATTCCTATCCATTCACCACTGGTAATTGGTCACCAACCCAACATGCAATCCAATTCCAATTCATGAACAATCACGTCCGCTCAAAAACTTCCCGCCACACATCCTTCAGACGGAACTAAAATCCTCGACACAACGCAACACCCATTTGCACAGCTGGATCAACAATGATGACCGTTGGTCACATTATCTCTTTGTTACCTGCAATTAAGTTAAGTTATCCTGTTCCTGCACTTAACACACAGTTACACTCGAAATTATAATTTATTCACAATGGAAACACACACACACAACAATGCCAAACCGACGAAAATCCTGTTTCGCCTTTTGAATTAGTCAAAGTGCCACATATAACGAAGCGGTTCTCACGGATTCACCAAGAGACGTCCTCTTTGGATTTCTTTTCTTTTTTTTTGTTAATTTCTCCCGAGAAATACTTATAATTCCTTCCAGCAAAAAGGACACTCTCTGTTGTTCACGCAAGACGAAATCGCCCAGCGCGCTTAAGAACACAAAACCAAAGTTGCCAAACACGTTTGACCGGGAGATGACCATTTGGACATATGATAGCAAGGAGTAACGGAAGATATATTACTTGAGTGTCCCCTTTAAGAAGATGTCCTTAGGGGACATCCATTGAATGTCCGTTTTTTTGGGACGTTTTTTGCATGAATTATCATGGAAAAAATGTTATTTATGTCCTTGGAATGGCAGCGCACCCCTTTGGTCCCTATTTGCCAGTGTACTAGATCACTTCAACCCCTTTTTTTGGTGATGGTGGTGTTGGTTGTTGTTGTTGGTGGTGGTGGTTAACTGGACATACGTTACACATCCTTTTGTGTATGCAAATTAAATTCGATTACACACTAGGGGGATGATGATGGATAGACGGATATAGTGAGTGGTGCTCGCATGAAAGAAATTTGAGAATAATTGCTTCAGGGATGGACATTGTGTTGGAAAAGGGGAATTTCAAGCGTCCTGAGATTTAAGATGATCGTGTCGAGATAAAAAATTAAGTATCTGGTGAAAAATGAACCATGTTACATCTGCTCCATGGAAAGTATGACCCTATCCTGAGAACTGCTTTTTTGATGGATTTTCTTGAAAAAAATTGCCTCCAGTTGATTTTCTAACCAAACGCGATCGGAGAGTAATTTGATTTGATCCTTGAGAAGCAGATGCTGTGAGCATTTAGGAAGTAAGATGCGATGGACTTTTTCGGTTATGTCACAAGATATTTGCGATCACTTTTTTGTTGATTTAAAATGAGTACAGTCGGCTTGGATGTTGAAGAACGAGGGTAGGTTCTGATTAGCCTCAACTTGGCCACAACTTGGCAATGCCCAGTGGTTGTAACTCTGACTACACATCATGTGCTTATTTTTAACCTCCAAGTGGTAACCAGCGGGTACTGGTCTCATCCAACGGAATTTGACATACTAAACGATGAGGGCGAGGGTTGATAACACGACGAAAAACAGCAACACTTCGAACAGCCAGGTCAGAATGGCACGAAATGAATGTCCCAGGCAAACCTGCTCCGACACATGCGGACAACAGGTTTTCTAGGAATTTCAAGGGTAAGTCAGGCCCCTTCAACAGAGATGGTTGCGGTTACCGAAAGGCAAACGGCAGCGCTCAATCCCGTAGTGGATACTGATTGCCCACTGTCCCAAAGGTATCAAATAAATTGGAACTCGCCCTACAGGTATGGGGTTACGCTTTGGGTTTGTTACAGTCGATCCTTAGGATATGGAAGAACCAATTCTGCAGACTGTTAACGGCGAAGACGAACAATATTCCGCTGTCAGGCAGAACGAACCTTTCAATATTGGCCACCACAGCGAAAACTGCCAACCACCCGACCTGAGTGAAGTGAGGATAGCAATGTCTAAACTCAAGCTTAACAAGGCTGCCGGAAATGACGGCCTTCCCGCTGAGCTTTATAAGGCCGGCGGAGATGACTTGGTAAGTAACATTCAGCAACTCATAAGCCAAAACTAGTCGGATGAACGTATGCCTGAAGAATGGAACCTGAGCATCGGTTGCCCGATCCACAAAAATCGAGTCCCTCTGAGCTGCGCCATCTACAGAGGCATAAGTCTTCTCAACATCGCCAACAACATCCTCTATGACGTAGTATGTGAACGGTTTTATACCAGAAAAGACCACAGCTAGCCAAATCTTCAAGCAGATCTTTCGGCGTTTCCTGGAAAAACCTAAGAAGTCCAAATCGATACCCACCACCTATTCATCGATTTTAAAGCCGCATATGACAGCAATTATAGAGACGAACTATACAGAGCCATGTCTAGTTTTGGTATACCCCCCAAACTCGTCCGTTTGTGTAGGATGACGGTGGTGAATTCTCGCTGCTCCATCAGGATCGGTAACGACCTCACCGACACATTCGATACCAATAAAGGATTTGACAAGGCGATGACCAGTCCTGGAAATTCTTTGATTTCCAGGATAGGTCATCGCCGTGAGAGGATTGTGCAAAACTCCCGAGCCAACGCCAGGGCCAGTTTTCCAAAAATCGGTGCAACTATTAGCATACCCTGACGATATTGACATCATTGGTCGGACTTAATGTGTTATCATAGCCGCGAATGTTGGCATAGAGCAGGAAGCGGAAAAAATGGGTTTAGCGCTAAATGAGGGCAAGACTAAGTAAATGCTTTCAGCACGAAAGGACACACAACATCGACGAATTGGAAAAAACGTCACCATTGACATATACAACTTTTAGGTAGTACGAGACTCTGTCTATCTCGGCTCCGCTATTAACTCTGACAGCAATATTATTTCGTCAGAAAATAAACGAAGAATTACTCTTGCCAACCACTGTTTCTTCGGGCTAAGATAGCAATTCAGTAGTAAAGCCCTCGCTCGAACTACTAAGGAGATTCTATATAACACCCTGATCATCCCAGTCCTGCTCAACGGTGCTGAAGCATGGACCGTCTCAAAAGCGGATGAAGAAATCCTTGGTCGATTCAAGGGGAACATTTTTCGAAAAATCTTCGGTCCCTTTGTTGTTGATGGGCAGTGGAGACAAAGATTCAGCCAAGAATTATACGAGCTCCACAGCGACATGCCCTGGTTAAAAAAAACTCCGCCTTGGACGTTTAAGATGTCTAGGACATTTAGAACGAATGTACACCAATACTTCGGCTCGCAGAGGCTTCATTTCCCAGCCAGACGTCGGATGCAGAAGAGGAAGACCTCGCATTTAGTGGCGCGCACAAGTAGAAACCGATCTCAACCAACTTGGAGGGCGCAAGTAGAGGCAGTTAGCTAAGAACTTGACTAATTTTTGATGCCCCGTCACTTGAGAAAGAGCTTATTGCTCTGGCTTTGGCGTGTTGCAATTTTGTTACATTTCCGAAGGTTGTTTCCTCTCTAAGATGTTCTTCTGGTCTCCTTTGCCTATGAATCACACCTGCCATTTTGTTTAACTGCTCTCGCCTTGTTTGGTTGATCTCCTTCTTGGCTAGGTTGACAAGCCAGGGTTCTCTCATTAGAAACCCAGCTTATGGTATCTTTATGAAAAGTTGAACTGAGAGTTTGGGAAGGTCTATTGTGATACCACCTGGAAAGACTGGGTTCATATTTATACATTTGGCTGCTCCTAAAATCAATTTAAATTCTTAATGGGTCTGTTAACTCCAGCTATCCTGAGATTTCTTAGATCATTTTGATCGCTGTAGAACTATTTACCTGCGTCGGCTTTTCTTATAACTTGAGCGCACGCACAGTGCGATAGTGGTGATTTAACCCATTGCATCAGTTGCTGCGGTTCTTATGGCGAAAGCTTCTAATGCCACATGGTTTTGCTGCTGATTTTCCTTTGACCAAAAACACCTACTGTCCTCCAAACAGCCGTCGTTTGTTTTATGAAGTGGTGGTGGTATCATTCATTCATCATTGCGCAAAGGTACTCTGCTATTTGTCACCAAAAGAATTTACTCTGTGCCGCTCCGGAAACCAAATCCAGCTTCAGAAAGTCCAACCTGACTAACAGCGAAACTGATTTCCCAAGAAAATCACCACCTCGATGCACTTTTGTCGCAATCACCATGAGCCAAGTGCCAGTTCCATGGAAGTATCTACGTTCGGTCCACCAACTATTCCGTCACGTCTATCACATTAAACTACTTCTGCGACTGGTATGTCAAACCGCAATCAGCTTTCGAGTCATCGTTCCATCTCTGGCCATTCACTTGCAGCAAATCCCGATTCGATTTCTTCGGAAAACCGCAAGCTCTCTGATTAGCGAGTACACGTAACAGGGCCATAACTCCGCCAGTGCTAGCTGCATCATGAGTGTGAACCTTTTCCGATTAATTAAGTCATCAAGTATGCAATCTAATGGCGCTCTCGGTGTTTGTATGTCCCGCCACCACCGCCGCGCACAGTCCAAGAAAAAGTACAAATTATGAATCATAACCGCTGAATGGAGCACCTGTCCAACGATTAGCATGTCATTACTGGTGCACTTAACACCGCCGAACGCAGCAGTAGCTGAGTGGAAACTTACGCGGCACACTCTCGTCGCCTGCGTCTGACTAGGTGTTAGGTAAACATCTTCAATCTTCGACAGCAATACCCGTCTAGCCCATGCATGCGTCTACTATTCGTTGGACAAATTTATGGTCGGCTCGATGCGGCTCAATCTCGGATCGAATTTCGAACATAGGTCCGTCAGCAGATACAAGCATGTACATGTCGTGGTCGTAGGTCCATGCGCAGCGAGTAAAACGATCCGCAAACGGACGTCCCACGCAAGTTCGTGATGCCAATCGATAGGTCGCCAGAATGTATCTCAACCTTGAAGCAAATACTAATTTATTGACCATAAAATACACTTCTATGCATAAATTGTTTGAGATAGCTTTGGTCGGTGCTGCTGCTGTGGCTGCTCCACCACCACCGCCTTCACATGTTTCGCAGGCGATTTCAGATTTTCGGATCTGTGCTCGATTTTGTTCTGCGCGATCAGTCGTTCGGATCGCATCGGATCACATTTCGTGTGTCCGAACAGACGTTCTGACATTTACGCGATAGTGATGCAATCACTCCTCTCTGTGCTGTTGCTGCTGATGATGATGATGATGGTGGTGGCGGTGGTGGTGGTGGTCGTGTAGCTGGACTCTGGACGCTCGCGGAGGTGAATAGGTGATTATAAAATTAACATCACACGATAGCAATAATCTGGCATAATCGGAGGTGCATTAAGTTCGCCGGAGAGAGGGTTTTTGCGTTTCAGATACTTTTTTGTTGTGAGCAGTGCAAGTGTGTGTGTTTGTTTTTGTTTTGTGGACTACAACACAAGATGGGAGACGCGAAAGATTTTAATCGATCGGAGCTAATGGCTTTTAAAAGCTTCTCGCCAATGGTCAGCTATAGCGCAGCATCACGGCGAGATTGGTGTTAATTGTCGGAGCTGTGCTAAGAGCTTTATGCAACCAACAGACTCAAGTCGTGTTGTGCTGTGTAACGCCCGACGGGGGGTACTTAAAGACGTTATGTGCTATTTTTGCGATTTTTTATTACTTTGTCAGATGTTGTGGGATGAGGATTCCGTTATAATCATAAATTCAACGGGTCAACGATTGTGACAGGAAAGCCGTCAATCCAATGCCATTGGGTCATGAATGACTGCTAACGTTGATGCAAAGTGTTGCGAGGAGAATGTGGAGACGGTCAATTGTCTTTAAATGGAAGGCGGGAAAAAGGCTCAAAACTTACAAAACGATGCTTTCAGTTGGATTTATAGAAAGTGGAAGCGATAGTTACGAAGTAGCAACAGTCCTTAGTATATGGATCCTGTTGTATGATTGCACTTGAAATTACCGCACAGAAGAGGTAAAAGTCAAGGCAAACAAGACCAAACCAGGCTAGTGACAGAAATAAAAGAGGAAACTCCTGTAGTGGAGAAGAAATCGAAATCGAAAAGTTTAGGCTGAATAACGAAAAAAGTCAAGCCGCTTTCAGTTAACGTTAAATTTGGAATCCAGGCTCCTGGAATCATTAAAGCCACCCTAATCAGAATAAAGGTGTTTGTAGAAGTATTCTAGCAAAATTCAAATCATCTGTTAAGTGTGCATTATGTCGATATGGGTAATAGGGCAAGCAGACTGGTAATCTGCATTCAAGAGAGAACGCTCTAACTCAAGCAAAAAGGTCTCCGAAGCTTTGAAAATTCTGAAGAACAGTTTGATTGATTTTTTAAAACTTAAACTTTGATGATGCAAAGTTGCTTTTAATATTCTATACCGTGGCTCGGTATTGCAAGACATCCTCTAGTGCCCGGATGTCTGAATGATAATCTAAGAAGCTGAACAAGTTGATATCATTGTCTGAGCACTTTTTATCAACATTTTTGGTCATATAGTCAAAAATTAATAATTGAATTGTTACGCCAGCTTCTCGAGCTAAGAATAAAATGATGACAGAACCTCGGGACTGAGAATCACGCACCCTTGTACGTCAGCCGCTTAAGATAAATAAATGGCTGCAGCTCTGAATCGAGTAGAAACAAGGATAGTTTGGGAGCCTATTAATTCAAACATTATCTCCTCAAAAGTGGCGTTTCAACCCGGTGTCAACCGAGGCCTCTTTCAACACCTCCCTTCGTTTTTTTCGGTCCTTAGCAAACTTCCTTCAGATGCGAATTGTGTTTGTTATGCGATCTACTGATGGCATGGTCTTCCTGTATGACTTAAAGTTCTAATACTATGGCTGTGGCCAGAATATCCTTGGAGACTAAATCGCCTGAAACACCAGTCTCGGTGTTAATTCGCTTTATACCACTTGGTTAATTGGCGCTATAGTGCTGTAGTGAGCCTTAACCAAAATGTCCCTCCAATTAGCCCGGTCCTTAGCTAACTGCCTCCAGTTGCGCACTCTTAGTTGATTGAGGTTGGTTTCAACTTGTGGGCCATTTAAGGTGAGATCTTCCTCTACTGCGTCCGACATCCGGCTGGGAATTAAAGACTCTTCAAGCCGAAGTATTGGTGTCCATTCGTTCTAAATGTCTAGCCATTGTAAACGTCCAATGTAAAGTTTATTTTACAAGGGGTATGTCGCTGTATAGCTCGTAAAATTCTTGGTTGTATCTTCGTCTCCATAGCCCTTCAACGCAAACGGGACGGAAGATTTTTCGAAGAATTTTCCTATCGAATCGATCAAGGAGACGCTCCATGCAACAGCGCCGTAGAGCACGAGTGAATCAGAGCTTTACTACTAAATTGCCTTCTTAGCCAGAAGGAAGTACTAGATGTTGTTCTCAGAGTTATTAGTGGAGCTGAGAGAGAGAGAATCTTGGTATTGAATGTGTCGGTGAGGTCGTTACCGATCCTGATGGAGCAGCGAGAATTCACCACCGTCATCCTACACAAACGGACGAGTTTGGGCGGTATACCAAAACTAGACATGGCTCTGTATAGTTCGTCTCTATAAATGTTGTCGTATGCGGCTTTGAAATCGATGAATAGGTGGTGGATATCGATTTGGACTTCTTGGGTTTTTTCCAGGATCTGCCAAGTGTGAAGATTTGATCGGTTGTGGACTTTCTTGGCCTGAAACCACACTGATAATTGCCGATCAGGTTGTTTTTAAACGGTTTCAGGTGTTCACATATTACGGCAGATAGGATCTTGTTAGCGATGTTTAGGAGACTTATGCCTCTGTAGTTGGTGCAGTTCAGAGGGTCTCCATATTTGTGCATCGGGCAACCGATGCTGAGGTTCCATTCTTCAGGCATACTTTCTTCCGACCAGATTTGGCTTATGAGATGGTGGATATTACTTACCAAGTCATCTCCGCCGGCTTTATAAAGCTCAGGGAGAAGGCCGTCATTTCCGGCAGTCTTATTAAGCCTGAGTTTTGATATTGCTAGCCTCACTTCAGTCAGGTTGGAAGATTGGCAGTTTTCGCTGTAGTAGCCAATATTGAATCGTTCGTTCTGCCTGACAGCGGAATATTGTTCGTCATCCCCGTTTAATAGTCTTCAGAACTGGTTCTTCAATATTTTCAGCATCGACTGTGTCTCAACTGCGATATTTCCTTGTTCATCTCGACAGGATTCTGTTCGAGCCTTGTTTTCTTGGCTTTGACGTCTTACACTTTGCTAAAACTTGCAAACATCGTTCCTGGAGTGCCACCTTTCTATATCCTCGAGCACGCGCTTTTCTTGTTCTTTTTCTTCTTTCTGATAAGCCAGTGTTCTTCCCTTATTTTCTGCCTATAGAGCTCTAGGGCAGCTCTCAACTTCACCTGCAGCTTTGCTTTATAGGGCCTCCTTCTAGGCGGCAAGAACCTGTTAGCATTCCTTATTAAACCAAGGGTTTATAGCTGGTAGGTACGAACAACCAAGCACATCAGTTGCGGGTGGTCGAAGCAATTGTTGGCATGGTTGCCATTGTTCTTCGAAATTCGATGCTGGTGGTATGGTGTCAATCCAGTGGTTAAGGGATATGCGTTCTGCGAAGGCCCTGACGATCGCTTCAGATTGCAGTCCCTCTATTGAAACATTTTTTCACAATATATATGATTTGTTGCGTGGTTGCGGTTATCTGCGATGTAAGCTCCTCGGAATCTACAGGATGGATGGCACTTGTCTATCACAATGTGATCAATTTGGTTGATCGTTCTTTGATCTGCAGACCGCCAAGTCCCCTTATTGATGTCGAGGTGAGGATACCATGTGCTGCCTATAGTGACATTTCATTCTGTACGGACGAGCCTAAGCGTGTTGCGTGTTGTCGTATAGGCTGTGCTTTCCGACAATACTGCTAAAGATGTCTTCTCTTCCCAACTTTGCGTTAAAATCTCCCAGCATGTTTTAAACATCGTACTTCGGTAGTCGCTCATAGCTTTTGTCAAGGAGCTCGTAGAAGCAATCTATATCATATTTTTCCTCCGATGGGGCTTGAGCGCCTATGAGGTTTGGTTTGGCGATTTTGGCCTTGATGCGGATAGTTAATGTCATGGAAACAAAAGACTTCTTGCCTAAGTCTGGCACTTATTACAAATCCCCATCCGAATAGTCGCTGCTTCTGCTCACTATAATACGGTCCGTAGTAGATGTCACAGTTTTCTTCCTCTTTTTGTCCGGCCATTCCCATCGTATTTCCTGGATGGCAGTAATCTGCTTTGTAGCATTTTTGAGCCTCCGCTAGTTGTTCGCTTGCACCTTACCTGCTGAATGTTCTCAAATTCCAGGTGCAGATACGAACGTCGTTGCCCTTTCTTCCTTTAGCTGGGTCATCAATCATAAAATCAGTCCTTTCCGAGGCTATTGGATGCTTCGTGATATAAAGTTTTTTGTATGGGTGGGTAGTCCCCAAAGCACAACCACTACCAGGGGGACCAGTTCCAATTTTTTTTTTAGATACCCCTAGGACACGGGGCCATCAGTATCTACTACGGGATTGAGCGCTGCCGTTGGCCTTTCGTTTCATCAGCCACCGTCTCTGTTCAAGGAGCATGACTTACCCTTGAAATTCCTAGACAACCTGCTGTCCACATCTGTCGGAGCATTTTGTCTAGGTTCGCCTGGGACAGCAGGTATTCATTCCGTGTCATTCTGACCAGGCTGCTTATAGTGTTGCTGTTTTATCGTCTTGTCATCAACATTCGCAGTTATCGTTTAGCAAATCAAATCCAGTTTGATGAGACCATTATGCGATGGTTGCCACTTGGTGGTAAACTTAAATATTCTACCCTCGGCCTACAACATCCAACTATGATACTGTATGATACTTTGAGTATACTTGCATCCCCTTTTGAGATCAACTTTGGAGACGCAGCGTTTGCCGCATCATCAGCCTACTCCTTATTTGTTAACTTTTAGTTCGCTGCATGCCTGATTGCAGGATACCTCCCTAATGAAGCGCGTCTCAGCTAACAAATCTACGTACGGATGACATGTTGAGTAGCAGTTTTGTTAACACTCCAAAAGAATCATCCACATCAACCTTAAACTGTTGTGAAAAAAATTCGTCTGTTTTAGGTAATTTCTGAAAAAAAGGATCTCATCACAAAAATTTAAAAATTCTGACTTTCTGTTTGAATGGCCTTTTTGTAGCTAATGTCGCATCTTCTTGCCTTGCAATGCATTTAAAATTTCTGCAATCCTTTGATAGAACACAATACCATTCCATTACCCACTTTAATCTCCATTCCCAAAGGTATTTATGCGGCCATCAGTTTGGTTAGTCATCAGCAACCTTTATGCGCATGAAACTTTTAATCACTTTGCCAAAAGCCTGTATACCGCCACTAAAGCGATAACATTTACCCACCATGGATTTATGAAAAACCCGCCTTTTCATTGTAATTGCATTCGGAGCAGGCAACACCTAATGTTATCACCGCGCTAAGATCTCTTGTACCCGCTGAATGACAAGATCCCCTCAAAAAATTCTTCACGATCCCACTTCACCAAAAAAGCACACAACAACAGCAAAATAACCGAAAAAAATCCCTTATCTGACTTTCGGTATTATATGTCCAAATACCAACATATGCTCCCCGCAAAGGACATCACAGGCTTACTTAAAACCAACGAAAAAAAAACTTAAGAACGCCCTGCACGAATAATGAATGTCGTCGGAATTATTCGGTTGTAATATGCGGACCCTTGTTCTTGTTTCTCCTTAACATTTTTTTTTTGGTTTTTTTTTGCGCGAGCGCGCCCAATGTGTAAATCATTCAGGGGCTTCTCAATGTCCACATACTCGCGCATATATATACACATACGCTGCAGCTCATTCGCTTCCATATCACGATACAAGATCACTTTTCATTTTTGATTGCAGAGTGGTTCGTTCATCATGTGCAACACCATTCTCCCCCAAAGGAGAATAGAATTTCTCGTGGCTTTACAGCCCATGCTTGGAGTGCTTTGGTTTTGTGTTTTGTTTTTTTGATTTGCTTTCCTGTTGAAAGGATTCATTTACATTATCCCCTGGTACAACGAAATGCTCTTTTGGTTGGTGCATCGCGCATGCAGCATGCACTGCCGGTCAAATGGTACCGTCTTACTCGGAAGATTTGGGTTTTTTCGTTGATCGAAGACCGCGCGTCTTCGGTCGTGTTCGTGTGTAGTTGTGGTGGGTTGTGATACATCCCGTGATGGGGGAAGAAATTGCATTCAAAAGCCGATTACATTAGCCAAAGCCAGCATTGATCTTCCCAGCCAAGCGCGCGTCATCACATTTGTCGCACACGAATGAGTATGACTTTGGAAAATGGGTTCTACGGTGGCTGCAATCGTGTAGGATGTGCTTAGCATCCTTCGTGAGCTGCATGTAACTGTGTGGTGCTGCAACCATCAGACATGCAATCAAAGGAAGTTAGAGAATAGTTGCAGTTACTTGTCGACTGTTGCTGTGTGGAGGTGCGGTGGTCATGAGTCACCGCATTTGTTCAGTTCGTACATCAACTCTTTCATATTGAAAATGCGAGAAATGTGGATTTTCAATATGAAAGAGTGCAAGCGCTCTCTGTAAAGCCGGATTGTAATGTGCATGCGTGGAAATACTTTCAAAATTTTTATGCAACCAACCTACACTGCATCCTTTCACTGGACATTGGCCGTGATTGTGTTTCATTTGACCGCAAAGCGACACAGAAATACAACACACAACACCATCACCCCGAAAAAGACACAAAGCGCCCATTTGACTTATAAATGCGCCTTAAATTGCAGTTGATGCATACATCTACCTCGGGGGCAGTATAATGAAGCAAAAAGCTTCCTTGTTTGTGTTTCATCGGTCTTCGTCGTTGTCGTCGTCGTCGTCTTGGTCGTTGTTGTCTTTTTCATGGTGCTGCTGTTGGTATCTCTCATTGATTTTCATCATCATGCTGGGGCTGCCGTTGCTGTGCTGAACCCTTGGTGTGCGCTCGATGATACCACATCGCGTATACACTCTTCGGTGGAGGCAACAAATTTTTTTTTCTGCAATTTACAATTAGGACCGCGCAGCCATGTACACACAGGTAATGTGCATGGCGGTGCGCTCGGCGAGCGATGCCTCCTTCTCATTTTTGCCATTAACCTTCGAATGGGGCTATTTGTCTTGCGCCGTTGTTACGCTATTCCTATCCGAGAAATACATATTCACCCGGTGTGCAAAATCGCCCTGATCCAGGACGGTATAAATTAATTACATGTGATCCCATAATAATTTCGTGTCGTTGTTCTGCACCCTCGCGCCCCCACTCGTGGTATTGCATTACCAGCATCCCAGCCATTATGCGGTACCACGACAAATTCTACACCAAACCGTTTTAGCGTGTGTTTTTGCCTCTGCGTTGACACGAAAAGTCTTTAAGAGACCATGCGCAAACGAACAGACTCTTACACGGCATGGGTATGGGGTATGAGTATGGTACCTGGCAACAGGATAGTTATTGCATATTGTCACGGTAGATTTGTCAGAAAATGAAATATATATCCAGGCACTTTCGATGGCCTTTCATCCCCTAACCAAGATGCCTGCGATATGAGTAATCGCATTTGTGTAGTTCAGAGTTCGAGTATTTCAATAGCGGCGAACTATGCGAGGAGAATGTTCTTAGAAGGCCATATCGCAGTTTGACCTTATAATACGTGTCACACACCCCACACGGCTGTATTGCTTGCTAGTGGTTTTTCTTTTCTTTTTGTACGCTTTTCGCTAAGAATTTTCCAATCGCTTTTTCACAGTTGAGAACAGCATCGATTTAACGAATGGAAAAAATGAAGAAAGAGATACTTAACGAACGGTTGGCAACAGTTTCGTTATTCGCTGGTAGTATGGTGAGGCAAATAGTAAAAGAGTGCTACACCGAAAGAAATCGGGGAAAGGATGTAAGTTGTTGTGGAGTTCCTTTATAAAACAGCGAATTCGTACTGAAACGAGATGCCAAAGTGTTTTTGAAAGGCATGCATCTTTGGTTTGTTATAAAAGTTCCTTAAAAAAAAACTCCTTGCTTGGTCAGAATCCCTGGCATGGCATACCCGGTATAAAAACTGGACATCTACAATAGACCGCGTCATAGTGAGCAGAAACAACGACTATTCTGATGCAGAGTTGTGAGTGCCAGACTTAGGCAAGAAGTCTTATGTTCCCAAGACATTAGCGAACGCATTGTAACAATTCGCAGCAAGGCCAAATTCGTCAACATAAGCCTTATATGCACTCACGCCCTGATGAAGGAAAAAGGTGATTCATTGCAGAAATCGTATCTGCGTTATATTCCAGGCCTATTTCATCCATATCAACCGATTCACACGACTTTGAAGTGCTCACGACAGGGCTTTTCTAGTTAGTGCTCCTCAACGGGTATTTCCAGAGCTAATCTTTGAGGAATAAAATTCAATTAGTGCGCTGGCAAGATGACTGTGCGTTTCCATCTTGCGGCAACATTTTTAGACTCTTTGGCAGAAAGATTATTTCCTGAACAAGCAATTCAAGACTAAATGGAGGGAAGCGGCTTAAGCCAGATTCCTTAGTGCTGATACAAGACGACAACACACCACCCAACCAATGGCTGATGGGTCGTTTAATGTCGGCAATAAGAGGTGACGATAACAAAGATCTTGTGGTCAATATCAAAACCAAATCTAGTGTCATCCGAAAAGCTATTCATCGCTTAGCTGTGTTGCCAGTCGAGAGGATGGAATCGACTTAAAAACTTCAATCACTTCAGTCACTTCAATAACGGCCGGAATGTTTGGTATACGCGCTCTCCAATTATCCCGGTCCATAGCTAACTGCCTGTTGCAGGTCTTCCTATACTGCGTCCGTCTTTCTCTGGCTGTGAATCGAATATTGTGCGAGCTGGAGTATGGGTGTCCATTGGTTCTACATGCCCTAGCCATCTTAAACGTCTAATGCGGATTTCTTAACCAGGGGCATGTCGTTGTACCGCTCGTATAGTTCTTGATTCAATCTTCGTCTCCATAGCCCATCAACGCAAACGGGACCAAAGATTTTTCGAAGAATTTTCCTCTCAAACCAATGATTTCTCTATCATGGTCCATGCTTCAGCGCAAGCCGTAGAGCAGATTGGGATAACCAAGGTCTTATATAGGATCTCCTTAGTAGTTCGAGTGAAGGCTTAACCACTTAATAGTCTTCTTAGCCAGAAGAAACAGCAGTTGGCAAGAGTAACTCTTCGTTTAATTTCTGACGAGCTCTTGTTGTCAATGGCAATAGCGGAGCTGAAGTAGACAAAGTCCCTTACTACCTCAAAATTATATCTGTGACGTTCTGTCCAATTCATCGATGTTGTGTGTCCTTCCGTGTTGATAGTCTTGCCCTCATATACTGCTAAACCCATTTTTGCCGCTTCCTTCTCTAGACTATCAAAAGTGGCTATGACATCACGTTGAGCCCTACCAATGATGTCAATATCTTCGGCGTATGCTAGTTGTTGCACCGATTTTTGAAAAAATGTGCCTCTGCTGTTGGCTTGGGAGCTTTGCACAATCCTTTTAGGAATCCAGCTTAGAAGTCACATGACAGCGCATCGCCTTGCTTAAATCATTTTTTCCAACCCTGATGGAGCAGCGAGAATTCTCCATTGTCATCCTACGCAAACGGACTAGTTGGGCCTGTATTCCAAAACCAGACAAGTTCGTCTCTATAAATGCTGTCTCATGCGGCTTTGAATTCGATGAATAGGTGGTCGGCATCGATTTGGGCTTCTTGGGGTTTTTCCCAGGATCTGCCGAAGTGTGAAAATTTTATCGGTTCTAGACTTTCCTGGGCTAAAACCGCACTCATAGTGTCCGATCACATGTTACGGCACATAGGATATTGTAGGCGATTTTGAGGAGACTTATGCCTCTGTAGTTGGCGCAGTTCAGAGGGTCTCCTTTTTTATAGATCTGACAAACGATGCTAAGGCGCCATTTTTCAGGCATACTTTCATCCGACCAAATTTGCTTATCATCTTCACCGTCTCTATAAAGGTCAGAGAGCCTCTTGTTTCCGGAAGCCTTGTTAAGCTTGTGTTTAGATATTGTTTTCCTCACTTCACTCCGGTCGGGTGGGTGGTAGTTTTTGCTGTCGTCACCAACATTGAATGGTTTGTTCTGTCTGACAGCGGAAGATTGTTCGTCATCGCTGGATAGCAGTCTGCAGGAGTCGTTCTTCCATATTTTCAGCATGGATTGTGCCAACTACGATCTTTTTTTGTTCACTTGATAGGACTCTGTTCGCGCCTTGTATATCCCCTGCTTTGACGTTTTACACTTCGGTAAAACTTGATAACATTTTTCGTGGAGCAGCACCTCTCTTTATCCTCGATAGCAAAAAAGCTCGTTTTTCTTCTGTCTGAAAAGCCGGTGTTCGCCCCTTCTTCTCTACGTGTAGAGCTCGAGGCAGCACTCGTCTTTATCTGCAGCTTAGCCTTGTAGGCCTCCTTCTTGGCTGCGAGCATCTGTCAGCATTCCGCGAGAAACCTAGCACATCAGGTGCGGTTGGTCGAAAAATTTGTTGGCGTCGTTGCCAAAGTTCTTTTACACAAGATGCCGGTGGTATGGTGTCAATCCAGCGGTTTAGTGACATGCGTTCTGCGAAGGCCTTGGCAGTCTTTTGCGATTGCAGTCTTTCTATACAAATTTTTTCACAGTATTTCTGATTTGTTGGGTGGTGGTGTTTATCTGCATTCTTACCTTGGTTGCAACAAGTTAGTGGTCCGAGTCGATGTTAGCCCCTCGGAATGTTCAAACATCCATAATACTGGAGGCGTGTCTCTTGTCTATCACCATGTGATCACAATTTGTATGTTGATCTGGAAACCGCCATGTCGCCTCATGGATATTCAGGTGAGGAAACCGAGTGCTGGGTATAGTGGCGTTTCGTTCCGTCAATTACTCCAAGTTTGTTACTAGACGTGGTGTCTGGTAACTAAATTGTTAAATTGCTTAAGATGTCTTCTCTTCTTACCTTTGCGTTAAATTCTCCCAGCACGTTTTTAACATCGTTGTTCAGTAGTCGCTCATAGGTTTTTTCAAGGACCTCTTAGTATTAATATTTAGCTATATCATCCTTTTCCTCCGTTGGGGCGTGAGCGCATATAAGGCTTCTGTTGGCGAATTTGGCCTTGATGCGGTTTGTTACATTGCGTTCGCTAATATCTTGGAAACATATGACTTCTTGCCTAAGTCTGCCATTTATAACAAATCAGCATCCGAATATTCGCTGTTTCTACGATTCGATGGTATGGACAAAAAGATGATGAAAGACTGTGAAATCTACAACGGACCGTGACCATTGTAGATTTCACAGTCTTTCATCGTCTTTTTGTCCATACCATCTCATCGTATTTCCTCTATGGTAGTAATGTCTGCTGTGTAGCATATAGGGCTTCCGCGAATTGTTCGATTGCACCTTAAATGTTCTCACATTCCAGGTGCTGATACGAACGTCGTTGTCATTTTTATCTCTTTAAGGGCTGACTTACCCTTGAAATTCCTAGACAACCTGTTGTCCGAATATTTTTGAAGCAGCTCATCTACGTTCGCCTGGGTCAGCAGGCCAGGTATTCATTCCGTGCCATTCTACCCTGGCTGTTTATGGTTTTGCTGTTTTTCGTCCTGTTATCAACAATGGTAAGGCTTACGTTGGCGAATTCGGCCTTGATGCAGATTGTTACTATGTGCGTTCGCTAATATTTAGAAAACTTAAACCTAGAAGTCTAAATCTGGACCTTAAAAAAAATCCGCTTCCGAATAGTCACTGATTCGTCACTGATTCACCGTTTTACATGCTCTTTTTGCCCGGCCCATTCCATAGTATTTCCTGAATGACAGTATTGTTTGCTTTGTAGCTTCCGCTATGGCTTCCGCTAGTTGTTCGCCTGCACCTGTCCTGTTTAATCATCTCACATTCGATGTACAGGTACTCCAAGTGAGACTGGGAGTCGGAGTTGACAGTTGGTAGGCATCAGCTAGGTGGTTCAGTTGAACTAAATAAGTACCCAGATTGTCTGGAGTAATATTTACCTTTCAACAAAAATATGTCATCTCATCATGAACGTTTTTATGATCAACTAATCATCAAAATGAATGAAAATTTAATGTCAAAAATATGGTTTCGGCGAGTCCATATTTTTATATGTTGATATTCAAAAAATTTCCTTAGAGATCAATCCCCAACCATTTAGTTGTGCACACAAAGGACATCTTTCCTGAAATGGTACCTGCTTTGGCAGTGGATATAATCCGCTTATTATTAAAGGTACACAACACTGGTGTGTGATGATAGGATTTCTAAGGATTGACTTTAAGATGACCCTAAGTATTCAACAAGAATGGTATTCTTTGAAGGTGTTGTATCTCCAGCTGGTATCAATTTCAATTCTGTCGATAAAGATGTGAGAACCATACAATGGAGATTTTAAGCATCGAATATGTTGAAAGGATACAATTCTCTGTAAATACAATGTGATTGGTGAATTTCTTCATTTAATCAGATGAATGATAGTTTCCTTCTTTTTTAATAAAAAAAGGTATTGGTACACCGATGCATTTTTTCTTCAATTTGATCTCACAGGATCACATCACGTCTAATTGGAGAGGCGGAATTAACTTGTCCCTCAACCAAAATTGAGGGACAAGTTCATTCCGGACTGTAGCGTCACTTAAGTATTTTACGGAAGTTTTTCCGAGTCGTGTCGATCCGTTTTGTTTTAACTCGACAATTGCATTACCAACCCATGTAGGCTTAGTCCTCGACTTCTAAATTAATAGTTCTAGGTTTTCAAAGAAATTTACAGTTCTGCTGCAAGTGAATCCCACTTTTTATCTTTTAATTTATGAACATGAGTACGTCAGGGCACGTGCTCAGGCTTAAGTTTTCTTTTAACAATAAATCGTAGATCACCGTGTCTTATGGAAGTAAATCGTCCTATTTCCAGTTGTTTGTTCTACATGCAACAATTGTTCAAAACAAGTATAACAACGTTTTGTAAATAATTTTATGAAAATCAGTTAAGGCGTTCATGCGGTGTTCCGCAATTAACCAAAACTGAAAATTCCGTTCAGATACTTTCAGGCTGAAAATAATGCTTGTAATTGTAATGTTGGTAGCGAGATATTAAAGATTTTAAAAATTTGGATTAAATACAAAAAAACCGGAATCGCAGTTGCGCACTCCAAGTTGGTTGAGGTCGGGTTCTACCTTTGCCACTTAAGGCGAGGTCTTTCTCTACTGCGTCCGACGTCTTGCTGAGAATCGAAGACTCTGCAAGCCGGAGTATTGGTGTCCAGTCTTTCTACATGTCCCAGCCATCTTAAACGTTCAATGCGGAGTTTTTTTTTTACTATTGGCATGTAACTGTACAGACCGTATATTTCTTGTTGAATCTTTGTCTCAATAGCCCGTCAACGCAAACGGAACCGAAGATTTTTCGAAAAATTTTCCCCTAAAATCAACCAAGGAAATCTTCATCAACTTTTGTTATAGTCCATGCTTCAGTGCCGTTGAACAGGACTGGGATGATCTGGGTCCTATATTGGATCTCCTTAGTAGTTCAAGTGGGGGCTTTTCTACTAAATTCCCTTCTTAGTCGAAGAAACAGCGGTTGGCAACAGTAATTCTTCGTTTAATTTCTGACGAGATATTGCTGTCAGAATCAGAAGCAGAGCCGAGGTAGACAGAGTTCCGTACTTCCTCAGGTTATAACTGTCAATGGTGACTTTTTTTTTTGTGTCCTTTCGTGTTGACAGCATATACTTAGTCTCACCCACATTCACTGCCAAATCCATTTTTTCCACCTCCTTCTCTATAAGCGCAAACTTTGCTATGACATCATGTTGAGTCCTACCAATGATGTCATGATCAGTGTGAAGATCAGTTATGGACTTTCTTGGTCTAAAACCACACTGATACGGGCCGATCCGGTTGCTGTTAAATGGTTGACGAGTTCACATATTACGGCATATAAGATCTTGTACGTGATGATCAGGAGACTTTTGCCTCTGTAGTTGGCGCAGGTCAGACAGTCTTCTATTTTGCTGACCGGCAAATGATGCCTTGATTCCTTTCTTCAGGCAGACTTTCATCTGACCAAAATTTATTTACCAAGTCATCTCCTCCGGCTTAATGAAGCCCAGCGGGAAAACCGTCATTTCCGGCAGCCTTAGTAAGCTTCAGTTTAGATGTTATTATCGTCACTTCGCTTAAGTCGGGTGGTTGGCAGTTTTCGCTGTTGTTGCCAATATTGAAATGTTCGTTCTGCCTGACATCGGAATGTTATTCGTCATCACCGTTAAGAGTCTGCATAGGTGGTTCTTCCATATCCTCATCATCGATGGTGTCTCTAATACGATATTTCCTTGTTCATCTTAACAGGATTATTTTCGAGCCTTGTATCCTTGGCTTTGACGTTATACACTTTGGTAAAACTTGAGAAGAGAGTTTTTGAAGTTGCACCTCTTTATATCCTCCATCCCGCGCTTTTCCTCTTTATTTTTCATTTTGAAAAGCCGCTGTTCTTCCCTTCTTCTCTGCCTATAGAGCTCAACGGCAGCGCTCGTCTTCACCTACACCTTAGCCTTGTAAGTCTCGTTCTTTGCTGCGAGCATCTGTCGACGTTATTTATCAAAAAAAGGGTTTCTTGCTGGTAGGCTCGAGAAACCTAGCACATCAGTTGCCGCGGACCTAATGGCAACGTTGACATTACTCTTCGCCATTAGATGCTGGTGGTATGGTGTTAATCGAGAGGTTATGTGATAAGAGTGCGAAGGTGTTGGCGGTCTCTTGCGATCGCAGTGCTTCGACATAAAATGTTTTCACAGTATTTCCGGATTGTTGTGGCGTAATGGATATCCGCATTCTTACCTAAGTTGCAAGTAAGTAGTAGTGGTCGGCTTCGATGTTAGCTCCTCCGTTTATTGGGACACGTTAACACAACAATCTTCCGAATTCTTGAAGAAGTACATTTTCGTAGCTTTCCACCAGCCCACCGAAAAAAAAAAACTTTCTAGGACATTTTTCCAACAAAAATTTGGCCATCTTCCAAAATTGAGGGTTCCAAAAGCATGTCCCATAACGACAAAAATGCTTCCCCCTACTCTATATTATGGGAAAGTAAAAATCTAAATGCAAATTTTATTTGCATAAAAATTAAAAGAGTTTATGTATGACTAAGTGTGCTTTCAGTTTACCAGGCTATTTATTAACTACGGTGGTTTTGGCAGGCATTCCTATATTGAGTCATCGTACCAACCCATGTTAATTGGCTGAGTGATATAAAATGTTTTAAAGCCAAAACATGATTTCATCGGTAATCCAATATTATTTAATGGACGGCTTGTAAGTTTGAGAGGTGGTTTTAAAAGTTCTGGGAAACAGGTGGTTATTACTAATTTTTTTTTCTTTTTTCCAGTGACAAATATTTGAAATGTTTGTTGGCTGAAAAACCCGAAGTAATAAAAAGTTTAAGTGACCAAATTGTTAAACGTTTTGTTTTTATTTTCAGAAAGATACTTTTGGTGTGCGGCTTGAATGCAGAGTCACCTAGTTCTATTGTAAAAATGCTCATAGAAATAACTCGTGCAGTGTTTAAACAAAAATCTAAATGCTTAGGGCTGATTAACATGGTCAAAGGTCAAGGTCAAGGTGGAACAAACGTTATAACCAGAGGTTCGTTGTCTTTAATTTTTGTTTTAATTATTCGCCATCGAATAATCGGAACGAATATTCCGCAATTCATGTCGTCTGAGGCAATTTTTTTTTTCGTTTTTTGTTGTTGTGCCATTAAGTTAAATGAGCTTAAGTCGACATAAGCGAAAATCGTTTTTCCACTTTCGTTAATTTTCCTTTTCGGTTATTTTTCCTTTGGTCCCATTATTGTACGACAAAAAATGTCCGTTAAATTTTTTAAAAAATCGAAGAAGCTTTTGTTTAAATGTTGAAAGAATACATTTGCAAAGCGTATCCCTTAACCTCTTGATTAACACCATACCACCAGCAGCGAAGAACAATGGCAATGGAGAAAAAAAAAAAAAAAAAAGCAGGAAAAGCGCGCGATCGAGGATATAGAGAGGTGTCACTCCAGGAACGATGTTCGCAAGTTTTACCAAAGCGTAAAACGTCAAAGCCAAGTATGCAAGGCTCGAACTGAGTCCTGTCGAGATGAACAAGGAAATATCGTAGTAACTACACAGTCGATTTTGACGATAAGAAAGAACTACCTCTGCAGACTGTCAAACGGCGACGACGAACAAAATTCCGCTGCCAGGCAGAACGAACCATTTAATATTGGCAACAACAGCGAAAACTGCCAACCACTCGACCTAAGCGATGTGAGGATAGTAATATCTAAACTAAATCTTAACAAGGCTGCCGGAAATGACGGCTTTACTGCAGATCCTCATAAAACCGGCGGAGATAACTTGACAAGTAACATCGACCAAGTCATAAGCCAATTCTGGTCAGATGAAAAGTATATCTTAAGACTCGAACCTCAGCATCGTTTTCTGATTCGCAACAAGGAGACCCTCTGAACTGAGCCAACTACAAAGGCATAAGTCTCCTCAACATCGCCTTCAAAATTCTATCTGCCGTAATATGTGAACGCCTGAAACCGTTTATCAACAACCTCATCGGCCCTTATCAGTGTGGTTTTAGGCCAGGAAAGTCCACAACCCATCAAATTTTCACACTTCGGTAGATCCTGGAAAAAACCCATGAAGTCCAAATCGATACCCAGCACGTATTCATCGATTTCAAAGCCGCATACGACAGCATTTATAGAGACGAACTATACAGAGCCATGTCTTGTTTTGCTATACCGCCCAAACTCATTTGTTTGTGTAAGATGACGATGGAGAATTCTTGATGAAGTGTCGGAATCAACCTCACCGATACATTCGATATCAAGAAAATAATTAGACAAGGCGATGCACTGTCATGTGACTTCTTTAACTTGATTCTTGTGAGGATTATGCAAATCTTCCGAGCCAAAACCAGAGGCATAGTCTTCCAAAAACCGGTGCAACTACAAGCATACGCCGACGTTATTGACATAGTTGGTACGACTCGACGTGAATTCGTAGTCACGTTTGCAAGTGTAGAGAAGGAATCGGCAAACATGGGTTAAGCAGTAAATGAGGGCAAGACTAAGTATATGCTGTCAACTCGAAAGGACACACAATATCAACGAATTGGACAGAATCCAACTATTGACAGATATAACTTTCAGCTAGAACCGGACTTTGTCAACCTCGGCTCCGCTATCAACTCTGACAACAACATCTAGTCAAAAATTAAACGAGGAATCACTCTTGCCAACCGCTGTTTCTTTCATGGCTAAGAAGTCAATTTAGTAGTAAATCCCTCACTCGAACTACTAAGGCGATCCTATGTAAGACTCTGATCATTCCAGTCCTGCTCTTCGGTGCTTAAGCATGGGCCGTATCGAAAATGAATGAAGAAATCCGTAGTCAATTTGAGAGAAAAGTTCTTCTTCAAAAGTTTTGATCCCGTTTGCGTTGCCTGGGTGTGGAGACGAAAACTCAAAAGAACTATACGAACTTTACAGCGACATGGACATGGTCCCAAAATCTCCGCACTGGACATTTAAGATAGGACATGTGGAACGAATGGACATCAATACTCCGTCTCGCAGTCTTCAATTCTCAGCCAGACCTCGGACGCAGTATAGGAAGATATCGACTTAAGTGGCGTAGAAACCAACCGAAGTGCGCAACTTGATGCAATTAGCTAAGGACCGAGCTAAAGAAAGAGGGGTGTTGTTTGACCTCTAGGTCCATTCCGGTCTGTGGCATCACTTGAGTAAGTTGGTAAGTGCTAAATAATACACAAAAAAAAAAAAAACACGAACACATAATTGTCTAGCGCTCATTTCACTCGGTCGACCTGACAATTTACCAATCCATGATGTTATAACTTTTTTATAACGCGGCCGAACCATATTGTGTGCAATTGAGCATAATGGAAATGCTGTTGCTTTTAGTTATACTGGACGAATTCCCCACGAATCCGATGTAACAAGACTTACATTGATTTTACCTATCGCAGTTTGCTACTCAACTCTTTTGTCTGATGGGAAATAAATTTTTTTTCCAACAATACTTGTGTTTGGTGCTCAATAATTTTTAATGGAACGATTGTTGTATTTAAAAAAAAAAAAAACGAAACTGTTGAAATGAACTGGTTTGTGCTATTGTCAACCGCTTTAAAATTTCCATTAAAAACCAATAAAATTCATGACCCTTTGAAATGACATAAAAAATACTCAAATTAACCCTTCATACACCCAGTTAGGTGGGTGTGTTTTTTTTTATAGTTCTTGACCATTCTATCAAATTGTTATACAAAAATCACATTTTTTCCATCAACCCCTTCATTTTTTTCGAACACACAATGGTCTAGCGCTCATTTCACTCGATCGACCTGACATTTTACCAATCCATGATGTTATAACTCAAACCACCTAATGTCGATCTCCCTCACAATGGTTTCCCATTTATTTCCCTATTCCCTCGCATGAGTAGCGCAATGACCGCTTTATGACTTCAATCACAGCCCAATAAAATCCAATAAATTTTCTCTCAGTGCATCGCCCATGTACCCAAGCATCAGACACAGCATCCATTCAGGCGTGCGCGCTCTCCACACAAAGATACAAATCTCCATAAGAGATTTAACAATCATTTTCTGAAACAAACACACTCAACACCCGACTCGCAATACACTTGCATTTAAACAGCACCTTTGCCTTTCTATGTCTCCTACTCAACAGCCATTCGGATTTTACCCTTTTTTTTTGAATAATACTGGTGGTTTAAGCTGCTGCGGGCTTATTTGAGGCGTCCAAGTGCCGCACTGCCACAAACACCAACACAACCACACCAACTCTGACTCCAAATCAATACAAATTCACCTGTACACGATACACACTGCGCTGCTACTCTCTTGGTACAGGTAAATGCTGCCTGGCGATGGTCTTTTTCAATTCTTCTTTGTCCCAGTCCCACTGTAAGCAAGAGAGCTTGCCTGTCTACTGATATATTTGGTCTCTTCTGCGGATTCAACACGATCACTCGTCGCGCACACACACCTGCAATTTTAATCGATGCTCAGGTATGTTATTTGTATCTCTCTCTCCTACACTCACCACAACGAACTAACACGAAAGAGTAAGACGTAAAAAATACAAAAAAAAAAAAAAAAAACACACAACCTCTCTCTCTGGAGTTTTTCGTACCGAACCGTCGAACAAACCTTTTGCCAAACGACGAAAAATTTTTCCCCCGAACCGACATTTAACGAATCTGTCAGGGAGATTGTTTTTCCAATTTTCATGTGAAAAGTGCCAAATTAATTACGGAAATTGTCAAAATCCACTCCACAAGTGTCTATCGATATCGAATTCAATGGAAAATCGTGGTTTTCATCATCGAAAGTGCGTTAAATTGTGATAATCTGTGTTTGTCCCGCATCCATAACACTCTCTGTGTGGACGGGGGAGTACCAAATAAAACTCCCGAGTTAATTTTTATCTCCTTAAATATTTTTTTTTTATTTCAACTTGAATAGAGTATTGTGTTTGAATTCTGTTGGTGTGGAGAAAATAAAAATGTCGCGAAATTTTTATGTGAAATAAATCTACGAAAGATATTCGAAGTATAACTCCAAGAGTGAGAGTGCTGCGCAACAGTTGTACCAGTACTTAGTGTATCTAGAGGGGTTAAAGTGTATCTTTGTTTCGTGTTAGGTATACCCCCGCATATGGAGTAAATTCTTGTGTAAAATATCTGTGAAATTTGTATTGAAATTGTTAAAAATTCACCACCTAAAGCATTCGTTTTGAAGTTTAAAAAATTTTTTTTTATATTTTTGCGCCGCTGTCCACGATCGTTATTTTTGTTGTATGTGTGCTGTAAATGCCCATGTGTATGTGATAAGTTGTGTACGAACAGCCATTTTTTTCTTATAAAAATTGTTTCGATCGTTTTGTATCCCATTTCGTTGTGTTTCGTGTGTATTTGTGTCGTGGTAGTAGTTTTAAAAAAAAAAAAAATTTTTCTGTGTTATTCAATTGGAAATTGTTAGGAAATTTTTCCTCTCCCCTCGTTGTTTTGTGTTCGTCGTGTGTGGAAAATTATTGCATAGCCTGTGCAATAAGTATCGAGTGCCAAATGAAATGGAGCATGTTCTCCCCGTCTAAGGATTAGGAAAACTAAAAAAAAAACACACAAAAATAACTCAAAACAGCAACAAAAAGAGAAAAGAAACAATCAGCGCCAAACTGTGGAAATTACGTAAGTACATGCACGAAACAAATATCAAAACAAAAGCAACAAATAACGAGTAGAAAACAAACAAAGTTGCTTAGTTGTTTGACGAGTGTTGAAGATGTTTTTGTTGATGTTGTCTTTTGAAAATGATTTAGGCGCGTAAATTTTTACAAAAAAAAATTCTCAACTCAGAAACAGGAGATTTTCTTCCAAAAAAAAAAAATCAACAACGTCCTCTTTTCCAATATCTGATGCTGAGGTACACACATACAGGTACACCAATGATGGGGGCAAGAAAACAAAAAAAAAAGTCCAATTCCAATTGCAGTCCATATGAAAGGCTTAAATCGAAAGCCACCAACCTCTTGAATGTTCTTTTAGTCGTAGTCGTCGTTGACGTTGCTGAAGTTACTTCGTCCCCCACCCCATGTGCTACCCCCTGCTTTTTCATCTGCACACCCTGCCGATGGTGGTCGGTAGGAATGCAGACTTTACCTTAGCGCTCGACTCCAAACTCCATCCATATGAGCCGTCTCTCCCCTGCGCGCCACTTGTGGTAAACACAACACGTAGGTGTTGTAAATCGCTTGTATCCATGGACCCCATGCATACGTGTCTGTGTGTGTTTGTGCTCATGTTTGGTCTTTCTTTATGGCTAAAACAATTTTTTATTGTGTTGTTATTATTATTTTCTTATTTTATGTTTTGAATTGAATTTCCAATTCTTTTAGTACAAAACCAAGAAGGAAATCATTGCCCGACAGGGAACGAAATTAAATATGTACTCGGTTGTCTCTTTTTTTTTTTTGCTGTTGTTGTTGTATTCTCTGGCTTTCCTTTCGCCTGGTGGATTGGTGTTATTGTTGTTGGTTTTTGGTATACGTCGTCATCACCAGCGCTCAACACAGTCGAGCAGAGATGAAAAGTAAAAGATAAACATTCAGTCTCTTGGTCTCTTTCTTTTGGTTTTTTGGTCGTCATCATCATCATTATGATCATCATCGTTGTCTTCGTCGTGGTCGTCGTCGTCATCATCTTCCCGTCGACATCATCTCTCTTGTTGGGCTCTTTCTCTGTTTTTTTTTTGCTGTTTTTTTTAGTAATGGCCGTTTGATATGTTTCATGAATTATAGGCATAATTCCATCTTCTCGTGTTTTCCATAGCCATTTTCGTACACACAAAAGGAAAATGTGAAAAGAACGACAAAGATTTGCGAAAATTTTTCAGCCTCCAGTGAGGTGTAGCGAGGCATTCAAAAATCAAAAAAAAAAAATACAAAGACGGATTTCATAAGAAACAAAACATTCCCCTCATTCCCATTTAATTGCAATGCAACAGTGAGTGGTGGGTAAAAAGGAAAAAAAAATATAATTAAACAATGTTTTGCAATTGTAATTCAGAATTACGTTATAATTAACAGCGTATTTCCCATTTGGCACGAGACGAGATAAAAGCAGAAACGTAGACATTCCAAGTGAAATCTATTAGAGGTCGATGTGTGTGGGGGCCTTCATTGCTATTTTGTTGTTATGTGTTATTCATGATCAAAGTTCGATGTAGAGATACGGTGGTGTTGTTGAAATTTAACGGTATAAATCGTATCGTATGGTTATGTGATGTGATTGAATTCGCTCGTCAAATATTTTGTTTTCAAGGAGAGAAAAGTGAGATTTTTTAGTGGGATCACTGTTTCCAATTGGCATGGGCTGTATTGGCTATGATTTGAAGATTGTTGAGCGTCATTAGCAGATATTTATGTTGTGAATGAGTCATGATTTGCGGCGTGTCTTTGACAATTTGTTACCATCACATGATGCAGGTTGGGAGTATGTTTTTTAGAAATTGTTATGCTTTACATATTTCCACCATACAATTTTAAAATTCGATTTCACAATTGGTATCTCAAAAAACCCCTAAATCCGAATATATCCAGTATAATCCACTACCCCTTTCCCTACCCCCAAAAATCTCCACTTGCAAATCCCATGCACCCTCAGTTCGTACATCAACTCTTTTGTCTAAAAATTCAAATTAAATTCGAAAAAAAATACCACCATCATTTTCTCCCTTTCTAAACCAATATCACATTTAAGACTAATAGATGGCTGATATTTCTGTCATAATGGGTGGTCCAAATACCAAATATGCAAATTTTCACAATTCTTGTACTCGATCATAAAGCCTATGACGAGCATATCTTTGCACAACATCATGCCCCATGACGATGTCTGGTTGACGTGCAATTTTGCAATTCATCTGCAATTCACTAGCAATGAATCATGCTGATGTCTTTGTACCGAGACGAGGTCGAAATCACAACCAATTGATGAAGCTAGTTGCTTAATCCCACTGTCTACATGCACAGTAGCTGTAGGCACCTTTGTCGTTGTGTGTTATTGTTGGACGATTTCTTTGTCCACTATCAAGACAAATATTTAGTTAGCGGAATTATTATTGTGTGCGAAATTGAAGTTTATTTGGATTTGGACTTGGTGCAACTTGAAGGCATATTTGACGCCTGAGATTTGTTCGCTTTTCTGGATAAAGATGACATTTGAGGTATGAAGTGTTGACTTGGGTTTTTTTTTCCATGTAAACACAAATAGTGTACCTGTACATTTGTCTTATAGACTCTTGCCTTATACAGACTCTTGATCCGGTGATGGCTTCTGCCTGGAATAAGGAACCTTTCTAGGCATTTCGATTTCATTTGTGTTAATTTATGTTAGTGGCGTCAAACTACTCCGACATTTACAATCGATTGGTTTCTAAACTTCTTTTGTGGTTTCTAGTAACCTCGGTGTTGGGTTTCAAGAATCTTCTCGACTGGAGAATTATTGTTTTTTACTTACCAATGTAGTTTTTCTGGTTTCACCTTTTGAAACAAATCAGGACACTAGAAAAGCCCACATAACGTCACATATATAACCTCAAATCAAGCTTAGTTTTGCCACAAAGTAAAACTATTCCCCAAATGTGCTTGTTGTGGATCTCCTCCAGTATAGCAAGCATCTAAGTTTAATCCATTTTCTATGCACACATCTTTCAAGTGCGGTGACCTTTGAATTTAAAAAAGCCGTGCGACGATGGTGCTTTTTGAGGCTTCTTGTCTAATCTGGATTTTCTGGGATATGTATCATGCTAGGAAGATGGGTCCTGGTAGTTAATTCCATTGTGCACATTTTCTGAAAAAAGGGGTTTACTATAGCTAACTTCCTGATGCTATAAGATGGACTGTAGGTCTTGGTTCTGCAAATGCCTGTCTTGTGTCTTGTTGTAGCATCTGTAATTTTAAGAAAGATCTTCGAACTTCGGACGAACTCTAGTTCGGTTAGGTGGGTTGTAGTGGCTTCATTTCTATATTCGTTCGCCTAATTGAACCATTCAGAGCTAACTATGTAGCGAAGGAGGTTTCTGACAGTGATGTTAGCCAGCTCGCCTGGATTGTCGAAGGTGTACCTTATCTCCCATATGAAGTTTCCTTTTTACTGAGAGAGCAGGACAAGACCATAGAATGTGAGTAGTACTTTCCTCCTCGTCTTCGTCTGCAGAAGTTATTGCTGAAGAGCCCTAGTCTTCTTGCGTGTAGGTCTATCGGACACCGATAATGGTGCTGATGTTTGGTCTTTTCAGCATTGTCAAGCAGATAAAGCGCTTCTGGTTAAAGTAAGGCCAGAGTTGCCTGGATATTTGACACGTTGTGCCGTTTATCCATATGCGGCTTGCTTTCTTGATCGCATCCTTTTTATGCTGCTATGGGCATACCTATCATGTCTACTGGCGGTAGAATATCGATTGTTGTGCCCTGTCTGGCAATATCATCTTACTTGCAATTCCCTGGTATGTCTCAGTGGCCCTGCACCCAAAAGACATCAAGAGTAAAACGCTCCGCCATCTCGTTAAGAGACAGTCGACATTCGTGGGCTGATTTCGAATTGAACGAAATTGCTTCCAGGGATTTGATTGCCGCTTGGCTGTCACTGAAGATTCTAATATGCTTCGTGGATATTACATTCCTTTTCAGCCAGGACAAGGCCTCTTTGATTGCCATGCTTTGCGACTGGATAACCCTAAAATGGGCGGGATGGCGAAAGGATATGCTTAGGTTAAGAATCTCGGAGAAAACAACTCCAGATTCAGTCTTAGACCCATCCATGTAGTTGTGATCGAATCCGACTACCATCCAAGGCGACTTGGACTGGTTGGCCTGCAGTTATGCTCAAAACTGAGTTGGGTAGTGGTGTGCTCGGTGATCTTTGTAATGTTGATTCAGAATCCTTGTGTGTTCATCCTTATCGGGTGTCCATTGTGACGAGGCTCTCAGTCACACAGCTGCACAAGCTGTTTGCCGTAGATATCTAGGGGCAATAGATGTGGGATAGCATCTGGGGCTGTATGTATGTAGGCTTTCCAGTTCATATACTATCCAAAACCAGACTCAGGTATTTGGCTGATTCTGCGAACTTTCGACTGACACCATTAGGTTTGGGAGAGGCAAATGTGCGGGACTTTATATTTCCTGCTGAAAAAGGCCAATTCGGTTTCAAGAGGGTTCGCTCCGATTCCAGATTTGGTGACTCAATTAGAGAGTATGGAGAGGCCATTTTGTAATAGATCTCTAAGATCTAGATCATTTGCCACATCGTCGGAGTAAGCAATCACTTTGCATCCCTCTCTTTCTAGATTTATTAGAAGCTTGATGGCGTCTAGATTCCAGAGAAAAGGAGACAGAACACCCCCATTGTGGGGTGCCACAGCTTACGGATCTGCGTGCGGATAAGATACCAACATTAGTGTTGACAATTCTGAGTCAACACTATTTATTAGCTGATTAGCGGATTTATTGGTACTCCCAGTCAGTCTAGTTATTTTTGTTTAATTTTGAAAAACATTTGGTTTTGTTTGTTCTGCTATGCTCAATAGTAAACCTCTATCTTATTTAAAATTTTCTGACCTTTCCAAAAATGTAGTAATATCGCAGTTAATGAAAAGAGTCCAACATGCCACTCACAATCAGTCCTCATAGTCAGCATTACCTGTTAATTGTAGTACTCTTCAAGGTTCAATAATTGGGCCTATGCTATTTTCTGTGTTTAGTTGTCATTTTTATAAATATGCTGACGATGTGCAAGTCTTCATTCGTTTCCCGATTGGTTTGATCGATGATGCAGACGAAATAATGAAAGAGGACCTCGTATCTTTGACCATGTGGTCGGCTGATAATGGACTCCCATTGAATCCTTCAAAGACGAAATCGATTATTGTATGTAAACACTGCTTGATGTCTCACATTCATCCTGTTTTATTAAGTGGTGTGGCAGTTGAAATGGTTTCCAAACTAGAAATCTTGGCATTATCGTCAATAATCTCCTTACTTGGAGCGAGTATATCACCACGTCTGTCAATATGCGTACCAACCAATGTATAAGTAAAATAGATAAAGGCTGTTGTCATGCCTTTAGTAATATATGGTTGCGATTTGTTCGGTTATACAGAGCATTGGTTTAGTGATTGAAGCGTGATTGATTGTTGTTCTGGGGTTCCTAGATACTTTCCTCCGTAAACGATTCTGAAATATTTTCATTAAAGTCCGAGAATCATCGAATTGTATAGAACTGACATGATAAGCTTTTTAGATCTGCCGTTCAGGATTGGTATAAAACAATCAGTCCACTGGATTTGATTCATAGCGCAGAAAAGCTAGAATTTTGACTCTGTATCGGTCGGTTTTGCTTAATATCAGTATTTTTAGCTTTTCCATCAACAGAGAAAGATAGCTTTCCTAATTTTTGGAGCTCTACCTATTATTGTAGAACTACAGGCATAGGTAGATCTACCCCTTATTAGCTCTAATAATTAAAAGAATTTTTTTTCAAACGTCTAAACATTTGAAAATGTGTTTCAATTCACCTTTTAGGCTCCACCGTGTTAAGAATTAACAGGAGCTCTTGTACTTTCTGGGTTACCTACAGAATACATGTGATAAGCTTAAATCTGTTGATCTTAATGTCTGCGCTTTTTCCGAAAAAGGTGTTCAGGATGTTACCATTTCAAAGGAAAAATACCAATCGGCCTATCTCCATGTGTATAGCATCTATCTCAAGGCATAACCAAGAATTTTCCTTTTGAAAGAGCCAATTTCACTACCAGTTCTTATTTATCAAGATATTTGTTAACTTTCAGCTATACAAAAGCAGCTCCATCACACATTACACACCTTTTACATCTAATCGTGACTGCAAAACAAAAGAGTTGATGTACGAACTGTGCTACTAGTTCTCACCTCATACACAAGACAAATCGAATTTAAAAGGTTACTCACTTGATCGAGAACAACACTTTTGATACCCTATTGCAGCTAGAAATCTAAAGAGTGTTCTTCTCACAGGTACCCAGAACTAACTCAAGTTCTCCGATACCCTTTCAGTTTTCAGAAACAGTTTCGAAGAAATACCAAAAAAAAATCCAACACCAAAGACCATCTCAAATAAAAACCAAATTACCATCCAAATACAATCGATACCCTCTAACGCCAAACACAACGGACCAAAGCCATCCCATCGCAGAGTTATGGACCATCATTAGTGGTAATCATCAACGGAATGGGTATCCCAAAAAGACCCTCAACCAAAGCACTGTAGTGTTTGTCCTGGCCACACATCTACCCTCTCTGCATATAACAAATGAAATTAAGTATCTTCTTTCAGCCGTCAAGATTTGAGTCTTCCACTAATCATCATGTGTTCATCCCAAAATTGATAGTAATAAAATGCGTATGTATTGGTTTTAACCGATAATTTCCGAGGATACACGGAGAGAGATCTCCGCGCGATCTTCTCAATAAATGAATCACGCTGTTGTGTGTGCACGATCAGTTTTTTTTTATTACTACACAAACACCAACAATCCCACAAAAAACATGTGCTCAATAATCACACACCACCAAGCATCGTATTCTCCAAAGACAAGCAACAAACAAAAAAAGTGAAGCTCTTCACGTTCTTTCGACTGAAGATGAATAACAAATAAGTTTCGACTCGAAGGAATAACACAAAATTGAGGAGCAAAAAAAAAAAAAAAACGAAGAAAAAATCGAAAACGAAACACTAAACATCATTTGCACCATCATCATCGTCAAAGTCGAAGTTGTAGCTGCTTTGTCATTCAAGCTCTTGGGTAAGCGCACAAAACACATACAAAGTCAGTTCGAGATACAAAAAATAAAAGAACCTCCGACGTGTGTAAACTACTTTAGTATCTAACGCCTTTGGTTCGGGGTACGGAGTGTTATTCTTCTTTTGTTTTGGAAAAAATGTTTAACGGCTCTGATCATCATCAGCATGCTCAAGCTGCTTTGGATTTGAATACTAAACAGCGAAGACCGTCACTGAAGACGGGACAAACGACTAACGAACGAAAGTGCAAGTACTCGCAGTAGAGTTTTTTTTTTTCTTGCGCTCGTTTGTGTTGTATCTTCTTCACGTTTCAATATGATTCATGAGACTGAAGACATGCTATGTGCACTAGACTGGTAAAAGTGTAACAACGCGCATGAAACAGAGCGCAATGATGATTAGAATCAGTTCTCCTATGACCATGAAAGGTCAAGTTGGCGTAAACTCACATCATGTATGCAGAGAGGATACATCTCTGCGAGCACAACGAATGCCATAGGTTATGCGAAATATTCATTAAATGGAATTCCGTTTTTGTTTTTTTATTGTTGTTGTATGCGTTGGGCAAATGTCAAAATGTGTATTCTTAGCGGTGACCGTAATGAACTCGCATACTACTGCTGCTGTTGCGGCCATGGGAAGTGGTTTAGAAGAACATTTTAGCTGAAGCTTTGAGCTTATGATGTCGATGTTGATATTGATGTCGATGATGGTGGTAATGGTGATGGTGGAGTGTTTTGTTTTTGCGTCTCGAAAATCAACAACAATAGAATCTGCGATTTGTTTTCGAGAAACCACATATGGCATGGAAGGCATACAATACACAAAAGTCGTGATCAATTATTCAAACGGCTTGGGTTACACTTGGTTTCGTGCGAATTTGCAATAAAAAAAAATCAAAATAACAGCAAAGTGGTTCCAATAATTGGCGGAATATTTTTTTTTTTTAAATCAAACTTTTCACCCATTAGACACGATTTCGTCATTTTCAGTTTGGGTTTTGGGATTATCTTCGATGATTGAGGGGTTTAGATGGTAGATGGACGGTACATTGTTGCTGATTGTGGTGCTGGTTTAATGATTTAATGGCGGTTCGATGGTTTTGATATGGAATACTTTTTTTTTTGTGAAAACCGATGGTAGTGGATTGACGAATACTGATCAGTTTGAGAATGTAGGTTTTTATCTGCCTTTTGTACTTAGAAATACGAACAGATACTTGGGAAGCACTTAAAAGAGACTTTGACCTATCGGATTAAAAAAAAAGCAGAGGCGTACTTTATTATTAAATAGTAACACCGAGAGGTTATAGTTACACCGAGACTTTTCTAAAAGGAAATCTATTTGCAGCACTTGTAGCATCAGTAGGTCTACGTTTTATAATATGTGAATGCGATTTATTTTCATCAAAGTCGCCATTCACAATCTCTAGCGGCAGACGAAGCTTTTTAGTAAGACCACATTATAGGGTCTATTGTCAAAACAAGCCTGGTGACATTACTTAAGAATAAAATGACAGTTCTCTAGGGGCAGCCAACGCTCCTTAGTCAGACCATTTGACTGGGACACCTGTCCCCGCATACCTGGTGAACAAACTTAAGGACAGCTGTCTGGCCCGCATTTGCAATGACTGAATGGCCAAGTTTGGGCCAAATTGTCTTAAAAAAATTCTTAAGCCCAGACATGGGTGCGGTAATTTTTTTTATAGTCGGCACACTTGTGAAACATTGATTGAGCATAGCTTGGGAATTATGGAAATTAAAAATGAGAAAAGGCGATATATCACTGCCCAAGTTTGTGTGGTGAGCATTTGCATCACATGCAATGATTAACTGGAGTCTTCTTCTGCCACAGTAGTCCAAGAGTTCTCGCAGTGATAGAAAGTTCAGGTCAGATGAGTCGCCTGCTAGGTAAGCAGAGCATATGACTACATCTGTCTTACCTTCTTCAGTGTATAGTTCAACTATTGCCGATGCCATATCTTTGTTTGTCTGTTCTGGAATGGGAACAGTTTTTATCTTCTGTATAAACATGATGACGGGTGCTTTTGTTAGAGGTTGGTTTTTCGAATAGTGACAGAAGTGACATTTCTTGGTCAAATCGAGTTATTTATGTTCAGTTTGGTTTTGCCATTTCATAATGAACGCTTGCAAATCTTGCAAATTTATTTCGAAAATAATGGTTCAGTTCTCGAAGTTTACCGCATGCTCCGTTCATTTTATGGTCGACATATGGTCGACATAATCATCCATCAGAGCAATTTATTCGGTAAACTATGGATCGTTTTCGCACTACGTTTACTTTATGTGATAATACGCATCCGTAGAGACGTCGAACAGTGCGCACCGAAGAAACAAATGCCGCTGTAGAGCGAAGTGTTGAAGAGAACCCGAATGAATCGATTCGCTACCGTGCACAGCAATTGGAGCTTTGTCCATCAACTTTATGGAAGATTTTGCGAAAAGATCTTGGCTTACAGGATCCAGCTTGTGCAAGAATTAAAGCCGCGAGACCATGCAGTGCGTCGTGATTTTGGTCTATGGCCCGGATGAGATTGATCCCGATGCTGATTTTCATCGCAAAATTTTGTTCAGTTATGAGGCTCATTTTGCAGAAAAATTACCGCATTTTGAGTGAAGAGAATTCACATGAGACCCTTGAGATGCCATTACATCCACAAAAACTGACTGTTTGGTGTGCTCTATGGGCTGGTGAAGTCATTGGGCCATACTTCTTCCGAAATGATGCTGGAGAGTCAGTTACCGTTAATGGAGACCGGTATAGAGCCATGATAACCGATTATTTCGTTCCAATCGATTTATTGAAGGAAACATTCGATGAGCGCTTATTTTCGCGGAATGGACCCTCAATTGTCCACCGAGATCGTTTGATTTAACACCATTGGATTATTTTCTTTGGGGATATGTGAAGTCTCTCGTCTACGCCAACAAACCAGAAACGTTAGGGGACTTGGAAGCCAACATTCGCGGCGTTATTGCCGACATACGGCCCCAAATGCTCGAAAAAGTGATTGAAAATTGGACCTCTAGACTTGGCTTTAATTAAACCAGCGGGGACGGCCACATGCCCGAAATCATATTTAAACATCAATGGCAGAATATTTTCCATCCAATGAAGCCAAATTGAATCAATTCGAAGTTCTATACCTCCAAATGCCTCATTAGCGACATTACAAGCTCTAGATTGTCCTTAGATTGTCCTTACTTTACGGAATCGTATAGTAACTCACCTGAGAGACCCTTCATCTGGTTCTTATAAATATATGGCTCCTGGATAAAGGCTACATCTAGGTGATCCGTATTAAATCTATGGCTTCATACCGCAGAAGCGGCTTTAGCATGCTGTAGATTGATTTAGATTTGGATGCACGATAAACCTATAGAAAGGTGTGCTGGCAGATTTGCCAACATTTGCAGCTCCGGTTGTGGTTTGGCTGGCTTCTGAGATCTTTATTGTCGAGGACAAGTCTTCTGCAGCCATTGATCTCTGAGGCTCCGCCTTATCGTTTGCCACTGGTTTACTAGTTTTAGAACTGATTGGATCAGCTATTTAATGATTCACTTGGAGCGTAATAGCTCCAGAGTTAGTTCCTTTGCCAGCATCGATCAGTAATTTTTGGGCGCTAAGCTTTGTATGAGCTGACTTCAGTCTTTGTCTTGTATTCAGTCTTGGCCCGACGTTCTTTATTTTGTACTGTTCTCGTTGATACTTTTTATTTTATTTGGATCTGCGAGAAGTTGAGGAACAGTTTACATCTTTGTTTCGTGATGTAATCTCTTGCGACTTCATCTACCACAAAGACGATAGTCTCACCTCCGCTATTTTTCTTTGTGATCCTGAGGACTCGCCAGTTCTATGTGGATATGCCTACATTTTGTTCGGCGATCCCAGCTAGGAAGATGTTTTTGGTAAGGTTGTCAGTATCCATAACGAAGGCAACGCAGTTATGTAACTTGAGAACTTCGTGTCCCTGAGTTATAAGCAGGTTAGCATCTTTCCATGGCTTGATCTTTCCTACAGTCGACATGAGCCAGTTTTTGGTTTCTGTGTCGTTTCAGGTGACCGTGATAGGTGATCGTGACAGGTGATCGTCATCCATCCCTAGCTGAAGTGGTTACAAATCTTAGGATGGGACAGTTTTTTTCTTCTCTTCTAGTAGACTCTTCCTCACTAGCTTTGTTTTTGGTTTGATAGAGTCTGCTCCGGGTGCATGGAGTGCATAATAGCGACCTTGCATAGTGTCCCTTAGGATAGTTCGATATGCTAGGCTTAATTGGATTTTTATCTCCACTTGAGCTATGAATAGCATCTGAGTAGGATTTGGGGGCAGATTTATGTTCAGCATCTTCTTTATTCATGCCTGCACATTTGTCTTTACGTGACTGTGTGTGTGGTCTATGTTTCTTCCTAATTTCCAACATAGAAGAGCTGTCTGTGGAACGGCAGCGTTTTCTGGAGCTGGGTCCAGTACGTTGTTCTTATTTATCTTTTTCTCGTTGCTCAAGGACAAGCGCATATCTGGCTCTTTCGATCCGTTTCGCCTCTTCTGGTGTAAAACCATCCCTTGTAAGAGCAGCGATTCGACGTCTTTGCGCTCCAGTGAAGTGTTCATACTTCTGCTGAGGCTTTTTTGCACTTGTGCTACCCTATTGCCTCGATGCTGAGTACATTAAGTTCCCGAGTATCTGTCCTGTGCGAGATTCGGATGGGGGCCGTGAATTATTAAATGGAGATGAGGAGATAACTTCATCTGTCTCCATTTGCGATGCTGGGGATCGGAGTAGAGATTCTTCTTCTGACTCCTTTATCATGTCAGTTGTAAATGTTGTTTGTTTTTATTTGTTATTTTATCCATGTAATACTGGTTACTATAAGAAGTCGCCCGGTATCTTATAGAAACATTACGTTCTCGATGCATATATTTCAATTCCCTGCACCACTTAATCCTCGGCACATATTCAAAACACTTTGACTTGGGGATTTTGAAAACTCTTGGTCCGCAGAGGTGTGAACACCTGGACCCACTACCTAGTGGCCTCCCCTTATCTGCCTATTGGGACGCGCCGGGTCACCTGAGAAGCTCGTGCTTACCCGATACTCTGTCTCATACAAACCTACAAACCCTAAGAATTATCTCGGAATACTAGTTTTTTCGTTTAAATCTGAAACATCATGGTTATCCTGGTAAAGGATCGGATAGTGATCGTTCACCAACTTATCTCTGTTATATCGTTTACGGATTTAAAACCACGAGACCGTTGTTAATTGGGCATTCGTTTGCTTGATTACTGGAATGGACCCCATTTCACAAATTTTATCTTAAATGTGCTTGTGGTAAATGCTGTGCAGTTCAATATGTAGACATCAGTGATAGAAGCAATCTCCGCTTTGACTCAAAATGTAAAAAAAAAAACCAACTGAAACCTTCCCATGATAACATGATTTTTACATAATTTGATGATAAAATATGTTCGAGCTACGATTGGGAATTCACATTTGTTTCCAATTTCTTGATGCTTTAAGCGATCTTTTGGTACAAAGTGCGTTCACTAAGAAATACATATGAAAGAGTTGATGTGCAAACTGCATATCACGGGCTCTAAAGTGGGTTACTATTGCACTGTTCCTTAACTGTGTTTTAAAATGTCCCCGTCTAAGTTAATCTTTTATTAAAGTTTGTCTGCCTATAAATTTGTGAACCGAAATTGTTGACCTATCATCCTTTCTTATCCATCTGATGACATCTCAGTAACAACTGCCACTTAAACCCGAATCGAATTGCCTGTTTGCCATCTCATCCCCCACAATACAGGAATAACAACCATCTCCTCCAACCTCATATTGCATAACACCTAACAATCGTCATCACAACAAGAATCCTACTCCATAATCATGAATATCAAGTTCTTCCCCCCCACCGACCACACAGGAAGGATCAACCTTGTCACACCGGATTTTGGATAAAAAAAAATCAAAACAAATCCCCACGAGGATACGTCATGACATACAAATCTCAGGAGCAACAAAAAAAAAGGAGTAAACACGTTTCATGCTTGTACGCGTGCCTGATCAACAACAATCGGAAGGATATCGCACTTTTGTACCACATTCTTGAGAGGAGCGTCGCATCGTCGATAAAAAAAAAAGTCGTCCAAAGAGCCACCCGCCATCCATCTATCGAAACAGGATAACAAACAACTTATCGACTCGTCGTTGTCGTTGTTGTCTGATGCTCCTTCTTACCACATGGCTGACCAACAAGTTTGACTCCTCTTCAGCCAGTTTTTCTGTCTGTCTGTGGGGATGCCTTTTTTTTGCGATTCGGGTGTCCTCCTCGAGGATGATTCATTTCATTCAAAGCTCTTTAATATTTTCACCACACATGGTGCGGGCGTATTGGAGGGGGTGGAGGGATCTTGAAAACTTCTATACAGATCAAGGCGCCAACGACGACAACGTGCTCTTCAAATGCAAAACCCGATGAAAACACAAAAAAAAAAAAAACATAAAACCTACCAATCCAGTTGTATAATGCGCCGGGTGGTGGTGGCTGGTGGCATGGTAGCACTTCTGGTGCCTTATGAATGAATTGAGAGCCAGAATGGAAGCGTACATGTACCTCTGGAGGAGCAAAAGCCTGTTTGGTGTAAAGGTTGTTTTTATGCTGTTTTTGTTGTTGTCGATGGTGGTGGTGGTGGTGGTGGTGGTGGTGGTGGCGCTTAAGCTCATAATCCAGTTTTTCAACAGCAAGTGTCTATTTTTGTGATGCTGCTCTCCACCATAGTCAGAGCGTATAGTGGCATAGCAGATGTGTTGTGGTTTCTTGTGTTTCATGTTATTAGGAAAAATCTGAGTCGCATACCCATGTGCAACCTATAACAGCCCTGACCTGATCACAGTTCAGCTTTTGCAGTAGTCCCCAGACTGGATGACTACACATGGTGGTTTATAAGTTGATGTCGCCTTTTGGTATGGTATTTTACAAACCCAAACTCGTTCTTAACCATCCGATGATTGTGGGTGAGGTCAGTGATTTGTCGACAAGTTCCGTTTGAACCACAAACATACTCGGATGATTTATACGATTGCAAGGTAACCGCCTGACCTTGGCCACATGTGAGAAACCGATCAACTAGCTCCGGTATCGATGCGAGATGATTTATTGGATTGACATTAATTATGTTTTTTTTTTTTTGTCACTGTAATGTAGGTATGTCATGGTTTTGTGTCTATGAAAACCGCCATTGCCATTTGGAGATGGAATTCTGTGAAATGAATTAGATCCCAAGAGTGGTACTTTACGGCGAGAGGTTGTCAAACGTATACTCGTAACGAGCGCGGAGCCTTTGGGTGAATCATAATGACGTGATTGAATGCGAAGCCTCAATTGCTAGGGTAGGGCCGTGCCGCGTACGATTATTACTCATACAACACAAGGCTTGAGTCTTGTATAACTGTTTGTAATTTGCGATGAATGTGGCGTTAATGAGATTGAACTTTGAGGGGGGGGATAATAGCTAGCTGCAGGCAATTCGTGGAAAGTGCGACGTGGTGTTGCCTATTATATTGTATGTCATTAAGATATACGTATATATGTGTTTTTTTTTTTCATTCTTTTATAATGCTATTCCTTTCACCATTTAGAATGAGGGGCTTTTGATAGATCGGAATCGGATTAAGTGGATTTAAATGGATTTTAACGGATTTAAACGGACTAAGTGGATTTTTGTGGTATAGATTGTCACTTAAGTGAGGCGGATATACTGCTGGTCGGTGATGGTTTATTATTAGCTGGTGATCTGATGGTGATAAGATGTCATTTGTGATGAAATGCCGACTCGTATTGTGTGGGCAGACAATTTCATATGAAAGAGTCCATGTGCAAACTGGGTTTTACGGGGATTTTTTTTTGGGAACGTGCAAATAGGGGTCTTGAGTGGGTTTTGAAAAATATACTTTTGTTCGTGGATAATGGTGTTGATTTGAGATTTTAGCAACATTTTTAAAGGACTACACATATTAAAAAGGAACTCGAATTAAATGACAAAAATGCTGGCACTTTAAAAATACTTTAGTTGACACCGTTTTCAAGACTTTCATATACCGCTGATATGACCCTATTTAAGTTTGCAAAGCACACACTTCATATTGTCTTTCCAAATACATTTTTCATCATTTTTTTCTAATATTTTTGGTGCATATAAGTCGAAAAAAATTCAGAACACATTTTCACCTTAAGGATTATCCAGCAGGGGTCATATAGCGACAAATCGTTGATTGTTTTAATTTTTTTATTTTTGGACCTATTGAGAAAGATATCGGTTCTATCCAGCACTTACCTACTTTCTTGAAAAAAAAGTTTAAAAAAGTATGATCGATGTAAGCACAGCAATCTAGTGCTACCTTTGCTTTACCTTGTTATGCCGATCTAGTTAGCATCTTAATGGAATAGCAGATTTAATGTCATTGATGCTGTAGCTAAATCCTTCTCAATGCCAAATATTTTATGTCACCGAATCTGTTAAAATGTAACTTCACTAACCTACCAAAGCTCATTTCTCCTTCCTGTAATATTTCTGCAAGGGATGTTATAATTATCGGAACCTAATGTCATTCTTCTCTGATTCGGATTTGCTTGCACTGGTCATTGCACGATGATTAGTGCGATGATTTGCTGAGTAGAAAGTGTGGGTTTGATTCGCAGCCGTAATAACAGCTGAAAGTTTTTTCACTGGTCATGTTCTTGCCAAAATCATCAGAACAGCTTTTTTATGGAACAGCTGAGTTGTAATAGATTTTTCTTGACAATGGATACCACTGTCAAGAAAAATCTTTAACAACTCAGCTGTTCGGCATAAAAAAGGAGATCGCTCAACCATGCATGAAGTACACAAGCTCATGTAAATTGTTCTGAGGAAAAATCTTGCTGGGTAATATCGAGCCTGTTACGCCAAACATGTATGGTTTCGGAGGTTTATTTGCACTACCTCCGTTGGTTACTTTGAACATGTCAGATAAAGCCATTCCTGCCTCTCCATTCTTAGCCCTTCGATTACAAAAAAGTCGAATAAATCAAATCTCACTTTTATTTGCGGTTCATCTCTCAACTTCATTGAAGATCTTTGTGGTGAAGGATTAATTGTGTTGATTGCTTCCAATATCTTCATTAAAGTGCCGCCCTCCTTGCGTGCTTTTCGGCCCCCTGAGAATATATTGGTAATTTCGACGAATTCAGAGGACATCTTCATTTCGATTTATCCCTTACTAGTTCATCGAATGTGATTGGGTACCCCCTCATACTGTTTTGAGTGTCTTCCTCAAACAAAATCTCCAATTCCTACATCGGAATCAAGGCATTCCTATGCTTGTGAAAATCGGTTGATCCCTTTTTAAAAACCCCCTATCGGGAATAGCTATTCTTACCTGACAGAGATGTTGTGATGGGTGAGCTATTGCACATAGCCAACACCGCTTATAATGACGTTAGCGAAATCATTGGACCCCTGATTACTGCAATCAAATTACGTGATAATGTCGTTTTCCTATAAGGGGAGAGCCTCTAGTCTGGTATTATCCCAGCTGGGCTTGAATATTGGCAATGTTCCCCCAATCCTATTTTTTCTATTTATATCGTTCGAATACTGCAAGCTATTTGAGGGATTGGTCTGCCGACTCTTGGTAATGCTAATGGCCCCTCAATCTTATTTTTCATATTTATGTGGCGCTTAAGATAGGGATGAACCTACACCCCCATAGATCTGGTAAATGCGTAAATGGCCTCTCCCCTAGTTGAGCAGTTCATGTTATTTGAAGTTCGAATACTGCAACCCATTTGAGGTGTTGGTCTGACAAATCATCCGAGTAGCATCCATTATCAAGAAGAGCGTATCACTCAGGCGTATCTCAGACGTATGGATTAGGCATAAAACAAGAGCTCCCGCCATCGTGCAAGAGGTTCACATGCACACATGAATGGTTGCAAGAAAAAGGTTGGTTGGATCATCTGTATTGAATACGCTGTGCACTGGAATCCTGGTTAGTCCGTTGGATTAATAAGCGCGGTGTTCCTGGTTCAAATCCTGAATGGGACAACACCTAACACATCTGTTTTGCACTACTCCACCTCTTACGAAAGTCTGACAAACATTCAAGAGTAACGCTGAGACGTTTCTCATATTTGTCTTTCAAATTCGGAGTTAAACAGGAGGTCGATCCCACTTTTGGGCCAATTATCCCAAATAATTGATTCGATAACAGTACTGAGAAGATCGGGTTTTATAACGAATTTTCTGAGTATAGTTCATGCAATCGCTTAACTTCTTTCCAGGGTGTACTCCAAACACCACCCCAGCAGCACTGGACATTATTTTTCACCTACTGCCCTTAGATATGTTTGGCAAGCAAATGGCGGCTTACTCAGTCATCCGACTTAAAGCCATCCAGCTATAAGTCCAGCATTGGTCAAATATTCAATCTGGCCACTCAAAAATTCTAAACGAAATACCGTCTGCACCCTTACCATGATTATTATAGTTTTCTGGTCAGAATCCCAGACAGATCGTCATGGAAAAGTAACGAACCTGTGAAAGATGACGCGATCAATTTTTGTACCGATGGCTTCCAAACAAATGACGGATTGGGTGCGGGTGTCTTCTCTCAGACTACCTTTCCGTCATTCTGATCACTACACCGTGTTCAGGCGGAACTCATGGCGATCCAAGAAGGATTTTCTCAGACAGGCAAGCAGCCATCAAATCCCTGGAATCAGTCTCAATAAATTCAAACCCTAGATTGCCAATCATCTCTGCAGGGGATGTCGGAGAATTTTAACATTCACCTATGCTAGATGCCTGGGTATAGTGACATTCCAGGGAACTGAAAGACTGCTGAACTTGCTAGACCCCGGATTAACTCCCAGTCGTACCCAACACGGCTCCTAGTGCAGCCTTTTCCTAGTACTTAATGCAAAATCTTACTAGCGCAGCATCCTGACAGCAAATCAAATCTCAGATGGAGCCTTGGCACGACGTGTCAAATCACCAAACAAATTTGACCAAAGCTGGGATAAAGAAGATCCAAGGGACTGATTTCGCTCGCTGGACCACATATTAGTGCCACCATGTACCTTGAAATAAGGCTGAACAAAATAACGCCGAATTTCCATGTTCGGTCTTATTCCACTTGCCAAATTGAAATAAAGCCGATTCGGCCTTATTTCATTTAACGCCGAGCGAAATAAAGCCGAATTCCGAAATTGTTGGTGGAAACTTGTTTGTCCATACATCCAACATCGCAACCATCTTATATCCAACAGTGAGCCCAAGCAGGGGGTTCATACTCTTAATACATCCGAGTTTGGGTGTATGCAAGTTAGAAAATGGGTGTGGGCATACTGACCCCTGCAACCCGCTTGGGTTCACCGTTGGATTTGGGTTGCGAGCCATCTCGAAAAATGGAAAAAATAAGCTTCCACTAACAATAAGCCCAAGCAGGGGGGTTTCCGAATTTTGGCTTTATTTCGCTCGGTGGTATTTCGTGGCACCTCGCCAGGACACTGGACACTATCTAATTGGTAGGCACGCAGAAAAGCTAGTCCTTCTCTCAAACGATTTCTGCAGAAGCTGCATATACGCAGAGGATGAAGAGACGATACTTCATTTTCCTTGTAGCTGCTCGGCCCTATCAAACATAAGGAAACTCCATCTCGGAGCTTACTACGGAAGCGAAAAATCTCCTCCGTTTCGTTAAAAACTCAGAATGGTTTTCTCACAAATAACAAGGGGACTGGACAATATCCATGTAGTATCACATGGATGGACAATAGATCAAAAAACTTGTCTTAGTGTGCTGTTGAACTCGCTGGCAGCAATGTTAACCTAACCTAACCTAACCTTACCTAACCTCACCTATTCCACAGAAGGTTGTCTTGGTGGTTTCTCCAAGTCTACCATATGCCGATTTCTGTCCAAATTTTTGTCGGTTCTGAAGACGTTTCTATAAAGCTCACCTCATGTGGTCAAATGTGCAACAACCTTCATGACTGGAGCTTAACCCCTGTCTTCTGTTTACCGGCTTTCGTTGCTCCAGATTTGTTTGTTTCCAGAAGTCCATTTTAAAGTCGTCTCTGAACTACTATGCCTAAATTGTCTACAGTAAACCGTCCTGAACTAGGTACTCCAAGTTTATTTACTTCTCAAAGTTTTCCGCAAAGAGATCGTAGGTTTCCACAGATCTTTTTGGGCTCTTAAGCCTCATCGGCCGCAAAGAGATCGAAGAGTTCCAAAGATACGATGTCGTCCTTTGACCATTATTTTGGTGCCCTTTCTTTGGCGCTCCTATTGCAATATAAATGGCTTCTTGAGCCGCATGGGCCGCAAAGAGATCGAAGAGTTCCGCAGATATGGTGTCGTTCTTTGACCTTTCTTTCTGAGCCCTTTTTTTCGAGCTTCCACGAGAATGTGTATTGGCATCATGAGCCTCATGTGCCGCAAAGAGATCGAAGAGTTCCATAGATATGATGTCATCATTTGTTCTTTATTTCGGGGCCCTTTTTTCAAGCCTCCATGACAATGCGAATTGTCATGTGATTTCGTCCTTTGACCTTTCTTTGGAGTTTCCATGGCAATGTGTATTGGCTTTTTGAGCTTCTCAGCAATAAGACCGAAAAATTGTACAGACCTGGTATCGTCCTTTGACTCGCAGTCGGTATAGTTTGTTGCTTTTGCTGAGGCGGTGTATTCTTTGTTTTTGTTAATTTCTTATCCTTGGAAGAGTCGACCATTATTGCACATACAGAAAGTTATACTTTATAGGGGTGAAACTTTAAAGCTTCAAGTCTTCGCAAAGAAGACCGAAAGAACTCGTTTTTAGTTGCGTTAGAGAAATAGCTCAACCCAAACTTCATTCTTCGACATTCATTGTTCCTTCTACTTCATTACCACTATAATTTAGTCAACTATTAGTGAAACTTCGTCCAAGTCTACACTCAGCCTTTTTGACATAGATGGCCTTTTAGACGGGTACAGCATTCGACAGTATAGCCTGTGGAATCTTTGAAAATGAGGGCTTTTACCAAGTCATGGTTTCCCAAAAACTGATACAATTTCTCAAAAACTAAGGATCACTTAAAGGTGGTAACCTTTTAATAAATATAATCCCCAAGCACCTCCCGTATCAACCATTTGTGTAGTTAGCGTTCGCAACCAACCTCAGCTCACCACACACCATCTTTTTGATCCTCGAAAAGTAACAACTCCATCAACGACTGTCCAACTTCCCTTCGTTGTTATTTATCGTCCTTGTTTGCCTTTGCCGACTTTCATTGTTCCGCGACGTCCATCGATCGACTTTAATGAGTTCCTTGGGAAATTTCTCTTCTCCGCCTGGGGTCACATAATGAAGTTGTATTTCCCGCAACTCGCGTACGCAAATCTACCCCGACAGCGCTTGTCCTCTTAAATTAGTGTCCACCGGAAGAATCGCCCAATTATTTTACATCAAGAAAAAAAAAAAAAAAAAAAACTCCCAACCAGGTCCACAGATCCCACCGGCTCAACTACAACTTCATACCGTAACAATGAACCGATCACTCGCTGTCAAGAGTTGAGCCTGTCCTTTCAGTCCATCCATTCATCCATCTGATTCGATGTTATTCGGCGGGGCACCGCGCAAGTACACCAATGTAATCCGATCAATCAATCTAATTAAAAACGCTACGACGACGAGTACGAAGATGGCGGCGAAGCAGTGTGACGCTACGGGCCCAGTGACGACAACCGCCTCAACAGCAACGTACCCGAGGACGACGAACGATCGTCCGCACCGAGGAGTACACCATTCACAGAATGTCAAGATTAAAATGTCACATCGGCGAGATGTTTGAATACTACGCGCAAAGGACAGCTTGATTTAAGGTGTAAGGAAAAAAAAAAAAAACAAAAAGACACGCAAAGCCCAAACTACTCTCGGTCGGGGATACTCAAAGTCCGCCACAAAAATGTCGGATTTACCAACCTCGAGGGATCAGGCGAACATCCAAACGTCATCCTACGCATATCCAGCTTAGTTGGCTGGGCCGGTCATATGCTGGAAAGTCGCCGCCATGCTGCTACCATCTCTATCTTTCGTCGCATGTATATAGATAAACTTTTCCTCCATTCGGGAATCATTTTGTTCTCTGAATGGTGGATTATCTAGAATCAAACATGGAACAGGGAGAATTTATCTGGTAGCTGCAACAACAGCCAGAGAATGTGTTCTGCATGTTTTGCTCTCGCAGATAAGGGAACCGATTGTGGAGGAATCAAGATCCGTATGCAAAAATCTTGATATTTCAATCAAACTCTGTTTTGAGTGGATAGTTTTGTGTAGAGATGGTATTGTGGCAGCCTGTGTGGATGTGTAGGGAGAGGGTCTTAGAATTTCTACAGATCTGATGAAAAGCCTGCGCACATGAGGGGAAATGTAAATGGGAAGTGGTTGGATTTCCTTGTTTTGTTCGTTTGACAACATTTGAAAGGATGTTAGGACATCCGAAGACATGGATCACGGAGGAAGCTTGGGATGATACAGACTGATTGGTTTTGGTTACAGCTGCTGCAAGTTGAAGATTTTATCGGGAAATAAATGTACTGGGGGCGCCATCTTTTATGTCGCAATGTGAACAATTGAATAAATTTGACATTTATCCACCGATTGACTTGCGTAGACATGTTTTTGAAACGATAATTTGGTACAATTTTCACACCGAAACATCACAACGAAATAGTTACGCTGCTCGTTGCAAATAGTCATTTGGTTGCGTTATCTCACCGTTCATATCGTGGTAAGTTTCATGGCCGACAACCAACGTCTGACAGTACAATTCTTCGAATTTGGTGTCGAATGTTGTTGGGCAGTGGATAGATCTGCTGCAACCATTGACAGATATTCAAACTTAAAATACACTTATGCGAGAGGTGATTTTTTGCCGATTTTACCGCGGCTTCTCAAAGAATCTAAAGTAAGGCGCTGTTAGATTAGAGGGATGTTGTGAATTTGGAATTTTCTCAGTTCAACACCGGGACGATTTGCATTTTGAGTTTTTTTTTGCTCTGCAAATTGTTGTCCATGATCGCAATAAAGATCACCACATAATCCACGACGTACTACAAATCACTTCGCAGACTGGAGAGGTCAGATCCTTTCCTTAAGCGGCGCTACAGCCCGGAATGAATCTGGGCATCATCCCACACGCCTCTCTAATTAGCCCGGACCTTAGCTAACTGCCTCCAGTTGCGCACTCAAAGTTCGTTGAAGTCGGTTTCTACTTGTGCGCGAATTAAAACACTTGTTTCTTACTTTTAAAATTAAACAATATTTATTTGGAACTATGTCCTTTATTATTGAAATACTTTTTACTAATTCTAAAAGGAGCTTAAGGCTACTATGTAGTTACAATAAGACTATTGATAAATTCATCATACAGTCGTATTTATATACTTTTCTTATCTATCTACAAGGAGACCCAAGCGTACAATCGTCTTGCTTGATAATGAAGAAGAGATAATATTCCAACATTGTATACAAACGATATTATCTCTTTTACATATGTTATCATTGTAGCGTTGTGTGCAAGACTGTACTAGAGACTAAAGATATCATTGAATACAAATAATGTTATCTTTTTTCTCAATATGTCTTGCTATGGATACTTAACTCCCCCCCTTGTTAAACGAAATCGTCCCGATTTTTCGACGCTATTTTTAACATTTCTCTTTCATAAGTTTTGTTATATGCGTCAATCTTTTTTTGTTTTTGACGATCTGTTATACATTGTATAGTTTTTATCATTACGTACGTAAATGCTAGAATAACAATCAGTGTTACAATTGTGTATATAGTTGATAATATCGGTTTTTCTTCAAAAGGAATAATTAGTTTTTTTAAAGTATCTATGTTATCGAATTTGTACATTGTATCTTCTTTAATTATTTGGTCGATGTAAGATTCTGAATTATGATTTCTTAATATAACTTCTTTAATTTGCTTATGCATGTTTTTGTATATTTTATCGTCTAGATTTATAGTATTTTCATAAGTAACTAAGTTTATACCATTAATTGTTTGATTATTTAACTTATGCTTACCGCTTAATAACATAACACCGGATTCAATTTCCAAGTCGTAATCGTATTCTTGTTTAATGTTGCATTTTGAAGTTATATTCTTTAAAAGTGGAATAAGACAATTTTCTTCTTCAAAGTTAATTTCACAAATGTTTTTACTTAGATGATTTTGACAATTTCTTGTTCTTAAATAAGTTTGGTTACATAAGGCAATTGTTTTATCTGTAATGATTTTTCCATGTTTTGAATTTAAAGGTGTTACTTTATACAATTTACATGATTTAATTAGAACTGGATATTTATATATTGTGATGAAGAATTCATCAGTTCTAGCTAATAATATTTTAGAGTACTCAAGTATATTTATTATGGGTACTTGAATTATTTCATGTTGAATAATATTTTTAATGTCATCTAAGTCTAGGCTTTCTGATAAATATTCATTATTTTTTGCTGCATTAATTGTTCTGGTCAATAATAATAATTGTTCGTACACTTGTTCTATTACTAAATGTTCTTTAAGGCTCTGACCTTCGAATTGTTGCAAAATTTGTTCAAATCTAGAATTTATAGTTTTTTGTTTATTATTGTTTTCTATGAGATTATTTATACTCGTTTCTATGTTAACTAAGTCATAATGGTCAGGATTACCAAACACATATTTGAAAGCTGTTCCTAAAAAGTTAATTGATCTAGTATGCCTAGTATGTTCTTGTAATTGGTCTGCTAAATTCTTAATTTTACTTAACCAAATTTTTTCTTCTTGTGTAGGTTGATATTTACTAGTTACGATATTTACGTAAGGTTGAAATATCGAAGTCAGGTTGGTGGCATGTAACAAATAAGTTTGTTCTTTGAATAAATACACGTCATCTGTTTGCGTAAGTATAAACTTCTTGTTTAGTAACTCAGTTATTTGAACGTTTCCTTGCCCTTCTTGACTCTGTACAATTCCTAGTAATGTTAGGAATATTAATATTTTCGTCATCTGAAAAATGATAATTCTTTATGTTATCCTTGTGAATTTTTGTTCCTTCTTTAGAGATTACAGTGTCTCCTTTATCTTCTTCTACTATTCTTGTTATGTATCTGGCGTTAGATTTCTTTCTAAGACCTGTGATTCTTACCATTATCTTATCTCCTTTTTTATACTCTCTGTGTCGAGTTCCTTTATTTAGACGTTCGATCACTTTTTTGGATGCTGAGTTTAGTTTATTTATTATAATTTCACTATTGCTATATTTATTTTGATTAAAGAAAATGTCTCTAGGTTTCAAACCGGTAACTGAGTGTATAGAATTATTTAATTCACGCACTGTTCTAAATATTTCTTCGATAAGTCTTGTTTTATTCTGAATTGTGAATATTCTAGACAGTTCAGTTATTGTACCGTTTACACGTTCTACCTGACCGTTCGCTGTCGATCTGTATACTGGAGTTTCTACTTTAGTTATGTTGTATTTCAAACACATTTGGTTCACCATTTCTGTTTTGAATCCCTTCTCGTTATCTGTCATGAGTCGTTCACATTTTGGGAAATAATTAGATAAGACCTCTTCCATAACGTCGTACAGTCTGTTTCGAGTTTCGATTTCCCGAAGGATTGTATATTTAGAATACTTATCTACTGTTACAAGGAAAGTATACTTGTCGTTGAAGTATATGTCCATATGAATGTGTGTTCCCACATGTGTTGGTATTTCTGAATTATTCAGAGGTTCTCTGATAGGTTTTCTTTCATATTTTCCAAATAGACATGCTATGCATTTTCTGTTGAAACTCTTTGCTTGTTTATTTAGATCGGGCCAGTAATATTTCTCTGAGATTTCTTGTATATTGTTACGTAACCCTCGGTGTGCTCTTTCGTGAGTTACCCTTACAAGTTTTAGTTGTTCCTCCAAATTTGTCACGTCTTGAAGTTTTCTTGGTGTGAATATAAATCTTACTAGTGGGAATTCTTTTTTTATGTTTTCACCATATTTGTATATGTTTTCAAATTTCGTATGCAAAGCTACAATCTTTTGGGGTTGTATAACTTCTTTCATCTGCCTTAGTAAAGAGTCTTTGTCCTTAAACTTTATTATGAGTCTTATTTTGTTACTAAAATAGATTTGTGTTTCGATATTATTTGTTATATCTTCAATAAGTTCGAACTGTGCAGTGTATGCATTAAAAGGCTGATTCACGGTTTTTATTATATCATTAGAAGAACTTTCAGCTGAATGTGCTGTTTCTATGGTAGAAGCATTTATGCGTTGACGTGATAATGCGTCAGCTACAAGATTTAGGTTTCCTGGTTTATAAACTAATTTTGCTCCAAAGTCTTCAATGATTCCCTTCCAACGTTTCAGCTTTGTGTTGGGATTTTTTTCTGATACAGAATATATAAGGCTCTGGTGATCGGTATATATGGTTAAGTCTGCTATACCATATATGTAGTTTCTGAGTTTTTGTAAGGACCATATGATCGCTAATAGCTCTTTCTCGTTTGTGCTATAGTTCTCTTCTGTCTTACTCAGTGTTCTTGACAAGAAGTGTATAGGTTGCTTATTCTGACTTAGTACGGCTCCAATAGCTATGTTGGATGCATCAGTAGTAAGCTCGAATGGTTTACTATAATCCGGTTGAAAAAGTTCGACTTGTTCTTTCAAATAATTTTTTAAAATTCTAATCGCTTCTAATGCTGAATCATTCAGATTTAACTTAATATTTTTACTTTGTTTTTTGTTTACTTTACCGTTATCTCCTCGTAAATATAATGTCAGGGGCTTGGCTATGCTTGCGTATCCTTTTATAAACTTACGATAGTAACCTGTAAGACCTAAAAATCCTCTCAAATCCTTTACCGTTTGTGGGACTGGAAAATTTTCTATAGCTGCTATTTTCTCAGGGTTCGTAGTGATTCTACCATGTCTGATTATGTGACCTAAGTATTCTACTTCTTCTTGAAAAAACTTACTTTTCTCATCAGATATTTTTAATGTGGCTTTATTGAGTACGTCGAATACTTGACTTATGTGCTGTATATGTTCTTCCTCAGATGAGGAATATATCAATACGTCATCAATGTAAACGTGTACGAATTTACCTACAAAGTCTCTCAAAATGTCGTCCACGCATCTCTGAAATATGCTTGGTGCATTTTTGAGCCCGAAAGGCATTCGTTTAAAATGATATTTTGCGCCATTTATAGCAAAAGCTGTTTTTTCTTTATCATCTGTTTTGATTTTAATTTGGTGGAAACCTGACTCCAAATCTAATGTTGTAAAGTACTTGGCTTTACCTAAATTTTGAATTGTCATGTTGACATCCGGAATGGGGTATCTGTCTGTTACAGTGTGAACGTTAAGTTTTTGGAAATCAACAACCATGCGCCGTTTTGGTTTTCCTTTTTCGTCCAAACCTTTTTTAGGTACTGTCCATATGGGACTGTTATAAGGACTATGGCTTTTTTCTATTATATCGTCATGTAAGAGTTTCTGTATTTCTTTGTTTACGAATTCGTTATCTGCTATGGGATATGGATATTGTTTAACATAAACCGGATTATCATTGGTCGTCCTAATGCTTGCTTCTATAGTATCTGTAAAGGGTAACGGTCCTATGCTGTTATTAATCTTCATCAGTCTATCTATGTCTGCTTTATAAATATTATTTTCCCCAATTATGTAATTAATTTTCTGAATAGATTCGACACTGCTTATGGTAGTTAGAGTCATATTACTGAAATTTATTTCCGCGTTTAGAACTTTAAGTCCTTCATATCCTAATATCATATCAAAAGACTGAATATCCTCTAATTCAAAAAATGTTATATTTTTCTTTAATATCCTAACTACTTTCTTTGTATCTACCATAGAATAACCATGCATTGTTTTTATTTTTATAGGTTTAATTTTAATTTTTTCGCTAGAATCGCATTTTCTATTAATGTAATTATGGGTTGCACCAGTATCAATAAGAATTTTATAAATTTCCTTAGAAATAGTACTAGTTAAATTTAAGCAGGGCAACCCGTCTACTAGTTTAAATGATCTATTCTTATGTTATTATTTACCATACATTCCGTTTCATCTGCTTCTGCATATGTACTGCTGACATCGTCTCTGCGTTGTTGTCGGGAGTTATTTACTCTCTGCTGCTTGAAGTTCTGCTGATAAGATCGTTGCGGTCTGTTGTGTGTGTTGAAACTCCCGCTGTGTTCACGTTTCGCTGGTGGATTATATACATCGGGTTTGTATTGATTCCAATTTTGTCGCTGTGCATGTACAATTTGTCTCGAGTTTATCTCCATCGGCTGTGGTCCTTGATTGTGTTGCTGCATATTATCGTATTGCTTCTGGGGTTGATAATTCGTTGTTTGGCTCGAATAATTTGGTCTTCTTTCGTTTCTGCGTTCATGTGGCATATTTTTGTGGTGCTTATCTTGAGTGAGATGTAAATGCCTGTGCACATTATCATGTTCTATTCTGCGAGCAATTGCGAATGCGTGTTCTAGATCATTTATTGTAGCTGAATATAATGATCCTCTTGTAAAGTTGTCACTCATACCATCAATGAATATACGAACTGCGTCGTCGTTAGCATTTTTAATTAGTCTGTCGATTATATTCGGCGGATCACCTGACATAGTGATTTTTGATATTATTAAATTGAGATTTTTATTTATCTCGTCGTGGTATTCAGACAGTGTGCTTCTTTTTTGCGTGATGGCTTTCATCATGTCTTGTAGCACGTATAGAGGTTCTTGATTAGAGTACGTATAATCTAATCTGTTACGTATCGCCTCAAAATTAAAAATTGTGTTATAATTAGTTAACACATTCGCGGCTGCACCCTGTATTTTACTTTTCACTATAGTCAATGCTGCTGCGTACTTACTGTGTGTTTTGAAGTTTTTAATGCTGTCCATTAATCTGGATGCTTCTTCGCGCCACGACCGATAATTTGATTGATCGCCGTTGAAAATAGGTAGGCTTTTAAATGCGTCTAACTGTATTTCACTACCATCTGTATATGTGGTTCTTATTTCCTCTAGCACAGGTATGTTTGGTACTATGCCTAATCCAGATTTTACTTCATTTAGTTTTGTTTCTAAATTAGTGTTTATTTGATTTTGGTTAGTTATTATTGCTGCTAACCTTGCATTCTCTGTGCGTGTGTGCTCTAGGGTTTGTGTTACTGTGTTGCTCCTGGTTTCTAAAGCTTCTAATCTTGCCATTAATACTGCGAGTTGTTCCATTTTGAACTCGTGTCTGTTGTCGTCGAATTTGTGTGTTTTTTTTCCTCCACATATACACTTTCACTGAATTGCTTTGCTGCTTCGTACGAAGAAGCTATATTTGTACCTGCTATGCTAGGTAATTCTTGTAACCGGTAACGCGAGTGTTCTGTTTATACTAGATTTCACTACTTGTTCCCGAGGTCCGCTCGATTGAAGTTAAAAAGTATATTTAACCTCCTGGCAGGATCGCCAATTAAAACACTTGTTTCTTACTTTTAAAATTAAACAATATTTATTTGGAACTATGTCCTTTATTATTGAAATACTTTTTACTAATTCTAAAAGGAGCTTAAGGCTACTATGTAGTTACAATAAGACTATTGATAAATTCATCATACAGTCGTATTTATATACTTTTCTTATCTATCTACAAGGAGACCCAAGCGTACAATCGTCTTGCTTGATAATGAAGAAGAGATAATATTCCAACATTGTATACAAACGATATTATCTCTTTTACATATGTTATCATTGTAGCGTTGTGTGCAAGACTGTACTAGAGACTAAAGATATCATTGAATACAAATAATGTTATCTTTTTTCTCAATATGTCTTGCTATGGATACTTAACTCGCGCCACCTAAGGCTACTGCGTCCGACTTCTGGCTGGGAATCTAAGACTCTGCGAGCCGGAGTATTGTTGTCCATTCGCTACTCATGTCGTAGCCATCTCAAACGGCCTCTGCGGAGTTTTTTGACCAGGGGCATGGCTATAGCTCATGGTTGAATCTACGTCTCCATAGGTCGTCAACGCAAACGGGACCGAAGATTTTTCGAAGAGTTTCCCTTTCGAATCGACCAATGATTTCTTGATCCATTTTGGGTGCGGTCCATTGTTTAGTACCGTGGAACAGGACTTGGAATGAGATGCTCAGGGCCTTGTATAGAATTTCCTTAGTAGTTCAAGTGAGTGCCTTACTTTTAAATTGTCTTCTCGGCTCGAAAGGAAAACAGTCGTTGGCAAGAGTAATTCTTTGTATCGTTTCTGAAAAGATGACGTTGTCAGAGTCTTCTACTAGCTCAGTGTTAAATCTGCCAATGGTGACATTCTGTCCATTTCATCGATGTTGTGCTTCAGCATATTGATCATTTTTGGCGCTTCCTTCTCTTTACTAGCAATCGTGGCATTGACATCACGTTGAGTTTGAATATCGTCGGCGTATGCTAGTAGTTGCACCGATTAATAGAGGCTTGCGCCTCCGGTGTTGGCTCTTGAGTTTTGCACAATCCTTTTAAGAATCAAATTCATGAATTCGCATGACAGCGCATCGCCTTGAGTAAAACCGTTTTTGATATCGAATGTGTCGTTGCGGTAGTTTTCGACTCTAGTGGAGCAGCAAGAGTTCTCCATCGTCATAAAAACTTAACAGGGATTTGTATAGTTCGTCTCTGTCGTATGCGGCTTTGAAATCGATGAATAGGTGGTGGGTATCGATTAGGACTCCTTGGGTTTTTTCCAGGATCTGCCGAAGTGTGAAGATTTGATCTGTTGTAGACTTTCCTGGCCTACGATGAGGCCTGACGATGAGGTTTTTCGTAAACTGTTTCAGGCGTTCACATATTACGACAGATAGGATCTTGTAGCCGATGTTGAGGAGACTTATGTCTCTGTAGCAATGTCCTTCGACATTAAAATTTTTCACAGTATTTCTTAATTGTGTTGACGGGGTGGATATCCGCCATCTTACATTCGGTGCATCTCGGGAGCGGTCCGAGTCGATGTTAGCTCCTTGGAATGTTGGGACATCCAAAATACTGGATGCGTTCCTCTTATCTTTCGTAATGCGATCACTTTGGCTGGAAACCGCCATGTGCCCTTATTGATATTGTGAGTGAGGAAACCGTGTTCTGGCTATAGTGGCATTTCGTTCAGCGGTGAAGTCAGTTATCCTAAGTCCGTTTTCAGACGACAATACTGCTAAAGGTGTCTTCTTTTCCAACCTTTGCGATACAATCTCCCAGCTGAATTTTAACTTTAACAGTCGGGATCAATGGCGCGATGGCTAGTGCGATGAACTGCCGCTCAGAAGGTCTGGGTTCGAAGCCCAGCCGTAGCAACACCTTTGTGATGTAATATCAATTGTCAAAGAAATGCTTATCTCAAATTCGCCGTTCGGAGTCGGCACAAAACAGGAGGTCCCACCATCGTACAGAAATTATACACGCACACATAAATGGTTGTGAGAAAGCTAGGCCCTGGGTACTAACGAGCCTGTTGCGCCAATAATTTGTATTTGTTTAGAACTTTAACATCGTACCTCGCTGGTCGCTCACAGGTTTTGTCAAGGAGCGCTTAGAAGCAGTCTTTCCTAGCCTTGCGATTAAATCTCCCAGCACAACTTTACAATCGTACCTCGATAGTCGCTCCTAAGTTTTGTTAAGGAACGCTTAGAAGCTGTCTTAACCAGCAGTCTTTCCTAGCCTTGCGATAAAATCTCCCAGCACAACTTTACAATCGTACCTCGATAGTCGCTCATAGGTTTTGTCAAGGAACGCTTAGAAGCAGTCTTAACCATCTTTTTCCTTCATCGGAGCTTGGTGGCATTTAAGGCTTATGTTAGTGAATTCAGCCTTGATGCGGATTATTACAATACGTTCGCTAATGTCTTGAAAACATAAGACTTCTTGCCTAAGTCTGGCACTAATAACAAATCTGCATTCGAACAGTCGCTATTTCTTCTCACTATAACAGGGTCCGTCTGAGATGTCACAGTTTTCCATCCTCTTTTTGCGGGGCCAATCCATCATATTTCCTGGATGGCAGTAATGTATGCTTTAATGCAGCTATGGGCTAGTTGTACCTCTGTACCTCTTCTGTTTAATGTTCTTTCATCCCAAGTACAGATATCAACGTTGGTGTTCCACTTTACGTTTAGGATTATCGTCAACTTCCGGGGCTCTACGCAGCTTCGTCACAAACATTTTTTCCATGAGTGGTTGGTTAACTCAAAGCACAACCCCCAAACCAAGAAGGCCAGCTCCAATTTATTAGATACCATCAGGAAACGGGAGCATCAGTATCCACTACTGGATAGAGCTCTACCGTTGGCCTTACAGCTCTTCCGCTATCATCTCTGTCATCTAGACACCTGACTCTCCCTTCAGATTCCTAGATGACCTGTTGTCCGAATTTGTCGGAGCATTTCAAGTAGCTTACTTTGGCCATCCTAACTGGGACTCTAGACGTCGCCGTTGACTCCATCTGGTGAATTCTTCCGCTGCTGTGTTGGTCTTGCTGTCTTATTCTTACCAAAGAATTTCCCGTGTTCTCTAGAGATTTTCGAAAGATCATTCGGAAGAAGTGGTTTTGGTGCTATTGTTACCTCGAAACCCAAGACGTGTTCTAAACAAACGCCTTAGACTTTATAAAAGCCGTTGAGCCTGATGGGGTTCCTTTTATTGGTTTTAGGGAATGTGGTTCAAAATGAATACCTATCCTCTGTGTGGCATACTATTCTATGTGGCATGCTAAGCAGGCTTTCGCATGAAGCTAGAGAATACCTCTAACCAATTCCGACAAAGTGAAAGAAATCCAATTCTAAAGCTGCAGACTGGTGGGTTTATAAAAGAATTTTTAAAAAAAGCAATATGGCCACCGAGAAAGGAAAGGTTGTGAAAGAAACGCTCAACTATGGACATGCTGAGTTATGTAACTTGGTGATTCAATCTAGAAGATCTTTGGATCACGGGGCCATCGGGAGTCCACTCGAATATAAGAACATTAACTGCAGTAAAACCTTCAATTTTAATAAAAATTCCTCAGTCTCAGTCAGCCGACAATACCATCAGTCAACTTTTGCACTTTTAAATTCAGAAAAGTGAACATTTATGTCACAGATACCTTGTTGTCTTCGTATATGTTTTAAAAATTCCATTGAGCTTCACCGATCTACAGTGACTAACGATTCTTACTAAGTGACTTTACATCTTCCCACATTCCATTCCGACTATCTAAATAAAAAATCATGCCCATCTCAGAACCTCTCTTCCAATAACCCAACCACCTGCCTCTTACGCCCACTTGATCACAGATCATCAATCATCTATCATACATAGCGATCGCGGATAGAATGCAGATTCAATCGCACACATATCGAGGAAGTAAGACCCCAAACACTTCTCGGAAATCCTATAAATGTCAGTCAGCTTATGGCAAAAAAAAAAAAAAAATTAAGGGTGTGTACGTGTATCTGGCAGTTAGTAGATACTTCAACGTGATTTATCAAAGATACAAAAATTTTATTACCCAAGGTGTGTCGCATGTCATGCATGTTTTCTATTTTTATAGCCAGAGACTCGCTTTTTTATAGCCCCTCAGGTATGGTTAGGTAACACATCCACCCGATCTTGATCTACTAACCCAATTCCCATGGGTTCAGAACAGGATCTCTCGTGAAATACATGTTCCACAAGCAATTCAAAAGGAACAAAAAATATAAAAACCCGCATCAGGACCTGTGTGTCGTCGTTGGCTTACACTTGTTCAGCCAATTGATCCTCTCACCACAAACAGGATTACTCCTGGTGGAGAGGTATATATCATCATCATCACGTTGTTGTGTCATCGCTGGCACAAAATCCTGTTTCGTAGCCCGCACGGCTCCTCCAGCTCTGGATTCATATTTCAAGCATTGTCGTTGGGCTTCTTCGTGAAGCGTGCACCTTTTGTTTGTTTTGGTCGCTCGTTTTTTTTTTTTTTTTTGGTTATAGACGACTTTGTTTGTTTGAAGACTCGGCTTCGATGTAAACAAACAATAAACCGCAACTAGATTATCCGCGCGGCGGCGCTCTCGCATGAGCAAGTATGCGAGTGTATATAGTTGATTGAACTTCTGAACCTGATTGACAACAATGTGCGTTTCAGTCTCATGAGAGAGATGTGAAAAACTCGACCCGACAACAATCTTGGTGTATCTATAGCTACCCTTCCTTCCTTCCACCCGGTATAAGTAAGGTAGGTTTGTAGATTCGTTTTTTTTTTTTTGCCGCCAATTTGACGGAGGTGAACGAAAAATTATCATTAGACGTCATTTGAGGTGTAAAGTCACATGAGGAGGCCGCGGCCGGCGGGAAACCTGATCGATGCGGGCGAGAGAACCTTACCTCTCTGTCCAAACAGATGGTGTGGTGGTGGCGCATTGCTACTGTTGTTCAACTAGATTTGCCGACTGACGAACAGGTGGTTTTGTTATGTATCTGGAACATCTTGGCCGTAGATATAATGAGCCGCTCTTTGACTGGGTCTTGGTAAACAGGAAAATCCATTTTTGTCCATCCTCAACACCTACAAATTCATCTTGTTGAAGCAACAGGTCTGGTCTGTGGGCTAGTTTACTTATTGTATCTCAAGCTGTTGGTCGTGTATCTTTTTGGAGTATGGATTGTTTTGACAGATTTTTTCTTGCTGATCCGCACCGATGGGTTGATGAAGATGTGCCTCGCCACATGGGTTGGGGGTTTTTAGATGTGAGATACCGTTTTTTTTTTTTTCTGCTTTTTCAAAAGAGGAGCAATTCGATGCGATACTATATCACGACAGCGACATCGACTGATGATGATGGAGATGATGGAGATTTGAAAATGGACGACAACGTGTTGAGCGAAAATAATGAGGCTCAGAGAAAACCTGCTTTCGTTAAATACGGGAAAAAGGTGGAAACTGGTATCGGCATGTGGTAGTTGACGACCGGTCGGAATTTTTTTTTTTTTGTTTTTTTTTTTCGTATTTTGTTTGTTATACCTGACTTGCCACATCGCGTCGGTGCAGTGCGGCACATCTGATTTCGCATTGAGATAGGTTATGATTTATTAGTTTTAAATACCCGTTGTGGCTTGATAGGCACATCAGCTGCGCGCATGCCATCTTCGTTTGGTTCATTGTTATTGACAAGCTGGTTATAGCCGTAGTTAGCAAGTGCGCGCCGGCTTTAAAGGCGTCCGACCGACCGACCGCCTTTAGTGCAATGAACCGTGTGGTTTGTTATGGGTGTTGAGATACTTGTTTTTTTTTTTTTTGTATCTGTCTGGGATGGTTGGTCGTCAGTATGTCTAAGCCCTGATTGGGGAGGGTAACCGCAGAGTAGAAAACTAACATCACGCTGACAAGTGATGTTGTGTTGTTGCGGCGTTATTCTATTTACCGCCAAAAATGGTCGAAGGCAACATGAGTTGGAGATTAGTCGTGAATTTGGAGCAGACAGTTGGAGTTGATCGAGGTGGTTCAGATTAGGGATGAGAGTTTGTAGACGATTGATTTGGACAGGCAGCGGTTCTTTGATTTGTGATTGTGTTCCATGTGTCATGTGGGCTGACTATATATGGGCAGGGCTGGTGGTCTTAGGCCTCTTGGTGGATATTTATTTGAAATTAATTGGGTGAAATGTAGTTGCTGCGAAGAAACAAGCATTTTGCAGTTGTCGGCTTGTAAGTGATATCGTTGAGCAGCTGTTGTCTCTTGGGAGTTCCGTGAAACACTGGTCTTGTGATGGGGTACAGCGATTTGGCAGTTAAATGGGTGTTATTGGGCATTTTAACAGATTAATTGGATCTGTCGAGAGGTTTAGTAATTTTTTTGGAGACGTGGGTTGCATTTTTAAGTGGTAAGTTTTAGCGAAAACTTTGTTGAATGGGGGTAGGATCCGAAGTTATTAGTAAAATCAAGCTTATTGTTGTGAAGTTTTCTTTTTTTTTTTTAATTGACGGGCTCAGTGACGCGATGGTTGGTGCGATGAACCTCCGCGTACGAGGTCTGGGTTCGATTTCCAACCGTAGAAACACCTAAATGATTTTTGGCTCCTTCTTTCGTGATGATCTGACAAAACATTCGATTTGTATGAACTGTCAACTGTCTCGGCATAAAACGGGAGGACCCGCCGTCATGCTAGAAGTACACAAGCACACATGAATGCTTGTGAGAAAGCTTGGACTAGGGTACTAACGAGACTGTTGCGCCAAAATTTTTTTTTTTTCAAGTAGGTCCCTATTTAGGTTTTGACTTGGCTCTTAGGGAATTTAGGAATTCGACCTTAGTATGTTGCCACTCTCATTATTTTCATTGAAGACCCAATATGGCTTTTGATTGGCTTGAAAGGAATTAAGGTCCATTTCGTGTCAAGCTCGTTACTCTCAAATTAGACCTTAATTAGCCTCTTCTTGGCTTAAAATGAATTTTTGTTCCACACTTTGTCTGCGGGGAATATGGCGTAGATTGCAAGGTAAAGTCTGAAAGGAATTCCCGGGCATAATCTCACATTTTGGGATCTTACGGGAGTATTTAGTGGTTATGCCTTTGATGACATCCAGACAATCATCAGCTTGGAAGTTGCTTAAATCTGGTTAAAGTAGGTAATAGTCAGCAGAGGAGGAATGTGACTAAATATATTCATGTCATCAGCATAGACATCTGAATAAGATTTTTCAATGATACAGTCAGCGTAATTGTTACTCAAAATAAATTCCAAGTGACCAAGATGACTACCTTGAGGCACTCCGGATGTGGCTTAAAATTGTTCTAGTACATAGCATCTGAATAGGATTTTGTATCTGATCTGCTCAGCATTGTCAAGCAGATGGAGCGCTGCTGATTTCAGTTTGGCAGGATCTGCCTGGATATTCAACACGCTGTGCCGTTTATCCATCTGTGGTTTGCTATCTTGATCGCATTGAGTTGGATCTGCAATTCACATGTAGCAGTGAGAATACCTAAGATATCCATTTGATTGCCGCTTTGCGTCATTAATTGCTATGATTTCCGCCTGGAATATGAAAAAATGGGACGACTTACCTACTTAGGTTAAGCATCTCAGAGAAAACACCTCCACTCACTCCAGATCTTGGTTTAGACGGATGGATCCCATCACATTGTGCAGATGCTGGCAATCATTTCCTATTGTTCCCGTTTCCTTGTAGGTAGCTTTGACAGGGTTGACCTGATTAGAGCTAGAGGACTGTTGTTTTATAGAAGACTCGGGTACAGAATAAGAATGGTGTTGTGGGTGTACCTCTCGCATGTCTTTTGGTTTTGAAATCAATTTCTTCCCATATAGTTCGGATGCGTTAACAGCCATAAAGGTATATGGCACACCAATTCACTACATTTGGACCAGGTTTTCTCAAAATCTTAACGTTATCGTCGGTGACACCGCCAGGGGAGGATAACTTTTGAGGTAACTCATGATCGATAGAGGTGGGGTTTCAACGTGGTAAGAGCTCGAAGCCGAACAGTCGGTGGAATATTTAAGGTTTTGGTTGGTTGGAGGGGAGTCCCCTTGCAACACTAAGCCAAGTTTGGGCTAGGTTTAAGAGCCATTGTCTGCCGATCCGTCTTTGCTATGGCAATGCTTCCAGATCTCACTAGAAGGGTATTTTTTGGAGGACCGTCATCCCGTTTTTGTTTTTTGTTATGTGTTATGTGTTTTTCTTTTTATGTTCATATCTTGGGTCCAACGAGTACACCTATGCATACAGCCGCATTATGCAGACAAGGCAGGGTAATCCGTAGTTTTGCCAGGTATATGGATTCTCCGTTAGCGACTAAGCACTTGGTAGGACCCTCAGCATGTTCGATTATATCGGCACGGGTCGTATGGAACCTTAATCCAGCCCTATAAAACAAGCTATCACCAAGCTACTTTCATCGTGTTAAGGAAGTTACCTTAATGCCTCAACCCCCAACCTGAAGCGTCATTTCAAATTCATGAGATACCTCTAAGACACCGGGCCATCAATCCAGTACGGGATTGAGTTGGTATTCGGCAGATCCGCCACCATCACTGTCCAAGGGGTCTGAGTTGCCCTTGAGATTCTTAGATGACCTGTTGTCCGAATATGTTGAAAGAGCTGAAAATAGTTTGTTCGCTTTATCCATTCTAACTGGGACTGTAGACGCCACCGTTGACTCTATCTTAGGGAGTTATTGCGTTTCGTCCTGGAATGGATTAGTGGGAGTAATAGTCTTTTTCCAACAGCACTTGATTAACCTCAGTTTGGCGAGGCGCAGCTTAAGTAAAGCTTATTTGTATAGAGGAACGGTTGCATTCAGATAGACAACAACAAGGCGGCCGGGCCCGAAGGCATACCGAATATCTCTGTAAGACCTCTTCATGGCAACAATGCAGAAGCGCTTCACTTCTTCGAAGGGCTATCCTGAAAAATGGAAAACCTAGCATTTATTCCTGGCTGTAAAAAGGGAAGGAGCAGCTAGGGGAACCATTGTCCAATTGGCCAATATGTCTTCTAGACTGAATAGAGTACTAGCAGTAGTTGAAGAGAAATGAGCCCTTTCAGACCACCAATTTTCCTTCAGATAAGCGCGATCTACTCTTGATGACATAAAACCAGGAATAGATATCGCGAAATGGCCCGTTGAAGGAGAAAGATGGCTCTACGTCAGAAAAGGAGTAATATACAGTAGTAACTCTGGAAGTTAAAAACGCTTTTCACTTTACGAACTGGTTGTCCATTGGAAGATCAATTGCCAGGATGGACACGCCATTCTACCAACTGCAGTTAGCGATGAGCTATTTCGATGAAGGGATTAACTTTCATCTATGCTGGGTGACTGTGAATAGAACCATTTTAGGGAACTGTAAGGCTGATGAATTCGCAAGACATGGGACTGAACTATCAGTCATACCTGACATGGCTGCACTAGGTATTCCTATCGCTTTATGCAAAAGCTTACTAGAGCAGCATCCTAACAGCAGATTAGATGGAGTCTTGGCACGATGTGTCAAATAACCAAACAAGTTTGACGAAATCTGAAGTTAAGAAGATCTAAGAGCCTGACTTCGATCGCTAGACCACATATTAGCGCCACTAGTTGCAGTGAAATAATGCCGAGTAAAATACCGCCGAATTCCGAAATTCGTCTGTCTTTCACTTTATCAAAGCGAAATAATGCCGAATATCCATGTTCGGTCTTAGTCCATTTGCTAAATAGAAATAAAGCCGGTTCAGCCTTTTTTTCACTTTGCGCCGAGCGAAAAAAAAGCCAAAATTCGGCAACCCCCCTGCTTGGGAAGCTTGTTTGTCCATACATCCAACATCGCAACCATCTTATATCGAACAGTGAGCCCAAGCTGGGAGTTCATATTTTGAATACACCCGAGTGCGAGTTTGGGTGCATGCAAGTTTAAAAATGGCTGGGGGAATGCTAACCCCTGCAACCCCTCCGCCTGGGCTCATTGTTTGATTTGGGTTTTGAGCGGGGTTGGATGTATGGGCAAACAAGCTTCCACCAAGCAGGGGGGTTGCCGAATTTTGGCCTTATTTCTTTGCCCCGCGTCACCATAGATGCCATCACTGAACCCAGTCTAACCGGTAGGCACGTAGAAATGCTATGCCTTCTCTCAAACGATTTCTGCAATAGCTGCATAGACGAAGAGGATGATGAAATAATGCTTCATTATCTTTGTAACTGCCCGGCCCAATCAAACAAAAGGAAGAAGAATATTAAACTGCTTTGACATCTTTTTGGAGGGATGAACGGCAACCATCTTGGAGCTTACTACCTTCAGAATCACAGCTATTTGACAAAAACGGAAGCGAAAAGTCCCCTCCGTTTTGTTAAAAGCTCAGAATGGTTTTTTCATAGACAACAAGGGGAATGGAGAGTTTCCACGTGGTAACACAATGGACCAAAAATTGTTCTAAGTGTGCTCGCGAGCTCGCTGGCAGGCACTTCGCCCTAACCTAACCTAACTTACGGTCATGGTACTAATCACACAACGGTCACCAAGGGAAGGCTGCGAGTCGTTATTGGCAGGCATTACTTAGTGTGCAGCTCCTGAGGTAGTCACTTCTGAGATAGCCTCTGACTATGGAGATCTTCAAAGTCTGCATAATAATCTTCGCCCTTACAACGATTGCGTCTATAAGCCCTAGATGATAAGACATTTCAGACAAAAAGTGACCTATAGTCACTCGATTTGAGGTATCAATATTGAGGTTGATGCAGCATAACTTATCGCTTTTAGGTTCGCATTCAACACCTAATGCCTTGAGATATCCAAGTCATTCATACGGAGTGAAGTTTCGCTAATGCGTTCGGGTATCGCTCTCTTCGATTGTTAAGAATGTTGATTTTGAAGAAAAGTGGGCGTGGCAGTGGGTGGATTTTGAATGTTGTAACCTACTTACTTACTTAAGCGATGCTACAGTCCGGAATGAACATGCGCCTCAACCAACGTGCCTCTCCAATTAGCCGGTTCCTTAGCTAACAGCCTCCAGTTGCGCACTCCAAGTTGGTCGAGGTCGGTTTATACTTTTGCGTGCTACTTAAGTCGCGGTCTTCCTATACTCTGTCCGACGTGGGAATGACGGGGAATCGAAGACTCTGCGAGCCGTAGTATTGGTGTCCATTCTTTCTACATGCCGTAGCCTTCTTAAACATCAAATGCAGAGTTTTTTTTTTTTTGGCCAGGGCATGAGGCTGTACAGCTCGTTTAGTTATTGGTTGAATCTTTGTATCCATAGCCCGTCAACGCAAACGGGACCGCAGATTTTTCGAAGAATTTTACTCTCACATCGACCAAGCATTTCTTCATCCGCTTTTGAGACGGTCCATGCTTCAGCGCCGTAGAACTGGACTGGGATGATCGGGGTCTTATATAGGATCTCCTTAGTAGTTCGAGTGAGGGCTTTACTACTAAGTTGACATCTTAGCGCACAGAAACAGCGGTTGGCAAGAGTAATTCTTCGTTTAATTCCTGACGAGATGTTTTCAGAGTTGATAGCGGAGCAGAGATAGAAAAAGTCCCGTACTACCTCAAAGTTATATCTGTCAATGATGACGTTCTGTCCGGTTCGTCGATGTTGTGTGTCCTTTCGTGTTGACAGCATCTGCTTAGTCTTTCCCTTATTGACTGCTAAACCCATTTTTGCCGCTCCCTTCTCCATACTACCAAACATGGCTATGACATCACGTTGAGTCCTACCAATGATGACAATATCGTCGGCGTATGCTAGTAGTTGTACCGATTTTTGGAAAATTGTACCTCTGGTGTTGGCTCGGGAGTTTTGCACAATCCTCTCGAGAATCAAATTGAAGAAGTTCCATGGAAGTGCATCGCCTTCTAATATCGCTGATCGCTGATCTAATAGCATGTTGGCATCGTTGCCAACGTTCTTCGACATCCGATGCTGGTAACATAGTGTTAATCGAGAGGCTTAGGAATACAAGTTGCGCTAAAGTCTTGGCGGTCTCTTGCGATTGCAGTCCCGGTGATCTTTGTACCAGCTTAGGGCTTCTACTAGTTGTTTGCCTGCATCTCTTCTGTTTAATTTTCTCACATTCCAGGTGCAGATACGAACTTCGGTTTCCGTTTTGCGTTTGGCATGGTTGTCAACAATAGTATTAAGCCCTTCGAGGGCTTTTGTTTGCTTTGCTAGATAGTTAGCCCAAAGCACAACTTATTAACCTAGAAGGCCAATTCCAATAGTGATAGTGAACACTTAAGGCTTCAAGCCGGCGAATACCATATAAACCTCTGTTTACAACGTAGGCGGCCTTCATCGAGCCAGGTGAATAATAAATAATCCCCCCTTGATAGCTTACATCTTCATTGGTAAAACTTATCACAAGCGCTATATAATGTGGAAGTTTACTATATTTTTCCAACAACTAAACAGGTATGTAAATAAATTAATCAAACGCCTGTTAGCGCGTTTGTAGGCGGCACTTAAACAATTTGTTTTATGTTTCCCGAGTTTTTTATTTTTTTTTTATTTTTTTGCGTCTCTGACTTAATTATAATTAAAATGCATTTTCGTGCAATTGGCATTCCACCTCCACGGTTACACGCTGTAACGATGTTTAAACTCGACTCGGGACTTAACATTCACAAGATGGTTAACATGGCCGCTGGTAATCACGGACTAATTATTGGCATCCAAAGCATCGCAAGTAGCGGCTAAATTGCCGGCAGAAGCAACAGCTTCATGGAAGATGCATGCAATCCAATAACAACAACAACAACAATATTAAATTGTTTTAATAAATTTTTATTTTATTCCGGCGCACAGCGTTATTTAGTAACGTTGTATGCGCAATAATCGTCAAATCGAATGTTTACATCACCTACACTGGTGCGCT